>JAPDVU010000009.1:63311293-64523293 GCA_026230045.1 Corynorhinus townsendii
GGAGGGTTCACAAAAGAGGCCCCATCTCAGGAAAGGGGGTGAGCTTCTGCCTAGAAGCGACACATGGCACTTGGCTTGCATGTCTCATGGTCACATCTGACCTCCTCAGGGGCTGGGGAACTGTACTCCTACTGTGAGCCTGCCAAGCAGACAGCTGGGAAGGCTGGTGACAGCACGGGTGGCCCCACACCCTCCCCTGCCCGCCACAGCCCGAATCAGCAAATGACAGTGGACAGCGGACAGCCATCTTTCCACTTTCTCAGACAAAACCCTTGGAGTCCTCTTTAACTCTCTCTCTCTCTCCTTCTCTTCCCCCAACCCCCCACCCCTGCCCACACACACACAAACACCATTCAATCCACAATCCACCAGCAAATCCTATTGGCTCCTTTAAAAACATATCCAGAGCCCAGCCATTTCTCATCCTCTCCTCGGCGACCCAGTCTGAGTCAGCACCATCTCTTGCCTGGACTCCAGCACCCACCTTACTGGTCTTCCTGCCCCAACAAGCTCCCCTTGGCCTGCAGTCTGCTGAGGGACCCTATTATACTTTGGATGACTCCCACTGCAAAAGCAGCTACAAGACCCAACACGACTTGCACCTGTTTGCCTCACCTCGCACTACAGCCCCACCTGCTGCCTCTGCTCCAGCCTCACTGTCCTCTGGGCTTTTGTACAAACTCCCCCAGGCACACTCCTGCCCCAGGGCCTTTGCACGTGCAGTTCCCTTAGCCTGAACTCTTTCCCCAGACTTCCACTCTTACACATTTTCATGAACACCTACTGTGTGCCAGGTTTTGTCTAGGTGCAGGATTCTGGCAGGAAACAAGACAGATGAGGTTTTAATCTCATGGAGGTTCCACCCTAGAGCATGAAGACAGACAGCAAGAGGTTATTCACTCTTTAATATATTGAACTCGGACTTACCAAGCCCCTACTGAGGCCCCTGTGGATTCAGTGGCAGACAAAACAAAGGCCTTGTCTCCACGAGCTGACATTCTGGAGGGGACAGATGAGAACTGGTTTGTCACTCACGTGGCTCACCTGGTACTGGATTCCGGCCAGAATGAGGCTGGGACTCAGGGGTCAGGGAAGCGGCCGGACACTCTGAGGGGGTGAAGGCTAGCAGGCACTCCTGCTTCTTGATGCATAAGCCAATCACATCTCGGTGGCTTTTCAAGCCTACTTTTCATTTTCCCCTAATGGTGACAGAGTAGAATTTTCAAGAGGGTCTTTTTTCTTATGTGAAACCTCACCTGCAGGCCAACTTCTTCTGTAGTTTCAAGGGTTTTCCAGGATAGTTTTTTCCATCTTGAGAGATTTATCTTCCTTTGTCATAAGAAATTATGTGGAAGGGTTTTCTGCAAGCTCTCTTGTCCTCCTTGGTCTGGATTAATTTAATACACCGACTCGGCTGGGCACTTAGGGGTACTTGGTGAACTTGATGAATAAGGTCCCCCCTTACCAGGGGCTCACATTCTAGTGGAGAGAAAAAAAATAAGTTTATGTATAGTAGGAAAATCAATAACCCCACATAGACATAAGTGCTAGGAAACAGGTGCTGAGGTAGCCCTGAGGTGGGATTTTTGGTAGGGTGTCAGGGAGACTTTTCTGAAGGGGTGACTCTTGAACTGAGGCCTGAATGTCAGAAGGAGGAGGCTGCAGAGTTCTGGAGGAGGCGGCAGCATTCTAGGCAGAATAAGTAGGTCCTCAGTGATTGGTCACTTCCTTTTCTACTTCCTGAGTCAGTTTTTAGTGAGTTGTGGTTTCGTAGAAAATAATTTATTCAAGAGTTTCAAACCTGTTTGTGAAAAATGTAGCCTAATACTTTCCTGTGATTAAAAGAAAAAATTTCTCTTTGATTCATTTTCTCTTTGTGCTCCTAATCCCGGGCATTTGGCTATTTCTGTCTTTTGATTTCCCTTGTCCAAGTCAGCTGAGGGTGGCAGGAACCTTGGTGAAAATTCCCTTCAAGTCGTCTGGAAGCTGCAGCCTGGCTTGAAACCTTTGCATGGGTTCTGCTCTGAGATGCCACATCTTTAGGCTGGAGGCCCTGGTGATTTGTTCCATCTTTCCCCCTTTATTTTATTATTATTTTAAAAAATATTTTTATTGATTTCAGAAAGGAAGGGAGAGAGGAGAGAGAGAGAGAGAGAGAGAGAGAGAGAGAGAGAGAGAGAGAGAGAGAGAGAGAAATATCAATGACAAGAGAGAGTCATCCATCGGCTGGCTGCCTCTTGCATGCCCCCTCCTGGGGATGGAGCCCGCAGCTCGGGCATGTGCCTGACTGGGGATCAAACCATGACCACCTGGACCATCGGTTCAGCCACTGAACCGCATCAGCCTGGTCCTGCCTTTATTTTCAATCTAGATCTCGCCAGCTTGGCTGTTGTATTGCCTCCCCCTTTAGAGAATCAGAACTCTTCTGTTTATCCGTTTCGTTTATGTTTTCTGATTTATCCTTGTTTTCTTTTGTTACTTTCTTTGAGGTTTGTTTTGCTAGTGTGTTCAGATATTTGAATTGAGAACTGTTTTCATAGTTAAAAAAAGAATGCATTTAATGCTACAAGTTTGCCTGTGAGCACCACTTTGGCCATATCTTGTGAATTTCAAAACACAGTGCTTCCTTTGATTTTCTAAAAATTCTGAAATTACAATTTTGTTTTTAATATTACTGAAATTTACTCTTCTTTATTCATTGACCCAAGAATAATTAAATAGAACATTTTAAAAATTTCTTTTTAATGCTTTGTCTTATTTGCTTAAACTTTTGTCATTAAGTTATAGTTTTACTGAATGATAGAGAAAGTGGACTATGAAGTTTCTGCTTCATAATATTTTTGGGGTAAATGTTTTATTTGAGAAAAAAAAAAACCCAAAACACCACAGGTATATTCCTTGTGTGTAAGGTAAAGCAGCTTTATAGATAGTATCTTGTTATTTATTTCTCTTTGCTTTTATTGATCTGCAAAAAGCAGAATGAGGTAGGTCAAAGTCTTTCTCTTCAATAGAATCCTTTCCATTTTATTGTGTTTTTGATAGTTTTGTTTTCATAAAATGTCATTTTAAGTTATTTATCACAAAAAGATTTGTGACAGTTATATTTTCATTGTGGAATTGTGGGTTTTACTTTTGTCAGTAGCAAATGACTATTTTTTCCCCTAGTGAATGCTTTTGGCTTTGAATTCTATTTTTTTCATATTTTAATATTTCTCTCCCTGCTTTCTTTTGTTTGTGTCCCCTTGGTGTATCTTTCTAGCTTTTTTTCTTTTAACTTTTCTATGTCTTTCTGCTAGGTACACATCTGGTAAAAACAGTCTGCAGTTAGATTCTGTCTTTGGATACAAACTGAGGGTCTTCACCAAATAAAATATATGTTTGTAGTAAATACGTTTGATCTCATGACCGTTTTTGTTGAATACTTTAAATTGTTTATTCCTTTTTTTAAGCACTTCTTTGCTTTTGTCTTTTCTTTTATGGATTTGATTTTGTGTCTTTTTTCTTTACTAATGATTTAAAAAGTATACACCCTGTTGATTCTGGTTGTAATTCTTGGGCTTCTGTTTCTCTAACAATTTTGAAGAGCGATACTGCAAACGGAGCACCGTTCCTAGTAGGATTAGTCACTCTCGAGTTGGCTTTCCACTCATCTGTGTAACACTAATTGCCACTTGATCCGTGCTTACCTGTTTTCAGTGCTAACTGCAAGTCCCCTTACTTCACTGTCCTCGGTTTTATTTATATGTTGGTTGGCCTTGAATGCTAGATATGATGGAGTGTGTGCTGGCTACCAGCTGCGTGCCAGGTCCCCTGCTGGGTGCTGGGGTGCAGTCACACAGGTGGGTTCCTGCCCGGGCCCTTCTAGTTGTGTGATTGTGCACGCGCGCGTGTGTGAGTGTGTGAGTGTGTGTGTGTGAATGATACACGAGGAAACAAGCCCCTTCTCCTCTGAGGAGGGTCACTTGAGGAGTGAGGCTTGAAGAGTGAGAGGAGGCGGGTCCTGGCAGGGGAAAGGGTCTGCGCAGGGACAGGGCTTGGTGAGTGGGAGGAAGGGAGGAGGCAGAGTGGCGGGAGTGGAGTGAGAGTGGGAGAGGCTGTGGCTGACGTGGCGGAGGGAGCAGAGACAGTAGCAGGGCTGGGAGGTGCGGAGGGGTGAACGCAGCCCGCGTCTTAATGCTCGCTTACCCAAGATTAGCTCTCTGTTCTCTGTCTGTTATTCTCTCTTGTAACCTTAATGCTTTTTGGGGTCACCATCTTTTGGAACTTGTCTTACATAGTGTTCTCTGAGCTTCCTGGGTCTGTGGTTTGGCATATGACATTGATCTGGGAAATTCTCGCTCATTACTGCTTCAAATGTTTTTTCTGCTCCTGCTCTCTCTCCCCTCTGGTCTTCCCATCACACGCAGACGGCACCTCTTGTCGTTGTCCCACGGACCCTGGATGTTCTGGGTTGGTTTTTTTTTTGGTCGTTTTTTTCTCTTCTCTTTCCTGTTTTGGGGGTTTCTATGGTGATATCCTCAGGCTCAGAAACTCTTCCCTCAGCCCCATCCAGTCTCCTAGCGGCCATCAGAGGCGTTCTTCATGTCTCTGAGGGTTCCATCTCCAGCGTGTCCTTTGGGTTCTTCCTCAGCCTTCCGATTTCGCTGCTGATATGCAAACTGGTCCTTGCACGGTGTCTGCTTTACTCATTAGAGCCCTTAGCACATTAGTCACAATTTTTCCAGTTCCTGGTCCGATAATGCCAACATCCCTGCCGCTCCTGCGCATTTTTTTTTTTTTTTATAGCAAAGGTGGAAATTTATTGAAGAGCAAGCACGGCTCCCATGTGGGGAGGGGGAAGGAGTCCTCCTGGGCGTGGCTTTGATGCTTGCTCTGCCTTCCGAAGGTGTGTTGCCTTTTACTCTGCCTGGACTTTCTTCTTGGGGGCCCGGCATGATGCTGGGGTAAGGGAGCTGCTGTGAGCAGGCTCTTAGTGATGTGTGAGGTGAGTAGGGGGAGGGCAAGCGTTCCGAGCCCGTGAGTAGGTCTCAGCCTTCCTGAGCCTGTGCCCCTGGCTGTGACCTTGGTGTGCTTCTCAGTCCCCACGGCGGGCTGCCATGAGGTATCCCCCTCCCCCAGAGAACAGACTCTCTCTGGCCTGTTAGTTGTGCCTCATCACGTTCCCGACTCACATCAAACACCTCCTCGTTGGCCCGATGGACGCTTCGCAGGGGAGAGTTCTGGCACCCGCACCGTGGGCTCAGCTCCCTGTGGGGGGTCTGCTCCCCGTGTCCCATGGTACTCCAGTCTGCCTTCAAGTCTTTTTTGGTTTGTTTTGCATCTCAAATTTTTTTTCTTATTATTTTTTCTTTTTTTTTTTAAGTCTTTGTTGTGGAAAGTATTACATAGACTCCCCTCCCCCATTAACCCCTTCCTTCACAGCCTTCCTCTCCTCCCTCACTCCCAGGCCCCTTCCTGCAGCTCCCTCAACGAGGTCTGTATCTTATCTCCAACCAGCCCCGTCTTGATTGTGGAGTTTACATTTTTTTTCGAGACATACACCGATGCTTCCGCGAATTCTGTGCTTCCAAGGCGTGAGGAGAGCCTTCCTCGGTGTGGGCTGCGGGCTGGTCCCTGGTGCCCTGATCATTTCCCACCTTTGGGTCTGGACACATCTGTCTGGCCCAGGATTTACTCATACCTGGGATGGGCGGTTCTCTCCATTCTTCTCCCTCTCACCTACTGCTATCAGACTCTTCCTCACACATCTCATATGGCACCGATGCCTGGCAGCTCTACGACAAAATCAAGTGCTGATTTTTCAGGATTTGTCTACATTTCATGACTGCTAACGATGCAGGCAGGGCTGCCCTCTTGCACCTCCTGGTTTGAGTATGGGAAAGAGGAATGACCTCCAAGTCATTTGAAGTACTCTGTAATTCCTTTCTTAACAGAAATGGTTGATGTAAAACTACAATTCCCAAGGTGCACCATTCCTACTTTTTCCTCCCATCTTTGCCCTGGTTCCCTTCAGCTCAAGATGCAGAGCACTGTCTTGCACCCACTTAGGCCCTCAGCCATGTACCCTCAGCCATGCGCCCTCACCGGGAGTCACAGGTGCTGAGTGGCTGGCACCGGGGGAGGGAGAGGGTCAGGGTGCACAGCCCTGGTCTTCACAGTTAGTGGCTCATGCGCTACAGAGGGTGGGGCTCCCTCTCCCAGACCCAGCGGGTGTTGCTAGCCTGCGGTGGTGGAACCCTTTCTGATTTCTTGGCTGCAAAGATACGCTGATGAGCGGAAATTCCTTCTTGGTCTGGCAGAGATCATTGACAATAGGCCTGGCTTCTAGCCCCCTTGTGACATCTCACTGCTGTGTGAGTCTCCGTGACCTGTTCATGGGAAGATGGATAAAGGGGCCAATCACACACCTTGGCCTGCCACCACCTTCACCCTGAAGCACTGCACCCTCTGTAGAGGAAGGAAAGTGTGGCTTTAGGTGAAGGAGACCTGAGGGAATTGTGGCCCACCTAGTCATTCACTTGCTCATTCATTACATGACCATTTATTCGTGCTGGACGTTCGAATATTGTGTCAGCTGCTTTATCCTGACAGGCACTGGAGAGAAAAGACAGCATTGGGTTTTCTTCCAGTGTCCTGTGTGAGCTTGAGAGAGCGACTCAACCTAGTGTGCCTCACTGTGCCCATACGTAAGATGGGGATACCAAGACGGACATCTAAAGGGTTGCTATGAGACCAAGAGGCTGCCCCCTGCAGGCAGGGTTTCCCCTTCCGGCTCAGCACACATTTCAAGGCCAAATAAGGTGCTTGGACCCCAGAGGCGGGGCTGGGGTGGGAACTGGATGGGGAACTGGTTCAGGTGGATCTTAACTGGTTACAAGAAACACTGAGCTGCAGATCGGGAGCTGCCTCAGGCCTCCCACCTGCCTCATGCCCAGGGTGGACCCAGCAGAGAAGCTCCTGGGGCTGTGAGACCGTCTCCATCTCCTGGGTTCCACCCGCCGAAGGGTCTCTTCCTAGGTTGCTGGCAAGGCATCTGTCCTGGGGGTTTTATTCGTTTGTGAGTACATACTGCATGCCAAGGCCTTTCTTTCTGGGAATGGGATACAATGGTGGAAGGCAAGGTCTTTAATCTTAGGAACTTTTCATTCTTTTGGGGGAGGTAGCATGGCAACAAGTAAGCAAGATGGCTCAGAGAGTGAGGATGGCATCAAAGAAAGGGAAACATAGCGTTGGGATGCAGGGTGGCTGGGTGGGAAGGGGCGGGCCTCTCTGGGGAGGTGATTTTTAAAAAAATATATATTTTATTGATTTTTTACAGAGAGGAAAGGAGAGGGATAGAGAGTTAGAAACATCGATGAGAGAGAAACATCGATCAGCTGTCTCCTGCACACTCCCTACTGGGGATGTGCCCGCAACCAAGGTACATGCCCTTGACCGGAATCGAACCTGGGACCCTTGAGTCCGCAGGTCGACATGCTATCTACTGAGCCAAACCGGTTAGGGTGTGATGTTTTTCTTGAGACACGAATGACAAAAGGGAGCCCCCAGGGAGGAGCAGGGAGAGTCCCAGGCAGGTGCAAAGGCCTGCGGAGGGAGCAGGATGCTGAAAGCAGCTGTGTGGCTGGGTCGGGTCAGGAGGCCCAGGAAAGGCACAGACTGAGCTGTGGCAGTGGCCGTGGGGTGGGTGGGGCTTGGGAATTGTTTTGTAGGAAGGACCCACGGGACTTGGTGCTGAGGTCAGTGAGGGGGTGGGGAATTTGAGATGACCCCTAGGGGTTTGGCCTGAAAAACTGCTGCCTGGTGCCATTACTGAGCTGGAGAAGAACAGGGAGGAGTAGGTGTAGGAGGAAAACCAGGTGTTCTGTTTGGGACACAGGAAGGTATAGATACTGGTGTTGACTTCCGATCCGCTGAGGACCAAGGACAGAGTGCAGACTATGTGTGTGTGTCTTTCACACAGTGTGTGTGAAAGTGTGTGTGTGTTTGTCTGTGAAAGTGTGTATGTGTGTGTGTGAAAGTGTGTGTGTCTGTGAAAGTGTATATGTGTGAAGTGTGTATGTGTGAAAGTGTGTATGTGTGTAGGTGTATGTGTGTGAAAGTGTGTGTGCCTGTGAAAGTGTGTATATGTGTGTGTGAAAGTATATGTGTGTGTGAAGTGTGTGTTTGTCTGCGAAAGTGTGTGTATGTGTGTGTGTCTATGAAAGTGTGTGTTTGTCTGTGAAAGTGTGTGTGTGTGTCTATGAAAGTGTGTATGTGTGTGTGTCTGTGAAAGTGTGTGTGTGAAGTATGTATGTGTGTGTAAAAGTGTGTGTGTCTGTGAAAGTGTGTGTATGTGTGTGCAAAAGTGTATGTGTGTGAGTTTGTGAAAGTGTGTGTATGTGTGTGAAAGTGTGTGTGTCTGTGAAAGTGTGTGTATATGTGTGTGCAAAAGTGTATGTGTGTGAGTTTGTGAAAGTGTGTGTATGTGTGTGAAAGTGTGTGTGTATGAGTGTGTGAAAGTGTGTGTATGTGTGTGAAAGTGTATGTGTGTGTGAAAGTGTGTGTGTTAGTGAAAGTGTGTGTATGTGTGTGTGTGAAAGTGTGTGTTTGTAAAAGTGTGTATGTGTCTGTGAAAGTGTGTGTGTGAAAGTGTGTGTGTATATGTGTGAAAGTGTGTGTGTCTGTGAAAGTGTGTGTATGTATGTGTGTGTGTGTGAGTGTGTGTTTGTCTGTGAAAGTGTGTGTATGTGTGTGAATGTGTGTATGTGTGTAGGTATATGTGTGTGTGCCTGTGAAAGTGTGTGTGTATGTGTGTGTGAAAGTGTATGTGTGTTAGTGAAAGTGTGTGTATGTGTGTGAAAGTGTGTGTGTGAAAGTGTGTATGTGTGTGTGTGAAAGTGTGTGTTTGTAAAAGTGTGTGTCTGTGAAAGTGTGTGTATGTGAAAGTGTGTGTATGTATGTGTGAAAGTATGTGTGTGTGTGTTTGTCTGTGAAAGTGTGTGAAAGTGTGTGTGTTTGTGAAAGTGTGTGTGTGAAAGTGTGTGTGTATGTGTGTGAAAGTTGTGTGTGTGTCTGTGAAAGTGTGTGTGTTTGTCTGTGAAAGTGTGTGTGTATGAGTGTGTGTGTGTGTGTGAGTGTGTGTGTGTCCTGCTGCGGGTTCTCAACCTTGGCAGTGCTGACATTTGCTCTGGGTCAGTCTTGGTTGTGGGCGCTGCCCGGCGCATTGTGGGGGTTTAGAAGCCTCCATGGCCTCTACCAACCAGATGCCAATGGCACCCCCATCGCCATGGGTGATTGTCAAAGTGACGTTCAAAATGCCTTCAGGCATCCCCAGTGCCCTTTACGGGCACAGTCGCTCCTGGTTGGGAACCAACATGGAATCGTCAGAGGGACATGGATGGTCACGTAGGGAGGCAGGAGGGGAAACACACGCTCAGGTGCAGCACGCCTGCTCTCTCAGCGTGTCCACATTCTAATGACCCCCATTACTCTTTTCTCCAAATCTCAATCCTGCCTCAGAATCCTTCCTAACAGCTGCCAGTAACCATGGCCAATGACTGGGATAGGCAATCAGGTGAGATCTATTATTTCCCCTCTTCTAGGATTAAAAAGGGCCCAGAATGCTTGTTATGGGCCCACACACCGACTTACAGTGAGATCCTAGGCAGCAGTCTGTACCCATCGGCGCCTCAGTGTCCCGGCCTGTCGGGAGAAAGCAATCCTGCTGCTTCCTATGGGTCTGGCAGAGCCTCCAGTGGGAGGACCAATGAGACAAGCTTGGTAACTCAACTTGAGATTTCAGAATATTACCAAAATGCACAACGAGACCCTTCTCCCCCCGGGTGCTGCGAAGGGGAGCCTGGACATAATTAGAAAACAGGCAGTTGTTCTAAAGCGAAAGGCACAACGATGGGAGCCGTGAAAAAGGTAGGTTCTCCAAGCGGCGGGCAGGTAGGAGGGCCTGGCAGTCGGCTGTCTCGGGTTCTGCCGGGAGGACGGAGCGGTGACGCTCAAGGCTACAGTGATCTGTGTGTGATGTTTTGTTCAGGTTCAGTGTAACCATGGAGACAGCCTTTCCCCCTTCTTTCTGTGAGTCGACTGCACACTCCTCCACGCATGTATACTCCACACACGCATGTCCCTCTTCCCACCGCCTTGGCTCCTGTTGGGCAGAGGAGATGCTGGGTGGGGGGCTGCAGGGGGCAGCACCGGGAACCTGGGTGCCAGCTGTGGTGCAAGCCCCGTGTCTGCGCTTCCTGAGTGCGATCCTGGATAAGTTGCTTGGGCTCTGGGAGCCTCTGTCTCCTCACCTGCAGGAGGAAGATAGAGTACTTTCTCCCCCGCAGGGCTATGGGGGCTCAGACTCCATCTCCCGTGCGGAAGAGCCCGGTGACCTCTCAGGAACTCGGGAGCGGGGCCTCACTTGCCAGCCTGTTAAAGTGGGTGGGCCCCAGGAACCCCGGCTTACAGTCATTGAAATCCTTGTTTTTTAAAAAAATCAGCAAAACCAAACCTCTGGTCCATGATGTCCGCTCACTGTAGATGTCCGCGTGGTGCTTTATTTCTGTATTTAGTAAGAGCCCTTGGGACTGGGCCGCCCAGGCACGAGACTGTGGCTCCAGCAGCCGCGCTTGGGGCGTGCTGGGTGCCAGGCTGGGCAGCCTGCCTGGGCGTGTGTCCCAGCTCTAGTCTGACTGGATGTGTAATCACAAGTTATTTAACTTCTCCTGCCCCAACTCCTCGTCTGTAAAGTGGGGTAATAATAGCACCCTCTGCAGAGCTGTGATGAAGACTGAGTGATTATGGCTGTGAGGCTTTCTAGGGCCGCGTGAAGACCTTTGCTGAGCCTGCTGCTTGAGACCTAGTTTCGGGAGAGCTTGCTACAAAGCTGTGGGTGGGATGGGGAGAGGTGGCCCCGGGTGGAAGTGCGGGTGATCCGGGGGCTTAAGCCAGAGGCCGCGGCCTGGTGGTGATTTGGACACATTTACTCATGACCTGCTAGAGGGAATGGGGCACCCTGGTCAGGCAGTCAGGGGAGGGCGTGGGGTACAGAGAAATGGAGGGCGGGAGAGGCTGGAGGTGGCTGCCTCCCGTCAAGCAAACAAACAGGACCTAACGGATGAGTCCAGCAACATGAGAGAGACTCAGCAAGACTGGTGGACTGTGGGTCGGGTATGAGGACAGGGCCAGGGACGTAAGAAAAGATACATGTGAGTTTTTATGTTATTATGGTTACTGTCGCCTCTGCTGCTATTGTGGTTGCTGTTATTTTATGTCAACAGTGGAAAATGGCTTCCAGAAACCAAAATATGAGCAGGGTTACCTCAGTGGAAACATTACAGGAAGCGTGAGGAGCAGTCCCTCTCTTCTCTGCCACAGCAGAGGCCCACTGGGAGCCCGTGGGCTCCGTGCCGGTGGCCTGGGTGAGAGGAACATTGAGGGGCAGCCGTGGGCTTTCTGGAGAGGAGCCAGGGAGGGCGGCCTGGACAGGAAACGGAGGCTGTGTCTTGTTCATCTGTTAGTGGCTGTGGCTCTAAGAATTGAGAAAGAAAGGGTCCCGACTTGTCCTCAGAGACCCGAGTCACCCCCAGAGCAGAGACCTAATAGAAGGAAGCTCCATTCAGACCCGCCTGCCGCGCGGCCACCTAGTAGGTCCCGGAAGCCGACTCTGACGTGAGGACCTGAGGCTTTGACTGGCAGTCTCTCTGGCAGGGGTTCCAGCATGTCCGGGAAAAGAGGGGCCCTGAGACGGGGTAGGAGAGTGGCCGGTGTCGTGTGTGGTCCTGAGCAGGTCACCTGTGGGCACTGCGGATCCCCACTGAGGACTCTGGGAGACACCCTTGATGTGAGGGAGGTGGCCAAAGCGGTCTCTAGAAAAGCCTGCCATCAGCTGTCGATGGAGGGCGCCATGTGCTTCTGCCCGCCCTGGTGCTGGCTGAGCACGTGCTGGGGCTGGAGACAGCGCTTGGGAAGGGCGAATGGCAGGGCCACGTGGGCACCTCTCAGAGCTGGCAGTGTCTCCTGAACAGGGTGCAGTAGGTGAGGAGGGGCTGGGGAGCTGCCCCGGAGGTACGAATGGTTGGAGCACTCGGTACGTGCGGCCACTTGAGAGATGCTGCCGCCCAGACCGTGCTAGCCCACAGGTGCTGGGGAGGCGGAGGGGGTGCACGTGGAGGAAGAATGACTTTTTCAAGCTTTTTCCTAAACCACCCACTCCAGCCTCACACTCAGGTTGATTCCAAGTCCGGGAGCCCACTCAGAGGCTCCGCTGTGGGCCCAAAGTGCTTAATTTGCTGACCCAAATGAATCCCACGCCGAGCAATGGGGTTTTCCCATGGGAGTGTGGCTAGGTGGCAGGGAGGTGCCCGGATGGAGAGCTGCCCTCAGCCCAGCTTGGTCACTTCCCCCGGGGAGGAGGGACTCAGCGTCCCCCCTGCAGCACAGGGCTGGGCCAGGAAGCCTCTAATCCTAGAGCTGGCATTTGCAGTCTCGGGAAAAGCCTGACTACAGCGGCAAAGCAATTTATTATTTGAGCTGTCGTTAAACCACGAAGACTCTGGGTGGAAATCGGGCTGTTATCATGGCGTGGCCAAGTGCTTCCTAACATTTTATGAATTGGATGTGGTCCCATTAAGGCTCCTTGTGAGGGCGCACACGTGTGCTAAAAGCCAGACCCATGTGTGAGGAGCGGGGAGGTGATGAACTCTCATAGACGTGCCCTGAAAAGCCAGCAATTGGGTCCCCAGAGAAAAGGAGCCTTCCCTATTTTATTGTAATTTAAAAGGCCCATAAAAACCATTTAACACACATATTCTTTAAAAAATACAGCTGCAATTAGTGTGTGCATAGGAGGGGAGAGGATTTATGTGCTGGGCGTCTCCCATTTTACTGGGAAACTGGCAATCAGGGAAGTTAGGACCTGGCCGAGCAGAGGGGCCTTCGCTCGGGCGCGAGTCCGCCCTCTCGGGCACTTGGCAGTGTCTGCGGACATTTTTGCCTGTCGTGCTCCGGGGTGGTCTGGCGTCAGTGGGTCGGGGCTGGAGATGCTGCTAAACATCTCAGTGCACAGAGTAGCCCCAGCGAGGACTGACGCAGCCCGGGCGACAGCAGTGCCGAGGCCGAGCAAGCTGGGCCTGGGGCCACCGTGAGGGCCTCCTGGAGCCTGTCCCCGGGCTCCCGGTTGTCTGTGCCACCACCCAGGCCCGCGGGCCCCCTCGGAGCCGCAGTCTCTGAACCGGAAGATGGGCCCACACCGAGCCCGAGATCTCAGCCACATTTTTCACGTGGGGACTCCCTTGAGAAAGTGACGCAGGCCATGCACCTTCTCTCTTCAGCAAATTCCCTCTCCCTGCTGCGCTATTCTCTCTCCTAATATACTTATTTATGGTCTCTGCTTTTCCATTAATTATTGTCATAAACATTTCCCCCATTTTGTACAGTCTCCATAACGATCATTATTCAGGACTCATGCTGCTCCGTCCTGGTCACGGAGCATTCTGTCCCAGCCACGCCTGTGTTGCTGGGCCTTCTTTCCTTTCGTTCCTTATAGTTTAATGCCACAATGATTATGTTTTTAGTAGAATGTTTTTGCTTGTGGAATTATTTTCTCAGCACCATTTCCCAAGGGTATTTCTCTCTCTGTCTTCCTCCTCTTTTCCCTCTCTCCCCTGCCTCTCATTTCCTCTCCCTACCTTCTTCCCTTTTCTCTCTCCCTCTCCCTCTTTTTCTCTCCCTTTATTTTTCTCCTCCCTCCTTTCGTTATTTTATTTGATTTAATCTAAACATTTTGGAATAATACTATATACACATGATTTAAAACTCAAAGGCATAAAACAACGTGCAGTAAAAAGTCTCCCTGTTCCCAGCCACCCACTCCCTCTCCCAGGGGCAACCATTGGCAGCAGTTTTCAAATATCATGTGCATCCATTAAAAAAAATGTTTTTATTGATTTTTAGAGAGAGAGGAAAAAAGGAGAGAGAGAAACATTATCAATCGGCTGCCTCCTGCATGCCCCCTGCCGGGGATCGAGCCAGAAGCCTGGGCATGTGCCCTGACTGGGAATTGAACCGTGACCTCCTGGTGCAGAGGTTGACACTCAACCACTGAACCACACTGGCAGGGCACAGTTTTTATACATAGGGTCACACACTCTGCCCGCTATTTTGTCTGTTGGTGTAGGTGGGAGCAGATATCCTTTTGATGGAGGGGGTGCGGGATGTGGATAAATCCTCTCTGAGTAGATGACAGTCGAGTGGAAACCTAAGGATGGTAAGAGTGGAGCAGGAAGAAAGGCAGCATGTGCAAAGGCCCTGGGGTAGGAATTGATTGGCAGGTTTGAAGAACTCTAAGGAGGCCAGTGGGACTGTTGCAGAGAGATAGGTCGAATTGCTCTGGAGGGACCTAGTCGTGTGGGACCTTTCTGGTTGTGGTATAGGACTTGGACATGATTCTAAATGCCCTGAGATGCCATTGACTGCTTTTCAAGCAGGGAGGTGATAGGGTATGATTTGCATATAGCAAAATAGCATTCAGAGGGATGAGTAGGGAACATTGGTTAGAGGCAGAAATAGGAGGGTTAACAGGTGACGGTCCAGGTGAGAGATGCTGGCTGCTTGGCCGTGGGGGGAAATGGAGAGAACGGAATGAACTCAGGGCACAGTTTGAAGGTAGAGCCGACAGGATCTGCTGCAGGTGGGATAGGGAGTCAGGGAAGAGTCACTGAGGACAACCTCGAGGTGTCTGTCCTGAGCAAAGGATTGTATCCATTAGCGACCTGGGGAAGATTGAAGTGGGAATGGGTCTTTGTTTTAGTGGGAAGGGAGGGACCTTGAGCTCAGACCTGGCTAGGTTCACCTTGCTGTGTCTGTGGGACAGCCCTGGGGCAATGTCATGTAGATGGGGTGGGAGTGGTGGGGTGGGAGGAGGGACGGAGGAGTGGTTAGTGGAGGAGAGGGACACCCATATGCCCAGGGATCGGAGGTGTGGCCCAGGCCAGAGACATGGAGTCAGAGCCGCCAGCTCACACCGGGGAGCATGCAGCGCAGGGGCAGGCGGGGACCCAGTTCCACTCTGATGATACCGACTCTGCCCTATCATGGATTTCTGTTATTTGTTTAGTAATTTTCCAAGCCAACACGGCCTGTCGTGCATTTGGATGTTGCGTGGCTGCTGGTATTTGGGTTCTAGGAACTTTCTTGCTTGCTTTAGCTGCTCCACCTAATCTGGGTGAGAACCGAGGGCCGAAGGCCCACAGGACCAGAGGCAGAGGCAAAGCCTTCTGGCTCTCGGGTCGCAGTCAGCATCTCAGCGTCTCCTCCTGCGTCAGGTGCCCACTGGCGAGGAGCGTCCGCAAACCAGGCTGCCTCTTCCCTCCTGTCCCCTGAGCACCGGGGACACGGCTCCGCCGCCTGCTGTGAAGGCTTGGAGTTGCTATTTGGTATGAGTCCCAATTTCCTCTAATTTCAGAGCATTTCCTTCCCAGTGGGGCTGCATTCCTGCCAAAGCCCCGGAAGCCCGGGGCCGTGTCCCAGCCCAGGCAGGGCTGGGCGTGCTCGCCCTCCAGAGCGGCGCTCTGGGAGCCAGCAGGAGTTTGCCTTCCAGCCAGACGTGTTTATGTTGACATTTACATAGGCAGCACTAGCTAATCACGGGCTATTTATGGAGCACTAGCCGCATCCGGGTGCTGAGCCTTTCGCTCAGGCCCCCTCAGCTGGCTGCTAAGAATCTGGGGTCTTCACGTCGGCAGGAGTTAAAGTCAAGCCTCTCAGAGATGGGCACGTGGACATGTCCCCTTATAACTTAGAGGGGCGTCACGCTCTTGGACCTGCTTTGGGAAAGTTGACGGATGAGCTCGAGTGATGTTCATAGTCCCAGATTGACATGGGCACAGGTACCATACAGGCTCAGCTGATTCCACCCCACCCATCCCACCCACCCCATCCCACCCCATCCCATCCCATTCATTCCATCCCAGCCATCCCACCTACCCCATCCCACCCCATCCCATCCCATTCATTCCTTTCCAGCCATCCCACCCACCCCATCCCACCCCATCCCATCCCATTCATTCCATTCCAGCCATCCCACCCACCCCATCCCACCCCATCCCATCCCATTCATTCCATCCCAGCCATCCCACCCACCCCATCCCACCCCATCCCATCCCACCCATCCATCCCACCCCATCCCATCCCATTCCATCCCATTTCTTGTTCATGCCCTGAGTTCCTGGTATGGGCATTGGGATACAAAAATGAATAAAGCAACTTGCTTGGTCGCAAGGAATAGAGTCCAACTCAAACTGGCTTAAGCAAAAAGACGAAGTTCTATTGGCTCACATGAGGGTAAAGGTAGCAGGGCTTCAGGCTGAGCTAGATCCAGGTGCTCCTGTGGGGTTACAGGATTCGGTGCCTCTTTCCCTCGACTCCCTTTGCCCTGTGTTCTGTTTCTGGTTGTATTTTTCCCTCCAGCTCTCAGAGTTGTGCTTCCCTGGGTGGCTTCCCCGAAGGCAGCCCTTTCATGGGGAAGCCTGTGCTTAGGTGTCCCCTGTTTAGCACCCGTGGGCCTCCCAGGGAGGGCTTGGTAGCCAGGTTTGGGTGACTTGCCATCCCTAAGCTGCCACTGTGATGCTTGTGGCTCCGACAGGCCATTGGCTCACCCTGAGCTGGGTGAGCCAATGGCCTGTCGTGAGGTTCAGTTTCCACAGAACCTCACGGAGGGAGGGACGGAGAGTGGTGGTTTCCCAAGGAGAGTCAAGATGCTGCTGGGGGATAGGGGAGGGCCGCCCCGCCGCACCCCAGCCTGCTCCTGAGCTGCGTCCTGCCTTGGCGGGCGTCTTCCACAGCGGGTTTCTTCTGAGATGCCTCACCTGGTCCTCCTGGAAAGTTCCTTCCTCCTCTTCCTTCAGGGTGGTGTGAGGCCACCCCCTCAGTGCCCCGCCCTGCCCCGCCCTGCTTTCCGGCTTCACAGCTCAGAAGTGTGACGTCCTTTCTGGGCCCCACTTTGTCGTACTTGCCTGTTTACCGGTGAGCGCAGTATGCACCAGGGTGGGCGAGCCCCGTGGTGGATTGTGTGCTTGGCGGCCACTTGGAGCCTCCAGGGCCCTGAGCATGTCCTCCTGGCTTTCACTGTAAGCCAACACTACCCAAGCCCCCGATAAAGCTTCCTCCACCCCTTGTAGCCATGGACTCACCCCGCCCCTGTTCCCATTAGTGAGGTTAGAGAGGGGGCTGCACATCAGACTCCACGAGGCTACCCCTAGTGATGGAGAAATCACTGCCTGGCCCGCACCCTGAAGCCCCGAGAGACTGAGGGAGAGGCCGGTAAACTCCGAGACCAACCCATCGTAATTAAGCTGCCCGGAGAACGGCCACTTGGTGTCGGAGTTATCGGGACACGCTCGTTCCAAACCACCTGTGAAAGTCATCTGAGCTGACCCAGGCCACTGGGGCTGTGCTGTGCCCAGACCCAAGGGCTACCTTCCTGGGAGCCTCCCCTTGACCAGCCTCCCCGGGACCCAGACCCAGTACAGCTGGGGGGGAGGGGGGTGTTGGGGAGGATGCAGACACACTGAGGGAGACTCTGGAAGTTGCTTTAAAAGTCAATTTTTATTTAAACTCTTTCCTTACAACTCACATTCTCTGCCAAATTCTTCCTCATGTCAACACAACCAAACACACACACACACATACACACACCACATCCTGGTAGTTAGAGAGTTTGTTGGTAGTTGGGATCTGGTAGCAGAGTAAGATTCTGGCCTGGCCAGGAATTGCATCTTAAACTGCATTTGGATGCATCATCCATCCATCCTCTACCCACTTATTTATTCATTACATGGCCATCACCCATCAATCCATCACCCCCTCATCCATCATCCATCCATTTACCCACCTATGTTTCTTCCACCCACTCTATAGCCATCACCCATCAATCCTTCACCCATCAGCCATCTATCCACCACCACCCATCTCTTCACCCATCCACAATCCATCTATTCATCATCCATCCACCCATCCATCCATCCATGCACCCATCCAGTATTGATTTCTCCATCACCCGGTAATCCATCTGTACAACATATATTTGTTGATGCCAGTCACCCCAGGTGGATAGAAGATCCCCCCTGGAAGAGCAAGACACAGTGAGAGAGACACAACAACACAGCTAATTCAGAAAAGGCCAGGTGATCTCATCTCACTTAGTGTCAGCGTTTATGCTGGTGACTCCCACTTATGTGTAATGCAATTATCTTATCTAATAAAAGAGTAATATGCAAATTGACCATCACTCCAACACACAAGATGGCCACCCCCATGTGGTCAAAGATGGCTGCTCCCATGTGGACACAAGATGGCCACCACAAGATGACCTGCATGGGAGGGCAGCTGTGGGCAATCAGGCCAGCAGGGGAGGGCAGTTAGGGGCGACCAGGCTGGCAGGCGAGGGCAGTTAGGGGTGACCAGGCCTGCAGGGGAGAACAGTTGGGGGGGGACCCAGGCCAGCAGGGGAGGGCAGTTAGGAGTGACCGGGCCAGCAGAGGAGGGCAGTTGGGGGCAAACAGGCCTGCAGGGGAGGACAGTTAGGGGCGACCAGGCTGGCAGGCGAGGGCAGTTAGGGGCAATTGGGCTGGCAGGGGAGCAGTTAGGTGTCAATCAGCCTAGCAGGGGAGTGGTTAGGGGGTGATCAGGCTGGCAGGCAGAAGCAGTTAGGGGCAATCAGTCAGGCAGGCAGGTGAGTGGTTAGGAGCCAGCAGTCCTGGATTGTGAGAGGGATCCCAGATTGGAGAGGGTGCAGGCTGGGTTGAGGGACATCCCCCTTTCCCCCATGCATGAATTTCGTGCACTGGGCCTCTAGTCCTATATAATAAAAGACTAATAAGCAAATCAACCGAGCAGCAGAATGGCAGGTTGCTATGACGCACACTGACCACCAGGGGCAGACGCTCAATGCAGGAGCTACCCCCTGGTGGTCAGTGTGCTCCCTCAGGGGGAGTGCCGCTCAGCCAAGGAGAGCGTGAGCTCCCACAGGGCTCATGGCTGAGCTCAGCACAGCGGCAGTGGCAGGAGCCTCTCCCGCCTCCACAGCAGCACTAAGGATGTCCCACTGCCAGCTTATGCATGTGGGGAACGGGCCTAAGCTGTCAGTTGGACATCCTCCGAGGGCTCCTGGACTGCAAGAGGGCTCAGGCTGGGCTGCCCCCCCCCCACACCGAGTGCATGGATTTTGTGCACCAGCACTCTAGTACTCAAATAATGTAAACAGCTACCGTTCACATTTGTTCAGTTCTCCACACAGTGCTTTCTTGTGCATGGTCTTACTTTTTTTTTTTTTAAGATTTTAAAATTTATTTTTAGAGAGAGAGGAAGGGAGAGGGAGGGAGGGAGGGAGAGAGAGAGAGAGAGAGAGAGAGAGACATCCTTGTGAGCTTGAGACATTGAATAGCTGCCTCTTGCATGCCCCCTACTGGGGATCAATTCTGAAACCTGGGCATTGAACCAATAATCTTTTGGTGCATGGGACAACACCCAACCAACTGAGCCACCCCAGCCAGGGTTCCTTTGTTTCTTAGGAACATTCCTTGGGGGTAGGTATTACCTCTATTTCTCAGATGAGGAAACTGAGGCCAGAGAGGGCAGGGAGTTGCCCAAGGACCCTCCCCTTGGGCGTGGTGGAGGAGGAACTCAGTCACAGGCCTTTGGCTCCTGATCACATACTGTAAGGCAAGGCGCTTTTTGCAGCGCCACTCACTGCCGGTTGAGAATCTGCCCATCAGCTGATTCAGGCAGTGGGAAACCTGGTGATGTCACAGAAGGCTGCTGGTACCCCAGGGCCCTGCCATCCACCACCCTCTGACTCTTACCTGGGCAGGCATGAGATCTTGGCTGACTGCTGGTCCCCTCCACAGGCTCCAAGAGCTCCCTGAAGGTGAGGCCTTCCTTCTCTAACCACTGCCTTTCTGGCTGCAGGGAGCCACAGCACCTCCAGAGAGAGGCAATTCCTGCACCTGCCTGGAGCGTGTAGCATAGAAGTTAGGCATCTGGCCTATTAAATCAAATCCCCTCTAGAAAGTGTGGTTTGCACTGAGCCTGAGGCTGGCTCTCTCTGTGCAAGTGCTAGCGTAGCATTAAAGACATCAGCGCCGAGCCGAGCCTTCCTCCTTGGTATTAATAGGACAGGGGAAACATTAAAAAGAGGATCATTTTCTTCCTCTGGGAGTTAAAAGCTTGGACTCTGAAGCCAAAACTTCCCAGAATTTAAATTCTTGGGCATGTAATGAGTGCAAACCCTTATTAACATTACTCTTATCAGGACTGTGGGCAGCGTTTAAAAGCCACAGACAGAATAAGGTGCGGGTAAAGGGTTTACACCCTGGAATCATACCAGCCCATTCTAGTCCCAGCTTTGTCGCCTGTGACCTTTGCCACTTTGCAAGTGACTTATACTCTGTGAGCCTCAGTTTACTTACCTTCGGGATTAGGAATACAGTAATAAAATCCAGTCCATGCGGGGGAGCATTTGCTACATGCTTGGCACCATTGTAGGCAGTCCACCCGTAATAACTCACTAAGCCCTGACCCTTGGCCTCCTCTTGGCTAATTTGGGAAGATCAATGAGATGACATATGTACATCAGCTGAATGCCTGGCACACGGTAGGACAAAATAAATAGAGGTGATCACTGCTGCTGATGTCATTAGTTGAAACTCCTACCACTTCTAATGGTGGAGATCCTACTAGCTTAAGCAAAGCAGAGAAAGTTATTTATGCTTATAAATGACAACATCTAGGTAGCATCAGGTTCAACTAGACACAAAGGCCCAAAAATGTCACCAAAAGCTCTTTCATATCTTACATAGACTCCCTCTATATTGGTTACATCCATATGTTAGTCACTAGCCACATTGTGCTATAGATTGAAATGTAAATGAATGAAAATAAAATTTAAATGAAATCCAAAATGAAAATCAGACTTGTGTTCCTCATTTGTGCCAGCCACATTTCACGGGTTATTGGGCAGTGCAGACACTTCTGTCGTTGCTACTGTACAGACTGTGTTGCTTCCTGTGGAGGTTAGTGTGCTGCTTGCAAGCCCTGCCCTCACACCCTGCCTGCTCTGCAACCTGATAGAGAAGAGAGTGTCTTTCCTGGTAGCTCTGGCAGAGAGGTCTCAGGGAAGGCTCTCATTGGCTTATTTCTATCACATGTCCATTCCTGAACCAATCACCATGGCCTGGGGTGTGTGTGAATAGAGTACTCTGATTGGCTGGTCTAAATCATGTGCCCGTGGTGGGGCTGGTCAGGCCTGCTCAAACCACGTGGGATATGTTCCTGAAATAGAGAAGAATACAGGCTGGAGAGACATAACATACATGATACATGGTACTATTTGTTCACAATTATTCATGTCCTCCCACCATGGCCGTGTGTCCCAGGAGTCTGTGTGTACTTCCCTACCCCCACTGACTGGATTTGGTTATGTGACTTGCTTTGAGCACCGGAATGTGAGCAGGTGGGACGTGCCATATCTGAGCCCGGTGAGCCTCACCTCCTCTAGCTCTGCTCTTGTCATGAGGACACAGTGCCCCAGCGTGGACGGTCCTTCCGCCTGGTCCCAGAGGGGGCACACATGGAGCCCTGCCCAGCGAGACGAGCTGAGGGCACGAGCTGGCCAACCTGCTGCACTGCACAACAAGAACAGGAAGTAAGTGTTTAGTCTGGAAAGCCGCTGAGATGTTGGGACTCATTGTCCGCGCAAAAGCCGCCTCATACATACCCGGGTCCTCTTCCCCAGTCCCATCCGCTTCCTGCTCCTGTCAACGTGGCCTTCGGCAAGGCACACCGTAGTGTGTGGTGGATCCGAGGCAGAATCAAACTCCAGACAACAGGGGCTGCTCTCCTGACGTCTCCTGCGAACTTCCCAGAGCCGGTCCTGCCCTCGTGGTGCTCACAGCTGGAGGGGGTGGAAATGGGTGAGCAGGGGGAGAGGGTGCAGCAGGACCAGGGCCCCACAGAGCCAGGCCCAGGCTGACCAGGCGCTCAGCTTGGCGGAACAGCAGGCCGGCCTCAGACTGCTAGCGCCGTGTTGGTCTGATTTTTTTTTCCCTTTAAAACCGCCTCTGGCATAGACGTGTGGGCCTCAGTGCAGGTCTGCCCAGCGAGACCAAGTGAGTGTCGTCCTCTCGGTCGCAGGCCACATTCTCCCGAGCTCATTATCCTCGCCCGCACCGGGACCGAGCGTTTCTCTGCCTGGGCTGTGGTCGCCTTTCACTCTGTTGCAGTCCCTGGGGCCCCAGGATGACAGCACTGTCAACCCTCTCCTGTCCTAACCCACTGTTCTCTGACTTTAGACCTCACTGGTCCTAATTATAAAAGGACAGACGGGATGGGGTTCCCGCTCTTTCACGGGCTCCTAGGCAAAGGCCTGGCTCTCTTTCACTCTTTATTCCTTAATTTACCAGACATACAGAAAGCCAGCTATGTTCCCCTGCTGGGGCGGGGGTGGGGGGACAGGATGATTAAGATATAGGCAGCCCCTCCCACCTGGCGGGGCGCCTGGGGCTGGAAACCAGGAAGGTTTTCTGGAGAAGGTGGCCTGGAGCTGGGCTGGGGAGGATGGGGAGGCTGGCAAACAGAGAGGACAGCACTGGCTGGGCAGAGGGACGGCCCCTCAGAGGTGGGGCTCCTGTTCTCCCGCTGCGGGCAGTCAAACTTGCTCATCACCTGGCCTGTGCCACGCCCTCGCCTCCTTTCCTGTTGATGTGACTCGCGGTGCCAGGGGCACAAGGCAGCTCCTTGGCAGGCACAGAGCATGGCGGCTCCTGCTTCATCCTATCTTACCGGCTTTCCCACTCAGGCAGGCGTGGGCCGCCTCATTCCACTCAGTCCTGCAAGGCCTGCCTTTGGGGCCCAGTGGGGGGCTTCCTCTCGGTCTGGAGAGGAGCTCCTGTCACAGACACAGTCACAGTGGCCTGAACCCCCCATGAGTGGGACATCAGGATGCCAGGACCAGTACACTCCCTCTGATCAGCACCTGCCCTGGGCCTGGCTCTCCCAGGGCGGCTGGCTGCACACGCAGGCTGGGCAGCTCGCACACCTGGGACTGGCCGACCCAGCCGCGCACACTCCCGGTCCTCGTTACGCACAACCTGGACGGCTGTGCTCAGCAGCCCTGGCCGGCTCTCATTTACTCCTCGTCACAGTGCTGTGGGGTAGGAAGTCCTCTTTTCCCTCCCATTTCACAGCCAAGGAAACTGAGTCTCGAGAGCTTCCGGAACTTAAGGCCACCCAGCCAGCAAGTGTGGGAGGCACTTCACACCCAGGCTTCTCTGCCCGTATGTCCTGCCCTCTCTTTGCCACACTTCACCATCTCCTGCCCCCAGCCACTCAGGCCTCCCTGCGGATGGGCCCTTAGCTGACTTCCCAACAATTCTCCCCCCGCGGCTGTGGGACTGTTACCTTTCATTGTTGTGTTGTGTAGTTTCGTAGATGGTTTCACTTTTCACTCCCAGCGGCTTGTTGCTGGGGAGCAGCTGAGAGCCCGCGTGCCCTTGCCCTGACTACGCCCTGTGGGATGCACGTTCATCTAATTTACGTGAGTCGGCAGCAGTGCCTCGGTGATTCCGTTCGGAACTCATTTCCATCCCGGTGGTTTCCATGCAGCTGCTGGTCTACCTGCAGCCCTGGGCCAGCCTCCGCAGGCCTCTCGGCTGCCTGCAACCGCGGTGGGGTACCTAGAGCGTACCCCAGGAGTACTCGTTCTTTTAGGAGCAAAACCCCATGTATTGGCAAGAGCTGAGGTTTGGAGGCAAAATATCTGAATCCAGGTCTTCTTGCTGCTGCTTCCTTGCTGTGTGGTCTCAGGCAGATGCCTAAGATCTTGCAGCCCCTGTCCCTTCTGCTGTGGCGGCCATGGGACAGTCATGAAGCAGATACAAAACCGACCACCTGGAAGCTAGTGCGGGTGGGTAAGAACGGGGCACACGGGATCTTCACACACGGCTGGTGGCAGAGACACATGGACAGCACTCGGCAACGTTATTTAAACCGAGTTGTTTCTGCCCTTTCCACAGCGATTCCAACTGTGACACACCAGACAGATACACGTGCACACAAAGGGGTCACTGCCCTTGACAGACCAAGTTCCGGGGGGAGGCTGGCTTAGGGCGAGGGTTGGGTGCAGCCATCGCTCTGCAGACTCCACTGCAGCTGTGAAATAGGACGAAGTATGTCTGTAGGTGACAAGTGGAGGGCCTGCTTGGCAAGTGAACAAAAGCCATGTTTAGAAAGAGAGAACAATAATTTTGACAAAACGAGGAGCACATGTTTTCTTAAACATGGCGTTTTACAACTGTGAGTTACACGTACAGAAGGCACACAAAAGGAGGCCTGCTGCCCTAGCCGGTGTGGCTCAGTGGCTGGAGCTCGGCCTGCGGACTGAAGGGCACCAGGTTCGATTCCGGTCAAGGGCATGTACCTGGGTTGCAGGCACATCCCCAATTAGGGGGTGTGCAGGAGGCAGCTGATCGATGTTCCTCTCTCATCGATGTTTCTAACTCTCTATCCCTCTCCCTTCCTCTCTGTAAAAAATCAATAAAATATATTTTAAAAAATGACGCCCGCTGATGACAGCACAAATCGGACCTCATGTGACCACCTCTGAAGTGAAATAGAACCTTGTCACCACCCAGACACTCCCTCACGCCTCCGTGGTATCACCTTCACCCTGAGCAGGACCCACTCTGCCACCTCAGCCTTCAACCCCCAACTCCACGGCAGAATTCGGCTGCACTTTGTGTTTCTAGGAAAGGAATCACACAGCGTGTTTTCTCATGACTGGTGTTTTGCTTAACATTGTTTTGTGAGAGTTACTCCTGTAGTTGCTCTGCCAAGTCCTTTTTTGGGGACATAAACATGAACATAAACGACTTAGGCAATGAGGTCTGGAAAGGCACCATGACGTCAGTTTTGGAGAGGGGCCTGGCGTAGCAGTGGGGTGTTCTAAGGATAGTTAGGGACCTTGTCTACTGTTCGAATTGTCCTAAAGGAGAAACATAGTGATGCGTCACTTGGTACGTCTGAACTCCCGTGGCGGCCGAGTAGGGCTGGCCTGTGGTTCCTCTCCAGGCGTGCCTCCACGGGGCTGCTTGAGTGTCTTCACAACATGGTGGCAAGCAGGTCAGGAACGAGCCAGGAGTTGCAGTGCCTTTCCTGACATGGCCATCAGATCACACACAGTCACTTCTGCAGTGTTCTCTGGGTTGTACGGGTCACCCCGATTCAGCCGGAAGGGGGCCTGCACCAGGGCACGAGGAACAGGAGGTGAGGCTCCCCGAGTCACACAGGGACTGGCTGCCACATCTCACTGAAATAGGGGTCACAGTACCTTCCTCCCAGGGCCTTGTGGCAGTTACGTGAAGTTATCTGTGTGAAAGCGCTAGAACAATGGCTTTTGCACGGTGGCCTCAGATGCGCACCAGTGATTATTTCAGAAATGCTGCAAATGCATCGCCTTCATGTTATTTCTCGGGGTTTCATGTCACTTCCCAAGTTTGTAATTGGAAGTCAGCTCTCGGGCGCCTGGAGGGACACACCAGGTAGCAGTAGTCACGAACGGCTGCACTTTGGCGTCATTGCCAGAGCAGCGTTTTAGCCACTGCTCAAATATGGCACCCCATGCGGCTGTTCTGCACACGGGCTCCACCACGCGTGTGACTGGTCGCCAACGCCCGGCAAGACGGCGGGGCTGGTTTTCATCTCTTTGGGAACAGGCGTCCGAGTCTTTGACTTCAATCACTCACCACAGCAATGCCCCACAGTGAATAGAGGGCATTGATGTGCGAGTCGACTCGTTACTCTCACCAGAGAACAGGAGACTGGGCCATCTTCAGTGCTTCAGTTTAAGGGCCCAAAACTCAAGTGCCCACCAGGCTGGCCAGGCACCTCAAACTGGGAAGCTGCCCAGGGTCAGCAGGACCATGTGAGTGTGAGGATAGAGAGCGGTCGGCCTCAGTGTTGGAGAAACAGCACGGAGAGGTGGGGGCTGCATTCAACTGACACAAAGATTTGATAACACAGAGGCCCTGTCTCCAGGGCCATTGCCTTTTACGTGCCAGACAGTCACTGTCTGGAAGGCTGCCTGGACTTCTGCTGCTCCTCTCGGTGCGGAGCATGGCAGCCCCAGCTACTGCCACGGGGCACCGTGGGCCCTCAATGCTCGAGTTTTCCAGTTGATTTGTAATGAGTGTATGAGCAGCTAGTGGCTCCCACGACCAGCTTCTCCCTTTTCTGGAGGCCTCTAGCATTGGGGTCCCATCAGACGTCAGTGTTCAGACTGGCCAGGCCACGGCAGAGGACGATTTGCTGACGTCCTTCATCTGATAGCCTCTGTGGGCTGGCAACCTGAGGCTCATCGCTGCCAGGTTGTGAGCTGGGGGCTGGGATCGGGCGATCCAGAGCACCCCTCAAGCACCTCCTGGAGGAAACAGACGCATCCCCACAGTTCACTTTGGGGTTGTGTGGTGTGGACTCCAGTTTCCACGTGAGGTGGGACCTGGGTTGTTGGACAGATCTGAGGCTTCTCTAGTGGGGCAGGGGCACTTAACTTGCCTGGAGGTGGGAAAGGGCTGGGGTATGCGTTGCCCCGTGGGCATTCCCTCTCCTTCCTTGTCTATCTCACAAGGAGGCTGAAAAGGGCCTATTTCCCTAGCCTCCCTTGTGGCTAGCAGCAGTTAAATGACCCAGTTCTGCCAGTTAGATGTAAGAGGGACGCTGCTGCAGACTTTTGGGGAAATATGTTGCCCTTGATGAAAAGATGTGGCCAAGTGAGTGAAGTCATCTTATTCTGGATGCTTCCCTACTTCCTGCATTTGGAAATGGTTGGATGAAGATGTGATGTCTGGCACTGTGGCAGCCATCTTGCGCCTCTAGGAGAATTTCAGAGAATTGCATCACGGAGTCACTTGATCAATGATTTTTAAGAGAGAGGGGATGGTGGGAGGCAGGGGCAGGGAGAGGGGGAGAGAAACAGCCACATGAGAGAAACATCCATCAGTTGCCTCTCATACGCACCCCGCCTGAGACCCAGGTATGTGCCCTGATCGGGAATCAAACCTGCAAGCTTTTGGTGTACAGGACGACACTCCAACCAACCGAGCCACCACACCAGGGCTTGATCAGCCTTTACTCACCTACTTCCAGTCTTCTTGTTATGAGAGAGAATCACATGCCTTTATTATGTAAACCACTGCTAGCTGAGGTCTTTGTTTACGCCAATAGCTGCATTCCTAATGTTACAGGGTGTGCTGAGCATGTGCTCTGAGGTTAGGAGAGCTGGGTGCCCACTAAGTATGCATAAGGGCTTGCAATTGCTCTATTCTACCCTCAGCCCATTTCCTTTTTTATCTCTAAATCTAAAAAATTAAATTGTGACATAGATCATCTATGCAAACATGTTTAAAACACATGTGTATAGTCTAAAGAATAATAATACAATTCCCACTAGCTACCACCTGAGTTACTAATTAGGATCAACTCCAAAGGTGGAGGCAGATGCCAGGATTCCCCGTGCGCACACTGCGAGGGAGTGGGGACCTGGGGGTCACAGGGCCAGGCGAGGGGACTTGAAAGGAGGTGAGAGGGCCCCTCTGGGCTCTCATGACTGATTTGGGCCCCCCTAACCTCTTAGCGCTTCAAAGTCCCCTTCAATGAAAATGGGGGTGATAGTCCAGGGTTATTTTGGGGTGTAGGGTGTGTAAGTCACTCGGGGCAGTGCCAGCATGCAGCAAGAGCTTGGCAAGTGTGAGCAGCTGTTGTTGGTAGAAGCCCTCTGCAGAGAGATGGGGGGGTCCCTGGTCACTGCTGTCATGCCGCAGGTGCGCCCCCGGAGACCCCGTGGCCCGTACAGTTGTGCACTAACAAGAACTGGGCCAATGAGAAAAACAGGGTTGGGTCCATGGCTCAAAACCTAGGGACACTAGCAAACACAGCACCAACAAGTCGATAACAATTCCAACAAACCCTGAGCGCACACAAACCTCCAGGGCGCTTACGCCCCGCCACGCAGTGAACCCCACGGGCCAGCCTTCAATGGGGAGGTCCGGTTCCCCTGGGTCCGGTTCCTCCGAGGCTCTGGTTTCCAATGGGGACCCCTTTCACCAACGCTAAAACTAGGACTGACAGGGCAGCCTTTGTCACTGCGAGGGGCGGGGAGGGGGGCAGGGACAGGGGGCGGGGGGGCGGTGGCCGGGGATGGAAAGGCAGGAGAGGCAGGAAACTTCACCTCAATTTGTGTGCCCAGGTGCTTAATCCCACGGCGCACAGAGGCCTGGAAGCCAGGAATCCCGCCTCTGCTTGTAAGGAGGGAAGGCGTTGGCACAGACGTCCAGTTTTCCTTAAATCCTTCAAGTCCTGCTCCGGTTCTTTCTTCAACTGCGTCTGCTCCTGATTAGGGATGAACCCCGACTCACTGTGGCTCCATGTAGCATTTTTCGACTTTATGACAACGTGGAAGTGAAACGCATAATACATATAGCATGAGCTGTTCGACACTTGATTGTAAAATGGCCTTTGGGTTGGTTGTTTTGTCCAACTATAGAGTACCGTGAGTGTTCTGAGCACGTGTAAGGTAGGAGAGGCCATGCTAAGATGTTCAGTAGGTTAGAGTATGAAACTCCTTTTTGACTTGTGATGGTTTCTTGGACACAACCACACTGTCAGCCAAGGAGCATCTGTATTTAAACATATCAGCGAGCTGGAAACCGGAGCCCTGTTACTTCAACATCCTTCCCCGAGTCTCCAGTCACGGCGAGGTCATTGTGTCTAAGGAAGCTGCCTTGTTAGAGCAGAACAGACTTGCCCTCTGAGGAACTTTCGAGCTCTGATGTCCTAGAATAGGGGTTGACAAACTACCACCTGGGGCCACATCCCACTGCACATTTTTCAAAAAAGTGTAATTTTTAATTGTGGTAAAAACATAACATAAAATTCACCATCTCAACCACCCTTAAAGGGTGCAGTTCGGTGGGGCTGAGTGCAGCCACGTCGTCTCCCGCTGTCCGTGTTTGTGAAGTTGAAAGGATACATGGCCAGGCCCGTGCTGTCTGTGGCTGCTTTGGTGCTGCCGTGTCAGAGTTGGGTCACCGTGACAGGGACCGCATGGCCAACGAAGCCGAAAATATTTACTGGCTCTTGACTGAAGTTTTCAGAGCCCTGTTCCAGAATCACGAAAATGATCCATGTCCTCCGTCCGCTTCCTCTTCCTGCTCTGCGTCCCCAGAGCTCGTGTCAGCCAGGGCAAAGCACTGCTGCTGTGATGACTTTCATCTCTGGGAAAGCCCTGGGCTCAGACCTGACCACCTGGAAAGGGATTCCTTCCCCTCCCCTGCCCCTCTCCTAGCTGCCTCTGCCCCTGCAGCTGATCCCCAACTCTGCAGACAAGGAGTTCACCGAGGCCTCCTCCCAGAGCTCGCAGGGGCGGGCAGGGCAGTGCCCGGCCAGTGCTGAGAGTGGACCTGTCTTAAGAGGGCAGGACAAGCACGTGTCTAATTTGCTTTAGAAATACAGGCAAGTTGTTTTGTTTTTTTAATCCTCACCCAAGGATATTTTTCCCCATTGATTTTTAGAGAGAGTGGAAGGGAGGGTGGGAAGGGGGAGAGAGAGACACACAGACTGGAGCCAGGGAAGGAACCTGCAACCTCGGTATGTGCTTTTGACCAGGAATGGAACCCCTGCAGCTCAGGGTAGTCTGTATTTTCTCGCTGTTTCTGTCTACACACACTGCATTCTCATGCAAAGCAGAGGAAGTGGGACGGATGCTTCTGTACTCTGCCTTCCTCTCCTGACCCTGCAACGCAGGCATTTCCCGGTCTCACTCTCACGTGGATCTGCCGCATTCTCTTTAATGGCTGTTTAGTAACCACCCTATGGATACACTCTGTTTATTCAGAGTACAGACTTCCTTGAAGCCCAGTACAAGTGCCATCTTCCTCCGGGAAGTCTTCCTTGATTCCTGCAGCACAACATGGCCACTTTCTGCTTCAAACTCTTAGATCTTGTCCCTTTCTCAGGTGCGGTATTGGTCAGGGTAAAGACACGCTGCTGTAACAAAGAGCCCCTGTGATACAGAGACGTAGAGAACAGAGACGCTGTTTCCCATTGGGAATAGTTCTGGTTGGTGGGGCAGGTCTGCCCCTGCCAGTTACTTCAGGACCTTCGTTTCTTCCAAGTCATTGCTCTGCTATCCCCTAGGGAGCCCTGTTGCCTCCATGGTTGGAACTGGGCCCCCCGGAAGCTGAAAGGGAGCGTGGAAGAGGCCTGCCTGGTGTCTTCAGTCCTGACCTGGGGTCTCCACTTACAAGCAGTTGGCAAGAGCTTTGCATGACCGTGCCTACTGCCCAGGAGGCCAGTCACATTGCCAATTCACAAACGAGGAACCTGAGGCTCAGAGAGGTGGAGTAACTGGCCTAAGATCACACAGCAAGTAAGTTTGGGCGCTGAGGTTTCAGTCTGTCTAGAGCCCTTGCTTTCACAGCTTGATGCAAGGAGACTATCACATGGTGTGTGCTGTAACAGGGTATTAATAGGGTATGTTCAAGTGGTGGTGGGAGGGCAGAGGAGGGCGTGACTGACTCAGCCTCGGAGAGGAGGCGGTGACCTTGAAGACATAGAAACTGTGGGTAGTTAGGAGTAGCTATAGCGACTGCGTGGGAGTGTGAAAGATGGACCCCAACGACCGGCTCTGAAGGCCCCGCTTTGGGGTGCCAGGGAGCTTGGACTGGTGGAAACTCTCAGAGGTTCATCAGCAGGGGGGCAACATGGGGCACCAGGTTCCCCTTCGAGCATCTCCTTAGGGGAGGGCTGCACACTGCACTCGCTGGCCGCGGAGCTGGCCGGGCTCGCTCAGGATCCCACAGGGCAACTTGAGGCCAGCTGTGTGAGATAGGATTTTAAGGCCGACTGCTGAGCCTACCCCCAACCCCCAAAATAACATGGCTTAAATGAGATGGAAACTTTTCTTCTTCTCTCACATGAAAGTCTGAGCCAGGCAGACACCTCAGCTCCACACTGGGGAGCTAGGATTCTTCTAGATGGTTGCTCTGCCACTCTCAAGACACTGCCCTGATGCACTTGGTCCAAGGTAGACCACAGCCATGGCCAATTCCCACTGTTGAGGGAGGAGGGTGGGCTCTAGAGCCATGTGGGAGTCTGTATCACTCCTAACTGGGAAGATTGGGGGTTCATACGAGTCAGGGCTCAGGTCTTGGGCAGCCGGAGATGGGGCGCTGCTCACACACGGCCACAGCAGACCTGCGGTCAGTGGCAGCCACCCTTTGGAATGGCTAGTGCTTCCCCTTCTCCACAGTCACACCATCCCTGGTGAACCCGACACCACTGGCTCCACCACCACACACTCACCTGAGCTCCCACCTGGCCTCAAGGCACCTGCATTCTCAGCACCTTCTCGGGCAGGAGGCAGGCGCTGAGCTGGGCCCCAATGCGGGGCGGGGCTGGAGGAGACAGCGGGCATTTGGCAGATTGGCCTAGAATTTGTGCTGAGAAACGCTCTTTCCTCCTCCATCCTGGTCAGTGTCGTTCTGACCGGTCCCTCTGCCTTCAGAACCTCCAGACCCTCCAGGAAACCATTTGGAGAGTGAGTGCGGGGCTGCCATCCATGGTGCTGGGAGAGCCGCCCCAGCCCTGCCCGAGGCTTGGGCCTGCTCTGTGCTCCCAGAGGGGGTGTGGGGGCCTCCTCTCAGCATGCTAATGAGCACGCAGGAGCTGGGCAGAGAAGCTGGCCTCCCAGGAGGGTGGGCTCCTGGGGGTTGAGGCCCGTGGATTGCACCTCCGTGCAGCAGCACTGCCATGTGGAAAAGCCTCTCCCGACATGCATGGCTCTTCCCCAGCCCGGCTCTGGCCAGCACCTGGAGCCCCTGGACAGCCAGGCCCATGGGCCACGGTTCTGTGCAGAGAGCATGGTCTCTGAGGGCCAGCCTCCCACCAATGCCAAGTCCCCACAGGCCACTGTGCTTTGGGATCAGGGTTTCTCACAGCTGCCTCCTGAGTGGGGTTAGCTCCAAGCTGAGATGTCCCTTCTTTGGTTTCCATGGTGACAGACCCCTCTCCGATTTAGTGCTGGGGACTGAGCTGGCTGTGCGGAGGACCGAGGGAGGAGACACAGCACAGCGGGGCCCTGTGGCCGTCTGGCTGGCCCTGCCTCCACCTGGGCCCCCAGACCTGCCCGCTGACTCCCGCGGGCCATGCGGACCCCTGCCTGCTGCCCCGCGGCCTGTCTGTGGGAGCCAACAGGCCCCGTGTGCGCAGGTGACAGGGACTTGGCACTTGCCAAAACATTTTCTCAACAAAGTCATTTCTGTCCCTCGGGGAACGTTGGTGCAGCAGCGAGGGTATGACAGTTTCCCGGCCATGCTGCTCCCCGCGGTGAGCCGGCTGAGCAAGTCATCGTCCCCAACTCAGCTGCGAAGCTGAGACTCAAGGAGGTGCCCTGACTGGCCCGGGTCCCAGCTGGGAGGGGGTGCCCTGGGACCCGGTCCAAGCCCAGCGGCCCATGGTGGGCTGCCAGGTATGACCAAGATTGCCCTAACAGCAAAGCATTTGTTTACTCATTCAATGAATATGCACTGAGTAGCCAGATTATTATGATCTCTGAACGCATAATAATCTGGCCACTCAGTGTATATCCTATATAATAAAAGGCTAATAATGCAAATTGTCCTCTCAACCAGGAGTTTGACCTGCAGGCAGGTCGGCCAACCGCCCATGTCCCCTCCCCCTGGCCAGGCTGGTCGGACCCCACCCACGCACAAATTCATGCACCGGGCCTCTAATATATAATATATTATATATTAGCCTTTTATTATATAGGATATACACTGAGTGGCCAGATTATTATGAGTTCAGAGATCATAATAATCTGGCCACTCAGTGTACAATGAGTCCAAGCTCTTTGCGGGCCCTGCACAGGGGAGTTGTGTGACCAAGACAGAGAGAGTCCAGTGTGGACACATGACGAGCACATGTGCACACACGTCTGTTCCCTGTCGGGTGTGAGTGCTGCTGGGTCCAGTGCAGGAGGGTCAGGGGCAGGGGTGCAGGCCGGGGAGCTATCTCATAGTGGGGGCAGGATGGCCTCTTTGAGGGTGCAGGCCCCACGGATATCTGGGGTGAAGGCAAGCAGGTGCGAAGCTCTGAGCTGAGCTGGTGCTGGGGGCATGGGAGTAGCATGGAACCTGGAAGACAGTGAGCGAGGGCAGGGGTGGGGCCGAGCAGGGGTAGGAGTGCACATCCCAGGGGGCTCCTGTGCCTGGGCCTGGCTGCGCACGGGAAACACCGGGGAAGTTAAAGTGCTGGTCCTGGGTCCCCTGCTGGGCATCCAGGTGACTCAGATGTGCAGCAAAGGTGGAGACCACCGTCCAGGGCCCTACAGGTCACTGTGAGGGTGTGGGTTTTAGTCCAAGTGTGACACGAAGTCGTTGGAGCGCAGGCAGAGGCGACACAATCTGACTTACTCTTCTAGGTCTCCCTGGTGGCTGGGCTGGACCGATGAAGGGACAGAGAGAAGGCAGGGAGCTGCAAGGGCCGCTGCAGGGGGCAGGGAGGGACAGCGATGGCTGGTGATGAGATCACCTTGGCCAGGAGCCTCAAAGGACCCCAAACTTTGAAGGTTAAAACCACATAAATGTATTGTCTTACAGTCCTGGAGGTCAGACACCTAACTTCAGGTATCCACCGGGCGGGGTTACTTCAGGGAGAATCCCTGTCTTTGCCTTTTCCCGTTCCTAGAGGCTGCCTACCTCCTTGGCTCCTGGCGCTTCCTTCAGTCTCTGGCTCTGACCTTCCTGTCTCCTTCAAGGACCCTTGTGACTACACTGGACCCACCTGGATAATCCAAGATGGTCTTCCCATCCAGGATCCTTAATTACGTCGGCCAAGTCCGTCTTGCCCTGTAGGGTAATGCATTCTCAGAGTCTGGGGATTAGGGCATGGGCATCTTTGGGGTCCTTGTTCAGCTGACCATAGTCAGGCTGCTCTCTGGAGGCGTGGAGGATATGGAATGGGGCCAGGAACCCTCTTACTCCTTGGGCCCTTGGGTGTCTCCCTGCCTGGGCACAGATACCCCTCAGCTTTTGTGCTCTTCCTTTGGGTGCTGTGCCAGCTCCAAAGGCCAGTGTGTTGGTCCCACCCCTGTCCTGGAAGGGTCCTCCAGGTGGACAGAGGGACCCTCCAGGCCCACCTGGGTGGCTGCTGTAATTGCTCACTGCCTTAGTGACAGTGATATCATCTTGCTCTCCAATTGGAGGGCTGGGTCAACCAGATCACCCACTCACTCCTATTTGACGGGTATTTTCAGAATGTATTAGTTTCTTACTGCTGCTGTAACAAATCACCACAAATATGGGGGCTTAACAACACCAATCGATTATCTTATGGTTCTGGAGGTCCGAAGTGCGTACAGGCTCAGCCACGTAAAATCTGGATGTGGGCAGGCTGTGTTCCTTTCTGGGCCCCAGGGGACAATCTGCTGCTGCGTATTCTGATCACGGCACGTGACTCCCTTGCTCACTTCAAAGCCAGCAGCAGCGCACCTCTGACCTTCGTCTGTGCTTCATCTCTCTGTGACCTCGGCTGGGAAAGTTCCCTGCTTTGAAGGACTCATGACGACTTTGGAGTAATCCCAGATAATCTCCATGTCAAGATCTGCAACCTTCTCACACCTGCCAAGTCCCTCTTGCTGTGGAAAGTAACATGTACAGGTTGTGAGGATTAAGGAGTGGACATCTTTGGGGCCACTTTCCTGCCTGCCACGCCCACTAACGGTAATAAAGATTATGACGTCTCTCACAGTTACTGAGTATTTATACTTAGATTTTATATTTAGTAACTCACTGTATTCTCAGAGTGACCCTCTGAGGAAGGTTCTATTATTATGCCCGGGTTATAGATGAGGAAACTGAGGCACAGAGAAGTGAAGTAATGTTATGGGTTGCATTGTGTTCCTCAGAATGCATATGTTGCCGTCCATGAGCAAGCTTGGGAATGGGTTCTGCCTTTTGCAGCCACACAGCCTCCAGGGACTTCCCAGGGGCCCAGCATAGGCCCTCACACCTCCCCGGCCTGTGGCCTGCCTGACCGGCCCTGCCCACTCCTCCAGTGTCCCCTCCTCCTACCCCCTCCCGCTGGCCTAGGATCCACTCAGCCCCAGGCCCTCCAGCCTCCTCCTGCACCTCCAGCTCTCCCTGTACATTCCTGCCCCAGGACCTTTGCACCTGAGCCAGGCCACCACCTGTGGTTTACTCATTTGTTTACTGTCTGTCTCTTCTGCTGGAACTTCATGTCTTGTTCTCCACTGACTCAGTGTTTGAACAACGTGTTACACATACTTGTTCACTGAATGCAAAAAAACCCCCCAAAAATATGGTACAAAGGTGGAGAGTTAGATCTCCTGGAGGCCTCCTCTCAGTCTCCCCTCACAGCGCCCTCCTCTTGCCTGTCAGCGCCCCGACCCAATAGGTGATAGTCCTAAAGGCCCCTGAGTGTGGGTGCAGCCTGGGCTGCGGACTGCCTGGAGGTGGCGAGTGCTGCGGGGCAGCCCAGTTCCTCCCGGACCGACCTTGGCTCCCCTCTGAGCCAAAGCACTCCCTCCACTGGGCCTGTGTCTGTTCTTTCTCTTTGTTTTCCTGTAGCTCCTCAGGAGGGGACCAGGTTTAGAGGCCCAGGAGGGGCCCTGACCTCGCATTGGAAAACAAGCCTGTTCTTGGGTAAGCTGGGGAGGAGACGTTTCACGTGAGGATGAGCTGTTGTGCTTGGTTTTGAACAATTCATTGTATTTATTAGCGGTGCCATTACACAGTGTTCCTCGACATATTTCACACTGCAAAGAGACAGCCCGCCACCAAGCTGCGCATGTGGCTGACAGCAACGGTCTCGCACGCACACGCGCTCGCCGCTCCCACACGCACACTCGCTGTTGTCAAGCGCGCAGACGTCACGGGCTGGTGGGAGCAGCTCTGGGCACGGAGAGCCAGGCCGGTGCTGGCTGCAGCTACCTTCTCCTCTCCAGAAGATGATTGCGAACAGCACGTTATCCCTGCGAAGGGGAAGCGGCAGCACACGCAGATGACTCCAGGGTCCTAGTTGCTTCCGTGCCAAGCAGCAGAGGCTGACCACTGGTGGGTGGTGGGAGTTCAGCAAACTTCCGTTTCCTCTCTTGCCTGCTGATGGAGGTGCTAATGAGTGCCGACCCACAGGGAGGGGGAAGCAAGAAGCCGGAATAACCCACTCCCTGAACAACCAGCCCTGAACACTTGAGAATTAATTGACTTGTAATTGCAGTCGGCTCAGCCTAGCGATGCTGACGCTGGAAGTCAGAACAGCAGACAGAGCGATAGGTTCTGGAGAGCAATAGGGCCCCGGAACTGGGACTGATGTAGCCAAGCGACTCGGGGGTTAGGGAAATTTTTCTACTATAACATTAAACTGCAAGAGCAGAAGGCCAGCACACGGGGAGGTGGCAGGGAGGAGGAGGGGAGACACACATCCAGGTGGGAGCAGTCTTTCCAGATACTAAACAACGGCCAAATAGCCCCAGAAATGACACCGTGAGAGCCCAGGAAGCCCAGGGAACCGCTTGCCCTGAGAGTCATTGGTTTTGTTCAAGCTTCATGTGATGCTCGCTTAAAAAGTAGATTTTGTTTCCCCTCAGGCAACAGTCTGGAGGGGGGAATCGAGCACACACATCTGCCTGCATCATCAGTTAGACACATGCATACACTGACTGGCAGGGTGAGCCGTGGATGGTGGCAGGCGACCTGCCGACTCCAACGATCTCTGTGCGATTATCCGCTGTGGCATTGTTCCGATGAGACGCCCCGTTCCAGGCTGGGATCCTTCCTGCCACTCAGCAAGGCCCCAAGCCTTTGTCCTCTGCAGTGGCCTGACGTTTGGTCACACAGTTTGTGCAAACGTGAGCAAGCAAGGGTGTGGTCTGTGCCGGCAGACAGACCCTTGGTTGAATTTGCCTCCTACACGTGCGTGCTGCCAGATCTCGGGCAGTGTCTCCATTCTTCTGGACCTCTGGCTCTTCACATAAGATGAGGAAGCTAGTCATTGTGGTTCTGACTGTGACGCTTCCCATTCTCCACGCGCTCCCTGCATGTGCCAGCCTCATGGCCAATCCGACTGCAAAGGAAGCTGGGACATGCAGGGAGCTCAGGGGGTATGCGTGGGAGTGATGTATGTCTCCTATGGGCTGAGTATACAGCAGGCCCCATCCATACTTTCTCTCTCTCATCTGTGGTGCACGGATGTGGTGCACCATGAAGGAGGCTGGGCCCCCGAGTCACCGCGTGGATGGGAGTCATGTAGGAGAAATAAGCCTTTATGATTTTAAAGTGTTTGTAACAGGAGCTAGCATTAACTACCCCACAGAACACAGTAGTCCTCCTTTGAGAGTTATTGTGAAAACTTAAATGAGGGAGGCAGAGCTGATGAGCTAAGCAAAGTGCTTGGCATATGGAAAATATTTAATAAATATTAGTGTGCATTTTAATTTATCCTCTCAACAAATACTTATTGAGCTCCTATTATGTGCCAGATATGTGAATGAAAACAACAACAATAACAGATCCATAAAGTCATATTTGGAATTCAAAAAGTGTATCGTGCTCTCCACAGTAAAATAGAAAGGGCTCAGTATGTCATTCCGTCAGTGCTTGCTACTCGTGCGAGGAGACAGGCATCATGCTGAATGGTGGGACTGTGGTGGTCGAATAAGTCAGTTTCACTCTTAAGTTGCTTGCAGGCTGCTGGAGGGCACATGTAGGCAAATAGTTCAAGTGCTGAATGACAAGTCCCATTTATCACTAATCCTGCTTGGGGAAACCAGGGGCTTCCTGGAGGAGGGGGCTTTGAGGTCAGCTATGAAGGTTTGAGTAGGAAATGGGCAGGGGAGAAAGCATTTCGGGCTGAGGGATGGGTACATCAACGTAAGTTCTTGTGCTTGATGAGACGTGACGAGTGCTTTGGTGGCAGGAGCCCAGCGTTTCTGCGGTAGGCAGAGCAGTGCACCTCCCCCGTACGTCCGCACCACGGTCCCTGCAACCCGCAGACATGTTGCCTGCACGGGGAAAGGGATTTTCAGAGGTGATTCCATCGGGATTTTGAGATGGGGAGATCATCTGATTCTCCTGGTGGGCCCACCCTAATCACACAAGTCTGAGAAGTGGAGACCCTTCCCCAGGTCAGAAAAGGAGCCATGCCAATGAAGGAAGAGATTCCACATGGTGACTTTGCAGGTGCAGGAGTGTGGGCGGCCACAGGAAGCCGGGGAAGGCAAGGGGACAGAGTCTTCCCTGGCGCCCCCATGAAGGAGCGCAGCCCTGCCAACACCTTGATGTTCGCCCACTGGCACATGTGGGGGTTCTGACCTGAACTGTAAGAAAAAGAACTGTATTGCATAAGCCGTTGAGCTTGTGATACTTTGTTATAGCAGCAACTGAAAGCTAAGGCAGTGTCTGGTGGAGCATGCCAGGGGGCCATGCTGGCCAAAGAGGGTGGAGTTGTTCAGATTTATTCTCTGTGAGCAGTGGGCCGCAAGCTTCAGCGAGACACCCACTTCTTCACGGAATATTGACATTCTGCATTCCGTAGTAACATTAATTAATGCTAATATTCCATGTTCATACTCGGTGAGAGCTGCCTTGCTTGTGTCAATGGGTCTGAGTTTTCCATACATTGAATGCATATTTCTTATATAATTAATGGAAATGTAGGTTCTTTCTAGTCCTTTGCTATTAAAACAACGCTGCAGTGACTTATCTTGATCCCGTGTTACTTTGTATACGTATGAATATGTCTGTAAGATGAATTCCAAGAAGTGAAATTGCTGGGTCACAGAGACTATAGATCTTTAGGAGTCTGCTCTTTAAATAATGTTTGAAGGCATGGTGATTCTGCGAGAACTGAAATTAAGTAGAAATTCCTGAGCTGAATTCAGAGCTGGCTCTACCAACATCCTGGCATCTGACAGTGTGGGAGGCAAGGCGTCCAGAGGAAGAGGCTGAGGCCATGGATGAGAGTGTGTGTGAGTGTGTGTGTGTGTGCGCGCACGCGCGCGTGGTGGGGGAGGGGTAGAGAGATGTGTAGGACTGGCCTGGCAGGGTGAGTGTCAGTTGATTTTCTTTTTCTTTTTTAAAAATCAGCTTGGTAAATTTCTGAGACAGGAGAGGCTCTTGCTCTGCAGCCCAGGGTCAGAGAGCCATGCTGGGGCCTGGGTGCTCCTGGCAGGCCTGCGTTTAACCCCCTATCTTCTGCCTGGTCACTTGACCTTTGTGATTTGAAGGGGAAGGGCAGAGGAATGTTACTGCCGACTTTAAACAGAGTAACCCCGTGTTAGCCGCCTCCTGAGCAGACAGGACTGGGCCTCCGGATTGCTGACGCTCCTGTGGTCTTTGCAAAGTCAGGCGTCACAGCCACCGTAACCCAACATTCTGAATATGTAGATACTGAAGAGTACTCGGTGCTTTCGGTGTGAATTCTCCGTTCTTCAGTTTATTTGGATTCTTCTCCGGGCGAGCTGGGTTTCAGTGGCGGCTAGCTTTTCCAAGAATGGCTCTCACATCAGAGAATGTCGGCCGCTGCCTTTAGAACTGAAGGCATATCTCACTCTCTCTCCCCGCACCCTCCCCGCCTCCCACTCCAGGGAGCAGCCACGCCTGCATTTCTGCGTCCTTCCTCCCGAGGATGGGGTGGGTGCTGCTTGGGCAGCCTGGTGGCCCCTGAGGGTGGGACATCGTGGAGGGTCAGAGAGGGCCATCACTCAGAGTGAGAAACGCTGGCTGCCAATTTCGGGGCAGCCGAACACAGGACTCTCCGTCTCCCCTTCCGTGTTTGGGGTATCCATTACTCTCCAAATGTCCGTGGCCGCTGTGCTGGGCCACACAGGCCTGCGCTGCAGGATGCCAGCGATGTCATTCATACGAACAGGACGCGAGTGGTGCTGCCCGCGCTGTGCCCGGCCGGCTCTCCGCCTGGAGTGGGCCTCGGAGCCGAGGGTTCCTTGTCCCAGCGTCCCCTCCCTCGGTCATTCTCCTGTCACTTTTCTGAATTTGTTCTTAGCACATGCCCTGTTCTACTAAGACTTTTTTTGTTGCTGCTCTCTCTATATTGGCTCAGCGTTACGTAAATGAACGTAAAGGGAAGCTTTATATTACAACTGGACGTAGAAAACCAGCACAACTTGCCAGAAATAGAAGGATGCATCACACGGTCCCTTTGTGTGTGTGTAAAACAGTCCTAGCGGGATACTTTTGCCGTTCCTCTTTTTCTCTCTTTTAAATAAGATGAACAATGTTAACAAAACCAAAGCTCTCTCCGGGAAGTAGATGAGACGTCGGAAGGGAGTCGGGAAGGGAGAACCGCTCCCCGCGGCAGGACCCGGTGCCCTTTAGCGCCAAGCCCGCTGGGGACCACCTGGGGGACGTGTGAGGAAACACGGCCGGTCTGATCCCCCGACTACTGGAGTCCTTTACACCGGCACGTGGTGGCGTGAGCCTTTCTTAAGCTCTTCCCCAGGGAGGGTGAGTGCCGCCCCGGAGGGGCCTTTCTGTGCTGGCCTCTCCTCTGGCTGTAGACAGAGTCCTGCTCCTGGGACCACTGGGTTCACTCTGTGCCTCAGAGTCAAGCAGAATGAACTGGATCCTTCCTGTAAGTCCCATCCCTCCAAACAGGACCGAAGGTGCAGGCTCTGGTGTTAGAGTGCCGGGGGAATCCTGGTCCACCACTTGCATCTCTGTGCTGTTGGGCCTCAGTTTCTCCATCTGATAAATGGGAATGAAATAGTGCCTCTTTCATATGGTTGCTATGGGCATTAGGCAGGTGAGTGCATGTGGAGGTTTAGAACAGTGCCTGGCACATAGTAGGTGCTCAGTAAGCATTAGCTGTTAGTATTTCCTGTAGCCACAGAGTGCAGGGCCCTTGTGCTTCCGGACTTCCTCTGGGTTAGAAGGCAGGGGACTCAGGTTCCAGTTTTAGCTCAATATCTGACATGTGATGAGAACTTAAGCAACTCATGAGCCCTCCCTGGGGCTTGGTTTCACACCTGGAGACTGAGGATGGTGGGCTCCGTGGTCCCTAAGCCCCTCCTCCCACCCCTACTTGACAATCCTGTGCCGAAGGGGCGGAGAGGGGGAGCCAGGGCCCAGCTCTCCCCAGTGTGCCACCGAAAAACCACCACAGCTCTCCCTCTCTCAGCTTCTCCTTCAAAATATACTTGTGGGGCGCGAGCAAGGACAACGCAGGGAGGATTCGTGCTGGGATCCGAAAAGGGCGGAATGAGGCTGGGGTATCGGGAGCACCAGGATTGCCTTGCTTAACGACCCAACAGATGGGATGACAGTAAAGCCTGCGCACTGCCCTCTATTTACCAGGCTCCCTTGAAAGCTGGAGATGATGATGGTTGTGGACACTTACCGAGGCCTTGTCAGGCACCAGCTGTCTCACATGGATGATTTCATTTGGCCCCCAACTGTGTATAAGGTAACACCAGCCGCTGTAACTAACAAACCCGGAGGTACCAGTGGATCAAGATAGTCGCCACTTATTTATTGCTCATGTATTGCTTCAGTTCAGGTGATCCGGGGTGACAGCTCTCCTCTGTGCAATGACTTGGGAACCAGGCAACTTCCATACCGTGCCTCCACATGTCTCAGCACCTCGGAGTCCTCTGCGTCGGGGCCACACACGCGGTGCGGAAGCCCTCCCCAGGCAGTGACACACATCACCCACCCTCACATTCTAGGGGCAAGAACCAGTCACATGACCCCACCAGGAAGCAGTGGATGCTGGGAAATACTGTGCTGGCTGGGCAGCCACTTCCTAGCCGTAACTCCACACTACAGAAGGAGTGGTGCCTTTATTGGAGGATAGCTAGCTGTTTCTGCCACATCTTATGTGATGGAGATGACAATTACACCCACTTTACAGATGAGGAAACGAGACCTAGACAGTCCGGTCTCTAAGGGGTCAGAAAGTTTGTAAGTGGCAAAGGTAGGACTTGAACTCAAAACTTTGTGAGTTCAGAGCTCTTACATTTAACCACTCTGGTGTTAATTTTAAATAGGCATTTAAGATTCTTCCAGCTGTAAAACTCTGCAGAACAAATTCTTCCCTTCGGGTTCCCACAGTGCCCCAAATGCCCACGCAAGGTGTGTCTTGGGGCTTCCACGACCGTCACAATGCCAGGTGGCATCTTAGTCTCTGCTATTTCCTCCGCTTGGACAAACGATTACCCCCAGAAAGACAACCCACATTTTGGACTCCTGCCAGAAATCAAGGCATGGTACCATCTGTAAGAGATAAATAAATCAAAATATCATCAGCAGATAAGTGTGTGCCATCTGCTGCCCTGGCAGTTGAACTGGCAGAGGCCTCGGGAGAATTCCAAGGAGGCACTTGCCAGGCCTCACCGCCAGCCTGCGTGGTGGGGGGAGGAGCCGCACACAGGGTCTGCTGGCATCTGGCATTTTCCTTGGCTCCCGGCTCCGGGGCTGAATTCCTTGAATCTGGCCAGTGAAGGTGGGTGAACTTTTGCCCTTGCCACACAGTTAAACTAGTTTCTCATTGGCCGCATTTGTTGGGGGGCAGGACCAGCGAGCCTCTGCCCTCCTAGCAAGTTGGAAGCACCGATGGCAGGGAAAACTAGCCATACGCCCACCAAGAGGTGGGACTCTGTGGACTCTGGGTCTCAGAACCAGCCTGTGGGCCCCGATGGCTGGGCATTGCGCAACGCGGCCACGTTCCGATGGCCGATGCCTCCTGCCGCATGGGGATTCCTCTTCGGAGGGCACCTGAGACTTGCGTTAGTAAGCATGGATTTTTCTAAAACCTGCTTACTCTGCCAGGATGCGAGGCAGAGTAGTGGCCAAGTGCAAAGGCTCCGTGCTGGACCGTTTCCATGGGAATCCCGTCTTCACCATGGGCGCGTGACCCTTAGACAAGTCCCTGCATTTCCCAGCCTCAGTTTCTCCATCTGGAGTGTGTGAAGCCGGGGGCTGGCACAAGGCACGTGCAGACATGGCATGCTGGCAAGGGCTACTCGTGGGCCGGCTGGTGAGGCAGCGCCACCACCTCTCTCCTCCCCAGTCCTCACTGCAAGTCTCCCGACGCCCTCTCCTCCTCCAGCTCCACGCAGACCTCCTCAGTACCATCTGCTGGGGGATGGGATTAAGTCACGATCCTCGGAGCTGGCATCTGGGGACCCAGCCAAGTATGCTGGGCTCCCAGGCCCCTCCCTCTCTCTGCCTGTCTTCCTGCTTCCACACCTGGGCTCCAGTGTGTTTTTGCCAAGGGCAACTTGACCGGCCCTCAGCACTCCACACCCCTTCTGCCAGCCTTAGGCGTCTTCTCCGGCCGCCTCCCTGCTGGTTCCCGCCATCTGTGCAGCCCAGGTGCACACACCGCTCCTGCTCGGCCTGGGAGGAGTGCGATGTGTCTCTACCCCAGGGTCCAGGGAAGGGGTCAAAATAGCTTATCCCTGGAGCCAAGCAGGGGATGGGCGTTTTTCTTGTGCTTTTTTCTGCTTCATCCTCTCGCAAGCCTGGAAGGCAGGTACTCAATGACTGCCGTCTGGCAGGTGTGGGAAGGCTCAGGGGGTGGGCGGCAGCAGAGGAGGGACTGGAACACAGGCCTCGGGGCTTTGGAGCACCCCCGCGGGAGGCATGTGGAAGCTGTGCTGGTGACAGAGGGTGTGGGAGGCGGCACACCAGGCTGCTCCTGCGCAGATGTCGCCTGATTTAACCCTGACGGAAGACGTGGTGCTTTATACGCATCACCTCACTTAGCCCTCAAGCAGCCCCACAAGGCAGATGATCGTTCTTTACTGGCAAAACCCCAACCAAACACAAACTGTTGCTTACACGCAGCCCACAGCGAGCTGTGTGGGGCGGGGAGTGTAGCAGGCTTTTCTCGGGGAGCACCCCTGCCCGGCCTCCCCTGGCCCTGCTGCCCGCCTGCCCTGGCTGCCTCCACACACAGGTTCTTTCTCACGTAGCCGGACCTGCAGGAGGCGCTGGGCTGAGTCCTGGAATCAGGCCTGAGCGGGGGTGGGGGGTGGGGGGGTCTCTGGGTGGATTCCTTGTCTCTCCAGGGCCTGTGCCAGGTGCTCCTCTTGGTGGGACATCCGTGTGCCCGCTGACAGGCTCCGCTGCTGTGACGAGGGCAGCTTCTGAGCCGCCCACCCCACCTTGGCTTGGCCGGGCCCCCGAAGACAGTGGGTGGGTCAGAGGGGCCTGCAGCCAGGCCAGGTTCACGGCCTCTTGGGCTGTGTGTTTATTCCCACGCTGCAGAAAGCCCGCAACAGCCCCAAAGGTGATGGATGCCACAGGGTCTAGGAATGGATGACTTCGCACTTGTGTTTCCTGAGCAGCAGCAAACCCTTCAGAAAGATGTTTAGATACAATTTGTGGGATTTGTTTCAAAGCAACCCATGGTGGTGAGGACAGGAGTGTAGACCAGACAAGGCTGGCCATGGGGTGACAGTTGGAGGCGGGGAGTGAGGCCATGGGGCTTGGCACACTAGTCTCTCTGCTTTTGCAAGAAATGGAAATTTCTGTCATAAAACGTGTTAAAAAAGATTTTGCAGAGACACTTTATATGCCTGAGTCCAAGCTGCTCTGGCCGCGGAATGGCCTGGTCTCCGCCCCCCTCGGACAGGCCAGGCCCTGAGGATGGAAAGAGCTTTGGAGAAACACAGATCCGGGTCCAGTCCCCATCCCACCGCTTCTGGGCCGTGGAACCTTGGGTGCGTTGCTCTGCATGTGTGGGTCTCAGTTACCCTGTCTGTACAATGGGGATGGACACTGACCTTGCACACTACTGTGTGCCACGCCCTCAGCATGGCGCTTGCTGGACTCTCTGTGGGTCACTGGGTCCCCGCTTCTAGGCCATGTGACAGCTCTAGCTCCACCTGCTGGGGGCCAAGCCAGCGGGCCATGCTGTGCCCGAGGTAGATGTGACAATATGATGGGAAATATTGCCAAAAATACACGGAAATTCAGAGCAAAGAGACATTTCTTTGGCACAGGGCGGGTGGTGGGTGCACAGAGCGGGCTTCGTGGTGGGGGTGGGTGGGCTTTGAGCTGCGGCTTGAAGGCTGGGATGGTTCAGACTGGGAGAGATGGAAGGAGAGATGTTGAGACTGGGAGGTGGGAAAGGCAGGGGGGCCCGTCTGAACTAGCGCATGAAGGAAGCAACAGGAAAGGGGGGGTAGGGCGGCATTCAGGTGTCATGTCTGGGGTGACCGCCAGGCCTCCCAGGGCTCTGACCGACAGGTGTGAGGCTGGGGATGAGTGGGCTGCCCTGGGCTCGCCCCCCTCCCCTGGCCAGTGAGGATGCCCCCTGTGCTTGTCTCTGCCCATAGCTGGGCCCTGAGCTGCCCCAGGGCTGCCGTCCCCGCTCACCTTTGCCCACAGGGCATACTTTCAGGGATCTGCAGAGTGAGCCCTTTGGTGTGATGTTGATGAAGGCAATTTATGAAACGCTCTCCGTGTTTCTCAGCCCACAGCTGTGTCCAGAACACCTGCTCCCGTGCCTGGCTTGGAGGACACGAGCAGGGATGAGAGCTGGTCAGGAAGCCTGTGTGTTGGCGCAAACACGTGGCCTCCCAGTTGCGGGGACGCTGTTGGTCGGGTGCCATTTAGAAGAGCCAGGGATGCCCTCCTTTGGAGCTAAAGTTCCGAGCGGCTGATGCACTTAAATATTAGGACGAAGGCTCTACAACGGCAGGGACTTGCCTGCTGGTTCCCTGCTGAACCTCAGAACCTAGAGCAGAGCCTGGCATGCAGCAGATGCTCCATAAACGTGGTTGAGTGCAATTGCATTAATAACACATTCTATGAAGGAGACAAGAAAGCAGGGTGAGGTGCGAGGCGATGGGTGAGGAGGGGCGAAGGCAGCCTTGGGTGGGGTGGGGTGCTGGCTGTTCCCCATTCGCCTCCACCCTTCTGTGCTGTGGGAGCCCGCCCTGCGCAGAAGGAATGGCCCGGACTCCTGCATCCTCTGCCTTCTCCTTGGCTGTGGCTGGTGGGAGGCACCAGCAGGAAATCAGGCGGAAGGAGAGAAAGGTTGGGGTGTTTCTCCCCTCCCCTGCCTCGTTCTTTCCCTGTTGAGGTTTATAGTAACTGCATGGCTCTAAAAGTGTGGTCCCAGCCCGGCTGGTGTGGCTCAGTGGTTGAGCATCAACTCATGAACCAGGAGGTCACAGTTCGATTCCTGGTTAGAGCACATGCCCTGGTTGTGGGCTTGATCCCCAGTGTGGGGTGTGCAGGAGGCAGCTGATTAATAATTCTCTCTCATTATTGATGTTCCTATCTCTTTCTCCCTCTCTCTTCCTCTCTGAAATCAATAAAAATATGTATTAAAAAATAAATAAAATAAAGGTGTGGTCCCAGCACAGCAGCATCAGCCGCCCGGGAACCTGTTAGACATGCAGAGTCTCGGGCCCCATCCCAGAATTTCTGGTTCTGGTGCTGCTTCCCTGGGCGAAGCTCCTCCTTCGCGGCCCCACCTCTCTCACAGGCCCTTTCCCTCCATTGCCCCTTCGGGATGGGGAGGTGCGGGCCGCCACACTGTTGGCTCCTCACCCCTCCACAGGCCTATGAACAGTCCTTCGCCCGCGGTTGGCTGGGAGGGCCTTCCAGATGCCGCCTGTTTCCTGCCGGGACCCTGATGTGCAGATGGCCTGGCTACACAGGGCATTCCCTCGCCAGGCCTGCCGGTCCGGAGGCTGGCCTCCGCCCCCGCTGGCCGTTGCGAGCTCTTGAGTTGGTCACCTTTGCGTTGGGCTGGGTTCCAAGTCCCACCTGCTGGCCGCCAGCCTCGGGGCCAGGTGCCAGGTGCCAGGGGAGGACCCCGTGCAGACGTTTTCCTTGAGGCCGTGGTGGGTGTAAACATGCCCTTCACTCTTATAGGCAAGGACCCTCATTGAGTGCAGGATTTTTGCAGAACCTGTGACCTCTGACCCCAACATCCAGCTTTCCCAGGCCATTTTCCTGGAAGGCACTGACATCTTCGGGGGCTGCGGAGGTCCTGCTGCTCAGAGATCCCCAAACATTCACCATCCCCGAGGTCTGCGGGCTCCACGCTCCTCCCGTGCACACTGCTTCCTCTGCCTTCCCCGCAGCGGGGCAGCGCTGCCTCTGTGGGTTCAGAGCACAGTGGACCTTTGGGAACCTCCCTTCCTGGGAGCAGATGCTGACTCTTGTACCTTCTTCAGCTGAGTAGCTTGCTGTGAGCCAAAGGGCATCAGATGCCCATGGGTTTGGAGCACACAGTGGAGGTGCAGGGTCCCCAGGCACAGGCTCCCAGGGAGCCCATGCATCCCTAGAGCTGCCGCTGGGAGCACGGAACTCCTGGTGCTGAGCTGTCCCAGCTGCACCACCTGGTGGTTGACGCAACCCCTTCGGGCCCACCTGTAGCCAGCACGTAGAAACACGGCCTTGGTGACTCTCACCTCTCACAGGCAGGAACAAGGAAGGCTAATGTCGCATGTCTAGTAAGAGATGGAGCCAGGCCCCTGCCCTGAACCCCTCACACCACCCTCCCTTCCGGACTCCCGTGATGGTGGTCCGCACAGCTCGTCTCTCCTCCATCAGCCTGCGGAGGGCCATGTCCTGTGTCCCCCGACCGTGTGTGGAGATGACGATGATGAGGGTCACCATCTCCTGAGCACCCACTCCGCTCCAGGCGTTGTGTCCCAGCTCTTTGCCCATGTTGAGTCTTGACAACATTCCTACAGGTGCTGTGCCCATTTCACAGTCCAGGAAATGAAGGCCCAGAGAGACTGGGGCCTCGTGGCAGGAAGTGACAGGGCCGGGATCTGACCCTGACTCCAGAGCTCAGGCCCTTGCTCACTGCTATCCTGCCCCACAAACCATGCTGTTGCGTGAAGGCGTGTCCAGGCCAATAGCATGCACTGTCATAACATGGCTTCCTATTGCTTTTCTGATGTTGAAAGTAGTTGCTTTTACAAGTCAGATTGGAGTGTGACTGTCACCCTGGCTGCAGGTTGGAATCGCCTGGGGAGCTTTTAAAACCCCATAATGTTGGGCCCGACACTGACCAATCACACTGGGGCCTGTGTGGGTGGGTCCGGGGCTTCCCGGGGCCAAGAACCGCTTGCCTTGGCTGACCTTTAGGGTTCTTCTCAGCTTCCAGGCTCCACAGCTCAGAGAAGGCAATGTGCTCTGCTCCACGGTCTAACTGGCCAGCCTCACTCTAAAGAGATAAAGGCATTTGTCTTCAGTTTTACGTCCAAACAAAACTCCCTAGTTAAATGCATAAATTTAATAATAATTGACAAAGGTGTTACTGTCTTAAGGGCAACTTCTGAAAACAATAAGCCAATATGGTATAGTTTGATCTTTTCCACAAATGGGTAGCTGACCTTTATCATGGACGGTCAGGGTTCGAAGACAAAAATCCCTTCTGTGCTTGGATTTCAGTCATTGGACATGTTGCCCATTGAAATATCCCGTCTTTCTTCTGTCCTCACTATGATTGGCCCTTAACCCTCAGCACTGCCCTGCATGGGCAGTGTAGGCCAAGTTTGACCATTTCTGCTCAAGCTTCTTCGGTTCAGTCTTGTCCATGTAGCGGAAATAGAAGTGTGAGAGCCCTTTACGTTGATGTTGGTGGGTTTTCCCTGTCTGTGTGGAGCTGTATTCCCAGGGAATTCCTTTCGGGACCGAGCAGCTCTGCACAGTGGGAATGGCTGGCCGCAGCAGGAAATTCTGTCGTCGCAAGTGGGAACAGCTGGCTGGGAAAGCCTGAGAGCGTGGAGTTTGGAGAGCATGGACCTGGGTTGAGTTCTGCTTCAGCACTTTCTGGCTGTTTGGTCTTGGGCAAGTCACTGAAACTCAGAGCCTCAGTTTGCTTGTCTCTACAATGGGGGTTCTCAGAGCTACATTGCAGGTTATAGGTTTAAAGAGAAGGCAAACACACATTTAAAAATAAATCACACAACAAACTAGGAATAGAAATGAATATCCCCAACCTGATAAAGAGTATCTATGAAAAGCCTACAGTTTACAACACATTTAATGGTACAAGAATGAATGCTTTTCCCCTAACAGCAGGAACAAGACAAAGGTATTTGCGCTTGACACTTCTATTCAACATTTTACTGCAGATTTTAGCCAGAAAAATTAGGCAAGAAAAAGAAACAAGACACTGAGATTGGAAAGGAAGAAGTAAAGCTATCTCTCTTTGTAGATGACATGACCTTATATACAGTAAGTCCTAAGCGTCCACTAAAAAACTATTAGAACTGCCCTGTATAGGTGGCTCAGTTGGTTGGAGCATCGTTCTATACACCAAAAGGTTGCGGGTTTGATTCCTGGTCAGGGCACATACCTAGGTTGCGGGTTCGATCTCTGGTTGGGGCGAGTTTGGGAGGCAACCAATCAATGTTTCTCCCTCCCTCCCTCCCTCCCTCCCTCCCTCCCTCCCTCCCTCCCTCCCTTCCTTCCTTCCTCCCTTCCTTCCTTCCTTCCTTCCTTCCTTCCTTCCTTCCTTCCTTCCTTCCTTCTTCCCTCTTTAAAAATTAATGAAAATATCCTCAGGTGAGGATTAAAAAACCTATTAAAACTAGTAAACGATTTTGGGAGGATTGTAGCTACAAGGTCAATATGCAAAAATTAATCATATTTATATATACTAGCAAGGAACAATCAGGAAGTTAAATTAAGAAAACAATTCCATTTCTAATAGCATCAAAAAGGATAAAATATTTAGAAAAAAATCTAACGAAATGCAAAACTTATATTCTACAAACTACAAAGCATTGTTGAAAGAAACTAAAGATTTAAATAAATGAAAAGATATCCCATGTTCATGGATTAGAAGACTTACTATTGTTTTTTTTTTTTTTTATTTATTTATTTATTTATTTATTTATTTATTTATTTTTATTTTTTTTTTATTATTATTTTTTTATTTTTTTAATTTAATTTTATTTTTATTGTTTTAAGTATTACAAATAGTAGTACATATGTCTCCTTTTTTTTTTTTTTTTTTTTTTTCCCCTTTGATCTCCCCCCGACCACCCCTACCCCCCAGGACATGCCTTCACCTGCCCACCCTCCCCCCCCCCCCCCAGTGTCTTATATCCATTGGTTGTGCTTATATGCATGCGTACAAGTCCTTCGGTTGGTCTCTTACAGCCCTCCTCGCCCAACCACCCCTGTCTTCCCAATGTAGTTTGACAGTCTGTTCAATGCTTCTTTGCCTCTGTATCTTTTTCCCACCATTTCTTTCCTTTAAAAAGTTTTGCCTTTGCAGACTGGAAATAAACATATAATAACAAAACAAGACAAAACAAAAAAATGTTTGAGTCCCAATTTCAATGTCCAACAGTTCCTTATGTGTACATGTCAGCAGTGATATCTGGATGGTGGGCACATGGTGGCAATGCAGGTCCGACCCTCTCTGGTTTGGTCCTAGGTAACCTGCAGCGGTGCACAGCTGAAGACTTACTATTGTTAACATGGCAATATTCCCAAGATTGATCTACAGATTCAATGCAATCCTTACAAAATTACAACTGGCTTTTTTCATAAATTGTTAACTTGATTCTAAAATTCATATGTGAATGCTAGGGGCCCAGAATAGCCAAAATCATTTTTTTGAAATATATTTTTATTGATTTAAGAGAGGAAGGGAGGAGAGAGAGATAGAAACAATGATGAGAGAGAATCATTGGCTGCCTCCTTCATGCCACCTACTAGGGGTTGAGTCTGCAATCGGGGCGTGTGCCCTGACCAGGAATCAAACTGTGACCTCCTGGTTCATAGGTCAATGCTCAACCACTGAGCAACACCAGCTGGGCTAGCCAAAATCAATTTAAAAATGAAAAGCAAAGTTGGAGGACTGACACTTCCCAATTTCAAAACTTACTATAAAGCGACAGTCATCAAAATAGTGTGGTACTACATAAGGATAGACACATACATCAGTGGAATAGAACTGAGAGTACAAAATAAATCTTCACACTTACAGTCAATTAACTTTGACAAGGGTGCCAAGATAATTCAATGGGGAGAAACTAGCCTTTCAACAACTGGGACCATTAGATGTCAATATGCAAGAGAATGACACATAAATAAATGCTAAAGGTAAGAGTGAAAGTGATAAAACTCTAAGAAAGAATAAGACTAAATCTTTATGATCTTAGATATGACAGAAAAACACAAGTGACAAAAGAAAAATTAGATAAGAAGTTTTTTAATTTAAAAATTAAAAAAAATTTTAATTAAAAAATTTAAATTCATTAAAATTTAAAACTCTGATACCTCAAAGAATCCGACCAAGAAAGTAGAAAGACTATTTACAGAATGGGAGAAAATATGTGAAAAAAGATGTATATAAGGTACTTGTATGCAAAATATATAAAGAACACATACAACTCAATAATAAAATGACAAATAATCCAATTAAAAATCGGTAAAGGGGCTGAATTTCTCAAAAAATGGCCCAGAAGTACATGAAAAGATGCTCAATATTATTAACCATTAAGGAAATGTGAGTCAAAACCACAATGAGATACCACTCCCCACCATCAAGGTTGCCTACAATCCAAAAAGAGAGACAATGACAAGTGTGGACAAATATGTGGAGAGATTGGGACCTCAGACATGGCTGTTGGGAATGTAAAATGGGTGCCTCCTTTGGAAAGCAGTCTAGCAGTTACCAAAGATTAAACATAGGGGGCCCAGCATTTTCACTCCTAGGTATCTACCCAGGAGAAATGAAAACTTGTCCTTATAAAAAAACTGTACATGGATGTTCATAAACAGTCAAAAAGTGGAAACAAACCCAAATGCCCATCAACTGATGAATGGGTAAATAAAATATGGTGCATTTTTATAATGGAATACTATTCTGCAACAAAAGGGATGACGAACAGACACGCACTGCAACATGGGTGACCTACAGCCGTGATGCTGCGTGAGGGAAGCCAGAGCAGGCACGTCTAGGAGAAGGGAAACTGGCTGGTGGCTGTCCAGCACGGGGAGGGTGCGGGGGAATGGGGACTGACTGATAGCATGGTTTTTTGGAGGGGGCTGGCGGGTGATGAAAAACTTCTAAAATTGGTTGTTGTGATGGTCACACAACCTTGGGGATATACTAAGAACACACTAAAAACCATTGGATTATATATTTTAAAAGGATGAATCATATGACATGTGATTATATCTCAATAAAACTGTTAAAGAAAAAGAGAAGGCCAAGTACTTAGTACAGAAATCTTCAATAGCATCAAGCTACCCAGTGGTGGGGGGAAGGCACTGACAGCAGGGCGGGGGGGGGGGGGGGGCAGGGTCCAGGAGACCTGAGCTGCCGGGAGGCCTCTCCCTTGGGCCCTGGGCGCAGAGCCCAGCCCCACAATGTTTGAATTTCTTTTAAAATCAGAAGAGAAAAAAGTAAACTTTTAGGTGAAGAAAAGATGTACTATATGTTAATATATTCAGTTATAAAATATACATTTTAATTAATTTATTTTTATTTAATCCTCACCTGAGGATATTTTTTCCATTGATTTTTAGTTGGAGGGGGGATGGAGAGAGAGAGAGAGATGAGAGAAACACATTGATCTGTTGCCTCCCACATGTACCCAGACCAGGGATTGCACCTACATCTGAGGTACGTGCCCTTGACTGGGAATTGAACCTGTGACTCTTTGGTCCATGGGCCAAAGCTGTAATCACTGAGCACACTGGCCAGAGCCTGAATTTTTTATTTTTATTTTTATTTTTTTTTTATAAAGGAAGGGATGCAAAAGGCAAAAGTGCCTGGGACCACTGTGGTCTTAATGCAGCCCTGGGTGCTGGTCATTAAAATCTCCCCTCTCTGACTTTGAGAAAACAATATGAACCTTAAATAAATTTAAAACAGTTCCTTCAAAATCCATCCATTCTAGCTCATCTACTTTCATTTTCTAAATCCTCCCTCCCAGCAAGCATCTCTCAGCAGGTGATGATCTCGGTACCACGGGCTTGCTGTGTGGCTCAGGCTGGCACTCAGCGCTGAGCCCCCACCTTCCGCATCTGCACAGGGAGGCGAGGTTCTGCGCCTCGCCTCAGCCTCAGTGTAGAGCGTAGAAAGGAAGCGAGCACAGCAGGGGGGGCAGTGTGTGTGTGTGTGTGTGTGTGTGTGTGTGTGTGTGTGTGTGTGTAGGGGCCCACAGGAGCGGCGTCTGCCCACCTGTGGCCCGTGACCCAGAAGGGATCATATAAGAGAGGAGGCTTCTCCTTGGCTTAGCACTCAAGGCCCTTCATGATCTGGCCTCACCTCCCTTCTCAGCATCTCCTCCCTCCCCCATGTCTGCCTTTGCCTGTCTGTGGGGCTGGGAGGAAGTTTAGGAGCCTAAAGGGGCTTCAAGGGACCTTCTTAGACAAGAACTTAGGAAGCTCTAAGCAGACACAGGAGGTGACAATGCTGGAAGCTCCCAGACCTTTCTCATCCCCTAACTCACAGTGGTTCCATTCTGACCCAAGATCTATCTCCTCGCTGGGTCAGCAGAAAAAGCCTTAAACCAGGGCTTGGGAGCTCACTCTAGAGGTCATCCAGTCTAGGTCTTAGGGGCCAGCTGGGTGCTGTAGGTGAGGCTAGGGGTAGAGCAGCAGGGAGTGGTGGGGACTGTGGCAAACTAGAGCTATGTGCCCAGCTAAAGGGGGGCAGCATCTGCCCCGCCCCATCTGACTGCTGCTGTGGGGGTTGTGGGCCCAGCGTGGCCTGCTCTTCTGGTTCTTCAAGAGAAAACCAGAAGTCTGGATTTGTAGGCAATAGTTTCCCTATTTTTAGGACTCTGTGTGGGCTAAACAAAATGTGTTTGTGAGGTGGGGAGCAGGGAAGGGGCGAAGGAGGGGGGACAGTGTGTACTCCCTTTACAAGAAAGGGCCTGGAAGCTGGGCCATGTCTTACTCTCACTGCATCCTTGGTGGCCAGCACAGGGCTGGACATCAAGGAGGCCTCAGAGGAAAGACTGAAGAAATGAAGTTTCTTACAGGCACAACGTTTGGGTGCAAGGCATTCATTCATTTATTATATTCATTTATTCATATGCCCCTTTGATAAGTATTGACTGAGCACTCACTATGTAGCAGGCACTACTCTAGGGGATAGGGGTCCAGTGGGAAGAGATGGGGAGTGTCAGGGGAGAGTGGAACGTTAAGCAGGTTAGTTAGGAAAGGCCTCCCTAGAAGGCAACATCCGGGGAAAGTGATGGAGGAGAGGAAGGATAAACCATTCGGCTATCTGGGGGAAGAGTGCTCTAGGCGGGAGTAGCAGCCTGTGCCAAGGCCCTGAGGCAGGGATGTGCCTGGCCCCATTTGAGAATCAGCAAGGAGGCCATCGTGGCTGGAGTGGGGAAACCCAGAGGGAAGATATTACTGGTAGATGAAGTCAGGGAGGTGATGGGGGTCTTATCGCACAGGGCTTTGTAGGCCACGGTGAGGACAAAGGTTCTGACTCAGAGTGACTTAGGAATCCTAGGAGGGTTCTGAAAGGAGAAACATAATCTTAGGTTATAACAGGACCCCTCTGGCCACTGTGTGGATAAGGGAAGACACAGGGAGACCCGGGCAGGGGCTGCTGCAACCATCAGGTGGGAGATGGTGGTGCTGGGCCGTGCAGGTGATGCAAAGTGGTCGGGTTCTAGGTGTCCTGGGAAGCTGGAGCCACAGGCCAGCTGTGGGGGTGTGAGGGAGAGAGAAATCGAGGCTCTGGCCTGAGCACCTAGGAGGTGGTGTTCTATCCACCGAGCTGAGGATGCCCTGGAGATGTGGCGCCTGCATGTGGGGCTTACAGCATGGGGGCCGTCCACCCACCAATCACAAGCAAGGAAGATTGTCAGTGACTGGGTGCCCTGTAGGAGAAGGCACGTGCCGTGGGGGCATTACAGGGGGAGTGTGTTCCGGCAGGGGGCGCAGGTGTGTGAAACCCTGGTGGTGGGAGGGAAGGCGAGGGCACAGGAGCTGAGAGGAAGGAGGTAGGGGTGAGGATGGAGAGGCCATTGGAGGCCAGTCCTGGGTCCACGTGAGCTATTCAGGCTTTATCCTTTGGAAAAAGATCAAAGGGTTTTGAGCAGGTGTGTGTCTGTGTGTGCGTGCACGTGTGTGTTTGATGTGATCAGAGCTGTGTTTTGACGACATCCCTGCGGCTTCAGTGCAGAGAATGGATTGGACAGAGGCCCTGGCGCCCCGTGAGGGGCTGTGGCCTCACCCTGCTGGGCCCGACCTACGGTGGGAAGGGACAGGGCTCTGAGGGGATGGGAGAAATAGGACTGGATGGGCTGGGAGGTGAGAGCAGAGGCGGCATCATAGCTGCTGCTCAGCCATATTCCGCAGGGACAGTCTTCCCAGGAATAAGGGCCAGAGAAAGAAGCCACTTGGGCTAGACGCTCCGGCCCCTGTCCACAGGCTCTTGGGAGGGGCGGTGACAGCCTGCAGCGCCTTCCTCTCACGTTCTGAAAAGCCTTCTCTTCTTTTCTAAGGTGAGACATGCCGCAGCTTCATTGACCTGGCCCCAGCGTCGGAGAAAGGTAAGCGTGGGCCCCTCCCCTCTCCACGTGTGGGACTCCCCCTCCAGGCACGGCTCTGCCCAGGGGCTGCCCAGTCCGAGAGCACGCCTTTAGCACACCTGGCCCGGGGCTCAGCCGGACCCCCTGCAGGGCTTGAAGCTTCTCCCGAAATCTCTCCCGAAATCGCCATCGGTGAAGTGTGAGAGGAAGACCATCCCGCCCTCCCTGCCCGTGGCGGTGCTGAGAGGCGCCACACTCCCATCACGTCCAGGGCACCCTGGGACTGTAGGAACTAGGATGTGAGAGGGAGCTGGGGTCATGTAGGTAGATGTGTGTGTCCATGTGTGAGCATGCGTGTGTGTGTGTGTGCATGTATAAGTGTGTGTATTCGTGTACAGTGACAGGTGGCTTGCTGTGCCTCCTTCTGGAGACACCAGACCATTATTCCTGCTTCTTTTATGAGGCCCCCAGCCTGGAGAGTTTGCATCTTGGTGTTTTACTGGCCTCATAATTTTACTTCCAGGGCTTGGCGGCCACGCCGAGGACCTTCTGGCTGTGTCTATAAAAATGCTTACCAGGAGGCTGAGTGGGCCGGCTCTGCAGCCAAGTTGCTGAAAGCCCTGCACGGACTCCTGTCCCTCAAGCACTTGAGCTGTTCCTGGGGGTCAGTGGGGTTTGCTGGTGGCAGCGCCGGTGGCCTCTCCCCGACCTTCCGCTCTGGCCCTCCCAGAGGCTCCTGCGAGAGCGAGGCCTCGCTTCGTCCTCACTGTCCACTCCACAGAGCAGAGATGAGAGACTTGCTCAGGGCCCACAGGGAGTGCTTGAGCCCAGGCATGCTCTCCCGCAAAGAACATTCTTCTCCCAGGCTCTCACCCCTGCACCTGCTGGCTTCGGGACTTCCTCCTGGTCTGCAAAATGCGAGTATAATCATGACACAAACACTGCCTGGCTCCATGCCATGCTCACCATGTACTGGGTACCATTCTGAGAACTCCACACACATTGGCTCATTTAATCCCCATTTTACAGATGAGGAAACGGAGGCACAGAGCATATGATACCACTCCTGGGTGTGACCACAGGCCTCAAGGATGGTTGGCAGCTGGTTGTGCTGGAACTGGCCCAGCGAGGTTTTCGGGTGCACGTGTGTTTGAGACTCGCTAAGGGTACATGCGGTTTCCTCTGCCTGAACTGCTAGTCAAGGTTTCCCCTGGCCATTGTCACCCAAAAGTGATGTGTTCATCTCTCCAGAAGTGACCACAGCGTTTGGGTGAGGTAGAAAACCTTCATTCCCTCGCCAGGCCCCAGGGGAGCTCCTCTGTGTGCAGCCAGTTTACACTCCTGAGCACCACCCACGTGGCCAGCTCTGGGCTGGGCGTTGGGGAGCAAGGGTGAACGAGGCGAAAGGCCACCCTGCTGGAGCGGGGGCTGGCTAAGCACAGGGTCCAACACGGTGGAAGGGCTGCAGCCGCAAATAAAGATGCCCCTTTGCTGGACAGGGCTGCCCCTCAGATCCCTGCCCAGAGTCCATGAAGATGTTTGGGTTTCCTCCTGTTGTTATAGTAACCAGATTCCCCAGTATCAATTTGTCAAGGTGTGAAGTTCCCAGTTCCTAAGCCCCAGGTGGAAGCTTATCCTCACAGTTAGATGGACTCTCACTGGGAGTGAATGAAGACAGAAAGAATGAATGAATGAACGAACGAATGAAGAATGAATAAATGAACGAGTGAATGAATGAATGGATGGATGAATGAATGAAATGAGCTCCCATGATTCAGATTTGCTGCCAGGCTGCACTGTAGCATCCTCGTTGCAATTCCTCAGTTCCCGTCAACACGGTGTAGCACTGAGAATGAACCGTGTACCACCGCCCCCAGCAGCACAGATGTTGAGCAAAAGAAGCCAGGTTCAAAGGTACACACTATATGACCCCATTTCTGTAAAGCTGGGAGCAGGCAGAATGAATCTCTGCTGTTAGAAATTAGGACAGTGGCTGCCCTGAAGAGTGGGCGTGACTGAAGGCGGCGTTCGGAGGGCTCTGGCAACGGGCGGGCAGCACTCGGTTCCCTAATCCCGGTGCTGGTTACACAGCTGTGCTCAGTTCATGCCAGCCCCTCAGGCCGCACACCTGCCGTGTGTGCACTTTTCTGTACACATGGGATACGTCTGTAAAAAGTAAAGAAAAACTTTCCCACACTGAGTTCTTGTTATCTTTCGGAAATGAAAATCCTTTCATGGCTCCCAGACTCACCCAGGACATTTTAATGCAGCAGGCATGGCCCTCCGTGATCCAGGGCTTGTCACTCCACCTTTTACAATCCATGACGTGGACCTTGTGCCCCAGCTCTGCCTTCCCACCTGCATGCAGACCCCCAAACTCTCCATCATCTCTCATGCCCCTGTGCCTTTGCACATGCTGTGTCCTCTGCCTGAACTGCCATCACCACCTGTTTATCTTGCAAACTTCTATTGATCCTTCAAAACCCAGCTTAGACATGATCTCTTCTGAAATGCCACCCTGAATCCCAGAGGTACCCCTTGTAACTGGTTGTGTTAGCACCTGTCCCACTGCATTGAGGTCATCCCCTCCAGCAGACTGGACGCCCCCTGAGGACAGGCTCTGGCTCTTGTCCTTCCTGTGGCTCCAGTGCCCCAGATGGGTTGGCACACAGCAAGAATTTAGTGAACGTTTGCTGAATAAAGAAGGAACAGGGCCACGTTACAGACACGAGGTAGTTCATTTGGGTTCAAAAACCTGGACCCTGATTCTGAAGCCACAGTCTGCTCTGACCCACCTGGGCTGAGCTGTGTGCTTAGCCATCCCTGCTCCCCGCCCGTTTCCCAGTGCGCTGGGATTTCTGGCGCCACTCGCTGCCAATTTTTGTGGAACAATCTCCAAAGCTTGTAGGTTTCATTTGTTTGATGTTGCAGTGCTGTGTAACAATGTGGCGGCTCCTGGCCACAATCCTGAGTCTTGCCTGAGTCATTTCTCACTTCAGTTTCTATAACGGTCTCTTGTTGGTTCCCTCAACCTCTCTATTCTCCGTCTGAAATCTATTTACAGTTCGGCTGCTCACTTAATTTATTTAGTGCATTTTATTGATTTATGCCATGGAACTAAAACGTGCATAGATCAGAACATGCTGAGCAGAGCAGGGGGATGGCCACCAGCTCCCACAGCTGCCCAGACTCTGATGTGGGAGTGACGAGTGGGCCAGCCTGCTGGCTGCAGCCCGCACACGCGGGGGCCAGGGCACCCTGTGCCTGCACGTCCATCCTGGCTGATCTTTCACCCCCGGCTGCCTGGGGAACTCTATCAGCTTGCACGAGCCAACCCACAGGCCGTGGCTCCTCGAAGTCCCCCCTCGCCTGCAGGCTGATTCGGTTACTCCCGCTCTGTGCTCCCAGGTCACCAAGTAGCTGCCTGTGGTCCAGGCCTGACAGCATGGGAGCTCTGCCTCTTCCATGCCAACGAGACAGACAGTGCAGGGCACAGGCAGGAGACTGGTCCCTGTCCCGCTCACCTGCCCTTCCCAGCCCAGATGGAGGTCGCTCTTGTAGCCGCTGGCTGAGGGGGACTGTCCATCACCTGAATGGCCCTGGCCCATCTGCGGAGGCGGCCGAGCTCGGGTCCTCCCCCAGAAGGAGATCATTTCCTGGTCGTTATCCGTAAACTCACAACAGGCTGCACCAGCTGTGCCGATTAATCCTCGGAGGCAGGTCAGACAGCCGCCTTGCTATCAGGAATGGGCTGCAGTGACCTCCGGCCACCTCGCCTCAGGCCAGCGGTCAGCATCTCCTGCCAGGCGTGTGCCAGGAGCCAGCACCTGAGGAGAGTCACCTACAGCTTCTGCTCTTGAGGAGCCTCCTTCTGGGGGCCAGACAGGAGGGAGAGCGCCACCTCTATGAGCCGGGCCCAGCGGGGGGACAGAAGGCTGTGCGGAGGGTGCCACGTGGGGAAGGTCCCGAAGGAAGACTGGCATTCTGCCTCGTGGGCGAGGGGCTCCAGGGGAGGCCATTCCTGGAGAGTGAGTGGCACGTGTGAAAGAGTGAGTCCCAGTGTCCTCAGTGCCGGGCCCCAGGCAGATGTGCCTTGGACATTTGCTGAATGACTGAAGAGTGGAAGGAAAGTAGAGCCCAGAGAGGTTAAGTGCCTTGCTCAAGGCCACACAGCAAGGGTAAGTTAGAGTCAGGCTCCAGGCTCCTGAAGTCTTTTAAACAGCACCCATCCCCTGCTAACTCCACCCCCACGTCCTTCCCACCTTCCCTCCGGCCTCCTTTTCTCAGCACTACACGCGGCCGGCCCTCCTCCCCCCTTTTGAAGTGCTGGTTCCGCCACTTCCCATACTGACATTCTGGATCCCTCTAATTATGCGCTCTTCTGAGAGGTGATTGAACCCCTCTGCCTGGCAGAGTGCTGCCCTGGAGATCACAACACCTAATAATTGCTCTAGTTGCTCTAATTCCAATTATTCAAGATTATCTTTCCAAGTAATTAGGTGTCGGGCCGTCTCACCTCCACACTCTTAGAGGGTGTCCCGTCAACCCCTCATGGTGACCAGCCTGCATGCTTCATAATTGGAAGCAGTTTCTCCGTGGTGAGGAGCCTGCTCGGTGTAAACAGTGGTAATTTAAATGTCCAGATGACTGTGTCTTGTCACATTTCGGTGAGAAATTACCTCGGGCACTCGAATCTGGCCCCGGTCCATCTGAGCGGAGGCTGCAGCAGCATGGGGGCAGGACTGGCCAACGGTGCCGGGTCTGAGGGACTTGAAGGATGGTTCCTTTCCACATCCCAGCAAAGTCCTTCCCTGGGCTGATTCCTCCGGATTTCTCCCCAGATCGGGATTTACAACAAATCCATTTGGCCAAGGCCCTGCACTCTCTAACCACCTCCACTTTAGATGCCTGGTGATTCTCCCAAGAGTAGTTAGACACACAGTGCAAACCATGGCCACCACGTACAGGGCGCAGGACACCGGCTGAGGGACTCCGGGCTCACGGCTCCCGCTGTGCTCAGTGAGAACGGTGTAGGCTGGTCAGTGCACACCCTGTAGGACTGCATGTGGGGGCCAAGGACACAGGTTAAAGATAACAATCACCATACTACACCCAAACCCACACCCACACTCACCCCCACACCCATACCACACCCACCCCCACACCACACCCACACCCACACCCAGATCCACACCCACACCTACCCCCACACCACACCCACACCCACACCCACACCCACACTCCCACCCCCACCCACACCCCTACAAATACCCCCACCCACCCCCACACCCCCACCCGCACCCATACCACACCCACCCCCACACACCCACCCACACCCATACCATACCCACACCCACACCTCTACCCACACCCACACCACACCCACACCCACCCCCACCCCCACACCAGAACCACACCCATACCCACACCCACACTCCCACCCACACCCACACCCCTACAAATACCCCCACCCACCCCCCACCCCCACCCCCACACCACAACCACACCCACACCCACACCCACACTCCCACCCCCACCCACACCCCTACAAATACCCCCACCCACCCCCCCACCCCCACCCCCACACCACAACCACACCCACACCCACACCCACACTCCCACCCCCACCCACACCCCTACAAATACCCCCACCCACCCCCACCCCCCCACCCCCACCCATACCACACCCACACCCATACCCACACGCACACCCCACACCCAGCCCCCCACCCCACCCAGACCCACACCTCTACCCACACCCACACACCCACCCACACCCACACACCCACCCACACCCACACACCCACCCACACCCACACTCCACACCCACACACCCACCCACACCCATACCCACACCCACACCCCACACCCAGCCCCCCACCCCACCCACACCCACACCTCTACCCACATCCACACCCCACACCCATACCCACACCCACACCCCACACCCAGCCCCCCACCCCACCCACACCCACACACTCACCCACAGGAGTCCTCTCCTATGAAGCGCTGGGAATGTGTGACCCTATTTGTCAGGTGCCCTGGTTTTCATTGGCATGCAAGCAGTGAAAAGCACAGGTTTTAAACAAGAAATACGTTTCTCCATGCATCCTGCACCTCTGTCGGGACACAGAGCCAGGACCGGCTCCGTGGGCATGTGGCTGTGCAGTCACACCGGTCCCGTACATGGAGGGCCCTGCATTTGGTTTCATGCTCTCTGTCACTGTCCTGAAATTTAAAAACAATTCTTACCTGAGGATATGTTTTTATTGATTTTTAGAGACAGAGAAACATAGATGTGAGAAACATAGATCAGGTGCCTCCCATCTGTGCCCCCACTGGGGATCGAACCAGCAACCTTCTAGTGCAGGAGACAATGCTCCAACCAACTGAGTCACCCAGCCAGGGCCTTGAAATTCTTCATAATTTTTTTTAACAAGGGGCCCTGCATTTTCATTGTGCTCCGCCTTCTCAATCTGGGCTGTGCATGGTGTATTCGCACACACACACACACACCACCCCCATATTATTGTCCACTTACTATTTCTCCTTACATTGATTCACTTAGAAAGTCCAATTATTTTAGCCTTGTCCTGAGCAATGATATCTGTCAGCTCATGGTTTGAGCAGCCAGGTTACTTTTTTCAAGATGCTTTATATAAATAGTAATGATAGCACCCCAAACTTATTTCTGTTTTGCCAACATGTCAGACCCCGCTGATCCCCCACATTGATGAGGTTTGTGCTGTTGCTATGGTATGTTACAGAGGAGAAACTGAGGCCCAGGGGGTTAAGCCATCTTGCCCAAGCCCACGTGGGCTGAGAGTGGCAGAGCGGGGCTGGAACCTGGGCAGGTGGCTGCAGAGTCCCCGTGCATCACCCTCCCACTTACTGCCCTGAGTGAGCTGTTAAACAGAGAAGAGTCCTGAAACTGGGAGGACAGACTAGTGAGGGGAGGAAGAGGTGAGCGTGGGGGTGGCGGGGGGGGGGGGGCTGGGAGGGAGGAGGGGCCACCGTACTGCGTGGGAGGGCACCTGCCGGCCTCCAAGGGCCTTGAGCCTCCTGTACCTTCAGCCTCCTTCTTGTCCTGCTTCCAGTTCTGAGACCGGAGTCAGCTGGAAGCACGCAGAGAGCTGGTCTCCCCTGCTCCATTTTGTAGGTAACGGAACTGAAGCCCCGACAAAAAGCTCTTTGTGGCTGCCGTGGACTGAGCATAGTGAGTATGCCTACTGCATACCAGCCCCGGCACTCACTGAGCACCTGCTGCATACCAGTCCCTTTCCGGCACAGTGTCCCACGTATCCATCCTCTCGCAGCCACAAAGTCCGTGTTCTCATCACCCCCGTGTTCAGGGCGGGAAGCTGAGCCCCAAGCAGTTTCAGAAATGTCCCCCAGGTCCAGGGGGTGGCAGAGCTGGGGTGGGAACGCAGCCTCTAAGTGCCCTTCATGCACAGCTCGGCTCCGCCCCACAACTCGGCTCTGCCCAACACTTGTGGTCCTGGCATGCTGCTCACCCGTGCCAAGGCTCCCTCTCATCATCTGCAAAGGGGACAGCAGCACCCACTTTGGGGCTCTCCTGAAGCAGATGAAGCGACTCAGGTGAGGGTTAGCCGGGGTGTGGCTCAGTCAGCGCCGGCTTGCGTTGTGGTGTACTTCCCGGCTCCTGGTTTTGGCCCAGCCAGCTAGAATGCTATCTTGGAAAGAAACTCCATTGTGCTTATTTACTGCACTGATACTCAACTAACCGCTAGTGAGTAATGCACAGAATTCCACTCACTGCCAGACACCTTGTGCCCCTTGATTTGCTTAGTTCTTTCAACGGCTCTTTGGAGCAGGTGCGGTGATCTCTGGTTTATAGCCAAGGAAACAGACTCAGAGAAGTTGAGCTGCTTGTCTGCGGCCACACAGCAGAGTCCTGTGCTATTTCTGCCATACCCCTCAGGGCTTTCCACTAGGCCTGGTGCCTTCTGGCCCCTCTTCCGCTTCCCAGGCCCAGGAAACTCTCTGGGTGGCTTTGCTGTGTGTTCTGACCCAGCTGGGCAGCTCCACTGGCCCACAGCTGTCAGGGGCTGCGTGCACAGAGGGTTGCGGCAGCTGAGGTTCCCGCGGCTGCTCCTCTCCCTGCACCCTCTGCTCCCCATGCACCCCATCTGCCGGCTCCTGCAGCCTTCTCATTGGTGGCCATCTGCCAGGCTCCCCTGAGGCTCTGCCAAGTCTGGATGTAACACAGAACCCCCAGACACGCTGCCCTCAGCCTGCATGAGGAGCGGAGGGGCTTGAGCCACTGACAGCCTGAGACCCTCCCCACCCCTGGCAGCCTCCAGGAACTACAAACTCGGGGCAGAGGCCATTGCTAAAGCATGTTCCTGGAGGGCTGGAGCCCCCACCCCAATGTGCTGCCCAGGAATTGGCCCCGCAGGCCTGATCCTGGCTGTTGTCAGAACCTCTGGCCTCTGGGGCTCCTGGGCTTCTGATTTTCGGCACGTGCTGTCAGAAGGCCCAATGTGGAAGGGAGTGGGGGTCTCGGGAGATGGGAGGTGGAGCAGCGGTTTCTCCAGACCTGGTGTCTGGCTGCCTGGCCTTGTCAGGCATCCCCGTCCCCGGCACGTCGCTGGTGAAGAGGGCAGAGGCACCAGTTTTATTCATTAATTTTAATTTAAGAAATGTTGTCGGTAACAGCTCAATTAAGATGTAATTCACTTAGTATACAATTTGCCCACTTAAAGTGTACAGTTCAGTGGTTTGTAGAACATTCAGAGTTATGCAACCATAACCACTATCAATCAGAGATAACTTTCCTCGCCCTGGAGAGAAAGCCTGCTGTCTTTAGCGACCCCTCAATGCTGCGCCCCACAGACCCACACAGCACCAGCCTCTTTCTGTCTCTGTGGGTTTGCCAGTTCTGGACCTGCAATAGTGGACACAAATTCTGGACCCAAATAAGGACTTAGGTGACTGGCTTATCACTTGGCGTCATGTTTTCCTGGCCCATCCACAGTGTAGCATGCGTCGGTATCTCATTTCTCTCTGTGGCCTGGTAATACTTCACTGTGTAAGATACCACCTTTTGTTTATCTGCTATTTATTTAACCTTTTAAAAATCGGGAAATGGAGCACCGTTCAGAAAGGTATATAAAATATAAACATATAGCATAACATTGTTGTAAACCCCAAGCCTGACCACCATTGTGGTGAAGAATGACCTCGCTGGCCCCATGCACCCCTCCTGAGCTCCCAGAGGAGAGAGACCCACTGCCTGGCTGATGGTAGAGCAGGGACCAGCAAAGCCTGCCTCTCTTTTTGTAAATAAAGTTTTATTGGAACTCAGCGCGCCCTTCCCTGTGTGTCCGTGGCTGCTTTCCTGCTGCAATGGCAGAGCTGAGAGGTTGTGAAGGAGACTGTAGGGCCCACAGAATGTAAGGTGTTTCCTCATTGGCTCTTTAAAAAAAAATATATATATATATATATATTTTATATATATTTATAAATATAATTGATTTTTTTACAGAGAGAAAGGGAGAGGGATAGAGAGTTAGAAACATTGATGAGAGAGAAACATCAATCAGCTGCCTCCTGCACACCCTCTACTGGGGATGTGTCCGCAGTACATGCCCTTGACCGGAATCGAACCTGGGGCCCTTCAGTCCGCAGGCCGATGCTCTAGCCACTGAGCCAAACAGGTTAGGGCCTCCTGGGCTCTCTACAGAAAAACCTAGTGGACCTGCCCCGTGGCTTACACCACGCATGCGAGCCCAAGCACCACACTGGTGCTGGTTTCCGAGCTTTCTGTGTAAATGTGGTCACACGGGGTCAGACTTTTTGTGTCTGGCTCCTTTGAGTTCAGCGGCTCTAACGGGGCACCACGGACGGTGCATAGAGAGCAGCGATTTGTTTCTCAGAGTTGTGGAGGCTGGAAGGCGCAGGCAAGGCGCTGGCTGGTGGCGTGTGATTGTGGACTGGCTCTGCCTCTCGCTGCCATGTCCCTGAGGGTCCCTTTCATAAGGTCACTGGTCCCATTCATGACCTAATCATGTCTCGGTGCCCTGTCTCCTAATGCCCCCGCAGGGGAGCTGGCGTTGGGGGAGGGCACACGTCCAGGCTGTAACCATCATGCAGCAGTCGTGTGTCTGGGATCCTCTTGCACACACTGGCTTGCTCCTGCATGGTGCTGGGTGCAGGGTCACTCTGGGGTCCTGCTCTCTCCTTGGGAATTAGGGTGATTTCCTCTGTTTTAAGATTTGCTGGACTGTCACTCTCCCTAGCAGGGCTGTGTGTGTGTTGGGAGAGGGCACAGGGCTCACGTCAGGGATCCACTCCTGCATCTGTGCTTTCTTCGCTTCCCCTGTGTCACTAACTCTGGCTGCTGTGCCAAAGGCACCCCACAGGGCAGCAGCTTTCTTGGTAAATCTGGTTTTCCCCCTCACGGGCCCCTGCAGAGCTCCGGCACAGCGCCCTCCACGCCCTCCAGGCGTGCTCCTTTCCTGTTCCGCCTGCGATGGGGAGAGAATGAGGTGGGAGGCCCCCTGGGCCAGGCTCCCTTCATTCCCACCCACAGTGCTCTGGCCAGAGCTCAGCCATATGGCTGCCAGGGGAAGGAAATGCAGTTTGACTGTGTTGTGCCCACAAAGAACAGGAAATGGCTTGGTAACACACGAAGTCTCTGTCACACGCTCTAACTCCCCCTCTTCAGCCCCCAGGCCAGGGGAGCATTCCTCAGTGGACGTGGGGAGAGGAGCAGGAGAGGACATGGCCCAGACTTTCCTCTCTTCTAATTACAGTATTTATAGTAAACACTGTGGCTTTTGAACTAAAAGTCCAGACTTCTGCTATTCCAAAGGCTTGCTTGTGTGGCCTGAGAGCTGCTTGCTTTCCACTGCACCCCGCTCTGCAGCAATATATGTGTGTGTGTGTATGTGTGTTGGCGGGGGGGGGGGGTGCTGTCAGAGATGGGGGTGGTCAGGGGTGGGGAGGGTGGAATTCACTGCAGTGGGATAGCACAGAATCTGGCTGTCTGGCACCCTTTAGTTCATGGATTCTACTTTCTTGCTCTTTAAAAAATATATATACATTTTTGTTGATTTCAGAGAGGAAGGGAGAGGGGGAGAGAGAAAGAAACATCAATGATGAGAGAGAATCATTAATTGGCTGCTTTCTGCAACCCCGTACTGGGGGTCAAGCCTGCAACCTGGGCATGTGCCCTGATGGGTAATCGGACCATGACCTGGTTCATAGGTCAACGCTCAACCACTGAGCCTCACCGGCTGGCTCTTGCTCTTTTTGCAATTGGGACAGCAATACTGCTCTCAGGCGCTTGGTCCCTCACTGGTTCTCAGGACCCCCCACTGCACACCAACAAAGGGAGGACTACTGTGCAACAAATCACCCAAAACCCAATGGCTTCCAAAGCACGAGCATTCTTTTTCCTGTTGGTGGTCTGCTGCGGGCTGGGGCTGCCTGGCCGTGGCTCCTGCTGCGGGCTGGGCTCAGCCAGCCCGCCCTGTGCGTGCCCTGTCATTCTGGGGCTAGCACCGACCAGGGAATATTCTCATGGCAGTGGCAGAAACGCAAGAGGGTGAGAGAAACGGATGCCTCTTCGCCTTGGCGGGGGAATGGTACACGGTCACTTCTGTCTGTATTTCAGTGGACAGCGTAAGTCACACAGCCAGGCCCAAGGTCAGTGGGGCGGGGAAGTAGACGCTGCCCGAGAGGAGGTGCGAATGTGCACTGCCCCGTGATCCAGGTGCTCGTGTGTGTTGTAGCTCTCACCTGTTCCCAGGCTTCCGCTATGCACCCCGTGGCTAACATCCATCCACGGGCTGTGCACACCTACCAGCTCCTGGTGCTGCTCCCGCTGCTGCCGGTGTCCCCGTCAGGGCCATGGACACCAGGGTGTTTTCTGCTTCCTGTCACCTCAGATGCTGCCGCCAGGGAACCCCAGGCCTGTCCTTGAAAGGATTGCGTGCAAAGGTCCGTGGGTGGCCCCCCGGAGCAGAGCTGTGGGGTCAGAGGGCAGGATATACTTAATTTGCAAAATGAGCATCAGCTCCCACACATCGAACCTGGGCTTTATCCCGCTTTCTAATGTTTGCCTGTCTAATCAGGGGAAGCATCGAGTGATGGCTCGTCACCGTAATTTGCATTTCTCTGATTAGTAGTGCGTCGGAGAGTCTCTTCATATGCTTCTCAGGTTTGGGTTTCCACTCCTGGAAGCTGCCTCTTCACTTCCTTCCCATAGTGCGTTTTCTGCCAGGAGGAAGGCGGGGCTGGGAGGGGAGCGGATGCTGTCTGTCAGGACGTGTGTGGCTGAGTCGGAGCAGGGCGTCCGTGTGGCTGAGACCCCGGCGGGCCCAGCCACAAAGCTGTCCATGTTCATCTGCTTCGTCTTGGCGTTTATTACTTAACCTTCATTCGCAGCTCTGAGATGGGAAACTTGGCCCTTGACTGGTCCCACAAACAACCTGAATGAAGAAGCAGATGTCGCATTATTTGTTGTATTATCAGTGACCTGGGAGATGGGTCTTCTTTCTCAGGTTGCTCTGGAATCAAGAAAAGAGCCTGGCTGGTGTGGCTCCGTGGTTGGGTGTCGACCTATGAACCAGGAGGTCACAGTTTGATTCTGCATGCCCAGGTTGTGGGCTTGATCCCCAGTGGGGGGCATGCAGGAGTCAACCAATCAATGATTCTCTCTCATCATTGATGTTTCTATCTCTCCCTCTCCCTTCCTCTCTGGAGTCAATAAAGATGTATTTTAAAAAAAGAGAAGAAAAGAACATTGCCAAACCATATTAGCTGAGGTCTTACTATGTACTGGGGCCTCATACAAGCCAGATTTTCAAGGATAATGATATCATGTCAGGGCTGATAATAGGACCTACCTCACAGGGTGCTTGTAAGGACAGAATTCCTTCATTCAGTCAATAAACATTGACTGAGCACCTACTATGTGCTGGGCACATGCTAGGCCCTAGGATATAGTACTGAGTGAAAGGAAAGCAATATTATCTTCTTGGAGCTTTCACCCCAATAGCGGGGGTGGGGGTCCCAGACAAGTGACCTGGAGTACTTAGACGATGTACGGTGCTAAGGAGAAACAGGAGCAGGGAGGTTGCAACGTGAGCAGCCGGTGGAGGAAGGCATCGCTGAGAAGGCGTCTTCTGAGCAAAGACCCAATGGAGGGGAGGTGCCAGTCACGGGGGGTCAGCAGGGCATTGCAGAAAAGCCGTCAGAGCGGGTCCTGACACCTGGTAGGCACTCTGTAAAACGACTCATTTTTACATGAGGAAGTGGAGGCTCAGAGGGGTCGTGTGGACCTGCACAAAGCCTCAGGAGCAGGCTGGGACTGAGATTTAAGGAGACCCTCACTCCCAGAGGCATGTGAGTCTTAGGCCTGGCTAAGGGGTGGAGCTGGGCTCAAAGCCAGGACTCTGACACACAGGATGAGGCACCCAGGGGTGCTGCAGACACAGGGTGCCAGCTATGCAGTGGCTGGGCCGCTGCTTTTTGTACAGGCTGTTTTCTGGGGTCTAATCTGGGCTGTAGGAGACAGGAAAGAAAGGGGGTGCGGTGGAGGAGGGCAGAGAGCTGGGAGCCCGCCCACCCATTCTTCACCCTCTCACTCTGGGGCACGTGGAATGGAATCTGGCCCAAGCCTCACCTCACCCAGCTCCCCAGGAACAGACATACCAATCCCAGTGAAGGTTGTTAAAAGCCACACAACTCAGGCTGAAAGAAAAAGGGAACTTGGGGGCCCAAGTAACTGAAAAGCAACCTTCAGGTGAGGCTGGATCCAGCCTCAGACTCCATCACTGGCATCTATCTTTTTTCAGCGCCTGGCTTTGCAGTTCCTCTGTTATGGCTTCATTCTCAGGCCTGCTCTTCCCAAGAGGTGGCAAAATGACTGCTGGAGTACTGGCCAGTGTGCCCAGTGGTTAGAGCGTTGGCCTGCGCACCAAAGGTTGTGGGTTAGATTTGCACACAGTTGGGCATGTACCTGGATTGCAGGTTTGATGCCTGGCTACCAATTGATGTGTCTTTCTCCCATCAATGTTTCTTTCTTCCTCCCTCTCTTTTCCCCTCCCTCCTTCCTTCCCACTCACTCTAAAAAGCAATTGAAAAAATATCTTCAGGTGAGGATTAAAAAAGACTGCTGGAGGGTCCACACACAGCAATCCCAGGGAAGAGAGCTTTTCTTCCTCAGCAGCAGCCGCGAGAGCCACCGGCTGACTCTCACTGGGTGAATCGAGCCCTTCCTAAATCAACCCTGTCCTTAGGAGATGCAGATCTCTGATTGGCCAGGCCTACATCATGTGCCCATCCCTGGGGCTGGGAGTGAGACTCCCAAACCACAGGACTGAGGGGGAGAAGGGGCGGTTCCCTGAGAGGAACCAGGCGGGTGTTATCAGAGGAAGGGAGGAGGGACTGGGTGATTGCACCCACACGCTGTGAGTTCACCATGCGCCACCTCCAAGTGCCACGGACGCTCCAGCGCACTGGCCCACGGCACAGCCGCCGGGGAAAGCTGCAGAAACAAGCGTCCAGGCCGCCTCAGCAGATTCAGGCGCTCCAGGCCTGAGAGGGGCCGTCGCGCCACGAGTTTCTAATAGCTCCTCTGACAGTCAGGGCTGAGAGCCGCTGCTCTCCCGGGTCCCCTCCCCATCCACTGCGTGGATCATCATTGTCCCACCAGGAAAGGTTTGTCAGGCTCCTAGTTCCTAAGGAGGAAAGCTAAGAGGGACAGACCCAGGGCCACCTCTACCCTCAGCCAGCCTCTGGCTGTAGACTGAGCTCCGGGCTGCAGTCCGTGTCTCCTGCAAGGGATGGGAGAGGGGGGTTTAGTGGGGGATGAGGTCGGCCCGAGGCAGAGTGTGGCTTCATCCCCGGACCCGTCCCAGATCCGGACCCGTCCCAGACCCGGACCCATTCCCAGACCCGGACCCGTCCCAGACCCGGACCCAGTCCCAGACCCGGACCCGTCCCAGACCCGGACCCAGTCCCAGACCCGGACCCAGTCCCAGACCCGGACCCATTCCCAGTCCCGGACCCGTCCCAGACCCGGACCCAGTCCCAGACCCGGACCCATTCCCAGTCCCGGACCCGTCCCAGACCCGGACCCAGTCCCAGACCCGGACCCGTCCCAGACCCGGACCCGTCCCAGACCCGGACCCAGTCCCAGACCCGGACCCAGTCCCAGACCCGGACCCGTCCCAGACCCGGACCCAGTCCCAGACCCGGACCCGTCCCAGACCCGGACCCGTCCCAGACCCGGACCCATTCCCAGACCCGGACCCAGTCCCAGACCCGGACCCATTCCCAGTCCCGGACCCGTCCCAGACCCGGACCCAGTCCCAGACCCGGACCCAGTCCCAGACCCGGACCCGTCCCAGACCCGGACCCAGTCCCAGACCCGGACCCATTCCCAGACCCGGACCCGTCCCAGACCCGGACCCGTCCCAGACCCGGACCCATCCCAAGACCCGGACCCAGTCCCAGACCCGGGCCGCTGGGGGACCTGCTGCTCAGGCCTTCACAGCGCCCTGTCGCTGGAGGGGATTCAGGTAGAGGCCTCTCCCTGGTGTGAGATGGACCCGAGGGACACGAGCCCTGGCCTCCGTTCTGTTTTCTCTCCACTCACAAGGCTTTTCTTTTCCATAGAACTGGGCTCTGGGGCCAGGAGTCAGGGAAGGATCAAATCTCACACTCAGCGAGTCTCCCTCGGCAGCGGCATCTAGACCGATGGCATTTTCAGCACATCTTGAGGAGGCGGCAGTGCTGGGGAGGGTGGAAGTTCTGGAGTCAGATGGACCAGGGCTGGAGCCCATACTCTGGGACTGTCAGCAACCACCGCAGGGTTTTTGTGAGGATGAAAGAAGACAGTGTATGTGACGTCGTGGGCCTGGCACGCGCTATGCATGGCCTCACCTGCTGAGCGAGTGTGTATTGAGCACCTGCTGGCTCAGGACCCGGAGAGGCCCGGGGAGCTCACAGCCCACGGTGGGAGATGGACATCCACAATAAAGTACAGATCCTGCACTGTGGCTGCACCTGGGGGACTTTCAGAAATGTGGGTGCCCTTCCTCCCGCCCCACCAGGACATGGGCTGAGCATGAGTGTGAGCATGAGTGCTCTTCAAACTCTCCCTGGTGATCCCACTGTGTGGCCAGAGTTGAGAGTCACAGGTCTAATGAGAGGAGGAGTTCTGTGAACAACAAAGGAAATTCGCCTGGACTGGGCAGTCACGGAGGGTGACCTGGAGGAGGTGACAGGTGGACTGAGAACTGAGGGGTGGGTGTGAGCCAGCAAAGGTAGGAGCTGGGGGGAGAGGTGTGGAGGAGTGTTTCAGGCAGGGAACAGCATGTGTGAAGGGCCAGTGGTATGAAGGAGGATGGCATGAAGAGGGGGTTTGGGGTGTGTGGAGACATGGGAGGGCCAGACTGCACAGGACCTAGAAGTTCATAATGAAGAGTCTTCCTCCATTGGAGCAGTTAGTGAAGTCATAGAAGGAGGTAACAGGTCAGATTCGCATTTTCAAAGGATCTCCCTGGCTACTATGTGGAGGGTAGATTGAAGGGGGATCCGAGTGGGCCTGGGAGACACAGCAGACATCTGTGTGAGCAAAGACAGAGGGCGTGGTTCAATGCAGAGGCAAGGGCTTGGGCTTGGCATCAGGCTCTGAGCATGTTCCTGGACCCTCTGAGCCTCATTCCTTGTCTGAAAAGCGAGTGTGGTAGTAACAGCCCCACAGTGTTTGGTAATTTAATGGGAGGTAGTTAACCGCCTGCATCTCAGGAGGCGCCTCACTGATGTCAATCTTCGCAGGTGACTCCCTCTTCCTCCCCAGTCCTCGCCCCAGATGTCAGTCTTCCAGCTCATTGCGTCTGCACTGGGACTCCTTGTCACAGCGTTTTATCGGCCGCGCTGTACTTGCCTGCATCCGTGAGCTAGGATGACCGTGAGCTCCGTGAGCTCCGTGAGCTCCATGAAGGCAGGCGCTGCAGCTACTTTGACCATGGCTCTGCTCCTAGCCCCGTGCCTGGATCAAAGCAAGTAGTTAATCGGTGTTTGTGGGTGAATGAATGAATGCATGAGTCAACAACTAATGGGTAACTCCTCCCACGAGTCACAGCCAGGAGTGAGCCCAGCCCGGCTGGTGGACAGGTGGCATCCCGCACCGCAATCTTCTGTCCAGTCTTCCTTGGAGAAGAGGGGACAGGGATGGTGGATGAGGCTTTGCCACTGCTTTTCTTTGTCTTGTACTCATGACACCTGGCCTGTGTTATTGAAATCCAATTAGAGGCCCTGCTTCAATTAATGTACAAAAACGTTCACGGAGCACGCCTCCTAAACCTTAACAACGCACACCATTCCATTCAGCTAATGCTCCCCTCCTCCTCCTCTGATGGTGGCCTGAGTGGATTTTTGTCTGTGCCTCCTGGCTGCTTTCGGCTGCCACCTGCGAGGTGCCGGCAGCGTGCCTGCAGATCCAGGGCGTGCCCGCCACAGACGGGGCCTTACTCTTGTGGAGTCCTCATCTTTGTGTCTTTGGGCGCTTGGTTAGTGATGCCCACTCATCTCGCCCCCCACTGCCCTGGGCCCCGGGCCTCACATGAAAGCACCACGGGTCCTGTGGGGCCCCTCCCTGGACGAGCAGACTCTCTTACCCACTTCCCTGGGCACTGACGTGGGTGAGCCTGTGGCACTAGCCTTGGCCTGCTCCCTACTGGTGTCTGCTCACCCTGCTGTACATCTGTAGCCACACCCAGTTCCTCCCATCCCCAAAGCTCCGCTCTTTTGTGTCTCTTCCTGTGTCCCCCAAAGTCTGAGTCCAGCCTCCTTCAATCAGCATTTAAACACTTTCCCCAATTTGTCCTCAGTCTGACCTTCCATTCAACTCCTCCTCACTTTCATCACCCAACACCCCAATTTCTAAATGCCCCACTGTTGACTGCTCTGCTGACTCTACGCACGCTGGAACTTCAGGCTGAAATGCTGGCCCCTCCCACTGTGATGGACATTTCAAAGCCTGGCTCAGATGCCCCGGCCTTTAAGAATTTTAATCCCTTTACTCAGACGGATGTGAAATGCCCAAATGAGGAACAAAACAGATACTGTCTCCCCAGTATCTGTCCACCTTCCCCTCCTCCTTCTGGAAGGAATTTGATGTTGTTCAGTTATCCACAGTGTCCACTCTTGGGAATGTGACCCTCTAGCCCCAGTCCAGGAGGGAATCCTGATTGGTCTAAATCAACAAGGCTACCTAGCCACCTTGGCAGCGATTGGATAAGAAGCTTCACTGGGGCTGCTGCAGTCATATGACCACAGGGTCACAATCAGGACCACCCAGCATCCATCACCCTCAGGGTGGCAGAGCACCGATATGGAGAGGACTTAGGGATGATATTGCTGAGCCGCTAAATAATCAACCCCGGGAGTGCTCGGTTTCCAAAGTTGCTTTTATGGGAAGTAAGAAAATTCCCCTGGTGTTTAAGTGTGGAACCAGGGCTTCCTGTTTCTCGCAGATAGACACCCAGCAGACACATAGCTGAGTCCATTCAGGTCTGTGTTCTCACTGGCATATGATACAGCCATTAAAAAGCAACTCTAAGTCTGTGTAGTCACACCAAGCAACGTTTATAACATGTATGCTAAAACTCAAGACACAAAATGGTAGGTCAAGCATGATGTAAAAATGTATACAAATGAAAAAAGATAAGAAGATAATAATTTAAAAAATGATAGCTTTGTTAGGGTAGTAAACGTTTAAAAAATTTTTATTGATTTTTAGAGAGAGAGGAAGGGAAAGAGAGAGAGAGAGATCGATTTGTTGTTCCACTTATTTATTCATTCATTGGTTGCTCCTTGTATGTGCCCTGACTGGGGATCCAACCCTCAACTTTGGCATGTTGGGACGATGCTCAACCAACTGAGCTACCTGGCCAGGCTTAGGGTTAGTAAACTTGTTAATTTCTCACCAAACTTCTTGCAACCTTTAATCATGTATGTATATACACATATATACATATACATTATCTCCTAAGTATACTTTATATGGTACTAGAGGCCTGGCACATGAAATTTGTGCACTGGTAGGGTCCCTATGCCTGCAATCAGGGCCAGTCTTCCCTGGCTGCTGGCAGCTGGCCCCACTCCCCTGCCACCCTCATCCACTGCCACCCACCCCCAGTTCTCTGTTTGGGCGATGGGGGCCTGCGGGCTGGGGGCAGCTCCTGCATTGAGTGTCTGCACCCTGGTGGTCAGTGTGCATCATAGCAACTGGTCGTTCCGCCATCTAGTCGATTTGCATATTACACTTTTATATATATAGATAATATATAGTGTCCTGTAATGATATATAATATTGCCTATGTAGTTCAATAAGTATATATAGTATACACTAAATAGAACATATATAGTGATATATTTGTATATATACGTTATGTATATTTGTATGCACGTAATTGTACTCTTACTGATTTAAGTACTTTATTAATATAAATATTACATATGTAAGTTTTAAATATCTAAGTATACCTATTAAGCTGAGTTAATCCTCACAAACCCTCTCAGGAGGTACTATTATTCCCATTTGCAGAGACTGAGGCCCAGAGAAGTTAGGTAACTTGCACAAGGTCACAGAGCTAGTACGTGGGGGAGCCAACATTTGGACACAGGCAGCTGGTTCCAGAGCTTGTGCTCCTAATCACCATGTACACTCCCTTTTGGGGTCCCTAAGCAGGGCTCCCACAGCACCGTTTGCAGTTGGTCTTTTGGCACTTTCTGTGGCACACTGTGTACTCTGGATTTCTGGTGCCATCTCCCCCTTTTCCATAGGGCACAGAATTGGCAGAGGGTGTCAGGGGTGTGGGGGTGAGAGGGTCCTCATCCTGTGTGTGGGGGTGTCTGGAGCCTCATGGGGCACAGGGACAGAGGCATCAGCTCAGCAACAGTTGCTCAGATGGCTGTGGTGTGCAGAGTAGTACGTACAGGCTGGACCCTGCCAGGGACAACAGAAAAAAGTGTGTGATCTTATTCAGCCATCTCCCAACGCCAGGCTTTACCCAGCCAGTAAATACGGGTCAATTGGGCACATCTGTATACCTCGGCATTATGGTTAAGTGATGATATATTGAAGCAGCTCTTGGGTTGAGAGGGAGAAGAGGTTCAGGAGTATCAACATGGGATACCTCTGTCTGTGTGTGGGGAGAAGGCTGGTGTGTAGCACTGCATGCCATCACCATCAGACTCAAACCCTGTGGCAAATGGTGCTGGGGGTCAGAGAAAGCAAAATGCCTAGTGAACAAAGGGAAAGGAGGTGAGGAGGGAGTCAGCATCCACATTAGAGAATTCCATCTTCCTCTAGAGGCAATTGGTAATATTGATCGGGGCCAGTCTATTGTAACTGAGTATGGAAACTTGTTAGGTTAAGTAATAAGTATATAAGATATAGGCATGTAACAGAAGAAGTATCATGATAAGGCCATCCATGTTGGCAAATATTTTGCAGTTATGCTTTGTTGGGAGAAATATGATACCTCGGATCAATGGAATTAGACAAATATTTTGCGCAGCAAGGCACTTGGAGACAAAGACGTGGGAGCTGCAGTTTTGACATTCCTGTGGCCACAGGAGATGGAGGAGCTAGGGTAGTGCAGAGGAGAGAAATAAGGCACTTCCAGGGTGGGAGGGGTGGGCGGCGAATAAAGGAGATGTGTGTGGGCATGGCTACCACACGGGCAAATAAATAGAATGTTGATGACTTTGTTTAGCATGTCTGTTCGTTGGTCCAGCTGGTGAGAGGACACAGTGGTGCCCGAGATGCCCTTTCCTGGTGGTCTTTGGGGGTTGGCCTGATATTAGACATTGCGACAGCCTGCGGCCTCGGTCTCCCTCCCTGTCTCTTGCTGCTGCCAAAAATGGTGGGTAGTCAGATACGGTCGAGGCAGGGTACTCATCAAAACAGGAACTTGGAAAAGAAACCAAGGCAGAGAGCTTGTTATACTCGGGCTATCAAGCCACCTCCCTCAGTGGGCAGGGAGCCCAGTTATGTAAACTGGGGCACAGCTGAAAAGGCTTGTGAAGGACGGGTAGGAGGTTTGGAGGAAAGATGAGGGAGTGGGAGAGGCAGGTAGGGAGAACTGCCTTGTACTCGAGCAACTGGGGTTCACGGTGGTTACGTTGTGGGAGATGAGGGCTGAAAAAGTTAGTAGGAATGAGAGTTAAAAAGGATATGCCAGATGAAAGGCTGTGGACTTTAAAGAAGAATGATATTCAAAATCTTTAACAACCCACAGGTATCGCTCTTAAGGGCAGACACTGGCCATGGTGCTGCAGCAGGTCTTGGAAGGTCCTGGAGAGAGGTGGGAGCAGTGGGTGGGTGGGAGGGGGGATGTGGGTGGGGGAGGGGGTGCTTGAGATAGCAACATCTATTGGTATGAAGTGATACAAAAGCATTTCAATACCAGGGGTGGACAAAAATAGACTTACAGTTGTGAGTATGGGAAACAGACTTCATTCTTGTGTTCTTATTTATTGGTGATTGATGTTTTCCATACGACAACTATAAACCTACTTCTGCCCAGCCTGCCTTTGGACCACCAGAATGGCTGCACTGGTGCATATCAGCTGACCAACAGGCCTGGGCTGGGAGCAAGGGGATGATACAATTGGATTTATGCTCTGAAGAGAGGCTCTGGTTACAGCCAATGCTTTCCACCAGGTAGATTGATGGGAAATAGAATTGTAGAATGGGTAGGGACCTGAGCTGAAATCTTTCCATTCAGCAGAATGTAAAAGTTTCCAGTCCTTCTTAGCCTGGGCACGGCCAGAAATCACCCACTTCCCTCTGGCTCCCATTCCCTGAGACTAAACATATCCGGCTCCCCATGTTGTCTGCCCTGGGCCCCTGCAGCCCAGGCTGCCTCTGTCACCGGCTGCTTGTCTCTGCTCAGCCCTGTCTGGACACTCGTGCTGTGCCTTGCTCTTCCCTCCCCTTGGGAGCAGAAGTGGCAATCTCCTGGGATTTAATTACAGGTTCCCCGAGGGCCTTTCAGCCAATCACAGGGCTCCTGCAGGCTGCCGCTGGGAGGGTGACAGAGCCTGTGGCGAGGAACAGCGCTGCCCCTCATGGCGGCTGTTCCCAGTGGCCAGCCCACGCTCCTTGGGCTGCTCTGTATTTTCCTGAGCTAAACCCATCGCGTCTCCTTTCTATTTTGCAAGATCAGATAACAAAGGGGGAAACACTTGCAGCAGGAGAGAGGATAAAAGAGAGGGCTGTGCCGCGGGTGGACAGAAGGCACACAGCTCCCCTGGAAGCGCTTCACACCTATTAAATGACGAGGAGTCCTGCTGCTCACCTTCATTACGTCAGCCTCCTGTGCTGACAGCTCGGGGCCAGGTGGGAGTCTCTTCGCCTTCAGGTGGCCATACTAGAGTCCAAGAAAGTCCGTAGACTCGGGCAGCACATACACAGCAGACAGGCACCGGTCCCCACGCCTCTGCCCAGCGCAGACATTGCTAATTGATCTTGACACCACCGAGCCTGGCTGCTACAGGAGCCTGGCTGGGAGTGCTGGCTATGCAGCACGTGGGGGCAGCTTAAAATATGACAAAGCCTTTTGTTTTTGGTCCCCTTGAAGACAACAGCGATATGGGGCCTCAGGTATGCCTCAAAGGAGGACATTTGACCACGTCATAAGAGGCACCTTCTTCCCAGTCAAGATCCCTCCATCTTTCCCCATTTCAGCCCCCTCTGAGCATGCCCTTTGTCAAGGGTCGGATGACCCTTATCCGGAGATGTGGGATAAATCCACTCCCCTCTGCACCCTTTGTTCTTGGTCCTGGGAAGTAGATTAGCATTTATTTGTTATAAAATATGTTTTTATTATTTTAGAGAGAGAGGAAAGGAGGGGGAGAGGGAGAGAGAGAAACATTGATAACTTGTCTCCCATACGCACTCTGATGGGACCGAACTCAAAACCTGAGCATGTGCCCTGACTGGGAATCAAACCCGTGACCTTTCAGTATAGGGGACGACACTCCAACTGACTGTGCCGGCCAGGGGGTAAGCATTTAAATGTCCCGTCTCTCATGTGCCTCCTTCCAGGTGAAAACCAGGTGTTGTGAGCTCATTTGGGAATGTGGTCATTCCTCTTCCTTTATCACTCTCGTCTCTCCAGGGGCAACCACCCCTCCTGCACTCCTGCTGTGTGGTCAGGATGAGGCTGGCTCTACGCTCCAGGGGTGGGCACAGGATGCAGGCTGGCTAGTCAAGAGTCTTCCATCCTCCTGGCTGCCGTGGTGGGTACTGGGTTTGAGTAGCCAGTGAGATGTGGGCTGGAGCTGCTGGTAAACGTCTTTGGTTCCCTTTGGGGAGATCCTGTGAAAACAGTGATGGGGGTTGGCATGCTTTGAGGAACAGAAAGGCAGAATGGATGGCGTACAGAGGAGGAGGGGAGTGGTAAGAGGTGAAGCCAGAGCGTACAGCAGGGGCCAGGTATGGGAGCCTTGAAGGCCATAGTAAGGAACTTGGAGTTTATTCTCACAGCAGTGGGGGACGCCACCACTTGGGGCATTCCACACCCTTGAACCTTCTTTGCTCCTGACTTGTCCCTCCACAAGTCATCTGGATGAAGAGTTGGAAGGTCTGGCCCTGCTGGTGTTGCTCAGTGGTTGAGCGCTGACCTACAAACCAGGAGTTCACAATTATATTCTGGGTCAGGTCACATGCCTGGGTTGCAGGCTTGGTCCCCAGTAGGGGGCATGCAGGAGGCAGCCGATGGATGTTGATGTTTCTCATTGATGTTTCTCTCTCTCTCCCCCTCTCTCTAAAATCAATACAAATTTTTTTTTAGAAAGTTGGAAGCTCTGCTAATAACTTGTTCAGTGAAGGGGGCCGGTTGTATCCTCCCTGGGCTGTTTCTACCCTGGCTCATGATGGAACTGGACTAGTTCAGTCTTTTATCCCATCTCTGTTTGCCTGGATGTCCGCCTGGACAGCTTTGTGGAGAAGAATGGTGAGCGTCGCCCCGGCTCTGCGGGAGAGTGCCGTGATCAATTAGCAATGTCTGCCGCGGGTGAAGGAGAGGCAGCTGCGGAGCATTCATCTCATGCCCACGTGTTCCCGGAGGTGTCTCTGATCGCATTTTATGGGACTTTAAGTCCCATAAAAGCAGCAGCTGGAGCACCAGACCAAGAATAAAAATGTCCAGCCAGTTAGGGAGATGCTGCAGGGCCTCCCACTTTGCAGAGAGTTTTCATGGACATTTTCTCATTCGATTCTCACAATCCGTTGCTTTTACCTCCCACCCAGCATCCCTTCTTCTGGAAACCATGTCCAGTTCTTTCCTTGTGGGGGTGGGGGAGGAGGGGTCACCAATTCCTTCCTATGGTCAGGCCATGTGCTGTGGGGCTGAGGGCAGAGCAGGAGACCCAGTCTATGCCATCATAGTCCCCTGGCCAAGGCAATGGGGCAAGAGATGGATCTATGGCCACATTGAGGTTGAGATGCAATGAAATGTTTGCTGCAATCCCCACAGAGGGGATGTGCCATGGACTGGCGGGTGGTGGGATATAGGCCTAGGCATGGTGGCACTGCTTCTACGGCCGTGAGAGCTACTTCTGCACGTCTTCTCAGCCTGACATTGTGGGACGCCATACGGCTCAGAATCAGACACAGTTGAAGTATTTGCCACACGGCAGGGATTTCTCCCCCTGACAGCCAGCGTGCTGCCAGCAGCCTTCTGACCACTGCATGGGGCCTGGGACTCAGGCCACTGTGTGGAAGGCGGAGCCCAAAGCTAGATGACCAGGTCCTGAATCAGGCTGTTCCTAGAGCTAGACCTGCCTTTACACTTTTCAGCTGATAAAAAATTACTCTTCTGTTTCAGCCTGTTTGGGTTGTATTTTCTGTCCCTGATAACTAAAAGGTGGCTGATATAAATTTTATATTCAATGTGCAGCAAACAGATGGCTTAAAATGCATCTCTTCAAAACTTTGTGAATAGTTCTCCGCTGCCTTGGGAGAAATATTCAATTCTCCCCTGGCACCCATGGTTTCTTACAATCTGTCTCCACTTTCTCTCTCTGGCCTCCGACGAAGGCATCCTGTGCTCTCGGTTAATTGGACTTTTAAATTGCTCTCAACAACTCATCCTTCCCCACCTCTGTGCCTTTGCTCATTCTGTTCCCTCTACCTGGAATACCCTCTCTTTTTCCATATCTACATCCCTGCCGCTCTTGATGGGCCGGCAGCTCCCTCCCCCAGCTTTCACTTTCCCGTCTGTCTAGAAAGCACACGGTACTTTCTAGGCTGTAGAGTACTGATGCCAGGCTCGCTGCCTCTCCAGGATTTGAGCCCCTTGAGGTCAGGTTCATCTTCGAATCCTTGAAAACACTACTTGCTACACCAGCCCCTCACTGGCTGACACCTTCCCACCCCTCGGAATTTAGCTCTGAGGTAACTCCCTCATAGACACCTTCTCTGGACATTTTTCACTAATGTAGCCTCTTAGACACCTTTTCTCAATACAGTGGCGGGGGGGGGGGGTCAGGGCTCAGGATTTTAGAGATGCTTAGGTGGGGCGTGGCCAAGAAGAGGTTGGGAACCATAGGACTGGAGGCAACTAGAGGCAAGGAACAGACCCTTCCAGGCTTGGTCTCCCGTTTGCCGAGGGCCATTCTCTGCCTCCTGCTGAACTGGCCGTGTACACCGTCAGTGGCCCACAGTCACAGCGCCAGGGGGCGTGCTCCCGCGCAGGGGTCTGGGCAGGCCGCAGCAGCATTCGCACAGAGGTGCAATGACTTGCCCAAGGTCCCAGGTGGGAAGAGTCAGGGTGAGGATCTGAACCCACACCACCTGGCTCCACTCTGCTGTGGTTTCACCGTCTGAAAGGAGCTCATTTACTTCTTAGCTTGTTTATTCTCCATCTCTGCGAGGGAGCAGACTCATGGGTTCATTCACGGCACTGATCCCAAACCTCTCACCCTGCGGCACGTGCTCAGCAGTGCTGGCTCCTGCCGCGTGGGGTGACGAGGACTGGCTGGGCCCTCGCCCGGGAGGCAGGCTGCCTCTCCATCACGTTTGTTTGCTCACTCCCTGCCCTGTATGCCCCATCTTTATCTATGGCCCCACGGGCCTCTGTGTCTCATGGATTTTCTCGCTTTCAAATTTTTTTTTTTAATATCTGAACTAGAAGTCTGGCAAACTCTCCCCTAAATCCTGGAAGCATGCCTCCTGTTCAGACCCCTCTCTGGCCCTCTTTCTGCTTCCTGTTTCTCACACACACACACACACACACACACCCTCTGGGGGCAGATGCTTCTCTGGCCCCACCAGCAGTGGCCCCGCTGCTCAGCTGGGCTTGGCCTCAGCGCTGATCCATACCTGTGCGTAGCGCCTAATTGTGTCTGCAATCGGGAGCCATTTGCTCCCTTCTTGGTTGCAGGTAGGTTCTCATCAGAGCCCATTTGCGATCACAGCCCTTCAATTGTCACACAAGTGCCATGGGAACAGTAATCACAGGGCCTCGAAGTTGCGAAGTTGCGCGGGAAGAGTGCCGCCTGCCACTCTGCTGGGGCCCCTTCCAGACATTTGTTATTTTTTCTTGGGTGTGAGGGTGTACCCAAGGGCCATCATCAAAATATTGAACAGCTGGCAGGATGCAGGCCTGGCCCATCAGCCTGGATGTGTCTTTACCCCCAGGTATACATTATTACCTTAAATAGTCACGGCTCTAACATAGCGGATGCACCCACAGCCAGGCGTGTCTGTGCGGGAGTCTTTACAGGCAGCATCTCCTCGAATCCTCCTAAAACACCTCTATAAGGCATCAGCCTCACCTGGCAAATAAGGAAACCGAGGCTGGGGAAGACAGCCATTTTTATATGATCATCACACTTGAGCACTACCGATACTGCACCCAACGTTCTGTAACGATCCTCTTATGCTGGGCCGTCATGTTGTCTCCAGTCTCTTTGCTGCTGTACATAATGCAGCATGACAGTCTCTATATCATTAAAATTCCTCCCAGAGTTCAGTTTGGACGACTATATAATATTTCATATTGTCAGCAAAAATGTGCATTTAGGATACTGATCGCATCATTACTTATAATAGCGAAAGTTGACTGTAATTAAGCTACACAGAAAAATGCTCCTGAGATGATAGTAAGTGAAAGCAGTGGGGTACACAATTGCATAATCATCGTGCTCTTGATTATGGGGGTGGGTAGGGCTGGGGGCGGGGGGATTACACATGCATTTAAAAAAGGGAGTTGGGTGGAGGGGCAAAAAGGGGGAGGGATGGGGGACATCTGTAATACTGACAATAATGAAAAAAGAAAAGAAAGGAAATACTCCTCAATTTTACAACTGGTTTTTTTCTGCCTGGTGAACTTATACAGAAATTGTTATTTTTAAAATGTTTCTATATTTTCAAAATTCTTCACAATAAGAATTATTATTAATTTAAAGTATTAATTTTAAATTTAAAAAAGTTTTAAAAATTAAAATGATTAAGTTCAATCTGTGACTTTGGCTCACTGCTCTAGCCTAGAGTTTGGTAAATATTTTATAAAAAGCTCAAGATAGCAAATATCTGGATAGTAAATATTCGCTTTGTGGACCAGATGGTCTCTTAACAATTACTCAGCTCTGCCATTGTAGTATGAAAACAGCCATTGACAATACACAAACATTGTTGCTGTGTTCCAATAAAACTTTATTTATAAAAACCAAGAAGTGAGCCATACTTGGCCCATGGGCCATCGTTTGCCAACCCCTGCTCTAGCCTACCCAAATTATTGTTTTCCTTTAAAAAAAAAAAAAAAAAAAAACGACTAGAGGAGGTGCTGGAGCAGCCAGGCTATATGACCAGACAGGGCGGTAGCCTCAGGGCCTAGAAAGCGCCACAGCACCAGGAAGCCTGTTCAAATCCCGGCTCTGACAGTTACCGACTGTGCGACCTGGAGTGGGACAATGAACCTTTGTGCCTCAATTCCTTGACTATGAAATGAGGATAATCATAGTACACACCTCACAGAGGTTTTTATGAGGATTAAGTCAGTTGAAATAGGTCGATTGATTAGAACAGCACCAGTAATATAGTAATTTTTATAATATTTACTATTATTATTATTATCATTAATATTTCTCGTGAAGAGAACCATTTGCTTCTTTTGGATACCACATTTTTTTTGGTCCCAAGTATGGCCCAGACTGAATGGAAGAGTGTACATCACGCAGTTGCTCTGTGATCACAGGGCAAACTCCATTACTTCTCTGAACCTTGGTTTTCTTAGCAATAAAATGGGATGATTATTGCCCCCTGCAGAGGACGAGCACTGCCAGCTGACGGGAGCTGCTGGGTGCAGGGTCAGAGCAGGAGCGGGGTCAGTTCCTCTGCTTTCTTCGTCATTCCGTTAGAACTGTCCCTCTGGTCTGGGCCAGCACGGCAGGTGGTGGTGAAGACGGGGCAGGTGCTGACTCTGGGGCCCGAGTCTCCTGAGGGAGGCAGACAGTTGCACTGGGATGAGATGAGTACCATAGTAGCAAGGATCCCCGCTGGGTGGAAGCGCACTGTGGCCAGGTGCCGTGCTCAGCCCCTCCCGAGGGCCGTCTGTGAGCAGGTGTTGTTGTCAGCCTCACTTTCAGTGAGGAGCAGGGTTAGAAGGTGCAGTGATGGGCCCAAAGCCGCCCGAGCTTGGGAGCGAGGCGCCAGGATGTGGCACGCTGTCTGACTCCAGCCTGTGCCAAACAGAGTGTGAAGGCACAAAGAATGGGCCCCCAGCCCCAAGTGGAGCTGGAGGAGGTCGCTGACGGCCTCATGTATGGACGCTCGAGCTGCGTATTGAAGGATGTGTAGGAGTTGGCCGCCAAGCAGACAGGAGAGCACTTGCAAAGGCTCAGGGGCCTCGGGGGGATTGAAGATGTACCCGTCATCTGTTGTCACAGTAATGCTGCGTATGAGCCACAGGCCTTGGAGGTGTGCAGGAGCCAGCATGGCCAGCTCGAGCTCCTGCGGAGGTTGGCCAGGTGTCCTGACCTTGGCCTGCTTGCTCGAGCATCGGGTGCTGTCTGAGTGTCGCTACCGAGGCTGGATGATTAGGGCTCGGCCCTGTGCTGTGGGCCGCCACCCTTCAGCAGGCTGGCCTGGGCATGACCTTGTGGCAATCACAGAGGTGCGGGCAAGAGGGCACCGCGTTGTGCAATGGGCTGTGTCCCATCCACTAGCACCCCACTGGCCCCAGCCTGTCACGTGGCGGAGCCCCAAGTGTGAGCAGGGGCTGCCATGGAGGCACAGATGTCAGCAGTCTGCTGCACAGGGCACTCAGGGGCTGAGGGCGGGGTGTGGGCAAGCTGCAGATGAGGTGGCAGAGGTCACAGGGGACACGTCTGGGGAGAATGAACTGGAGGGGCCATTGGGAGAGGAGGTAGGAGGCTGCACAAGGAAGGACAACGGCCCAGCCAAGCAGCAGCGGGGCCATATTCGTCCTATAAACAGCACGGCCAGGCAGGCGCTCGCTCTGTCACACAGATGTCCCAGCTGGCCCCCAGGATGTAATTGGCCTTGGCCTCTGCAGAAAGGTTAATTGCTCAGATCACACAGTCTGAAGCTACTAGGACTGACAGATCAGCTCCCCAATTAAGGATGCGGAGCTGCTGTCTCCTCGGTCACTCAGCCAGGGCCGTGGAGGGCAGAGAGGCCAAGGGCCCTGCCAGAGCCTCAGGGAGCAGAGCCCGGCAGGGACACTAACCAATAAGCAAACAGTCCCGGGGCTGTGATGGACAGCCTTACAGGGACAGTGGGCGCTAACGGCTGTTTTGGCTGCAAGAGACAGAAAACTCATTTTGACAGGCTCGAGCCGAAGGAGGCACTTGCTGGCTCAAGGAACTCAGGATAGTCGGTTATGCAAGCTGGGTCCGCCCTGCCCTCAGGACGCAGCTCCTGTCTCCGCGTGGTGTTCCTGTGCTGGCTTCCTTCTCAGGTGGGCTGTAGGCTTATGTCCTCCCCAGTTAGCAACCCCCAGTGATAAGGAAACACCTCTTTCCCCAAGTCCCAGGGCTGACTTTGATTGGTCCTGCTTGAGTCATGTGTCCACTCCTGAACCAATTACTGTGGCCTGGGTCACAGTCTAGCTGGAACTGGGATGGGTGGTCTGCCCCACTACACCACACCCCAGCACATGGGCTGAGAGTGGGGGGTGGTGGGCTGTGGTCCCTGGAAAGCAAAGCAGGTTCTATTCCCAAAAGGGATGCTGGCCTGCTGGCCCAGGACACAGGAGTGTGTGTGTGTGTGTGTGTGTGTGTGTGTGTGTGTGTGTGTGTTGAGGGGGCGGGGTACCTACTATGGTCCCGGGAGTCATGTTAGAGAGGAAGGAGCTTAGGAACTTTTGAGTCTGACTGCCCATTTCTCAGATGAGGAGACTGAGCCAAGAATATGATCATTTCAAAATGGGAAAGCTGCTAGGAAGACAAACAAGATATCAGAGTGGGGAGGGTCTGGTTTGGTCGATGGATTGGGACCTGAATGGAGAAAAAGAGCCAGCCACATGAGGATAAGAGGAAAGAACATTCTAGAAGGAACAGCTGGGCAAAGGGCCGGAGGCCGAAACTAACTTGGTCCTGAGGGACCCAGTGATGGACACCAACATCTCGACATGTAGCTGGCAGACTCCCCACAGCAGGGTGAGCGCTGGAGATGCTGCACACCTCACACATTCACGCGAACGTGATGCGTCCTTCTGCTCAGGTCCCGGTGGCCGGGCGTCCCGTGCCCTTCCCTCTGCAATGGGCCCGGGCGAGGTGGGGACCTCGAGGCTGCTCAGGGAGAGGTAAATGCTCCTGCGGGAAACCACTTCCCTTCACCGTCTCCTACCAGAAGCTCTTATTTGAAAACCGTTTGCCTATATACCAGCTGAAGTGCTAGCCATGGATGTTTTCATTAACATTTTATTACTAGTGAGCTAGAATCTATTCTTCCCTATAATTTTAACTATGTCCGTTTCTTGTTTTGTGAGTTATCTGGAAACCTAACCTTTGGGGGCTCCTTAAAAACATTTTTTTTTAAACCTCAAACGTGAGGCATTTGGAAGCTCTGACCTCACAGGCCCCATCCAGCTTGCATAGCTCAGGGATCCTCTGATCTTTAAAAATACCAAAGGAAATGCCATTTATATTGGCAAAGGCTTTGTGGGTCCTCCCAGATGAGAGATAAACCCCCTGTAGTGGGTGAGTCTGGATATTTTTAGAATCTTCTGCCAGAGCGATAAAACCAGGATCCTTGTGGCCCAGGAGGTGGTGGGCGGGGGTCCAAGAGAAGGTTCTAGGGTAACCGAGTAGAGATTTGAGAGCAAGAGGGACTCAGGTGATACCCCCGCCCCCGCCCCCGCCCCCGCCCCCAGGATGAATGTCCTACTCAGAGGAAGTCTGTCCTTGTGCTGGAATAGCCCTCGTACAACCTTGCAGAAAAGCCCAAAACGATTTCTGCCCACAAACATTTCCCCCCTTTTCTGTATATGCCTGAAAGATGCTGACGCGAACTTGAATTCCCCCCTAATGTGGGCTAGCCTGGTGCTGGTGGGAGTTAAAGAAAAGCCGGTTGTTAAGAACTTGGAGCCCAATGTGCTGCTAGAAGGTGTGTGATCTTGTTCAGTTCTTGTTCCTTCCCTGCGGTGAATTTTTTAAAAATACATTTTTATTGATTTTAGAGAAAGAGGCAGGGAGAAGGATAGAGCGATAGATGAGAGAGACACATCGATGAGAGAACCACATCGATAGGTTGCCTCCAGGATGCCCCCTACTGGGGATTGAGTCTGCAATCCGGGCATGTGCCCTGACCAGGAATCCAACCGTGATCTCTTAGTTCCTGGGTCAACGCTCAACCACTGAGCCACGCCGGCTGGGCCTTGGGGTGAGTTTTCACCATCTGAAAAATGAAGTGGCCTGGACACAGTTATGAGTGGACTTGAGCTCTGCGAAGGATTGTGCACGGGTGTCCTAGGCCCCACCACCCTCAGCTGTGTTTAACGGACTCACGTGGTGTTTGAAAACATTAGAATTCATTGCTGATGTTTCAAAATGGGGAGGTTTCACGTACAGATCAGGATCCCCGGCTTCTGTGGAAACCCTTTGCCTGGGACGCGGGCCCGCCCGATGCTGCAGTTGCCACCACGCCCTGCTGTCTCCCTGATATGGAAGCGGAGCTCCATCTGTTACTGTGCTGCTCCCTTGGGCACAGCCCACCATTGCCTGCAGGGTCCCTACCGTAGTCCCGTGGGCCAGCACTGACCCCAGACTCGCTCCTCCCTCCTCCCCGTGCGTGGAACCGCATGAGCTTTGGACCCCCACATTTGACCACTCCACTGGCAGGAGGCTCCCATGGCCCCCACTGCCTTCAAGATAGCATGGCCTCCTCTGCCCAGCTCTGGCCCGTCACCACTTGGCCTCTGTGGCCACCACTCCTGTGGTCCTAACTCCTGCTCCCGGGTTTGGTTTGCCATTCCGCGACCCCTCCTGTCCTTCAAGACCTGCTGGAGGCAGCAGCTCTTCCAGTACCTCTTGCTGGTGCAGCCATCAGGGCTCACGGGTGGCTCCTGTTCCCTCTCCCCCCTCCCCCATGCACGTGCACGAGGGGCAGCCTCTCCTCGCAGCACCCGCTCCGGCGCAGAGTGGCACAATGTGGAGGTGACCGGCCACACCTGCGGGCCTGGCTGTGCACCAGGTCGTGAATCCTCACTACAGCCTGAGGTGGGCATCGCTGGATGCCCATTTTACAGATGCGACACCGAGACCCAGCAGGATTGAAATAACCCGCCCAAGTCACACAGCTGGTGGGTGGAAGGTGAGATTTGAACCCGCTCTATTTAGTTCCAGAACCCTGCTCTTGTCTCCCCTGGTCTCTCCACAGTGAAGTTTTGTCAGTGAGTGAGTCACCAGACGAATCCAGGTCACTGAACTCCCAAACTGCTACCTTCCCTTCTCCCTCCCTCAGCACTGAAGCCTGAGCCTCCCTCCAAGGCCTGGGGCCTGGTGTGCTCATCACCTGCACCACCAGCTCCTCACCCACCCCTCCCCACCCCTGAAGCCAGAGTCCCCCCAGCATTTGCCTCTCTGAAGAATCTACCTCCCTCTCCCCAGAACGTCGCCTGAGAGGCCGGGATCTCCAAAGCCATGGCCTCTTCTCTCCTGGTCCTGCTTCCCCCGGGCCTGGGGGGGGGGCATCCAGAGGCTCCCCGTCCTCATCTCACAGCAGCTTCTTCCGGGGTTTCTTTGCTGCTGAGGGAATCTGGCCATTGCCACCTTGGTCTCGTGGCTCGTGTCATTTCTTCAGTCGTTCTTTTAGCATGGACGTATTCCTGTGCTAGTGTCCGCACTGTTCTAGGAGACAGTGCTGATAACCCCCCTGGCCGGTGAAGCTTTCAAGATGGAGGGGAAGCAGACCTCACAGAAGTAAACCAAGAGATAACACCATTTCAAATAACGAGAAAGGAAAGATGAGGGGCAGAAGGCGACCGTGTGTGTTGGGGTGGTGGCTACGTTAGATGGAGAGGCCAGTGATGTCTGAGCTGGGACATCTGAGCTGGGGAAGAGCGTTCTGGACAGAGGGCACAGCCAGTGCAAAGGCCCTGAGGTGGCTGGAGTGTGGTGGGTGTGGGGATGTTAAGGCTTGACAGCCTGGGGGCCTGCAGAGCCAGCAGGGACTGGAGTTTACTGCAAGTGTGATGGGAAACCTCCAGAAGGGGGCAGCTTGATGGTATTTACATTTTTAAAGGCCTCTGTCTCAACGTATAGCCCAGGCAGCAGAACGCCCTGGGGCACTTGTTCAAATGTGGCTCTCAGCCTCTTACTCGCCAGCACATCCGAACCCTGGGGCCAGCCCGGGAACATGCATTTAATAAGCACTTGCAAGTTTGAGAAATGCTGTTTCAGGCAGAGGTGCTTCTTCTGGACATTCCCAAGAGATCAATGGGCAGAATTCGGGGGTTTCAAGAACTTGGGCAGCAAAATGTTACATCTTTGCTCTCAAGAGCGCGGAGTCCGGCCCCCACCTGGGACTCTGTCGCCAAGGGGAAGGATGCAGGGTTCAAGTCAGGTTACAGGGTTCGTGAAGGTCTTGAAGCAGCACTTCTTTCCTCCCTCCTTCCAAGTCATGGCCGTTGGTAGGCTCGCTAGATCTTGTGCCTTCATGCATCAGGAAGGAAGCACGCGGGTTACTGTATAACCTGATTGTTAACCATCTGGATAACTCCATCTCAACGCACTTGGTTTCCTCCGCAGCCCTCTGTGTGTTTATTTTATCCGTTTACAACGTTGCTCAGAGAGCACCAGGCTTCACCGGTGCCACCGGGGTCCCGGCCTGGAAAGGCGCAGAAGGGAGCTGGAGGGCTCGGGCAGAGCTGGTGCCACGTTGGCTCCTGCCAGCACTGGGACCCCAGCCACTCACTTTCCTCCTCTGCGCCTCCGGGTCCTCACCTGCGTGGTGGAGTCTGTGGAGCCTGTGGTGCCTGGCACAAACGGGAAGGTGTCAGCTGGGCCGCCCAGGGGGGGCCAGGGCCTGAGCTCATCCTGGCTGGTCATGCAGCTGTGCCACGCAGTAGCTGGGGTCTTGGGCTGGTACCTAACCTCTTTGCGCCTCTCATCATAACCTGGAGCTAAGAAGAGCGTGCCAGTCATGGGGTTGTTGTGGAGACGGAAGGAGTTTCTATTTGCAAGGGCCCAGCATGGTGCTTGGCTCTGCTTGGCGGACATGCATGGCCTGACTGGGTGTGTCTCACCCCTCAAGTTAAACCTGGGGTTCCCAGAGGGCTGGGTCCCAGTCCTGTTCCCTCGTGCACCCCATAGCCGGTGACAGAGAGTCTGGGGTTGGGACACTGGTTTGGTGCAATGACTGCTGTTTTTTAGGTTTGAGGCAGGAGGGACAGTTTCATTAGAGGTCTGGATCGGGGTGGGAAAGTCGGAATGCCTTCGGGGCTGCAGGGGACCCTGGATTCAACAGTGGCAAGAGCATGCCTGGCCCTGGGGTCCTGGACAAATATTGAATCCAGGTCACCCAGTGGGACGGTGGCTTCCCACCACCCACTCAGCCTGGCTCTGTCAGGCTTGAGGCAGACAAGCCTCATGCTCTCCCCTGTTACATGGAGACAGCTAGCACGCACCGAGGCCTATCGTGAGCTAAGCCTGGGTTATGCCACTTTACATATCTCATTTAATTCAATTCTCACAACCGCCCTCTGAGGCAGCTAAGGAAACTGAGGTTCAGAGAGGTGAAGTAACTTGCCCAAGGCCACACAACATTCAGCAGCAGAGCTGGGGTTGCCTGTAGGTGGTCTGGCTCCCTAGGCCATGCCCTTACCCACGGGCACAATGCCACCTCACCGCAGGCAGGCGTGTCCTTCTTTTCTCCCCTGCAGGAACCAGCACCGTTGCATGTTCACAGACATGTTGTAGAGGGGACCACTCTTCTGGCCTGGGGGCTGGGTAGAAACCAGCGGGTGTCTGGGAGGCCCTTTCGATGCAATGCCTTTCCTGGCATCCATGCTGGCCACTCCCCGAGCCCTGTTCATCTCTGTCTCCTGACTGCACCCCACGTGGCTTTTTGTCCCCTCTCACTGCTTTCTGCCAGCGGTCACTGTGCAGGACACTGTTGCACTCTGAGGTGGTCCACGGACTGTGGCCCTCAGCCTCCAGGGAGGAAATACTGGGAAGGTGGGACCTGAGGAAACTGGACAGCACCTGCCCACCCACAGGGAGCACCCAGCTCCAGCACCTGCCCGCCCACGGGGAGCACTCAGCTCCAGCACCTGCCCGCCCACAGGGAGCACTCAGCTCCAGCACCTGCCCGCCCACAGGGAGCAGCACCCTCAGCTCCAGTCTTTGCCTCTGGGTGGGAATGTGGCCCGCCTGCCAGATTTGCAAAATAATCTAGACTTACATGTGATTTCCCAATTTTTAAGTGTTGGCATCTCATTCAAAATTTAAAAATACTACCTCTACCAGGGGAGAAAGAGAAGATAGAGAGGCAGAGAGACACACACACAGAGGCAGAGACAGAGAAAGAAAGCAAACAAATATACAAAAACCAGAAAATTGAACAAAAAAATCTCAAAAACTTGTTTTTAGCCGTTTGCAACTTCCAACCTCCCTGTCCTATTTCCTTTGCTGCACAGCAACCTGTTTTAGAGATGGGGAAGGAGGCCCAGAGAGGCCCGAGGACTTTCTGTGGATGATGGGGTTGAGGTGAGGCCAGAGCTCAACCTTGGGCGTCTAGTTCTTCTCCCTGCTCCCCCACCAGCCTCCTACCCAGGCCCCAGCCCGTGTGGCCAGAGCTCATTTTCAAGGCCAGTTTCTGGATCCTAAAGAGAGAGAAAGATCATTGTAGTGGGATGCTGACAGCCAAGGTCCCCATGACACATCTCAAAGGCTCAGCGACTGTCCCCAGATTCCAGGAAGCCATTTCTAAAGGGCATGCCTGCCGGAGACACTTCTAAATAGACAGGGACTGGAGCCGTGTGGAACTCAGGGACAATAAGGTCTCCTCAGATCTGTTCCGATGGTGAACTGGCTCGTTCCTTCGAGAGGATGAAGAAGAAGGACTTGATTTTCCAGGCCCAGCATGCCGGCTTGCTACACCAACATTTACAGATGATCCATGTCCAGGGATTTGCAGGCCTGATCTCATTTAACTTTCCCAGAAAGCATGGGAGACTGGCCATGTGGACTTCATTTTATAGCCAAAGAGTCTAACACTCAGAGAGAGTAGGGAAGGGTCCAAAGTCAAATCCAGGCCCCTTGACCCCACGTCCAGGCTCTTCCACCTCAGGGGGCGTCTCCCGGGAAGTGGAGGAGAAGCTTCCCTCTTTGGTGAGGTCTGTCTTGGGCCACGGCAGGGGCTGGAGTGGTCAGGGGAGGCTTCATGGAAGGTGTGTTCATTTTTTATTGCTGCTGAGACAAATTAGCACAAATTTGACTTAAAACGACATGGATTTATCATCTTACAGTTCTGGGGATTGGAGTTCCGAAAGGAGCCTGATGGGGCTAACCGTGTTGGCAGGAGTGCCTTCCTTTCTGGAGGCTCCGGGAGAGCCTGTGTCCTCACCTCTGCAGCTTCTGGAGGCCGCCTGCATCCCTGGGCTCATGGCTGTAGGCCACTCTAACCTCTGCGTCTGTCCTCACCTCTCCCATTCCTACGCTGACCCTCTGGCCTCCCTCGTAGAAGGCCCTTGTGATTACACCGAGTCTGTCTAAGAATCCAGGATAACGTCTCTATCTCAAGATCACAGTCACACCTGCAGGGCCCCTTTGCCATGTAAAAGACGTTTGGATGCGGACATTCTGGGGATAGGGCATGGGTGTCTCTGCAGGCCATTATCCGGCTGCTCCAGAGCGACAACACTCCCAGGGCTGGGCCTGCTGGAGGCACGGGAGGGTGTGGGATGCACAACAAGCAGCCCGTGCTGGGGCTGCAGGTGGACAGGGCTACTGGAACCCCCTTGTCGAGGGCACTGAAAGCCACACAAAGGCCCTTGAACTTCATCCTCTAGGACGTGCTCCCCACATCTGACTGTGCAACCGTGTCGACTGGGGAGCTGGTTAAAAGGCAGAGCTTGAGTCCGTGGGTCTGGGTTCGGCTTCCAGGGGCTGCTGCTGCTGGTCGGTGGCCCCGCCGGGAGTGGCGAGGCTCTGGCTCTAGGAAAGTCCCCCAGAGCAGCACCGATGGGCATCGCAATGCGCCCATTCCCGCGAGTGTGGTGGGACGTGACCGCCAGTCAAAGCCTAACAGGTTCTATCATTGGAGGGGGATCCAGTGGCCTGGGGCTCCTCACAGGCCCGCTCAGCCTTCGTGGGAAGGATGTGGGGCTGGGGTGACCAAGACGACGCAGGAGCAGTTCTCACATCCCCGCGTTCAGCTCAGCCAAGTCAGTCGGGCATATTTTTAGAGCTGAATGTCTTTCCTTCTCATCTGACTCTTTGAAAGTGGGCCCCCTCCTGTGTGGGGTGGCGTGGGGTTTGAGCGAGCTGCTCACCTGAGCACTGGCTGGGTTGCTCACTTACATGTAGACAGAGGGAGGGCCCGGCAGGGTCTTCAATGCTGCGCCACTGCTGTGCCAGGGACCCAGATACCCTGGCATGTAGGGTAGACGCATCCGTGGGGACTGCAAGCTCGGTGTGCACGAGAGCTAGGCAAGAGCCGGGGCGGGGGGCGGGGCACCCGGTCTGTGTGGCCGAGCATGTGCCCTGCCTGAGGGGTAGCCCACAGCCATCGTGTGTGGACGCCGGTCCACTGTCGCTGCAACCAACCATTTTGCAAACGAAGCCAGAAATGTGTATTTTTAAGTGAAGTCTCCTATTTTTAAATGTTGATAATGAATTCAGATATTTTTAAAATACTGTGTGGGCCAAACAAGACATTTTGACGGCTGGATTCAGCCTGTTGGCAGCTTGTTTGGGAATCGACTTGTCCTCCTGGGAGGGAAACTGAGGCACGGGAACCTTCCAGAGGCCCCACAGCCACGGGCTGGGACTCGGGCTGCGGATGTGCGGTGCAGCTCCTCCCCCGGACAGCCCTTCCCCCGGCCTCTGTCCGGTGCCTCTGATGGTCACCACTCCCAGCCACGCTACATCAAGTAGCCAGGAGCGGGGAGACCTGCTCCCCACCCTACTTGCTCCTACCTGCTTTGTGATAGGCACCCGCTCACTCCTCTCCGGGGTAACGTCGCCTCAGAAGGTGGAGGACTGGGGCTCAGTGACCCCAAGTCCCTCCCTGTGGGTCTCCTCCTCCCATCCCCCACAGCCCTGCCTCTGAGCTCCAGTGTTGACATTTCACAAACAGCAGCTGCCACGGGCGCTCCCAGCCTCGGAGTGCAGCCGCGCCATTTACATGATTTCACATGCTGGGATTCAGGGAGCGTGTCACCGCTCCCACAGCCCGCGGCCATTGCCACGACTTATTGATCTGACATATTAAACTGATGGGCTTCGGGGAGGGGGGCGGGGGATGTTTTCTCTTGAAATGTCGTTGTGTCTTGAGATTTCATCCAGTTTTGCAACCATTCCCTGAGCTCCCGGGAGGGTGTTGTTTGCCCAGTGGCCAAGACGCACTTGTCTTGGCTGTGTCCTCCGCCACGTTCCGTGGGAATAACGACGACGCAGCAATAGGACCAGCTAAGGCTCCTGTAGCATTTGCTGCATGCCCAGGCTCTGCCCTAAGCGCTTTACTCATCAGCTGACTCAACTGATCCTCACTACAGTCCACGGAGTGGGCACCGTATCCCCAATTTACAAGCGAGGAAACAGGTTCAGCGGGAGCTTCACGCTCGCCCCGGCTCCCAGCGGCCAGGCCCATGGCTGTCCTCTTCACCCCGCTGCCTCACGGCCTCTTATAATTATTATAATTGCTAATAATCATACTTATTAGAAAGTGGCAGTACTACTTAGCTTCCTTGAATACTTTCCAAGTGTCAGGCTCGTGTGATTTATAGCTCTTGTCCACTGAATGCTCATGACAAGTCTATTATGCCCAGTTTTCAAGTGGGAAGCCGAGAGACAGAGGGCGAAGCCCCAGCCAAGGTGACACATCCCAGACACGCTTCTCACCTGGGACCTCCCGGCAGCCAGGGCGCTGGCTCTGGGCTGTCTCAGCAAGGGCGGGACCGGCGAGGGAAACCGAAGGGAAATCGTTCTTGCAAACCCATCAGTTCCATCCACGGAGGGTCAGAGTCAGAGTCACAAAGCTGTTCTGTAAAAAGGCAAAGAGGGCAGCTAACAGGATTAGCTGTCACCCCCCGGGCCGCACCTGATGAGAAATCATTTCACTTCCGCTCAGTTCTCAGCAGCAAACCCAGCCATTAGTGCAAGCTTTTGAGGTGTGCAGCAGTCATTGCCGTGATGGGTGAGCCTTTCCCGAGTCTCCAGGGCAAGGCCCGTTGGCTCCCCGCCCCCCCCCCCCCAAGGCTGCGAGGCTGCGCCCCCTGTCCCACGGCCTCCTTGGCGTTGCATAGCACCAAAAAGAGTGAGCATTCATCATAGCCAGGCCCTCACATCTGTGTCCCTTCCCACCATCTGCTCTCTATTCGCCAGGCACCATACCCACCGTCTTGCATTTCCCCCAAGTCAGCTCCCTCTTTCATCCGTGCATTTAACGGGGACTTTGTTTGGATCAGTGGTGCTCACATTGGGGTGTGCATCAGCATCACGGGGAGCCCGTTAAAGCGCAGAGGGCCCTTCTCAGAGTGTCTGACTCAGTGAGTCTGGGGTGAGGCCCGAGAATTTGCATCCGAAGTTCCCCAGCGCTGCTGCCGCGGTCAGGCAGCCACGAGGAGACACTGGCTTAGGTCCCTGCTCTCCTTAGAGATCCTTCGCCGTGAAAATGATGTGTCGGGGTGGTCTCTGAAGGGAGCCGATTTCCCCAAATGGTTCAAACGAAGGCACTGTAATGAAAGAACTCACAGAGGCGTGGGCAGGGCTCAGAGACGCAGCCCCCAAGGCTGGTGACAGAGGGGAGCTGCCACAGCCGTGGGCAGGAGGGAGCACAGGGCCAGACAGTGTTCCAGGGCCTGAAGCTGTGGACCTCGGAGCTGAGGTCCTGGGCAGGAGGAGGAGCCCCGGGCAGAGAAGTGGCTTAAAACCCCTGGGAGCTGGGGGGTAAGGTGGGGGGACCATCAGCACAGAAAGTAACTGTCCGATGTTCTCCAAGTCTGCAGTCTGCCTAGAAACTCACAGGCTTCTGAGCCTCTCCTTGTTTAAACAATTAACAGGTGCTAAGCACACACTCGCATCAAATAGAGACTCTTGATTGAGGTGTTCCTAATTTAAAAATTCACTCTTTGATTCAGACAACTTAACGCTGTGGTTTAACACACTTACCCCATGTAGCTAGCACCTCCCTCCCAGCGTTGCCCACTGAGAACTCACCCGCTCACCAGGCATTGGAGGGGCTGCTGCTGGGGGTGATGGGCAGGGGTGTCAATGCCCAGCCTGCTGCAAAGGTGGGTGGCAGTGGGGGTGGGCTCAGGAGGCCTGGCGAGCCCTCAGGTATTGGCAGATATTGGCAGGTGGCAATGTGCTCGGTGAAGCACTGTGGCTGGGGTGAGGGCCCCACGGTGTCACTGCCCCTCCCTGGATTATTGATGCTCCGTGGATCTCACTCCCTCGTTTTTTGCTCCACATGCTTTTCACGGGCATCTCATCCCCTTCCACACCTGCAACTCCCGTCTAGGGGACTATCCCAGCAAGTACACGGTGAGTGCCTGTGTCCTGCCCGAGCCCCCTGTCTGTCTGAGCGCCAGCCGCCTCCTGGTCATCCTGCAGCCGACGCAGACCCCGCATGCCCAGCGGCTCATAACCCTCCCGCCTCCGCATCATCTCCTTCTCAGCTGCCCCAGCTAGAAACACGGCCCCACCCTGGACGCCTCCTCTCCTGGGCCCCACATTCATGGGTCAGCATCCCACCTCTTGGGAGTCATCAAGTTCCCCACTTGTCCTCACTCCGCCCTTGCCACAACCCAGGCCACCATCTCTCGCAGGGACTGCAGCGAAAGCCTCCAGCTGGCTCCCCTCCACAACCTTCCCCGGCCACAGCACAGTCTCCCAACTGACCTTCAGGGCACCTTTCTCTGCAGCATGGGCCAGCCCCCCTCCCTCACCTGGCTCCCAAGGTCCTCAGGACCCACCTGCTCCTCCCTGGGGCCTCCTTCCCCTCCTCACCTGGCGGCCAGCTGGGCTCAGGAGTCCTGAGAACGGAAGGACCCACCCCCACTGAGTGGCCATCCTCTTGCAGGGATCCCGGGCTGGGTGTCTTCTGGGATGCTGAGAGCAGAAAATGAGAGCCTTGGCTGGGGAACACTTCGCCCCCGCCCCAATGGGCCCCTGTGGCCAGGCTTGGAGAATGGTGATTACCAAGTGGCCACTCCATCCTGCCAGCTTAGTTCTCTGCCGTGATGGCTCCTGGACTCAGAGAGGCCTGGGTTTGAAGCCAATCTATGCCACTATCCTGCTGTGTGGACCAGTTATTTAATCCTTCTGAACCTCAGTGTGTTCATCTTAAAAGGGGTGCTACCTCACGGCCTTGCAAGGTTATTGGGAGGGTTGGGGAGATAACGCCTGTGAATATTAGTGTCTCAGGTCTGATTCCCTGGAAGTAGACCCTACGATGAGGATTCAGGCAGGTCTTTCATAAGGAAAATGACCCGGGAGAGTGTAAGGCAATGGTTCTATCCTTACATCTTCCAGATGCCACAACCCTTTAATACAGTTCCTCATGTTGTGGTGACCCCCAACCATAAAATTATTTTCGTTGCTACTTCATAACTGTAATTTTGCTACTGTTATGAATCGTAATGTAAATATCTGTGTTTTCCGATGGTCTTAGGCTCTACAGCAGCGGTTCTCAGCCTGTGGGGCCCTGCCGTGGTGTGGGGGAGGAGGAGGCCTGGCCCAGGGCCCACCTGTGCAGATGAGCGCACCTCCTGGGGCATGGGGTGGTGCAGGGGAGGGGGCTGAATCAGGGAGCTGCCATGGGGAGGGGCAGCCTCCGCCACCGCGGGACAGCAGCCGCTGGAGGTGAAGCCTGCTGGGAGGGACAGCCCAGCTTGCCCTACATCTGCCTCCCTCCCTGCTGCCTGGTGGGCCTTGGGCCAGCAATGGGCCTGGGAGGCTGCAAGTGCACTGTGCCAGGGGGTGTTTTAACCACATCCAGGCTGCCAAGTGCACATTATTCTCTTACAGAAATCCAGGGATGCCCAGGAGATGCGATATTTTTATAGCAACAAAAAAAGAGGGGAAGAAGAAAAAGTTCTTCAAAGCTCTGAGAGCCCCGCTGTGCCGGGGGTGGTAGTTGGTGTTTGAGAACCTGCCTTCTTCCTCGGGGAGCAGACAGGGACGCTGCAATTGCTGTTTGCTGGCTTCACATATGTTGGCTGTCCCTCAGATAGTCCAGGTGCAGGAACAACTAGTGCAAAGGCACAGAGATAGGAAGGAACACATTTGAAAGTGTCAGAGAGCAGAAATGCTGAAGATCAGGACTCTTCGTTGTAAGTGATGGAATTCTACCTCAAATTGAAAGAACAAATGACTGGCAGCTTCAGGCATGGCTGGATCTAGGGGCTCAAACAATGTGATAGAACACCATCTCCCTTCATCTCTTGGCTCTACCTTCTTTGACATCTGCCCATAGATGGCCTGGTCAATTCTATCCTTACGTCTTCCCAGCCTCAGAACCAGTGGGAAAAGGCGTTTTCTTCCCCAGTGATTCCAGTGGAAGTTTTGTTGAACTGACTTGAGTCATGTGTCCATCTCTGGCTGGGCAAGCCTGGTCCATAACCCTTTCTCTGAAGCATGCATCTTGCTCAAACGATGTGGTTAGTGTGGTTTGGCAGGCAAGTCACATGGATGTGTTCCATCTTCTACTTTCTACCCTTTTTCTCAGAATCTTATCTGCTCCCACAGCTTTATTTCTCCATCTTGACCTTGTCTGTAGCCTTGACCTTATTCAAGAGCCCAGTCCCCACTGTGCTCTGCCCACACAACTGCAATAGCACGCATGCAGTCAGCTCTCACTGTGTGTTATGCATGAGCTCTTTACACTGCTGTGCAACTGAACCCTCACAGCACAGCAATGCTATGAATAGGTATTACTATTATCCTCAAGTTAAAGATGAAGAAACTGAGAGGATCATTCCTGAACCAATGACTAGGGGCCAGATATGATTCATGTACCCAGACATGGAGCCCAGATGTGGGTCAGCTGCAACTGAACTGCATAGGCAGAGAGAGGGAAGGGACTCTCCAATTAAAACACATGGAGGAAGAAGGGGGAAGGTGGGGTGGGTGAAACAGAAGATGCCCCTAAACTAAGAGGCAGATGATGGGAACTCGGTTGGACCAATTTAGGGGAAGAGAGCTGTGCTATCTCAGGGACTGCAAAGTAGATCTGGACAGCCAAACCACCCAAAGGACAGGAGTGCATCTGCCTTCAGGACCAGCTGGAGCCAGGTGCTCACGCTGTCAGAGCCTTTCCTCCTGTCTACTTCAGTGTTTCCAGGCTCAGATTCCTAGAGAAGGGTTTTGATTGGCCAACTCTTGGTCATGTGATCACATTGGACCAATCAGCTGTGCCTAGAAAGGCGGGACCACCGCAGACCGTGGCAGCTCCCAGGAAGAACAGTGAGGTTGATGCTGTGGGAGTAGAGGTGGTGGTTTAGAGAAAAAAGTGGAGGAGGGTACAGGGCAGATGAAAATGTAGGTGTCCCTTGAGGGTAGGCACGATGTGTGAGTGAGTTGGGATGTTCCTGCCTGCAGGTAGGAGAATGTCACACTGACTGGCTGAACCACAGGGAAGCCCCCAGGGCTGGTGGCTGCTGGTCCAGGGAAGTCTCCTTTCTGTCACTCTGCTCAGTAACTCAGTGTCAGCTTCATCCGGCCTGCCTGGCCGTGGACAGCTCCCACGGCAGTCATCCGACAGGTGGGCAGAGTACGAGAGTCTCTGGCATAGCCACAGGATAGAAGTTCCCCTCTCCCCTCTGAAGGGGCCCCTGCCGGTGGTCTTAATCCAGCATCTAGAAGGGTTCAGGAATCTGGAGAAGGTGCTGTGTGTAAATTAATCAAGAGTCTGGAGACAAAACATAATTTTGGAAGGCATTTTGAGGAGCCAGAGAAGACTTAGTTAAAGGAACCAAGTTCTCCTATCTCAGGACCCCTTGCTTTTTATTAACACAAATTGTCCTAAAGCAAGGTAGATATACATATCAAAGGCAAGGTTTAGTATACAGAATCCATTGTCAGATTGGAAGAACTGCCTCCGGCTGTTCAGGTGTTTGGCCAGTAGGAGGCTATACCATGTAGATTGAAATGCCCTCAGCTGTCTGGCAGCAAACAATCATTTATGCATCCTTTTCAGGTTTGGGGAAATGCCCTCAGCCATTTCCAGCAGGAACATATGTGATTCAGCCCTTGCTGAGTCCCCAAGTTCCATCAACCTTTTGATGAAACTCTTGCATTTATGACATGCTGGAATTAGCTTCTGGCAGGTCCCCTTATTGGTCACATGCCACCCTGCAGAAGTACCGTCACCCAGAGTGCCATGGGCCAACCGGGATGGGCTCGGATTCCTAAGCCAGTCTGTGAGGAGGATGTGTGGCCATGGTGGTCTTACCCTAAGCAGGACACCCTCCAGCTGAGGTCTGTTCCAAACGGCCTAATGCCCTGACCGAGGGCACGGTGGGTGCACGCAGAGTGGCCGCCCTGCCGTCCTCCTCTCACAGCCTCTGCTCTGTTGCGCAGGCGTCCTGTGGCTGTCGGTGGTGTCCGAGGTGCTCTACATCCTCCTGCTGGTGGTCGGCTTCAGCCTCATGTGTCTCGAGCTCTTCCACTCCAGCAGCGTCATCGACGGGCTCAAGCTCAATGCCTTCGCGGCCGTGTTCACGGTGCTCTCAGGTAAGGCCGGCCCAGGCGGGAGCAGGGCCCAGCCCTGTGCTCAGAACGGGGCAACGTGGGCACCGAGCCACCCTCGGGCCCAGTCCAGGCTGTCCGACCGATGGCCTTGGGCCAATCACTCCTCTTCTCTGAGCGTCAGTGTTACCACTTGCCAGTGGGACTGTTGGCTCACTTCTCCACTCACTCAGCACGTGTTCATTGAGGTCTATCATGTGCCAGGCGCCATGCCAATAAGCACTGGGTCATAGTAGCAGCCAGAAACAGCCATCTCAGGGCTCCTGGAGGAGCTGGAGAGGAATTCAGGAGCTGAACATCCCAAGCTTGGCCATCTTGGGGGAGGGGGGTCTGTGGCACGAGGGAGAGGGAGGTGGTTGTGAGGATGGGCGGCAGTGGTGATGTTCGCTGGGATATAAAGGAGCCCTGCGTGGCATGGCGGGCCCTCATCTGCTTTAGTGTTTCCCCTTTGAGACAGCCACATGGAAATGCCCAGCAGGAAGCTGGTCAGCAAACTCACCCAGAAGCTCAGGTGTGAGTGTGGGGTGGGCAGAGATCGCAGCAAATGCCACAGAGCTGAGGATTTCGAGGGTTTCAGGAAGAATGGGGGTGGGAGGGTGGGGTCAGTGGCATCCTATAACTCTGGGAGCCTGTGAGCTATAACTTCAGGCGCCTGACAGACAGTGGTGGCCTGGTGGTGAGACAGCTGTGCCTGAAATGCCCAGTGTAAATGGAATGCCTGTCTATCTAATCTTGTTCTTCACTCACTGGAATCCTCTGTTTAATGAGACTGGAACGCTGCACCTTTGGTAGGGACAAAATCGCCTGCTATTTGAGGTGTGTGCATAACAGAGGGAGCCCTCAAAGAAAAGAGCTGAATTCAAGAAATTGTAGCATGTTCCACAGATCAAAAGGTGTGGGACCTGCCCTTCCCAGGTGTGGGAAATGTAGCCATAGAGCAAAGGCGGGGGGGTTGGGGGAAGAAGAGGAAAGAGAAGAAAGTAGAGTGGCCCTCGATTTGGCTGATGCTCTCCTCACTCCAGCTATCCTGGACAGAGGGCCTATTTATTCTTTTCTTTTTTCATCTTTTATTCATTTACTCAACTGACATTCATTGAAGGCCTGCTGGGCACCAGGCACTGTACTAGGCTTGCGAGGGGCGGGGGGGGGGGGGGGCGGGGGGGGCGGGGCGGGGCATATCAAAGGAAAAACAAACATCTCGATCCTTGGTCTTCTGGAGTTTGCATCTGGGAGAGACACAGACTCGCCCAATGAGCATAGCACAGGGGGCTGACCTCTGTGTACCAGCAGGGGAGCCCTGCAGGAGCAGCTCCCACATCTGCCCGGGGTGGGAATGGGCAGGGCCGGAAGGCACCACCTGCGCTGAGATGTGGAAAAAATGTGTTTGCTTCATGGGCAACCTGGGGAGGGTATCCCAGGTGGAGGGGCCAGCATGGGCAAAGGCCTCGGGAGGGGCATATCCTGGAAACATCACTAGTTTGTAATGGCCGAGGGCAGAGATAGGGGCGTAGGAGTGTTGTTGGAGATAGGACCACAGAGCTGGGTGAGGGTCTTGATGCTCCTTCTCTTTGCCTCCACAAACCCCCTTTGTTATCCCAAGCATCCGGCCTCCCCGCAACCAGCTCACTCCCGTCACAGCACAAAAGCTGGCGTAGGCCCAAGGCATCCCTCCAGGTCCTCATGCAGGCCTCTGGGGGTGGGGAAGGGTGGGGCCCTTCCCCTACCTCAAAGGGCTTATCACAGTTTTCACCGGTTGCAACTAATGAAGTTGAAGCAGTGCTCAAAACTCCCAACAAGCAGTCCTAGACCAGATGGCCTCACAGGTACATTTCACCAAATACTCAAGAACGAGCACCTGTCCTCTCAATCCATTCCAAAGCATCCAGGCGGAGGGAAGGCTCCAGGCTCATTTATGAGCCCAGATCATCCTAATTTACAAACCAGATACAGACACCACAGAGAAAGAAATTGAAGGCCAATATCCCTGATGAACATGGATGCTAAGATCCTCACAAAAGATCATATGCCATGGCCATGTGGGATTTATACCCAGGATGCAAGGTTAGTACGATAGCCACAAGCAATTAATGTGATACATCACATAAACAAAATGAAGGATAAAAGCCTCATGATGATATAAAAGGTGCAGAAAAGCATTTGACAGCATCCAGCACGCATGTATACTAATAAAAGCCTACGTGGCCCTCGCATGTGACGTCGTCACAAGATGGCCGCCACAAGATGGCCGGCAGGGGAGGGCAGTTGGGGGCGACTATGCTGGCAGGGGAGGGCAATTGGGGGTGACCAGGCATACAGGGGAGGGCAGTTGGGGCAATCAGGCTGTCAGGGGAGCAGTTAGGTGTCAATCAGGCTGGCAGGAGAGTGGGTAGTGGGAAATCAGGCTGGTGGGCAGAAGCAGTTAGGGGCAACCAGGCATGCAAGCATTTAGGAGCCAGCAGTCCTGGATTGTAAGCGGGATGTCTGACTGCCAGTTTAGGCCCAATCCTGGGATCAGGCCTAAACTGGCAGTTGGACATCCCCTGAGGGGTCCCACATTGGAGAAGGTGCAGGCTGGGCTGAGGGACACCCCTCCCCATGCACAAATTTTGTGCACCGGGCCACTAGTCTATATATATAAAAGCTTAAGCGACCATGTTGACCGACCAGAACGACTGGTTGACCAGTTGCTATGATGCGCACTGACCACCAGGGGGAAGATGCTCAATGCAGGAGCTGCCCCCTGGTGGTCAGTGTGCTCTCATAGCCAACCTCCCGCGGCCCCTCCCCCCCCACCCCAGCTCCCCTGTCCGGCCCAATCGCCCTGATGGACTGGGGGAGATGCCCTGATCAGCCTGATCGCCGGCCAGGCCGAGGGACCCCACCCATGCACAAATTCGTGCATCAGGCCTCTAGTTTATGATGAAAATTCAGCGAAGTGGGAATAGAGTGAACATACCTCAACATATTAAAGGCCATATATGACAAACCCATAGCTAACATCATACTCTGGGCAAAAACTAAAAGCCTTTCCCTAAGATCTGGAACAAGATTGGGATGTCTGCTTTCACACTCTTATTCAATATAGTACTGGAAATCCTAGCCACAACAATCAGACAAGAAGAAGAAATAAAAAGCAACCAAATAGGAAAGGAAGAAGTAAATATGTCACTATTCTAAGATAAAAAGATGTTGTATATAGAGAGAACTGTAAAGATCCCACCAAAAGACAACTAGAGCTGATACATGGATTAGGTAAAGTAGCAGGATAAAAAATAAATATTCAGAAATCAGTTGCTTTCTAAATTTTGTTAATCCTAACCTGAGGCTAACTTTCCCATTGATTTTTAAAGAGTGAAAGGGAGGCAGAGAAGGGGGGGTGGGCGGAGAGAGAGAAACATCAATGTGAGAGAAACACATCGATTGGTTGCCTCCCACACTCGCCCCTGACTGGGGCTGGATGAACATGCAACCCAGGAATGTGCCCTTGATCAGGAATTGAAACCAAAACTCTTCAGTGTGCAGGTCAATTCTCTAATCGCTTAGCAATACTGGCCAGGGCTTAGTTGCAATTTTATACACCAATAATGAGCTATCAGAAAGAGAAACTAAGAAAATAATTGCATTTGCAATTGAACCAAAAAAAAAAAAAAGGACCAACCTAGGAATAAATTTAATCAAGGATGTAAAAGACCTTTACTCTGAAAATTATAAGACACTGAAGAAAAAAATTGAAGAAAATACAAATAAGTGGAAGCATATACCATGCTCATGGATAGGAAGAATTAACAGCATTAAAATGCCCATACTACCCAAAGCAATCTATAGATTCAATGCAATTCCTATCAAGATACTAATGGTGTGCCCTGGCCAATTTGGCTTAGTGGATAGAGCCACAGCCTGTGGACTGAAGGGTTCTGGGTTCGATTCTGGTCAAGAGCACATGCCCAGATTGCAGGCTTGATCCCCAGTAGGGGGCATGCAGGAGGTAGCCGATCGATAGTTCCTTCTCATCATTGATGTTTCTGTCTCTCTCTCCCTCTCCTTTTCTCTCTGAAAAAAAAAGAAAATAAAAGATACCAATGGCGTACTTCACAGAACTAGAACAAATATTCCAAAAGTTGATATGGAACCACAAAAGACCCCCAATAGCCACAGCAATCTTGAGAAAGAAGAACAAAGTTGGAGAAAGCACCCTACCTAATATCAAGTTGTCCTATACATGTCCATAGTAATCAAAACAACATGGTACTGGCATAAAACTAAACATATAAATCATTGGAACAAAATAGAGAGCCCAGAAATAAACCCACACCTTTATGGTCAATTAATATGTGACAAAGGAGGTAAAAATATAAATGGAGTAAAGATATCCTATTCAATAAGTGGTGTTGGGAAAGCTGGACAGATAGGTGGGGAAAAACGCAACTAGACCACCTTCTTACATCACATACAAGAATAACTCAAAATGGATTACAAACTTAAGTATAAGACTCAAAACCATAAAAATCCTAGAAGAAAAACAAAAACAAAAATCCTAGAAGAAAACATAGGCAGTATGGACATTTCTTGTAGCAATATTTTTTCTGATATATCACCTCAGGCAAGGGAAACAAAAGGAAAAATACACAAATTGGACTACATCAAACTAAAAAGTTTTTGCGCCACAAAGGAAACCGTCTACAAAATGAAAAAATAACCCACTGACTGGGAGAACATTTTCACCAATGATACATTTGGTAAGGGGTTAATATCTAATATTTATAAAGACTTTATACAACTCAACTCCAAAAAAATCAAAGAATCCAATTTAAAAATGGACATAGGACCTGAATAGACACTTCTCCAAAGTGGACATACAGATGGCCAATAGGTATATGAAAAAATGCTCAATGTCACTATCATCAGAGAAATGCAAATTAAAACCACAATGAGATATTACCTCACACCTGTCAGAATGGCTGCCATCAATAAATCAACAGACAACAAGTGTTGGAGAGGATGTGGAGGAAGAGGAACCCTTGTGCACTGTTGCGGGGAATGCAGACTGGTGCAGCACTGTGGAAAGCAGTATGGAGGTTCCTCAAAGAATTAAAAATGGAACTGCCTTGTGACCCAGTGATTCCACTTCTGGGAACATATCTGAAGAAACCCGAAACACTAATTTGAAGAATATATACACCTCTGTGTTCATTGCAGCATTATGTACAATAGCCAAGATTTGGAAGTAGCCCAAGTGCCCATCAGTAGGAGAGTGGATAAAAAAACTGTGGTACATTTACACAGTGGAATACTACGCAGCCATAAAAAAAGAGAAGGAAATCTTACATTTTTGTGACACCATGGATGGACCTGGAGAGTATTATGCTAAGCGCAATAACCCAGTCAGAGAAAGACAGTACCATATGATTTCACTTAGATGTGGAAGTTAATGAATAAAATAAATTAACAAACAAGATAGAAACAGTCTCATAGGTACAGAGAATAGACTGACACTGTTAGAGGGGAGGGGCTGGGTAGAAAGGGGAAAGAATTAAGTAAGGGGGAAAAAAGGGAAGAAAAGTTTTCACCCCTCCCAAGAAGCCCGGGCTCCCTCTAACGGGAGTCCCGCTGCCAAAGAAAAGAAGACGTCTCTAGTTTCGGGCAGACATAAAAGGCAGGGCAGGGGGGTTGATTGACTTGCCCAAGGTCACACAGCTGGTCACCTGTGGAGCTGGGTTTAACTTGATGCTGCCGGCTTCAGAGCCCCTGGTCCTTTCACCGGCTGGAGCTGCAGGAGGGACCGGTGGGAGGGAGAAAACCTTTCCGTCCTCAGCACACAGTCACTGAGAAGTCTGTAGCAGCCAGATGATGTAATAGACTGAAGTGGCAGGTGGCAGAGAGTAGGAAGTGTGTATTCACCCCTGGAGAAGATAAACCTGAGAGAAACAGGACAGGGAGAGGGAGCCATGCCTCCAACCCGCCTGGCACAGGGACTGGGGAGCTGGCCCTTCAGGAGCCCCTTGAGAATGGGGTAAGGGGGTGAGGGGCTTGGAGGAGGTGACTGGGCTTCGGGTTTGCTCCCACAGGAGGGGAAGGAGTGGGTGAGCCCTTCAGTGGAGTCCATGTGGGGACCAGCTCACATTGAGGGTCCTCAGCCCAAGGTCAATGCCTTTTAGGGTGGAGGAGAAAGCAGACACGGGGCAGCTCCTACCTGAACCAATTATTATAACTAACTAGAGGCCCAGTGCATAAATTCATGTACAGGTATGGTCGGGGCGGCCCTGCCCCGGCCCTGCCCCCGATCAGGGTGGGGGGGGGCGCGATCGGGGGCAGGGCCAGCCCAGGGAGGGGGCTGAGGGGGGTTGGCCTGAAGGGGTTGGTTTGAACTCCCAGTCAAACTCCCCATCGAGGGGACAATTTGCATATTAGCCTTTTATTATATAGGATTATTATAATGAACCCATTGATTATGTTCAATCATAATAGCCACCATTGATGGAGGTGCCATTGTGCACAGACACTGGGCTACCTGCCTTGTCTGTGCACACCCCTGTGAGGGAAGGACTAACGGCCATTCTGCAGCTGTGAGTCCTTCAGTCACGTAGCCAGGGATAGTTCACGCCAGAGCTGCCACATAAAGGGCTTTGCACAGGCTGTGGGGGACTGCTGCTGTACGTGTTGTTGTCCTGGAGCAGCCAAGGCCAGATCATGGTGCAGGGGCCCGTCCTGTCCCATAAGCCTGGGCCTCGGGGTCCGGACTCATCAGCCAGCAAGGCTCCCTCCCCGACGCCATGCTCCACAGAAGGTGGCTGTGCAGAGCAGGGTGGCCCGAGGGCCAGAAGTGAGGCTAAGATGGTCGGCCCACTGGGCCAGACCCCAGAGGCCACGGGACTCAGGGCCAACCAAATGCATGCATTTTGACTGCTTTTAAAACCAGAAGGCCAGTATGACTAGAACAATAATGAAGACTGGATTGTATTTGTCTTTATACCACTGCAGTCATCAAATGTAACTGTTAATATTCCTGCATGGAGGAGTGGGTGCATGAACGCCGTCCTGTGGCTGCACAGAGCCCCGGCTTTCCCCTCAAGGACCGAGTGCACCCCCAGCCCAGCGCGCCCCTGTTCATGCTGTGCCTTCCATAGAGAGGCGGTCCCTTCCCCTGGAGACCAGGGTCTCACATCCCGAGGGACTGTGAGGGCAGGCTGGAAGTTGTCTGTTCTTCCCCAGTTCCTCCAAAAAAGGAGGCTAATCTACCTACGGGGGGAAAATAGAGGCGATTTGGAGAATTCCCTGTGCATGTTCCAGGGAATGATTGGATCCTGTGGATAAGTCAGTAAGTCTCTTTTGTTAGGCAACAAGAAAAGGGAATTTTGTGGTAAGACAAAACATGACCCAGGACAAGGTAGCGCTTTGGAATCCAGGAAGCTAGATTCATGTAATCTTGGCATATTTGGTTTCATAATAAAACATATTTAACTGCACAGCACATCACTATTAATCTTGAAATTAATTTTTTAACCTTCAACCAAAATAATTCAACATTATTTTGCTATACTATATATGTCATGTGTGATTTGAAATTTTTTGGTCATAATTTCCCTTTTAAAAATGCAGAATAGTCTAGTCCTGACCAGTATAGCTCAGTCCCGGGCACTGAAAAGTTGCCAGTTTGATTCCCAGTCAGGGCACGTGCCTGGGTTGCAGGCTCAATCCCTGGTAGGGGGCGAGCAGGAGCTGATTGATGTTCCCCTCTCATATCCATGCTTTTTTCTCTATCCCTCTCCCTTTGTCTTTAAAAGTCAATAAAGCCCTAGCTGGTTTGGCTCATTGGATAGAGCCTTGGCCTGGGAACTGATGGGTCCCGGGTTTGATTTCGGTCAAGGCCACATGCCTGGGTTGTGGGATCCCCAGGAGGGAGCATGCAGGAGGCAGCCAATCAGTGATTCTCTCTAATCATTGATGTTTCTATCTCTCTCTCTCCTCTCTTTCTCTCTGAAATCAATAAAAATATATTTTAAAAAATTATTAAAAGTCAATAAAAGTATATTTTTAAAATGCTGAATAGTCTAAACTTGAAAGGTAATTGAATGTAGTGTGACAGAAATGTGAATGTTTTGTTGCTTTCATAACAAAAATTACAGGGAGGGGTAGAGGATATTTCAAATAGGAATTAAAGTTAGAATCGGAGAGAGAATCCAAGATGGCGGCGTAGGTAAACACCTAAACTGCTGCCTCGTGCAACAATTTCAAAATTTCAACTAAAAGACAAAACGTCTATCACCCAGAACCACGGGAAAGCTGGCTGAGTGGAAGTTCTACAACTAGAAGGAAAGAGAAAAGAGCATTGAGACGTGCACGAGCGCTGAAAAGCTGAGGTACGGAGGTGCGTGATCCGGGCTGGCTGCGGGCGACTGGGTGTGTTGCTTTTTTCAACCCGAACGCAGACAAGCCCCCGATTACTCTGAAATCCAGTCTCTGGGGAGACGCGGGGGGACCCAAACTCCTACGGGGAGAAGCTGGACTGTCTGCCAGTGAGGGTGGCTTGCTTGCAGAGCTGCGCGCAGGAATAATTGTTTACTGCACTGGGGCAGGGGACTCCAGGACGCCGTCGCCGCCGTCGGGGACACAGAGCCAGCTAACTAGCAGCCATTGCTGTTTGCCAGGCCCTAACCTAGTGACGCCCTGAGACCCCGCCCCACACAACCTACAAACCCACCCAAGCTCCAAGCAGCCGAGTTAGCATAAGAAAAGCCTGCCCTATTGCAGCTTAACCTAGAAAACTTGCAGCCTGGGTCAGACAGCTCCAAAACCTCCAAACCCCAAGCAAAGAGGAGATAACTGCAGCTCTCACTGTAGCTCCTGCTGAGTGGCCTCAGACAGTAGCTGACCTGCACCCCATTGGAGATCCAGAAGCCAGTGTACCTAGTGGTCAGTGTGAGACACCAGATTTCAACTCCTCACATCCATAAGTGACACATTCAAGAGGCAGACTCAGTGAGCACCAAAGCCCCACTGAAACAAGTCCTGCCCCATAAGCGTGTCTTCAGCGCAGCAGTTCTTCCATTATAGACACAGGGAGTGCTCACAGCTAATTGGCCTGGAGGTCAATTCCTCCCAGCGTACTAACAGCAATTCAGGCTTAACTACACCAAGACTTTGCACTCAGCCCACAAAGGGGTGTACCAAGAGCATCCACATCAGGTGATTGGGGAGGCTGAGCTACTGCTCCCTATAGGTCACCTACCACACAAAGCCACTCCATCAACACAGGGAAGCAGCCAAAATGCAGAAACAAAGAAACATGTCACGAATGAAAGAAACGGAGGAAAGCAAACTACTGGATGACATAGAGTTCAGAACCACATTTATAAGGTTACTCAAGAACCTTCTTAAAACCGCTGAGAAACTTGATGAGACCTTCAAGGAGCTTAATGAGAATGCCAAAAAAATGGAAAAGGATCAGTCAGAAATGAAGCATACACTGTCTGAAATAAAGAATATACAGAAACTCAACTGTAGATCAACATACCCCAAGAATCAAACCAAAGATCTGAAATATGTGGAAACAAAAAACATCCAACCAGAAAAACAAAAAGAAAAAAGAATCCAAAAATATGAAGATAGTGTAAGGAGCCTCTGGGACAACTTCAAGCGAACCAACATCTGAATTTTTGGGGTGCCAGAAGAAGGGAGAGAGCAAAATATTGAAAACCTATTAGAAGAAATAATGACAGAAAACTTTCCCTACCTGGTGAAAGAAATAGACTTACAAGTTCAGGAAGCGCACAGAACCCCATACAAGAGGAACCCAAAGAGGACCACACCAAGACACATCATAATTAAAATGCCAAGGGCAAAAGACAAAGAGAGAATATTAAAAGCAGCAAGAGAAAAACAGTTAATTACCTACAAGGGAGTACCCATACGACTGTCAGCTGATTTCTCAACAGAAACTATGCAGGCCAGAAGGGAGTGGCAAGAAATATTCAAAGTGATGAACAGCAAGAACCTACAACCAAGATTACTCTACCCAGCAAAGCTATCATTCAGAGTTGAAGGTCAGATAAAGAGCTTCACAGACAAGAAAAAGCTAAAGGAGTTCATCACCACCAAACCAGGATTACACGAAATGCTGAAGGGTATCCTTAAAGAAGAGGAAGAAGAAGAAAAAGGTAAATATAAAAATTATGAACAACAAAATGACATCAAATACATACCTACCAACAAGTGAATCTAAAAATCAAGTGAATGAAAAATCTGAAGAACAGAATGGACTGGTGAATATAATAGAATCAGGGACATAGAAAGGAAGTGGACTGACGATTCTCAGGGGAAGCAGGTGGGAGGGGTGCGGGAAGAGATTGGACAAAAATCTTACTCCTATGGATGAAGACAGTGGCGGGGAGTAAGGGCCTGGGGTGGGGTGGGGAATCAGGTGGAGGGGAGCTATGGGGAAAAATAAAAGAGGAACACCTGTAATAATCTGAACAATAAAGATTTATTTAAAAAAAAATAAAGTTAGAATCATGTGTCTTTCTTTGAGAGAGGTCTAATCTTATGATTTTGGAATGACCTCAGAGAATTTTCACTGAGAAACATTAGAAACACTTAAATAATTGTGGGAGCCATTTGTAGGGTGAGGTGTAAGTTGAAGAGCAAGCCGGTTAGGGGGCCACCACCAGTAAGTTTTGGACAGAGGTTTGGGGACCTGCAGGCCTGGTGTCCGAGCATGCAAATCCCACTGAGCTGCACACATCATTGGGGCCACCCAAGTCCCCAGGAACCAAGTTGCGTGGCGGGCGAAGTGCGGCTCCCCTGGGCCAGTCTCCAGCCCCAGGAACCGTGGAGCGTGTGCGTTTCCGGGAGGCTCACTTGCAGAGCCACCTGCCTCGAGCCTGGTCTGACTGCTGCTGTGAGTGACTGTGAGCTGGGAACCACTCGGTACGGCTTCTCATTGGCTGTCATGGCAGCTTCCCCCAAGTCACAGCTTCCTGTGGCCTTAAATTCCTCCCCCATCCACCCTTCACGTCACTCCTTGGCTTTTTCTTGGCACTTACTCTTGGTGTGGTGATTTGTAACTTTCTACTGTACACTGCCACATAATATTACAGGAGGAGTTTCCTGAGACCCTAATTCCACTGGCCACCCAGCCGCCTTGAGCCTGCCTGAAAGGACCCCTGCCCAGAGCCCCCTCCTCCTAGTTCCCTTGCCCTGGCCAGACTGGTGCTCTGGCCCATTTCTTAACAAGCAAGTACTTTTGTGTCTAAAAGGGCAGAGGCTCTAAGCCAGAGGAATGAGCATTTCCATATTTAAGATTCTTTTGATTGCAGGTGACAAGAACCCAGTCAAGTCAGCTGAAGGAAAAAGGGATGGCGGGTCATGTGATTGAAAAGCACAGGGTTCTTAGGCTTCAGGCATGGCTGCATCCAGGTGGTCACATCATCAGTCATCTGTCCTTATCTCCAAACTTTGCCTTCTGTGTTAGCATCTTTCTCAGTCAGGCCCATCCCTGTGGAGAGAGGATGGTCGCAAACAGCTCCAGGCTTACATAGATTCCAGAGGCAGAGAGAGCTCTTGCAGAACTCCAAGGAGGTCTGTGATCCGACCAACCAGATTCATAGGCTCATTTCTGAACCAGTCACCAGGCCAGAGGATACAATCCCTGATTAGCCATGCCTGGGTCTCTAGGCACACCATGGTGTGGACTTAGCCATGGACCAAACAGGATTGTTATGCAATGGTGGGCAGAGGGTTGCCCAAAGGAACTGGCTGGCTGCAAGTCCCAGTGGCTGGTCAGGTTAGGTTTGTAGGACGTCAGCCCCAGGAGCGGCAGAAGTCTTCACCTGGCACCCTCCACAGCAGACCCCAAGAGGAAGATGTGGGTGCAAATAGTTTATGTGGGAAGTGATCCCAGGGAGTAGGGAGGGGGAGTGGGAAGTAAGACAGGATGGGGAGGGTCAATAGGGGGCGTGTTGGTGAGCAGGTGCCCCTGAGGGCAGTGGGGTTCCGTCCTGCCCAGACCATCTGTGAGACTGTAGAGCACCCTCAGAACTGTCCCCTGCAAGAGGCGTTTATTCACCTGCTCCTGCCTTCACAATTAGGGTCACTCCTGAGACAGTAACCCCCCAGAATTTGAGCAAGTGTTTGAGAAAGGGAGCCACCACATACGTGGGAACTGCCTTGCCAATGCCGCGGTGACCTCTGGCACGGGCTGGGCCAAGGGGAAACAGTGGGGGGGTTGACAGCGGCTGCCACAGGAAGTCAAATCAGGCCAAGGGGGTGTCCTGACACCCACGGGTGCACTGCAGTGCGACTCCGACACTGTCGTCTCAGATTGCATCAGGGGACACAGGATTTTGCAAGGTTGCACCTGTCCACCACACTATTCACGCCACACCACAGCCCTCGGGGATGCAGGCTCCCTTCCTGGCACGGGGCCTCTGTCCAATCCTTCAGACAGAGCAAGGTCAAAGGTTCGTCCTGAGCTGTTCATTTCTTAAAAATAACCAAATTAAAATGACCAAGATCTTAAAATGTCATATTTCGGGGTGGCCAACTCTACTCCCCCTCAACTGAAAGTCGGAGCGCATCCAGTGCACAGCTCTGTGTGTGACGTGCCAGCCCCTCGACGTGTAACAATACAGAGAAGCCTTCTTTCATTTGGCCTAGTTTGGCCATTTTATGGATTTTTAATGGCCTGGTTTTGTCATTTCTGGTTGGTATTTATCAAATGTCCCATTTGTAGAATAAAGTCCAAACCCTCTTCCATGACCACAAAATGTGGCCTGTGCCTTGCTCTTACCTGCACCCCCTACAGCTCAGCCCTCCTCGCTGGTCCTCACATCTCCCCTGTTCCTGCTGGAGCCCAGGGTCTGTCTGCCACCGCCTTCCCCACATTCCTTCCTCATTCCCGATTCATTCAGGCCTCCTCTCAGATGCCATCTCCTCCGAGGGCTTCCCTGCTCCCCAGCAGCCTCCCATTCCCTCCTGCTCTGTTTTCCTGACGCACTTACTGTTCTCTGAGCAGCACCTGGAAGTGTGGAGGGCACTCAGTAATACGCATTTGTGAAGGCGATAGAAGAACTCACACACTCATTTGCTGCATTGTCTGCTGCCCTCCTCTCCCCGCCACACCAGGTTTTATCAGCCTTGACCCACATTCTGGCCAGACCCCAGTGTGGGGGCACGAGGGCCTGTCCTGGGCATGGAGGATGCTCAGCCGCATCCTCGGCCTCGGCCCACGTGCCTGCAGCACCTGGTCTCAAGTCCTGACAACAGAAATGTCTCCAGGCATCGCCAGCTGTGTCTCAGGAGGCAGAATCACGCCTGGTTCTGCCACGGCCCTGGAGAGTGGACCCACTGCTCTTTGTGGCTGTGTCCCCAGGCCCCGCCCAGGCCCGGCCTCAGCACCTGCTCACCAGACACCCGGAGCTGTGTGCTGTGGAGGGGCTGCACCCCAGGGGGCTGTGGGGGCTTGAGCTGCTGGGTTTGCCAGTGGATTTTGGAACCAACAGACAGGATTGAGCCCCAGCTGGGCCACATGGAAACTGGCCTGGCAAGTGTCTGTGCTCTGTGTCCCCACATGCACAGCAGCGCAGAAATGGGTTTGAGTCATGAAATGGCATCGCCCATGGGAAGAGCCAGTGCTTGCTTGGTAAGTGGGGTTGGGCTCTGGGGAGAACAGTGACGCTGTGCGCGCGGGGATCAGTGCAGGGCTCCCCTGTTAAGGCTAGGTGACCCCGAGTCCTGCTTTGTGAGGACAGTCCCAGCACCCATGTCCACAGTGCCCTCTTCGCTCTCAGAGGCTCTGGGTCAGATGCTAAGCTCATTCACCCCACTTATGGCACTTTGCACCCGTGTGGCTCCATGACCCATCCTTAGAGTTGTCTTAAGGGCCCATGCCTCCCCTCCTGTGCTGAGGGTAGACATCGCCGCCCACCCAGCGCAGCCCTCTTGGCGACAGCCCTTCCAGTCGCTCCTTCTCCCTGTGCCCAGTCCTTGCCCCGTTACCCCTCAGCTTCTCTCCACCTGCTGGAACTGTGAGCCTTTTATATGTTAATATTTTTTGATTTTGCCTTGATGACTTAACATCTGGGCTTGGGTTTCCTTGTGATTGTCCTGGGTGGGCAGCAGGCGGGGGAGGCCAGCCTGGGTTTGGACAGTTTTGGGGGTGAGGGGTGTAAGTGTTCATGTCACCACGGGGCTGATGGACTCAGCATCGAATTTAGCCTGAAAGGCTGGGTGGAGAGTGGGAGAGTCCTTGCGTGGACATGGATGGAGCAGGATGACAAGTGAAGGGAGGTTAGAGGCCATGCAGCATGCTTTCCTCATTCATTTCCCCTTCCCCCTCTCTTCCTCCCTCCCCCTCCCTTCTCTTCCTGCCTCTCTCCCTTCTTCCCTCCTCCCTCCCTCCCCCTCTCTCCCTTCCTCTCTCCTCCCTCCCTCCCCCTCTCTCCCTTCCTCCCTCCTCCCTCCCTCCCCCTCTCTTCCTCCCTCCCCCTCCCTTCTCTTCCTGCCTCTCTCCCTTCTTCCCTCCTCCCTCCCTCCCCCTCTCTCCCTTCCTCCCTCCTCCCTTCTCCCCTCCATTCCTCCCTTCCTCCCCCCTTCCCTCTCTCTGCCCCCTTCCCTCTCTCCTTTCTTCCCTCCTCTCTCCCTCCCCACTCCATCCCTCCCTCCCTCTCCCTATGTATGTCTCCCCCCATCCTACTAGGTCTGTTCATCACCTTCCTTTCTGGGAGCAAAACAGTAGTAAAGACACCAACACTTACTGTGCCCACACTGTATGCCTGACCCAGAATCTAAGTCCGTCCTAGGAGTAACCCCCTCTCCAATCCTAGACCCTTGGGGACCCTCCGCTGTAGATAACCTCTGGAACACAGGTGTGTGTGTGTGTGTGTGTGTGTGTGTGTGTGTGTGTGTGTGTGTTCTTAATGAGGCACAGTGGTAGAACTCTGAGAATAGCAATACCCATCAAGGCTTCACTCATTCATCAACCGATTTATTGAGCTCTTAGGTACACGATGTTGTTCTGAGCAGGGTCAGCAACTCCTTCTGTGGACCGGCCAGAGAGCAGATGTTTCAGGCTTTGTAGGCCCTGAGTCTCCATGACAATTACTCAGCTCCTCTGTTGACAGCAACCACAGATAATATGAAAATGATGAGCATGGTCATGTTCCAATAAAACTTTAAGAATGGTGGTTCCTCAAAAATTAGAACTAGAACTACCATAGGGTCCAGCAATTCCACTTCTGTGTATTTATCTGAAGGAAATAAAATCACTATCTCGAAGAGATATCTACACCCCCATGTTCATGGCAGCATTAGTTACAGCAGCAAAACATGGAAACAACCTAAGGGTCCGGACAGATGAGTGGATAAAGAAGACGTGGCATATATGTGCCACATAATGCTATTCGGCCATAAAACGCCACAGCTCATGCGACAGCAGGAAGGAAATTTTGCCATTTGTGACAACAGGGAGGGGCCTGAGGTCATTATACTAAATGAGAAGACAAGTACTTTAACTTGTATGCGGAATATAATCCCCTCCTCCCCAAAATGACCCCAACCAAACTGATAGCTACAGAGGGCAGATTGGTGGTGGCCAGAGGGGAGGCAGGGTGGGGCGGGTGAAGGTGGCCCAGAGGCACAAGCTCCCCTGATAAGAGCAGTGAGTCCTGGACACCATGCACAGCATGTGACTAGCTGACAGCACCACACCACATAGTCCAGGGTGGCCACGAGAGCAGATCTTCAAAGTCCTCATCTCAAGAAATAAAAGTAACTGTGAGGTGATGGCTGTGAGTTAAACGCACAATGGTGATCGCTTTGCAACATCCACAAACATCAAATCGCCCAGGGTCCGGAGCGTGCAGGTGAATCGGCGTTTCCTGCAGCTGTCGCATGAGCTGTGGCGTGAGCCATGGCTTGGGGTTTTGGGGAGAGATGTGGCTAAAGAGGTAGCCATGCAGGGCAGCTCCGACTTCTCCTGGAGGCAGCAGGGAGCCAGTGATGGCTGCAGATTGGGGCATGAGATGGCCTTTCAGAAGGTCCTGCTCTGCCCTCTACCAGCTGGGCAGCCTCCTCCCTCTGACTCTCAGGTGGGCAGCCAAGATGTGCTGCCTGGGTAGTTTTCCAACCTTCATTCATTATGGCTCCACTTCTAACACTTTTTTTTCCAGTTGCCCCTCCCCTCGTGAGATTTTAACGCCACAGACACACCCTATATCTGCGCATGCACACAATGCACATCCACACTCTCCACATAGAGAGTTAGATTTCTTTTGCATGTGCTTGGGTGGCAGTGGCCTTTCAGGTCGGGCACGTTCACGCAGAGCTGCCTCAGGGTGCGGGAAGCCACGGCCCTGGGAACTCAGCTGGCGTCTGCCCTCCTCTCTGACCCACGGCGGCTGCGGTCTTTGCTGACTTGCTTAGTTTCTCTGTGCAACTGAACTTGCCTTCCTGGCACAGTGCAGATGCACAATGCCCGTGCTGGGCCCAGGGCCACAGAGCTGAGTGCACACTGTGGGTGCACCCATAGCTGAATGCACAACATACACCAACTCCGCGGAGTCTCCAAGGTCAATTTCGGCCATGATACTGTTCCCGAGGACCATATGCATTGTGTGAGTGCTAACTTTGGGGGACAGTGCATGAGACTTCCTTGTACATTTTGTGCAATCTCCTGTGAATCTGTAATTATTTCAAAATAAGAAGTATTTAAAAAAATAATTCCAGTTAGAGTTAGAGGGTGCCTTGGCGATGATCTAGTTGGAAACCTCTCCTATTTATGTCCCTACACCTCGTGGTCTGCACTCACCCATCGCCTTGTTCCCGCCTGACCATGGTGCTCGTCCCAGGAGACCAGAAGCGGAGCTGGGACAGTCCTGAGTCAGGAGCCCCCCAGCAGGCAGTGCGACCAGAGCGCTGTGTACCTCCTCCTTGCCTTTTCCCCGGGGGGTTCCCGGTTCCAGGTTCTGGAGCCTGGGCTGCCTCTTTCCTCCCTCCCCACCTCCCTCCCCTGCCTGCCTTCAGTGGACACTCACAGCTCTTCGCAGGCCCAGCTCGAGGCTCATGTCCCGTCCGAGGCTTTCTGCAAGCCCAGGTGAAGCTGACCTCCTCTCTCCCTGGGTCACTTTCCCAATGGGACAGGCAGGTGCCTCCGGCGGCCTGGGAGGGGATGGGGTGAGGGTGTGAGTGGGGACAGTGCAAGGGCCCAGGCCAGGACAGGGAGACGTGCGGTGGCCCGCAAGGCACAGCTCCGGCCAGCTCCCGCTGAGGGTTGCCGAGGGGAAGTGTGGACCCTGTGTTGCCAGTTTCTGATTTTCACAAGAGAAGCCAAAACTCCCATATTTTAGTGGAAATCCTCCAAATTTTTAAATGCTGGCCCCAAAGAATCCATCATTTTATACAGCTCTAGCCAACATCTGCAGGTTGATTCGGCCCATGGGCTGCCAGTTCAGGGTCATGGCTGTCTGGATATATTTCTATTTAAGTATTTGCAGTCATCGATTTTCCTTCACTGTTTATGTCGTCCTCCTCATTAGCCTTCGGGAATGGCCGTGCGCACAGCCTCAGCTGCATCCCCCGGGCCCATCCTGCACTCTGCACAGAGGACGCTTAATGAGCATTAGCTGAACGGACTGAACGGACGCGTCTGCGTGTTAGGAGTCGGGGCCTGGAGAGGGTCTGAAGATTCCAGCGGGACCAGTCACGGGGGCAGCCAGGTGTCTCTGGGAGGTGGGGCTGGAGGGTAGACTGTGTCCTGTCCTCAGCATCCTCGAGGCTGGCCTGGAATTCTGCCACATCCTTTGCATCTCTTGAAAGCTAGGAGTGGGGGAATACGCAGGGCACTCGGCCCTTCATACACATGAGCCTGGCCCCAGGCACAGAGCCAGGCAGAAATTGGGCCTTGGGGCCTAGGAGGAGGCAAGAATTTTAATGTTTTCTAAAAATTGGAAGCAAAACCCATGGTCCTGGAGCTGCTTGGTTCTAGAGGATTTAACTGACTTAGTGGAGTGGGTGTAGCAAGGGGTGCTGGGGGCTCAGGGGCCTGGTCTCTGGGGAAACCGGAGGAGGCCCAGGCACTTTCCCGGTGGAGGCTGACCTCGGAAGGGCATGGCCAGGAAGTGGCAGGGCCGGGGAGCAGGGCCTGGGGCGGACACCACGCATTGGCTGGGCAGCTGGAGGGAGAGCCTCGGATGCTGTGCTCCCTGCTTCCTGGAGGCCCGACTCCAGCCAGCTTGGGGGTGGACAGGCACAGGCCCCAGCCCAGGGCAGCGGCTTGGGCAGAGGATTAGGTAGGGAAACAGGCCAAAGGCCGATTGCACTCTGGGGTCTCTTACCCGTGGTGGGCAAGGGTGGAGTGGAGAGATGGCACTCCCCACTAACCAGGAGAAGGAGACTCTGTGGTCTGGGCAGCTTCTGGCACGGGGCTGCGAGTGGGCACTGCCCGGGACTGACCTGGTGGGAGCCAAGCTCACCGCCTGCTCCCAGGGCTCCTGCCTTGTCACCGTGTACAGGCATCCTCCTATTCGGGGCAGGGTTGGGTCTGTCTTGTGGCTCCTGAGTCCCTAGTACCTGGCTCAGAGCTGGCCTCTGTAAATCCTGTTGACAAGAGGAACATACCAGAAACCTGCCTACAGTAACTCAAGGGTGTGTCTGTGGGATGGGCGGTGCTTGGGGGAGACTGAAATTTCCCTGCCCTTCAGTCAGCCGTCTCCTTGCCCCGGGGCCAGGTGGACACTGATAGGGAATGGAAGGGGCTGGGCATGAGCTGCATTTATCTGCCTGAGCTCTTTCTGGGGCAGAGGCTGGGGTCTCCCTAACAAGGGGGCCACCATAGGTCTAGAGGAGTGAAGGCGAGAACCATGTTGAGGGGAAGGTGTGCGTGGCACACTGCTGAGGCATGGGTCCTGGCCTGGCCAGCAGCTGTGTGCCGTGGGTCAAGTTCTCTGTCTTCCCTGCCCCCAGATTGGATAGCAGTCCTTCCCGCCACACAAGAGGTTGCAAGCATTGAAGGAGTGAGCGTGTATGAAGTGCTCCCAGTGCCTGGTCTGCGGTTGGCTCGCAGGATGATGACTGTACCAGAGTCAGCAATATCGTGCAGCTTGGGGATTTTCATCGTAGTAGTGATTGGTATCACAGTGACAGTGCACGTGGTTCAGGTTTGGGGGCGGGGGGGAGTGCACAGACCAGATACAGAGAGGAAAGGATGTGTATGTGTGTGAGACAGAGAATCATAGAGATACATAGAGACAGAGATACCAAGAGACAGAGATAGAGAGAAAGAGGAGGGTCAGAGAAAGACATATGGAGAAAAACAGGGGAGAAGAAAAGAGAGAGAGAGAGAGAGAGACTATGAAAGTGCATTTTGCATTTACTGCCTGTGGTTAAAGCACAAACAGAGACAGAGCTGGAGCTGGGGCTGGGGCAGGAGCTGGGGCTGGGCAGGAGCTGGGGTTAGAGTTGGGGCTGGGGCAGGAGCTAGGGCTGGGGCAGGAACTGGGGCAAGGGCTGGGGCTGGGGCTGGGGTTAGAGTTGGGGCTGGGGCAGGAGCTGGGGCTGGGGCAGGAACTGGGGCAAGGGCTGGGCCTGGGCCTGGGGTTGGAGCTGGGGCTGGGGCTGGGCATATCCAAGCCCTGCTGCTCGTGTTTATCCAGTGCCCCACTTTCACCTCCACTCCTCACCATGTGGCAGTGTCTGAGTCCTCAGCGGCTGAGAAGGCCGGTAGAGCTGCTGTCAAACAAACAGCACACCCAGGTGGTGCTGGGGCAGTAGATACTTCCCACGGTGACCAGGAGTGACCTGTGGATGATTCTGTCTCGATGAATCCAGTTCAAGAAAACACATTCCAAGGGCCAGGCCAGGAGCAGGAAGACAAAGAGTCAGGTGCAAAGCAGGACTGAGGAAGGGAGGGAGGGAGGAAGGAAGGGAGGGAGGGAGGGAGGGAGAGAGGGAGGGAGGGAGGGAGGGAGGGAGGGAGGGAGGGAGAAAGCAGAGTCTCAGCAGGGCACTAGGTCGAGCTGAGTGTGGCCAGGAGCCCAGTGTGTGGGGATAGGCTGGGCTGGCTCACAAAAGAGTGCCTGGCTTGTGGCATTTTTCTCTAAAGGAGATCCATGCTGTTCCTTTGCCTAAAATGCTGTTCCTTTCCCCTGCCTCCTCCTCAAGCCTCAGGTCAGGCAGCATCTCCTTTGTGAAACCTTCCTCAATCACTGCTGCCAGTGTCTTATCTGTTCTTCCAGAATCATTGCAAATATTTAAAAAATATCTGCTAGCATGGCACACTCATGATGCTGTGCCTTGCTTTTTTCACTTAGTATTTCTTGGAGGTCATTCTTGTTAGCATGTTTTAATCTGCCTACTTCTTTCACTCACTGATGATTAGCTTCGTCAGTATTTATTGAGCACCTATTGTATGCCAGGCACTGTTCAAGGCCCTGGAGACACCACAATAAACAGAACAGACACCATTTCTGCTCTCAGGGGGCTGGTGTGAGAGCAGGGGAGAGAGTTAGTAGGTAAACATACAGATGACATATCAGATGGTGGTGAGTGCTATAATCATGGGGGCTCTCCTGTGGTTATAAGGGAAGGCCACGTGGCCAAGGAGCATTTGAGCAGAACCCTGAGAGAAGTTGAATTAGTTAGTTATTGCTGTGTGACACGTTACCCCCGACCTGAGCAGCTTAAAGCAGCAGCTGAGTATTAGCTCACAGTCCTGGGCTCAGGGGTGCGGACGCAGCCTAGCTTGAAATCTGGCTCCAAGCCACTTTCGAGGTCGCAGTCAAGCTTTCGGCCGGGGCTCGGTGCCCCCTCTTGGGGCTGAAGGACCCACTTTCCTGGTTGTTGCTGCTTCATGGGCCTCTGGGCTGAGAGCCTCCGTTCCTCGCCACGCCAGGCGGCTTCTGCCCAGACTGCTCCCTGCGTGGCGCCTGCTTCTTCCAGTGCAGGTGGTTCAGGAAAGAGAAAGCGAGCCCAACAGAAGCTGCAGTCTCTTCAAACCTAACTCCAGGCCCTGGCGGGAGTGGCTCAGTGGGTTGGAGTATTGTCCCATGCATCAAGGGGTGGCGGGTTCTATTCCCTGTCAGGGCACATGCCTAGGTTGGGGGTTCGATCCCCGGTCGGGGTGGGGGGGGGGATGCAGGAGGCAACTGGTCGATATTTCTCTCTCCCTCTCCCTTCCTCTCTGTCTAAAAGTCAATTAAAAAAAATGTATACATACATACATATGGAAGGTGCATTTTCAGTTTTCACAGCAATTGCAAATTCCCCTCCCTGGGGAGGAGCTGACCCTCGCGCTGGCCTCTCTGAGGTCCTCCCTGCCCTTACCTCCCTGGGCCTGCTTGGGCCTGGGTCCCCTCCCTGGCTGTCTCCTGGGCTCCCATCTTTGCTCCCTCTGGCCCCTCCCTCCGGCCCCTCCCTCCAGACACTGTCCTGCTGCTGCAGGTGGCCCTGGCGTCTCCGAGCTGAGTCTTGGAGGACTCCTCTTGGTGGCACTTCTCCACGCTTGGGAAACTCGTCTCACAATGGCAGCTTCTGCGGCTTTCCTGGGGCTTGGAAGCTCCCTGAGGGCTATTCTGAGACAATGAGTTGAGTTTGCACTTGGCCACCATTTATCTCTCGGAGGAGGGCTGGCTGGCGGAACTGCCGAAGGACAGAGCACAGAGGACACGGGGCCTGGGAGGAGAAGTGCTGCCCCTTAGGACCCCCCCAAAGCTGAGCTACATGCTATCATGATGAGGCCTGGAGAGGCCTGGGGCTCTGAGACCCACTGCGGGGAGACCACATGAGTCGCCCAACATTTATCAGCACGTGCTGAGTGCTCCATGTGTAATCTGACTGTGTATAATATGACTATAAGTGGGGGAAATCATTTAAAACATCCAGCGGTTTCCTGCTGTGTTCTGAATAAAACCCCATGCCCTCCCCAAGCTGGTCCTCCCCCACCTCCACACGCCCTCATCCCTCACTGCCCAGCTCCGGCCACACTGGCCCTTCTCCCCACTCCAGCGCCTGGCAATTGCTGTTCCCTCTGCCTAAGGCTCCTTCTGGCCTTTTTCATGACTGCGGACTCCTCCTTATCCTTTGGGGCCCAGCTTGAAGTCCAGCTTGAAGTTCAGAGGCCTTCCCTAGTGATCTCATCTGAAGGAGCTTCCCCCAGACACTCTGTCTTCTCACTCTGTTTCTGCCTTGAAAGGATATGTTTCTTGGCTGTGTCCCCACTTGCATGTCAGCTCCCTGGGGATTGGTACTCTGTCATGCTCTCTACTGTGCCCCCAGGACTAAGAAAAAACCTGGCACACAGTAGGTGCTCAGGAATATTGGCTGTATGAGTGGATGTGACTAGGTATTTATTCTCCTCACTTTTCAGATGAGGAAACAGGGGCTCAGAGATGGTAAGTGACTTGTTTGTGGACACACAGCTGAGAAGCAGAATCGATATTCAGACTTTGTGCCTGACTCCAGCCCAGTGGTCTCTTCCAGGCTAGATGGCCACACAGATGTTGCCAGCTGTGCAGAGAAGATGGGCAGGTGTCAGGCCAGTGTTAAGAACTCAGATGGGCAGGTTGCCAGGGCACTTGGGAGGCTGGAGTGAGGGACTGCTGGCTCCTCACTTTCCTCCCTCTGGATAGAGCCATGCCACACACGGCCCACAGGACATTACAAGTTCTGGTGGGGCCTGAGAGATCCAGTGTGGGTGGAGACCATAGGAGGTTCAACCAGACAAGGCAAGCAGGTCTGGGTCCCCACCCAGTGCCTGCCAGGAGCCCCGCGCTTGACCTGATCCTCCTGATCTCAGCTCTCCTGGGCCATGTGGGGCTGCCTCGGTGACTCTCAGCCCCCCTCCTCCCCAAGCCAGATTTCCCTTTTTCTTGTTGTCATGCTCAGTCATACCTCTTCTCCCAAGACTCAGGCTCACAGGAGGGCGAATGGGATCATTTATCTGGAGAATCGGGTCCCAAGGGGCAGCAGAGAACTATTCTGAGTGCCCACTCTGGAGCGAGCCCATCTGCCCTCCACATGCGTTCTTAGCCTTTCCGAGCCTCAGGCTCCCTATTGGTTAAGGGAGAGGATAGTAGCTCCTCCCTCACAGAGCTCCTGTGCAGTGCCCACGAGATGCTGCGTGTAGAACTCCCGGCTGGTGTGCTCCATGATGGCAGCCTCGCGTGCGTCGCCATGTAGCCCATGTGTCACCCAGCAAGGCCTTCCTCTGGCCCCCACGTGTGCCTGGGGCACCCTACTCTGCATTCTCTCAAACTCCCTCCCTGCTCGTTACTTGCTCTCCCCATGCTTCTCCATGAAGACACACATGTTGCCAGTGTGTGTTTCTCCGCATCTTGAAGGGTTTCAGGAATCTGGAGAAGGTGTTGTGTGTAAATTAATCAAGAGTCCAGAGACGAAACATAATTTTGGAAGGCATTTTGGGGGGCCAGAGAAGACTTAGCTAAAAGAACTAAGTTCTCTTTTGTCTCAGGACCCCTTGCTTTTTATTAACACAAATTGTCCTAAGGCAAGGTGGATATACTCATCAAAAGCCAGGGTTTGGTATACAGAATCCATTGTCAGATTGGAGAAACTGCCTACGGTTGCTCAGGTGTTTGGCCAGCAGGAGGCAATAACATAAACCGGCATTCGGACATCCCTCTCACAATCCAGAACTGCTGGCTCCAGCTGCTCATCTGCCTGACTGCCTGCCTGATTGCCCCTAACCACTCTGCCTGCCGCCTGCTTGCCCCCAACTGCCCCCCGCCACCAGCCTGCTTGCCCCCAAATGCTCTTCCGCCAGCCTGATCACCCCCAAGTGCCCCCCCTGCTGGCCTGCTTGCCCTCAACTGCCCCCCACCTGCTGGCCTGCTTGCCCCACCTTCCCTGCCCACTGGCCTGCTCACCCCCAACTGCCCCCCTGCTGGCCTGCTCACTCCAAACTGCCCCCCACTGTCCTGATCACCTCCAATTGACCCCCACTGATGGCCTGCTCACCCCCAACTGGTCCCCCTGCTGGTCTGCTTACCCCCAACGGTCCCTGCCTCCCATCCTGACCTGAAACCCTCTCCCCCACCCCCCACGGCTACCCAAGCTCCCAGCCCCTCCTTTTTTTCTTTTTCTTTTTTTTTTTTCAACGCCTCATTGAGCAGAGGTCAGGGCCTGCTGGAAGCAAGTATCTAGGATTTATTTATCTTCTATACTTGAAACTTTGTAGCCTTGAGCAGAGGCCAGGGCCTGCCAGGGTGGGCGGGAAGCTTGGCTTCCTCCATTGCCAGGGCAACCCAAGCCTCCTGCTTGCTCCAGCTCCATGGCTGCTGCCATCTTGGCTGGGTTAATTTGCATACTCGCTCCTAATTGGCTGGAGGGCATAGATTGAAATGCCTTCAGCTGTCTGGCAGCAAGCAATCATTTATGCATCCTTTTCAGGTTTGGGGAAATGCCCTCAGCCATTTCCAGATGATTCAGCCCTGTTGACATGCTGAAACTGGCTTCCTGCACATGTCATTCTTGAATGCCCTTTGCAGGGATAGGTCATGGCCGAGCAGAAATAGCAGTCTTGGGGTGAGGGGAAGGGAGGAAGAAGCTGAGAGTAGTGGGTGGGGCTGGGATGTTGGGGAACCAGCAGGAGTGGACAGCATGGTCCAGAGGAGTGGGAAGCAATCAGACTCTGTCCCGGACGAGGGGGTGGGGCATGGACAGAGGAGCAGTGACTATGCTCTAGGCTCATTTTCATGACTAGAAGGGGAAACTGAAGCATACGGAGCATTTGACAGAACTGCCCAGGTCACAGGGCCAGGAAGGGTTAGAGCATTTGGACTCAGACAGTCTGACCCCTGAGTCACACTGTCCTGCCTCTCACACTGTCCTGCAGCATCTGAGAGGTTGGGGGAGAGGCCCAGTCAGCACAGGGGTAGGAGAGATGGTCTCATCTGGGGTGGAGAGGTGGGGTGATGGAGCCTGAAGCTGGGAGGGGAACCTGGCAGCTTGGATGGGGAAGGCCTTTGTCAGTGTGGGGCATGGGGTGGGTGTGCAGGGCTGCTCCTGGAGTAGGCCTGAGGAAGGGAGACTCACACAGCCCCCACCCAGATGCTTGGGGCTGGGGTACTGCAGCCGAGACTCAGCTGCATGGCTGAACCTTGCGGGAGCAGGCGGGGCCACCTTCGGGGGCTGAAGTCTGCTCCCAGGGCTGGCAGAGCCACCCCTCACTCGCTTCTGCTCCCTAGCATTTGGCAAACAGGATTCCAGGTCTCAGCTGAGATGTCATCTTCCCAGGAGGCCCGCCCCAACTTCCATGGCCAAACTAACTACCCACTCTTTCCTCCCCCCTTTTCCTCCGCAGCATCTGTTACATTTGTGTTTTTACTTTCTATCTTCCTTCCTAAGAATGTCAGCTCCGTGCAGGCAGGGAGGCTGTTTGTCTTAGGTGCTCCTTTGTTTCCTGAGCATGAAGACAGCATGGCAGGTAATACGTGCTGAATAAATATTTGCTGAATGAATGAGTAAGTGAATGAATGAATGAATGGATGGATGGAAGAGGCTGTGTGGAATGGGCAAACATCTGGGCTTGGAGTTGAGCAGACCTGGACTTAAACACCCTTCTTCCTCCACGCTGTGTTACTTTGGTTGAGCCCTTTACCTCTTTGAACTGCACTTGCTCATGTATCACAGAGTTTGTGACCAAACCTACCTTTCCTGGGAAAAGGCAAGGATCACATGGGATGTGGGGTAGCCAGTGCCTTATACACTGTGAGGTGCCAGGGGTAGTCAGTGCCTTATACACTGTGAGGTGCCAGGGGTAGCCAGTGCCTTATTCACTGTGAGGTGCCAGGGGTAGCCAGTGCCTTATACACTGTGAGGTGCCAGGGGTAGCCAGTGCCTTATTCACTGTGAGGTGCCAGGGGTAGCCAGTGCCTTATACACTGTGAGGTGCCAGGGGTAGCCAGTGCCTTATTCACTGTGAGGTGCCAGGGGTAGCCAGTGCCTTATACACTGTGAGGTGCCAGGGGTAGCCAGTGCCTTATTCACTGTGAGGTGCCAGGGGAAGGAGGAGGTGCTGCTCTCAGGAGGTTCTGCAGCCAGGCGGCCGTTTGTCTCATTTCCGAGTGCGCAGGCAGCTTTGGGCAGGGAGTCTGATGGGATGGTCGCACAGCGTTGCTCAGGGAAGTGTGGTAGCTCAGAGCACTTAAAGCCTAAATGGCCGGAAGAGCAGGATTTGCATTTCAGCTCCTGCGAGGGGAGGGATGTTCGGGCAGCTCTGGGACGCATGTTCTCCAGGCTGCTTAGGGAGGCTCAGCTGAGGAGAAGGAGCCAGCTGGCAGGGTGAGGTGCCGAAGCCTCAGCCCCAGCCCATCTCAGGCTGCTCTGTGTGGGACAAAGTCCCTCCCAGGCCAAAGGGGAGGTGATGGGGAGGGCCCTGCTTGAGGCCAGAATACAGTGAGTATTCCTGCCTTTAACTTGGGCACATTTAACTTGGTATTCCTGGGAAAATGAGAGAGAGAGACTCTTGGGGGGTGGGGGAGGGGGAGGGAGAACAAGACAGGGAGTATAAGAGTCAAAGGCAGAAGGAAACAGAGAGAAAGAGAGACACAGACGCAGAGGCAGAAAGAGAGAGAAAAAGCCACAGAGGGGCCTGCCCAGTGGCCTATGAGCACACGCCCAGGACAGAGTGATGAAGCAGCTGCCCCACCACACTGCTTTCATAATATGAGCACCGTGTGCAGAGCGCGGGCTTCTACACCTGCAGGCACGCTGCGGAGATAGGGCGGGTTTGCAACACAGCGAAAATGGCAATAAAGCGAGGCACACGGGTTTTCGGTTCCCCAGAGCACATACAAGTTACGTTCACACTGTCCTGTAGTCTGTTGTGTGCACTAACATTATGCCCAAAACAATGTACATAGCTTAATTGTAAAATACTTTATTTAAACATCTTCATTGCTGAAAAATGCTAATTTCCAACATCTGAACCTGTTGGAAAAATGGTGCTGAAATGCTTGAAACCTACAATTTGTAAAAAAAATAAAAATAAAAATAAAGCAATACCTGAGAAGCACAATAAAGAAACATACCCCTGTATGTTTAAATCCTAACCTTTCCTGCCACACGGGCCCCAAAGTCTAGCCGGTTCCTTACTCTGGCGCCCAACCTGAGAGAGGCAGCACTACCAGGTGGGGTGACCCTGGCCTCACTCTGCAGAGGGAAGGGGTGCCTCTCCAGGATGCCCCCCAGGGGTTCCCAGCCCGGCACAGCTTCGTGGGGCACTTTTGGAGCCTGGGACACTGACAGTCCTGGTTCCCCTGGGCACCTCACACCCGCTATCCCTGATTCAGCATTTCTCACACTCTGGGCACGTGCTTCTCCCTCCAAGACTGCAGCCAAGTCCATGTGCTGTTATTTACTTAGCATTTTCCTCTAAATAACTCACTTTTTTTTTTTTGAAACTTAAATTTATTCAGAAAGGAAACTTCAGATCACTACCAGAAATGAAAAGCCAGCATCCCTCGCAATGCCTAGAAGGGAGCTGTAAAAATAAACCCTTCGCCACCGTGAAAAAGTGGTCTCGGCAGGGGAGGGTCTGCCCTCTCTGCTACACGCCCCCCCCTCCCCCCGCCCCGTACTCGCCCCCACCCCAGGACCTTTGGTGCTGCCTGGAGACACTTTGGTTGTCTGACTTGGGGAGGGGAGGGCAGTGCCCTGCATCTAAGGGGGGTGGGGGGGAGGCAGGGAGCCTTCCGCACACCCCGCAGTGCACAGGCGCCCGCAGCAGGGCTGTCTGGCCCAGACGTCAGCGCTGAGGTTGAGACTCCTGGCCTCAAGGAAGCATGAGCGCCCAGAGGGCTGTGCCCCGTGCCCGCAGTGCTGACCTGGTCAGCCACTCCGCACCCTTCAGGCTCCCTCGGAAAGTCCCACCCCAGGGACGCCTTCCCTGACCCCTGACCTGAGGGCTCCCGGTGTGGGTCCCTGGGGCCCCTGCACGTCCCATCTCCTAACCCCCTGGCCCTTGAGGTTGTTTCCTGCTTGTTCCGTATCCCCTGCTGAATGATCAGGAGGCAAGGGCCACGTGGGTCTCCTGGGTCTCTCCCTCCAGCCCTGAGCACAGTGCCTGGCTCACAGCAGATGCTCGCAGTGACACAGAATGCATGAGAGGTGTGCAGAGAAGAGGGAGTCCTGCCCTGACCAGTTTGGCTCAGTGGACTGAGTGTCAGCCTGCGGACTGAAAGGTCCCAGGTTTGATTCCAGCCAAGGGCATGTACCTGGGTTGAGGACACATCCCCAGTGGGGTGCAAGAGGTGTGCAGGAGGCAGCTGATCGATGTTTCTCTCTCATCAATGTTTCTAACTCTCTATCCTTCTCCCTTCCTCTCTGTAAAAAATCAATAAATATATTAAAAAAAAAAAAGAGGGTCCTCAGCACACTTCTTGCCTGTGAGAGGGCTGCAGGGTTGAAGTCCCTGGTGGAGCGCGGAGGGGTCCCTGGAGAGAGTTGGGCTCCCCTCACTCATTTTTTCTGCCATTGCTATTGGCGCCTGTGCTCCTGTTGCTCCGGATAAGCTTACATTGTGCCCCTTTCACTCTCACACGTGCGCTGGTTTCGGGTAAATGACCTGGTCCCCTCACTCTCAGGCCATCGTGTCCAGTGGGGCCTGTGGAGAGCTGAGCAGGCATGGGAGGCTGGCGAGAGCCGCTCTCTCGGCGTCTCCTCTGCTCTGCAATCTGCTGTCGCTGGCATCTCCCGGACCCTGTCTTCAAGCTCAGGGCTCTCCGTGGAGCCACAGGACCTGAGGCTGGGGCAGGCTGGGAAGGTGCCATGTGGCAGACAGGGCAGCTCATGCCCAGGGTCAGGGCATTCCCCCGGGAAGCAGACCAAGTCCCCAGCTCATCTGGATGTCCAGGTGGCGTGCCCATGCTGGTGAATGCTGAGTGGAGATGTGAGGAAAGGCGGGGAGAGGCCAGGCCTGGGCTTGGGGAGTGTGTGCATGTCCGGGCCCCGCCCCTCTGCCCTGGGCCTCTGAGGGGCGGGGCCCCAGCCTGCTGTACTCACTCCCACCCCCACTCTCCCCATAGGTGAGCGGGCCCACCCTCCATGCGGGCACACAGCCTCCGAGGCCATCACAGTGGGTGCTGGGCCTGTGAAGGGCCACAGGGGAGTCAAGGCTGGGACCCAGGGGACATGCTCTTTCTGAACAGAGCACCGGCTGCCCAATCCCAGGATGTCCGCTGTCTGCTCGGACTGGACAGGGAAACTGCGGGGCGACTTCACTCCCTCGCTCCTGGGGAGGCTCTAGAAGGGCTTGAGATGAGGCTGGGGCCCTTGGGGCTGCCCTGCTCAGGTCTCTGCAGCTGGATTCGTTCTTCCTGGGACCCCTGACTTCTCCTCCTCCCCTCACGCCTGCCATCTGTGGGCAGCCACCTACTGGTGTCTGGGCTGAGGGCAGAGAAGGCAGTGTGTGTGGCCTCCCCATGGAGCACCTGCAGGCAGGCTCCTCAGATCCCCAAGGACTGGCTCCTGTCAGCTCTGTCACAGCTGCACCCTGAGGCCATGGAGGTCAGATCTAGGCACCCAAGTGAAGGAGGGTCCCAGGGAACCTGAGGGCAGGGGCAGGGGGACACATGCCTATTAAAATAAACAACCATTCCACCAACTAGAGGCCTGGTGCACGAAGTTCGTGCACTGGGGGGGGGGGGGGTAGGGGGAGGGGAGTCCCTTAGCCCGGCTTGTGCCCTCTCACAATGCAGGAGCCCTTGGGAGATGTCTGACTGATGGCTTAGACCTGCACTCCTCGGGGAGCGGGCCTAAGCCGGCAGTCAGATATCCTTAGCCCTTAGTGCTACCGCAGAGGCGGGAGAGGCTCCTGCCACGGCTGCTGCACTTGCCAGGCGTGAGCCCGGCTCAGGGCTTCTGGCTGAGCGGCGCTCCCCCTGTGGGAGGGCACTGACCACCAGGGGGAAGCTCCTGCATTGAGTGTCTGCCCCCTGGTGGTCAGTGTGAATCATAGCGACCAGTAGTTCCATAGTTCGATCTATTTGCATATTAGCCTTTTATTATATAGGATTGCCCTGGGCTACCCAGGGTTCACCGGGAACTGGGTGCTAGCCCCCTGACGTCTTCCAGCCCCCCTCCCCCGCCCTGGGGCCCATTCAGTGCCTCAGCGCTGGGTGGAGGTGCTGGGGGAGACAGGCTGGGCTGTGAGGAGGTGTAGCTGACCTGTTACTGGAAACAAGGAGGTCTCCCATAAATGCCACCTCTGACTTGGGCCACTGCACTGCAAAAGGCAAATAGAGAAACGGGCAGAATGCAAACAAGACTGAGGCTGGTGACCCAAGCGGCCTGACCGCGACCTCAGAGGACGGGGAGCGAGGGGACAGCGCTGCCAAGCCGTTGGGTGGAGGGCGGCTCAGTAATTGCTCAGCTCTGAAAGCCTCCTCTTGAGAAGATGCCAACCGCTCACCCTTTCCTCAGAGGGCACAGCAAGAAATTAGCTCAAATTGGAGCTGGAAAGATTTAGGTTATGTGTAAGGAGGGACTTTTTAAACCCTGAAATATGCTACTCAGAGAGGCTGCAGGATCTTGAGAGAGTGTCTAAAAATAGCCTGTTCTTCAAAAATAGATCTGGGCGAGCTAACTGGCAGCTCGGCCTCCCGGGAGGGCGCTAAGTGGGCGGGCCTGCCACGTGGGCTCCCCGAGGCCAGGCACGAGGGGCGGTCAGCCTTGGTCTCCGCTAGCACCAGCGTCTGGAGATTTTAGATGTTCGCAGATAAAGGGGTTTACTTTTCCGTCTGCCCCAGCCAATGGGTGTCATGAACTCAGCCTTTGGAATTTCAGGGCCAATGGTAACTGGCCAGGCCCCCCAGTGGCCCCAGTACCCCATTCCTGAGCCAAGGCTTCCCAGTGCCCATGTGTTTGTTGGGAATCCCCGCTTCTCAGTGGTGCCAGGGGTCCCGTGCTCCCCACCCTGCACCTGCCCACCTGCCTCCTCCTCTCTGGCTCCGAGGGCTGACTGCCCCTCCCGCCTCCCTGCTCCCACCAGGCTCACTCCCCACGGGCAGGCAGAGGAGAGGCCTTCTGCCCCCTCTTACAATTACGCAATCCTGCCCGGTGCCCTTGGGATAAAGTCCAAACTCCCCCAGAGGCGTCAGAACTCCCCTGCTGTGCCTTGTTTACGCCTCCAGCACAGCTCCCACACCCACGTCCTGCCCAAGGCCCAGCCCAGCCCTCAGCAGCCCCATGTGTCTGTTCCAGTCCCGCATTCCATTCCGAGGCCAGGCCACTGGCTGCTGTGCACCGCCACCCACTCCCCACTCCCTCCCAGCCCCGCCCCCGCCCCCCTCCCCACCCAAGGTGAGGAGGCCTGACACACATCTGGTGCTCAGTGTGTGGGTGACCAGCTGGGTGTCGGGTCATGCTGCCACCTGCCCATCTCCTCTGCTCTCAGCTCCCTCCAGGTCCTGGCCAGCCCCCGTGTCGTGTCCTGACACCACGTGCCTGGGATGTTGGCAAACCCAGACTCTGCCACGTGCACAAGAATATGTGTGTAGACATGAGTGTACTCTGTGTTCTGAGTAATGGCTTAGGCAGTATGTTTTAAAATAACTCTGTTATAAGTTAATTAATCAGCCACGGCCCCACACCTCAATTAAATGGAGTGTGGCATTAGCATAATCCGTCCAAACTGCACAAAAGAGAGGCAGGCCCTGTGCCAGAGGGGCCTGAACTCAGTGGGGTGTCTTTGCTCCCACTCCTACCCAGGGGGCACCTTCCTCAGCGGGGGAGAGGTCACCGGGCCAGGACCAGCCAGCCCCTCCCCAAGGAGCATCCTCCAGACTCAGAGGCCCCCCATCCACCCCGGCTGGCTGTTCTCTGGCCGCTCAGTCCCTCCCCTGCCAGCCTCACTGTCATCCGCACAGAGCGCACAGGTGAGCACTGCTCTATGCTTCTCCCCTCCCTGAAAAGGCGACTTCACACCTACCTCCATCCTCAGACCCGCCCCACTGCACCCTCCCACCACCCTCCCCACCACCCACACCTACACCCTCCCCACCACCCACACCTGCACCCTCCCCACCACCCACACCTGCACCCTCCCCACCACCCACACCTGCCACCCTCCACACTGTACTCACACCTGCCACCCTCCCCACCACCCACACCTGCACCCTCCCCACCACCCACACCTGCCACCCTCCACACTGTACTCACACCTGCCACCCTCCCCACCACCCACACCTGCACCCTCCCCACCACCCACACCTGCCACCCTCCACACTGTACTCACACCTGCCACCCACCCCACCACCCACACCTGCACCCTCCCCACCACCCACACCTGCACCCTCCCCACCACCCACACCTGCCACCCTCCACACTGTACTCACACCTGCCACCCTCCCCACCACCCACACCTGCACCCTCCCCACCACCCACACCTGCCACCCTCCACACTGTACTCACACCTGCCACCCTCCCCACCACCCACACCTGCACCCTCCCCACCACCCACACCTGCCACCCTCCCACCACCCACACCTGCACCCTCCCCACCACCCACACCTGCACCCTCCCCACCACCCACACCTGCACCCTTGCTTGCTTGTATCTCTTCTTGGATATAAAAGGCATTTCATGCAAATATAGCCCAAAGGGTGTTCTACCACTCAGACATTTTCTTCACCTTAGTAAACAACATCATCATCTGCCCAGCAGCTCAAACCACAGCCTTTGAAGGTCCCTAGACTCCGTGTGGCCATGTCCGGCCCCTGGGCAGGTCCTGTGGACCCACCTTCACAGCCTGCCCCAGAGCCGCCAGTGAGTCCAGTTTTAGCAAGAGCAGCTGGGCTGGAGCACCCTCTCCAGGGAGCACCTCCTGGCCCCGCCCCCTCCTCCCTCTTCACAGCGTAACCAGCGTGATCTGAAATTAGACCCTCGCTTATACCCACTTGGTTCCCCACACGCTTAGAGTTGCAGCCAGACTCCTCTCTGTGGTCCAGGGCGTCCTGGGCGCCCGGCCCTGAGTGTCCACCTCCCCTTTTTCACTCTGCGGTGCCTTCTCTCCCTCCCTGGACAGTAGGCTGTGTCCTGCCCCCTCCCCACACTCCTGTGGCTGCCTCCAGCCACCCACCCAGCCTCTGCTTCAGTGTCCACCCAGCCTCTGCTTCAGTGTCCCCTCCCCAGAAGGCCCTTCCTGACCTCCCATCCGCAGCGGCCCTGGAGCTGCCTGGTACTTTGCCCCGTCTTATCTTGACCACAGCCCTTCCCACTGCCTGGAATGTTCTTGTGAGATTATGGCTCACTGTCTGCCTCTCTCCCCTAGAACCAGAGGCCCGTGACAACAGGACATGGCTGTCTCTGCCCCCACATCCCCCGGAACAGTATCTGGGGTGGGAATGACAAGTAAATACAGAATGATGACTGACATTTGCTCTCTAAAGCTTTTGAATTTGGCCCCGTCCTAACTCAGTCCCATATCCCAGCCTAGACCTTTAACACCGGCCTGCTGCAACCAGCAGCCATCTATTCAGTCAACAAACACAGGTGAACACTCACGGTGAGCCAGGCCCTGGGCCAGGTGCCGTGGGTTCAGTGGCGAGCAAACCAGACCTAGTCTAGCACAGTGGTCGGCAAACCGCGGCTCGCAAGCCACATGCGGCTCTTTGGCCCCTTGAGTGTGGCTCTTCCACAAAATACCACGTGCGGGCGCGGAAACTTCGTGGCCCATGCGCAGAAGTTGGTTTCAGCCTGGGCGAGTCTATTTTGAAGAAGTGGTTCTAACGCCGAGCCACACTCAAGGGGCCAAAGATCCGCATGTGGCTTGCGAGCTGCGGTTTGCCGACCACTGGTCTAGCAGGTCTACACAGTGAGCCTCGGGCATGCATGCATTCATGCATTCATTCATCCATCCATTCATTCAAGAAACACTTCTGTGGGGTTTATTATGTCAAGCACTGTTCTAAGAGCTTTTCAAGTATAAGCAGCATACCAGTCTAGGAGGTAGGTGCTATTATGAACCCCTTATGAGAGCTGAGGAAACTGAGGCACAGAAAGGGGAGGTCATACAGCTGGTGAGTGACAGAGTGGGACACTAGATGCTCTCTCTCACTTTGCTTCCCCCCCTGCTTTCCTCCGGCTCACCCCTGACCCTCCTGACATTCTCTTACTTCTAGCCCCACCCCAGCCTCTCTTCCTCGGGGTAGCCGTGAGGGCAGGGCTGGGGGTGCCACAGCTCTTCCGGCTCTGGGTTCTGGGTGGCACCGGGTGCAGCCCCGGTCTGAGCCCTGGCCAGCACCCCCCACTCCCTGTGTCCCCCAGGGTCCCCTCGCTTACAGGCTGGGAGCTCCGTTTAGGTGTCAGGAGGGGGAGTCCCGAAGCCCAGGGAGGAGGGTTTACAGCTGTGACTCCTGGGGGGTCCCCCGGGGAGCCTCTCGGCAGGAGAGCCCCAATCATTCAGTCGCCCCTAAGGGAGGAGGTCCCGTCACTCATCAAAATGCCATTGCTTAATCCGGAGGAGCTGAACAGTGTCCTGCCTGCTGAGGGCCGGTGACACATGTGGTGGTCGGCGTGTGAGCAGGAGGCGGGCCTCCCAAGCAGAGTCTTTAAAATGCAATTCCAGAATCTCACCCATTGCAATTTCATTTATTGAATTTTCTTAAAGCATGGCCTTTCAGATTGGGAATAAATGGATTCAATTGAGAAATCAATGCTTTTCTATACCAACAATTCAGAAAATTAATTACTCTGTCAGCAGGCTGGTCCAGCTCCTGGGTCCAGCTGAGAGTTCTCACAGTAAAATGCTGTGCTGCCCCCCATCCCCCGTCCTGATATAAGGAGGGGGTGTTCCCAGGACTGTTTATGTTCGTTAGTGGATGCTCATTGAAGTGGCCAGTGTCTGCTACTGTCCCCATTTTATAGATGAGAAAACGAAGGCACTGAGAGATCAAATAACTCAAAGAACATCTGGGCTGGCTCCTTGAGGAAGAAACGAAGAAGCTGCAACAGCCGAGGTTTGAAGAGCAAGGTCCAGCCCTCAGGAAGGACTGGTGGGGGCTCAGGAAGGGGTCAGGGTCCTGCCTCAGGGCAAAGCCCTAGGGAGGGGCAGTTGTAGAGGGAGTGAGCCCTGGGCAGCAACTGACTGGGCCATAAGTTACATCATTAAAACAGTGCAGTGCTGACACAGGACCAGGAGCAAGCCAGGGAACAGATGCTGAGAAAGGAAAAGACTGGTGTAGATGTGGGGCTTGGAATATGGTGCGAAAGTGTCGTTTAAAATCAGTGGAGAGCCCAGCTGACATGGCTCAGTGGTTGAGTGCTGACCTGTGAACCTGTAGGTCACGGTTTGATTCCTGGTCAGGGCACGTGTCCCGGGTGCAGGATCAATCCTCAGCGTGGGGCATGCAGGAGGCAGCCAATCAATGATTCTCTCTCATCATTGATGTTTCTATCTCTCTCACTCACTTCATCTCTGAAATCAATAAAATGTATTTATAAAATAAAATCGGTGGAGAAAGGTCGGATGATTCTGTAAGGGCTCAAAGCAATTAGTTATTCATTTAAGAAAGTTACGTTAGATCCTTACCACACCAGTCACTGAGATAAATTCCAGAGGAATTAAACAAACAGCTGTAACCCGTTAGAAAACTATAGGAGACTCTGTGTGTGGTGCTGGTTTTCTTAAATCAGACACAGGAAGTGCAACCCAAAAAGGGAAAGGGATGGGTCTGACTACATCAAATACTAAAATGTGTGACCAAAGCAGCTTTATTCACAATCACCCAAAACTGGAAGCAACGAAGATGCCCTGCAGCAGGCGATGGTAGACGAGCTGAGGTGCATCCAGACAGGGGAGCGTTATTCAGCACCAAGCAGCAGTGAGCCAGCAAGCCACGGAAGACACGGAGCACCGGGAGTGCAATTGCTGCGTGGAAGAAGCCAGTCTGTAAGGGCCACGTACTCTGTGATCCCAACAGCCCCACGTTCCGGAAGAGGCAACACTATGGAGACAAAGAGACGATCAGTGGCTGCCCGGGCTGGGAGGAGGGAGGGAGGAGGGTGGAACGCGGGGATTTTAGGGCCGGGAGCCTATTGGGCACAGGACTGGAGGTCACTGTCACTATACAAGTGTCAAAACTCACAGCACGTGCAGCACAAACAGTGAGCCAAATGTACACCGTAGATTTAGTTGGTAACAATGCCTCAAGCCCTGACTGGTGTGGCTCAGTGGATAGAGCATCAGCCTGTGGACCAAAGGGTCCCAGGTTCGACTCAGGTCAAAGGCACATGCCTGCGTTGTGGGCCTGGTCCAGCGTGCAGGAGGCAGCCAATCAATGATTGCCTCTCTTCCTCTCCCTTCCTCTCTGAAATCAATAAAAATATATTTAAAAAAGAATGCCTCAATACTGGTTCGTGAATTGTAACACATGAGCCCCATTAACTGTGAGGCAGAGAGAGGGGGCATATGGGAAGTCTCTACTATCTGCTCAATTTCTCTGCAAACCTAAAGCTGCTCTAAAAATAGAGTCTATTCATAACCAAAGAGGCCTCTGTACGTGGGAAAAGACAGAATAAACTATGTGTAGTCCATGCAGCAGACGGGACTAGTATCCAAGACCTATAAAGAATTCCTACCAAGTGATAATGAAAACGAATTTTCTGAAGAGAAAGCTGATGCAGGATACAGACAGGCATATCCATAGAAGAAGAAACAGAAATGGTTAATAAGCATGTGAAGATGCCCAACCTCACTAATAATGAGGGAAATATGAAACGTAAAGCAATGTCAGGTTCCGTGTTTCACCACGCTGTGGGCAAAATTGTCAGCGTTTTATCATCTCAAGCATTGGCCCTCGAGGGTGTGTATGAGCCTTGTAGGAGGAGCTCATTGCAGCATTGCTTATAGAGCAAAAACCTGGAGGCAGCTTCAATGCCCTCAGTTGATGGAACACATTAAAGACGGCACCTCATTATTAAGGCATCCCAAGCAAGTTCGCCAAAAAACGGCGTCAAGTAAATAAACAAAGCTACCCGTCGGCTCGCCCCCTTGCCCCTCGCCCCTTCCCACAGAGCCAAGGCCAGGCGAGTGGCTCAGGATGGAGTCTCGGTGTCCTCAGACCTGCCACAGAGAGCGCCAAGGCTCTGGGGCTCCTGATGGGACTCAGCACATGTGTGTCACCTCCCCCTGGATGCCCTGCCTCCGTGCCCCCAGCAGCCCTGGAGGGCAGCCCTCACCTGAGGTCAGAGAGCAGGGGACGTGTCCACATGAGGCCGACACAGCCCAGAGCACAGCCACCACCTCTGTCACCTCTGAGTCCCCCATGCCCGTCAGGCCTGGCCAGGTGGCTGGAAGGAGAACAGGTGTGCTAGAGCCTCTGCTGGAAGCTCCATGATCAGGGCCTTGCACTTCCAAGTGTTGTTGTGAAGATTAAAAGAGGCGAGAACGAGGTGAGAGTCGGACTGGGTGCTCGGCCACAGTCAGTGCACACGCATCCCTGCCCCCTCCTCTCGCCAGCGACCCCTTCCCCTCAGTGCCGCATCAGGTCTGTGCAGCGTGGCACCGCGAGGGCTCCCGTCTCCGCATCCACACGGGTGCCCGGGTTTATCATAACCTGGCAGCCGTATGAGCATGTCCAGTGGGCACCAGCACGGAGGCTGCTCGGTTTACACCCCCCCCACCCCCCACCCCAGTCTTCATCCCGGAGCGGAAAGTGCTGAGGCTCAGAGGAGTGAGGTGCCCTGCCCAGAGCTGCACGAGGAGACCCCCAAGCCAAAGCTCTCCCAGCCTGCGGGCTCGAAGACTTACCCATGAGCCACAGAAAAACATGCCATATTCCAACCACTACACACACACACCACGCACAGACACGCACACACACACACAACACACCTACAAGACAATACTTACTCCTGCTACATTTGGTGGGAGTGGATATTTCTATTCCATTCTGTTCTTTTCTTGGCAGTGCTGGTCCCAGTCCATGAAGTTCATTTCCTGACCCACTAGTCTATTGAGTTAAGACCTGAGGTTTGAAAAAACACTCTAGGCTCCTTCTCCCAAATGACCACCTCTCAGCAAACTACAGCCGAGCTGACGCGCCCACGCCTGCGTTCCCAGCTGTCCGCGCTCCTTTACGCTACAACGGCAGAGCCGCATAGCTGCAACAGGACCAGGTGGCTCGCAGGGCCTAAAACATTTCCTCATCTGCTTCTTAACAGGAAAAGTTGGCCCACCACACGCAGATCTGACTCCTTGGCTTACATTTCTCCAGGCTGCCCTTTGCCCTCTGGCTCAAACGCCAGCTCGTTGGCCTCCCGTGTTCAGGTAGAAGGTGTTCATTGCAGCATTGCTTATAGAGAAAAAAACTGGAAGCAAAAATCTTGGACACTAATCCTGTCTGTTGCATGGACTACAGATGGTTTACTGCGACCGTCCTTCCCCGGGGGGCCAGGGGCGGTCCATGCTCTGCCCAGCACTAGCGGGCCTGTGGGGTGCACAAAGCCCCACCTTGCTTCCTGACTCCTGCTCTGCTCCCCCACAGGCCTCCTGGGAATGGTCGCCCACATGATGTACACGCAGGTGTTCCAGGTCACCGTGAGCCTCGGCCCTGAAGACTGGAGGCCCCATTCCTGGGACTACGGGTGGTCCTTCTGGTAAGTGGCTTTGACCTCAGACACAAGAGGCCCAAGGCATGCTGGGACTTCAGCGGCTCAGCCCAAGTGGGGGACAGAGGGAAGGGGGGTGAGCCCGGAGTCCAAAGGGTGGGTGTACCCTGCCGCGTGGACTGGATCAGGCCCACTATCATTTTAATCAGCCTCAAGCTAAGAATGGTTTTTACACTTTTAAATTATTGGAAATAAATCAAAAGAAGAAGAATATTTTGTGAAATGTGAAAATTACGTGAAATTCAAATGTATAGTGTCCATAAGTAAAGTTTTATTGGGACACAGCCACGCGCATCATTTATATGTAGTCTACTGCTGCTTTCTCGCTACAAGGACAGAGGTTGAACGGCCCACAAAGCCTGAAATATTTACTGTCTGGCCCTTCACAGAGGAAGTTTGCCAGCCCCTGTCTTAGAGGCTGTGGAGGTGGAGGTGGAAGCTGGCGAGCGAGACCTGAGGCAGGGCGAGCCACGGAGGGTGCTGGAGGGTCCCATGGGTGCGAGGACCCCAGAGCATGGTGTGTGAGAGGCAGAACCAGCCAGGATGCTTTTGCTTTTGCTTGTCCCTAGTTAAGTAAACAAGGGTTTGTATTAGTTCATGTAACTGAATGGTCCTTGGGGATCAGCGAGGGGGATTGGCTTGTAACAAGAGAAACCCCGCCCACACCGTCTGAGCAATAAGGACGCATGGGTTCCTGAACATGGGGAGGGTAGCTGTGTGTGGACTTCAGGACACGTTTAACCAGCATCGCTGATGCCAGGGCTGGGTCTTCCCTCTTTGGGCACCGAGCATTGCCCCCCACATGCTGACTCCACCTCTGGCCAGGCTTCCCTGGGTGGGAGGGGAGGGGTGAGAAAGCTCCTCCTTCACATACAGGGGCAGTGGGGCCTCCCTTTCCCCAAAGTCGACTACAGTCCCTAGTCTCCCTCCCATGAGCCCAACGCAGGCCTCTTCCTCTCTTGATCCACCACCATAATAGGGGGTGTCACGAGCTTATGGCTCAGCTTACCAGGCCCGTCTCTGGAGCTAGGAAGGAGTCAAGCTCTCAAATGGTGAGCGGGTGGCATGGCTGCTGGGTGAGCTACCAAACAGGCGTGGCTGGGCCAGGTGATCAGCTGATTCCTTAGGAACTGTCATCCTCCCCCTCTTTTCTGCCTCCATTCCCTTCGTGTTGGTTTCACTCACAAGCTTTTCCCCGAGTGATGGCAAAAAGGGTTACCACGCTCAGTTCTAGGCATTCATCCTACAAATGCAGCAATACCAGCAGAGAGAGGCCATCTTCACACCCTTTCCAGCCCAGACCCTGGTTATGCCTTTTGCTGGCTTGGCTTAAGTCATGTGACCATCCTTCAACCAATGACTCAGACCCTGAGGAGACTGGACTGCTCTCATTGGTCTGGCCTGGGTCACATGGTATTGGCCCCACCCAAACCCTTGGACAGAGAGAGGAGGAGGGGCGGTCCCCCAGAGGAAACCTAGGGTGCGATGGGGTGGCTGTTATCAGAAGGAGTATGTGCTGGAGAGACCTTGACTGTAGTTGCCCAGTGCACAGGGGTTAGGTCTGCCTCTGGTGGCTGAGGCCATTTATCCATTCAACATGTACTCACTGAGCACTACGGGGTCAGTCACTCTCCTGGCGGGGTGTGTGTGTGGCGCGGGGGGGGGGGGGGAGGGGGGGGGGACAGCAGTGCCAGGACAGCATTGCAACCGCATTGAAACGAACTGTGCTCTGTGCAATGATGTGGACTCTCCTGGGCGGAAGGGGTGGGGGGAGGTCACCACACACCACGGTGGGAACACAAAGAAGGGGTCACTCAGGAGGATTTGGTCAGGTGCTGGCAGAGGAGGGATGGACAGAGAGCCGGCAGTGAGTGCGCATCTTGGGGAAAGGTGGTCGGCTGTCAGGAAGAGGGATGACTGAGATAGACCCCAGTGCAGACCCGGGAACTCCGGATACATCCCCCCTCTCCCCTGCATGGCTCTGCCCCCTTAAAGAGACCCTGGCCCATCAACACCATCCCTGATTCCCTTTAAGGAGACCCATGACAGCAGAACCAGCTAAAGCTGACTGCCTTTATCCATCCCTCCTTTCCCACCAGCGGCTCCTCCTTAGACCTTGACCTTGGGAGGCAGTCACCCTGCGCAAGAGAAGGAGACAGGAGGGGAGAGGACATCTGTGGGTGTTGACTCCGTGCAGTGAACACAGGTGTCATCCCAGCTGTGCTGGGAGCGGGCACCTGGTGGAGAGACTGAGGCAAGAGAGCTGCAATGAGGGGTCCAGGGGACCTCCTGTGAGTGGCAGCGCTGGGGTGGGCCCAGGCGGAGGGGGGGCTCCAGAGCCCCTGCTTCAGCCCCCGTGTGCGGCTGGTGAGATGATGGGGATAGACACCGCTCCTGTGCGCCTAGCGCACTGTTTGACGGGCAGATGCTCTTCTGATGTTACCGCTGTTGATCTGAAATGTAACACGGACAATCACCCCGTTTGCATATGTGGAAGCTGAGGCTCAGAAAGCTTAGGTCACCGGCCCAGGATTCTGAATCGCCTCCTCCCACCGGCCTCTTTCCTGAAGCCCCTGGCTCTCCACCCTGGCACTCAGTGCCCAGACCCAAGCCTGCTAGAGTCAGCCATGGGCACCTTTTCCCGCTAAAGTTGTCTCCTGCCCGGCTCCTCTGCTTCTCAAGGGCTGCAACCCACCCCCCACGCCCCCATCCCCCCACCCCCCCACCCCCCACCCCCCGCCGCAAGGGGGAGTGAATTCCCATGACTTACTTAAGACGGGCCAATGGGTAGCCCCTCAGAGCTGACCCATTTCTCCTTGTCACTGAGGCCCACAAGATGGACCAGCCCAGCTTTTCATGCCTCGCATCTGGGGCCTTGCAGGGCCTTGCGGTGTCATCTCTCTAGTTTAATATGTGTGAGGCCATTTGTCACAATTCTGGTCCCAGAGCCCCAGGAGGCCGCGAGGAGACCAGCTCAAAGTCAAGACAGCACTGGCCTCTGTCCCAGGCCCAGTGGGAAGAGCAGACCGCGGGCGCCAGATTCCAGGAGGGACGCTGCTCAAGAAGGTGAAGGTGCAGGTTAGGAGTCTGACTGAACCCAGTTAGCTAGGCCTCACTGACACCACTGTGCAGTGCTGGGCGAGGGGGCAGGGGGTAGGCTGGCTGAGGGGTGGCCTCTAAAGCAGATCCTGCCTCTGACCTTTGCCTGCTGTGGACCCTGGCCAAGCCATGCCCCTCCTGAGCCTCAATGCCCGCACCTGAGAGAGGGGACGGCCCTGTTTCACGTGGAGCCCTGTGAGCAGTGCTGTGTTCTCTGCGGATGCATAACCCATCACACATGGAAATTCATGATGATCTCTCACGGTTCCATGGTTGACTGCGCTCAGCTTGGGGGCCTGGCGTGGGGCCTCCCGTGATGCCTCAGACGGATGTCGGCGGTCCGGGCATCCAGATGGTCCCTGGCAGCGCTGGCAGGTGGTGCGGTGGGCGCCGGGGGCTGTCAGTGGAGTGGCTGTCCCAGCACGGTGTCTGGGCCCCTGCGGGGAGCAAGTGTTCCCAGAGATCCAAGCAGAAGCTACGAGTTTATCTTATAGCCTTGCTCCGGAAGTCACAGGGTCCCTTGTGTGCATTCTCTTGCTCACAAGCAAGTGACGGGGGCCAGATTCAAGGAGGAGGGGCTGCACAGAACCCCAGCCCCGGAGAGGTGGCTCAGGGCCTTCATTGCAGACAGGCTACCACCAGGACTATGGGAAGTCACGCCCATGGGCACACAGCACGGGGATCGTGCCCAGGGAATGTGGCATTAAGCCAAGCAACAGCCCCTCAGAGCCTCAGCTCCTCCTCTCTGGAGGAGGAGTTATGGTAGTGCAGGTTTGGGGGGGGGGGGCTGCTGTGGGGGCCAAGCTTGTGCACAGTGTGTGCTCGACGAGGGGCAGCGATTACACACGTGGTAGTGACATTGGGCCTTAGGTAATGCCACTCTTGCTTGTTGAGAGGCATGTGACCCGCATGTCCAGGAGCATGTAATCCAATGGCAAGCAGCCCTCCTCCCTGGCTCCCCAGGCTTCTCCCCCCTCCCCCGCCCCGCCGGACTTGTTGCTCGCCTTAGCCCTAGAACGTCAGTGTTTGGTTAGGACCCAGCCCTGGCTGCTGTCTCCCCTCACTCCCCCACCGCCTCCTTTGGCCCTGCCTGAGCTTTGGGACCCCATCCCCACCCTGAGCCCCTGGCCCTCCAGTCTCCTTCCCGCCCGCTCCTGGCAGCTCTGAGTCTCAGCTCTCTCTAGGTCTCCCTGTGACCATGCCAAGGCAAGCCCCCTCCCCACCCCTGGGAGCAGGATAAAACTAAGCTTGGTGCCACCGACTCTGTGCCAGGCCCAGTGGGAGATGCTTTCCAAGCCTGAGCTGGAGAGTCCTGCCATTGACTCCCACGGAGGAGGTACCAGGCCCACTGGCTGGACCAGGGCACAGCCTCCGAAAAGGCAAAGGCCCAAGTCACACCATTGGCCTCAGAGGCTGCAAACTGCAGACAGCCCAGGGCTGAACCTTGCCTGCCAGTGTTCTGCTTGGCCTGCCACAGGTTTATTTAAATGTTCACATTTGTTTTTAACATCTAAAAAGGTAAACATTTTACATAGGAATTCAGGCCTCTGCCTTCCCTTGAGCATTAGAAGCTACATCCATGCCTAACTTGTGTTGCCACCCGGCAGCAGGCAGCTGCAGCTATGGCTGCCACGTTCACATGGGGCATCAGCCCTCCAGTTCACCCCAGTCTCCACCACTCCCTGACACTTTCCTCACTTAGTCATCCACCTGACCCTGTGGGAATTTGCGTCTGTCACTCCTACTTGGAATGGCAGCATGTCAGTTTTCCTGGTGATGGCGGGAGAGCAGACTAGTCACTTTGTATTTCTGTTCTGCACTTGATCAACATGGAGATGGATGGGAAAAGGGCCCTCTCACCCCAGCACACACAGTGAGACCCTGAGCATTCCTGCTGAAGACTGCGGGTGGGACATGGTGGCATAGATGAGCTAGAAGCACAGAGAGGTGAAGCAATCTGGCTAGGTCACACAGCATTAGAGTAGCACGTTGGGCCAGGTCCCGGGAGGGTGGTGCCTCTCCGTTTGCTTTTGGAGCCCCATCTGTGTGGAGTGCAGTGGCTTCACTGCTACCTCTTTCCTCTCCCCCGCACCCAACTTCCCAGTCTCCAGGAGCTCAGGAAAGCAGGACACCAACCCTTCCTCTCTGGGGGCCCAGGCCGCCCAGTTCTCTCTGCCAGGCTTAGCTGGCATTTCAGCATATTGATCCCCTGAACGGGTTGGTGATGGGAGGTGTTTGCTGCTGTGACCTTAGAAGATCCTTGGCCCCAAAGAGCCATTGGAGAGGATGTTCGCTGTGTCACCACTAAATGGTTGTATGGTCAGCAGGAAGCTCTGGCTCTTCCTCATCTCCCCTGAGGCGGGTGACCCTGGCCTCCTTTTCTCTAAGACCAGGGTGGGATAGGAAAGATGTGGCTGCCCATGAGGGCCCTGCTGGCGGTGGATGGACTAGCCAGGCTCCAGACCTGCGGTCATCAGCTCCTGATCCCATCAGCTGGGCACTCAGGGTGGCCTGGACACTGGCGCTCTGTGCAGTGGCCCTGCGCCCGTTCGGCCTGCAGGTGAACTAGGGCTGGCTAATCAGCGATCAGTCAGTCTTCCCGCTGAGCAGGGCCTGGGATGGGCTTCATGGCATCCACGTGTCTCTGAGTCTGCTCCCCCAGCGTCCCCGGCCCTGCCCTCAGCTCACAGAGGATAGAGTGGCTGACAGCCACCCCTCCGCCCCTCCCCTGTCCTCCCCACAGTGTCCACTCTGCTCTTGGCTCAAAACACCAGGCCACCCACCCACATACCCGACGGCACCAGCTCAGAAGTGCAAGCTGCAAACACCAGCAGGTGTTCTGGCCCCGAAGGTTTTCACACTGTGCCCTGGGTGGGTGCCACTCCCCCTCCCTGCTTGGGTGGTATCAGAGGAGTAGTGGAATCAGGATTTTCACCACTGCCCAGTGGTGACGAGGCTACCCCCTCCCGTGGTGCCAGTGGAGGCCACTGGAGAGAGCAATGAGGCTGGTGGGGTCTGCAGAAACCTAAGGGGCTGGAGCTCCACCCTGCCCAGCAGTAACAAAAAAAAAATCTTCCCACCTGGGTCAGTGGAAAGTGCCTCAAGGACCCCTGGGACTATCACAAAAGATCCAGCCTTGGAGTTTTAGAGGAAGAGAGGAGGACAAAAGCACTCAAAGAAATAATTGCTGAACACATCCCCAAAACTTTAAAAGGTACAGAGTTATGAAGTGGAGTGAATCTCCAAATAGGATAAACGCAAAGACATCCATGCGTCATGTGGACTAAAGCCAAAGAAAACAAAATATCGAAGGCAGCAAGAGAGAAACAGTACCTTAACCATAGCGAAGATTAATCTAAGTGAGGGTGGGTTTTGCCATCAGAAACAATGGAGGCTAGAAGGACGTGGCACCACATGTTTCAAATGCTGAATGAAAAGAGCAGTCAATTCAGCATTCTGTTTCTAGCAAAAATATCCTCCAGGAAAGGGAAGGGGAAATCAAGACATTCTCAGGTGGAGGAAAACGAAAAAAAAAGTGTTGCCAGCAGTCGTACCCTAAAAGAAGGGTGAAAGGAAGTTCTCTAAACAGAAAAAATATATATATTTTTAAAGAAGCAATCTTGGAACAGCAGGAAAGAAGAAAGAAAATTTTACTTTCCTCTTGAGTTTTCTAAATAGAGGGGAACTTTCACCTGGCTGATGTGGCTCAGTGGTTGAGAGTTGACTTATGAACTAAGAGGTCACCAGTTCTATTCCCAGTCAGGACACATGCCCGGGTTGCAGGCTCGATCTTCAGGGTGCATGTGTGTGTGTGTGGGGGCAACCTATCATTGATGTTTCTCTCTCTTGCTCTTTCTCCATTCCTCTCTGAAATCAACAAAAAAAACCCAAAAATATTATTTAAAAAATTTAACAAAGGGGAACTTTTAAAATTTGATAAAGAGAACCTACCGAAATACCTACAGCTAACATCATGCTCAGCGGTGAAGATCAATGCTTTCTATCTAAGACTGGGAACATCACTCATACTCCACGTACTGCTGGAGGCTCTTGCTTGTGCAATAAGACATGAAAAGTAAATAAAAGGCATACAGATTGGAAAGGAAGAAGTAAACTATATCTGTTTGCAGATAACATGGTTGTCTATGCAGACCAATCTAAGAAACCTACATGTAAAAAAAATAGCCTAGCTCAGCCAGTGTGGCTCAGTGGTTGAGCATCAACCCATGAACCAGGTGGACACAGTTTGATTCCTGGTCAGGGCACGTGCCCGGGTTGCAGGCTCCATCCCCAGTGTGGGGTGTGCAGGAGGCAGCTGATCAATGATTCTCTCTCATCATTGATATTTCTATCTCTCTCTCTCCTTCTCCCTTCCTTTCTGAAATCAATAAAAATATATTTTAAAAAAATGCCTAGACCTAATAAATGAATTCAGTACTATCTCAGGATACAAGATTAAACTACGAAAATCTATTATCCTATATAATAATCCTAAATAATAAAAGAGTAATATGCAAATCAACCAAATGGCAGAACAACCGGAATGCCTGTGGCCCCTTGCCCCAGCTGGCCAGCTCCCGATGGTCTCCATCGGGGAGGGCCAGCTGGACCCCACCAGTGCACAAATTCGTTCACCAGGCCTCTAGTATTCTGTAAGCTAGCAATGAACATTTGGACAAAGCTAAATATATAATACCATTTACACTGAAACAGGTGAAATACATAGTAATAAATCTAACAAAATATCTTCAGGATTTGGAGATAACTACAAAATGCCAATGAAAGACGATCTAAATAAATGTAGAGATATACCATGTTTATGATAAAGATATCAATTTCCCACAAGTTTGTATACAGGTTTAATGCAATTCCTATTAAAATGTCAGTGTAATTTCTTATAGATATAGACAAGATTATGATAAAATTTATTAGCAATGGCAAATTTCCTACCTGGTTTGGCTCACTGGATAGAGCCTCGGCCTGCAACTAAAGGGTCCCAGCTTCAGTTCCAGTCAAGGGCACGTACCTCGGTTGCAGACTTGATCCCCAGCCCCAGTCAGGATGCCTGCGGGAGGCAACCAATCGATTTGTCTCTCTCACATCGATGTTTCTCTCTCTGTGTCTTTGCCCCGCCCTTCCACTCCCTTTAAAAATCAATGGAAAAATATTCTTGGGAGAGGATTAACAACAACAACAAACGAATGACAAATTAAATAGCTAAAACAATTTTGAAAAAGAAGAAAAAGTGGGAGGAATCAGTGTACCCAATTTCAAAATTTATTGTGTAGCTACAGTAGTCAGACTGGGTGGTGTTGGTGAGGAGATAGACACCCAGATCAATGGAACAGAATGAAGAATCCAGAAATAGACCCACACAAATATGCCCAACTGGTTTTTGACAAAGATGCAAATTCATTCAGTGGAGGTGGGAATAGCCTTTCAACAAATGGTACTGGAGCTATTAGACATTCATAGGCAAAAAAAATTAAAAAAAAATCATTCTTGACCTACACTTCATATCTTGTATAAAATTTAACTCAAGATGCATCATAGACTTAAATTAAAAATATAAACTTATAAAATTTTTAGAAAAAAATAGGAGAAAAATCTTTAGAATCCAGGCAAAGAGTTCTTAGACTTGACATCAAAAGCATTGAAAAAAATTGATAATTGGATTTCATCATCATTAAATCCTTTTGCTCCATGAGGACCTTGGTAAGGGGTTGAAGACACAAGCTACGAACGGAAAGGAAATACTTGTAAACCACATATCTGGTGAAGGACTGGTCTGCAGGCTGTATAAACACGCTCAGAACTCAACAGAAAACAACAATGACAAAGGGGTCAGAAAATAGGAGCAGACATTTTGCCAGAGATGATTCACAGACAGCAAGTCAGCAAATGAAAAGATGCTCAACACCATTAGCCATGAGGGCCATGCGGTGAGAGCCACAGGGAGATGCCAACACGCGTCCCGCAGAGCAGCTCAGATTGAAAACACGACAGGCCTGGCTGGGTGGCTCAGCTGGCTGAGCATCGTCCCGTGCACTGAAAGGTCACCTCTCTCTCTCAAAAACAAAAAGTAAAAAAAGGACATATTGGAAAATAAATAAGTAAATAAAAATGTAAAAAATGATGACACCACCAACTGCTGGTGCAGATGTGAGAAACTCATGCAGATAAAGGAACATGATGTTAAACACACAACTTGCATGACTCTCCAGAAGATCATTCTGTATTCCACACATACTGTGTGAGCCTATTCCAAAATATTCTTGAAATGATACAATTATAGGAAGGAAGAACTGATTAGTGGTCGCCAGAGGCTGGGAGGAAAGTGGGTGTGGCTATGCAGTGCACCTGGCGGGGCCCCTGTGGCGGGATATGTTCGCCGCAGGCTGTCCCCCGTGCCTGCGGGGACCCTGGCGCACACCGCATGGGATTTGCAAGATGTCACCGCTGGGGAAACTGGGGAGAGGGTACATGGGTCTCTCCGCATCATTTCTCACAGCATCGTGTGAACCTGTAATTACCTTGACATTAAAAGTGTAATTTAAAAACCTGGACTAATAAGTCAGAGAGGGAAAGCCACAAGAGAAGGACAGGGTGGGGGAGGGCTGTGAGGAAATTCACGGCGTGGTCTCCTCCTCCCGCTGGGCATTCGCGTGGGGAGCTGGACCCCGTCATAGGTAAGATCCCTGGTCCTAAGGCCCAGACATTCACCTTCAAACGAACGTATGCAAAAAGGGGGATTTATAGGAAGTAATTGTAGAAGAACTTTGGTTGCCACTGACAGAAATCCAGTTCCTTAAGGAAAAAAAAAATCCGAAAAAGGAATTTGGGTTCCCACACCTGGAAAGCCCAGGGATACTGCTTAGCTCAGGGCTGGTCCTTTCTCCTTTCTTCATTCTCAGGGTCTGGGTGCTGGGACAGTCCCCAGGAGCTCCTGCTCAAATCCCGCTCAGGGTGAAAGCTGAGCTCTGTTTCCTGGTACCTTGCAGCAGTCCTGGGGGTCCATGGACAAACAACAGTGCAGTGAATGCCTGGGGTGGTGGTGGTGGGGCTGGGTGGAGGGGGCCAATGGGGGATAAAGATCTTTATTTTTAAAGTCCTATGGGTGAGTCTCAGCCTGACTTTGATGTTACATGCCCATCCTGAGCCAATTACTGTGGCCAAAGGGAAGCGACACTCTCATTGGCCAGGCCTAGGTCATGTGCTCACTCCTAAAGGCTGAGGGTGAGGCCAGCCCCACACAAACCACATGGCCTGAGAGGAGGTGGGGAGTGGTCCCTTAACAGAGTGGATGCCGGTCAGGCTAAACCAACATATATATACCTATGGGATCCCAGGAAAAAGCCTGCTTCTTCTTTCTCCATCCTCAGGTTCTTTTTTGTTTTTTTTTAAATATATTTTTATTGACTTCAGAGAGGAAAGACAGAAACACCAATGATGAAAGAGAATCATTGATTGGCTGCCTCCTGCACGGCCTGCACTCAGGACCAAGCCCATAACCTGGGCAAGTGCCCTCCCAGAATCAAACCATGACCTCCTGGTTCATAGGTCAATGCTCAACACTGAGCCACATGGGCCGGGCCATGCTCAGGTTCTGAATTTCCATCCCTCTAGTTCAGACATCCCAGCTTGAACTAGAATCTTGAGGAAGGATTATCTGAATAAACAGCTTTGGTCAGACGTCCAGCCCGTCCAGCCCGTATCCAATCATCTGTGACCAGGGGGTGGAGTCACCTGCTGGACCCTTGGTGGGCTGGGCGGTTCTTAGAGGGGCCAGGCTGGCGCCCCACAGCTGTCTGTTACAGATCGTCGGAGCTCCTGGGAGATCTACATTAGCTCCTTGTCATGAAAGGACAGGGGAGCCCTTCAATGGGTTTGGCAGTAAGGGACAGATGATGATTGTGGGTCCTGGGAGAAAGGCTGGATCCTCACATTGCTCCATGCTTTCCTCTGGGCGCTCTGAGGCTGACAAGAGAGGAGTAGTGGGCGGGGAAGGCAGGCCACACTCACTCTGAGGAATGAGTGGATGGTGAGAGGCCCTATGGGTTGGCAGCAGGAGAGGCTGGAGGCTCAGGGACAGAGCAGGGTTGGCAGCAGCAAGACAGAGCCTGTGATTTGGAGGAAACCAGTCATCAAGGCAGAGATTGGGACAGTGACCGGAAACCAGACCAGATGTGACTACAGCAAGGCCGGAACCCTGGTTATAAATGTCACTGCGGTCTGGTCAGAGGACTCAGGCGGGAGGCATTTCTAGAATGGGCACTGGCTTGGAGAAGATGGCAGCTGGCCCCACACCACCCTCCCTCCTTCCCAAGTGTGGGAGTGGGGGGGCACAGATCCTTTAGCTCTGGCTGCTCAGCACACACACCAGGTGGGCTCAACCAAGACCCCAGTGTGAAGGGGGCACGCGTGGAGCCCTTAGTTCAGTATGATTTAATCTCAGAGGGAGAGCTGGGAGTCAGATAGAAGCGGGCAGGGAAAACGGTGCTAATCCCAATGGTAGTCATATTAGCCAGCCTTTCTGGAACGCGAACTGCGTGCAGCTCTAGTCTAAGAGGCCCTACCGGGCCATCTGCTCTCATCTTTGCAACCACACTGTGAGGTGTGGCTACTATGATGCCCTTTAAAACGGATATGAGGACTTTGAGGCTGAGAGGTAAGCATCTTGCCCAGTCACACAGGAACACAGGTCATTCAGCTCTTACAGGGGCCGGCTTTCAGGGTTTCTGCTCCCATCTATTCTCATCATCAACTTCAACTCATCTCCTCGCATTCCCTTGCTCCAGCGTCCCAACCCCCCCCCCCCAAACCCTTCCTCGCCGGCGTTGGCTCAGACCCAGCACGAGCGACGTGTCTGCGTCTGTGGTACCTCGCCCTGGGTCGGCCCCTGCATCTTGCCTCCGAGGAATGAGCTCGGCCAGGTCTGCGTCACCACGTGCAGATGATGCTGCTCCCACCCCAGCCCTCGAGGGGGCAGGACCACGTCTTGTTCTTGGCCAGGCGGCACCTGCTTAGGTCTGGCCCCAAAGAGGCAGCAAGCGGGGAGCGGCGCCGGTGGGGGGGGGGGGGGTTCACGGGCACCTCTCTCCTGTCTCCCGCAGCCTGGCGTGGGGCTCCTTTACCTGCTGCATGGCCGCCTCCGTGACCACACTCAACTCCTACACCAAGACGGTCATCGAGTTCCGCCACAAGCGCAAGGTGTTTGAGCAGGGCTACCGGGAGGAGCCGACCTTCATAGAGCCCGAGGCCATCAAGTACTTCCGGGAGAGGTCAGTGCACACGGGCACCTCTGGCCCAGGGCCTGGCCTCGTGGCCTCAGGGCTTCTGGCAAAACTGGACTGAGTGGTCTGCCGGAAGTGCAGGGGCGGTGGAAGGGCAGGTTGGGTGAGGCACAGTTTAGACTCCACAATGTCAGAACATTTGGGATGTCTTCATGTTTATGGGCCTTGTGACTGCCTTGAGCTTAGGCAATCAGAACCTGAGCGAGTGGGAAGGGGATCAAGTTGGAGCGTTTGCCTTTGGCTCCAGGCTTCATAGAACCAAGGTGGGGGCACACAAAGGTGGAACCAAGGTCTCCATCCTGGGCTCGGTCACAGCACTGAGTGAGAAGAGGATCCAGCAGGGGGCTTGGTGATGGCTGCTGGCGGAGGGCTCCTTGAGGCCAGAACCAAACCTGATCACCTGAGTCCTCAGTGTCCGCTAGAAATAGGAGAGGTGACAATAAATGGTGGGTGGATGGTAGAATGGTTGGTTGGATGGATGGATGGATGCATGTATGCATGGATGGATGGATGATGGATGGATAGATGCATGGATAATGGATGATTGGATAGATGCATGCATGCATGGGTGGATGATGGATGGATAGATGCATGGATGATGCATGGATGATGGATGGATGGATGGATGATGGATGGATAGATGCATGGATGATGAATGGATGATTGGATGGATGGATGCATATGTGGGTGGATGATTGGATGGATGCGTGGATGGATGATGGATGGATGGATGATTGGATGGATGCATGCATGTGTGGGTGGATGATGGATGGGTGGACGGTTAGTTTATTTCCTGGGACCACCTCCTAAATAAGCTATTTTACCCAAATTCTTATCATGGAGTCGGTTTCTGGGTAGTGATTGGACAAGCACTAATGCCTTTCAGTGGCAGGGAAGCGAAAGACCCCCAGAACTGAGTCTGAGGAGGAAAAGGGGGACGGAGGCTGTGGGGCCGGTCAGTGTTTAGGAGGTAGACTCTGCTGGGCCCATGGAAGGCTTCAATCCAAGGACTCACATGGTGGGGCCTCACAGGAATCTCTCTCTGACTTACAGATGCCATTGTCTCCCTGCCACACAGCCTCCTTTCTGTTTCTTGAACACTGCAAGCTCAACCCTACCTCAGGGCCTTTGCACCTGCTGTGTCCCTGCCTGGAATACTCACCTGACTGGCTCACTCAGGCCTCTGCTCAGTGAGGACTTCCTTAATCAGTTGGTCTAAATTTGCACACCCCCAAACATCCTGTCTTAGTCACTCTTCAGCCCACTGCTATTTTTCGATAGCACCGATACAATCTAACATTGTTCTATTTGTTATCTGTTTGATAGTTTGCAGGCTGAGCTCCATGAGACAGGGCTTTGCTATTTTGTCACTGTATTCTGAGCACCTAGAACTGGGCCAGGTACCTAGGAGGTGCTCATCAAATTTTGTGTGTGGGGGATCAACGGAATTCTTCTCTTTGGAGACCTCAGCCCTGACTGCCTCATGCCCTTCCGCTCAAGCCCCTCCATCGTTGAGCCGATTTAGCACCCAGCATCTCCACACCAAGTCCCCGGTCGGTGTTCTGATCCAGGCCAGTCGGCTGTGGCCAGGGAGGTCAGGCTGACCAGGCACATGGGCCTGCCTTGCCCACAGCTGTGGCCAAAGCATGTCCACTAGGAAGGGGGCAATGGATGGCATGGACGGGACCCAGGGCGGGCACTCAGGAACGTTTATAGAAGCCACATGAGCGGTCCGATGTCTAAACCCGCCCCATTAGCCCAGCAGCAGTTGTCCCCTTGGCTGTGGAGAGCCTGGGACGTCCGTGGGCAGCCTTGTTTTGCTGATGCAGAAAGCAGGACCGCTTAGTACCCAGAAGCTCCGCTTGCTGGTGCCCCCGTTCAAATGGTCCCAGCAACGCGGGAGATGGCTGCTCCCAGTGTCTGTGCAGAGTATCACCTCACTCATTCATAGTGCGAACGTTACACAGAGGTTCATCAGACTTTACTTCCCTCCTTCTCTGGGGGGAGCGTCTCAGCTTAGCTGGGCTGTTCTAGTTTTCTGTGTGTGTGCGCGCGCGTGCGCAAGCGCCTTCCCTGCCAAGAGCTCAGAGCACACGGACAGACCTATGCAAGGTTTGCAGGTGGCCCGGAAGCGGGGCTGGAGCTGAAAGGGCATGAGGCAGTCAGGGCTGAGGTCCCCGGAAGCGGGGCTGGAGCTCTGCGTGGCCAGCACCCCAGAGCGCAGCAGGGACACGGAAAGGAGAGCCACGGTCCCACTTGCCCACATTTTCTTCTTGCGGGACAAGGTGCTGTGGGGGGTGGGGGTGGAGTTCCCTGGCTTTGGTCTCCCTTTCTGTTGCTTTGCTGCTGTGGGACTTGGGGCCGTTTCCTCTGACCCACAGTGGGAGAGCTCTTGGCATCCTGGGAAGGCTCGAATCTGACAAGCCAGGGAATGTGCTGGGCACAGTGCTGGGCACACGGAGAGAGTTCTGTGCGTGTCAGTTCCTGTCCCTTCTGCTACTGATGCAAAGTAAAAAGCTTGGGAATGGTTACCTCAGAATGAGATGGAGATGGCGTTTTAGATATTAGGACTTTAATGAATCATATTCATAAGCACAGCTGGCACTCCTCTAAATGCTTTAGTTGTTCATCCCGCAACACCTCTGGGAGGTAGTAGGTATCACTGTATCCCCATTTTATAGTTGCAAAATCAAGGCACAGAGAGGTGTAGTGACTTGCCCAAGGTCACACAGCTGGAAAGTGCCAGAGCTTGGATTTGAACCAGGTCACAGTGACGTGTGGTCACTCGGGGCTGATCAGGATCTCTGCCCAGCACTGAGGGGAGTCTGCTGAGGCTCACGGCGTGAGGGCAGGCAAGGTGCGAGGCAGCCATTAGGGCAGAGGGCCCGGGAGGATACAGGCCTGGGAGGGGGTGCGAGGTCTCCCAGCCGCCCCCACTGGTCCTGTCAGAGGAGAGGCAGGAGTGGCCCCACTTCACCAGGCCTCTCCGGCATCCTGCCCGAACACTGCCGCCCCACCTGGGTCTGTTGGGGTTTCTGTGCAAGAGCAAGCCTGTTGGGGTCTGAGGAACAGTTGGCAGATCCTGAGAGGTGTTCAGGGCTCTGGAGTGTGGTGGAGTGTGGAAGACGTGCGTGTGTGTACACGTGTGTGTGCCGAGGGCCAGTGTGCATACATGGAGCTGGGGTGCACTCTATTCCCATGACTGAGCAGCCTCACTGTTTAGAAGAAACTTCTGGAATTAAACTCTCCCAGTGTCACCCTATGTGTTGTCCCCACAGAGGGCATCCTAAGAAGATGCTGAATGAAAGGTGAATATTTGCAGATCGGGGCTTTCTTGAAGGCTTCAAGCTCGGTCTGCTTTAACGATGTGTGGGAGAACACGAGACTATGGGATTGACTCTGAGGGATTCAGCCATGACACACCTCCCGCCTCCAATGGCAAAGCCGCAGGCAGGGGTGGGGTGCCACAGGCGAGAGGGCAGCTCCTGCTCTCTGCTCCGAGCACCTCGGTCACTTGGCCTGCTCCGCAGCATGCACCTCTGTGGGTTGACTTGTTCATTCATCTACGGCCTTGTCTGTGGCTGCCTCCTCCCGTGTGCAAACTGGAGAGCTTGTCCTTCTTGGTTCCCATTCTGTCCACCTAGAACCACAGGGGCTCAATAAGCTATTCCCTGTCCATAACAAGGACATCATTAATGATGTACGGCATCTATGGTGCCCCTGCTGCCGGCGCCTTTCCTATATGCACTCAGTCCTGTGGGAGACAGGAGGAAACAGACCGGGGCTGGGACTAACTGTGGTTTACTGGTTGTGAGCACCCAGGAGTCACTTCACCTTTCTGGGCCTCAGTTTTCCTGGCTGGAAAATGGGCCAACGTTTTTTTCTCAAAGCTCTGTCCTAAGGATTACATGAGATGATGCAATTAAGCTTCTGGCACAAAGCTGGTGCCCCCTGCTCCCTACCCCCACCCCCTCTGGAAACCCCCCTCTGTGTAGGGGATACACGCCCTGCCTGGGAAGGGGTGCAGTGCACTATGCATACTGGAGCCACTGGGGAAATCCTGCCTGAAGATGGGCTTTGTTTGGATCCCATGGTAGTTTTTAAATTCTTAAATTTTGTCTGAGTTTTAAAAATCAGATTTCATGTTTTAAAATATTAAGGTTTGGGGCTTGTGATGAGAAAGCAGAGGGTCTGGCCATGCTGGGCCCCAGTTCCTGCACAATAGGCTGCAGTGGGAGCACCCGCGCCTCGGAGCACCACGGGGCTAGGTGGTGGCCCCTGGTTGGGGTGCCCGCTGGCTCCCTGGCTCCAGGGCTGGCCAGTGCAGCGGAGTGCCATGTGCCCTGATGTGTCTGCAGGCAGGTGACTCGGGGCGGGCGGGGGGGGGGGGGGGGGGGGGAGACGGAAGCCCGCGGGGAAATAGAGTAGAAAAGCCTCCACAGAGGAGACCCTGAGCCTCACCAGCCAGGTGGGCAGTGGCTGTGAGAGGGCAGTGTCGGGCACAGGCCACAGCAGGGAGGGGAGCGCAGGAGGGTGCTGAAGAAAAGCAGCAGCTGGTGCCATGGGAAAGCTGAGGAGGGGGGAGTGGGAACTGCGTCTCACCTCGCACGTCCTCCCGCAGGGGCTGGGGTGGGGCTGGCCAGCTGGGATGAGAAAATGGAGTAGGAACCCGCCCAAACCCCTCCTCTTGGGTGCCAGCCCTCCCCGGGCTGAGGCCAGTGCAGAAGTGGGTGCAGGGGCCCAGCCCCAATAGCTCTGCTCTCCTGTCTGCTGTGAGGAAACTTCAGAAGGGCGCTCTCCCCTTCCTCACCTGCCACTCAGAGCAGGGCCTGCCTCTGCCTTCCGCCCCACTCCCCAGAAAGAGCTCCCAGCATCCCCGACTTTCCACGCCTCTCCCTGTGCCTCTCCCCGCGCCTCTCCCCACTGCCCCTCCTCCGCCGTCACAGGGCAAGGCCCAGGCCAGTGCTGGGCCTCCTCTCTCCTCACTTGGCATCAGCCTCGGCGGCCACACCTGTGCCAGGGCTCCCACTCTTCCCTCCAGACCCGGCTCCATGTCCAGCTGCCTCCTTGGCGTTTCCACTTTGGATTCTCAAAGGCACCAGAAATCAGCGTGACCAGGACCCACTCATGATGGTGTCCGCATCCCAGTCCTATCACAGCGTATCTCTCCACGGTGCCCTGCTTGTGCCAGCCAGATGTCTGCACGTGCTGGCGCAGTGTCCAGCTCACCCCACTCCAAGGCACTTCTCTACAGCTAGCCACGCCCCGTCTCCCTCCCTCCCTCCTGCACCGAGCTCCCTATAATTAATCCCACACCCACTGCACCCCCATCTGTCCTTCTCCCACAGCAGAATGACCAGGTACCTGCACCCCCATCTTCCTGCTTAAAACAGTGCAGTGACTTCCCACAGCTCTGGACAGAGGTCCAGCTCCTCACTACCTTCAGGCACTGCCCCTGCGCGGCCCCACCACAGCCCGGTCCCTGCTGCACACAGCACCCTCTGGACCTCGCAGTTCCCACACCAGTCACTCTCTTGCCTCCGTGTTGCTCCTGGACTGCCCCCCTCTCTGCCTGGAGCACCCCCATTGCCCCCTCTCTGCCTGGAGCACCCCCATTGCCCCCTCTCTGCCTGGAGCACCCTCATTGCCCCCTCTCTGCCTGGAGCATCCCCATTGCCCCCTCTCTGCCTGGAGCATCCCCATTGCCCCCTCTCTGCCTGGAGCAACCCCATTGCCCCCTCTCTGCCTGGAGCACCCACATTTCCCCCCTCTCTGCCTGGAGAACCCCCATCCTGGCCTTGATGCTGGGCCTTCACGTTGAACCTCAAGTATCAATTCCAAACCCCACCAGACCCTGCCTGTCTTTTCACAGCTCCTGGGGCCTCATCACCATCTCCCCGTCTCCCCGCAGTTACTCCTGCAGGCTCCGTGGGGCAGGACACGTGCCCACTTCCTTCCCTGTTCAGGAGCGAGGGGTGGGTGGGCAGCGTGGCAGCAGCGAGGAAGGCCTTTCTGAAGGAGGTTCTGGGCCCTGTCACTGACCAGTCTGTCAGGCCAAGGTGACCTTTGCCCTCTGGGAGCTGCCTTGCGTGACCTTTCCCCAGCCCACCCGAGCACCGCCACGCTCGGTGCTCACCGCTGTGGCCCTGCTCCCTGGCTCGCTGTCCTGGCGGCCAAGGCTGGGCTGTGGAAGGCGTCTGAAATAAACCAAGGTGGGAGCTTTCACGCTGCCCTGGGCCTGGGGCGCCCATGTGGCTGGGAGGTGGAGGTGGCTCCACTAATGCCAGCGATTGCTTTTCTAGTAATAATGTCTGCCCAGGCCGTCCCAAAACCATCTCCAGGCAGTCACATCGAGGCATTTCTTTTTAACACTCAGAATCAGAGAAACGGGGAGAAAACGGCCAGCGCCGCACGAGGACGAGGGGGGCCTGACGCGGCGAGAGCTCTCTCTCCTGTGTCTTGTTTAGGAGGAGATTGCTGGGAAAATGGGAAAAGAAAAGAGAACCTTTAGAAAACCCACTTATCCTCCCCTCTCTCGGAACGGCACTGCGACACCCGGAGTCTGTGTTTCCTGCCTGTGGTCACTGATTTGCCGACATTCCTTTTAATTCCATCCCTTATTCTGCTGGAAACGGAGGTTGAAAAACCGCTGTCACTGTCCCTGGCGCCTGTGCCTGAGACACCCCGAGCCCGTGCCAGCCCTCAGCCTCTGTTCCGCTTGCACTGCTTGAGGGTCACTTCTCGGCGGCGCTCCGCACCCTATCACTCTTACTGGGGCCCATTGAAACCGCCGCTCCCCCCACCCCCCGAGGAGTGAGGAGCCCAGGAAGTGGAGCCGCACGTGGACCCTCGCCAGCTCCCGCACTTAGGTCAGTGGGTGGCTGACCAAGGCCGTGAAGGAAGGCGAAAGGCAAGACTGGTCCTTGTGGTGGGAACTGACCAATGGGAAGTGGGAAGAACGTGTGAAGGACAGCTGCTCCCAGTTCCTCCTAAACATCACTGGCCAAGGGGGGGTGGTGCTGGCTGGCAGAGCTCCGGGCGGTCTCATGCCCGGCCTCATGCCCAACCGTCACCACTGCTGCCTCCCTGGTGATGCCCTTGTAGGCAGCACTTGGGGGGCACACTGGATGGAGGCCTGGGTCCCTGGAGCTGTGAGGGGATGACTGGGCTTAAGCCTGCAGAGGCCCCCACAAGCCCAAAGCGGGGTCTAGTGGCTGGCTCCTCAAAGGTGACCCGGGCCCGGCTGCATGAGCCTCGCCCGGGAAGCTGTTAGAAATGCAGACGCTCAGGCCCTGACCTGCCCAATCAGACCTGCATTTAACTGGCTCCTCAGGGGCTCTGTGGGCACCACCAGTTCCGGAGGCCCTGGCTGGAGGGCGGAGCAGAGGCCGCCGGCTCAGGCCCCGGAGGAGGACGTGGTGGGCGGAGGCGCCGGGGGAAGGAGGGTGCCGCAGGCCAGCCCCCGACTCCAGGGAGGTCCAGGCCGGTGCCCCCATGCCACGTCCACGGTGATACAAGGACGTCAAGATGCGTGTGGGGAAACGTTCGCTGCAAGTGATATTGCTGCTGCGCCCACGCTTGCCTTTTGTGCGTGTTTGTTTTCACTTCCTTTCCCGGTTTATTATATTTTACTTAAAAATAGGTCCCAGGTAGATTGAAAATTAAGGCAGAAACCCAGATCTTTGTCACATAATTGGAGAAGCAGGGCACGTAGACTGTCAGTTCACACCAGGAAGTGCCTGGGGACGGGGACAGTCGCCAGGCTGGGCCCTGAGAGGGGCCGGGCTGTGAGGAAGGCCTGGCGGAGCCGTGCCTGGATCCCTGTGCTGGGGAGGCAGGGATGAGACCTGTGGGTCCCTGCCAGTGCCCTGGGCTGCAGTGGCCACATTTGGCCCTGGAATTAGGTGCAAAGGCACTGGGGAGGCTGCCAACGAGACACCGGCTCTAGTCCACCCTCGAACCCCCAAATCCACAGGGCCCCCCCTGCCTGCGTCACTTGCCTGCCTCCTGTCTGCTCTCAAAAAGAGCAAACACCCAGCCCCTGTCAGATTCCAGCTGTTGTGGGTCACAGGGGCAACGACGGGTGGCAGTGCAGTCACCCCCCACAGCTGTGCGCACAGCAGCCGGCAGTTCCAGGAGCCGGCGGGGTGGTCCCCAGCCCCACTCCCCACCAGGCCCTCACTGTGCAGGCGCAGTGGCTGGGTCAGAGAGAATCTTGCGAGCCGGGGTCTGCAGACACGGTGGACACACGCTCCAACTCCAGGGACCAGCACACCGGGGTTCAGGTCCCAGCCCTGCCGCGAGCCAGCTGCACGCCTGTAGCGTCATCGGCCACGCTGGGAGCAGCCACCCACGGAAGCCCACGACCCCTGCACGGGCCCTCCTGCCCACCGGCGAGCCCGTTGCCAGCACACGCTACACTCCGCAGGGTACAAGCTGGTCTCAGCCTCAATTCCACACGCAGCATAGGGTGATGGGGGTGATGGGGGTGATGGGGGTGATGATGGGGCTGCCGTTGGGATACAGGTTGAGTGGGTGCAGACAGACCCACAGTAACGAGGATGTAAACAATTTGCCAGTTTATTTGTCTCCCACTGGGAAGTGGGAGCAGGGACCTCTGCTATAGTCACCGCTCCCTGGGGCTCACTCCCCGCCCTGGCCAACGTCCTCTCATGGAGCTGCTGGCCCTCCTGGTCCCCATGGGAGACCCTCCTCGGGCAGAAGTGGTGCTCTGACCCCAGAGGTTCCCTGTGCCCTGAGTCTGCGGCTTTTCTGTTCCTCCCACAGCATCTTCTCAGGCCACAGTGGGTCAGGTCCACTTGATGGATGGAGGAATGGTGTGTGTGGGGGGAAGCATTGGTTAATATGGTAAAATCATATCCTTCCTCATCAGGAACTAGGAGGTGGAGTCTGAGGGACAGACCACAGAGGCTGCAGAGAGAGGATGATGCTGGTCGGGATAACAGTGAGGTGGTGCCCAGTGCCGAGCAGGTGCTAAGAGCTCTCAGCAGAGGAGGAGGCCCCTCCACCTAGTCCTACAACCCCCAGGATAGGTACATTATTGTGCCCATTTATCAGATGAGAAATCAAGGCTCAAGATGATAGGGACGTGCCCAGACTCAAAGAGCTCACAGACCCATAGAGGAAGCGACACAGTGCATTCTTGGAGGCCTGGGAGTCCGGGGGGCCACCTGCTGCCCCTTCTGAGCGCTGTTCACCCCAAGCACCCCATGAACCCTCAGGCACTTGTTTAATTCCCCACACCAGTGGTCGGCAAACCGTGGCTCGCAAGCCACATGCGGCTCGCGAGCTGCGGTTTGCCGCTCCGTTGACTAATGAGTTTGCCGACCACTGCCCCACACCATCATGTAAAAAAGGAAAAAGGCCTGTCTTCAGAAAACAAGTAACCTTTTCTGTGGGAAATTACAGTTCAAATCAGAGGACATTGTCCCCTAGTGACATCTGTGGTTGTTCCTTTTCTTTCTACACAAAACTCAGCACCTGGCGACCCCCAACTGCCCCCCCCAAGTGGGTGGCCCTTAGCCTCAGGGGCCTTCTCCTCATATCCCCACTCCCTCCTGCCTCCCTCTCTCCTTCCTTCCTTCCTAACATCCCTTGGGCCTCCTTGTGTCAAGCAGGGTGCCAGGCCCTGAAGCCACAGGTGGAGAACGAGATAAACTGCACCCTTTTCCTGTCTGACTTTAAAATGCCTGGTGCAGACCAATGACAGACACGCCTGTTCTGGGCCCTCATGCTGTGGGCGCAGCCACACAAGCGGCAGCGAGGTGGTTGTCCTCCCTGTCACACCCACCACCACTCTGGGCCATTGCCGCATGGAACAATCCAAATCACGGAGATTCAGAGCAGGTGAGCCGCCCAGGCGAGCTGCCCAGGTGAGCTGCCCAGGGGAGCCGCCCAGGCGAGCCGCCCAGGCCAGCTGCCCAGGTGAGCTGCCCAGGGGAGCCGCCCAGGTGAGCTGCCCAGGCCAACCGCCCAGGTGAGCCGCCCAGGGGAGCCGCCTCAGCTCTGATCCCTGCTCACCACAGGCCCACAGTCTCAGCTGTGCCCAAATCATCTCCTTGTCCTCAGGTTTCCTTCCCGTCAGCCCTTGTTAACCACTGTTAAACATTAGCCTTCACTAGACGGCTGCCAAGATCCTGCACATGAGTTATTTTCACGCGCAAACCTAGTGGTGGGGCCGTGTTTGTGCAGGAAAACCAGCTCTTTCCAGACGGCAACACGGCACAGCAGACAGGCGGGCAGCCCCTTGGATCCGCTCCGCTCTGAGGGGTGAGCTCGTCCTGTGGGCTTTGGTCAGCTTCGGGGTCACCTCCTCCATGAAGCCTGCTGGCCGCCATACCTGGGGTGGGCTCCCGCCACCTGGTGATTAAAGCTCCAGGGGACTCCAGCGGGTCTCCAGGTTGAGAACCACTGGCTGGACGGGAGATTAACACACGACTCCCGCAGCCCAGACCTACCTGCTGTCAAAGAGCCATGACTAAATACACGCCCACTTGTTCCCATGCTGTCTGCAGCTGAGAGCTGAGAGAGACCATGTGGCTCCCGAGCCTCGCACACTTACCATCGAGACCTTTGTAGAAAACATTTGCCAGCTCCTGGGTTAGGCAGTTGGTCCACCCGTATTCCTGACATCCGCTTGTTTAGCCTTTGCACGCTCAGTCGTCACTCCTTGTGTGTGTGCAACAGGCAGGAACTCCTCAAGGGCAGGGACCCTCTGCGTTGTGTCCCTGTGGCCCCGTGGGCAGCACCAGGCCTGGCCCACAGCAGCTGCTCCCTCTTTGGCAGGTGACCTTTGATATGTTAGCTAATGAAGTCTAGGGTGTCTTAGCAACAAGGTCTGGGTGACCAGGGAGAGCAGGGGCCATGCGGGAGGGGCTGGTTCTTGCCTTAAACATCAACGCCTTTGCTCGCTGGCCCACCCCCCAGGCGGAGGCTCTCAGCAGGCCCCAGGAGGTGCCCAGCATGAGGCTGGGAGGGAGATGATTTCAGGGGAAGAAGCCCTGAGAACTGGGAGCCTAGAATGGGTTCAAGGTTAAGGCTGTGAAACGCAGGCAGCTATGGCGGGGCTGGCGTCTGCTGACTCACAGGCAGGCGGCGAGGAGGATGGGCTTGGGGACCTGTCCAGCTGCTGGAGCCCAGCACAGCCCCCTGACCGGTGGCCCCCCAGCCAGAGCACCTCTGAGGATGGGACGCAACACCTTGCTGGGTGCACAGGCAGCATTGCTCAGAAGAGCAAAAACACTGGGAAGATACTTAAACGTTCATCAATAGGGTATTGGATATTATTATCTTCACAAACAACTTTCAGGAAAAGAGATGAATGAGATTTACATGTACTGATATAGAAAGAGGTTGGAAACTCATGGGTAAGTGGAAAAAAATCAGGTTACAAAAAAAGGTGTGTTGAATTTGAGGCTATTAATATAAGGATTAGTTCTGAGAAGCGCTGTTCCTCGGAGGCGTAATTACAGGACTCTGCTCTCCTGATGCAGTTGGAAGTTTTTTTGAACAAACCTGTGCTATCAGGAAAGTAGCAGAGATGTTTCAGTAAAAGACAGAAAGGGAACGTCTTCCCTGATGGTGACCTTCCGCGGCGTCCGCTCTCGGCCTCTGTGCTGCCCTTGGCCTCCCAGCCACAGAGGCCTGTAAACCAGGGCTGTGCCCAGAGCTCGCTCCCTGCAGCCAGGCCGCCCCTTCGTGCGGACAGCATGGGCAGGCCTCGGTGGCCTCTGGTTCACGCCTGTCATTTTCTAACTGGAGTGCCAGCTCGCCTCCCCACTGGATGGGGTTGTGCAGGAACAAGAGGTGAAAGGACAAAGCAGCAAATGGTGGTGGTGGGGCGGCATTTCCTTGGAGAGGATGGAGACTCCTGCCATAGAGCAGAGGGGTGGCAGTGGGAAGGCGAGATGTGGAGGAAAGAGGGCACGGAGAGAGTGTGGGGAGGCCCTGGGAGGGAGACGTGGGGAGGGTGGTTTGGGACAGCTGTAAGGGACTGAAAGGCAGGGCCGGGGGAGATATCAGGATGTGGGCCAGCGGTGGAGCTGGGTGCTCTTAGGGGACACAGTAATTGCCATGGAGTCTTCAGGGGACCAGGCTGCGTTTCGCTAAGGGGGATGCACATTTGGGTGAGGCCATGTGGAGCTCTGAGATTCATGTGGGTTGCCAATGGGTGAGTGCAGTGTGGGCCTATGGCCCTGCCCACTCTCGACTCGATCATCAGTGGGGTGAAGGTGAGGGTCTCGGCCTGGAGCCACCGCCGCCCCCACCCTGACCCTGTCAGCTGTGCAACTCCTGTCACACGGGCTCAGGCGGCCCCTCTGGAACACCGCGGTGATCTTGGCTGCCAGAGGAGGAGGCCATGCGTGGGCATCCCTCCCAGCTGCACTGTGGCAGGAGAAGCTGGGCTCTGTTTAGATATGGACATGGCTTTAGGAAGTGTTTTCATGTTGTTAGGCAAAGTGACACAGTAATAAGTCCATTGCCCCAAACCAGAAAATAGAGGGAAGTTGAAAAAGGAAGCTCCAGATTTAACCCCGTGTAGTCTCATTATATAGGGTTCATCGCCATCAGGCTTTTGGTATACATTCGGCTAAATAAATGTTTTTGTTGTTAATCCTCACCTAAGGATATTTTTTCCAGTTGCTTTTTAGAGAGCGTGGAAGTGAGGAAGGAAGGGGGGAGAGAGAGTTAGAGAAACATTGATGTGAGAGAGACACTCTGATTGGTTGCCTCCTCTATGCACTCAACTGGGGCTGGGGATTGAACCTGCAACCCAGGTGCGTGCCCTTGCCTGGGAATGGAACCTGCGACCCTTCGGTCCAAAGGCTGACGCTCTAACCACTGAGCAACCGGCCAGAGCCAGCCAAAATGTTTTTGCAGATCAGTGCATCATTTTTTAAACACATCATACCAGGCACATTCTTTTGTCACTTGCCGTCTGCAGGTACCTGAGCATCCTTTTGTGAGCGCACAAGGGCTTGCATCCTGGTTCTGCCTCTCTCTCACTTATCAGCTGTCGCACCTCGTCAGTCACATCACCCTCCAGTGCCTCCATTTCTTCATCAGGGAAACAGAAATGACGCTCACAGGGCGGTGGGAGGGCCTCCGGGCGGGGTGCGAAGTTGCCGTGCAAAGTGCTCTCCAGAGGGAGGGCTGCGCCGGGTGTCCGCCAGCTCAGCCGCTCCTCCTCACACAGGACTTTGTTTCTTTTTTTCCAGGTTTGAGAAGGGGGGACCGGCACGAGGAGGAGGACCTTCGCTTAGATTGCCGCCACGAGAGATACCCAGCCCGTAAGTGGCCTCGTCACAGGGAGCCTGAGCCGATTCTGGGCTGTCTCTAGAGAAAGAACCTGGGAGATGAGCCAGGTGACCCTCTCCCTGACCCTGTGTTCTCCCACAAGCACACTCTACAGAGGGGGAAACTGAGGCTGGTGTCTCAGCAGAGCAAGTCCTCTGCAGGCAGCGGCGGCCCTCACAGTGGGGGTGGGAACGCTAAGCAAGCCAGAGGGAGACTGGAGAGCTAAAGACAGGCAGGCGCACCACCGCAGCTTAAGTCCCGGCCTGGGCCAGCCATCGGCCCCACGGGAGAACAGCAACTGTGTGGAACTGGCCAGGTCAGGGATGTGACGGTGGACAGGATTTGTTTGAGCTGGGGGTGCTCCTGGCAGCTTCATGTGCCTCGCTGTGGGGGACACATAGACAGAATCTAGGGCACCCATTCGATAAAGACATGTCTGGGCCAGAAAGCAGAGGGGAGGTAAAAAGAGAGCAGGACCCGCTCCAGACAGGAGAGGGAAGAGCCGACATGAGACTGGCGTTAAAGGGGCAGAATCTCCGCTGAGCCCCTGAATGCCCTCCATGTGCTCCCTGCCCACCCTGCCCATCTGAAGGGCTTCTCATGCCTGACCTCCTATTCTTTTTTTTTTTTAATATATTTTATTGATTTTTACAGAGAGGAAGGGAGAGGAATAGAGAGTTAGAAACATCAATGAGAGAGGAACATCGATCAGCTGCCTCCTGCACACCCTCCACTGGGGATGTGCCCGCAACCAAGGTACATGCCCTTGACTGGAATCGAACCCGGGGCCCTTGAGTCCGCAGGCCGACGCTCTATCCACTGAGCCAAACCGGTCAGGGCTGACCTCCTATTCTTGCTGACCCCCAACCCCTACAGAAAGTACGCTCCACATTTTGCAGATGAGGAAATTGAGGCCCAGAGAGGTGGAGTAACTTGCCTAAGGTCACACAGCTCAGAGAGTCAGTGGCAGAACAGTCAGAGCTGGCGCTGCCAGTGCCTGGCCCACGTCGCAGCTTTCAGGAAGCTCAGTGTCTTCCAACTGCCAGAGTCTAGGTCTCGGTGGCTGGGGCTTCATCCACCTGCGCCCACAGAGGGCGGGCAGCTCCCTCGCCCCCAGGGTGGGGTCACCATGAGGCCTGTGCTTTGCACCTCAAGATCGTCCCTACTCTTGAATTCCTGCCTCGGGGTCTGCTTCTGGGGAGACCCAGACTAAGACAGTGACGATTTAAACTCAGGCCTGCCTGACTCAATTCCTGTGATCCTAGCAGCGGAGTGAGAATGGCTGTGCCTGGAGGGAGGGGATGGAGGTGGGGGCGGGGAGGCCTCCTGGAGAGGAGAGGAGAGGAGAGGAGAGGAGAGGAGAGGAGAGGAGAGGAGAGGAGAGGAGAGGAGAGGAGAGGAGAGGAGAGGAGACGGGAGGGGAGGGGAGGAGAGGGGAGAAGAGGGGAGGGGAGGGGAGGGCAGGGGAGAAGAGGGGAGAAGAGGGGAGGGGAGGGGAGGGGGGGAGAGGGGAGGGGAGGAGAGGGTCTGGCTTCTCTTGGAGGAAAGGGGCTCCTGCAGGAGCCACCGGCTCAGGAGGACGACCTGCCTGAGGAACAAGAGGTGGCTCCTGGGTGGACCCTGGGCTCACAGCCCATGCCTAGTGGCAGGTGTCTGTGCCAGGGCGGAGGGCGTCCTGGAAGAAGGGGCGAGAACCAGGGTGTGGAGGCAGCTGGGAGCACAGGCCTCAGAGACAAGCCAGCAGAGAGCCCAGGAAGCATATGGCAGGGACAAAGGGAGAGCCTGGCTGTCGGCTGGGCTGAGCTGCCCCAGGGTGCCCCAGGGACACCCTGTGGAAAAAAAGCTGGGGGCTCTTTTGGGGGCAGCGAGGGTGCTGGGAAGAGGGAAGGCCAAAGGGAGCCAGTGTGGCCCTAACAGCGAGCCCTGGCATTGAGAATGAGGAGACCCAGGGTCAGGGGACCACGGAAGCCCTGCAGCCCCAGCGCAGGTCCCACAGCCTCCCCCACCTGGTGCCCGGCTCACCTCCTCAAGCAGAGGGAGCATCGGATGCATTGGCTGGGCCAACAGCCGGCGCCGTTTCCACCTGCGCTCCTCCCACAAGTGCTCACTGCTAGTGCTGGGCAGGTGGCGGGAGCAAGGCGGGCACAGACCGCGGGAGCAAGGCGGGCCATGGGAGCTGACAGTCTAGGGAGAGGGGCAAGCAGAAGTGAACCCAGCAACAAACAAGACCACCTCAGGGGCTAAGGGGCAGTGTGCGATGGTGAAGAGGAAGCAGACAGGCGGCTCCTTAAGAGCCACGTCTCCGAGGAGGGGGAAGGAAAGGATGAGAAGGAGTCGGTCAAATAAAGGGCCACGCAGAAGGGCCGCAGGGGCACAGCTTGGGGGCAAGAGCAGCCAGGCCTGGGAGCCAGCGTGGCCGTGGCGGGAGGTGGTGGGAGTGGGAGGCGGGGCTGGAGGTAGGAGAGCAATCATGGGAAGAGGGGGTGTCGTGGGGACCCCGGGCATTTTGAGCAGGGAAGAGACTATTCAGATTATATATCTACGTCTGTACTGTACACCTAGATCTATACAGGCGGGCAAAAGCAGGTTTACAGTTGTGCAGTGGTTATTCCTGTATTATCATGTATTAACTATTCTGTTATCTCCCAACTGTGGGCCTACTTTTGCCCACACCTGCATATTCCTCAGTCTATTTACCTGTGTCCCTGTCCTTATCCACCTCTCCCTCCACCTGCAGGCGGGAAAGGACTGGAGGGGAGCTGGACAGGGGCCAGCACAGCTTAGCGGGTATTGCTCTCATTCCCGGGCGAGACAGCAGTGGCCGGAGATGGAACGGAGATCAAAGTGGGGGGGAGGGGGAGGGGCTTTGCTGGAAGAATTGTCGGTGTCGTTGTTTGGGTTCCGGAGATTGGGTTGCTGTAGTTTATTGTCCAATAAGGATTCAACAGCAAGTCGCTTGCTTGGTGACCTCAGAAAACCCAAGAAGGAGCAGGCGTGGGGATGAAGCAGGGCAAGGCGGGGTGGCGGTGAACGCCCATTGTCCAGCCACCGGCGCTGTCCCCACCAGGGCCTTGGGCAGCCAGTGCAGAGCACACGTGTCTGAGTCGTCCCCCAGGTGTGACAGCACGTCCTGGTCGTTGTCTGAGGCTGCGGGTGGACCGGGGTGAGAGTCGCTGGGGGTGGTGAGGCGCTGTGCGGTAGGCCAGCAGTGTGCCCACCTCAGTGCCGTGGGGAGGACAGGTTCGTGGGCACGATGACTTCACCCACGTCCAGTCTGAGGACGGGCAGGCTGGGGATGGAGATAGTGGAAAGCAAGGGGCTGCCGGGACCCTTCAGGGAAAAGGGGAGTGGGGGAGGCAGAGAGGCAACGAGGTCCTAACTCCCTGGGGCCCAAGGAGAAGCTAGGGGAGCAGGGGGACAGGCTGTGAAAAGCTGTCAGTTGCCCCTCCCCCAAGGTTCCCAATTCCCAGCCTTTCAGGGAAGCAATGAACCTCAGACCCGCTGCAGCTCTGCCAGGTGTGCCTTTCACCAGGGAGCCGAGCTGGCAGCGATGGCTGATTCTCCGGGGGGCCGGGAAGGCACTGGGGACCCAGAGCTCAGTGGATAAAGCGTCGGCCTGTGGACTGAAAGGTCCCAGGTTCGATTTCGGTTAAGGGCATGTATCTTGGTTGTGGGCACATCCTCAGTAGGAGGTATGTAGGAGGCAGCTGATCGATGTCTCTCTCTCATCAATGTTTCTAACTCTCTATCCCTCTCCCTTCCTCTCTGTAAAAAATCAATAAAATGTATTTTTGTAAAAAAAAAGAAAGAAAGAATGAGGAAGAGCTGGTTTGGCTCAGTGGACAGAGCATCAGCCTGGGGACTGAAGGGTCCCAGGTTCGATTCCGGTCAAGGGCACATGCCCGGGTTGCGGGCTCAATCCCCATTGGGGGGCGCGCAGGAGGCAGCTGATCGGTGGTTCTCTCTCATCACTGATGTTTCTCTCTCCCTCCCTGAAATCAATCAATGTATACCTAAAAGAACGAGGAAGAAAAGGGCCCATCTGCTGTTGGAGCTGAGGGAGGAGCCAGCCCGAAAGTGTCAAATGCCCGTGTGCGGTCACTTTAATTATCCTACAGGGGCTGCTTCTGTGGCCACAGGAAAGTCATTTGTTCATTCACTTATTAGTAGTGAACAAATCTTTACTACAGGTGCTGCCCTGGGTGGGGCCTGTGCTGAGCATGGGAAGAGATAAGGCCTGATCTTGGGCCGGCAGCTCCCAGGCCACCACTGTGCCCTGTGGCCTGAGCTACACTGGGGTCAACCCAGGCGCCTGATCTGGCCGGGGGTGAGGGTGGGTACAGGAGAGGGAGGGCAGGGCCGGGGACTTAGTCGGGGGTGGTCCAACCTGCTGGAATCCCACGGCTGTGGTGGTGACACCTGGTCTTGATGACAGTAACCAGCGAGAAGAGTCAGGCCCCAGGTCTGATGCTATACCTCAGCCTTGTGCACCTGCCGAGGATGTCACATCTACCCACTCATTTAATCCTAAATACAGCCCATGTTACAGACAGGGACCGTGAGGCCCAGGGAAGGGGTGCTGTGCCAGGAGATGGCCGGGCTGGGATTTGCATGGAGCCCATCTAGCTCCAGAGTCCATACCCTGAGCCACCAGGGTGAGCTCCCACATATCAGTCAGCGGGTCCCCGTGGGGGGACACCCCGCCTGCCACGGGGGGCAGCCTATGAGGGTACAGGGCGCAGCCACTGTGGACTTGGTCCTCACAGAGCTCTCGGGCTGGGAAAGCAGCCCCATCAAACAGTCCGGGGAATGACGCCGTCTCCAGAATGCAGCCTCGCCGCCGCCAGTGGGCTATGGCCAAGAAAGTATTTTGGAGGTGCCTGGCAGGTTTTGCAACATGTCTGCACCCGGGAGCCCAAGTTATTACACACGTGCTGTGAGCGGGTCCCTGCTGAGCCCTTTGCAGGGGCGCGTGGCGGCAGCCTGGGAAGGGAGGGCGGCTATGGTGCACGTGAAAATTAAGGCGCTGAAAGGCAAAGGGACTTGGAGGAGATCTTCAGTCCCCTGGGGGCTCAGCGCAGCTTGCGGTAGAGCTTTCCCTCACCCTGGGGGCCAGGCTGTCCCGCTCTGGCGCCCTGAACCCTGGACCACGGTCCTCTCCCTCTGGCTTTTCTTGAACAGATGAAACATTGCCTTCACAGGCCCTCTGTACCTGCTGTCCTCTCTGCCCGGAATGCTCTCCCTCTAACGCCCTGCATGGCTGGCTTCATCTCATCTTTAGTCTCGGCCAGCAGGCCACTTGCTCAGAGAAGCTGCCCCAGCTGCCCGCCATCGCCTCGTTTTCTGTCCATCCAAGTGTCTGTCCCATTTGGACCTTTCACATGGACATGCTTGCGTTTGGTTCTGTTGTCTCTCCCCGCTAGGTTCCATGAGAACAGGCACCCTGTCTTGTTTTGTTCGTGTCTGTATCCCGAGAGCCTAGAACAGTGCGTGGCACACAGTAGGTACTCAACGCCTGGCTCTGACCTCCAATTCCCTCCCACTCTTTTCCACCCGAGCAGCCACTGTGACATGAGCAGCGACATTTGCTTTTGGTTATCCTAAATTGGTTACTGTTTCTTAGGCTGCTGTGAAATGGATTCTGCCACGATTTTTTTTTTTCCTGAGGAAAGCGTTTGCTTCTGAAACCTGCCTTTGGAGCTTTGTAGGGCCACCAGCTCGCTCAGAAGCACATCAGATGTGACATTTGACAGAGAGACTGCTGCCTTATGGTCCAGGTGTCTGCATCTTCCTTTCAGGGGCAACTGGGGTTTGCAACTGATTGCAGCTGTCAAGTTCAATGCCCAAGACAAGCTTTTGATTTTGCCAGGTGTGTCTGGGAGGCTGAGCCGGGTGAGGCTGTCGCTCACTGGCTACAGAGGTGGCTTCTGGGAGCTCCGTCTAGACGAATTTCTGCCGCCACTGCCCTCAAAACAGCACAGGGAATTGCAAGGAAGCCTTTTCTGGACCCAGAGCAACTTGGCATTTTTATTAGATCAAGATCAAATCCAATGGAGTCCCGTTGAAGTCTGCTCCTTTATTAAAATGGAAACAGACACTATTTCTGAAATTAGTATCAATGCCAACTTGTTGGGCACACAGACAGGCTTGCAGCTTGGCAATGCCTGGCATGGGTGTTGAGAGGTCCAAGCCAATGTCAGCATCAGAATCACCTGGAGCAGGGGAGGGGGGGATGCTCCTTAAAATGCAGATTGCCAGGCCCAGCCCTGGATGTGGGGCTCAGGGGGGCTGGGCGGGGCCTGAGGTTCACATTTCTAACACATCCCCAGCGATGCCGCTTCTGCTGGCCCACAGACCAAGCCCCAAGCAGCACTCGCCCCAGGCCAACACCTGCCCCTCCGAGTCTGCTTTGTCCCTTGCTTGGGCTATTCAGCGGTTCTGGGTGGAAATTGCTGCTTTAGGGCCAACGCCCTGCCAATCCTCCTCCTAAGACACAAACCTGACCATGCCTTCCTCACCCCCAGCTCCACACCCTCCTGTGGTGGCACCAGGTGGTGGCGGGCACTGCGCCAGCCCCTCTGGCACGTCCTTGCCGAGACCTGCCCTCACCAGCCCATCATGGCTTCATCTTTCTTCAGCCACTCACCACGCTGAGTTGACTTTGGGAACTCTCTCTCCACTAGAATGGAGACGTCCCTGGACGGGACCTGGCTACCACGTTCACGGGCAGCCCCAGTGTGAGCACGTAGTCTGTCGCCAGAGCCTTTGGGACTGCCTGACTTCTGGCACCTGCTCGTCAGGCAGTGTGACTCTGAGGAGCAGGTCCAGTTACAGGTGGTGATCCTTGGCTTCCCAGAAACAAGGCCGCTTTCCTAGCCCACTCCACACTGAAGCTGCCACTGTTCTTCTTATGCCCTTTTTTGCATGAGGCCATGTTCCTGCAATCACTCCTGATCCCAAGAAACACTTGGGGCAGCTGTTAAAATACTGGCCTCGCTGGAGATGTCAGTGCTCTGCTTTGGGGCAGGCCCAGAATCCAACCTTAATTAAATCTGATGACCCGGGATGGGAGGGACCCTATCCCCCAGGAAGCCTGCTGAGTCTTTCACACCTGCACCCTGCACTCCTCACCCCAGCTTCCCAGGCCTCCTTGCTTTCCCTAGCCACCAACATTGCTGGGTTTTCACACCTCCTCAAAACCTCATTTACCTGCCAAGGAGCTATTTCACACCCTGTTCCTTCTGCCCGAGGACACCTGCTCCCTTCCTCCATTTGGCAAAAGACAAACAAACAACAACAAAAAACACAAATAAAAACCCAGTGGAATCATGAGCTCCACAAGTGCTTTCAAAGTCTGGCTCAAATGTCTGGGAACAGCCACCAGCACCTCCCCAGCCCTGGCAGTCGTGGTCACCTTCACCTCTGCATTTTCCTGGCCAGGCACTCATGTCTATGAGGCAGAACTTAGTGGCCCAGACTTTGGAGTGAGATTGCCTGGGTTCAAATCCCAGCAGAGAGACCTTTGACAAATGACAACCTATTTGGGCCTCAGTTTTCTCACCCATAAAATGGGCAGAGTAATGACACCTAACTCATTTCTGAGGAGTAACTGAGCCAGTGACGCACAGGCAGTGGCTCCGGGATGTGACATAGTGAGAGCTGAAGGCGTGTTTGCTCTTATTGTCTCCTCGTGTGCATCTGTCTCCCTCACCAGGCTGTAGACACGGTGGGGGTAGGGAGTAGATCTGTGCCTCACTCATGTCTGTAGACCCAGCACCCAATATGGAGCTGACACACAGTAGGTGCTCAGCAAATGTTTAACAAGGGAATGAAAGAATCAGTGGCTCTGAGGACAGGGGGGAGGTTAGGTGGACTCAGTCTGATTTCAGGTGTGAAAAAGAGACAAAGAATGTTTTAGCACAGACAAATGGGTCTGGGAAGATGGACTCCGGTGAAGGAAGGATGGGGTCCCCATTCAATCCCCTGGACAATATGTCCCTAAGGTGGACCAGTCAACCCAACTTTGCCCTCCATGTGGGTCCCACACAAGCCTGCTCTTCTTCCCAAATCCTCCAGACGTCATTCATTCAGCAGCCGCGTACCATCAGCACTGGCCTGGGATTGGCCTTGTGCTGGGACGCGGTGACGGGTAAAAGCAGAGCTGTCTGTGTCCTCACGCTGCATCTGGCCTAGGATGGAAACTGGGAGGCAAGGTAACATCTCACCAGATGTGATGGAGTCCCAGGGTGCGGCTTTACAGAGCAGGGTCCCCTGGGAGAGGCCGTCGGGTGCCTTTCCAGGGCAATGCAAGAGGGATGGTGGTGTCACTAGCTGAAGGGTCTTCAAAACCAGGCATCTTGGCGCTCCCCTTGATTCATTGCTCCCCAGGTGACATCTTTTTTTAGAGGCCGGAGTTCAAGGTTGGGCAGCCAAACTGCAGGCTCTGACTGGGCCTTCAGCACCTTGGACAGCGGGAGTCTCCAAAAGGCGCACCCTTTTAAAGGGATCCCGCTCTTGGTGCTGGGCTGGGCTGCAGTGGGGTCGGAGCTCCAGTACCAGCCGCCTGCCCACCCTCACTAACTCCTCCACCACTTCAGAGCACCTCGGACAAGTGCCCTCCCCTCCAAGAGCCCGTTTCCCCATCTGCAATGCACCCCGTGGTGGCATGGGCATTGGCATTCTTGGTTTCCAAGGGCCTCCCAATGGAACGAACCCATTTTAGATGTGATTTCACTCAGTTCCGCAGAGCTAAGAGCTGACCCCTGGATCTTGGTGCCTTGGAGAGAGTCAGGACAGTGATTTTTCAGTTAAGACGGGAAGAGACGGATGCGAAGTATGTTCACATTTTGATATTTGGATTTAAAATGGAAGAGAAATCACATGGAGAGCCTCCAATGTGCTGAGGACTCTGGGAAGCCTCAGAGGTTTCCAGGGGATTTAAAATACAGTATTGCCACCAGCCCTGGTTGGAAAAATCTCTTCCCACCCAGGGGCTCGGGCTTCCCCATCTGTGAAAAGAGGCAGTTGCACCCAGCACTTGCAAATGGTTCTGGCATTTTGTTTTCACATCTCTCTGAGACTGGATAATGGCGGGCTTCTCTGCAGGGGGCCTCCTGCCTGCTTTCTGGTTTGCATCCATTTCCTGTCTCAGAGAGGTGACCTTACTTGTCAAAAGGTGACTTTACGCAGCTCAATGCAAAGGTCATGTAGCGTGTAAGTGGGAGAACTTGGATTTAAACCGTTGACTGTCAGACTCCAAGTACAGTTGTTCCTCCTGCCCCCGCCCCGCCACCTAAGGAGGAGAGGCTTAGCAGAGAGCCTCTCATGGTGAACAGACTCAGGCAGGGAAGGACAGGTGAAGCCCCCTCCATCCCCACCACCACCACCCCCACCACTTCGCCCCACTCAGGGCCACTCCATGGCCCTCCTGCATAGTCTCTTTGTTGTAAAGCCAGCTCAGGACTCCCTCTGTGCCTGGCCAGGTGTGTGTGTGTTGGGGCGGGGGTGGGATGAGGGCCTGATCTCTGCCTGCATCGAACCCCAGGTTAGTTGGGGAAACACCACAACACAAAGTGACAAGCACAGGGGGAGAAGGATGTGCAGTGTGTGGGGGACACAGAGAGGGAGCATTTCAAAGAGAAGTGGGGACTGGACAGCCAGAGACCAGCAGGGAGATCACCCTGGCAGAGAGGCCAGGGCGTGCGAAGCCATAGACGGACTCGTGGAGCAGGATGCAGGCGGGGAAACGGGCAGACACGGCCTCCTGGGTGGAGTCTGGCCTCAGAATTCTGCTTGGCCCACGGATGACTTAAAGTTTTAAAAATCTTAGTTGTGATCATTTTTATCGGAGATCTTAATTTGAAACTCTGATTCAGTTTGTCAGAACGCTTTGGAAGAGGAGAGCTCACAGTCCCCGCAGCAAGCACTGCCCGGAGCTGAGGAATGGCCACTCTGGCCTCTCTGCCCACTCCCGCCATCGCCTGGGCCAGGGCATTTGGACGTAGGGTTTCTCAATCTGCAGTGTTAGGGCTGTTTGTTTTGCTTTGCTTTGTTTCTTGGCTGGTGACTGGCCCCAAAGAGAAGGGACTATAAGGAGGGAGTGAGCGGGGAGTCCTGGTGGGCAGTGGGGGCTCTCAGGCCTGCGGAGGACAGAACACCCAGCCCCCCAGCAAGTGGCTCTGAGCCCCAAGCTCTGTTGGGAGGCTGGAGAGGGAAGGAGGGCCTAGTCTTTAGTGAGCTGACCTCTGGATCCAGGGGACAAGGAGCCTGATTTAACTCAAGGAAGGACAGGGACCATGGCCTTTCTTTACTTTTTAAAATTTAATTTTTAGAGAGAGTGGGAGGGAGGGGGAGAGAAAGAGAGAGCAACATCGGTGTGAGAGAGAGAGACTTTGATTGGTTGCTTCCCGCACATGCCCAAACTGGGGCCAAAGATGAACCTGCAACCCAGGTATGTGCCCTTGACTGGGAATCGAACCTGTGCCCCTTCAGTGGGGGGAGGGGGGCAACGCTTTAACCACTGATCACACTGACCAGGGTTAATTATTTTATTTCATTTATTGTTGACCTTTTCTTGTTCCAATGAACTCTCCGGGGTTATGCAACGTAAGAACAACTACAATCACTTTTAAACACTCATTTAGGGAAGTAATCAAACCTTCCTTTGCACCAAATGTTTGCTTTTAGATTTTTTTTTTAAATCTCAAACTCTTATACCTTGGCAGCAAGCACTTCCAAAGAACGCAACTGTCTCAGTGACTGGGGCCAAAACAAATGTTTTTCCTGAGGCCACACGATCCCAGAATGTTTGCCAACTGTTTCCCACCCCTTCTAAAAGAGAGAGTGAAATGAGCAGAGCACCAGCCAACACTGACGGATATTAAACAGGAGAAAGCCAGAGGGGAAACACGCTGCGCATCGCCATCTTCACTCTCCCTGTTCCTTCCGCCTCTGTTACCAGGAAAAACCTTCCCTGCTCAGAGCTGCTTTGGGTGGAGGAGGGGTGTGAGCAGCCTGTCCCCGGGGGTGTGTGAGCAGGGGCTCAGCTTCAGCAGGGATTTCCACGTCCAGGGGTTTGATGTAAAGGCTCTGACTGACCTGAAGGGTGACAAGAAGGTCTGAGTACCCCTTCGCGCAGGAAAAACACACACGGAGCACGTGTCTTTTAACATGAAAGTTTGCAATCAGGAAGAAATTTATTCAATCCAGTTCCACTCCGGTGGGACTCCTAAGGTGGCCGCTGTCTTTGTTGAGTCTCGGTTTCCTCATCTGTGACATGGCAGTGGCTGCCTCCCGGCGTGGTGTCCTGACAGTGCGCTCAGTCACTGTCCGTTTCTCCCATGCCCTCCAGGGCGCACCTCCTTCTTCACCCCCATCGACCCCGTGGAGCGGCCTCCCTGGGTTGAGCCATAGCTCTCCTGGGTCCCCGGCTGAGAAGAGCCACTCGGGGTGGGTGTTTGAGATGAAGGGGACCCCTGCGGGCTGGGAGAAGATGCTGCAGGCTTCCTGCAAGAGGCAGACGTGAGCTGGGCCTTGAGGGTTTGAGTCACGGCAGGTACAAGGACATTGTGTCCTTTAGGCCACAGTGTGGAGAGGGAAGTGGTCTGGCATGTTAGAAAGACACCAGGGAGGCTCTTGCACGGAGCAAGCTCCTGAGGCTCAGGGAAAACTGGGGTGTGCCTGTGCATCAGGATAGCTCCCAGCCCTCCTGCTGAGGGGTGGGCCTCACTGGGAGCTTGGCCCAGAAAGCTGCTCGGAGTCAGCTGGGCCCTCGCTGCCCCTGGGCCAGCCAAGGACTGGGCCTACGTGCCTCTCCACGCGTCCTCACCCTCCACAGCTCCCAGCACATGCAGGACACAGTGTAGCTCAGGCACGTGGGCCGATGGGTGGGGAGGGGTGTTTGCGGGGTGGCTGGGATGGGTGGTGGGTAAATGGTGGGCAGGGGAGCAATTGGTGAGACTGAGGGAGTGGGTGGGTGAAAGGAAAGCAGAGATGGAGAGTGGGTGGGGGTGGCCTGGTGTAGGGTGGGTGAGTGTGGCAGGAGGGTGTGAGGGCTGGTGGTGGGGCAGTGGTGGGTGTTGGTGGGATGTTGGTGAGTGTGGGCAGGAGGGTGTGAGGGCTGGTGGTGGGGCAGTGGTGGGTGTTGGTGGGATGTTGGTGAGTGTGGGCAGGAGGGTGTGAGGGCTGGTGGTGGGGCAGTGGTGGGTGTTGGTGGGATGTTGGTGAGTGTGGCAGGAGGGTGTGAGGGCTGGTGGTGGGGCAGTGGTGGGTGTTGGTGGGATGTTGGTGAGTGTGGGCAGGAGGGTGTGAGGGCTGGTGGTGGGGCAGTGGTGGGTGTTGGTGGGATGTTGGTGAGTGTGGCAGGAGGGTGTGAGGGCTGGTGGTGGGGCAGTGGTGGGTGTTGGTGGGATGTTGGTGAGTTGGGGGCAGGAGAATGGAATTGGGGACTTGGTGGGTTAGTGGGTGTGTCAGCAGGCTGAGAATAGGCGAAAAGGTGGCGAGTGGAGGGTGGATGGCGGGTGAACGAGTGGTTGCTTGGGGCTGTGGGTAGAGGTGTATGTGGGAAGCAGGGCTGGTGGGTGTGTTAAGGGGGTGGTGGGAGGATGGGTGGTGCGCGGTGGGGTGTGGTGTGTTGGTGGGCGGAGGTGCGTGAGTGGGTTTTAGGGCTGCGGGCAAGTGTAGGTGGGAGGAGTGTGTGAGTGGAGTGGTGGATACATTGGTGGCTGTGGATATTGGCAGGTGTATGTCTAGGTGTTGGTGGACTGGTGGGTGGATGGTGGGTAGGGGGCATGGGGTGGCGTGGAGAGTTGGGTATGTGGATGGGTGGAGGGTGAGCTGGTGAGTGGGACAGTGGGTGGGAGCTGCATGTGGGCAGACAGCTGGGTCGAGGGAGTGTTGGAGGGCAGGTGGGAGGCCGGTGGGTGGGTAGTGAGCTGGTGGGGCAGGAGGGGCGCAGGGGTGCAGAGGGAGGGAGCACTGTTAGCCTGACCCCTCATCTCTCGGCAGGACACCAGCCACACATGGGCGATTCCTGGCCGCGGAGCTCTGCACACGAGGCCGCAGAGCTGAGCCGCCAGTGCTGGGTCCTGGGGCACTGGGTGTGACCGAGACCAGCCGGCCCAGACCCAGCCACCATCAGCACCAGCCCCCCACAAGGCCGTGCGTCTGGCGCCACCGAAACCTGGCCTGTGCTCTCTGAACCCAGCCAGCCTACACGGGAGACACCGGCTGGCCCTGCCCATCGCTGCCCGGGTCTCAGGCCCGAGCAGTGGGACCTGCGGGCCTGCAGAGTACACAGGGCTGCACCGAGCAACTTTGGGACAGCAACTTCTCACTCTTGCGGGTGCCAGGAAAAACGCAGACATGGGCCATTGGAAGCCTGTGGTCCCCCGAGCCAGCTAGGAAGTTCAGAAGGTGCCCAGTGACACATAACCTTTCGGGGGGCAGGGCATGGCACTGCAGGGGTCACACAGCAGGCACACAGCAGGGGCTGAATAAATGCTTGTTGAACCTGTTTTCTTGCTGTGTGTGTGGAGGCCAGTTGCTCTCTGGGCTTGGCTGCCCCTTCATGGCTCCATCCTATCAGGTCCCAGAGGAGCCTGAGGTGGACAGCTTGAGTGTGCTGCGGCCAGGGTCCGACATGGCGTGGAAGGGAGGAAGCCTAGAGCCTCACTGGGTCTGGGGGTCGGGTCAGGCTGCAGGCGGCCTTGGATTCCAGAGGGTGGGTAGGGTTGGGGCGTCAGGCAGATGGGAAATGTGGGATGGGCAAGAGAAAGGGCCTCACACCCAGATCCTCAGCCACTCTGACCCCCATGGGGACTCTTTACCTTACGTTTAGAGCCACCTTTACATCAAATATCAGGGCTTAGAAGCTGAGGAAACAGATTTTTACTCTAACGACAGGAGACCTTAGGATCACAGAGATGAAGAAACCTGACCCAAGATCACAAAGCTAGCAGAGTTGTGACCTGAACTATAGAAATGGGGCAGAGTTGGAGCTTGAACCAGGACTCCCGACTCCAAGAGACCCTGTCTCTTCCCCAAGGATTTCTAGAACTTTATCTCAAGCAGACAATGTTCTCCTTCACTCTTCCATAAACTCATCATTCATTTAATCATTCATCCATCCATTTACCCATCATCCATCCATCACCCATCCATCATCCATCCATCTATCCATCCCTTATCCATCCATCATCCATCATCCATCCATCCATTATCCATCATCCATCCATCCATCCATCCATTCATCCATCCATCCATCCATCCATCCATCCATCATTTACCTGTCCATCATCCATCATCCATCCATTATCCATCATCCATCCATCCATTCATCATTCATCCATCCATCCATCCATCCATCCTTTTTCTATCCATCATCCATCATCCATTCATCATCCATCATCCATCATCCATCCATTTACCCATTATCCATTCACCATCCATCCATCATCCATCATTTATCCATCCATCATCCATCATCTATTATCCATCATCCATCCATTTACCCATCATCCATTCACCATCCATCCATCATTTATCCATCCATCATCTATCATCCATCATCCATCCATCAGTTGTCATAATTCCCTGCATCAGACATCCATACATCATTCTTTCATGCATCACCCATCCTTGTTATTCAACCATTCATCCATATATTCATCTGTCCAGTGATATAATCCATTGTTCCCTATTATGGGCCAAGTACTGCGGTAGGCACTGGAGGTAGGATATGGAACCATCCAGAGAGGGTATCTGTCTTCGCAGAGCTAACAGATGGGCAGGACAAATAACTAACAGATGATGATAGTTCAGTGTGTGAAGAGCTGCGGCGCCCAGCTCTGGGCCAGGCAGCGCAGGTTCAGATTCCAGCCCCTTCACTTGAGACCTTGGGCAACTTGCCTGACTTCTCTTGTGCCTCATCCCCGTGGGCACATAGATGATCATTACAACTACCTCTTAAAGCTGCTCTGAGGGCTAAATGAGCTGATGTCTGAGAAGCGTTTCGGACAGAGCCTCGCAGAGTGCATGTGCTTTGCCGGTGTTTGTTCTTCCCGCCATGGGGGGAGGAAGGGGGCTGTGGGAGCCCAAGGCAGCACCTGCTGGGTGGGGGGCATTGGTGAGAGGAGGCTCCTCTGGGAAAATGACACTTAAGCTAAAACATAAAGTTGTCTAGACGTCAGGTAGACACGCATGTAGAGGGAAAGACAGTTGGGAGCATTGTAGGAACTTGAGAACAGTCTAACAGCAGGTGTGGCGAGAAAGGAGAGCAGCAAGGTGGTGATGACGCAGGTTGTGGAGGTGGGTGGGGCCAGGCCAGCGGGGCTGAAGCCCCTTAGGAAGCTTAGACTAGTCCTGAGCAGCAACAGCGGCTGCTTTCAGCACAGTGGGAAGCACCCAACTGCGCTTCTGAAAAAGGCCATCAAAGCCATGGATGGAGCCCCGGCATCCTCCTCACCCTGATTGAGGAGAGAGAAGAGGGTGTGACCCTGGGGACAGGACAGAGGGCAGATGCAGGAGCTAGTGAGGAGGGACAGATCAACGGGCTAGGGGTGGACTGAGGAAGGGAAAGTCCCGGTGCCTGGGGCTCCCGGTGGAGGTGTCTGCTCATTCATTCATTCATTCATTCATGCATTGATTAATCGAGTGAGTGCTTCATTAGCCCATCTTTCATTTGCTCAGCATTTTGGACCTACTATGTGGGGCAAGAGATGGGTCTGGAGAGAGAGGAGGCCCAATTACAAAGGCCTTGCCTGTCAGGACAGGAGTCCAGGCTTTGGCCTCTGGACAAGAGGAACCCAGAGGCTACAAATGTGGGCTGGACGTCCGCCCCACAGGCACTGGCCCATCCCTGGCTTCCGGAGCTCCGTGCTCACTGAGCTCCTTCTGACGTTGGCAAGTGGACCTCAGAAGTCCAGGACGTGCTTTTAGGTGGCACGTGGGTAAAATTTTAATCTATTTTAATAGTTGTGTTTATGTAACTGTGTCTTAGGAAAAAATGTATAACGCGCACATCAGTGCCTGATTTCACAGATATTATTGCTTAAGATGAAACCAAAATAGGTATTTGAGTAAAAAGAAAGAGTCGGCTTAAAGAAAAATCTCATTAAATAAATAATTGTGCAAGTGTATGTGACTATGATATGCGGACGGCTTCCCCAAGGGCCACTGCACCACCCTCAGGCTTCAAGTCCTTTTGTCGTTTCTGAGCACTTGCCGGCAGGGTGTGAGAACAGTCTTACAGAGCCTGCAGCAAGAAGGCTGCTGGTTAGATGGAAGGAAGCACTTCCAGGCAGGCTGGCAAGTGATCCCAGTGGGTCCCCACGGAGGGTGACTGGGAGGCTCGCTTCACGCAGGGAGCACGTGCCACTCCCGGATCTGGGAGGAGGGAGAACCAGCTGGTTTGAAGGCAGGGACTCCTGGGTGAGCACGGAGAACCTGCCTGGGGAAGTGAAGGCCCCTCCTTCGGACCCTGCAGCTTCCCCCGCTCAGTCCCGTGCCCGTGGACATGTTCTGGCCGCTACATGGCTGAATGGTGCTGGCTTTGTATGTGTGCACGCTTTTCATCTTGACCCCCATACGTTGGCCTGATCCACAGACCAGAGCGGTTCTCATGTTCTGCTCTGGGGATTTGCACCCAGTGTCCCTCTGGTCACGTGCCCTGGGCTTGAGCGCACATGCCAGCCTGGACACATCTGAGCGCAGGATGCCGCTCTGCATGTACACGTGTGCTAACTTGTGTCCTTGGCACTCATCATGCTGTGTGCCCCCATTGGACCCATACACTTGGGTGCACGTGTGTCTGCACTGACCCAGTGCCCTGAAATGGGGCTCTGCCCTCTCATTTGCCCACATCACCCCTGTGTCCCCAGAGACAGAGGGCCTTCGGGGCTGTGGTCCTTCCCCAGGTGGAGGGCTGATGGGCAGGACCAGTCTCAGGGGGCACCCGGTTCATGTCCCTCCGTGGCTGGTGGCTGTGATGAGCCATCATCCCACCACCCCCATCGAAGCCAGCTGCCTGGCCTTCGGTAATGGAAACGTCAAGTTGATTCATGGGCATTCATCAGCGGCAGCCAGGCCTGAGGACAGGCATTCTGGGAGGCCCATCCCCTGGGAAGAGCCGCTGCTGCCAGAGTGCCTGACCCCTTGCTTAGGAGGAAGTGAGGGTGGAGGAAAGCATCTGGGGCTGCCAAGTTAATTCTGACAGCAAAAATGTCACTTCAGACTGTGAGAAGTGCTGCGGAGGTGAACCGAGGAGAGGCCTGATTGGGACCGGAGCGGGAGGGCAGGCCTCACAGCGGAAGGGCCATGGCAGCAGGGACAGAGGATGAGGAAGGAGGCAGCAAGGGTTGTGGGCAGAGTCACAGCATGTGCAAAGGCCCTGGGGTTGAGGACAACGCTGAGAGGCTCTCTGACAGGACAGGCTGCTTGGAGCTTGGGGCACGAGGTCTGCTGCTGAGGGGTCACTGCAGCCAGGGTGTGGGGACCTTGTGGATCATAACAAGGAGTGTGGCTTCACCTGGGGCCATGGAGCCATTGACAGGAGGGCTTTTTGTTTGTTTGTTTGTTTGTGTCCAGTCCCAATATTGTATTTTGAACCAAAAAAAAAAAAAAAATTGAACTGTATTAACTGAATCTCAAAAAGTGAAAGGCAACACAACAGAAGCTCAGCATGGGGTGATAGTAACAGGGGTGCCAGGGTCTGTTAGGACGTGGGCGTGATCAGCTCTGCAGCCTGGGGATGGGAGTGGGGCAGAGGCTGGGTGACCAGGGAGGGAGCGGCAGCAGGTCCCAGTGGACAGTTGGGGCCTAGGGGTGCTGGCACTGGGGATGGGAGAAGGAGCACAGTGTGCCTTGGAGATGAGAGGGGAGTGAGGGGCCTGGGGCGCTAGACCGGCTGGGCATTGTCAGAGGCGCCTGTCTGGGCTCTGACGCTGTGCAGTGGGGACACGGTGGGCCACATGGGCCTGTGGGAATCAGGAAGAGGTGCCCTTGGGTGGGTGAATCAAATAAGCTCCTGCCCCCAAACCACAGGAGGTGCGGCTCGGAGCACATGGCTCAAGGGCTGGGGTTCCACTCCATCGTCCCTTGGCCCTGGCTGTGGCGAGAGCAAACCGCACAGCTGCTCCCATGGATGGCCGGGGTGGGACTGAGGACAAACAGCCATGCGGGGAGCATCAGTCCTAAGGAAAACCAATCCTCGCATGGGATTTACTGTGTGGACAGACAGGAAAGCACAAGCCGACCTCTGCCCTCCCCCGCACGCCCAGCCCCTGCTACCCTGGCAGTTGCCTCCCGAGCCACATTTCATCCTGGACTGATGTTATCTGAGCCTTGCCTTGGGGGAGGATGGTGGCCAGAGGCCTGGCCAGGACTGGGGGAGGCGGGGCCAGCACCGCAGAGTGGTGGGGGCTGGACTTGCTCCTGGCCAGCCAGCCCCGCCATGGCTCCCCGTCACCAGTCACCAGCGTGCTGGGGGAGGGCACCTCCGAATGAGGCCTCTGTCCAGCAGGATGTGCACCTTCAATGACACAGCAGCCACAGGCTGTCCCTTCCGCAGGGGCTGGGAGCCTGGAAGTGGCATCATCCATGCCATGTGTGTCTAGCCATGCAGACAGCCCCACGGCTCACTGGGACATGTGGCCCATTTGGCACAGGCCCCACCTGCCTCCTCCAGACCCCACCTGGGCCTGTGGCCTGACTCGATGCCGGGCTTGGGTCCCAGGCCCGGGAGAGCCCTCTGCATGCCTAGGTGGCTGGGGCCTGATTCCCAGGGGCAGAGTCCTACCTACTCTGGGCCCCACAGTGTCACCTCATCCCATCCTGCTCCCCCATTCATTCCCTGCCTCAGTCTCAGGGGTGCAGGCTCAGGTGCATGTGGGCTGTGAAGGCAGTGTCAGCGAGAGAAGCAGTGGGGAATATGGTGGTCTGGGCCCAGGACCCTCCAATTTCTCCAGAGACCTGGGGAACCACACAGACCAGCACAGCCAGCCCCACCTGCGAAGGTGGAGCCACCAGACAGTGGCTTGTCCTTCACTCAGGGCTGGATGGGGCGGAGCCTCAGAAAGGAACCATCCTGGCCCCAGGAGGGATGGAGGTGAGGCCTGGCCTGGGAGGGATGTGGCAGCTGCCACTGTCAGGCTGCAGAAATGGCTTGGCAGCTCTGGCTCCTCTGAGCTTGGGGAGCCAGTGCGGGAACTGTCTGGAGACAGACAGACAGACAGAAGCAGGCCCTTCACACTGCTGGACAGAGAAAGCAGGCCCGCAAGGGGACAGAGACTGGGGAGAGGTTTCTCTGGGAACCCCAGCCTGCTCCTCTTGTCTGCTGTGGCTGATTCATTCCCAGGAGTCCACACCTGGGCTCGCTGGCACCCAGGCCTGGCGGCTGCAGCTTGGGGCTGATTTACACAGTGCTTATGGCTGGGGTGGGATGGAGGTGCGGAGAGGGAGCTCAGTCTCCCACCAGGGTGAGGGTGAGGGTGGGGCCTGCCACCCTGAGCATGTGCAGGTCACCCAACTGACCCGGCCTCTCTGGGGCTGGGGGGTAGAGTGAGGGTTCAGGACTGATCTTCCTCCCCTTACCCCCTGGAGAGCCGAGGAGGGTGGAGCCACAGGTGGGGGCTGCGCCCTCTGGGGCTAGGGACAAGGGCAGGTGGGAGCTGCGTGGCTACATAGCACTTGTCACCGTTTTGTGGGGCACCCGGTATTTGTTTGCTGGGTTAAGCTGAGCCAACATTTGAAAGTTGATTTCACATTAAAAGGAAATAAAGCACCTGAGTGTCTGGCTTCTCTCAACCGCAAAGGCCCGGGGTCACTGGGCCATTGGTGTGCGCTGCCCTGCAGACCAGGCCTCCCAGCCAGCTCTGCTCCCTGAGTGACAGGGACCTGGGCCAAGGCACTGGTTGCTGGCTGCGAGACTTACTGTGGCTGAGAAGTGGGGCACCTCACTCGGTCTCCCTCCCCACAGGGAGGGTCTCCCACATACAGCCCCAGAGGGAGGAGGGTGGCTCTCCCACGGCAGGTCTGGGCAGAGCAGGCCGCGCTGTTGCCCTAGGAGCTCAGAGGGGCAGGAGCAGGAGCGGCTGCAGAGGCCCTGCCATCCTCCATCCATGGGCTGGGACGGACAGAGGGACTCCCTCACCCTGGCACAGGGAGCGAGGTGGGCTTCCTCAGGGCCTCTTACCCACCGCCAGGCAATTGCTGGCACCTACGCTGCAGTGCAGACGCCCACCCCTCACCTGAACCTTCTTTCCACTCAAGCGCTGCTCTATCTAATGCCAAGTACTGCCACAGGCAGGGGCGTGGGGCCCGAAATGGGAGGCCAAGAATCAGCTCTGGTGTGGGCTCCAGCATCCGTGCCGAAGGCGACTCCGCACTAGAGGGGCTTCACCGCGCCTCACTTTCCCCTGGTTGTCCTGGGGTTTGGGCCGGGACTAGTCATCTCAGAGCTGTGCCTCTGCACATCAGGTTCCTTGTCAACAAAAGGAGGGCCTTGCAGTGCCCACCCGGGTGCTGCTCCATGAGGTAGATGGGTGAGAGCCAGGCACGGGATACCGCCAGACGTGTGGGCTCCTAGCACCACATACACATGGGCTTCTTCTCACATAGCGCCAGGACCAAGCACAGAATACCGCTAGATGTGTGGGTTCCTAGCTCCACATACACATGGGCTTCTTCTCACACAGCGCCAGGACCAGGCACAGAATACCGCTAGATGTGTGGGTTCCTAGCTCCACATACACATGGGCTTCTTCTCACACAACGCCAGGACAAGGACCCCCACTCGCAGCTGGGGAAACAGAGCTCAGAGAGGGACATGCCCGTGCCACTGGGCCAGCCTTCAGTGGACTCTGGCTCAGTTCCTGGAGGCAGCATGGACTACCTCTGACCTCAAACCCAGTGTGGCAACCTGTTCTTAATAACATCTCTTATTGATTTTGCAAGAGAAAAAAATAGAAATTTATTTTAGAGCTAACGCCTGTCAGCCTTTCTTTCCTCTGAAATTGCATGGTGCACACAATTACTATAAACATCAGCTGATACCCAGGGGCGAGTGTGCAGGGTTTGGGCAATGTTCCCAGGAATTTGTCCTGAGCCCATGCCTCGGGCGCGGATGGACAGCGGCTCCCTGGAAAGGCCTGGCACTGTCTCAGGCATCGAGAGTTGGACTGATCAGCTCCAGCGGCATCAGCTCTCCTGGGAGCTCGGTCCCAGAGGCTCCCCACATCTGGGAGGTGAGCAGAAAGGTGGGGGCTTGGAAGCTACAGAAATGATGGATTTTCTTGGGGAGAAACAAGTCCTTATCTTCACACGGACCCTGCGCTGCGAATGAAAAGCGCATTTGCACAGCTGCCCAAGGAGGCTGTGAAGCTCAGAAAGTATCTGCAGGCTCTCAGTTGCATAGGAACGCACTCGCAGTACAGTAATGCGGCCGGGCTGGGCGCCAGGAAAACAATGGATTAATACTGGGAACGAGAAATTACCCACCACTGGGAAAGCAATTAGGTTCCTGATCTGAGCTCGTTACATAGATGGAAATAGATGTGCCCCGGGCTCTGCTGGGCGGGGTGCAAGGCACGTCTCCAACTTGCTGGGAAGCTGCTGGAAGAGGGAGGAGCGTGGGGGCCTGGCCAACGAGAACCCCACTCCTGGCTCCGAGGGGGGCCAGGGACCAAAGACCCAGCGAGAGAAGCCTGCAGACTCTAGCTGGGCAGGGAGCGGTGAGGCCTCCCCTGGAACTCACGGGGAAGGTGAGCCTCTGGGGCTGAGGGTGGGGCCGGCCCTGGTCCTCTGCTCCCTGCCTTTCAGCCAGGGGCATCTGGAGGGGCCCCACTGGCCCCTGAGTCTGCAGCTGCCTGCCTGCCGGTCCTATCTGGGCAGGACGAGTGCCCAGCATGCCAGGTGGGCCTGGCCCTGCACGGTGGGTCCACTTCCTTGCTTTCCTCAGTGGGACACGTGCCCTTGGCCAGCACCTTCTCAGTTCGCTGAGGGGACAGAGCCTGCAGAAGAGGTTCCTCTGAGGGATCTGTCCTTTCCCGTGGACACTGGCGGGACGAGTGAGGGTGGCAGCAGTCCTGGTCGGACATGAGGGTCTAGGGAAGAGTCCATTCTCCCAGGCAGCTCCGCCAGCTCCCAAAGGAGGCAGGGATGTGCCTGGGAAGGGGCTGCTGGTGGAGCCCCCGGGCACACCCCTGGAGCACTGGTGTCTGAGGCCTGGGCCCCGGGCTGGCTCAGCCTGGCTCCAGGCTGGATGGAGGCCTCCCCAGCCTACCTCCCTGTCCCAGCCCAGCCAGACCTGGCTCAGGGAACCAGGATGGGGCTAAGTGGATGCTGCCCACTGTGCTGGATCTTATGGGGGAGTGGAAGGCCCTGCCCTGTAGCAGCCCTGCCTCCTCCGTCTTTCCCAGGCCTCCACCCTCGAGTCCCTTCTCCCCAGCAGCTCCCCTCCACGCTGCAGCTCTCTTCCAGCGCTGGGGTCTGGGCTGCACTGAGGCCCGAGGGGGCATGGTGCTGAGCGGGGCCAGTGAGGGAGCCCATGCGGGCTGAGGACCAGTGCCCCCTCCTTCTGGTCAGCACCGCCGCCGTCTTGCTGTCTCCTCGCTCAGGCAGGTTTTGGGGCGTAAGGCTGTGGAGGGAGAGCACAGGGCGGGGGGTAAGGGTACACAGTCTCTCCCCCCCCCCCCCCCCCCGCCGCCGTCCCCCAGGGCTGCCCCACACGCTCAGGCTGAAATCTGAACTGCCTGCGTTTCCACCCAAGGCCCATGGAAACGTGGGCCCTCCTGCAGCTCCCAGCACCTCGAGCTGGCACTCCTGCACACTGACCCCCGACCTGGACAGGCTGGCCACCCCTCCAGCCGCCATCCTGCTGTTCCCTCTTCTGGTCAACCCTGCATCTTTCAGGGTGCGGCATGGGGCTCTGGCCCTGCCTCCTCAGCCCCTCCAGCGCCCAGCCAGGCTCCTGGGTGGGGAGGGGGTCTGAGGGCGGGCAGGTGCCAGAGGGATGTGGTGGCGACAACTCGTCCCCATTCAGCCCAGACTCCTGAGGGGCTCAGGCAGAGAACCGAGCAGACCTGGGTCGATGATGCTCTGCTTCCTCTTGGTGTTGGTAATGATCTGGTTCTCGTTCATCATCTGGACGTCCTGGTCCTCCACGTGGCCGCTGCAGAGGGGAGACCGGGGACGTCAGGCCCCGCTGTCCTGCCGTTCCCGGCAGGGCTGCCCGGGGCTGCGGGTGGCTCGCCCACCTGATGGTGGTGTGTTTCTCCTGGTGGTAGATGTCCATGCCCTGGGTGAAGAGGATGGTGTGGTAGGGCACCGTGGGCTCGCACGTGGGCAGGATGCCCCCCACCAGGTGGCCCACCATGGCCAGGATCCCATTGTACACGAGCAAGTCGTCCACCAGGAGCTGAACAGAACAGAGGAGGGGCTGGCGGCACAGCTGGCGGGGCCCCTCCCCACATGTGATTGGGCAAAGTGCATCACTGCACAGAGCCTGCCTGCTGTGTGCCCTGGGGAAGGCACAGGCCACCAGCGGCCCGCTGCCGAGGAGCTAAGGCTCAGGGGCTGACATGCCTTAGCATGTGGCAGTGCTGGGCAGCCCCAGGCCCACTTTCCCCAACCCAGTCCCGGGCACAAAGAGTCCGACTTGGGGAGGGGAGGGGAAGAGAGGGGAGGGGAGGGGAGGGGAGGGGAGGGGAAAGCCACTTTCTGTTTTCAGGGTGAGGATTCCAGCCCGTGGGAGGAAGTTTCCGTTCACGGTTGGCTGGGAAGCCTCCCTGCACGGAGGACCTGGCATTGTGTCTAAGGCTGCAACAGAGAGGAGCCAATTGAACCACATCACACGGTAACTGCCGGTGGCCTAATTACCAAGGAGCACGATTCTCTCAAAACACGCACTAATAAGCACTCACGCCAAACTCCTTCACCCCTCGGTGGGGTGTTTTCGCGTAATTCCACAGTTTGATCATTGACACGGTGGTAGGCAGATCGAAAATCACATACACCCGGTTCACCTGTCAGGGAGAAGAGCTAATTAACAGGCTTGTTTGCAAACAGAAGCTCTGGGCTGGGTGGGGGCGCCTGGGCTGCTGGGCCACGGCACAGGGGTTCCCATGGCCTTTCATCTCCTCGAAGCCCATCGACAGTCAGGTCACGTGTGGCTGCATTTGCAACAAAACGCTGAGCTGGCTCGTGGAGGCCTGCATTCCTGGGCTGGGGTGGCCCCCATTTAAATACCGCAGAGAATTGGGCACCATTCCCTTGCCTGCAGGTCAGGCCAGAAACACAGTCCGGGGCAACGAGGCCAAGGCACAGGCCTCAACCCAAGTGCAGGAGCACTGCCCGCAATCAGCACAGCCTCGACCCGTTTGTCCTTTCCCGACTGTAAACGAAAAGCACAGCTGACAGGCCCTGAGGCACCTCTGGGTGATTTTTAGTACCAGCGTCTCTGAATCTCTGTGGGGAGCGGGGAGGGGGTGGCTCAGATCAGCGGCAGAATCAGCTGGTAAAGTGGCACCTGATCGCCTCCCCTTCTCCCTTCTCAACAGACTCTCAAATACCAACGCGCTCCTTGGAAGAGAAAATGAAGCAACACGCATCCAGCGGGCCCCGGCTGCTTTGCCCAGTGCGTCCCTGTGCTCACCTGTGGCCATCTTCAGAGTGGGAGTGAAAGACAGGGGTGCGTGCACTGGCCACACTCAAGCTGGCAGCAGGCTGGGCTGCCTGGGGCCACGACCTTGTGGCTGGGTCTAAGGCTGATGCATCTCAGCACTCCCCTTAGTAATGGGGGCTGGGGCTAGGGTGCTGGCCTCCACTCAAGGGAAGCTGATGGACCCTTGATGGGGAGGGGGCAATTTGGGGGAAGGACCTTTGGAAAACCTCCCTCCCAGAACTGAGAGAAAAATGTACCCCCTTACCCTCCTGCCCAACCCCGTGGAGTGGAAAGGGGGACGTGTCTGTAGTCACACGGTCACGCACACTGCCACACGATTGCCCTGGCACCAGGCCCTGCGGCTGAGGCTGGCAGGTGCTAACCCACCTGTCCCAGCTCCTGGCTGCTCTCAGCCCTCCCTACCACCACCATCCAGGCCCCAGTGGGCAAAGCCCACCCCCAGGCTCTCCGTCAGGCATTGGAGCAAAAATGTCAGGAGAACCAATTGCAGGGTCTGTGGTTGGGGAAACTGAGTCAGTTGGCTGGAGGAGATAACCAGGCAGACTTGGTGCCAGAGAGAGGGCATGACTGGGGTCAAGTGCCTGGTGACATGAGGAAGGAGCAGAAAGAGTGAGTGTGGAGAGGAAGGAGCTGGGAGGAGGAGGCCAGAGAGGGCCAGAGGGAAGCAGATACAGGAGCGGAGAATGATGCCCACAGGGAGTTGCACTGGGACCCCCAGCTTCAGAGTCCCACGTGGTCCTTCCTCTCCCATGTCCCTTAAATGACACCACCCCCCCCCCCCCCGCCACCGCCCGGCAAAGAGAAAGAACTGCTGGCCCAGAAGAGCTGACTCCTGCATGGTTCTCTGTATCCTGACTTGCTGCAGATGAACTTGGCCTGGAAAGAAGATGTGTCCCCAAGCCCGGGGATAGGACGTCTCCATCCACCAAAGGCTGAGAGCCTCTGGAACCCACCAGGCCAGGCAGGATGGGGGCCAGCCACATGTGCCGGCCATCACTGGTGTCGTTCACTTGGTCGATGAGCTTGTCAGGGGTCCGCACATCCCCACACACGCCCTCCAGGGAGTTCACGCTGTCGGGGAAGGCAGCGATGTCTGAGGAGGCCTCTAAGCTGCCATAACATGAAGAAATGTGCTTGGACCCGTGCCACCCACCAGCCTCCATCACACTGTGGGCTTGGGGACCGGCCTGGCAGGCAGAGCAGCCTGAGAGGTGACAGCCAATTGGACAGGTTCTGGGGAAATGTGAGCGTGAGGCTGAGGGGAGCGGGGCTGAGTGAGGATGGGAGCCCCAGTTTCACTAACTGCTAGAGGAAGGAAGAAGATATGTGGCTGCTGCTCTGGAGAGTGGAGGGCAAACTCTGCGAAGGGTTTCTCTTGCAAGGCGATGGGTCACGGCTGGGTTCTGCCTTGGGTTGTGAGGACCGTGCAAGGCTGGAAGGGCTGGAGGGGGCCTGACTCAGCAGCAGCCGCTCCCTGATGGGCATTAACTTGGGGCCAGAGAACCTGATTCCAGCTCTGGCTCTGCCCTCTGACCCAAGGTCTTGGGCAAGTCACGGATGTCTCTGGGCTGGTTCCTCACCTATGAAATGGGTATAACCTTCTCCAAGTCCCAGAACTGATGGGAGGATCTCAAAGGACCCCGGATGTAAGCTCTCCCAGTAAAACCATGGAACCTAATGATCAAAACCAGCAAGAATCATTTATCTCAGGTGAGGAGGATGGTGACACCAGGGAAGGCAGAAAAGGATGCCACTGGAACCCAGGGACCCCAGAGATGCAAGGCAGCTTCTGGGGTTTGACCTGCCCTGGCAGGCCCCTAACTGTGGGGTGCCGGGTTCCCAGAAGGGTCAGGCGGCTTCCATCACAGAAACATGGCAGCTCAGTATCAAGAGCATGGTCTCTGGAATCAGACTCCCAGCTCCACCACGCACTGGCTGTGACCCTGGGCAAGTTACTCAACCTCTCTGTGTCTCAGTTCCTCATCTGTAAAATGGGAATAACAACACTCACATCACAAGATTGTTGTGAGGGCAAATGAGGTACCATGCGGCAAGCCCTGGCACAGAGGGGCCCTCAGTAAATATTAACATTGGGTTTGGGGGCCTGATAGATAACAATAAGGACTGAGGGCTGAGATCAACTAGAAGGACGTGCTTGGCCGGGAAGGGTAGCAGATATTCGTGTCCAGCCCTCTTTACTGTTCATGATTGTGGCCTGGCAGTGCCAATTTCTCAAGAAAAGCTAAAGATTGGGATTTTCATATGAAAACTAATTTTTTAAAAATACTCATTTAAAATAGTTAAAAATTCATTGGGTAAATCCTTGTGTGGCATTCCATGATCACAGGGTTCCAGGGTCAATACATTCAGGACACACTGAGGTGAGCACAGTGTGACAGGTCCCTCCCTATAGGCCTTGTCAGAGCCTTCAGTCCAAGGGGCCTGTGGGACTCCAAGGGGCCTGCAGCTGGTGGGCCTCCCAATTCCCACCACCGACTCTGTGCGGTGGAACTCCTGCTGCGGGTCCTGGTTAGGCATGGCTGGAGCTGCTCACTGCTTTGCGCACCCCCACAGGTCAGCATCTGACTGTAAGCCGAGCCCACTGGCACGTTTATTCCCAGGTCTGGTCCCTACAGCACCATTTCCCTCTACAATCAAGGCTTCTGCTCCTTCCACCCTCTGTGCTCCCTGCAATTGGGCGGAGCCCCTTCTGCCCAGAAAGGATACTGGTTTCCGACAGAGGGATCTTCTCTCCCCGCTCATCGTACAGTTCGAGGCCGGTGAGGCCAATGTAATAGGGGTCACCCCAACTGGTCAGGAGCTGAAACTGAAAAATGACTGGGGCACGCTATTAAGGAAAAACAGGCTTGATTTCCTGAGATCAAAGGAAAACAATGACAAAGATAACATAGGGGTATAATGTTTTGGTTTGTACAGATGAACAAGAGCAAAAAATGAATTTTTCTCTCACTGAAACTGAATCCTGGCAAACTGTATGTGGCATCAGATTCTCTTTCATTTGAAATGTGTGTGTGTGTGTGAATTAAAACCTTTCTCCAGGCCCCGGAGATGAGGAGCAGGAGGGAATAGTGCTCTCCAGGGAGCTGGAAGGGTGGGGACACATTTGTGTCACAAACTCATTATATGGTGCTGAACAAACTGACCAGGCCTCACACTGGCTCATGCCTCAGTTTCCCTGACTGCAAAGTGCCAAGAACAGAGAACCTGTTCCCTCCCCGTCTGTTCACGTATGCGGGCTGTCCTGAGGAGGAGGGAACGTGAGCTTTACAGAGGATGGGCTGCGGCAGGGCATGCCCTTCCCCTGGCTGCAGGCCAAGGGTGTGCGGAGGGTGGGAGGATACAGCCACAGGGCATCAGTGGGGCCTCGTAGTCCATGCTCGCCCGCTCCAGGCTTTTTGTGTCGAGCCTAAGGAAACACAAGACAGAACACAAGGGCTCGAATGGCGGGTCAGCTATTCCCAGTCATAGACTCTGAAGACAGAAGGTGGTAGCATTGGGGGGGGGGGGGAAGGGGGGCGGGCGGTGAAGCTCCTGCTCGCATGAAGCTCCCGTTCTACTGGGGAGGCTCAGACACAGCCAACTGGGACACCGGCTTGCCAACTGGGACACCGGCTTGACTGACATGGACTCTTCTATGCCTTAAACTACCTGAGCGGTGGTACTCACATCTCAGGGTGAATGAGGAAAGTGGAGCTCAGAGCAGTGACACCTACTTCCTGCTCAAGGCCACACAGCTGGCAGGAGGCAGACCTGGGTTGTGACCTGAGGCTGTCCAGCTCCAGAGTTCTCTTAACCACCCCACCTCCTGCCCCTTGTGTGGAGAGCTCAGCGAGGCACCTGACGGGCCCCGGCGTGGAGACGGGGCCCTGGGCAGGAAGGCAATGACTGAGCTAAGGAGGAAGCCATGGGAAGAGTGAGAGCCATGGCTTCCCAGTACAGGGGCAACAAGAACGAAGGCCCTTAGGTGGAAAGGGGCTGGGGGGGCGCTGTTTGCCACAGGAAGCAGCTGGGGGCGGGGGGGAGGGGGAGCTGCAGTGGAGAGTGGGGGCAGGGCAGGGAGAGGAGGCCAGAAGGTGGGCCGCACCCTGAAGGCTTTGGCTTCTTGAGCCTGAGCAAGTGGCTTCACTAGCTGGGCCTCAGTTCCCACATCTGTAAAATGGGCAGAATCGTCCCTACCTGAATGAATGTGAAGCATGTGGCACAGAGCAGGTGCTCTGGAGGGAGAGCCCTCTCCTCCTCGATGCTCCTCCCCATGGGGCTTCTCTTCCTGGTCTCAGCCAGTGCACTCCACCCGGCCGGGTTTCCCTCCATTTCAAGGGCAATGTTATCATTATGACTGTTCCCAGTGACTGGCCCAAGAGGTGGTCCCAGCCACCGTGGAGGGAAACTCATTTTGTTTCGAGAACTTGGCCCCTGGCATTGGAACATCAGGGGGTTTAAGTGAGCGGCCTTAATGTGGCATCTACAAATGGTTATGAACTTAATGCAGCTGAGAATGGGGCCAAGAAATCCCAAGAATCCATGAAATGTGAGGCATTGTTTTTCTCTGAATCTTTCTAAGTCAGGAGCTGAGAGGCCAGAGAAGGGAGGCCTTGCCTGAACCAGCCAGCGGGCATTTCTGGAGCCAGGCAGCTGGTATGCTCTTTTCCCAGCAGGAAGCCTAACGAAGCATTTAAAAGCTCCAGCACTCCAGCCTGTGAGAAACCCAAACACCAGACAAGGTGGGTACATCCCACAGGCTTCCAGCAGAAGCTTGGCTGAGCTTTAGAAACAGCCAAGTTGAAAAGCAACGCGTTTGATCACCATTTCAAACCGCTTTAGGTGGACACTTCAGAGCACGGGCAGAGCCCGTGCAGCGGAGGGAGGGTGTGTGGAGGGTGTGCGGCGCACTCCTCACCTCTGGGCCGGCTGAGGTAGGAGCCGAGCCTGTAGGTAGTCCACAAAGAGGATTTCTTGAGCAAAATCAAAGTGGCAGTTGCCGGGCCCCTTCCGGATGAGAAAGCCCTCTGGAGGGGAGACGCACAGGCCGTCCAGGGAGACGTGGGCGATTTTGGCCTAGAACACAAAGGAAGGCCATGCCAACAGGGGCCAGCATGGGGGCAGCAGCATGTGCTCTGTCCCCCCACTCAGCTGCTGCTGGAGCTGCTGTTTGTGACTCAGAGCCCCACCTGAGAAAGAGCTGCCTCCCAGACCAGTCCACTCTCCAGTGGCATCCCTTCTGTGCCCAGCTGCGCTGGGTGCTGAGCAGGCAGGAGACAAGGCAGGTGAGGCCCTGCCCTGGTGGACATGTCACCGTGACCTAAGGTGGTACGACATAGTGGTCAACGGCATGGACTCAGGTGCTCTGACATCCTTCCCATGCCTCGATGTCCTTATCTGTTAAATGGGCTCAATAATGAGTTCACTTATGTAAAGTATCCAGGACAGGACACACCTGGCACAAATACATGCTGCACTGCTCCTTCCATCAGCCCTGGCACACACCTCACCACGGGCCCCTAGCTGTCCTTCTAGGACAGTGTCCTTGGTGGTTTGTGGGTCCGCTCTGGTGGCAGAGCCCCCAGCTGGACCATCTCTCCCTCTGCCCCAGGGCCTGGCACACAACAGGTGCTTACTAAGAACATGCAGAATCAATTGGATTTGGGCCAACAGGTCCCCCTGTTGTAGGCCAGATTTTGCCAGCCAGGTGGCTGGTACCTAGCAGTAAATCTCAAAGCCCCAATGGCAGGGTGTGAGGTGGTTCAGCTCTGAGTGAACAGAGGGGATGATAAGTCAGCACCGCCCTCCAACCACACATTTTGGCATCCAGGCTCTGTGGCACCTCACTTCATCTTCATGATTAGCTACATGGGACCAGCTGCTGATCAAACTGGTGGAACTTTACCGGGAGCTCCAGGAGACGCCGCGGGCCCTTCATGCAGAGGGGACGCCTGTGCTCCTAGAGCCCTTTAGCATTAAGGGAGCCCCATATGCAGTCGGTTAGTCACAGGCACATAAACCTGAGAAGGGCAGGGTGACTGCTTTGGCTGGATATGAGGGCCCAAAAGCTGTCACCCTGTCTCCATCTGCTTTCTTCAAACCTAATTCCCACCTGCCCCAGGCGGGACCTGTGGCCCTGGTCTGCAAACTGAGCACTCCCACCCCTGCCCTGGGCTGGTTCAGCCTGAGGGAACGGGAGCAACCAGCACCAGTCCTAGGTTAGCTGGTGGCTCGAGAGAGGAGGCCTTTCTTCTGCTGGGCTTGGCGCTTGCAAAAACCTAGCACTGCCAGGTGTGCCCATGGAGAAAGCCCCCGAAAGCGAAGCTGGCAAGAGAGCCAAGCAGAGGCCCAGGACGTCCCTGTCCTCTTCCGGGGCCACCAACTCCTCCAGGAAGCGTCCCTGACTGCCCCAGGCCACTGTTGTTCCCTGGCGGTGCGGGGAGGGTGGGGCGTCTTTTATCACCTCATCTTAGCTAAGGACACTAGAGTTCAGAAAGGCTAAGCATCTGCACAAGGACTGGAGTGATCGAAGCCCCGGCACCAGGAGCCTAGGCCTGGCTCTATCCCCCACAATCGCCCATAGCCAGGGTGCCCTGGGGGTAGCCATCCAATTAGTTTGGGGGGGCGGGGCAGTTTCTTTTTTCCTTTAAAAAAAAAAATCTTTATTGATTTCAAAGAGGAAGAGAGAGATAGAAACTTCAATGATGTGAGAGAATCATTGATTGGCTGCCTCCTGCACTCCCCCTACTGGGGACCGAGCCCGCAACCTAGGCATGTGCCCTTGACCAGAACTGAACCCAGGACCCTTCAGTCCGCAGGCTGATGCTCTATCCACTGAGCCAAACCGCCAGGGCTGGGGGGCAGTTTCCACCATACTTGCTCCAGGATCCACCCTCTCCCACAGGGCCCATCTCCCGCCTCCCATGGTGGCCCCGAGCATGGTCGGGGGGCCAGACTGGGAAGCAGGGCTCTCTGACCAATGTTCCCAGAACATGAAGGTCAATGGCACAGCCGGATTCACTCAAGAGAATGTAGAGACCCAGAGGCACGAGTTGAAGCACAAGAATGTGTTTTTTATCTGACTTTTAAACCTGCTGAACCTGAGAGTGCACCTACGCAGACAGGGCAGGCGGGGAGGGTTTGCAGCTGCTCCAGAGACAGCGCCGGGGGCTTGGGCTGCCACCACTGCGGTACCCCAGGCCTCCAGACTCCTGGGGCCTGCAGAGAACTGTGGCAGGCAGGACGTGGTGGGGAGCCCAGACCCGGGCTCACAGGCTTCAAGGCCAAGTCCTGGCATTGTCAACCTTCGCATGGCCAAGGGTGATGACCACCCTCCTGAGGAGGTATTGTCCTCCTCGACACTTTAGAGTCTTGGACACTGAGGGCAGGGAAATCGGCCACTTTCAGGAGGTCATGGGGGGGTCAGGGTCAGAGCGGAGATTCAGGCACAGGACCTGTGATTTGGCACCCGAGCTGCACACTGTATTATCTGAGGTGTTTGGCATCCACACATGGCGTTTCCTGGTTCGCACAGGTCAGTAGCCCGGGGGGGCACGGCCGCTCTCCCCACACTGCAGCAGGGGCCCTGCAGCCACGGGCGTGCACTGTGCTCAGAACCCTGGATGAGCAACTGGACTTTCTGAACCTCACTTTCCTGAAGGACGAGGGTAACAGACCTGCCCCCCCCACCAGGGGCAAGCGTCCAATGGAATGATGAGTTCCTGAGAAGCCCTTAGCCAGGGCCTGGCCACAGCCTGGGGACAGGGCACCACTGACCACCCCCGAGGGCTGGGCCCAAGGACCCCAGAGCGCCCAGAACAGACAAGGCACCAGTTTCCTGAGTCCGCCCAGGCTCTTCAGGCTGCGTTTGCTGTTTGTAGGAGGAAACCACAGCCTGCTCTCCTGGCTGAAACCCCCATGGCCTTTTGGAAAGTTCTGGAGGATTTATGCTCCTCTCTGGCAGCCATGCCAGCCATTCATCAAGGTGCTGTTTCCTTGACAGTGGGCTGAGTGCGGCCACCTGCCCCCCTTACCCCTCGATAGGTGTCCTCGGGAGATTTATTGTAGTTCCAGAAGCGCAGGCCCGCGATGCTCTCTGCTCTGTCGAAGCGGATCGTGACCACGTGGTCCAGCCCCGGCGAGAAGGGGATCAGCCACATATGCTCATCCTCCATCGTGATGTTGGCTCCATCGATTAACCTGCATGCAGCAGAGGGAGTGGTGAGGGGGTGGTGGCCAGTGTGAAGTCGACACCCGCTCACTGCCCACTGCACCCCTGCCTGCCGGAGCCTGACTGGCTTGAGTGAATTCAGGGATGTGAGCCTAATTAATCAACAGTGAGGGGCCACCTCTCCACTGTGAAATGAGACAAAAGAAAACAGGAAGAAAAATAACAGTTTGTGCCATTTAAGGTGCGATGAAGCCATCATCTGAGTTTCTTAAAAGGGGGCAGATGTGCCATTTTTCAGGACCCTCGAACCAGCGATTCCATCTCCAGGTTTCTGGAACATCTAGTCCACCTGCTGGAACGGCTGTCTGCACAAGACATTCCTGATAGTCTCATTATTTACATTAGAAAAAGAGAACTGCGGCCTCAGAGCAGGGGGAGGTTAAGTAAACCTGTTCGGTTGTTCAGTGCCCACCACGAGGCTGGCGCAGCCACAGGGGAGAGGCGAGCTGCAGCGGCAGGGCCCTGCTCTTACTGTTGGGAAGTGAGGACCAGGACCAGGAGAGACTGCGTGAAGGTGCAGTGGGTGGCGCCGGAGGCGACCGTTTCCTCTGAAGGCTGTATGGGACTCTGGTGCGTTTGAAAGAATCTGTCCCTTCTTTGTTGTGCTGGGAGGGACACGGGAACCCAGCGTGAACCTGGCAGCACGGGGGCAGGTGTCTCGGGGGAGCTGTAACCGCGCCGCGTGGGCATCACAGGGAGCTTCCCAGCAGGAGGAGCCCTAGTCCTCCGTGCTCCCTGCCACTGCGCTGAGCTTGTCATCTTGCTCAGGTTGCTCCGTCAGGGCCAGTTTCCGCTTCTCCTGCTCCAACATCTTGCCTCATCCTTCTCAGCTCTGCCCGTGTTTGTCCCCAAGACTGTCCTGCCCAACTTCCCTGGACACCCAGGCCCCGCCCTCCTCCTGTGGCTCTGGCCACGGCTGGCACTGCCACCGAGAGGCCTGGGGACAGGGGCCTTCCTCACTCTCCTGGTGACTTTGAAGCTCTGCCCTGTCTCCTGGGTTGTACCGTATTGTATTTTTCCTCGCCTGAGCACATGCTTCTTGATTTTTCAGAGGAAGGGGAAGGAGGAGAGAGAAACATCAATCAGCTACCTTCCCATATGCGCCCCAACCAAGAACCAGACCCGCAACCTAGGGATGTGCCCTGCCTGGGAACTGAAACCATAACCTTTTGGTGTATGCAACGATGCTCCAATCAACTGAGTTACCCAGCCAGGACTTTTTCCTATACTTTAAAAAAATAAACTTATTTTTTTCCTTTTCTACATTTAAAAATTTTAGATTTGGAATAAGTCTTATAATGGAAGCGTTCATCCAAGGAGGTAATGTTCTTTGCTTTTTCTCTAAAAGGTGATTATTAAATTGATGGATGGTGTGTCTTACAATAGCTGGCATCTTAAACAGAGGAAATTCAGTGAGTTAACAGTGAGGTGCGTAGAGTCAAGCTGACTGAGGACTACACCAGAGAAACTTCTATTTCCTTCCAAAAGCAATTCCCTCTCTGTCCTAGGCCTGTGGCTGCCTTCAGAGGAAGACTGCTGTCCAGTTCTGAGAGGAGAGAGAATTGCTGATGCATTGACAACTGATGGGTGTGGGAGGTCCATAGACACCCTCAAGGATACCCCAATGATCCTTCCCAGCTCTGCCCACCAAACAGCTTTGAATCAATGACCAACCCAGTAGCCATGAGCATCCCTAGAGGCCAGATTATGGTCTCTAAACACCATTTTCCACTAAAGGAACCAGAGATTTGTGGACAAGTGGCTGAGTCCATATCTGGGACAAGAAATATACAAGATGAGTACACCTGAAACTTATATAATAAAAGAATTTTTAAAAAGAAATATATAAGCCCTAACCGGTTTGGCTCAGTGGATAGAGTGTTGGCCTGCGGATTCAAGGGTCCCAGGTTTGATTCTGGTCAAGGGCATGTACCTTGGTTGTGGCACATCCCCAGTAGGGAGTGTGCAGGAGGCAGCTGATGGATGTTTCTCTCCCATCGTGTTTCTAACTATCTCTCTCCCTTTCTCTCTGTAAAAAAATTAATAAATATATATTTAAAAAAAGAAATATATAAAATGAGCCTAGAATGACCTGTTATGTCAGAAAGCAGGGAAGTTGCCAAGACCACCGTTTTAAAGAGGATCCAGGAGCCCAGCTGGCGTGGCTCAGTGTTTGAGCATCCACCTATGAACCAGGAGATCACAGATCGATTCCCGGTGTTCTATGATAAAGAAACCAGGCAGGGGAAGACAGGATCAGTCAGTGCTTAAGTGCATGGGCATTGCTCTCCCATACATGCACCTAATCATGACTCGGCTACTCAGCTGGTCTGAGTGACCTTCGGACATGCCCGGGTTGCAGGCTCAATTCCTAGTATGGGGTGTATAGGAGGCAGCCAATCAATTTCTCTCTCTCTCTCTCAATCTCTCTCTCTCTCTCCCCCCTTCATTTCTGAAATCAATAACATATATTTTAAAAAAGAAATAAAATAAAAAGGATCCAGGAGCTCCCAATATCTAAGACAGGGGTGGTCTGGCCCTGTCATGGCATTAGGATGAGTTAGTTAAACGTTTGACCGCATATAGCAGGCTAATTTTTAAGTTGATAATTTTGTATGGCCTGCAAATGATATTATAAATATCCAAATGGCTCCAGGTCTAAGAGCATCCAGTCGAGCATCACTAGGATAAAAACTACAACAGATTGAAACCCTTCAAAAACAGGACATTTAAATCGATGATTATGATAACCAAAATAACCAAATGTGCCCTGGATAGTGTGGGTCAGAGGTTAGAGGGTTGGACTGAGCACTGAAGGGTCAGGTTCGATTCCAGGTCAAGGACATGTACCTGGGTTGCAGGTTCAATCCCAGGCCCCAGTCAAAGAGCATGGGGGAGGCAACCAATCAATGTGTCTCTCTCACATCAATGTCTCTCTCTCTTCCTCCCTCCCTCTATTTCTCCCTTCTACTGCTTCTAAAAATCAATGGAAAAATACCCTTGAGTGAGGATTAACAAAAAATAAATAAGAACAAATAACCAAATGTATTAAAGGATGCTAGAGAAACAACTTTTTTTTTTTTTGAAAACTAAGAAATAAAAGGAAGGAATTGAACATTTAGACTGCCTTTCCTGTTTTACTTATACCTCAGAGTAAACAAATAATTGAGGGAAAATTTCTCTTTATTGATGAAAAAAAGAATGATAGCATCAGTGTATCACCAGTTTGCAACCCCTAATAAATTAATGGATCTAGCCACTGAGCTTTGGCTGCCAATCACAAAAAGCCCGACAACCCCTGAAGGGAATAAACAATGACATCCACACCCCAACAATCCAACCTCAGTCTGATCAGGTCTCTGGATCTAAAGAACGTTTTATAGGAAACACAGGGCCAGGCAGGGGTGCGGCTGTGACCCTCCTGCCATGTCCCTATTCTATGATAAGGAAACCAGGCAGGGGAAGACAGAATCAGTCAGTGCTTAAGTGCATGGGCACTGCTCTCCCATACCTGCACCTAATCATGACTCGGCTACTCGGCTGGTCTGAGTGACCTTCGGCCAGTTTTTAACCCCTCTCTCCCTCAGTTCCCAGGGGTACCTATCATGTTAGTAAATGGATGGATATCTGTAACCTGCTTAGCAACTGGCATTTAACAATGGCTAAAAACATGGCAACTATAATTTTAGTTATTATTTCTGTTGTTATTGAAGAGGTTAAGAAACTTACTAGCTGGCAAGAAGCAGAGTCAGGATTTGAACTCTCATCCCTCTGACTCCTGGACTCCTCTGTTCACAGGGCCAGGCAGGGGCTGGCTGCCCTGAGGGGACAGTGCTCCTGGGCAGATTTTGGGCCCCATAGATCAAGGCTATATTTCAGGCTGTCCTCTGACTGACTTGACCCAAACTGGGCTTATGAGACTTGACAATGCAGAGGAAGTACAGGGACTTCCTCAGCAGCCACCTTCAGTCTCAGTAGGGGACAGCTTTCTCCCTGAGAGGTGAGGTCGCTCACGAGTAAAGGCAGAGTCATCCCTGAAAAAGCTCCCTGAGCAGCCACTGTGCTCGTGGCCAGAGCTAAGCCTGGTGGAGAGAACAAAGCACAGCTCTGTTTGGAAGCAGGAGAGCCTGGCTTCAAACCCAGCCTGAACTCCAGCTGTGCGGCCCTGGGGGTGGTGCCCTCCCTTTCTGAGCCTTTGGGTTCCTTAACTCTAAGATGAGGTGACCACAGACCTTGGGGTGGCTGGGGGTTGCTGTCTGACATTTGAATCTCAAGTTTAAGATGCAGGACAGGCCCTGCTCCTGCTGCCATGAGTTAAGCTTCTTGTAGACACCTACTTGTCCAGAGTCCGGGAGTCATCCGTGTACTCCGGGAGGTCATTTAAGTCCCTGGGGGAGGCGGAGATCTGGTGCAAGCTGATGGGCAGGGCCTGGCCATCTTTGCCCACCACTTCCAAGCCCGTGAGTCCCAGGTAGTGCAGGTCCCCCCAGGAGGCAGTGAAATTCAGCTGAAGGCCTGCAACAGGAAGGAAAGTGGTGTGAAGGAGGAGCCTAACATGAGAGGAGAGGAGGAATGGTCTTTAGCGCCTGCATTGGGCCAACTGGGAAACCCAGACACAAAACCCCACCCCTTTCCTCAGGCTCAGCCCCACCCCTTTCCTCAGAGTGCTTGGGGCTGGGACGCTGCTGACAGTTCACAAAATGTTTGCCTGGTGAATGGGCCAGTGTTATTTAAACCTGTGCAGTCCTGGGTCCTTTCTCTACCCCTCAATCATGTCACCCCACTTGACGTTTAACAGCCTGGAGTGGCTTCCCATGATGCTTGGCCAACAGGCTTGCCCATCTGGCTTCTATTTCTCTAACCTCATCTTGCACCAGGGGTTCCAGGCCCCACTAACATGGCATCCTGTCACTTTACTCTTCTCTCCCGTCAAGGCCGCTGCTCATACTGCTCTCTCTGGAACGCACATGCCTGGCCCCCTTGTGCTCATCCTTCAGATCCCAGCTCGCCTCCTCAGGGAAGCCCCTTTGACTACACTGACCCTCCATTTACAGCTACTGAGTCACTGTGAACTTCCTTTCAAGCCCTGGTCGAACTGCCATCTTGCGACCCCTTGATTCAATATGCCAGACGGTTAACTCGAGGACAGAAACCCCATCTGTTTTGCTTTGTCCCACAAGCCCACCACAGTGCCATTCAGTATAGGGAGAGTGATTAAACAAGTATAAGTGGAGGCAGCTACAGCACTAAAACACAGCACTGGGAATGGATGTTTTATGCAAATCGGCTGCTACCATGAGGATTCAGGGTAAAGGAAGTGGCCACTTCCACCCTTTTGCCCCACCCACCTGCTCCATTAGAGACCACGTAGATTTTACAAGGACCTCCTGTGTGGCCGCCAGTCGTCCACTGGCCCAGAAAGCTCCAACCAAATGCGCCTCTTGGTTGGGCCTGTCGGGCTTCTGGCTGGAACTTACTTACTGGTCTCCCATGAGGGTGGGACCACGCCCAGTGAGCTCCTCCACCTTGGGGGCCTTGGAGCCCACAGCACCCTTTCGGATAGCTGTGCTCAAAGACTCATGCTCTCTGCAACATGTGCAGCATGACAGCACTGCAGCGCTGGAGACAACAGCCTAGATGTCACGGGTCCCACCACCGGCTCCGAGGAGGAGGTGGAGCCCAGGGAGGTCTCCGGACATCCCTGTGAGGCCAAGCCAGGCCACCTCCCTGGAGCTCAGCTCCCTTTCCTATGCCCGTCATTTCCAATGTACGTTGTGTAACTCAGCCTCAGACCCTTCTGCGCCTGGTGCCAGGGTAACCGAGCATCTTGGGATCAGTGAAGAAGACCTGTGACCAGCATGGTATGGGCACAAGGCAGCTCTCACAGCATTGGCAGACTGCAAAATGGCCACAAACAACCCCCTCCCACCAGCCCCTGCCTCCGCAATGTGACTCAGCGCTTCTCCCAGCCAGAGGTAAGACTCTTTCACTCCTTGAGCCTGGACCCGGTGATCCACTTTGGCCCATGAGACAGAAGCAGAGCCTGCAAAGCACATGCGCACTGGGGTTGTCCTCTCTCTCCACACTTGGGGTCTGGCCACAGGCAGGAGACAGGTGAGCCCCGTCGTCCCTCACTGGCCAACAGCCTCCCAACTGCAGGACATGAAGGCATCCAAAATCATTCAGCTGCCAGCCCACTGCCAGCTGAGCAGGCTCATGAGCAGGCCCAGGAGATGCCAGCCAAGCCAGCTCAGAGGAGAATTCCCAGCCACACCACTGACACACTCCCCACTAGTCTGTGCTCAGATGCCCTCTCCTCCGAGAGGCCCTCCCCCACCTGAGCTCAGAGAGCACCACGCCCTGAACCCTGGTCTTCCCTTGTCACAGCACCTGTCCCTATCTGACAACCCGTTCCAGGTTCACTTGCTGATTTGTTTTTCTCAGTCTTCCCCACTAGGATGGAAGGCAGCTCCCTGTGGGCGGGAACTCCGTGGACTCTGTGCACTGTTGTATCCCCAGAGCTTAGAACAATATCTGAAAAACAGATGGTCAGTGCAGGCCTTTTTCTTTTGAAATAAGTGCCTGACTGAAGATAGGTTTCAGTGGATACCTGCAGGTAAGTGAATCAACGTGAAATCATAGAGTTTCACCAAATTCAGCATTAATGATAAACAGATATTTACTGATCACTTACTACATACCAAGTCCTGCCCCTGGGCCCGGAAATACAGGGTAAACACAGTGCAAAATCTCCATAGGAGCTTCTATTGCAGTGAAGACACACAACAAACACCTAACAAACCAATAAATACGATCGTTCCTCTGCGTGCCGAACGCCATGGGAGAGATCAGAGAGCTGGGCTAGGGTGTGGCTGAGAAGGAGCGGGGTGATCAGGGAGGGCTTCTCTGAGGGGCGACATTCGAGCTGAGACCTGGGGGATGAAGGAGGTTGCCATTCTTCAGCATGTCTGGAAGGACATTCCCAGTTGAGAGGACAGAAGGGCCATGACCCTGGAATGGGAGCCACGTGGCCGGTGGCTGGAGCCAGGTGACCGAAGGAGAGGGAATGACTCAGAAGCGCTGGCAGCACATACTTCAGAAGGTCGGGCCGGGGCTGGCCACGCCTTGGAATCTGGGGTTCTCCTCTGCACTGGGGAGTGGGGGAGGTCAGGTTTGAAACAGGGGTGCCCCACGTGATGTGATCTGCATCTTAGAAAGTAAGTTGGTTGGACCTCTAGGAGACCAGGGAGGAGGCTTTTGGATACGGGTGGCCTGGACCAGGCAGTAAGTGGTGACAGCAGGGGACAGGGGACGGGTTCGGGTCAGCTTTGGAGACAGCACTGTCAGACTCTCAGTGGCATGTAGGGAGTGAGGGGAAGAGAAGATGCTTTTGACCCAAGTTCCAGAGTAGCTGTGGGTATCGCTCCTGAGACAGAGGCAGCCTGAGGTGGAAGAGGGAGCAGGTTTGGGTGAGAAGATCAGTGTAGGGACCAGTGCCATCCCCCCTTTGTGTAAACAAGACTTGGCATCCCAACTCACCCTTCCTTTGCCTGGAAGAGGCTCTGCGAGGCCATCGGATTCGGGGCTGCTCGCCTGTTGGAGCTCATATCCATGCTCCACATTCATTTTCCTTTGGTGTGCCCATCAGTATTTATATACAAGGAAATTAATTTTGTTATTTCTCATCCCTGTTTCAACTCTCTCAGCTCCTTTCCTATTCATCACTGCTGATATTTGCAAAATGTCCAAAACGCCTGTCATCTGCAGATTTGCAAATCATACATCCCTTTTCAAAAACATTAATAGGAGCCTGGCCAGTGGCTCAATGGTTAGAGCACTGGCCCAAGCACCAAAGGGTCTAGGGTTTGATTCCTGGTCAAGGGCACATATCTGGGTTGCAGATTCACTCCCTGACCCCAGTCTGGGTGAGTGTGGGAGGCAACCAGTTGAAGTGTTTCTCTCACATGGATGTTTCTCTCTCTCTTTCTTCCCCTCTTCTTCCCTTCCACACTCTCTGAAAAACAATGGAAAAAATATCCTCACGTGAGGATTAACAACAACAAAAACATGAACAGGAATGGCTGTATATACCAAGACAGTATGCACTGGCTGGCCCAGGAGGTCAGGATTTTGGCCAGCGTGCAGAAAAGCCAAAGGCTCAGAGGTGGGAGATAGACACCAGGGCCCAAGCATGCAGAGGGGGTTGGCCAAGAGGTTCTCCTGCCTCCGAGATTGCACTTTCCTGCAGCAAAAAGGCCTCGGAGCTCACTCCAGGCTCCCAAAGGCACCGAGATCACGTTTCTGAGAAAGGTCAGGCGCTGGCTCAGTGGGAAGGACATTTACAGACGCATCTTTGGGGAAATTACCAGATGAGGGGGACAGAGGCTGCCCCTCTGTCTTCTCGTCACTGCACTCTGACCGCCCCTGGAGCACTGTGGTTGGCTGACCCTCAGCATGGGCTCCAGGGACACCCTTGATGCAGGCCTGGCCATGAGTGGTTTCCATCTCACACCTCCCTCCCCGTTCTGGGGAGCCAGTGATTGGTTTAAAGATGTTTGGGCATGTGATCCAAGCCAGGCCGAGGAGAGTAATTCTGGGAGTGCTGACCTCTGACAGCCACAGCTGAGTCCTCCCACTTATGGCTACCCTTGGCCTTGCCCCTCCCCAGGCAGCCCATGTCCAGTGACATGTTGATTTAGGCGTGTAAAGGCCTTGTCCCCTCCCTCAGCTCAGGACAATGCCAGGGCTGCCACAGCTCAAGCTCCCTGTGGAGCTGGCAGCGGCCTCCATGTGAGTACGAGGCTCAGCTTCTCCCTCTGCCCCGTCCTGCTTCCTGTCCTCCCCAGGAACATGCCCCAGTCAATTCCACCCCAGAGTCTGCTTCCTGGAAACGCAGTTGCAGTCGGCCCTCCACAGATAAGGATGGAGAGGGAGGGATGGAGAGGGAAGGATGGAGAGGGAGGGATGGAGAGGGAGGGCACGCTGGGCAGAAGGCACAGCTTGGGCAGGGGACAGGTGGGGGCTCAGAGACGGGTATGGGGAGGAGGACCAGCTGAACCTAGATGTCTGGCTTCGTTCTATACATGATGGGGGAGGCAGCAGAGGGAGCGTGACTGAAGTTAACTGGAAGGAATGAGTGCTCAGGGGGCAAGAAAGAGCAGGTGAGATGCAAGGAGCAGGTGAGCCATGAGTCTCATTAATGGGGACCAGGAGGGAGGCGTGAGCAGTCAGCGGCCACCTCTGGCCTGAAGATCCAGGATGCAGGCAGAGGGCTGGCCTGCGCATGCGTGGAGGAGGAGGGGTGGCTGCAGGGTCACATGGGAAAAGACGAGAGAAAAAGACAGTGAAGCCCAGATAGGATTTGCTCAGAGGCCACCAACCGGCAGCCAGCTGGCCGATACACATGTGTTTTGTTTGGCTCATTAGTTGTTTGAAAATATTATAAAATTAGTCACCAACATTTAAAAAGCTGAAGATTTCACGTAAAAATCCAAATTTCTGACTTCTCAGAAGAACTGGCTGCTGCCCACCGGGTGCAGGGAGCAAGCAGGTGTCTTTGCTCCTGCTGGTTTCAGCCTGCTGGCCACACAGCCCACATCTGTGCAGACCCTGTCCCAGGGACCAGGACGTCCGGCCCCCGAAGGCCCCCTTTCCCGACACTGCCCAGGACAGGGTACTCACAGATCCCATGGTAGACGCCCGGTTCTGGAGTGGTGACTTCGGGCACAGGGGCACTGGGTGGCAGCTCCACTTCTGGGACCTGCACGCCGGTTAGGGGAGAAGCAGAGGCAAGGCGTGACCCACAGAGCTGGCTGGCAATGTGTCCAGCTCATGCCCTAGGTAAGTCCCCGTGTCCCTTCTTGTGTTTTCTGTCTCTGAGGAGGCTCGTGACTGGTAACATGAACAGGCCCAGGAATCCTCGTGTGTCTGAGTCCTTGCCAGAAGCTCTTGCTGGTAGGGGAGGAGTTTGACATTACCAGGGAAGGAGCCATCGATGTCTGTCTGGTCAGCTAAAGGGAGGGAGGAAGGGAGAAAGGCAAGGAAGGGAAGGAAGGGAAGGAAAAGAACTTAAGCTATAGAGCGTGGTTCTGGGCCTGGGCATGTGCACTTTCAAAGCTCCCAGGTTAGCCCCTGGGCAGCCAGGAGAAGGAGCCCTTGGTCTGCAGACAGCCCAGGTGGGCTGCCAACCCTACTTCTTGGGTTTCATGTGTGAACTTTGCTCATTAGACCTCTGCATCGTAAGTTTGGGTAAAAGTGCCTTCACTACTTTACAGGCAGGAAAGCTGCGATGCAAAAAGAAGTGAATTCCAGATCTCAGAGTTTGGGTGAGCGTGGTGTTCCAACCCCAAGGGCCACCTGACGAGCGCCACGCCCTACCCCTAGCAACAGCCTCTCAGGCCCAGTCCGGCCACTGGGAGGAGGGTGGGGAAGGCCTATGAGGAGTACCCCTACACAGCCAGCCTCGGGCCACCAGGGAATGTCACCGCCCTGGTGCCCACACGCCTTCTCTTGCCCTCCCTGGCACCTTGCCCCCCCCTCCTAGGACGGCCCCCGTGGATTCACTGACCTTAACACTCTCTAGGGGTGTGACCCTGATGTTGACCCCCGCCTCCCCATGAGCTCAGTTTTCCTCTGAGATGAGAGCGTCCCTCCCTGCCCCTCATGGGCTGGGTTTCCGCACTGGGAAACCACTGGGCACATGAAAGGCCTCAAGGTCAACTCCCAGCTGGACCCACGGATCACATCCAGACAGCAGACATGCTTCCTGGCCCACGAAGGTTTGAAGACATTTTGAATCACTTGCTAACATTTTTAAATTGGGATATTTTTACATAAAAATCCAGATATCTGGCTTCATTTGAAAAAATCAGAACAACTGTCACCACGAGCTGGCAGTCTTGTCGGGCGGAGCGGCAGCAGCCTCCCTTAGAGGTGGAGGCTCACGCACTGACCACCACGGCGCCAACAGATCGTGCGCCGCCACACTGCGTGGTCATGACATGCGGTGGCCGGAGCCGTCTTCTGCTCCTGGATGTTCCCCTCCCCCCGCCCCCTGATTGCGGGGCCTTGAGGACACCCTGGAGATCTGGGTGTCTTCCCTCCATTGCTGCTCTTCACTTGGCCTGAAGGTCATCTTTCATTAAAAAAATGTTCACAGTTAAAAGCAGACTTTGGAGTCCTGTGTTGAAGCTCTAACTTTGTCACTCCTGCTACACGCCCTGGCATGACTCTGAGCCGGGCTGAACCTTGGTTCCACACCAGCGGTGTCAGCTCACAATTCACAAGCAAGAAACCATCGCCGGATTGTCATTATTTTAATTCTAAGTCTGCCTATTAAAGGCATTTTCAGTCCTCCCATCAAAAACAACCAAGAGATCAAAACGCAACCTTGAGCAGGAAGTTCCCGAAGACCTTGAATGACAGAGGGGACACAGCATGATTTCTCCCAGCTTTGATTAAAATCTGAATACTTTCTTTACTTTGGTGAAAAAATAAAATAAAAATCATTAGAGAATGAAATATGACACCCAGGACCGAAGACGAAGTGGAGAAATGGGAAATGTCAAAACAGCAGCACCAACAGCATAAAGAGATCCATCTTCATTCTCCCGCCGCGCCCACCCGCCGTCCTACCTGGGCCCACAGGCCAGCCTGGGTGTAGGGCCGCTCCTCCATGCCGCCGTCCGCGGTGCTGGGCCTCCTTAGGGCCTCCTCGCAGGGCAGGCTGCGTGGGCCCTCCGTGTCCACATCAAACGTCTCATCTGAGCGGAAGATGGCCTCGAGAATGTCGTCGTCGGTTGTGAATAAGATTGTGTCTCCAAAGTGCTCTGGGGCTGAAGGGGTTAGCAGGAAGACAAGGGTCAACTCTCCCAAATCCCACTGAGCTGTAGGTCAGGGCCCAGACCCATCAGCTCTGTGCTATAAACTCCAAGCCACGGACAGTTCTCCATCTGTGCAGGGACGTGTCTTCTTCACATCGGCAAATGGATCGATGTACCGTGAGAACCACACAGGTCACAGGTCTAACAAAGGGACCTATCTGAGGAGAATCACTGAAACACGCATGGGTGGGCACCGGAGCAGATGCTGTGGGTGCTCACAGATCCCCACTGACCCCTGGCAGGGAGGGCTCGAGCCCTGTTGGAAGGACATGGGTGTTAGGCCCCTAGCGGGGAGCCTGCAGGGCTCCAACCCCCACCGCCTGCCTCAGGCAGGACAGACCCTGCAGTTCATGCTCCAGGCTGCCCTCGGTCAGACTGCAGTGGGCTTCCCCTGACACCACTTGCTCGGCTCCCCCTCCATGTCCTGCACCCCTCCCTGCACTGGGTTCTCCTGAGAGCGTTCCCTCAGTCAGTGCCTCGCAGGAAGGTCCCCCTTTCGGGCTCAGGCCCGTCCCCAGCTGAGGAGTTTAATGAGGTCAGTGCTTGCACACCCACGCTACAAAGGTGGCGAGTGGGCCAGGCCTACGAGGGGAGAGACCCACCGCCACTGACAGCCAGTGGGTTTGGTTTTCCCTCAGAACCTCAGCGAGCAGCAGGCAGGGCTTCAGGAACATCCTTACAGACATACTGTACCTCCCGTCAGGGTTCCGGAGGCCTTGGCGATTTCTCCGTTAAAGATGCACTGTGCGTCTAACAGGATCTTGATGTCCCTCACACCGCGAAAGGAATGTATCCGCGATTTGTTGTAATTCCAAATCCTGACCAGGGCTACGTGGCAAGGGTGCGAGAAGTCGACGGAGATGGAGTGAGACTTGCCCGGTGTGAAGGGGGCCAGCCAGACGTGCATGTCATCCTGGGTCCTGTTCACCCCGTCGACGAGGTTGCCGACTACTCGGGGGTCCTTCCCATAGGCTGGTAAAATGTTGATGTCAGGGGGGTCCGCTTGAATGCTCGCGATTTGCACGGGCTCCCCCTTGGAACTGAATATTTCTATTCCGTTCAGGCCCACATAGTGCCTGTCCCCCCACGTGGTCTTGATGTCAATGACCAAGTGCTGCCCGTAAGGCAAGACGGGGATTCTAAAGTCGCTGGGGTCGCCTGCGTCTCTGCAGTCACCCGGCCCTGCCTGCGCCTCCGGCTGCTCCTTGCAGGGGGCTGGCTGGGCGCCCTGCCGGCTGCTCCTCTGCTGCTGCAGGAACTCGTCCAGGATGTCCCCCTGCACCTCCAGGTTGGAGATGCGCCCCCGGTGGGAGCGGTCAAAGGCGCTGAGGGAGCTCCAGGACTCGTGCAGTGTGTGCTCCTGCTCGCTGTGCCACTGGGGCCGCGGCAGCAGCCTGGTGCACCAGGCATCTCCTGAAGAAAGGGCATAGGAGGGGTGAAGCACATTAGTGACAGGTGTGGAAGTGGGACCCTTAGTATCTCATCCAGTGGCTCTCGGCTGGGTGGAGCCGCCCTCAGGGGAACATTCTAGAAAGCGGTGAGGCTGCTGTTGGCTGTCTCAATGCCTACTGACCCTCCTGGCATGGCCGGTGGGCAGGGCTGTTAACACCCGACGGTCCGGGCACAGAGCACGGTCTCCTGTCACACACATTCAACTGGTAGAAAATTGTTTCTGGTTACTCAAGTCTGGGGCCTAGCTGTTTTACAAAAAGCAAAGTACTTTTCAATCTGCACTGAATTTCTAAGCATGCAACCTCATGCACATCAAGGGAGGCCTATACGGTTGTGTCGGAGCCTTTGCTGGAAGTTTTCCCACATCAGAACCTCATACAACCAGAGTGAAGCCACTGCCTGTGGCCTCAGAGTCAGCCACCTAGGGGCCTGCGCCTCAGGCTACCAGTCACGTGACTTGCACGGAATTTTCAAACTGCTAGTGACAGGCAAAAGGCTCGGAAAAGAAGGTAGAATGAAAAGAGCCTACTGTGCCATTTTAGAGGGCGCCCATCCTAGTGTGGGCAGCTTGCACCGAAGTGCTAGTATGATCTTTCAGGGTGAGAATAGGAAGGGCTTTTATTTTCTTGTCACCTTATCTTCTGAGTTCCCTATGTGTATTATTTTTATAATCAGAAAAATGCTGAAACAACCCAGGTGCATTGCATGGCAAGAACTTTACTTCCACACATGGCCTAACTGGCTCCAGGAGCCACAGCCGTGCCCAGGGCTGGCGCCTGAAGGCCTCACTCCCCTCACAGAACCTAAGAGCCCCGAGTGCATGTGGAGCAGGGCCATCCTCGGGGCCATGCCATGGCTAAGTGCCAATGGAGGGTGTCATTCTGGAAAAACAGCAGCTGGCACTGACATTCTGCTTTTTCTCCTTTCATATGGTGCCGTGCCCTGCACTCCATTTTCTGCCTGTCTCCTAGGGGGCCTGGCTCCATCAATTATCGCTTCTCTCCAGAATCTTCAATCACTCCTTCCCCACCACTGCCCTCTCAGCCTGCAGACAAGCGTAAATCTCCGCCCTGAAGGCAGAGGGAGGCCTCGGATCTGCACTCCCTCTGCCCACTGCAGTGGCTGCGCCCATCACCACCTCCCATCCCCTGCGACCTGCTTCCTCTGTCCAGTTACTGTTTTGCTGCCTCAAACTCCTCTTCCCCTTCTCTAGGAACAACACCCTGATTTTCCCTGGGGATCCCCCACCTGCAGGCCATTCGGATTAAGCAAATGTCAATAGCATCCCTGCAAGCTGGGCTCATGAAAGGAACCAGGGCAGAGAAGGGCTTTCTGTGAACTGGAGCTGTTAAGCGTGGATGGAGCGGCGCTGCCTGTGGCCACCTTGCTGCCTGTGGGGGGCCGGCCTGAGAAGGAAGCAGGGCAGGAGCAGGGCGATGAGAGGCTCCTGGTGGCATCACTGGGGCCCCGGGATACAGCTGTGTCAGAGGTCCGTGCCTGGTGGCTTTCCATCCCTCCATCCATGAATCCCATAGCCCTCCACTGCAGCAGCGCCCTCCAGGTTCACAGGGACTCCACGCATGCAGTCTTCTCTCAGTGCTCGCTCCAGGCTGCTGTCCAAGGCCACGCTCCCCTCGGGCTCAGGAGACACTGCGCTGCCAGGTTCACCACGTCCCGCCTGCAGCTCCTCCCTCCTCTCCACTCCCTACATTTGGCCCTGGCTCCCACACAGGCACTGCCACCCCAGGCACCACCGCCCAATGCCCCTCGGGGGATCCAGACACGTCCACACTATCACTTCAGACTCCATGTGCCTAAATGGCATTTGTCACTATCCCCTCTGAGTGCCATTATCTCTGCTATGCTGGGAACAAGGAAAACCAAAGAAAATCCAACTCCTCACTACACTCCAGAGCCCCGAGTTGGCCCCATTAACTTCCCCAACCACACTCCCACCCTTCTCCCACACCCTCCTGCTCCAGCCACGTGGCCCTTCCTCTCTGTGCATATGTCAGGTCGCATCTCTTCTCAGAGCCTCTGTCCTTGCTGTGCCCTCTGCCAGGAATGCTCTCTTCTCAGATCCCCAGGTAGCTGGCTCCTCTCATCACTTTCCTTGTGGAGAGGCCTGCTCTGCCCTGCTGCCTGCTGTGTCCCAGTGCCTGGCACAGAACCTGGCATGAGGAAGTGCTCAGTAATGTTTGCCAGCAAAGGGATGGACAGCTGGCATCACCATTACACCCGTGTTCAGACCTGAAGGCTGAGGGACTCCCTCTCCACCTGTCAGTTCTCCTGCACCTGTCCTAACCCCGCCTTCCCATCTGCCATTAAAAAAGACCCAGGAGTTTCCTCCATCCTTTCCTCCAGGCGTGAAGCTTAACATCTGCAGGAGGGACTTCCCATATGGATCATCAGTGCTCTGCTTACTGTGATTTGATCTCCACGGACTGAAATGAATGGCCAGGGTCAGTCTGGAAGGGCCCTGAGGAGACAGCACCCACGTCCCGTATCAGGGACTTCCCTATGTGTCTGCCCTGGTGTAAAGAAAGGCAGGGCTCTGCTTTCATCCCACATCTGCTTTCTGACCTCTCCTCCCCAAGATGTACTCTGGGTTTTAAAAGCAGAGGTGTAGACGCTCTGCTAGGCCTTGCAGATGGGACCACCGCTGCGGGCCGGTTTCCCTCTCTGCAAGAGAGCACTCTACTCTTGAGTCCCTGGGGTCAGGGAGCTGCTGGGGTCAGTGTGTGGTCCTTGGCCAACCCCCACCTGCAAGTCTGAAGGGCAACAGAAAGCTGCTGCTTCGTGAGTCTGTAGTCAACACAGTCTGGGAGGGACCACTGATATGAGAAGACAGGACTGAAGATGCAAAACTATTCCTTGGTTGAGACTAACATGAACTGCAGTTCTGCACTTGAGTTTATAAAAATCAATGGCACCACCATGAGGTGTATGCTAACTGCTACTAAAACAGGAAATGAGAAAGTACATAGTGAGATATAACGGAACCATGTTTATTCTCGGTGAACTGCCCTCCAGTTGTAGCTGATGGTACAAGGAGTGGACACCTGACCTGAGTTGGCCAATCAACTTCTCCCCTGAGATTATGGAGCTGGCTGCTGGCAACAGAGCCAGAACATTAAGTCACCCTAGGGTTGCCAGGCCATTTCCTGCTGTGTGCACAAAGGCAGTGAAAGCCAACCCCCTGAGGGAAGGTGAGGGACAGGGGCCCGTGGGAAGCAGAGGAAGGGCCTGGACAGACAGGGAGACGCTTCCTTGGTGCCGGGCAGGTGAGCGTCCTGGTTCCTCCTCCCAAATCCATGTGGTGAGCAAGCTACACTTCCTGCCTCTGGGGGTCCAGAAGCGCCTCAAGCATTCCCCAAATAACACCTCCTTTACCGCTCAAACTGGGCTGATGGGATTTCATTCACCTGTACCCAACTGACCCCTGAGAAGGACACTTCCGAAATGCAGATGTCATTACAGTGAGATGCTCTGTTGCACAGAAAAATCTCCAGATTGTCTTATGGTGCCACTTCCAGGCCCAGGGAGGAGTCTGGCAGTCATGCATCCTAGCAGCACCTATGGAGCTGGGCCTGCACCTTTCCTGAGGGCATGGCATGGGCTTTGGCTCTATGTAATGGGCAATTTAAAATTTCGAAGCGCCTTTCCCTTTTAGCACGACTGGTTTAACAAGCATTAAATCTTAAGGGCTCAGATCTTAATGTGTCACTGAGCCAACCAGTGAAATGCCTGGAAAGAAATTAAAGGGTGGACATGTTAGAATAAAGCCATCACCCCTAACTCCCAGAGGCTCTGTGGGTCTGTTTATCAGGGAAGCTCAGAACTGCCTGGCTCCCCCAGGCGGGGGCTGATGATGGCTGTGCAAACAGGGCACATGGGGTAGTGCTTCAAGCACGGATGCTGGAGCAGGACACAGGTTCAAAGTCTGCTCTGCCCTGACTGGCTGTGACCTGAAGAAAGTGCTTAAAGCTCCTATCTCCTTTAGCTGTAAAAGGGGCTGGCAGGAGGATGAACGAGCTGGTCTGAGTGGCACCTGGATGAGAGCCTGGCACCTGGCAGCCTGCCCCGTAGCCACGCAGCCATCCCACATGTAGAGGACCCACCACGAGCAGACACCTGGGCCTGAGATCCTATCACAGGTAAGACAGTGTCTGCCCTCAAAGAGCTCCTTGGCTCTCCTCTCCTCTCCCACTCCGCTGTCCCCGATACCCACACAGGGTAAGTCCTGGCTGGGGAGCCCCACAGGAAGACACGCAAGTCTTACGGACTTGCTCCGTGTCCTAAGCGACATGTCAGGGTCTGAAGGAGGCCCAAACTCGTCACATTTCTAAGTGTAGACCTTCGGACTTTGTCTACTAGACAATGATGGAGTAGATGCTGATGCGACTCACTAAAAATATATATACAGTTGATCCTCGAACACCAGTTTGAACTGCGTGGATCCACTTCTATGTGATTTTTTTTTTCAGTAAATATGTACAGTACTGTAAATGTACTTTCTCTTCCTTATAATTTTCTTAATAACATTTTCTTTTCTCTGGCTTACTTTATTGTAAGAATACCTACATAATACATATAACATAAAAATGTCGGTTCATCGCCTGCTTATTATTGATAAGGCTTCCAGTCAACAGTAGTCTCACAGTAGTTAAGTTTTGAGTGAGTCAAAAGTTATATGTGGATTTTTGACTGCACAAGGGGTCAGCACCCTGAACCCCCAAGTGGTTCAAGGGTCAACTGTACCTGGGTTTCACCTACAGATACACCATGAGGTAGAGCCACAGAGTGTGGGCAGTGCCAACGACTCGACGAGGGTGGCGATAAAGAGCAACAGCTAGCATCTCCTGGTGCGCTGGTGTGCCAGGCACTGCACATGGGTGATCTCATCTGATCCCCAGCACCTGAGATGGGTATTACTGGCAGCATTTTACAGACAAGGAAAGTGAGGCTCCGAGAGGCTCCAGGCTTGCCCACGATATGGGATGGTGTACTCCTATGCAATGTCGAGTGGGGTTAAATTCAGAGGACTAGGGGTGAGCCCTGCCTTGGTAGGTCCGAGTGGTTTGTGGACAATAAAGGACCAACAAGCTAATGTTGAAAAAAATGGCCGCCACTCGTGGAGCACATGCCGCAGGCTAGGCTGTTACTACTGCGAAGCCATCATCTTACTCTTCACAGCACTGAGAAGGGGTGCTCATCCCCATTTTATAGACAAAGATGCTGAGGCTCAGTGTGTGCAAGTGCCTGCTCTGTAAGTCCCAAATCTATATGTAGCAGAGTTTGAATTCAAATGTTTTGACACTTGTTGCTTTGCTACACTCCCAACAGCCAAATCTGAGTGGAAATATTCAGAAGTCCAGCCTCTGGTACCCTCCTTTCACAGACTTAGAGTTGATCTACTGAAAAGTTCACAGAGCAGTAGATAAGTCACCAATGGTGAAAATTAGAATAGTCTATATTTCTGATTTCTCTTAACAAAAGAAAAAGAGATCTGGCACATTGGCCTTGCAGTCCTGAAAGCCAAAAAGAGCCCAAGTGAAGCAGCAGCTGCCCCCTTTAGTTGGGCGTGCGCTCCAGTTAGCCACAGTCCTCACCACTCCCTAACATCCTTCCAAAATCCAGGCAAGAGTCAATTGCTATTTATCGTCATACTTGCGTTATTTTTCTAACAGTAAAGAATAAAGTGAAGTAATTAGAGGCCAATGTCTATCAGAGGTAGAATAACCAGGTCTAGGTTGGAAAAGTCATGTATTGAAAGAAAAATGAGCAAAGGGACCTATCTTGGTGGCAATGACAAATATATCTATGAGTTTAACATGCAAAGTATGTCTTGCCCATTTCACTCATTGTTGCCTCCCATGTGGCTCCTAAGACAGTAAATTTGTAACCCCTGGTTAAGAAGAACCCCTTGCTTTGCAGATGAGGAAACTGAGGCTCGGGGAGTTCAGTGGCTGGTGCCAGTCAGCAGCCTCCTGCAGGGATGATGAGCCCCAGTCAGACTGTTCCCCGAGCTTACCTCTGCTGGCTGGTTGCCCATCACCATGACTGCTGCCGAGGGCATCCTTCCGGCCCCTCCTCCCACTAGCAGGGCGCTCTCTGTTGGAGGGCTTCTCAAAGATGTCAAAGTCACCCCTGCAGACGTTGGGGGTCAACCTCGGGGCTCTGTCCTCTGAGATGGCATTCCGGCTGCTGGCCCGTCCTGGCTCACGCCTGGGGCCTTCATCCCTGGCCTCTGCAGGACCCTCCCTGAAGATGTCCTCGTCCTCCGACACAAGCCCATCCGTCCCTTTGGGTGGCTTCTCAGGACGCAGCCAGAGGGGTTTGGGCTTCCTGCCTCCCTGCCTCCTGCATTTCCCTGTGGGAGAGGGTTGTAGCCAGGCGGGGGTTTTCCCTGGCGGCTCAGAGCCCTTTCTGCCTGGGAGGTTTTCCAGCTGCAGAGTCAGCGAGAGCTCCTGGTCCAGTGGAGGGCACTCCACTGGGGGCCCGGGGGCAGGGGCACGCTCGCCCCCCACAGAGACTGCGGCTGCTGATGAGCTGAAGTCATCCTCTAACTTGGACAAACTGTCTTTTATGCAACCAGGACAATTCATCCTTTCACCAAATAAAGTTCCTGGTGAAGAAACCGCCATATCCCCTGCCTCTCCATCTGGCTGCGAGCAAGTGACGCTGAGCTCCTTGTCCCTAGCGGTGCCTGCCATCTTCTGGGCACCTCTGCCTTCTTCTGAGGGGGCATTAATGCTGTTCTCCACCCCCTCAATCTGCTCATTTTTCAGGCTGACTGGGATGCTCTGGTCGGCTGGGGCCTCCCCTCCTCCTTTGTCTAACTGGCCATCAAAGATGAGGCTTTTGTTGACGTAAAGCTTCACATTCTTCGCACCAACGTCAAGATCCTGGAAACACAAAATTTAACAAAACAGAGATGCGTGGTGTCAGACTGATGTATCAAATTTTGAAGCAGAAGATGAAGAGAAATTGAATGCTAGAAACACGGGCTTGTGAAACCACAGCACTGGGATGTTAAACAAGGCTCAATCTCCTTCCTGTGTGAAGCTTATGCTATAAATCAAAGGACCTTCACAAAGAGGTACCTGATGGGCTCTGTCATCGTACCTCCCGCTGGGACATCTGTAACCACCGCTAATTGGTCTCCCTGCTTCCTGTTCTGCTGCTCCAACCTCCACCTCCCATCACCAGGGAGGTAGTTTCCTGCCAGAGCAGATCTGGCTGTTACCCACTGGTGAAACCCTCAGTCTTCACTGCCAAAGGAGGCTTCACTCCAGTGGCCAGTGTGTCCTGGGCCTCAACGCGGGAAAGCCAAGGCAGACCTGAGAGCAAAGCTGAGGCAAGGACTAGAGTGCAAGCTGCTTACTTGGTAAGGTGCTCCCAAGAGTCAGGGCCCGAGAAAACCCCAAAAGGCATTTGAGCTGGTCACTGCCATGGGCGATTGGGGCTCTATTCCACTGGGGACCTCCAAGGAACCCATAGAAGGCACTCAGTGTCCCTCCAAGGTGGAGACTGGGCAGTTGTCTACTGACTCCTCTCCCTGCTGTTGAAGGTTGCCTTGGACACTGTGGCTTGGGAAGTCCCTCCCCTCCTCCCCACAGCAGAAAGGCAGAGAGCCTGGAAGCACCGAAGCTGTGCCTGTCAGCCTGCCTGGCTGCCCCACCTGGGCTGCCCCACCTGGCCTGTCCCACCTGGGCTATGCCACCTGGGCTATCCCACCTGGGCTACCCACCTGGCCTGTCCCACCTGGGCTGCCCCACCTGGCCTGTCCCACCTGGGCTATCCCACCTGGCCTGTCCCACCTGGGCTGCCCCACCTGGCCTGTCCCACCTGGGCTGCCCCACCTGGCCTGTCCCACCTGGGCTGCCCCACCTGGCCTGTCCCACCTGGGCTGCCCCACCTGGCCTGTCCCACCTGGGCTGCCCCACCTTGCCTGTCCCGCCTGGGCTGCCCTACCTGGCCTGTCCCGCCTGGCCTGTCCCACCTGGCCTGTCCCGCCTGGGCTGCCCCACCTGGCCTGTCCCACCTGGGCTGTCCCACCTGGGCTGCCCCACCTGGCCTGTCCCACCTGGGCTGTCCCACCTGGCCTGTCCCACCTGGGCTGCCCCACCTGGCCTGTCCCACCTGGGCTATCCCACCTGGCCTGTCCCACCTGGGCTGCCCTACCTGGCCTGTCCCGCCTGGCCTGTCCCACCTGGGCTACCCCACCTGAGCTGTGCTGGAGGAGAGCCCAGGGGATGTGGTGTGGGCACTGATCATGTAATAGGTTCTTCTGATAATTCCTTTGCACAGGAATGTGGAGACCCTCAGGCCAGTGGGGTGAACTCTAACGCCCTCAGCATATGACAGAGGGGTCCCTGGCTAGGCTTCCTGTCTCCTTCTTCTCCCCAACACTTCTCTGTTCATGCTGAGAGTGAAACCACACCTCCGCCTGTTACTGCCCTGCCATCTGTCCATTCCCCTTCACATCAAAACATTTCTGAAAAACTGCTTGACTGAGGAATATAACACATATCTCATACAGAAAATAGTACATTTTTAAAGTGTACAACTTGTTAAGTTTTAACATCAAATCAACTTTCCAATCAAAATAATGAGCACATTACCCCCAAAGTTTCCTTGTACCCTGAGTAACCCCCAACCCCTCCCAAGCCAACCACTGTTGGCTTTCTGTCGTGATAGATCAGTTTGCCTTCCCTTTTTAAGTAAAAGGAATCACACACTATGGACTCTTCTTGGCCTAGCTTCTTTCTTTCAGCATACTGACTTGAAGATCCATCCAGGTTGTGTGAATTAATAGCTTTATTCCTTTTCCTTGCTGAGGTACTTCATTGTCGGGATGCCCCACCATTTTTCTTTCTTTTTTTTTTTTTGCCTTTACAGCAGACCCTTCAAGTCACTGTCCCAACTGCTCCCCTCCTCCCACCACCCTTGTGGCCCTGGCCCCACTGCAGTCAGGCCTTTGCCTCCATCTCTGCAAGAACCCACCTTGCCAAGGGCACAAGTACCTGGGTGGAAACTTCCTGTGTGTCTGGCACAGTTCAGATTTACTCTGCTGTCCTGGCCCAATCATTCAGAGAACCCTCTTTTCACTCTCAGAGTGTCCTGGTTTGGATAGTCAGTCTTAGGGCCAGCAGGGGCCAGATCCACTGGGAGCTCTCAGGCTTAGGCCAACAGCTATCAATGGCACCTGTGTCATCGCCACTCCTCCTCCCAAGTGTTCTCCTTCCCCAGCTTGCAGGCCACACCTGGCTGGGGTTCCTCCTGCTTCAGCTGCCCTGCCTGGGATCCCCTGCTCCCCACCCGCCCTGATCAGCCTCCCTGCCCAGGCTGCCCTGCTTCCCCCCCACTCCCCCACCCCCGCTCAGCCTCCCTGCCCGGGCTCCCCTGCTCCCCACCTCAGCTGTCCTGCCTGGACTCTCCTTAGCTGGGCCTCGAGTGGCTGATGGGTCCTGGGCTTCAGATTCCCGCTCTCTCATTAGGGGGTCTCGTCCAGGCCCAAGGCCTTAAATACCACCTTTGTGTTGATGACTCGTGATCATTTTAATCTCCAACCCTGACCTCTCCACCAAGCCCCTAGTGACCACGTGACCTCTCTTCTAGGATATCTAACAGGTGTCTCAACCTTAACACGCCCCACACAAAATCCTTACTTCACTTTCCCAAGCCTAGTCTCCTCCCATCTTAAAAATGGTGGCCCCATTCAGCCAATTGCTCACAGCCCAGGAGTCCTCCCTGACCCCTCCTGCTCACCCACTCACACAGCCAGGGTCCAGGATCCCATGGCTCTAACCTGCACACCCCTCCAAACCTGCCCTCTGCTCCCCGAGTATGCTGCCTCCTTGCCAGGCCACCATTCTCCAAGAGGTTCTACCGTAACCTGGCAGTGGGCCCCCCTGCTTCCACTCCATTCCATCACTGCGAACCCACTCCAGGCACATGCTTCCTTCTCTACACAGCAGTCGGTCTTTCTTTCTAAAACAACTTATCAGGTCACAGCACCCCTGCTTAAAACCCCTAATGATTTCCTACTACACATAAGCCCCACCCCCTTCAGTGGCCAATAAGACTTCCGATCTGCCCCCTGCTGACCCTTCTGACCCGACCCCTGTCACTCTTCCTCCACTCCCAACACACTGATCTTGTTGTTGTTCCCTGATCCAGCCAACTCATTCCCATCCCGGGAGGAGCACTTGCCCGGAATGCTCTTCCCAGAGCCCTGCAAAGCTGGCTCCCTGTCCTCACAGAGACCTTCCCTCCCCTCCGGCTCTATCTCAGCATCCTGCTTGATTTTGTTCTGGTCTCTGAAATGGTCTTATCGCCTTTTTACATTACTTATTGTCTCCTCCGCTCAAAGTTAACCTCCAAGACACCAGGGGTCCTTGTCCCATCTTGTCGGAGGCCCAGCAGGCACCTAGCACACAGTAGGTTCTCAACAAGGACTGTGGAATCTTAAGTGAACAAACACAGAGAAGCAGCATGCTCTCTAACAATGTCCTGAAAATAGCCTGCAGAGATGTGGTCACCGCTGGCATCACTCCCGGCCATTCTCCATCTGCTCTTGGGAGATGGGAGCTGAAAGCCAACAGGTGCCCATCTACATCACCCCAGCCGCCCTGAGGGGAGGTGGGCAAGCTCTCACACTGGGCACCGGCACAGAGGCTTCAGGGCGATGTGGAGTGAGACTCACCCACCCTGTGCTGCACAGGCCTGGCTTCAACCCCCTGCTGCAGGATGGCAGCTGCTATTTGCCGAATGTCAAAAGTCGCGATTCTCAAAGCACCGCTTCCGCCTTGATGTGGATGTGCTCTCTGCCTAGCAGAGGCACAGAGCAGGCACGTGATGGTAATTAATCAGGGAACAGCTATCTGAGAAGGACAGCACAGGCACCTCTCAATGACTAGTTCCACAAAATTACCGCATGGAAACATCTGGCGAGACAGAAACACTCGTTTAAGAGGAGCTCGGTGGAGGGAGGCCTTCCATCCAACACAGGCATGAGGTGGGCAGCCTGGCTTTCATAACGGAGTCTGGCTTCCAAAATGGGCTTGTGTCCGTTCATGAACCATCTGGAGCACCATCTGACCTCCAGCACCTGCTGCTTAGCTCCCGCCAGGAAGCATGGCTGAGAAGGAACTGGGAGGGAAGCAGGCCAGGGCAGGGATGCAACCTCCTATGTCCACAGGGCCAGGCAGGTAGGAGGGAGGTGAGCGAGGGAGGAACCAGAGGAAGTGGTGTGTTGTGGGAAGCTGGGAGGTTTGTGTCTGGCCTGATGCTGCTCATCCCCGCAGGTCCCAATGTCCTGCAAGCCAAGTGAGCCATAGCAGAGGGTGGGTTTGGCCTGAGTGGGATCCTAGGAGGGGAACAAGTAGTGGTCACTTCCCTGGTGACGCCAAGTGGAAAATCGAAAAGGCTGTCCTGTCCCACAGTCCTCAGAACCACTGCACACGGGAGCACAGGGCCCGTCTTACAGATGGAGACTCTGAGGCTCGCCCTCCTTGAGGTCAGGCAGCCCTGGCTGAGGCCACTCTGGATGGCACGCCCGAGGTCTCGCTGCTGCCTCTCTGAGGTCATGCTGGGCCTGAAGAGGCCTCAGGCTGGCCACTGGCAGAATCACCTGATCCAGGGGAACTCAGTCCCACTTATCCTTTTTTAATCATTCCCTGGGGACCAGCTCTCCGACCCACACCTTGGCTCCCTCCTCAGGCCACAAGGCCATCGCTATGGGCATGGGGTGGGAATGTACATGCTGTATCTTTCCAGGCCTTTCCTCTATCTTCATATATGGGCTGACGGTACTGTCATCTCATCTATCAGGCGGGGCTAGAAGCCATGGATAGGTGCGTGGAGGTACCGTGGAGAACCAGGATGGAGGATGTGGCAGGTCCGCACCCGTGACCCCACAGTAATCCTCTGTATTGGGGATGTCTTTGGAAACGGAGGGAGGGGGAATTCTCTTGCTCCTAAAGAACCAGCCTGCTTCCTGCTTTCCAGTAACCAGGACTCAGTACCGACGTGCATGTGTGTGCGTATATGCATGTGCGCGCGCACACGCATGTGTGTGTCCACGTCCTTGTTGTTTCCTTGGCACTGAGAGTTCCTTCTTGCTTAATGAGAGCTATTGTTATGCCTGTGTTGGTGCTGCCTCAGGTCCTTTTGCAGCGGATTTTCTCAAGGACATCATGGCACGGGGAACGGGAACATCTTTCTGGCCCATCCTGCCGTATCCTTCCTTACAGTTGACCAGAACAACCATGTGGGACAGTAAGGAAGTTTTAATACAACAACTGAATATTATTTTGATCTAAGACATTTACTGACGGTCGGGCCACTTTCCTCCCTGGCCCAACGTCAGGGAGCACACGAGCTGCTCAGCAAAGACCGATGGGCGCAGTTCTATTGCCACAACCCAAGCAAGGTGTGGACTTTGCACTCACAGGTCCTTCCCTGGTCCGAGGACGAACCAGCCTGACACACAGCTGACAGATCCCAAAGAAAACCACTTGCAGCAAAGCACTGGCCGGGCCTGACTGCCCACCAGGGAACGTCCATTAAAGCAAGCCTGACAGTGCGGCTCCACCTTGGGGGTCACACACAGCCTTGGGACTATCCAGGCGCCCCGCACTCAGGCTCTGTCACTGGCTGGACCCCACTGGCCACTCACAGGGAGGACATGAGCTGCTGGCCTTCACTGCTCTGTGCCCAGAAGTGGGGGGCGGACTGGGAGGGCCTTACCCTGCCCCTGCCCATGGATTTATCAGGGCCTGGGGGACTCTGGGGAGTGAATTGCTGCCCAGAGAGCCACCCTCAGGCCTTGGGACCCGGCTCTTCCCGGTCTTCCCCTCCATCCTCATGCTGAGTCAAGGGTCCCCCTCTGGGCTCTGAGTTGGGCTTGCAACCTGAGTCTCTGCACCTGTCACTGGCAAGTGTGTACACGTCCAAGCCTGTCTCCACTTGGATGAAGACCCGCAAGGATGAGGGGCAGGCCTATTCCTATGCCCATTGAGGCCTCGCTCTGGGACTAAACTTGTTCCATCCCAGAGCATCTGAACTGGAATGTTGTTTATGGGGAAAGATCTCAATTACCTTTTACATGTCTCCTGGGAGAAAGACCAATGAAAAACACTCTTATGTGACACAGAAAATGAAGAAGATGGTAAGACACTGGGACAACTGACAAGCTACCTTTAACCTACTTCCTGCTGGGGCTCTGGGTCAACCACTGGGATTCCCAGCCCCATATCACAGACTCAGGGCAGTGCCTGGGGATGGGGCCTAACAGCCTGGGTCACCAACTGAAGGCCCAACAGGTTGAGTCTACGCTGGTTTGGCCCACAGAGCAGTTAACAATGTCAGAACTAGTTGATAATATCCAAAAATTGAGTGTTTTCACAGAACAATGTGCCTTTCTGGCCTCTCTTGAGAATTCTGGCCACCTGGCATCACGAGCCAGTGCCCAAGTGCCGAGTGATGCTGCCCCAGGCAGGGCATGGCTTTCCAGTGACCACATCTCTCTCCATGGAAAGGCAGGGCTGTGTGGCCGGTGCCCAACTGCCGGGGTGACGTGAGCAGCAGTGAACCCCTTATCTCTAGAATGGAGCTGATCGTAGTGCCCATCTCAGAGGACACCGTGTGGAATGAATGGCTGAGATATGTGAAGGCCTTTGAGCACTGCCTGGCACCTATATGTGCTCAAGAAATGGGAGCTACCATCACTGTCTTGTACCCAGTCCACTGCCTGGATGTGTGTACCTGCCAAGCCTGGCTGCTCATGGCTACCGTGGCCAGGAACCCTGCTCCCCCAAGGCCTGAGGCAGCAATCTCCCCAGTTCCCGGTGAAGGCTGGCAGCAGGCACAGGAAGAACCCCATCCACTCTGGGGTGGGGCCTTGAATTACTCTCGCTGCCTTAGGCCAAGAATCTTCTAGATCTGGTCTAAGACCTCAGCATGCAATTCCTGCAATTTTATCCTATCCAACAAATACCACAGGGCCTCTCAGGGTTTCCGCCTGTGTGGGATGCAGAAGAAGAAAGCAAGTCCGCACTATGGGACCTGGCTTTGGGGTACAGGGGTCCTGGCCATGCTAGCCCTGAGCAGCCAGGCTTGGCAGGTACACACATCCAGGCAGTGGACTGGGTACAAGACAGTGATGGTAGCTCATACTTCTTGAGCAATTTTACGTGCCAAGCAGTGCTCCAAGGCCTTCACATATCTTAGCTCATTTATTAAGGAGTCTACACTCGTCTGTATAACAAGGAGTCACAGACTCAAATGCTTGTGGCACCACAGCCATGGGGGGGCGGGGGGACTGTGGTGAGCTTGAGAACCACCACACCGCAAGCCCAGAGTGGATGCCACGCTTGGAGTGTGGCCAGCTCACCACCAGCCAGTTTTCCAATGTTGTCTGATGTTCCACAAGCTAGACAACATGATAAGGGCCAAATGAGTACATCTCAGGATGGACTTAGCCAAGGCACCCGTTTGGGTCATTGGAGGCTCAGGAAACAGGCACTCCGTGCCCAGAAGGGTGTGGCTGGAGATCCTGGAAGGGCCTGGGCAGACAGGGTGTGTGGGAGCTTGTGTGTGAAGGGAGTGTTAGCAGAACCTTGGTGCTTCTGAAGGCAGGTGTAACAAGACGGGCTGGCACTCCAGGTGCTGGGGGTGGCAGGAGCAAAGCACAGCGGAGAGAAGAGTGTGGGGGCCAGAGGGAGATACAGTTGCCTGAGTCCATAGGTTGGAAGAGCCAGAGAGCCAGTGTTAGGCCATGCGTGCAGGGCCCAGGGGAGCATCACAGGGAGAGCTGACGGGTGTGAGGACAACTGTGCGCTGCGCCAAGGGGTGACAGGAGCAATGGGGACGGTGGCTGTGACTCAGCCTCTACCTAAGCTCCCAGGTGTGCACATGGCCTGGCATTGCCAGACCTTCCAGTTTCTCAATAAAAGTAAAAACTCCATGTTGTCAAGTAAAGCCTCCCGATATTTAAATGTTGGCAATTACTGAAAAGGATTTTGGAGACTCCACGTGAGCTGGTTGGAGTCTGAGAGCTGCCGCTGGAGGGCCGGGCTCAGCCTCGGTGTCATGGTGTTCCCAGGGTGCCTGGAAGCATGTGCTGGCAGGGGACTGCAGCCACCCTGAGGCACCCTGCAGCTGTCGCCACAGTGACCCCACTGAACTGTACTTTGCTGTTGATCTCCCGTCCTTCTGCCTGGGAGTGAGCCTGAGGGAGCAGCCTGGTGTCGGATCCGGTCCCAAGCATGGGGGGACTGATAACTCTGCTGGTGAGAGGGAGGCCCTGAGCAATGAGTGCGGGGAGTGGGGAGACACAAGGCCGCTGCCTGCAGTGATGACTCCCCACCAGGTGGCAGGCAGAGGGTGAACAAGGAGCTGGGTTTGGGAGGAGACAGTTTTGGACAATGGAAATGACAAGACTCAGGACTGGCAGTGAGGGGCGAGAGGGGAGGAAGATTCAAAGGTGGGAGTCAGGTGCTGCTGCAGACGGCAAAGGAAGTGGAGGCCAGGACTGGGGGTGGGTGGGAGGGGGGGACGCCAAGTCCCTCTGGGTATTTATCCAAATGAAATGAATCACTGTTTTGAAAAGATACCTGCACTCCCATGCTCACTGCAGCACTATTTTCAACAGCCAAGACATGGAAACAGCCTACGTGACAGAGGAACGGATAAAGAAGATGTGATATACAATAAGCATGTCTACGTTTATCTAAATATAGATGTATACATACATATGTACACATGCACATGTACACAACATGGAGTTATTCAGCCACGAAAAGGAGGAAACCCTGCCATTTGCAACAACATGGATAGGCCTTAATGGCTTCATGATTAAGTGGAGTAAGTTAGAGAAGACAGATACCGCATGATCCCACCTATATGTGGATCCAAAAGGCAAACACAACAAAAAACCAAACTCATTGATACAGAGAACAGATAGGTGGTTGCCAGAGGCAGGGCGTGGGGAGTGGAGGGGGGCAGCAATGGGTGAAGGTTCTCAAAAGGTACCAACTTCTAGTTATTATAAGATATGTGGGTCCTGGGAGGCATGATTGCACGGTCACTACAGTTAATAATACTGCAGCATATATTTGAAAGTTGCTAAGAGAGTAGATTTTAAAAGTTCTCATCACAAGAAAAAACATTTTTGTAACTATATGGTGGTGGATGTTAACTAAACTTTTTATAGTAATCATTTTACAATATATACATATATCAAATCACTACACTGTACACCTAAAATCAACATAATGTTATGTGTTAACTGTATCTCAATTAAAATAAACAATAAAATGAAATGCAGTTTCTCAGTAGCCACATTTCAAGTCCTCAGTTGCCGCCCTGGCTAGTGGCTCCTGTTCTGGATGGGGTGGATATGGCACTTCCTCATATCACTGCAGAAAAGTCTACTGGGCAGCGCAAGCCAGACCACCACGCCATGTCACAGAAACATACCACCAGGGGAATTAATGTGCATCCATTCAATCATGCATGCATCGTAAGCTGCTTATGGAGCACATTTCTGTGCATAAAATACACTGAGTCTCAGTCCTGCCTCACTCGCCGTTGTGGCCAGACAGAGGGGCATCCGAGGGTGATGCCATGGTGAAGATGGTGACATGCCTGTTTTACTGAAGGCTAGTAGCAGGTCACGAGCAGGTTGTTACAAAGGAAAGTGGATGGGTGGTGGGAGCTGCGGGAGCCCCCTTTGGATGGTTATTACATACTATAAAGGGAGACAGATGTCACTCTACGGGGAAGCAGTGCTGAGAAAACCCAAAAGACCTCAGCTCCCTTCCAAGCGCTGTCGCTTGCCACTCACTAGCTGGGCAGTCACTTAACCTGGAGAATATAAAAATCTGTGACAAGCCTATCATCACGTCCTCCCCCTGGCGGACATCACGCATCACTCATGCAACTTCTCCTTGATGAACCAGAAGGAAGGTTCCAGATCTTTCTTACGACAGGCAGCCATTTCCAAGCAGAGTCTCTGCCTAGTGGGATCTCATTAAGCAAGACCCAGATCTCCACCTACATGACGGGGCCTGACAACACGGACCTTGCAGAATTGCTGGGGTTCACTGAGGTGCTCAGGCATCAGATGTTCTCTGCGTGCCTCGCCCCTCGTCCCTCACGCCCATCTGCACACGCAGCCCTGGGAGAGGCAGCTGTGGCCAGCGCCGTCAGCGGCGTGCTGCCTTCCTGCATGGATCCGAGCCTCCCGCCCTCCTCTCCCCTCAGGCCCGTCCTCTGGGCCAGCTCTCTCACGGAAGTACCTGCCAAGGGGAAAGGTGCCCATAAAAGTTAGCCTGAGGGCGTAAGGCAGTGTATTCTCTAGCACCTTCTTTTCTTCTATTCTACATAAGCTGTGGCTAGATTAGCTCTTGGTTCTCACTTTTCTTCCTTGGATTCCATACACAAAACACTGTATTAACAAGCTGTGTCTCCCAGGCTGAGCTGTATTTCCATGAACTCTCATTCTGTCTCTCCTGAAACACACAGTAGCAGCATGCTCCGGAGAATATGAAATCAAGCCAACCTCAGCTGCGTTCCTGTGTGCGTTCTGCCCATGTTCATTCTGGCAGCAGGTGGGTGGGTGTGCCTGAGGTAGTGGCGCCCCTGCCGGGGACTGTGGCCTACCACACTCCACTGTGTGTGGGAATGCCTACGCCTCTCATCCCTCCAGCCCTCATCTCTGCAAAGCACCCAAAAGCCACTCCGATGCCTGCTCCTCTCCTTTATGCTCAGCACACAAGGAGGGCTGAGCGCAGGTTAAAAAGGCAAGCCTCAGCCCAAAGGGACCAAGCTTATCTGCTCTGTCATCCAGCACAGAAAATCCGCTTTGCTTGGCCTGAGATACATATTAACGTCAGGGCTGAGCGACAGGGCGAGGGTCTGGGCAGCCAGCAGTTTCATCGCCCATTCCAGAAGATGCCGGGGACCACCGGCCAGGACGCACCCAACGGACTTGGGTGTGAGAGGACACAGCCCTAGATGCTAGGTACGCGCTGGGGTCATGCTGAGCTGGGGCTGCATTCAGGGTCTGAGGAGAGCCCCTAAGCACATGGGGTTGGGGGGGTGAGAGGTAGGCCAGCCTGTGGGGCAGGGGAGGCTGATACTCTCACTGCAACTTCCTCAGTTATTCCAGTGGTTTGGACTTTTCTTAAATTTTAACTTTACATATTTATTTTTAAAAACTCCAAGACAGGAATCAAAGAAAGCTGTTACTTCTCTGAGCAGCGTCGTGGGTGAACAGAGCTGTTAGCTTACAGATCCCCAGAGCCTTGCATGTATTTGTTTTCGAGGTGGCTGGCCGCTGGGTGGGAGTCTCAGCAGGAAGCAGTAGGGAAGGCAGTCAGGAAGGAGGCAGAGGCACAGACCTCTAAGCAATGCTCTCAGTCTCTCATCAGGATATCAAAAAGGGCAAGACAACTGCTTATCATTCCTGGGGATGAACGCATTCATTCATTGGACAACCATGCATGTCTACTTTGACCAGAGCAGTGGGAAGACAATGCAGGCCCTGCTCCCAGGAAGCCCCCAGTACTGTGGAAGAGGCAGGCATCGATCCTAGAACAGGGTGAGGGGGCATATTCGTGAGGTCCAGAGTAGTGCAAGGGTCAGGCTGGCTGCCTTGAGACAGTGACCATCTGGGTTTTTCAGGAATATGAGCCGGAGGCAGGCATTTGGAGCTGATCAGGATGGGAGAGGCCTGGGTGCATCTAGCATGGAGGTTAGTGAAGAGCTCAGGTATGTGCTCCTTCAGGTACCTTTCCTGACCTCTCCCAGCCTGAGGCAGCCCCCCGCTCCCCACCACCCCCTGCAACGTGCCCCAGGAGTGACAGTGTGGGGCAGGCCAGCTCCAGACCAAAGATGAGTTCGGTTTGAATTATATTGTGGTTTCAAAAGAATTTAAATTAGCTACTGACATTCACAAACCTGAAAGGCTCATAGCAAAATCTGATTCCCAGCTTCTTGGAAATGCTCAAAGGACCCAGCAGCACTGGCTGGTGCTCCTCCATGACAACCATTAGTTGAAGGTCAAAAGTGACCTGTATGTTTGGCTGGCATGGCTCAGTAGTTGAGCAATGACCTATGAACCAGGAGGTCACAGTTTGATTTCCGGTCAGGGCACATGCCCAGGTTGTGGGCTCAATCCCCAGTGTGGGACATACGGGAGGCAACTGATCAATGGTTCTCTCTCATCATTGATGTTTCTGTCTCTCTCTCCCTCTCCCTTCCTCTCTGAAATCAATCAATCAATATATATATATATATATATATATATATATATATTTTTTTTTTTTTTTTAAGTGGCCTGTGCTTGCCAGTCTACCACACTTCCCACCATACCCTAGCATTCTTCTAACAATATTGAGGCTGAGTTCAGAGTGGGGTGCCATTTAGCATCTCACTTGTCCTAAAAATTGCCTTATAGTGGAAAGGGAAGTAGGACAATTCTCATCCCCATGTCTATCATAAGAGGGGGAAGAAAACAGGCTGAGGGTTCCCATCCTTCCTCAGTCACTGAGCTCCCACTGAGTCCCAGCAGCTTCTGTCTGAAACCCTCGGCACCTTGGGCTCACCATTACCAAGGTCTTTGTCACGCTACACTATTCCTCATTTATGTGTCTGCCAGATGTTAGATGCAGAGCATCTCCAGGGCATGACTGTGTCTGACATCAGAGTCCTCACAATTGATCATAAAGCTTGATGGCCCCTACTCATGTGCTCAGTAGTAAATGTCAAATGAAGGGATGGATGCAAATGGATACATGAAACACAGTCCAGTGAAGAAAGGTGAGGGCCTGGGTGTAGGGGTGGTGGGAGGGCAGAGGAGAGGAGGGGTTCTAAAACCAGAGGAGTAGCCAAATACAGGGCAGGGTGCACGCACGAGGAGCGCTGGCACATGGGAACTGGTTGGACACACTGCAGCAGGGGCACTGCCCTCGGCCTGTGGGGAAGACCCTGCATTCTAGCAAGTCCCATGGCAGTCATCATGGATTACAGTGTGAGAAGAGCTGGCTAAGCAAATGGGCCTGGAGTCCAAGCTCAGGGGTTCAAATTCTTACTGTGACGCTTACTGGCTGTGTGACTTGGGGCATGTTACATAGCCTCTCTCTGTGTGTTTCCTTATCAGTTAAAATTGAGCCTCAGTTGGTATTTTTTCAGTTCCCCCAAAGGGTGGCTTAAGTACCCCTTCCAGACCTCTGAGCGCAGACTCTGCCCCAGGGGCTGTGACACCCCCACAGGCACTTGCCACCCCAGCAGGGCCTCCTGGCACCCATTTTGCAGTTTCAGGAATCAGGCTATTAGGTAGCACTAGGTGCTCCCATAGCCTAATGCCCAGAGAAGCATCAGAGTCTGGTACTTACGCCATTAGCTGTCCAGTAGTTCCAAACCTTGATCCTGGCCAGACCAAAGGCATGTAGCCTTCTCGTGCTGCGGATAACGAAGAAGAGCTGCAGCGGCGGGTAAAAGGGGCAGGTCCACAAGGAGGAGTCTTTCTTGCTCTGCAACACCAGCAAGAAAGGGGAGCAGTCAGTACGTGTCTGCTTCCCCAGGCGCACCAGCAGCGACTCCACCTTAATAAAACCCCGAAGAGGGCTCTGGGGAGGGGGAGGTGGGGGGGAGGGGCAGCCAGGCCCCTTCTCCTTTGCCAGGTTAGGGAAGTTTTCTGCCATTATTTCTTCAACCATATTCTCTATCCCCATCTCCCTTTTTGCCTCTCTGGCACACCTACTATTCACATATTATTATATTACATGTTGTCCCACAGCTCCCTGAAGCTGTCCTCCTGTTTTTTGTTTTTCCTCTTCAGTTCTCTGATTGAGTGATTTTTTTCAACTCTGTCTTCTAATTTATTGATTCGATCCTCAGCTTCCCCTAACCTGCTGTGTATTCCTTCCTATGTGTTACTTATTTGTGCTATGTCATTTTTTTTCTATTTTCATAGTTAATATGTCTTTTCTCATGCTGTTGAGCATATTTACCATCATTTTTCTGAACTATATATCATATAAATTTCTTATCTCCATTTCGTTTAGCTCTTCTTTGGAGAATTCTCTTGTTCTCTCACTTGGGGGTTGTTTCTTTGTCTCCTCATTTTGGCTGTCTGTTTGGGTTTGTTATTGTGTATTAAGTAGATCTGCTATGCCTCTCAATCTCTAGTGCAGGATAATGTCAAACACTGTTTCTGACTAATTAGATCAGGCAAAGACTCAAAGCCCCCAGAGACTGCTTCTGCCTACAGACTGGTAGGATTCTGACTTGAATGGCCCCAGGTAATTATCTTCAGGTGTGGTGAGAGTTTTTTCAACAGGGTGGGGCAATTGCTTCTGCCTAGCGGCTAATTGTTATTCTCTTAATAGTCCTTGGAAACTCTGCACCATGGCACAAGGTGTTTTCTAGTAGGGTGGGTCAATTGCCCTCCCCCCAGGCAAAGCTGCCTGTATATTTGCATGAAAAAGATGATACAGCATGAGGGAATGACTCAGCAAAAAAACTGGGGTGTCTGCCTTTTGAGCTCTTACCTCAGAGCCCCTGATCCTGGCTTCTGCTCATACAGCTCCAGTCCACTCTGCCCTCCCTCTGCCAGAGCACAAGGTGAGTGGCTCCACAGGAAATTTTGTGCATTGTCCCTTTAAGAGGGTGTCTGAATTTCCAGCCATCTCTCCCTGGCAGACAGCAACCCCACTACTTTTCACAGCCAGATGCTATGAGGGTACTCTTCTCAGTTCTGGTGCTCTCTGCTGGGGGCCCAGCTTGTGGATTAGACCCCAGAGTGCCAGGCCCCTTCTCTACAGAATCCGGGGGGTGGGGATAGGTCTCCAATCTCTCCCCACCTGGACTGACCCTCACCTGGCTTAAAGCTGCCACTCAAGCCTTCAACCCCACCATCAGACTGAATTTAAAATGCAGGGTTTGCTGTGCTCAGCCTTGAGGAAGCACTGAGGGTGGGGGCTCTAGAGGGAAGGGTAGGACAAGAGCCCCACTTGCCTTATCTGATAAACCTGGCAGTTTTGTTTTCTTCTGTAAAACTTTGTCAAATTAAAAACATTTTTAAATAAAAATCAATTGGCTCAGGCATTTGTTGAGATGGGGCCATGGCACTGAGCACGGGAGTCCTTCTGCCCCTATCAGGACCCCAGAGTGCCACTTCTGCCAGCCAATGGCCAGCAGGCCTAGGCCACACTCAAGGCCAAGGGGTGGAGAGCAGGAGAGCCTCGCTGTCATTCTCCTTCACACCAACAAAATTCTGTTGTGCTTCTGGTGCAGGTGGAAAAGCCAAATCAGGGGACTTCTCTCAGCTCTAGTGGCCTCTCCTGTCTCTTCTAATGCCCTATGTCCTCTGTCCAGACCAAGCTCTCAGCTTCTCCCAGACATCTCTACACCGGCTCAGCCTCTTCCTGTCCTCCTCACCCTGGGAATTTCAGCTCAAATGTGCTTTCACCATCCCCCCCTCCCCACCTGCTCCCTGCCTTCAAGGCATCGCTCTCCCTCCAGGGGTGCCTGCAGCTCCCTAAAATGCCCGAGGCTAGCCTTCCCCTAGGTACCCCCCAATGACCTGTCTTCAGGTCCATGGCCCTACCCCCCAGTCAGCTGGGAGCTCTTTAAGGGAAGTGGCCACATCAAATTCATTCCAGAACCCTTAACATTCAGCACAATTCCTTGGCACATCATAAATGCCCAAAAAACTTTGTTGAACGAATCAATAAATGGATAAGTGACATTTACCTCCTAATATCAGTCCTCTCATCAAAACTTTAAAAAAGACTGTAAACTGAATTTGGCCTACACAGCTATTTTATTTGGCTCATGAGTGTTCTAAAAAAAAAAAAAAAAGGCACATTTGCTGCCAACACTTGATGATGGGGAGGATTCCGCTCCTCAGGCTGCATTCCTGCTTCTCTGCAGACCTGAAAGTCAGGGTGGCAACACAGGGTCCATGACGCCCATAGGCAGGTGCTCTCTGCAGCCCTAGTCTCCACCACTCCCTACTGTTTCACACCCGCTTCACTTCCCTCATTACGCTTCTGCCAGGACCTGCAGGCATTTGAATTTAGGGTCTCTGCTTAGGGGCTGAACAGTTTGCCAGTCCCATGCACCTATAAGCCACCACCACATCCCTGACACTGGCTGAAGTTGTCCCTTTTATTAGTAGGAGCATCGCCACAGACTCCTGTCACCAGGACCGAGCTGGCTAAGTGACAGAGCCGGGGAAGGAGATTGGCTGACTGGGTTTTGCCGGCCCCAGGAGATGGAAGCCCCGCTCCAGCTGCAGGGACGAACAAAGGCAGCTTGTTCCAGTGACAACAGTGCCTTTCAGGAGGGCGGAGGCTGCTTTTGTTGAGGGGGAGAGATGAGTTCAAGGGGTTCTGACTTGTTCTGGCAAGTTTCTCAAGCTTTGCAAGGACTTCAGTGCCCTGGCGGCACATCTAAAATCCATGGGTAGTCTCATCCCTTCGCTGAGCTGGGCCTAAACTGGGTCACTGCGGCTGCTTGAAAAAGGCAGAGACTGAGGCTGACCCTGGGGCATGGCGCGAGGGCTGCAGTTGATTTCACTCACTTTTTGTCAGCAGGAGGAATAGCAGGAGGGCTAAGTGGGAATCTAGTGCTCACAGTCAGAGAACGCGAATCCAGAGGGAACTCCGAGCCTTGTTAGCAACCCAGCTTCTGATGTTTCCTTTCACAGAGCAGGAGAGGAGGGCTGGCAGGAAGCTGCTGGCGACTGATCCACGGCATGCTGGGCAAACCCCAGGTCCTGCCCACCGGCAGGCAGAATGTCTGCGCCCGCCCATCACAGGTGGTGAGGCTGGCATCAGGAGAAGCAGGGCACCTTCGCTTCGTGCTGCCACTGCTCTCTTATGCCTGAGAGGCGAGTCTCTGGCACACACTGTGCCACGGTGCACTCTGCCAAGTGGTAGAGTGCGGACTCACACACAGGCTCTTCTTCATTAATTCGTTTGTCTTAGTCTGGATTCCCCAGGAGCAGACCCCAAGGCAAGGATTCCAGTGGAAGGCGTTTATTCAGACAGGGAAGGAGACTGAATGGAGCACGGGGAAGAGAGAGGGGAGAGGCAGCCCATAGTATGTTACCAAGCCAGACACTCCTGTGGGCCCTGGAGCTCGGCCCACCTGGAGTCTGGAGCTGTGTGGAGAAGCTCAGAGGGACTCCCCCACAGGACAAGAGAGCGGGGTGCTCTCTCAAGCCTGCTCTTCCCCACCAGCTGGCACCTACTGCATGTGAGGCAACATGGGCCCTGGGGGCCAGAAAAAAATCCTCCTTCAGAGAAGCATCGGTGCGGGTGGTCGAGCAGCAGACTGTGTGCCCCGAAGTGGGAAGGGCAGGGGAGGCACTAGCACTGAGCTCAGCAGGCACTGAGGGGGACATAGGGTGGGCAGAGTCTGGCCCACCAGGTCCCAGCTCTGTGCTGGTAGGGGAGGTAAACAAGTGAAAACACAAGAAAAAAACAAAGCATGGGTGCATTTGATGATGAAAATAAGAGAGAATTATTAATGGCCAATGGAAGGGCTATTTTAGAATGCATTATCAGGGAGGGCCTCCCTGAGGAGGTCACTTTCTAACTTCAAGACAAAGGTGCTTTCTCTTCCAGCTTAACCCAACACAAATGCACCCACCTGCAGGGAGATGCTGACGGCCCTCGGAAGTCAGCCCAATTTAATAAAGCATTGCAATAAAAAAGGAAGGAACTATTGATATACACAACGATGTGGATGGATGTCAAGGGCATTATGCTGAGTGAAAAGTCAGTCTCAAAGGTTACATGCAGTAAGCTTCCATTTATTTAGCATTCTTGAAATGACAACACGTATAGGGAACAGATCGGTGGTCACCGGTGTTAGGGACAGGTGTGGGGAGATGTGACTAAGGGTTGCACGGGAATTCCTCTGTGGTGATGGAGCTGTTCTCTATCTCAGTGTGGTGGCAGCTATGCAAATCTACATATGATCAAACTGCAAAGACACACACACACAAACACACACACACATGCACACACACATGAGTGCATGGCGATCTGCACATTATGCCAGTGTCAACCTTCTGGACTGACCAGGGTCTATGATTACAGAGGATGTTATCAGCGGGGAAGCTGGGCAAGGGCGCCTGGGATGATTCTGTTTTTAAAAAAAATTTATAATTGACATATAAAAAAAAGAAAAAGAAGATCACCACTTAAAGGGTACAATTCAGTAATTTTTTAGCATGTTCATAAGGTTGTACAACTATCACCACTACCATTTTCCACCGAACTTTATCACCCCAAAGACACCCTACCCTGTACCTTTTAGCAGCTGCTCCCCATTCTGTCTCCCCTGAGCCCATGGCAATCTCTCTCTGTCTCTGGATTTCCCTATCCTGCACATTCCTGTAAGTGGAGTCATACACTATGTGCCTCTGTGCCTGGCTTCTTTCACTCAGCATAATCTTTTCAAGGCTGCAGTATGTGGCAGAACTTCATGCCTCTTTATGGCTGAATAATATTCCATTGTGTGCAGACACTATGTGCTCTTTACCCACTCATCAGTTGGTGGACATTTGGGTTATTTCTACCTTTGGTCTATTGTGAATAATGCTGCTGTGAATATATGTGTACAAGTTTTTGTGTGAACATGTTTTCAAATCTCTTGAGTATATATATCTAGGTGTGGAATTACTAGGTCACATGGTAATTCTACATTAATTTTTTGAGAAAATGTCAAACTATTTTTCCCAGTGACTACACCTTACTTTTTTTTGTTTTAATCCTGATTGGAGGATATTTTCCCCCATTGATTTTCAGAGAGAATGGAAGGGAGGGAGGAGAGGAGGACGGAGACAAAAACTGATGTGAGAGAGACACATCCTTCGGCTGCCTCCTGCAAGAGCCCCAACAGGGTCCAGGGATCGAACCCATAATCAAGGTCCGTGCCTTGACCGGGAATTGAACCCAAGACCATTCAGTCCAAGGGCCAACACTCTAACCTCTGAGTCAGAACTGCCAAGGCTATACCTTACTTTGACATTCTCACCAGCAAGATATGAGGGTTCCAATTGTTGCACATGCTCACCAATACTTGTTTCCCTTTTTCTTTTCTTTTTTTAAATTATAGCCACCCTAGTGAGTGTAAAGTGATGTATCTTTGTGGTTTGGATTTGCATATCCCTAATGACTAGTGATGTCGAGCATCTTTTTATGTGCTTGTTGGCCATTTTTATTATCTTCTTTGGAGAAATGTCTATTCAGAGTACTTTGGCCATATTCTAATTGGGTTGACTTTTCATTGTTGAGTTTAAGAGTTCTTTACATATTCTGGATACTAGAGTCTTATCAGATATTTGATTTGAAAATACTTTCTCCCATTTTATAGGTTGTCTTTTCATTTTCTTGCTAGTATCCTTTGAAACAAAAATGTTTTAATTTTGATGAAGTCTGATTTACCTATTTTTTCTTTTGTTGCTTGTTCTTTGGGTGTAATATCTAAGACTCCGTTGACAAATTCAAGGCTATGAAGATTTACACCTGTGATTTCTTCTAAGAGTTCTATAGTTTTAGCTCTTAATATTTAAGGTCTTTGGTTCACTGAGTTAGTTTTTATACATGGTATGAGGTAGGAGTCCAACCTCATTCTTTAACATGTGAAAATCCAGTTGTCTCAATAGCATTTGTTGAGAAATTTATTCCTAACTGATTGAATGTTCTTGGCATCCTACTGAAAATCAATTGACTACAGATGCATGTGTTTATTTCTGGACTGTCAATTTGATTCCATTGACTTATACCCATCCTTTTGCCAGTATCACACAATTTTGATCACTGTAACATGGTAGTTAGTTTTGAAATTGGAAAGTGCGAATCCTCCAAATTTTTTCTTCTTTTCCAGTGTTGTTTTGGTTCCCTCAATTTGGGTCCCTCAAATTTCCATATGTATTTTAGGATCAGCTTGTCAATTTCCACAAAAAAGACAACTGGAATTTTGATACGACTGCATTGAATCTGTAGAAATTTTGGAAACCATTGCCATTTTAACACCATTAGTTCTTTCAATCCAGTGGTCAGCAAACTGCAGCTCGTGAGCCACATGCAGCTCGCAAGCTGCAATTTGCCGCTCTGTTGACTAATGAGTTTGCCGACCACTGTTCCAATCCATGAACACTGGCGTCTTTTCATTTATTTAGGTCTTTAATTTCTGTCGTTACTATTTTGTACTTTTCAGTGTAGAAGTTTTGCATTTATTTCTTTGGTGAAATTTATTCTTAAATATTTTATGCTTTTTTATACTATAAAAATACAGTTGATTTCTTAATTTCCTTTTCAGATTGTTCATTGCTCGTGTCTAGAAATACAACTGATTTTCGTATATTGATATTTTATCCTGTAAACTTGCTGAACTTAATTTTAGCTTTACCAGTGATTTTTGTGGATTTTTTACAATTTTCTATATATAAGACCATATCACCTGCAAATATGGTTTTGCTTCTTCCTTTCCAACTTTTTTATTTTCTTACTTAACTTCCCTAGCGGGGTTCTCCAGTACAATGTTGAATAGAGGTGATGAAAAAGCATCCTTGTCTTGTTCCTGATCTGGGACAACGCTTTCAGTCTTTCACATTAAGCGTCACATTAAGTGTGATGTTTGTTGTGGGTGTTCATAGAAGCCCTCTACCAGGCTAAGGTTGTTTCCTTCTGTTCTTGGTTTGCTGATTGTTTTTATCATGAAAGGGTGTTCCGTTTTGTCAAATGCTTTTTCTGTGTCTATTAAGATGTAATGTGGTTATTTTCCCTTTATTCTATTAATATGGTCTATTGATTGATTTTCACATGTTGAACAAACCTTGCGCTCCTGGGATAAACTCCATGAGGTCTTGATTTGTAAATATTTTTTTAAACTGCCAGATTCAACTTGTTTTGTTGACGATTTTACATCTATATTCATAAGAGATGTTGGCCTGTAGTTTTCTTGGGAAATCTTTGGTTTTGGTATCAGGGTAGCCCTGGTCTCATTGAATGAGTTGGGAAGTGTTCCTTTCTCTTCTGTGTTTTAGAAGAGAATGTAAAGAACTAGTGTTACTTCTTTAGTTAGTAGGATTCACCAGTGAAGTCATCTTCTGGCAACTCCCTCTTCAAGCAGCTTCTCTTCTGAACTCAGCGCTCACTCCCAGTTACCTCTGTCCAGCTCTCAGTGGCCCCACCACTCACAGTGGTACAGCCTGAGCAAATCACCCATCTTCCCTGAGACTTACTTTCCTCCTTCATCAGATGTGGAAAGTGATTCAGGGTCCATGGGAGGATTAGATGAGGGGTGTCTGGCTGGCATACTGTGGGTCGTTAGAGTCAACCCACAGTGAATCTAAGAGGCAGTCCTAGGCCTGGCACACGGGACCACATCAGGGAGACCCCAGGCCAGCACAGCAGGGGGAACCTAGCCCACCCACAGCTGGACCCAGAGATCCAACAGCCAGGGCAAGGCAGCTGCCTATGTCCCAACCTCAGGCCCAAAAGAAAACAACCCAAACCCACAAAAACCACGGGCTGGAGTCCTCAACTGCTCTCACACAGCAAAGCTCACCAGCCTCTGCTAAACAGAGGAGAAGGGAGAGCAATTATCAGAATCGGTCCCCATCAAACTCAGTGATGCTTTTATAGGCCCTGGTATGCTCTGTTCTGCACAGCAGCTCCCAAAATGCTACTGCTTTGGAGAAAGGGGGTTTGGAGAGATGGCAAGGGCTGGGGCTTGCACACATGGGAGCCTGGGGACTCGAAACAGCAAGCAGAGCAGGGCGTGCGAGGCCAGGGCACCTACGTAGCTGTGACCAAGGGGACCTGTTTCTTTCAAGGTTCAGGGTCACAGAGCTGCTGCTCTTCAGGAGGGTGCAGACACCACCCGAGCCCACCTGTGGAGGTTGGGGCCTCTCGGCCATCTAGCACCTGTCCTGCCTTTCTTTCAGTAACAACCCTGAGCTTCTTCAGGGAGGGTTCCCCCTACCCTGGGGCATCTTGGTTGCATTGGCATCAAGGTGGCCAGCCTCCTAGCCAAGTTGGAGCCTTCCTCTCCTGGACTCATCAGGCAGAGTGATGACAAACCAACTGTCCAATTAATCAACCAATAAAACACTGGCCATCTCCCCCCAAAGACGAACCCTCGGTGCACATGCATCCAGAATGCTGCCTGCAACTGCCATGACATGGGCCTGTCCTCTCCCGGCCTGGGGGAAGTGAGCACACCAGCTAAAATGAGCCAGACTCAGTTTTTGTTACTAGAAATTAGGAATCAAAATCAGAAATCCACCTACCCACCTCCCTCTCATTTTACAGGGGGCAGAAAAACAGACTTGGAGAAGGTGCCCAAGGCTACATATGGAACTCTAGAATTAGGGATTTCAAAGCCCCCTTTCTTATTTCCTTTCCTTTAAAATGGGAATAGTAATATCCACTTCTTAGTGTTATTAATACTGTTAATAACAGTGAAAACACTGACAGCTGATTTTTGGAGCCTTAGGAAGATCCAGACCTGGTACTAAGCTCTGAATATTCACATTTGATCCTTACAACATCGTGTCAAGGTAGGCATTCTTATCCCCATTTTACAGATGAGGGGACTGAAGTAGAGGTGAGGTGAGCTGCCTGGGGTCACGAAGCTGAAATGGTAAGCTGTGAAGCCCAGCCTTTCCGCTCCTAGAGCCCATGCACTCTTTGGTATAAATCAGGTCACATGGCAATGCCTGGCACAGCAAGAACTAAGCATGTGGTGGGTGCTCTCAGTTTCCACACTTTTTTACATGTACATGGAAGGAAACTTAAAAGGTGCAAAAGAGCACCCAAGGAAAAGTCTTCCATGGCCCCTTTTGTGGCCCAGAGGCACCTCTGTTCCCAATCTCCAGCCCCTCCCGGAGATGAAGGATGGGAGGCACAGCACGGCCAAGATGGTGCTGCCAGGCGTCCTGTCTCAGTCTAGCTCACAGCCTCGTGCCCAACTTGCATTGGCAGGAGGAGAAAATGCCAGTGCTTTTTTAAAAAAACCTGTTAGATATTTAAAGACAAGGAACATTCCCGTTGTTGGGTGCATGAACTCCATGCTCTAGGGAAGCAGGACTGTGAGGGGGTGGGCCTGGGCCCTGGACCAGGCTGGCTGCAGGATATGTACTCGGCCCTACCACCTTCCAGCTGTGTGACCTTGGCTAAGTCAAAGCCCTCTCAAAGCCTTAGTTTATTTACCCACAAAACAGCCACATTGTCCTCAATAACTTCTGAGGTCCCATATTTAGTGGTGACTGTCATAAACTGCAAGATGGAGAAAAGTTCTGAATGGCTCCTCGTCCCCTCTCCCAAGAAAACCCCGCAGAGCAGAGATCTGGGAAGAGTTTGGGGGACAGTGCGGAGCCCCCCACCTTTGCCACAGCTCCTTCCCGCATGGCCCAAATGAGTAACAGGGGAGATTGCATTGTCCCCTGCTCACACCCCACCTTTAGCGAGGACACGTCATGGGCAGAGAAGATGCATCCCAATGCAAGGCCAACCCTCACTGCAGTGCTGCCTCCACTTACAGCCAAGTTCCTGTTGACCAGCTGGCCCAGGTCCCCCGGCGTGTCCGTGTTACGGATATCCACGTCATGGGGTGACACATACAGCTTTGTGTTGTCCAGGTCAAAGAACTCGACTTCAGTGAGGCCCACCAACGACGGGCTGCCCCAGTTGGACAGGATTTCCATTGTCACGTAGATGGCATCTTTCATCTCTTCTGCTTTCACCCCCAACTTGTCCTTAAAGGAGAGAAACATGATGCCAAAGATGAAGCATGGCAGGTCAACTCCAGCCCCAGCACCGAGCCACGGGCCATCCACCCTCTGTGCCTGAGGGTAAGAGCAGCACCCTGGACTTACGGTTACTATGTACCTATGGTTACCATGAAGATTAAACAAGCACATATTTGTGAAGACTGAAACACAGCTACTGTGTACGTGGGCACCTAGAGTTTCCTGCTTAAAAGGAAGCATATTTGGGGGAGGGGGGACTTACAATTAATTTTTTATTTCTATTAATTTTATCCTATGCTGGTTTGTAAAGAAAACTTTTGGATTTATGTTAATCTAAGAATATAATTCCTTGGAACATAATAAAAAAAAGGCAGCATATTCTGTCTGAACATCACACATGCCTCTTCCCCACTACCAGGTGTTCAGTCCTATAGACATGTCACAACTTCTGCTGAATTGGGCAGGTCCCCCCACATTCATGCTGAACCCTAACCCCAGTAGCTCAAAGTATAGCTGTATTTGGAGATAGGGCCTTTAAAAAGTAATTAAGTTAAAATGAGGCCATTAGAGTGGGAATGCATTCTGACCAATGTCCTCATCAAAGGAAATTTGGATACGTGGGAAGACACCAGGGATGCTCGTGCACAGAAAAACGGCCATGGGGACACGGGGGGAAGGTGGCCATCTGCAAGCCAAGGAGAGAGGCCTCAGGGGAAACCAAACCTGCCAACACCTCACTCGTGGACTTCCAGCCTCCAGAAGTATGAGAAAAATGAATCTTATTTAAGCCACCAGAGTGTGGTATTTGTTAGGGCAGGCCCAGCACAATAACACAGTAGATAACACAAGACCTGGACAAGCCACTTGACATTTCTCAGTCTAGCTGAGGAACCGGAGATGACTCCATCACCTGCCACCAAGACTAAGTGAGATATGAGCACCAGAGCAGACCCTGTCCTGAGTCCTGGCCCTGTGTGTCCATTCCCCCATTTCTCTCCTTCATTGTTTTTTTTTTTTTTTTTCAAGTAGGCAAAATTCATCTTTATTTATTGATAATCCTCACCCCAAGATATGTTTACTGATTTTTAGAGAGAGAAACATCAATGTGAGAGACACTGACTGGTTGCCTCCTATACACACTCCAACCATTGACCCCCAACCTAGGTATGTGCCCTGGCCGGGAAATGAACCCACAATCTTTTGGTGTGTGGGGTGATGCCCCAACCAACTGACCCACCTGGACAGGGCTCTCCTTCATTGGTTTTGATGCCCACCTCCCTCATGGGCAGGCTATTCGTTCTGAGAGGCTGCGTGGATGCCATCAGTAAACGGCCACACTGTGGAATGGCCTCCTGAGGCCCCTTGGGTGGCCATGGATCAGTCACTCATAAAGTGGTGCATCCCCACGTGCACATGCCCCCTGGTAATTAGCACTGGTAACCGGCACCTGGTTCTGTGAGCAGGGAGCTGAGCAAGTGAGCAGCAAATATTTCCTACTTTTTTAATTAATAGCCAGCGACATGTGCTCTGGCTCTCAGCATGTGTTTGAAGGAGCCCTGACTGCCACATGCTGGGGATGAGCATGGGAGGGAGGGAGGTCAGCTTATGGCTCCCAGAAGGATTAGCTTGGCCCACAGACCCCCCAGGCCTCCTCCTCCTGTGGGGTGCAGGGCCGGCTGAGCCCTCCGCTGCCCTGGGTCTGAGTCCAGGCTTGACCAATGGTGATACACCTAAGGTGGCCTGGCTGAAGTGGGGGCTGGGAGGTTAACCAGCTTGTGCTTGTGAGAGGCACTGCCAGGTGAGCGGTGCAGGAGACAGTGTGGGAGGCTGTGCAGGAGGCATGAAGGCGTGGTACGGTGCACCCTGGCTGTTGGCTGCAGGGAGGAGGGCCAAATGGACGGCGAGCCGCCTCGCAGAGGGGTGGCTGGATCTCACACCCAGTGCAATCTCAGATGTGCAAGTTCCCGCAGGGAGTTTCCGAATGAAGGAGCTGAAGGGCCTATTAACTGAGGAAGTGTCACAACGTATCAGTGCTGCAATTCCACGGCTACGCCTGCTGTGAATCGCAAGATTTAGGTCCCTCCAGAGGGTCTGAGACCAACACTGGGGCGGGGGAGGGGGAGAGAGAGGAGGGGAAAGAGATGGGGAGAGGGGAACGCTCCGGGTCCCTGGCACTCGCTGCGGCTCTCTCACCAGGACCACTGGATTTTCCTGTGGGGAGTTACCCCTTCTCTTTCCTCAGCCATGAGGTATCGCATGAACCCTTTTCCCACCCCAGGAACCAGTATGTCCTATCCCCTGGGCCAGCAGAAAGAATGGCTGAATGATCTGCGGGGCAGGGTTGCCCTTCTCTCCTGACAGGGGTCTGCAGGTGAGAGGTGGGAACCACTCCAGCTATCAGGGGCCACAGGGCAAGAGAAGAGGGCGTGGTGGTGGGAGGGGCTCAGGGATACAGGTGACACTGAGGACAGTGTGCGCTGCTGGACCAACCCCACCTGGCCCCCCTGTGGCATTTACTACAAGCTCCGGTCATTTGTCTTCGCTTTGTTCTGGGAATCAGTTTGCCTTAAGTTTTCTGTCTCCTGTAACACAAGGAGACTCGATCAACCCAGGCAGTTGACTGGTTGCAGCACACTTAATATCTTTACAGCTAAGAAGGCAACTTCCATGCAGGGGGAAAAAGCTTTGACTTTTCTAGACCTTTCTAGATGGCAAACTTTCCACTAATGTGTACCAGCTCCTCCCTGCCTTGTGCCAGGCGTGGAGAGTTCACTCCCCTGTCCCGGCCCCACAGACGGCCACGCACTCCCAGGACCAGAGATTCAGACACTTGTCTGAGGTCTCATACCCTTAAAAGGTGGTGCCGGATGGGGTGCAGGGCTTTCAGCGGTTGTGATTCTTACATGCGACTTTGAGAGGCTCCATGTTAAGTCCTCAATGGACAATCGTAAGACTGGTGACCACCAACCAAATAAGAGGGGCCTGGGTACAGGGAGGGGTGAGGAGGATGCGCCAGGACACTCACCTGCTGACACAAAAGAAAGAACTCCCATCCTCTGCCTCCCTGGGCCCCGCGTGCAGTGGATGTCCCACTCCGTGTCTGTGCCGTCACGTCGGACTAGTCGAAGACTAATGTCACCTTTTGCAGGTACCTTGCAGCCTTAACATTTTCTATCTGGGTAATCTCCATAATGATGATTTCCATCCTTTTATACTACTGCATTATGCTGATATATCACACTTTCCTGATTACCTCCATTATTAAGACACATTTATGTTATTTTTGGTTTTTTTCCTCATTTTTCTCTACTTCCAATAACTCAGCAGCAGACACCTTTGTGCCTATAGCTTTTTATTGCTGCTGACTTCTGAGGGTAAGGAAGGGGGATTACTGGGCTGGAAGACAAGCATTGCTAAGGCTCTTCCTAAGTCCAGCCCATCTGCTTTTCCAGAGTGTCCACCGTCTCCTTGCTGCCAGCAGGGCAGGATGGCCGGCCTCTGTAACCTTGCCAGCACCAGAGGTTACCCTCAAGGTCACTTACTCGGATGTCCCATGGGACATGCAGGCTGCTCGAGTTTGCATGTCTTGGCTACCAGTGACGCGGGGCCTTTCCTTGGGGCTCACGTGCTGTGTATATTCCCTCTGTGTGGAGAGCTGCAAGGCCTTGCTCCGCCACACCTCTGTCTGTGTGCTGGGGAGGAGGGGACCTTTGTCTGTGCTGGGGAGGAGGTGACATGCACGTGGCAGAAAGACGCCGAGGTGGCCGCCATCAGAACAATCCCACAAAACAGAAATGATGGCACATGGGCCCTGCCAACCTCAGCTCCAGGAGAGGCACTGAGGGCATTTACATCTCTGCGGGCCCGTTCTCACCTCTGGGGCCAGCACCTGCTCCTCGGCTGGGGAAGCCACCGGGCTGACATGGGCAGAGTCGCTTTCGATGGCCCGGAGGACTTCCAGAAGCTTCTGCTGCTGCCTGAAATGGGACTTGCTTTAGCAATCAGGTAACACATGCTACACACAGAGGACATTCCCAGCAAAGCCCCACTTCTGTTCTACCTCAGAGATGTGGGACAACGTGAGGAGAAGGTACAGTTGACCCTTGAACAATGCAGGGGTTAGGGTCACCAACCTCCCAACACACAGTTGGAAATCTGAGTATAGCTTTTGACTCCCCCCAAACTGAACAACAGGCCCTCAGTATCAGTGTGGGGTTGGTGCCAGGATCCCCTGCAGATGGCACACTCCATAGTGCTCAGGTCCCCTATATAGAACGGTGCAGAACAGTGTGCCCACTCGGCCCTGCCTCCATATACTCCCAGCCTGGATCGCAAACACTGCTTTCCATCTGCAGTTGGTGAATGCATGATGCAAAACCCGGGATATGGAGAGCCAACTGTGCACTTATTGAAAAAACCACGTATAAGTGAACCTACGCAGTTCAAACCTACGTTGTTCAAAGGTCGACTATACTCACCCCACATATAGTTCAAAGGGGCACATGGGATGTTTTCCTCTATAAATAATTGTAAAAGTAGTGATGAGACCAGTTAAATAAAAGAAACCATGTGGGGCAAGATGGCCAGCTGAAGCTCACTAGTAACTGGTAAGAGTTTACAACAGGCCCTGGCCAGTGTGGCTAGCTGGTTAGAGCACCAGCCTACACACCAAAGGGTCCTCCTGGGTTCAATCCCAGTCAAGGGCACATACCTGTCTTGCAGTTCAATCCCCAGCTCTGATCAGAGTGCAGGTGGGAGGTAACCAATCAATGTGTCTCTTTTACATCGATGTTTCTTTCTCTCTCTTTCTCCCCCTACTCCCTCCCTCCCTTCCACTCTCTCTAAAAATCAATGGAAAAAAATATCCTCAGGTGAAGATTAACAACAAAAATCTATAACAGGGATCCACAAAGTATAGCCTGCAGCTCAAATGCAGCCTGTGACCTGCTTTCAGATGGCCTGCAAACTAAGAATGTTTTTTACATTTTTAAATGGTGGTTAAAACAAACACACAAAAGGTGAAAAGCCCAAAGTATTTGCTATTTGGCCTTTTACCAAAAACGTTTACCAACCCCTGGCCTAGAGACCACCCTGCACCTCACGTTTCTGAGGCCCCGGGTTCCAGACCCAGCAGTGTTGTCTGCAAACACCCCACGTGTGCTGTGTAAGGCTGCATACCCCTCGCTCCCAGACGGCACGGGCAGTGGTGCAGCCACAGTGAGCAGGCTCCGCACGGTGCCCAGGTATGGCTGTGGGCCAGTGTGTGCTTGTAAACATAGGCTCAACCTGGCACAGCTTTCAGAAGATCAATTTTGCCTGAAAACTAGAGGAAAGCCTTTATTTGATAATGAAACTTGACAGTTCAAATAACCGATGCTGCATGCTAATGGAGCAGAAGGCTGCATCAGAACAAATGTTAACAGAGAAAAGAAAGGTGCTGCTCTGGACCGCCAGCCCCCCGCCTCAACCCAGGCCATCTGGGAACAAGCTCAGCACTGCCCCTGTGGGGGGTCTTCCGTGGGCACCTTTGAGGAGGGTGAAGTGTTCCCAGGTTGGACTGAACTGAACAAGCAAAGAGACACTTGCCTGAAAGAAATCATCACTTTTGCGTTTAGGGCTAGAGTGGGAGTGAGAGAGGGTGCAGTCTAAAGGAGCATTTTAAATGGTCTGCAGTAACCTAGGCCCTCCCAGCTGCACTGCCATAGGTTTCTTCTTTTCGTTTTGAAGTCCTCGTGGTAAGTACCTGCTCCCCAAAAGGCCGATTCTGTCAATGGCTGCGCTGACTGCTCTGGCTCCCCCTGTCGCCTGGGATGGCTCCTCCATGTTGGTCTCCATGGTGATGGGAAGCCGCTGAGGATGGAAAGGCTTATTAAACAGATGTCTGGGGTGACACTCCTGGCCCAAGATACAGCAGAGCCATGGTCAAAGGGACATACTTCTCAGGTCACCAGTACCGTTGCAGGAAGCAGAGGACAGGAGTGAGAGTGACAGCGTCTGGCGGTACTGATGAGATCAAGAACCCCCTCCCATGAGCTTTGCAAAAAGACAGGGATGTCAGTTTCTTATGATCTGGGAAGTCCCAGGAAAGGATCTGCTTCAATGAGCTATTGAAAAATTTCTCTCCGTATGCACTCTCTCTCAGGCCCGTGCCTTTCTTCTCTTCTTCCCTCAAGGTGTGTACCTTTTCTCTTTGCCCCTCTCTTTCTCTCTGCCCTAAGCTCCAAAGAACCTTAAAAATAAAAAAATTAGATCCTGGCCGGGTAGCTCAGCTGGTTAGAGCATTGCCCCGGCATGCCAAGGCTGTGGGTTTGATTCCCAGTCAGGGAACATACAAGGACCAACTAATGCATGCATACATAAGTGGAACAACAAATTGATGTTTCTCTTTCTCTAAAATCAGTAAGTAAAAAATAAAAATAAATTTCATCAACACCTTTCCCTATCTCAACCCCTGTTCTATCTGCGACAAAGTAATGGGACTCCATGGAGAATTCTAGTATCATCATTAGGCCTTTTCGCCTTTCCCCCCTTTTCAAAATATATCATCTAAACTGGAAATGTGCCCTAGCCAGTTTGGCTCAGTGGATAGAGCATCGGCCTGCGGACTCAAGGGTCCCAGGTTCGATTCCAGTCAAGGGCATGTACCTTGGTTGCGGGCACATCCCCAGTAGGAGGTATGCAGGAGGCAGCTGATCGATGTTCCTCTCTCATCAATGTTTCTAACTCTATCCCTCTCCCTTCCTCTCTGTAAGAAATCAATGAAATATATTAAAACAAACAAACAAAATGGAAATGTGCTCTGCTCTCTATCTGCAAATGCTTTCAGTCACTGGAAGCCCTGTGGGTTGGGGTCAGGTCATCCAGAAACCTTGGAGCACAGGGTGGGCAGTGTTGCAGACCTGTCCGGACATCAGCCAGGGATGGTTTAAGATGACCAGGAAACAGCAGAACAAGTGAGAGGGATACAAAGAGAAACCTCCACAGTGCTTTCGGTGCTGCCCGAACACCATTCTATCCCAACTGGATGCTCTCTCCTCCCCTCCCCCTTCCTCACCCCAAAACCAGGCTTCTTCCTGATCTGCCAACTCATTCTCACTTTAAAGCTGCTCCCTCCCTGTTCATCCTACTTGAAATGCTGTTTCCTGTTGCTGGCTGGCTCCTTCTTAACACACAGGGCTCAGCTCACATGGGACATCCTCCAAGGGGCCTCCTTGGACCACCTGCCGGAGAGAGCCACCATCCCATACCCAGCCAGCTTTGTCATCTCTCTGAAGTCACCTGTTTATTCATGGCTTCATTTGCTTGTTGCCTGAAAGCTTCTCAAGGCCAGGGGCTAATCTGATCTGTATTCTGAGCACAGCACAGACTGGAGCACAACCTAAAAGACAATCCTGAGCATTTTATTAATTCCCGTCTGTATTTGCCAAGATAGGTCTAACTGACCTAGGGTAGATAGGGCTAGAATTTATTTACTCAGAACTCTAAGATCTGTTTTTGGTGTTGTCTTGTCAGGAAGTAGAAATGTAACAAGAAACTGGAGTCAGCAGGCCTGGCTAAGCCCCTGCAGGACATGGAATGGGCAGGACAGCTCCGTGCCCAGGAGCAGCGTGGACCTGCTGGGTGATGTGAGGAAAGCTCTCTGGAGCACCAGGTGCTGTGGGCATGGGCTTTGCTGTTCCTCTCGGGCCTCCACTGACCTCTGGGCTCTCCTCCTGTGCCTTTAGCAGACCAGTCCACGGTTTTGCTGTGGGTTCCTCCACGCCCTGGAATGATATAATCACATGACCTGAGGTCAGAACAAAGCCATTCACTGTCTACGCCTCACTGACAGATGAGAGTGAAGAAGGGCAGGGACCATCCTGTGATCTCCTACACACAGACACCAGGAAAGGACTGAGCTCCAGGAAAACACAACAGGTGCCGCTCGATGAATGTCCCAAAGAACAGGCCACATTGGAGGCTGCGAAGCAATGGGTGGTATGGACGGGCTCCAGGCTTGCAGGCAGGCAGATCTGGGCCCCTTCCAAAGACATGGCCTGAGTAAGCCACCCTGCTTCCCTGGTGCCATCGGCACCTCTGTAGATAGGGTGATGAAACAGTGCTGCCTGTTTCAAGGTTACTGTGAGCATCTGTGGGAGAAGCTAAGGTCAAAGGTTTCAGCAGCTGAGTCAGAGAGCATGCTTCTGAGAAAGGATGTGTACACCGAAGCACATCAGGGCCTCCGGCTCCCAAGGGGCCCTGCTCACCCCACTATTTCTCCTGCTTATTGCTCAAAGCCCAGAGCAGGAGACACAAACTCAAACCCTGTAAGGCCAGGGAGGTTTTCTGAGCAGGTGAAGCAGGCCGGGCAGGACTGCAGGGGTGGGAAGGACCCAGAGGTCTGTCAGGCTCATGCTCTGGGAGTGACATCTTTCCAGAGAAGCCAGGGCTTGCCGTTTACTCCATCCTTTCTCTTACCGACAGTTTTCAACCCTAGTCTAAGGTGTCAGGTTTGCAGGGAAATCGGCAAGGATTAGAGGCATATTGGCATTCAACTTGGGCTTTCTGCAGTAAATGGAAAATGGGAAGGTGGAGGAAATGGAACCTCTGGCAGGCGGTGAGGGACTGTGCAGTAAGCAATGAATGTGCAGGTCAGTGTGAGGTCAGAGATGCCCACACGTCACTCTCTCCTCACCACGTGCTGGGTGCCAGTGCTGCTCAGACACCTGGCCCCGGAGTAGCAGAGTCCACCTAGGTCCCCTCCCCCTGCCAGGGAACACACCGGCACCTGCAGCTGGCTGCTGGGGGGCTCGGCCCTTCTGCTCAGGATCGCCCTCTGCAGGGCTTCATTCTCCACCTGGATGGCTCGGAGCACAGCTGATGCATCTTCCTGGGGGTCCTCAGCCTGGAGCACAGGTTTTCGGGCTGCTGATAGGGGTCTCTCCCATCGGCTTCCAGGTCCTGGGGGCAAAACCGGGCGTCTCCCTTTAGTATACATTCTCAGAGTGCAGCTTAAAAGCTATCAGACTCAAGTTAAGAACAATCTATAAAACAAATGTCAAGGTCATGAAAGACACAGACAGCCTGGAGAGCTGCCACATTAAAGGAGACTGGCAGACATACCACTGAAGGCAGTGGCCATCCTGGGGCTGGACTAGGGGAGCTAGCTGTAAGAGCACCATTTAGCAAGGGGAGGAATCCAAACCTAGTCTGTAGCTTAGATAAGAGCATTGTCTTAATGCTAAATTAGCCTAAATTTCATAACTTAAGTGTGCCGTGGTAACATAAAACAAATGCCCTTGTTCTTAGGAGATACAGCCAGCATCCCCCGTATCTGTGGGCTCCACAGTCGCAGATTCAAATGTGCACTATTTAGTTAGGCCTGTGATGGTTGCTTCTGTACTGAACATGCTCGGTCTTTTTTCCTTGTTGTTATTCCCTGAACAATAAGAATAATAACTATTTACATAGCATTTACACTTGTGTTAGGTATTATAAATAATCTAGACATCATTTAAAGTATACAGGAGGATATGCATAGGTTATATGCAAATATTACCTCATTTTACATAAGGGATTTGAACATCGGATTTTGGTGTCCACGAATCAATCCCCCCAGACACAGAAGGGCAACTGTGCATACTGCAGTGTTCAGGGATAAAGGGGAATGATGTATTTTTTTAAATCTCAAATGATTAAAACACACACACACACACACACACACACACACACAGAGCAATCATAAAGCAATTGGGACCAAATGCTAACAACTGGTGAGCCTGGATGAGGGGTTTATAGGAGGTCATTTGTACTATCCCTGCAACTTCCTTTAAGTGTGACATTATGTCAAAATCAAAAGTTATTAAAAATTAACCCTCTAACAAAGTATCTATAAGGAATAATACATAATATCATGAAAAAGGATGAATATTTATGTATTTGTTAATCCTCACCAGAGGATATGTTTATTGATTTTTTTTAAAGAGAGAGGGAGGGAGGGAGGATGGGAGAGAAAGAGAGAGAGGAAGAGAGAGAGAAGAGAGAGGGAGGCATCTATGTGAGAGAGAAACATTGATTGGTTGCCTCCCATATGCTCTCTGACTGGGGATTGAAACTGCAACCTAGGTATGTGCCCTGACCAGGAATCGAACCCACAACCTTTTGGTAGTGGGACAATGCTCCAACCAATGGCCCACTTGGCCAAGGCAAAAGGATGAATATTTTGAAATATTTTTGCTTTATTTTGTTTTTGCAGGAATAACAAAAATTACCAAAAAATTACTCTTCAGTTTAAGAAAAGTAGTATTGCAAAAGTACAGTTGATTTTTAAAGTTCTAATAGTGGGAAATTTGTTTTATAACGTATAAAGTGATATGCAAAAAACATCCAATAAGACTGGCTGAATAAAATGTGTTATAGAATATCCACCTAATGGTAGAGTACTATATAGCTGTAAAAAGAAAAGCATCCTAAAATATCTACAGCATAATACGATGACTTGAATTTGCCTCATAATCATCTGGGGAGTAGAGGAAATGAAATTAGCTGGTAATGGACACATGGGGCTCACTATAACATCCTCTCAATTGTTTATACTTGGATTCTATGTTTAAAAAAAAAAACTCCACTTAAAAGTAGAACTGTGTGCCCTGGCCAGTGTGGCTCAGTTGGTTAAGTGTTGTCCTGTGCACCGAAAGGTTGTTGGTTGATTCTGGGTTGTGGGTTCGATCCCAGGCAGGGGTGTGCATGTAGTAGGCAGCCAATCAAGGTTTTCCTCTCATGTCAATGACTCTCTTTCCCCCTTCCTCTCTCTCTAGAAATCAATTTAAAGAAAAAAAAGAAGACCCTTCAATGATTTCTTAAAACAAAACTGCTCAACATATTTCTATTGGGATCTTGAGAGCTTTTACCTACTGAATTTATTGAATGCCACTCTGCCACATCTGTTCTTGGCACTGGGGACATAGCAGTGATCAGACAGATCAAGATCCCCCACCCTTGGGGAGAGAGAAAATAGCTAGAGAAAGATAAATAGTACAGGGTGTTAGCAGAAAATGACATGGAAAAACAAGACAAGCAGAGCAAGGTGAAGGAGATGGGGTGCGGGGTGGAGGGTGGGTGTCAGGGAGCACCAGGGAGGCATGGCCCAGGCACCAGGGCAGAGCAAGAGGCCTGTGGTGTGTCTGTGGGCAGCAAGGCACCTCGGGCTGGAGCAGAGGGAAGGTCAGGTCACACACTAAGGCAATTCCTCTGAGTACAGTGGGAAACCATGGAAGGGTTTAGAGCAGGGGATGACCGGAGCTGATGTAGGTGGAGAACAGACTGAAGGGAGGTGAGGGTGAACTCAGAGAGGCCGGTCAGCGGCCAGTGCAGCTGTGCAGGAAGGCATGGGAGCAGAGGCAGAGGGATATGGAGCGCAGATTCTGCACATCCACTGCTTTCCTGACAGCATAGGTACGGCTGGGGGAGAGAGAAGAGCCAAGGGTGACTCGATTTGGGCCTGAGGAAATGGACAATGGACTTGCATTCAATTGAGCTGGGGAGGGCTGTGGGGAGCAGGTTTAGAAGGAGTGGGGCTCAGGTTTGGACAGGTTGGGTCCAGGATGTGTTGGCATCAAAGTGGAGCTGCTGAGTTGGCACAGCGGGGGTCATATATATATATGACCTGGTATAAGGCTTGTTGAAAAACAGCGTCCTTCCATCCTCATGACCTCCAGAAACCATCACTGTTGATGACTGGAGATTCCTCTTAGAGCACTTGACCTCTGCTATGTGCTGTTAGAACGCTGTGTTTGAATGAGAGTTCAAGTAGCAGCATAAGAGTGGCACTGGCAGGGGAGGGAGGGGGCACGGCAGCTCCATGGGTGACCTCCAGTACACCCAGGCGCTGGGTGATGGGACTATGGGTTTTTACGGAAAAGCCAAACTAAAATGGGGCACTACCAATTTCTACCAGGTACCCAGGAGAGGGGCTGTGAATGCAAACGTCCAGGAACCAGAGGCAGGCACGCTGAGTAAGACTGAATGTGGCGCTGAGCCCCCCTCAGTAAGGAGCCAACACCCAGCTCCAGGCAACACCTGCCATATTGGCCTGTGCTCCTAGTATCGCCATTTTTTTTTTCCCCAGGAAAAGCTCAAATATGAAATTTTTGTGAAACCCCCTTAGTTTTTATTTGTTCATAACATACTCCAGTTTTAAGAAGCATGATCAATAGAACCCAGGGGCTGGTCTAATACTGTCCAAGCTGCTTCCCGGGGGCGGGGGGGGGGGGGGGAGTGTGTTGGTGGTGGTGTCAAGGGCACCCAAAGGAGCCCTCGAGCACCCATGGATGGCTGGCCTGTGTGGTAAGCAGCAATGGGCCATTTTCTGACTTTGATGGACTCTGTCATTGCCCAGTGCTGCTCCTAGGGACAGAAAAGTAATGAGCTGCTTGCTGCTTGCAAGGTGACCCGGGGATTCTGATCACCCAGCCAAGGCTGCATTAACTTTCCCTGCTTGCCTTCTTATCAGCTCCTTGGCCTGCTCTGCAGTTAGAGGGATGAGAAGGTAAAGAAACAGGCAGAGATGGCCCGAGCTACAAGGAACCCAGTTTAATGAGCTGCAGGAGGGGGATCTTCAGTGACTGAAACATGGCGGGTAATAGGGTGCCGAGGGCTACGCTGCAGTCTTCCTCACTTGGGGCGAAAGGAGATCCAGCACCTGAAGGAGCTGGGAGGTCAGAAGGAAGGAGTGAAGGGACACTAACGGACTTGGTCTTGAGCTACAGCGGAGCAGGGCTGAAGTCCTGCACTGCAAACACATGACGCCCGAGGGGAGCTGAGCGGAACCCCTCCCAGCAGCGCGAAGGCAGCAGGACACGGGCTTAGATCTGACCACACTGTGGGATGCCACGCTGCTCTGGGCTCAGGGCTACAGGGGTGGGTGCAATAGGCACACTCACAATCTCTGCTATGTACTGTTAGAACGCAGGTGCACACAGGACATGCCAGCAGGTGGTGAGTGCCGGGGAAACAAACAAAGCAGGCAAGGGCGAGAGAAGCCAGGAGGGGAAGGATGCTGAGGGGAAGGAGACACTCGGTCAGGAAGGTGACATCTGAGCAGAGACCTCGAGGCAGGAAGCCTGAGAACACCCATTCGGAGAGGCTGTTCCTGAGGTGGGCAGATATGGGCTCAGTGAAGAGTGAAGAGTGGCAGGGGAGCTGAGGCGAGGGATGAGAAAAGTGTGGTGGGCAGTGAAGGTGGAGAAGTCTTGTGCTCAGTTCTCGTGCGGCCATTTAAGCCCACAGGCCTGAAACTGCTTCAGGAGGCCACGCCCATCTTGCTTATGGGCACCTGGCATTATGGTTTTTGTCAAATGAGCGATGGAAAATGATTTCAACCCCAAACCTTGTCAACCTCCATATCTGTGCATATCACTAACATATATTGTTTCCTCCATCACCTGACCCTTCAGATACTACAGCGCAGCAATTTTCAATGAGTGTGCCACGGCACCCTGGTGGGTCACAAGATTTCTTAAAACATGCAATCCTGACTATGAGTCAGGGGCACTGATCTATTTTCCCTTAGATTGTCAAATAAACGAATGATAACAGCCGTCCAGTGCGAATGAATCAAAATTATACTTATTTTAGCCACACAGGTAAAAAATATATATATGTTTTGGTGTGCCACAGAATTTTAGTAATTAGTTTATGTGTGCCATCAGATGAAAAAGGTGGAAAATCCTGCTGTGGATAATTCTATAAATAAGGGACTGAGATCCTGTATACAGCTAAACAAATGCGAAGCACTGACATGGCGGGGGGAGGGGGAGCAGGCCCCCGCCATGGTGGAGAGCTCGGGAAGCACCTGAAATTCATGAGCTCCTTCTCCATTTCCGGCATGGCGCACTTTAAATCAGTTTACAAAGATCTGCGTGGTGACCTTGGCCTTTGTACCGCCCAGGTGCCCCAGTGGTCTGGGCCTGGGTGAACAGCTACCTGAGGTCACCAGCTGTCCTTGGCCCTGCAAGCCCACACCGCCTCTTCTGGGAAAGGACACCACGGAAGGCAGCCTCTCCCAGTGGACCCAGCTTTGTCCACACAAACCCTTCTGCTCCGGTGTATTTCGTTTGGGTGGGGAGCTCCTCCGGCAAACGATCATCAGCGCTGCCTGTGCCCTTAGAATCATATTATGCTAAGAAGATGCTTTTCAAAATTAAATCGCCCTTTCTCCAAGTGAAGGTCAACTCCACAGCTCCGCTGCCAGAGCTCTCTCCACCCACGGTTTCCAGAGACGTCTGTCCACGGGGCCACGTTGCCTGAATCACTTTTCTGCTGACCACCTTGTGCTTACTGTGATCCTCACGACACATGAGGTGACAACACTTTAACTCTTTGTGAAGCTGTTCCTGCTCACTCGGGTGAGCCATTACTGCAGCAGCTTGGGCACACCGGGGACGGGGGCTGGGGGGAGTTATTCTCATCCTGGATCTGGAAAGTGTGCACTTATTCACACAATAAATTTGTGCCACCAGCAAAAGCCAAATTGCACATTTTAATTTATCCCAAACCACTATTTTTTGGTTGAAAACCATCCCCCTGCTGTTCGTGTAACTTGCCCTTCACTTCACTGGGACTTGGCCTCGTCTCTCTCGCAGAGAAACAAAGAGTGTGTCATTCAGGAGATTTACCATGAATACAACACATGTCACCAAGACAGGGGCACACGGGGCTGTTGGTTGGCTGACCGGCCAGGTGACTTGTTCCCGGCCACCAGCTGTGACTCGGAAAACTCAAATTCAGAGTCTCAGTCAAATCACCTGGGAATCCACTGAGATATATGAAACCCATGAAAGAGTCTAGCATAGAGATCATAAGCCAGAAGTCCATAGGCCAAAACCAGCTAGCAGGTGTGTGTTGTGTGACTTCTATGTGTGTGTTTTTTTATTGGAAATAGATGCCAAGAATTTTTTTAAAAAGAAAAATTGGGATTCCTGGCATCTCTTGAAAAACCATTCAATCTGGCAACCCTGACTGGCATTCCCGTGTGACAATCATAAGCTGGAGCTGGGTAGCAGTGCCCCTTTAGACAGCGAATAAGCTTCCAGTTTCCACAGTGCACCCTCACTCCCTGTTGCCACACACCTGTCGGCCTGGAGGCTGTATACAATTTGGTGTGGCAAAAGGTCGAGGACAACAGCTGAGCAGAAAAGCCTGAATGGGAGTGGCAGGAGGAGCCCTGTTTTGTCTTGAGATGCCCACATTCTCGTCTCAAATCCAACTGTGGGACAGAAGCAGTTCACACCCTGGGACAGTGGTCCACCAGGGTCCTGTGTACTGAGTGCGGGGGGACTCCAAAGCTTCTGTGCATTTCGAGATGGCTCCGCCTCCTCAGAAAACGTGCTTCCCCTAGTGTAAGAGACTGACGAATGGCCACACCTTCCTGCCCTCTGGACGCGGGCCACTCTGCATGGTGATGGTACAGCCTCTCCTGCCAGGAGATGCGGTCAAGTTCTCTAGCTGGGCTTGGCCTGATGCCTTCCTTTGGCCAATAGGCTGCTGGCAAATATGACCAAGCAGAGTCTTTAAAAAGTATATACACATTGGGGTGTTCCTCTTTTGCTACCCCGAGACCACCACATCCTGGTTGATGAGACTACATGGAGCAGAGACAAGTCTCCCAGCTGAGGTCCCGGGCCGGCTGGGCTGCCAGACAGAGGGGGAGACCATCTGAGACCAGCCAGCCCAGCCACCCACTAGCTCACTGCAGGACCGTCAGCCCACCTGCAGATCCTGAGCAATACCAGGGCTGTTGTTTTAAGCCACTACATTTTGGGATAGACTATTAGGCAGCGATAAATAGCTGATACACACAGCTTGCAAAGGTCTGTGTTCTCATCTGTAAAGCTATTTTGGCACCCTCTCCATTCGCAGGTACTGCCTGTGATTCTTAACACCCTCTGCTGTCTCTTCTTCAGCCCAGGAACGCACACGATTTTCAAGGAAGGCAATCAGGGTTCCCCCTGCCACACAGCTAAATGACTTTTTAAATTTATTATTGATTTCAGAGAGGAAGGGAGAGGGAGAGAGGCACAGAAACATCAATGATGAGAGAGAATCATTGATTAGCTGCCTCCTGCACGTCCCCTACTGGGGATCAAGCCCACAACCCAGGCATGTGCCCTGACCTAGAATCAAACCTGGGACCCTTCAGTCCACAGGCTGACGCTCTATCCACTAAGCCAAACCAACTAGAGCCCAACTAATGACTTCTACTCTTCCCTCCTGGATATTCCAGTCCTTTGCTCCATACCCTGCCTCAGAAGAATTTGCAGCAAAATGTCATGTGCGGTTAATTTTTATATGAAACTAGAGGTCCAGTGCACGGATTCATACACCTGTGGGGTCTCTCAGTGTGGCCTGCGGGGATTGGGCCAAGGCACATGGCCAGGGAGGAGCCCAAGCCTGAGCCTGGCCCCACTGTGCCTGCTGCGGGCTTGCGCCCAGTCAATCCTGATCTGGAGAGGCTCGCAGCGGCCAGCAGTGAGCCCGGCGTCTGGTGCCCATCAGTCAGCTGAGCAGCACTCCCACTGTGGGAGTGCATTGACCATTAGGTAGCAGCTCCTGAATTGAGCATCTGCCCCCTGGTCGTCAGTGTGTGTCAAAGCGACCAGTCAAATGGTCACTTAGGCTTTTATATATATAGATGAACAGCAGTTGCTTTTGTCTTTCCAGCAACAGTGACTTTACAGCATCCAGGTTTTCCTTCAGGAAACCCACCCCCCGTCCTCCCCCTTCCCTCCCCCACACACACATACACACTCTTCTCAGTCTCTGCGGTTTGGATAGATCTGACCCCACTCCTGGTCCAGCCTGGCCAATGACAGAACTTCCTCTCCGTGACCACGGAGATTGGAGATGGCTCGGGGGAGAGCTGGGTCTTGGACTCTGCTGGGACTATTAGGGAGAGGAGCAGTCTCTTTCCCTGGGGTTGCTAAGCCAGTGAAAGGAGCCTGGGGCCACTGTGGGCCATCTGCAAGCTATGCCTGAGACTAGAGATGTGGTTTCCCAAGTGTGGTTCCTATAACATCAGTATCACCTGAGAACTTGTTAGGAATTAAAATACTTAGGCACTGAATTAGAAACTAGGGCTGGAGCTTAACAATCTGTGCTTTAATTTGCTTTGCAAAAAACTTCTAATGCACAATTTAAGTTTGAGACCTACTGGGCTAGAGGAAAATAGAGATAAGTGATAAAGAAACAGCTTCCTGGTGAGAATCATCCGAGCACCTGGATCCCACCATGCCTGAGGTCAGATCTAGAGTCCTGGACTTTCCGGGTCTATGAGCAATATATTTTCCTTTGTTGCTTCAGCCAGTTGGGATTTCTGTCACTTGCTATTAATAATGAACAATGACAAATATAAGACTCTGGACTTGGTGGGATGGTCTTTCTACTACAGGTTTTCCTGGGAGAAATGCTAATTGCAGGCCTGTCAGGGTCTTTGAATTCCCTCACACTGAGGGGAGTTACTTTATTTCTAGGGTTGGCATCTTGTCTGGAAAAACTGGTTCAAATATATCACTTCTCTAGAGCACTCTGACAACTTGGACAAAAAACTTTCCACATTAAAGACTGATGTTCTTTCTCTCTCAAGAACATAACAGGTGTCTAGAAGTTTCTTGGTAGGCTTATGGACAGAGACCAGAGTAATGCAGCACATGAGGCCTTTTCATTAGAAGCTGGGACAATTACAGTGATACAGGAATTAAGCTCTTGTGAAATTGCACATTTAATTGACACAACTCAAATTTATCACCTTGGCCAAAGAAAAGGGGGCAAGGAGAGAAATGCCTCTGTAAAGATTGCAGGCAATTGGTTACATTTCTGATAATGACAGGTGAGCTAACCCAGACCAACTCTTCCCTGAAGCACAACTAGAAAAGTTGGACCAAATATTATAACAATCTGTTTGGAAAAAGATATGTTTGAAGGCATGGAAAGCAAACAGGACTGTAACAAATTATAAGGACAACGGCAGGCTGGAGACAGAAACTCAGAGAGGGGAACCCAGCCCCTGGAAGGTGTTTACCCTTAAGGTACTGCTAATTCTGAAAAGAGCTGCCACAAAGCTGGGAAGCTGAGAATTCCAGGCAACAAAGTCAGGGCTACGTCTGAGAGTCAGGGTGGCCTGGAAAGAGCCAGGAATGAAGGGCACAGAACAGTTAATGTGTGCAAATCCAAAATACTACTGACTGTGTAAAATAATAAATGATGATGATGGCATCATCTAGTGAGGTTTACAATGTAGAGAGAATTAAAATGCATGACAATAATTGCATTTCAGTTGAGAGGAGGGTAAATGGGGTTTCAGAGCTGTAAGATCCTTCCCTTGAATGAGAAGTAGTAAACGTGCTAATTTAAAGTAGACTCTAATAGGTCAAGAATGCATGTTGCAATCTTTGGTAATGACTAAAAGAATAATAAAAGAATGTGTAACTAACAAGCTAATAGAGAGGAAAAATAGGAATAATATAAAGTAATCAGTTCAAAAGAGGGCAAGAATGGAAAGAAAAAAATATATAAAACAGGCAGATCAAATAGAAAGCAAGTAAGATAGTAGATTTAAACTCAAACATATTGGCAATTACATTAAATATAAATGGACTAAATGTGCCCATTAAAATGCATAGATTGTTAGAGGATAAAAATTTTAAAAGCATTACACGCTGCTTAGAAGAGAAAGTTTAAAAGTGAAAAATGAAAGATACACAACGTAAACACTAACCAAAAGAAAGCTGGTAGACTTTAGGGCAAAAAAGTATTACTAGAGTGAAAAAGAGGTAACACCTGGTGATAAAAGGTTAAGTTCGCCAGGAAGAGGCAAAAAGGATGATTTTTGTATGCACCAAAAAGATAACCCCTACTGATATACAGTAAAGCATGTCAGCAATCCAGACTTTGCCTGAAAAAGGGTGAGCTGGTTTGATTCCTCTCAGGAAGTCTCAGGTTCCTTATGCCTCTGGAGATGTCAGCATCCCAGTGCCCACAGCATTATGCCAGTGTTAAAAAAAGACCCATTTCCCCTGCAACCCAGACCCTAACCAAAGCTGACTGCTTCACTGGGGCTCAGCCAGGAAGCTGGGCAGTTGGGGGTGACCAGGCCTGCAGGGGAGGACAGTTAGAGGCGACCAGGACAGCAGGGGAGGGCAGTTAGGGGTGAACAGGCTGGCAAGGGAGGGAAGAGACTCTCTTAGGCTTGCTGAGAGGTGATGTGTCTGTATGGTGGTATCTATACGGAGTCCTATGTGCTGCACTGGATCCTCAGCTGGGTTTTGGCCATCTACACTTTTTTTTTTTTTTTAATATATTATAACGGCCACCGCACGGGACCTGGTCCAATGAGCGGTGGGCAGGGGCAATAGCAAGGCACGGTGGAGTCACCACAGTGGCCGGGGCTGGGGCCTGAGCAGCCGGTGCCGCGGCCGCCACGGCCGGAGGGTTCCAGATGTGCCAAGCGTTGCTGCCATGAGCTGCGGAGGGAGCAGGACGCCAAGCTCCCCCATCCTCCCACTTCTCCTTCCTCTGCCCGGGCTGCACAACGAAGTGGCAGCCACAGCCGGCTGCGCCACCTCGGCCCATGCCCGTGACCCTACCCCTGCACTTTCTGTGACCTTTAGAAGCTAATCCTCACTTTACACTTGGCAACACTATAATCCCTTTTCAGTGTGAGGGTGGTGACAATGCTGTGGTTTTCAACATTCCTTTCTCCAAATTTGGCTTATGTTGGAGCCAAGTATACTTAACAGATAAAGGCTGAGACCCAAACCCCTTCAAAATGAAGACTCCACTTCCTCAAACAGTGTCCTCTTTAAGAGAACAGATGGGGGAGAAAAATGGCAGCGGAATAGACAGATGTGTCCTGAGCCTTGTCCAGAGCAAATAGAAAGAACAGCTGAGGGTCACACGGGTAGTGTCTATTGGTGAGTTAACGGACAGCTATACTCTAGAAGGTGGGGGACTGCTAGACGGGGCTCCCCTGACCGGGCAGCCCCCACTGCTGCTGGGTTACCTCCCGGAGCCACCAGATCAGATGCGGAGACCGTGCCATCTTGAAGGGGAAAGTGGATGTTATCAGAAGCCTGAAAATCTACAACTGTGGCACCCACCAAACAGCTGCGAACCCCAGAACACCAGTCCCCAATTGGCGCAAACACGCTGATTCCGAGGAGCTCTACACTCCACCACGGAAAGCTCAGATTTCGCCTGGGATAAGGTGGTCTCTGGTCCTGGCAGGACAGAGAAGCGCGTGCACAGCGGGAGCTGAAGGACTGGGGGAAGTCTGCGCCTAGAAAAATCCGTGGCTTTTGGGGCTGGCGTGATCCGTGAATGTGGAAGGGGGTCCTCAGAGCTGCTAACAGAGGGGATCTCTAAAAAGCAACACATTTTGATCTGACTCAGAAGGACAGCCTGAAAATTTTAAAAGTGTGCCGGCTGCTTGGACACGGGCGGGGGTTGGGACGGGGGGTGGGATGCGCAGACTTGCGCACAGCCCTGAAGTGCGCACACTTGTGCTTCCTCCTCTTTAAATCCTTGCTTCTGATTGTTGAGCCCAGTGCATGGGATCACCCAGTTTGGGACACCCTAGGAGAATGCAGGGGAAAGTTGTTTTACTGGAACCTAGGGATCGGAGCGGGGAGTGACCATTGGAGAACCAGCTCTGGGGCAGCCCACTCCCACAAACCAGTATTGAGTGCCACAGGGAAAACAGGATCTAAGCACTGGCTAGAGAGGACCTATAGACCTAGAGGTCAATCCAGAAACACCGCCACCCAGGGGATGAATCACAAATTGACTCTTGTGTAATCACAAATAAAGGAATACAAGAGAGTAAGACACACTGCCTGCTTTAAAATCAGGACAGGCTTACAACGCTGCGGAGCAGTGGAAAGCAGGGAACTGCAATACTGTCCTGACTGGGAAACAGGCGTGCCAAACAGAACAATAGAGGAAGTGAATGACCTTCACTACTGCACATTTTATTTTATTTTTTTATCTTTTATTTTTTAATTTTTTTAATCTTTTACTTAAGAAACTAATTTTTTCTTTTTTCCTCACTTGACTTTACCTTTTTAATTATTACATTTTTATTTTCAATCAGTATTATTACTACTATTTTACCTTTTTTTAAAAAAGTGTCATTTTCTTTTCTCTTTATTTGACTTTGAGATTAGTGCTCTACATTCTATTTTCATCTTTCCTTTATCATCACTCTACTCTATCTCAACTCCAGCTTTATGCCATCACTCTCTTCCTAACTTTTCCCCTTTTGTTGTCCTGTTTCTCTTATCCTTCTCCTGCTTTAGATTTTCCCTATTCTTTCTTTTTACCCCCCGTTAAAATTTCACCCTACTTATATATCTAATTTCTAATCCCCTGCCCCGAGTTCATACACACCTCTCTTTTCTCTGTCTTCACTATCCAAAAACTTGTTTTTCTCTCTGTCCTTTTGTTGTTGTTTGCTTGAATGTTGATTATATCAATTTTTTATGCTTGTTTGTGAGAATGTTTTGCTTATTCTTTTTTTGTTTGTTTGTTTGCTTTGTTTTTGTTTGTTTTTTTGCTTCTGTTTTCCCTCACCTCGCTTGATATTAGTTGTTATTTGCAGTTTGTATTCATCTCCAGTTACTTGTTGGTGGCATTTGCTGGGATTAGTGGCTGTTCTATTGGAGTTTTCCCCCCATATATAGTTTGTTCCCCTTTTCTTTTTATTCTCTTTCTTTTCTCTCTTACTTTTTTTCTTTTCCTTTTCCCAATTTCATTTTGGCACTCCTTTCTTTCTTTCTTTCTTTTTCTTTTGTTTTCTTCTTTTCTTCTTTCTCTCCTATCCCCTAATTTGCATTTCTCTGGTGGTCACCTTTATTTGGGGTTATTAATATCGTAAATACATTTCTGTTCAGTGCCTTGTGCATTGTACCTGGTTGTGTTGTATTTTGTGCCTTTAAATCAACGCAGGAGAGAGAGAAGCACATAACCAGATACCGAAGAAGAGAGACCATGGGGAGACAAAGAAACAGTCCACATATGAAAGAAAAGCAGGCATCACCAGAAAAGGAAGTAAACGAAATGGAGGCAAGCAACCTGCCAGAGAATGAATTCAGAGAAATGGTCATAAGGTGGCTGAAAAGAATGGAAGACAAATTCGAAAATATGAGTAAGAACCAAGAGGAAATGAAGAAGAACCAAGAAGAAATGAAAAATGACATCGCTGTTGTAAAAAACTCAATAGAAAGCATCAAGAGTAGACTAGAAGAAGCAGAGGACTGCATCAGTGAGCTAGAAGACAAGGTAGGAAAAAATACCCAAGTAGAGCAGCTTCTAGAAAAAAAATTAAAAAGCAGGAGGAGAGCCTAAAGTAACTTTGGGACAACATGAAACAAAACAACATCCGCATAATAGGGGTTCCAGAAGGAGAGAAAACTGAGCAAGGAATAGAAAACCTGTTTGAAGAAATGATGACAGAAAACTTCCCTGATATAGGGAAGAAAAAAACTTACACAAATCCAAGAAGCTTACAGAGTCCCAAGCAAAATGAACCCCAAAAGACTGATGCCAAAGCACATTATAATTAAATTGGCAAACACCAACAACAAAGTAAGAATCTTAAAAGCGGCCAGAGAGAGACAGAAAGTTACCTACAAAGGAACCCCCATCAGACTAGCAACGATTTCTCAACAGAAACATATCAGGCCAGAAGGGAATGGAATGAAATATACAAACCCGTGCAAAGGAAGGGTCTGAATCCAAGAATACTGTACCCAGCAAGGCTATCAATCAAAATTGAAGGTGAAATCAGGAGCTTCACAGACAAAAAAGGACCAAGGGAGTTTATTACCACCAAACCAGCAATGCAAGAAATGCTAAAGGGTCTGCTGTAAAAAAAAAAAAAAAAAAAGAAAAAAAGAAATAGGAAGTGAAGAAGAATAAAAATGGTGACAAATAAGTACCTATCAATAATAACTTTAAATGTAAATGGATTAAATGCCCCAATCAAAAGACATAGGGTAACTTGTGGTCGAGAATATATTTGTATATTTTCAGAAAACAACCCCAAGACCAGATGGATTCCTGCAACAGAGAGGAATTGACAGGAGTGCTCCAACCACAAAGACAAGAGGAAAAAACAGTCCAGAGATGGAAGACGCTGACAATGCCTTGCCATGGGAGCAGTCAGCAGCTGTGCACTGCTGCAGGTTACCTAGGACCAAACCAGAGAGGGTCGGACCTGCATTGCCACCATGTGCCCACCATCCAGATATCAATGCTGACATGTACACATAAGGAACTGTTGGACATTGAAATTGGGACTCAAACATTTTTTTGTTTTGTCTTGTTTTGTTATTATATGTTTATTTCCAGTCTGCAAAGGCAAAACTTTTTAAAGGAAAGAAATGGTGGGAAAAAGATACAGAGGCAAAGAAGCATTGAACAGACTGTCAAACTACATTGGGAAGACAGGGGAGGTTGGGCGAGGGGGGCTGTAAGAGACCAACCGAAGGACTTGTACACATGCATATAAGCACAACCAACGGATATAAGACACTGGGGCGGGGGGGCAGGGTGGGCAGGTGAAGGCATGTCCTGGGGGGTAGGGGAGGTCGGGGGGAGATCAAGGGGGAAAAAAAAGGAGACATATGTACTACTATTTGTAATACTTAAAACAATAAAAATAAAATTAAATTAAAAAAATAAAAAAAGACATAGGGTAACGGATTAGTTAAGAAAACATGACCCATATATCTGCTGTCTACAAGAAACCCACCTCAGAAAAAAAGATGCACACAGACTGAGGGTGAAGGGATGGAAAAAGGTTTTACAGGTGAATGGAAATGAAAAAAAAGCTGGGGTAGCAATACTTCTATCTGACAAATTAGATCTCAAAGTGAAGGACATAACAACAGATAAGGAAGGCCACTTCATAATACTAAAGGGAGCAATCCAACAAGAAGAAATAACTCTGGTAAACATATATGCACCCAATACAGGAGCCCACAAATACATAAAAAAACTCCAGGAGGATATCAAAGGAGAGATTGACAGCAATACAATCATAGTAGGAGACTTTAATACCCCACTATCACCATTGGACAAATCCTCTAGACAAAAAATTAGCAAAGAAACATCAATCCTAAATGACTCACTAGACGAGATGAAATTAATTGACATCTTCAGAACATTTCACCCCAAAGCCACAGAATATACATTCTTCTCAAGTGCACGTGGGTCATTTTCAAAGACAGACCATATGTTGGGTCATAGGCAAAGTCTCTTCAAATTCAAGAAGATAGAAATCATATCAAGCATCTTCTCAGATCACAATGGCATAAAACTGGAAATCAACTACAATAAAAACAATCCAAAAAAATCAAACACATGGAGACTAAACAGCATTCTATTAAACAATGACTGGGTTACAAGAGAGATCAAGGAAGAAATAAAAAACATCATGGCAACAAATGACAATGAAAACACAACAATCCAAAATCTCTGGGACACAGCGAAAGCAGTCTTGAGAGGGAAGTTCATAGCTCTACAAGCATACTGCAAAAAAAAACAAGAAACAATGGTAATAAATTACCTAACCCTACAACTCAAAGAGTTAGAATGAAAGCAACAAGAAAAGCCCAGTGTAAGCAGAAGGAAGGAAATAATAAAGATCAGAGCGGAGATAAATGACATTGAGACCAAAAAAATAAAAAACAATACAAAAGATCAACAAAACCAAGAGCTGGTTCTTTAAAAGGATAAACAAGATTGATGAACCTCTAGCCAGGCTCACCAAGAAGCAAAGAGAGAGGACCCAAATAAACAAAATCAGAAATGAAAGAGGTGAAATAACAACAGACACCACCAAAATACAAAGGATTGTTAAAAAATACTATGAACAACTCTATTCCTACAAACTGGACAACCTGGAGGAAATGGACATATTCCTAGAAAATATAACCTTCCAAAACTCAATCAGGAAGAATCTAAACATCTCAATAGGAAAATAACTATGGAAGAAATTGAAGCAGTCATCAAAAAGCTTCCAACAAACAAAAGCCCGGGACCAGACAGCTTCACAGGGGAGTTTTACCAAAAATTCAAGGAAGAACTAAAACCTATCCTCCTCAGACTATTCCAAAAAATTCAAGAGGAAGGAACACTTCCAAGCTCCTTCAATGAAGCCAGCATCACCCTAATACCAAAACCAGATAAAGACAACACAGTGAAAGAGAATTACAGGCCAATATCCCTCATGAACATAGATGCCTAAATCTTCAACAAAATTCTAGCAAATCAGATCCAGCAGTAAATCAGAAAGATCATACACCATGACCAAGTAGGATTTATCCCAGGAATGCAAGGATGGTACAATATCCGCAAGTCAATCAACGTGATACATCACATAAACAAATTGAGAGATAAAAATCACATAGTCATATCAATTGATGCAAAAAAAGCATTTGACAAAGTCCAACACCCTTTCTTGATAAAAACTCTCAACAAGGTGGGAATAGAAGGATCATACCTCAATATAATAAAAGCTATGTATGATAAATCCACAGCTAACATCATACTCAATGGGCAAAAACTAAAACCATTTCCCCTAAGAACAGGAACAAGACAGGGATGCCCCCTCTCACCGCTCCTGTTCAACATAGTACTGGAAGTATTAGCCATTGCAATTAGACAAGAAGAAGAAATAAAAGGCATCCAAATTGAAAAGAAGAAGTAAAGCTGTCCTTATTTGCAGTTGACATGATATTGTACATAAAAAACCCAAAAGACTCCATCAAAAAACTAACAGACTTAATAAATGAATTCGGCAATGTAGCAGGATACAAAATTAATGCCAAGAAATCTATGGCATTTCTATACACCAATAGTGAACTTACAGAAAGAGAGACTAAAAAAAGCAACCCCATTTACCATCACACCAAAAAAATGAAGATACCTAGGAATAAACTTAACTAAGGAGGTAAAAGACTTATATGCAGAAAACTACAGGACACTGAAAAAAGAGATAGAGGAAGATGTAAACAGATGGAAGAACATACCATGTTCATGGATTGGGAGAATCAACATCATTAAAATGTCCATACTACCCAAAGCAATCTATAGATTCAATGCACTCCTCATTAAAATACCAACGGCATATTTCACAGACCTAGAAAGAACTCTCCAAAAATTCATCTGGAATAAAAAAAAGGCCCCGAATAGCCACAGCAATTCTGAGAAAGAAGAATAAAGTAGGTGGGATCTCAATACCAGATTTTAAGCTATACTACAAAGCCACTGTTCTCAAAACTGCCTGGTACTGGCACAAGAACAGACAGATAGATCAATGGAATAGAATAGAGAACCCAGAAATCGACCCAAATCACTATCCTCAATTAATATTTGACAAAGGAGGCATGAACATACAATGGAGTCAAGACAGTCTCTTCAAAAAATGGTGTTGGGAAAATTGGACAGATACATGCAAAAAAATGAAACTGGACCACCAACTTACACCATACACAAAAATAAACTCAAAATGGATCAAGGACTTAAACATACAATAAGAAATCATAAAAATACTAGAGGAATCCACTGCCAGAAAAATCTCTAACATATGCCGAAGCAATTTCTTCACTGATACTGCTCCTAGGGCAATGGAAACTAAAGAGAAAATAAACAAATGGGACTACATCAAAATAAAAAGCTTTTTGCACAGCAAAGGAGACCATCAATAAAACAACAAGAAAGCCCATTGCATGGGAGAACATATTTGCCAATGATATCAACGATAAGCATTTAATCTCCAACATTTACAGGGAACTCATGCAGCTTAACAAAAAGAAGATAAACAACCCAATAAAAAAATGGGCAACTGATCTAAATAGACATTTTTCGAAAGAAGACAGAAGGAAGGCCAAGAAACATATGAAAACCTGCTCAAAGTCACTAATCATCAGAGAGATGCAAATCAAAACAACAATGTGGTACCATCTCACACCTGTCAGAATGGCTATTATGAACAAATCAACAAATGACAAGTGCTGACGAGGATGCGGAGAAAAAGGAACCCTCGTGCACTGCTGGTGGAAATGCAGACTGGTGCAGCCACTGTGGAGAACAGTATGGAGTTTCCTCAAAAAACTAAAAACGAAACTCCCATTTGACCCAGTGATCCCACTTCTAGGAATATATCCTAAGAAACTAGAAACACGAATCAGAAAGGATATATGCACCCCTATATTCATAGCAGCACAATTCACCATATCTAAGATTTGGAAACAGCCTAAGTGCTCATCAGCAGATGAGTGGATTAAAAAACTGTGGTACACCTACACAATGGAATACTACACTGCAGTAAAAAAGGAGTTCTTACCATTTGTGACAACATGGATGGAGATGGACAGCATTATGCTAAGTGAAATAAGCCAGGCAGAGAAAGATAAATATCACATGATCTCACTCATTTGAGGAATATAATGAACAACATAAACTGATGAACAAAAATAGATCCAGAGACAGAGAAACATCAATCAGAACGTGAAACCTCAGGGAAGGTAGGGGAGGGTAGGGGTAAGGGGGAGAGATCAACCAAAGGACTTATATGCATGCATGTAAGCCTAATCTATGGACACAGACAACAGGGGGGTGGGGACATGAATGGGAGGTGGGGGGTAATGGGGTAATAAGGACACATATGTAATACCTTAATCAATAAAGAAATTAAAAAAAAGAGAGAGAGAACAGATGGACAAACTGCTCTAAGAACCAAGTACCAGGGACAACTGGTAATCTGGTTTATATGAGATGGACCAAGCAACATGCATTTTTATGTGAATGCCTGCTTCTATGCCATGCTGGCCAGGAAGTTCAGAGTCATAACCGGGACCCCCTCAGGCATCGGTGTGTTCATCTTATTTTCTTTTGTTTTTTCTTCACCCTCATCTGCTCAAGTACTTGTTAAAATCTTGCACTACATACCATCTGGAGAAAGGCAGATTAGAAATTAGTTAATTAAGTTCTACTTCTCAAAATGCTACATATGAACATGTGTTAAGTGTTGTTGTGTCTCCCCCAAAAGATGTTGAAATCCTAACTCCTAATACCTGTGACCTTATTTGGAAAAACGGTACTTGGAAATGATCGAGTTAAGATAGGGTCATTAGGGTGGGCTTTATTCCAGTATAACTGTGTCCCTATAAAAGGGACACAGTTATACTGGATATACTGGATTAACAGGGACACAGAGACAGATGCGCACATAGGACAGTGCCACGTGAAGGCTAAAGTTATGCTGCCACAGGTCACTAGGAGAGAGGCCATCAACAGATTCTTCCTGGTGCCTTCAAAAGGAACATGGCCCTGATGATACCTTGATCTTGGATTTCTAGCCTCCAGAACTGGAGGTAATAAGATCCTGTTGTTTAAACCAGTCACATTGCGGTCCTTTGTTACAGCAGCCCTAAGAAACTGATATAGTATTCCAAATGATTTTAGATGATACAGGGCTTAACTTTTAAAATATCAAGTCATATATTTACTAGAGGCCCAGTGCATGAAATTCATGCACAGGGGCGGTGTCCCCCAACTGCCCTCCCCTCTCCAATCTGGAACATCCCTCTCATAATCCAGGACTGTTGGCTCCCAACGGCTCGCCTGCCTGACTGCCTGATTGCCCCTAACCGCTCCTGCCTGCCAGCCTGATCACCCCCTAACCACTCCCCTGCCAGCCTGATCAACGCCTTAACTGCTCCCCTGACAGCCCGATTGCCCCTAAATGCCCTCCCCTGCCAGCCTGGTCACCTCTAACTGCCCTTCCCTGCCTGTCTGGTTGCCCCTAACTGTCCTCCCCTACAGGCTTGGTTGCCCCCAACTGCCATCCCCTGCAGGCCTGGTCCCCCCAAACTGCACTGCCCTGCAGGCCTGGTCGCCCCAACTGCCCTCCCCTGCAGGCCTGGTCCCCCCAACTGCCCTTCCCTGCAGGCCTGGTCACTCCCAACTGCCCTCCCCTGCAAGCCTGGTCCCCCCCAAAACTGCCCCCCCTCTTGCAGGCCTGGTTACCCCCAACTGCCCTCCCCTGAAGGCCTGGTTGCTCCCAATTATCCTCCCTTGCATGCCTGGTACCCCCCCCCCCCCACAAATCCCTTCCCCTGCAGGCCTTATTGCCCCCCAACTGCCTTCCCTTGCAGGCCTGGTCCCTCCCAACTGCCCTCCCCTGCTGGCTTGATCGCTCACAACTGCCATCTCTTGCCAGCCATCTTGTGTCCACATGGGGGCGGCCATCTTGTGTGCTGGGAGTGATGGTCAATTTGCATATTACCTCTTTATTATACAGGATTATTATATAGGATATTAATGAGCATTAGAAAAAGCACAACAAATGCCACAAGCCTGTGTTTAGGTGTGATTGCTGGGACTAGGCTGATGTGGGTACATAGTAAGCACATGACATGTTAGCTGGCTCAGGAAGGGTCAGGCAGTGGAGAAGTCAAGACCAGGGACTATGCAGCCAGTTTCAAACACTGGCTTCACCACTTACTGGCTGTCCCTGAGCCTGGGTTTGCTCTGTACAATGGTGTTGACAACAATGGTACCGACCGCACAGGTTGTTTGGGTAAGTAAATGCAAGATTGCATTTGCCTGTACAGAGCATGGCCTGGGAGCTGGTTTGGAGCTTTGTGAATGCTGGTTCTTCATTTTTATTGCTCAGACAGTCAAACTTTGGTGGTGGTGGCATGCCATAAAGGACAGGAAGTCTCAGAAAGCCCAGCAGGATGGCTGGCCACCACCAGGCTGCTCCCACATACCTGGGTTCCATTTCTTTTTGACAACTTGTTTTGGAGGAACTTTCTGAAAAGCCATTTTTATTTTTCACAGTGAACACCAGCAGTACAGACTGGTGTCTTGTCAATGTGAGCAGCAGTCAGTGGAGCTGGCACAGGTATAGCAGAAACGTCACAGGGGACTGCCACCCACACTCTCCACCGTGTAGCTCCGAGAGGGACCTGGCCTGCAGCTTGGCCATGGCCCCTTCTCTCTCTCCTTCCCAGCTCCCCAGCTCTTCACCTGAACAAAACTGATAGATGCCAAGTTCACCAGATTTACCTGACACCTAAGTACAAACACGACAGCTCTTTAACCTTATCAGCTGCTGTGACCTTGACATGCCCTTGTCAACATGTCACTTGGACAGTGAGTCCCTCCCCACCCTAGCTTCCTCAGACCCCATCAGGCCTCTTTCTAGGCTCTGGCTTTTGCTAAGAAGTCTTCAGGAACCAGCTTGATCCTCACTCTGCCCACTGGATCCTGGCTCTCCGTGGTGATGGGTGCAAGGAACCTGCCCTTCCTGCAGGCCGGGTTTTCCTGCAGTTCCCGCTGGCCCTAGAGGAGGCAGCATACAGAGCAGAGGCCCAGCCTATCTGCAGAGTCAAACCCAGACCCCAACTCCAGCTGCCTGAATCTCCTTTGCTGGTGGCACAGATTTAGAACCCTCGCCAGCCAAGTGACAAGCCAGGGCCCCACATCACAGCCAAGTCTCAGCAAGCTCCCCATCACCCAGGTTCTTGCCCCAGGTTGTTCAGGATAAAATGTCACAACTAGACATGCTTACAGTGGACTCTTCAGCAAGCCCATTATTGTCTGGAGTCCAGCCACTGATGACACTCAGAGCCACCACTCTCTCCACCCTACAGTGGTCTCTTCCTTGGTCACCCCACTTCCACCCTAGCTCCCGACAGGCCACGCTTCATGTGGCACCAGAGGGATCTTGTTATAGTGTAAACCAGGTCACGGCAGCCCCATCTGCAAAGCCACAGTGGTCTGCCTGGCAACGGGTCCCTCTCCTGGTCTCATTGTGTGCTCTGGCCCCTGTCCACCTCGGTGACCTCCTCTCAGCCACCCTCCCCTCACTCCCTGTGCTCCAACCTCCAGCCTTCTTTCTGATTCATGAGCTAACTGAGCAGCTCTTTCCTACCTCAGGGCCTTTGCACAGGCTTTCGCCTCTGCAAAGGGTTAGTCCTTGAAATAATTCAAGTCTCAGCTCAAGTCTTTCCTCCTCGGAGTTGCCCAGCCATCACCCTGTTGCTGTCTTGGTAGTATCGTCACTACCCCACCTTCATGATTGTTATCTATCCCTGCCCACTGACACATAAACACCATGAGAGCAGGGTCAGTGTATTGCTCACTGGATCACCAGGGCCTGGACCAGGGCTGGCACATAGTAGGTGCTCAATATCCAGGTTCCTGGTGAGGTCTGAGAAGACGACAACCTGTTGCCAACCCCACCCAGGAGTGGACTGAGCTGAGCTGGAGCACGCCCTAACCTATAGCCCTAGGCCTGGGCCCTGAGGCCCAGCCTCACTTGCTGGTCCTGTCCATGCACCTGGGCACATCCCCGGGACACATGCTGCCAGCCCTGGACTGCTACTTCAACTCCCCAACCCAGGGCTCTGTGTACTGAACTGAAAACCTGCAGCTTTCACTGTGCTTAAGTCACAGTTAAGCTTGCCAGGAGCTACACACCCAGGTGCCTCCAAAGCCACCTGTGGCCATGCGGCCCCAGGCAGGCAGCCTGACAGAGCTAGTCAGAGCCCGGAGCTTGAAGCCTGGGTGTGAATCCTGGCTTTGCTGTCCTGCCTGTTACTCTAAGCAAGTAACTCTCATGTCCTCAGCCCTGATGTCCTCATCTGTGAAATGAGAGAACAGGTAACAGGGAACAGGTAGTCTCCATAAGGAAGTTCTGAGAGTTTGCTGCCTATCACCCACTCCCTCTGCCTCTGTCTCTGCGACAGCACCAGTGTCTCCTTCACAGAACCTTCTGGATCTAAGCCAGACAACGAGAAGCAGCTCCGAGGCTTTGCTGACAGTTGTGAGAACAGTGCCGGCTGACCCTGGCCGAGCACTTGCCTGGAGCCAGGTGCTCCTCAAAGCAGTCCAGCTACCCAGCCCTTTAACCCTGTAGCAACACTTGCAGGAGGGTGTTATTCTCATCCCTCTATGGTGGAGGGAAGAATGACGCCCCAAGAGGCTAAGGAGTCTGCCCAAGGTCACCGAGCTAGACGGTGGAGGGCAGGGTTTGCACCAGGTGGTCAGGCTGCAGAGTCGGCCATGCTGGTTTCCGCCAGGGTTGCTGGGCTGGTGGGCTGTAAGCCCAGAGCTGCTGGTGGCATCGCACCACCCTCTGTGAGCTTGTCAGAGAATGAAGGGCATGGAGAAGAGTGCAGAGCTGAGAGCTGGAGGCAGGTGCCGATCCTTTAATCACCTGGATCTGGCTGTGCCTAAATATCACCCACATATGGACATTTTAATTATATGGGTTGATACAGACCAGGGATGGGGAACCTTTTTTCTGCCAAGGGCATATTTATAACATCATTCTCTTCAGCAAGCCCATTATTTTGTACAGCAGGCCATACAAAATTATCAACTTAAAAATTAGCCTGCTATATTGGGGCAACATTTAATTAACTCACCCCTAATGTCTTGGCAGGGCCAGACCAAATGGATGCTCCCACCCCTGATATAGACTCTGCCTTACAGCCACTTTTTAAAAAATCATCTGCCATCTAAACTGTCTTATCTTGTTCAGTCTTTTCTCCCAGGTGGTTTTTGGGTTGTGACAGGCTTAATCAGAGAATGCCTGGGTGCTGGCACTCAGAGCCAGAGAGCTGGAGTCCACACCCAGGAGCAGCCTACAACCGGAGGGAAGGGAGAGTGTATACAGCCCAGCTGCCTCACCGGGGTGGGAGCAGCAACCAGTGTGGGGACTTGTGCTCAGTCCTGCCCCCAGCTCCCCAGCCAGTGGCACTCTACCGCCCAGTTAACTTGCTTGGTGATGAAGCCAGTTTTGGCTCCTTCCCTTTCCGTCCCCAACCAGGAGCCATTTTCCAAATAAATTACTTGCTCTTAAATCCCTATCTCGGAGTCTGTTTCTGGGGGAATCCAAACCAAGACAATATTTACACAGCATGAAACAGATGCTCACTAAGTCAGTGGTAGCTCTTGCTATTTCCTCCCCCTCCTTCCAATCTGCCCTGAGCTGCTGGGAAAAACTCCAAGCTCAGGCCTCAGGCTCAGGTGCACGGCCCACCTCTGGACCATGCCTGTGGGGGAGGGGATGGTTTCCACCAGCAGGTCCTTGGGCCTGTCCCTGCAGAAAACAGTCCCTCCAGCTCCCCATTAAACATTCATGAAATGCCACAGCCACAGAGGTCAGGGCCCCTGACTCAGCCTAATAGGGTTGGCTGGCTGGCTGGGGCTGGATTTTCCCCAGGACACTCCAGGGCCCCAAATTCCTGACCAGGATGCCTTGAGCTCTTTGTGATCCTTTGGTCATAGAAACCAGAAGCAAGTGCCCCCCTCCCCACCACCCAGAGCCACTCCAGCCACTGGATTTGACCCAGGGTACCAGGCAAATGATTTCCCTGCAGCCTCAGTGTGTGCAGTCTACTGGTTAGGGACACAGCAGTGAAGTTACTCCACCAGTGATGGAGTCCTCCACCTGCCACTTTCCAGCTGTGTGAATCACATGCCCTGTGCCTCAATTTCATGTCTGTGAAATGGGGACAATCACAGGACCTACCTCGAAGGCTAGTTACAGGATTGTAATTTACTTATATGATTTGTTTACATAAATTACATATATAATTTACTTGCATATGATATAATCAAGAGCTTGCGATGGTGGCTGGGTCACACACTCAGTGTAACCTGTCATTTCATTAGAAGAGCAGCAGACTGACTCTTCACCATAAGCTCCTTTGCATCTTTAGAACCTAGTGCCTTTTGCATGTATTTTTACCCACATAAAGTAAGCAAATTAACTGAAAAATAAAATAAATTTTCAATTATAAATTTTCAATTTCTTGTCATAGAACAAGAAAGTAGTTGTGATATTTATGTGTTCACTCATCTGGGCCTCAGGGAGCCCAGAAATTCGGTCAAACATAACTCTGGGTGTTTCTGAGATGAGATTTTAGGTGAGATTAACATTTTAATTGGTAGAATAAAGCAGACTGCCCTTCATGGTGTGTGTGGGCTTCATCCCATCAGTTGAAGGCCTGAATAGAACAAAAAGACAGACCCTCCCTGAGGAGAGACTTCTCCAGCAGACTGCCTCTGGACTTCCTCTGCAGCACGGGTCCTTCCTGTTCGAGGGCCTCTGAACTAGAACATTGGTTCTCCCTGTGTCTCCAGCCTGCCAATCCACCCTGCAGATGTGACTTGCCAGCCATCATAACTGCATTAGACAATTCCTTATTCTCTCCCCCGCCCCATAGGTTCTGTTTCTCTGGAGAACTTTACTAAAAATACATTTGTAAAATGTCAGCTCAGACCTTGGCAGAGAGGGTAATGAAGCTAGGCCTCCTCCATCACAGCACCCTACTGAGAGTGACCCAAGCCCCGGCCCCACCCTGCTCGGGGGCTCCCCAGAATTCTTACTTGAACATGGCCTCTCCTGGTCTAGGAACACAGTGGGGGGCTGGGGAGTCGGGTTTGGCTCTGGTTTGCTGGGAATGAGGACCTCAGCATTGTCCTTTCGCTTAGCAGACAAATTCCTTTCCTTTTTATTACCTGTAGGAAAACAATTGTTTATATGTCAAATACGGAGTGCAAGCAGAGTTGAGACATTCTGCTCAGGCATCTGTTTATTTGTTCATTCATTTATTCACTCAACAAATATTTACTGAACCCTACCCCCTGCCAGGCACCATGCTAGCTTAGAGTCAGAGATGTGGATAACGCAGACAACGAAACAAGTTTGCTGAAAGCCACGATGCGGTTTTGGCAAATAAATGAAATATTCTAGGACACACACAGGTTCTCAAATTTTAACATTTATGAGTAGGTGTTGGGTTTAACTGGCAGCGTGGCAGATAAAATAATGGTGCAACCGAGGCCCCTGGAACTGAAAGAACGCAGTAAAGCACATGTTACAGCCTGCGAGGGAAGGATGGCTGGATGGAGCAGTGAACAGGGCCGGGGTGGAGGGCTCTGGGACCAGGGCATGAGAGCATGCAGCCTGGAGGACGGCACCAGGTGTGCAGCCGACAGTCAGGAGGCCCCCCAGGTGGCTAGGATGTTACCAGGGACACGAGGCTGGGGAGGGAACAGCATGTGTGAAGGCCTGACAGCTGGAAGGCATGTGGCAGGTGAGCGGCTGGGGCCTGGGCTAGTGAGTGGACAGTGAGGGCCCATAGGCCACACTTTAGAGTCAATGTTTCCCAAAGCGGGGCACCTGGACCACTGGTGGGACAGGAGATGATTCCAGATGCCATGTGGACAAACAATGTTTTAAGCAGTTATATGCTTGAATGTGTGTGGGAAAAAATGTAACCATCATATCAACACTTGATTTCATGAGCATTATTGCTGGAACAATCCTAGAATTATGAAGAAAAGAAAGGAGGGGAGGGAAGGAGAAAAGGTTCTGGTTAAATAACAGTGAACAGGCAGTTTGTGGAGATGGCAAAAAATTGTGAAGAGGGTTTGCAAATGGCTCAAGTTTAGGGAAAAGGGCTCCAGGGCCTCAGCCAGCCAAGAGTCAGTGCAGAAGGAGGAGGACCACTGGGCAGGAGGCAGTGGCTAAACAGCATGAAGCACAGGCAGGGGGAAGAGTTAGGCACTGGAGGCTGGATCTCTGGCGTGGAAGGCAGGAGACCTGGAAAGTATCTATTGAATGAGGTGTGATAGGTACCAGCAGAGGAAGTCCTGGGCTCATGGTGGCCCCAAGGAAAGGGAGTCCCAGAATCAAGGGTCCCGCAGGATTCTTGGGAGCTCAGGGAAGATGTTGGGAACTATGTGGAATAGGTCAGACTTGCCTTAACCCCTCCCTGCTCCCCTCTTGACTTCAGAAGGGCCCGTGTTTCTCTGCACTTTTGCAGTAGCTGCTCCCTGTTGGCCTGACATCTAGTGCCCAACGCAGTCCAGTGTGTGACGACCTCCTATATCCAATGGGGCAAGACAAAGCATGGAGAGGGGCAAATGTCCACAAGACTGGCTCCCCAAGTGCTGAAAACACGCTGGTGATGGTAAGAGTGACAGGCTCTTGAGAGCCCAGGCACCATTAGGTCCTTGGTACACGTGTCTCATCTGCCCCCAGCCATTCCAGCAGATAGACCATGGGCAGGATAATGGCCCCCAAAGATGGCCATGTCCAAGCCGGCAACCTGTGAACATGTTAGGTTATGTGGCAAAGGGGAATGAGCCGGGCTAGTCAGCTAAGGTTAAGATAAGGCGATCATCATGGATTATCCCAGTGGTCCCACTGTGATCACAGGGGTGCCTGGAAGAGGAACAGCTTCAGTTTGGGATGAAGAACTTCTGAAGACAGTGGTGATGACTGCATAACAATGTGAGTGCGCTTAACAGCAAGCTGCTCCTAAAAATGATGCAAGTGGTAGATTCCACGTTACGTATATTTTCCCACAATAACAACAAGCACACACACACACACACACACACACACACACACACACACACACGGGGCAGCAGAAGAGGAGGTCCGGGGGAGGTGTGACTATGGAAGAAAGGCACAGAGAGGCAAAGTTGCTGGCTCTAAAGATGGAGGAAGGGGCCTGAGCCAAGGAAAGCGGGGGCCTGTGGAAGCTGGAAAAGGTCCGGAAACAGGTCCTTGCCTGGAGCCCCTGAGGGAACACAGCGCTGTTGACACTGCGATTTTAGCCCAGTGAGACTCACATCAAATTTCTGACCAACACGACTGTGAGACAGTAAATTTGTGTTGTTCTAAGCCTCCATGTTTATGGTAATTTATTACAGCAGCCAAAGGAAACTAATACATACTATTACAGAACAGGGCTCTGAGGCCATTTGTTCAAGGTCAAGCAATGACCCAGCATTTGACCAGGACTGTCTGGCTCGGAGCCCTGCCCTTAACTACTTTATTCCCTATCTACAGTCTGTCTCCTCTCCATAGACAGTCCTGTAGAAACTGTGGCCAGGAGGCCTGCCTTAGCCATCAGAAGTCTAGAAAAGATATTTCCCAGGCTCCAAGGACCCAGACTCACGGAAAGGAACTGGGATCACTGCCGGCTTCATCTGTACTACGCTCCCTGGCCCTTCTTCTATCCCGGGGTACACCAGCTCTTCCCTCTCCAAGCCCTTTGTGCTTGCTGTTCCCTGCATGGGATGCTGTTCTCCTGGCTGCTTCCTCCTCCTCCTTTCTGTTCCAGCTGAGACGTCCCCTCCTCTGGGAAGGCTTCTCTGGCCCCCAACCCCAACCAGTGGCCTGTTTTAGAATCTTCACAACTTCAGGGCTCTGAATTCCTAAGCTAACCCAGCCCTCTCCTTTCCCAGTTATCAGAAAATAACTTCTGCCCTTCCCTGTGCTGCTCACTCACTGCCTCCCCTCACAAGGAGGACAAATGGGATGGGAGCAGGGGTGGGAAGCCATCAGGGCTCAACCCTCCTCCCTCTTCCAGCCCCACGGCTCTCAGGGCACGCGGCCTCCTGCTGCCACAACTGATGCCGCCATGGTCCAGTCTGCCAACATCTGTATGGTAGAGGTCTGTCTGCTTCAGGGGGCAGTCCCTAATAGCCACCCATCCAGCTCTTATCAGCAGGAAAGGCAATAATTCACCCTCCTTCTGTCAGAGCCCCATGCCTCTCTCTCATTTGTCTCACAACTCAGAAGGAAAACCAGAGGGTGGGGGAATTCCAGGCCCAGTTGTCACTTTGGAACCACCTGGTTTATCTTTTTAGCCCAGTGATTAAGAGCGCAGGCTCTGGGCTCACAGTGTGGAGACTGGACCCCACTCTGCCTCTTCTAGCTGTGACCTGGGAAGCTACGTGACCGCTCTGTGCTTCAGCTTCCCCATCTCTAAAACAAGTCCTTGCCTGGGGTTGTGGTGAGGATTAAAGAAAGGACAAAATGTACAGCCCCTGGAATAGTGCTTGGTTCATGTAAATAAGAACTCGAGAAATAACTGGCAATTTTTTTTTAATTTAATAAATCTTTATTGTTCAGATTATTACAATTGTTTCTTCTTTTTCCCCCCATAGCTCCCCTCCTTCCGGTTCCCACCCCACCGTCTGCCCTTACCTCCCCCACACTGTCCTCATCCATAGGTGTACGCTTTTTGTCCAGTCTCTTCCTGCACCCCCAAACCCCTTTCCCCCCTGAGAATTATCAGCCCACTCCCTTTCTATGCCCCTGATTCTATTATATTCACCAGTTTATTCTGTTCCTCAGATTTTTTATTCACTTGATTTTTAGGTTCACTTGTTGATAGATATTTATTTGTTGTTCATAATTTTTATCTTTACCTTTTTCTTCTTCTTCCTCTTCTTAAAGAATACCCTTCAGCATTTCATATAATACTGGTTTGGTGGTGATGAACTCCTTTAGCGTTTTCTTATCTGTGAAGCTCTTTATCTGCCCTTCAGTTCTGAATGATAGCTTTGCTGGGTAGAGTAATCTTGGTTGTAGGTTCTTGCTATTCATCACTTTGAAAATTTCTTGCCACTCCCTTCTGGCCTGCATAGTTTCTGTTGAGAAATCAGCTGACAATCGTATGGGTCCTCCCTTGTAGGTAATTAACTGTTTTTCTCTTGCTGCTTTTAATATTCTCTCTTTGTCTTTTGCTCTTGGTATTTTAATTATGATGTGTCTTGGTGTGGTCCTCTTTGGATTCCTTTTGTTTGGGGTTCTGTGTGCTTCCTGGACTTGTAAGTCTTTTTCTTTCACCAGGTAGGTGAAGTTTTCAGTCATTATTTCTTCAAATAGGTTTTCAGTATCTTGCTCTCTCTCTTCTTCTGGCACCCCCATAATTCAGATGTTGGTATGCTTGAAGTTGTCCCAGAGGCTTCTTACACTATCTTCAACTTTTTGGATTCTTTTTTCTTTTTGCTTTTCCGGATGAGTGTTTTTTGCTTCTTTGTATTTCAAATCTTTGACTTGATTCTTGAGTTCCTCTAGTCTGTTGTTGAGTCTCTGTATAATATTTTTTATTTCAGTCAGTGTATGTTTAATTTCTAGTTGGTCCTCTTTCATATCTTCGAGGGTCTCACCAAATTTATCGGCCTTTTCTAGGAAATTCTTGAAAAACCTTATAATCATGGTTTTGAATTCTATATCCAGTTGTTTGGTTTCCTCCATTTCGTTTGTGATCTGTTTCTTTGTTGCCGCATTTTCACTGCTTCCCTGTGTTGGTAGGGTAGCTTTGTGTGCTAGGTGTCCTATATGGCCCAGTGGGCCGGCTTCCTCAGTTAACCTGAGGTGGACACTCTTGGTGCACCCCTTTGTGGACTGTGTGCACAGCCTTGTTGTAGTTAAGTCTTGATTGTTGTTGGTATCACTGGGAGGAATTGACCTCCAGGCTGACTGGCTGTGAGGATCAGCTGTGTCTACGCTGGGAGAAGTTTGGTGCTGGAAACAGCCTTAAAGGTTTAGACTTGCCAAATTGCAAAAGCCTCTGTGCTCAGCTTGGATGGGGTGGAGTCTCAGGGCGGAGCAGACAGTCTTGGCTTCCCATCAGCCCTGCCCTTGCACGCGCACCTCCAGATCTCTGCCTTCCGCGGCTCCCCCGAGTTTCTGCCTGACAGTCCAGATTACCCCCATAAGAGCGTGGGTCACCAGGGGCTCGCCCGGAACTGGGGTTCAGTGCATTCGAAACTGGGGTTCAGAGCAGTCAGGAGCTTCCGACTCCCTTCCGCTAGGAAAGTCTGTGGCAACCTCCCCATTCAGTCTTCTCTGCAAGCACTCGCGCACGCGCATGCCTCCAGACCCCTTCCCGCCAAGGATCCCCCAAGTCTCTAAGTCCCTTTCTCTCTACCTGATAGTCCAGACTCCCCCTGTATGAGCCTGGGTCCACGGGGTTTTGCCTGGAACTGGGGTTCAGTGCAGTCAGGGGCTTCCTTCCCTCTCCCGCCAGAGAAAGTCAGCCAGGCACTCAGCGCCCTTCCTCTCTGCGCGCGTGTCTCTGTACCTCAGCCCTTTGCCTCTCCTCTGATTCTCTGTGAGCTTTTCTCTTTCCTTCTAGTTGTAGAATTTCCACTCAGCCAGCTTTCCTGTGGTTCTAGATGATGTCTGTTCTGTGTTTTAGTTGTAGTTTTGAAATTGTTGTGCGAGGCAGCAGTTTAGGTGCTTACCTATGCCGCCATCCCTGGCAATTGTTACTTATGTGTTTTCCCTGCTAGGATGAAGAGCTGTAGGAAAAGGGACTGGGCCAGCTGTCCCAGCACCCTGCCTGGGAAAGATGTGTGTCCAGTGAATGAACGAATGAATGAATGAATGAACGGCTCAGAACGAGCACATCTCTCCAGGTTTCGGCTGACTGGTCTTGAGTAAAAACTTAGGGTTAGTTCAGAACTCCAGCCCCATGTTGGGGTCTGCAGAGACCTGACAACAGGCCAGCCATGGGCCTCCCTGCTGCTCCTCTCAGGGCATCTATCTCCTGCTGGGGCTAACGAAGCCACCAGAAGGGGCTAACGAAGAGATGCTGATGAAAGGGGGCAGCTGGGGTGGCAGGAAGACACAGCATGCCCCCTCTGTGCTCACAGATCAGACATCACCGTGGTCCATGCAGGGCCTGCCAAACAATCTAATTGTGAAAAACTAAACTGTCAAGAAAGCAAAGTTCCCTCTTTGTTCTAGGCCTCAGTACCCCTCTCACACTGCCTAGGGTCCACCAGCTCTCCCTCTGGGGCTGGTCCTCACACCCAGAAGTGACTTTCATGACCCCACCCCCTGCCATTTCCAGGATGGGGGCTTGGTCAGCCTCCTGAGAGACCCCCCTCTCAGCCCTCCCCAGCTCCCCAACTCACCCCCCCCACAGCAACATACCCAGTGGGAAGCACACAGAAGCATCAAGGAGGCTTTAGGTGGGCACAGCTCCTTCATTTGTTTGACAAAGATTTTCTGAGTGCTGAAATGTGTCAGGTGAGGGCTGCAGGCGGGATGCAGTGGAGGGTAAGAGCAGGCCTGTGCCCTAGCAGAGCTCATGGGCAGGGGAGAAAGACAGCTGGGTCATAAGCCCTACAGCTGGGGTCAGCAAGACCCGCGCCATGATGCTGCTGTGGGACCAGAGGAGGCACCAAGAGTAGGCTGTGCTGGGAGCACAAGGAAGGCTTCTCGGAGGAGGCAGCCTCTGAGCTAAGTCATGAGGGGAAAGCGCGGAGCTAGGTTTCGGGGTTCTGAGTGGAGAGGAAATGTGGTGATTTAGTCCAAGGGAACAGCACATGAGGGGTTTGCAGGTGAGAGACACATGTCTGAGGGACAAACATTCTCTCTGGTACATCAACCCCTGGGTGTGGCTGCCTGTTATTATGTTCTGCCCAAAACCCCTAGGTTCAAGTCCTAACACCCAGCACCTCAGAATGTGACTGTGCTTGGAGACAGGGCTTCTGAAGAGGTAATTTAGGTAAAACAAGTCAGTCATGGTGGGCACTAATCCAATGTGACTGGCGTCCTTATAAGAAAAGGAAATTAAGACACAGACACACATAGAGGGACAGACATTTGGAGACATAGCAAGAAGACAGACATGTCCAAGCCAAGGAGAGAGGCCTCAGAAGAAACCAACGCTGTCAACACCTTGATTTGTAGCCTCCAGAACTGAGAGAAAATAGGTTCCTGCTGCTGTTGAAGCTGCCCCAGCCTTCCATCCTCCCCGGCCTGTGGTGCCCCCCTAGCCTGTGGTCTCCCCGGCCTGTGGTCTCCCCAGCCTATGGTCTCCTGTGGTGCCCCCCTAGCCTGTGGTCTCCCCGGCCTGTGGTCTCCCCAGCCTATGGTCTCCCCAGCCTATGGTCTCCTGTGGTCCCCCCAGCCTGTGGTCCCCCCGGCCTGTGGTCTCCCCGGCCTGTGGTCTCCTGTGGTCTCCCCGGCCTGTGGTCTCCCCGGCCTGTGGTCCTCCCGGCCTGTGGTCCCCCCGGCCTGTGGTCTCCCCAGCCTGTGGTCCTCCTGGCCTGTGTCCCCCCGGCCTGTGGTCTGTCACGGCAGTCTGAGTGGACTAATACAGTGCCTGGTTCACACAACCCCATTTCTCTTCCTAGCTTCACTCATGCTGCCCCCCTGGCTGGGCTTGAAATCTGGTTCCTGATAGGGAACCCCAGCAGGAGGAGCAGGAGAGGCCACCAGCCACCAGCCAAGATGGAGAACAGTACTGCAGCAGGCAGGCCTGGCCCATGCCCACTGCATTTCACTCTTTCCCAGGTACTGTCTGAAAAGCCTCCTCTGTGGACAGCTGTGGTTTTCATCTGCCCAGCATGCTCTCCCCATCTTCAGATCTGCCTTGATTTTCCTTTGGAAACTGTTATCAGTGCATGTGGTTTGGGTGGTGATAACCACACCCATAGCTGGACCTGGCCAAACCGAGCCACAGTAACTGGCTCAGAGATATGACCCAATGTGAGCTTAAAACCCAGGGCTGGGACTTTTGCTGGAGCTTTTAGGAAGAAAAATCCACTTTCTGATGGAGTTGCAAAGCCATGAGAAGCAGTGTCTCAATTCTGTGTCTGTATGCAGAGTGCCTACCTGAGAACTATACCAAAACAAGACAAAAGGGGGCAGAGGTGAGAGGAAAGAAGGGGAGGAGAAAAGAAGGGAATGAACAGAGGAGGGAAAGGCAAAGGAGAGAAGATAGGGGAGTGGAGATGAGGGAGGGGAGGGGAGTGGAGACAAAGGGAGGGGAAGGGAGGAGAGGGGGAAATAGTCCTGCTAAGCCCTGGACTCCTCAGTTATCCAAGCCAACACAGTCCCTTTTGCTTAGGCCAGTTGGCATGTAGATACTGCTAAACTTCACAAGATGCACAGGGCAGCCCCACAACTGCCAGATATGTACCACCTGGAATTTCTTGGTCATTTGAGGCCTTTGCCTCTTGCAACCAGCAGAGACCTGACTGATACATCTCTCTGGCCCGTGGGATGGTCTATTCAAGCTGAACTCAAAGTATGGCTGGAAACTTAAGTTCTACTCTTGGATGTAGAGACACCAAAGACAAGGAAACACCACACAAGGCAGAGCTTACCTCTGGAAGCCGGGTTAAATTCCAGCACTACAAGGGTGTCTGGGCCCCGGGGAGGGTGTCCTGCCGTCTCCTGGTCCTCAGGAACATCCTTCTGCATGGAGTCCCCCCTGGAAAGAGGGGTGCCATGTCTGGTACTGCCCACCAGGGCCTGGTCCTCAGGCTCGGGCTCAGAGAGCACATCCTCTTCAATGGAGTCATACTCGTCACTGGAACAGTCCTTTTGCTTCCTTTGTAGATTTACACTAAGTTCTAGGCTTTTTCTTAGCTCCTGCCAAAGGTCAAGAAAAGTGAGAAATTAATTATGTCACTTTGATAAAAATCATCTGAAATAGATCATTAGAACCAAAGAACTATCCCCGCCAAACTAACATTTACCCAAATCATCTCAACCCATGTGTTGTCATCACTTTGAAGACAAGAAAACAAAAGGCAGGGACATACAAGCAACTCTGAACAGAACAGTGTTTACAGTGTTAACTGTACTAACTGTGCTGTTCACATGCCTGGCATGCCACTAAGAATGTGTGTGCATGCACGCATGCATGTATGTGTGCACGTGTGTGTACATGTGTGCATGTGTGAGAAAGAGAGATGGTTTGATGGTTTGGTTTGGGGCTTGTTAAAACAGATTGTGGGGTCCTGTGAAGATGCAGTCTGGTTTCTTGCTGCTTCGGTGGGTTCTGGGCAGAGCTGAGAATTTGCATTTCTAACAAGGGGATGCTGGTGCTGCTGGCCCAGGGACCATATCTGAATATGAAATCCCAAAGGTCTCCAGATAAGCCTGAAATTCCAGACAGTATATGTCTGCTGCATGGTTGTGGGGGGCTGTCCTGTGTACTGAAGGATGTTTAGAAGCACCTAAATGTCACAATATTTAGTACTTAGCTATCACTGCTTGACAATTTTTTAATGTGTTTTGTCTCATAAGATTGTAGATTTACAATTTTAAGGCTAAGAATTAAAATAAGAGTGATCAGAAAATTCATCAGCAAAGCCAGGATACTTCTGAAAAAGAATATTACTACATTTACACCAGGTCAAAAAATGTAAAATGGACTATTTGGGCAAACCAGTATGTTTGGTTGGCCTAGCTATACTACTCCTATAGCCCTCATAGTATCTAACATACGTGGGAGAAAAGGAAAGCAATCAATAAAGGTTTGGTGGTTTAATAGTGGCTGGGGTAGGCTGAATATGACTCCCCAAAGATGTCTAAGTCCTAATCCCTGGCCCCATGACAGTGAGGGCTTCTGAGGAAGTGAGAAGCACTGCGTGAAAAACCGATCATCTTAGAAAAATAATCCTACACAAACCAATGACAAACATGCACATTAACGGTGCCGCTGGTGAGGAAGTGAGGAGCATGCTATGGGAGCTAGAGGAGAGGGAATCTGTTATACAGTGGCAGAATCGCAGCTGAATTGTGTTCTAGTTTTGTGGTAAGTGAAACTCTGTCAATGATGGGCTTGGGTATTTAGCTGAAGAGATTTCCAAACAAAGTGTTGAAGATGCAGTCTGGTTTCTTGCTGCATAGGAAAAAATGTGAGAGGAAAGAGATAGTCTAAGGGGAAAATTATTAAGTAATAAGGGACTGGGGTTTGATGATTTGGGAAACTCGCAGTCTATTTGGGTTGCAAAAGACATTAAATTAGGAGATTCCCTGTCAGAAAGCATGCTCTGGAGAGAAAACCAAGGCTGTGACCAAGCAACCTTTGGCTAATATTGCAGAGGATCCAAAGTTTAGGGCATTCAATCACACTGAGGGTTGTTTGAAGAGATCAGACATGGGCTCGTGGATCCCCTTAGATATCTCAGCAGGCGCCAGGAGTAGAGATGGGATTATCCAGGAAAGATCTATGGAGGAACCTCTTGTCTAATGGAATGAATTCTAGAAGCATACATAGGAGACCCACATGGTTTTTGAAAATGTCATCCAGCAGAAACACTGCCAGCTAGAACTGAATGAGAGAGAGAGGAGACAATAAACGAAGGCTGTCAGACACCCAAAATTCGGCAGGCAGGAAACAGGTTGGTAACACTACTTTGCTGCAAGTACATTTACCCTTCAGGAAAGAAGGATGACTCCAAGAGTGGAGCCACGGGCCCAGAGGGTGGAGCCACGGGCCCAGAATTATTCTTGGGCCTTGAGACCTCATGGAGTTGGCCCAGTGGATTGCACAATGGCTTGGGTTTGATGACATCTTTCCTCCTTTCATTTTCTCCCTAGTGTAATGGCGACTGCTGCAACTGCTCTCCTGGGCCCGATCCGCCATTGCACTTAGGGGCAGATAACTGGCTTTCTAGTTTCACAAGCACACGGATGGAGAGGAATTTGGCCCTAATATGAGTTATGCCCAGAATCTCACCCGTACCTGATTTAGATGATAAAGAGGAGACTTAGACTTATTTTGGACTTGAGTTGATACGGTAATGGGTTGAGACTTCTGGGAAACTTGGGACGGGATGAATGTATTTTGTATGTAAGATGGAAATAAATCTTTGGGGACTAGAGGAAAGACTGCTGTAGGCTGAATAAGTGGCCCCCAAACATGTCCACATTCTAAACCCTGGGACAAGTGAATATCACTTTACATGGCAAAGGTGTTAGGGCAGAAATAGAACATAATTATAAGAAATATTCATCATGCTCTATTAACCGTGATTGTTTTGTTCTGATTAAAGAAGGCACATTCTAACCTGGTTGGGAGTTGCTCACCTGGAAATGCTGCCTATTATAATGGAAAGATTAATAACCTTGGCCTAGCCAGTTTGGCTCAGTGGAGAGCCTCAGCCTGCAGACTGAAGGGTCCCGGTTCCATTCCCGTCAAGGGCACATGCCCAGGTTGTGGGCTTGATCCCCAATAGGCTACAGGATGCAGCCAATCAATGATTCTCTCTTATCATTGACTAGAGGCCCAGTGCTTGAAATTCGTGCACTTGGGGGAGGGGGTGTCCCTCAGCCAGGCCTGCACCCTTTCACAGTCCAGGAGCCCTCAGGGGATGTCTGACTGATGGCTTAGGCCCGCTCCGCCTGGGGAGCGGACCTAAGCTGTCAGTAGGACATCCTTAGCACTGCAGCAGAGACAGAGGCTCCCGCCACCGCCACTGTGCTCACCAGCCATTGAGCCTGGCTTCTGGCTGAGCAGTGTGCTCCCACTAGGGGAGCACACTGACCACCAGGGGGCAGCTCCTGCATTGAGCGTCTGCCCCCTGGTGGTCATTGCATGTCATAGCGACCTGTTGTTCTGCCGTTTGGTTGATTTGCATAATAGCCTTTTATTATATAGGGTGTTTCTATCTCTCTCTCACTCTCCCTTCCTCTCTGAAATCAATTAATATATATTTAATTATATATATATCTCCTTTATATAAAAAAGAAAGATTAACAACCTTGTTGCAGAAACCAGAGCCATCAGCCCTATTGCCAGCCCCTTGAAAGCCCCCAGTCCTTTGCAAATCTCCATCCTGCATTATCTGTAAACTGCCCATTTGACATACCCTTTTGCCTACTTCCCCATGTGATCTTTTGTCCCTCTACCCAATATAAGCTGCTGGCTTATTGGGAGGTGCAGAACAGATTTTTGTGGATGACCTGCTGCTCTCTCAAACCTCCTGCAGTATTGGAATAAACATTCACATATGATTCAACCCTGTCTCTGCTGAGTTGGCTCAAGTAGTGACAGGAAGCCCAGACCCCGTGGTTGTCTGGTTACAAAGGGACTTTGCAGATGTAATTAAATTAAAGATCTTGAGATGGGGGAGATTATCTTGGATTATCCAGATAGGCCTAATGTAATCAGAAAGGTCTTTGTAAAAGGGAGGCAAGAGGATTAGAGTCAGAAAGAGAAGGTATAAGGATGCATGCAATGGGAGCTAGAGGAGAGGGAGGAGGAAAGATGTTACACTGCTGGCTTTGAAGGAGAAAAGGGATTCTCCTCTACAGCTTCCAGAAGGAATATAGGTCTGCTGACATCTTTTTTTCTTTTTCTTTTTCTTTTTTTAATTTCAGGGAGGAAGGGAGAGATAGAAACATCAATGGTGAGGGAGAATCATTGATCGGCTGCCTCCTGCACGCCCCCCAATGGGGATAGCTGGCAACCTGTCATGTGCCCTTGACTGGAATCGAATCCAGGACCCTTCAGTCCACAGGCCAATGCTCTATCCACTGAGCCAAACCAGCTAGGACCTGACATCTTGATTTTAGACCAGTGAAACTGAATTCGGATTTCTGACCTCCAGCACTGTAAGATAAACCACTAAGTTTGAGGTAGATTGTGACAACAGCAATAGGAAACGAACAGAGCTGTCTATCTTTCACACCTTCTCCCTTCCATCCTGCCCAAAACCAAGTACCCTGGTAGTTACTGAGCAAACAGAACACGGCTTTGCATATAATAGGTGCTTGACAAATATTTCCTAAATGACTGTTTTATGTTGGTGACTAGGTAGTGGCCATAAGAAGGGGTGGAGACACCCACGTGCCTTGGAGGTGGCACAGTGATGAGACCCTTAACAAGTTACTAACTCCTCCAATATGCATTTTTCATCCATAAAAATGGGTTGACAAATCCCTGCCTCCCAGAATTGTTTCATTAAAGTAGTGGTCTGAATCGGGGATGATTCTGCCGCCCAGAGGATATGTGACAATGACGAGAGTAGTTCTGGATCACAACAGGGAAAAGGGAGTGCCAGTGGCATCTAGTAGGTAGAGGCCAGAGATGCTGCTGAACACCCTAGAATGTATAGGATAGTTGCCCACAACGAAGAATTATCTGGCCCAGTGTCTAGTGGTGAGGTTGAAAAGCCATGCACTAAAGTGAGCACATATTCATCAACAGCATTAAAAAAGATAGTAACAAGGCCTTCCAGCTGAGGGCATTGAGGTGGTCCATGCAACCTTCCCGGGAGCCAGACTGAGGTCACGGCTCATGTCTTCAACGTCTGACTGCGGTGGGGAGGTTGAGTGATTTCCTGCTCCTCCACAGGGAAAATGAGTTCCTGGGTGACCTGAAGTTTCACAGCTTCAGTTCTAGGTTCTGCATAAGGGGAGGCAATGCCAGTGAGACAGCAGGGGCAAGCCCTCTCTTTCTGAAGCCCCGATATGCTTGCCAGTCATTGTGGAACAAAGCAATAAGACGGGAGCTAGCTAGCTGGGACGCTCCTCATTGGGAGACTGCTGTCACTGTCCAGGAAATCCCAGTCATCCCAGGGCCCACAATCATCCTCACCGATGTCTAAGGTAGAGTGAGCCACCCAGCAAAGCCAGCTCCAGGAAGGACTGACATTAGGATTCACGAATCCATGGCTAGCTAAGCAGGCTCCCTGCAGCCTCTTCATCATTGTCACAATGTTGCAACCCCAAATTTTAAGTGGCTGAATTTTTGGAGTCCCCCCCAAACTGGAGAATTGAGGCCTACAGCCTCTAAGCTGACCCAATCTGCTAGAGTGATTAAATGGCAGAGCGGGCCTTGTGCCCTCAGCCACCGCTCTTGCTCCCTTTGGATTACCCAAGTGTGAAACTGACTCTCCTGCATTGCCATGGCCCTGTCAACTGGGAGGGCAACGTGGCAAGTGCTATTGTTAATGTACCGTTCATGCAGGCATGCTGCGGTGCTGTGCTGGGTGCTGATGGGCTGATGGGGAATAAGGTGGCAAAGCCGCAAGCAACCGCTGCCTAAAGAAAAAGAGACGGCATTCCAGATGTGGCCGGGACTGTGAGGAAAGGGCCTGACTGGAGACGGGTGGAGAATGGGTGGGCGAAGGGAGCCTGAGGAAAGCTGGCCAGGGGAGGCTGTGGGATGAAGAGCTGCCCAGTGAGTGTCTGGGGCACAGGCAGGGGGAACAGCAGGGCCAAGGCCAGCAGATGGCAGTGACCGGAGGGTGGTACACTTTGAGTGAAAGGAGGGCAGGGAGCAGGAGTCACCCAGGGCATGGCTTTGTAGGCCTCAGGGTAAAGTCTGTACTTTGCTTTATGGACACGGAGAGGCCACTGAAAGGTACTACAGCAGCGGTTCGAACCGCTGCTGTAGAGCCTAAGACCATCGGAAAACACAGATACTTACATTACGATTCATAACAGTAGCAAAATTACAGTTATGAAGTAGCAAAAAAAATAATTTTATGGTTGGGGGTCACCACACATGAGGAACTGTATTAAAGGGTCGCGGCATTAGAAAGGTTGAGAACTACTGTACTAAGCAGAAACAGAAATCTGATTTCTGTTTCTACAAATCACTATGGTGCTTGGATACCAAGTTGGCGCCAGGGTGGAGAAAGGGCAAAGTTGCAACGGCGGCAGCAGGTGGAAGATAAAGGTGGGTACAGGAGATGCATTTTGAGATGTATTTTGGAGGCAGAACTGACAGAAATGACTGACTAGGAATTAACAATGTGAATATATCATATATATATATATACACACACACACACACACACACACACACACACACACACACACACTATTTGACCAAGACCCTCTAAAAACTTATCCTTCACTCTCAAGTATATAAAGATTGTTGGGGCATCTTTATAACAGAGAATGATCAAAATGCTCACCAGTAAAAGGTGCTTAAATTAATCATAGGCAGGCACTGCCGGAGCCTTGAACAGCCCTTCCAGAGAACAAGGCAGATTGTGTCCAATTCCTCAAAAATAGCAAGATACACATTTAAGTAAAGAAAAGCATGTCATTATAAACCCAATTTTAAAAATAATTATTCATTTCTGTGCATATGAAAGCTCTGGAGAAATCATCATTAAACTATTAACCATGTTCTTCTGGGGGTGACATTATGGGGACTTTCTTTTCAATTTTGCTTTACTTAATTTTTTCTTATAAGCCTATTCCTAATTTTATAATTAAAAAATAATGATATATTTACATTTATGTTTAAATCTTGTCCCAACTCTTGCAAATAAATACATTCCCCACAGTAGTGGGAGGGACAGTAGTGGAAGACTCTGGGTGCCCAGCCCTAGAACACATCTGTCCCCAAAGGAGTGACTCAGAAGCTGCAAGCGGCAGGCACCGGAGGTGACGGAGAGTGTCAGTCTGACTTTGTATCCAGTTGAGTGGTCCAGACTTAAAAACAACAGGCCATCAATCCAACAGGAAGAAACTCAGGAAATATAACCCCGTGAGCCTGTCAGAAAAAAACCTCCCGGAAGACAAAATCCAAACGATGGAGGTGCAGTCAGAATAAAGAGCCAGCCCAGAGCAGCAGGAGCAGACCTGGTGGTAGGCGTGGAAGCTGTTTAGAGACGGAGTATCCTAGACAACTGTGCACATTTGCATCACGGAGCAAAATGCGATGTTCAAAACCCAAGCCCTCAGCTTAGCTAACGGAAACCAGAAGAGGGCAGGCAGCATGGTACAGCCCTGCCTCATTTTCTGAGTCAGTGAGTCAATTCAAATCCCTCTTAAATGGAAACAGAGTTTAAAAAGATGGGAAACTCTGACCTCAATGTTTCTTTCATAATTTGTTAAACTGGTGAGATATTTTCAGAAAAATCTCTTGTAATAAATTTCAATTTCAATAATTCCTCCTTTTCCAATTTGATTTTACTTCTGTTCAATTAATACAAATTTAAATGCCATAATTGTATTTACAAAATATCCATTAAAAAGAAGCCTAGACCAAGATGGCGGCATAGGTAAACACCTAAACTGCTGCCTCGCACAACAATATCAAAACTAAAACTAAAAGACAAAACGGACACCATCCAGAACCACAGGAAAGCTGGCTGAGTGGAAATTCTACAACTAGAAGAAAAGAGGAAAGCACATTGAGACTCAGAGGAGCTGCAAAAGGCTGAGGTACGGAGACTCACATGTGGAGAGGACGGGCAGCTGTGTGCACAGGCAGCTGAGTGCACGGCTGGCTTTCTAAAGCGGGAGGGAGAAGGAAGCTCCTGACTGCACTAAACTACAGTCCCGGGCGAGACGCTGGGAAACCAGACTCATTCGGGGGGAATCTGGACTGTCAGGAAAAGAGAAAGCACACTGAGACTCAGGGGAGCTGCGGAAGGCAGAGGTCTGGAGGCGCATGCACGGAGAGAGGACTGACTACTGAATGCACGGGAGGCTGAGTGTGCAGCTGGCTTTCTAAAGCAGAAGGGAGAAGGAAGCTCCTGACTGCACTGAACTACAGTCCCAGGTGAGACGCTGGGAAACCAGACTCATTTGGGGGGAATCTGGACTGTCAGGAAAAGAGAAAGCACACTGAGACTCAGGGGAGCTGCGGAAGGCAGAGGTCTGGAGGCGCACGCACGGAGAGAGGACTGACTGCTGAATGCACGGGAGGCTGAGTGTGCAGCTGGCTTTCTAAAGCAGAAGGGAGAAGGAAGCTCCTGACTGCACTGAACTACAGTCCCGGGTGAGACGCTGGGAAACCAGACTCATTTGGGGGGAATCTGGACTGTCAGGAAAAGAGAAAGCACACTGAGACTCAGGGGAGCTGCGGAAGGCAGAGGTCTGGAGGCGCACGCACGGAGAGAGGACTGACTGCTGAATGCACAGGAGGCTGAGTGTGCGGCTGGCTTTCTAAAGCAGGAGGGAGACAGAAACTCCCGACTGCGCTGAACTCTAGTTCCGGGCAAGTTTCTGGGAACCCTGACTCATTCAGGGAGAAACTGGACTTCTGGCAGTGGGCGAAACTCGAGGGCGGCTTTCTCTCAGAGGTGCTTGCAGCGATTACCGAGGGACACTGAGACACAGGGGCCTCATAGGGCAGGGCTGATGGGAAACCAAGGCTGTCTGCTCCACCCTGAAACTCCGCCCCTTCTAAGCTGAGCACAGAGGCTTTTGCAATTTTGCAAGTCTTGTCTCATAAGAGTATCTCCAGCACAGAAGTTCTCCCAGAGTAGACACAGCTGATCCTCACAGCCAATTGGCCTGGAGGTCAATTCCTCCCAGTGATACCAAAAACAATCAAGACTTAACTACAACAAGGCTGTGCACACAGCCCACAAAGGGGTGCACCAAGAGTGTCCACCTCAGGTAACTGGGGGGGCTGAGCCACTGTACCCTAGAGGACACCTACCACACAAAGCCACTCTACCAACTCAGGGAACCAGTAAAAATGCGTAGACAAAGAAACAGGTAACAAATGAAAGAAATGGAGGAAAACAAACGACTGGATATAGAATTTAAAACCACGGTTATAAGGTTTTTCAAGAATTTCCTAGAAAAGGCCGATAAATTTAGCGAGACCCTCGAGGATATGAAAAAGGACCAACTAGAAATTAAATATACACTGACTGAAATAAAAAATATTATACAGAGACCTAACAGCAGAGTAGAGGACCGCAAGTATCAAGTCAAAGAGTTGAAATACAAAGAAGCAAAAACCACTCAGCCAGAAAAGCAAAAAGAAAAAAGATCCAAAAATTTGAAGATAGTGTAAGGAGCCTCTGGGACAACCTCCAGCGTACCAACATCTGAATTATGGGGGTGCCAGAAGAAGAGAGAGAGCAAGATACTGAAAACCTATTTGAAGAAATAATGACTGAAAACTTCCCCCACATGGTGAAAGAAATAGACTTACAAGTCCAGGAAGCACACAGAACCCCAAACAAAAGGAATCCAAAGAGGACCACACCAAGACACATCATAATTAAAATACCAAGAGCAAAAGACAAAGAGAGAATATTAAAAGCAGCAAGAGAAAAACGTTAATTACCTACAAGGGAGCACCCATACGATTGTCAGCTGATTTCTCAACAGAAACTATGCAGGCCAGACGGGAGTGGCAAGAAATTTTCAAAGTGATGAATAGCAAGAACCTACAACCAAGATTACTCTACCCAGCAAAGCTATCATTCAGAATTGAAGGGCAGATAAAGAGCTTCACAGATAAGAAAAAACTAAAGGAGTTCATCACCACCAAACCAGTATTATATGAAATGCTGAAAGGTATTCTTTAAGAAGAGGAAGAAGAAGAAAAAGGTAAAGATAAAAATTATGAACAAATAAATATTTATCAACAAGTGAACCTAAAAATCAAGTGAATAAAAAATCTGAGGAACAGAATAAACTGGTGAATATAATAGAATCAGGGGCATAGAAAGGGAGTGGACTGACAATTCTTAGAGGGAAAGGGGTGTGGGAGGTATGGGGAGAGACTGGACAAAAAGCATACACCTATGGATGAGGACAGTGCGGGGCAGGTAAGGGCAGAGAGTGGGGTGGGAACCAGGTGGAGGGGAGCTTTGCGGGGGGGGGGGGGGAAGATGAACAAGTGTAATAATATGAACAATAAAGATTTATTAAATTTTTTAAAATGCCAAGAGCAAAAGACAAAGAGAGAATATTAAAAGCAGCAAGAGAAAAACAGTTAGCTACCTACAAGGGCGTACCCATACGATTGTCAACTGATTTCTCAACAGAAACTATGCAGGCCAGACGGGAGTGGCAAGAAATATTCAAAGTGATGAATAGCAAGAACCTATAACCAAGATTACTCTACCCAGCAAAGCTATCATTCAGAATGGAAGGGCAGATAAAGAGCTTCACAGATAAGAAAAAGCTAAAGGAGTTCATCACCGCCAAACCAGTATTATATGAAATGCTGAAAGGTATTCTTTAAGAAGAGGAAGCAGAAGAAAAAGGTAAAGATAAAAATTATGAACAACAAAGTGACAACAAATATCAACAAGTGAATCTAAAAATCAAGTGAAGAAAAAAATCTGATGAACAAAAAAAAAAAGCAGCAGCAGCCTAAATTCTGCATGGCTGGCATCTTCTTCACAAAAGAAAATAATACGTTTGCTCATACCAGATGAGCAAAACTTAGGAACCTCTGCCCTTATAATGCCCATGTGATCTAAAAACCTTCTGGTCCGAGGGTGGAGGGGGATGAACTAAGGAGCAACACTCCCTGGAGAAAGCTCTCAAACCCTTCTGTCTGGAAAGATGTGGACCTGGGGTGGAGGCTTTGAAAGCCCACTTGCTGAGACTTCAAAGGGACCCCAGGCTGGAGCCGCCACCAGTTGCTTTGAAGCCGTTATCCAGAAATTTCTCTGTAAAAAGTAACTTTATAGCTATGCTTTACAGCCTTGTTATGCGCAGTTTCAATGTTTAGTGTTTAAAATAGTTAAAGCCCTTTCAACTGAAAGCCCTCTGCAAGGAGCCCAGGTCGGAAATGTGCTGGAGGGAGTGGACAATGGGACTGCACACAAGCCGGCCCCCTCGCAAAGAGCCAGAGAGGAGGCAAGGGAGGAGGCCAGGGAGGGGTCCAGGGAGGGGGCCGGGGGCTGGCCACTGACTGAAATGCAGGTTTGCTGGCCAGTGGATCCATGCCTCTCATGCCTAACCTGCCTTGTTCTGCTGGGCCAGGGAAAGAGCGAACCTGGGCAACCATAAAGCTGTTTGCAATAACAGTGATAATAACTATAACACCAACAGCAGCAGCCACCAATTACCAAGCTAAGCTCTCTCCACACCTTATCCCACGGCAGCTGTTCACCACCCCAGTGGTGTCCTTTTCTTACAGGCCCAGGGCACCTAAGTACAGCCCAAGGTCACAGGGCTAGCAACAGTGGAGCCGGTCTGGATGAATAACTGTCCGACTCCAAACCCAGGCTCCCTGCCACCTGCCCACATTTATTCCTTTCCTGGCACCCGCACGTTGGAAGCAAGTGGTCTCTGAGCAAGAGGAAAGTCAGGGCCCAGTGACTGTCTCCAAGGAGGAAAGTCAGTGTCCAGTGACTATCCAGGACTTGCATGGAACTGATGAAACCTGGCAGTAACAGTTTGGGACACAAAGCTGCCTTGAGGCCATTAAACGTGTTAAATGTGGGTTAAGTGGTAGTAGATGAAGCATTAACCCTCTAACTACCCTCAGAAAGGGGAGAGCTAGGTGTTAAGTTCAGGACCTGAGTTCTGGGCCCACTCTAGCTGCTCTGTGTCCCCAAGCAAATCTCTGAGCTCAAGCTCCCACCTCTACTGTAGGAAGGGGCCCTGACAGGCTGACAAGGTTGTTGAAAGGACACAATGAGATAACAGCTATGAATCAGTGTTTCAGGATTGCTCTTACAGAGGTCTGGTTTTCACAGCAAGTTTAAAAGTGAGATGACAGCATTTCTTCTCTGTTTCTCAGATCCTATTGACTTTGCCCACAAGAAGATCAAATGTTTAGAGCATGAAGCACAGCAGGTACTTTGACTGTCCCAAGAGGAGGCAGCAGTCCCCAGGGAGCCATCACTGGACTGCAGCCAACACCCCTCCTCCCTGCCAACCCTCAGCGATGTCTCTCATTTAGTTGGCAGTTTTATAAAATTGGGATCTGAATGCCTTTAGCCCAGCATGCACTGTTAGTTGCAATAATTCCCACTCGCTCCTATTGCCTTATATGAGCCATTTTACTCATTTATATTAACCTGCCTGGCCCAGAAAGGATTTTCACCCTGCATTGAGGGGTATAGACTAACTTGTTCTCCTTTTCATTCATTCATTATGTAACAAATGTTTATTCCTGAATGTCTTTGTCCCCATTAGCAGGTCTGACTGGTAAGTACTTGGACAGAGTAATGAACCAGACAGATAGAGTCCTGTTCTCATGGAATTTATAATCTGGCAACAAAGTCAGCCATTCTGGAAGAAATTACCAGTATAATGAGCATCAAGAACCCAACCTAGGGCTTACCAGTCAATGCCTCACGCCTGGTAGCTCCTAGATCACAAATTTCCCAGAATAAAGTGACTTGAGCCCTAACTTTTTCATTTAAAGCTAAATTTATTTATGAAGTACCTTGGAGCAGTGTCTAACATCCCATCACTATGAAGAAAAAACATCCTTGTCTTAGGCAGTGGCGTGATGTAAGAGCAAGGGCATGGGCTCAGCATACTGAGGGTGCCTGACTGTTACCTGGCTGTAGGGCCCTGAGTGCCTCACCTCCCTGTCCAGAGCTGGGATTGGCTATAGGAAATGGAATGGGGATGGTGGGATAGAGACCAAACAATAAAGAATGCTGCTGGCAGACTAGAAATTCTGAGAAATTCCTGAAAGACAGAGACAGAGATCACAGGGCATTCATTGGGTCTACTTTTAAGGCTGCTGGCTCCTGGCTACATTAAGTACAGAGGTGCTCACCCACCAATGGAAGCCTAGTGTGGGTACTGAGCCAGAAGGCAGGACAATGCCCCCCCTCCCCCACACCGGGGGTTAACCATCCCAAAGGCAGACTAGGAGCTCCCAGACCTGGGAGGGAAGATAAGGTGCACAGCTTCCAAGAGTATGTTATGCCCTGACTCCACAATCACCAGGGGTGGGTTAAATCCAACAGAATGAGCGGAAGAAGTGGGATTCTCAAGAATAAGCACACATTTGGGAAAAATCAATACCCTGAATGATAGCCACCAAATGAATAAAAGAACCAATACCCAAAGAAAGAGAGTTAATAGTATAGAAGAAGACTTTACAACACAGGACATTCATATCCCTGGAGAGATTTAAGAGGACCTTTCATCCATGAAAAAGAAACAACTAGCTCAATCAAAATCAAGCCAAACAATTTTATAAAAACACAGTACAAAAACACAAAAATGAAGTTTGGAAAAAAAATTAAGTCACTTGCAAAGACAGATCTGGGCCAACATTTGTCCACCAGATGCTCCAGAGGACAGAACAGACACAATGGAAGACAGTAATAATCTTCTATATATAAGAAAGCCTAAGCGACGGTTACAACCAAATGACCGAAATGATTGGAACAGCTGGACGACTGGCCGGTAGCTATGACGCACACTGACCCAGACCTTGCTGCTGGGGCTCTGACAACTCCGAATCTGGTTCACCCGTACCCCAGATCCAGACAGGAGGGAGGAGGTAGCCCGATTCCTCAAAGAATCAGCCATTGGTTAGATTGCTGCTGAGGCCAATCTCCCGTGGTCCCTCCCTGCAGTAGGCCGGCCCTCCCGATCGGCCCCGATTGCTGGCCACGCCAAGGGACCCACCCATGCACAAATTCGTGCACTGGGCCTCTAGTAATAATAATAATAATAATATTACTATTTTCTAGTGCTAAAGAAAGACACAAGCCTTCATATTGAAAGGGTCCATCTACTATTTTAAATGGGACGAAGATAATGACACTGATATATGCATATGAATAAAAGGCACTATCTATTAGAAATTTTAAACATATGATGGAGATTTTAAATATATAAAGCAAAAACAAAGAAATATAAGGGAAAATTGACAAGTTCACAGAAATCAACTATATTAAACAGAGAAAAATTAAGTAGGATCTATTGCAGTTTGCTAATGAGCATATGAACTTCCCAGAAGCCTTATAAGAAATGCAGAATCCAAGCATTCCAGATCCAATTCTGTGTCTTTGAGAGTGGTATGAGAATTCACATGATACCTAATAGACAAACATCTAAACTGACCGTACCTCTGCTACGCCCACAGCCAATCAGAGTATGCAAATTAACCCAACAAAGATGGTGGTTAATTTGCATACATAGGCGCCCAGTGCCTGGGTCCTGGGAACTTTCTTGGCACCCAGGACACTCCAAGGTAGGCCCCACGTGGGTCCTGAGCAACCTGGGAAGGGCCTGAGCCAGGGGGCTCCTGGGCAGGGCCGAGCCTTGGATCGGAGCCAAGGGGGACCTTGCCCAGGCCTAAAGCCCTGGGCAGGGGCAGAGCTGGCAATCGGAGGGAGCTGGGGGGCCCTTGCCCAGGCCCCGAGGCTTTAGGCCTTGGCAGGGGGGAGCCGGCAATGGGTGTGAACTACAGAGAAAACACCTTTTCTGACCCTCATTGGCTAAGCTCCCTGTATGCCACTGGTAATATTCTTAGTAACTTGGGTATAAGAATCCAAAAAGGTGATCTAGGGTTTTTCCCCCATACTCCTGGAGAAAAAAAACGAAGATCTGCTGCTGGAGGGCTAAGAAATGTCATATCCTGCCCTAGCCGGTCTGGCTCAGTAGATAATGCCTAGGCATGCCAACTGCAGGGTCCGGGTACGATTCTGATCAAGGGCATGTACCTAGGTTGCAGGCTCCTCCCTGGCTGGGGCCCAGGTCAGGGCTCATGGAGGAGGCAACCAATCAAAGTATTCCTCTCATTTTGATGTTTCTCTCTCTCTTTCCTTTTCTCTTCCACATTCTCTAAAAATCAATGGTAACATATCCTCAGGTGAGGAAGGAAGGAAGGAAGGAAGGAAGGAAGGAAGGAAGGAAGGAAGGAAGGAAGGTCATATCCTATGAAAGATGCATCTTGAAAATGCCTAAAGAAAGTTGTCATTTTTTCATGGTGAAGGGACTGGAGTCCATGTTGATGAAAACACCTTGGTGGCTGTGGTGACTAGCAGTGGCTGCAGCAGCGGGGTGATGGGGCTGGTGCCTTCCCCTGATCAGCCTGGTCGCCTCCCACAAAGGGAGCGGTCAGTAGGACATCCCCTGAGGGCTTCCAGTATGTGAGAGGGGGCAGGCTGGGCTGAGGGACTCCCCTCCTCCCCAGTGCACCAATTTTGTGCACCATGCCCCTAGTTTTTAATAAGCAGCCCAGGTAATTCTGATATGGGTAGTCTGGGACCATACTTTAAGACTCACCAATTCAATAATTCAATGAATAGCTTGGTTTAATAGATAGATTGAGAATTTGTACCAAAAAGAGAATTATTCTCTTGAAATACCATGGAACATTTATAAAAATGATCTGGTAGACCACAAACAAAACCTCAGAAATGCCCAAAAAACATTCTCTGAAACCAAACAAGCCATTCTCTGATCATAATGTAGTAAAATTAGAAATTAACACAAAATAAAACAAAAATAGATTTAAAAAAAAACTACTTACTTAGAGCATTTGTAAAAAACCCTTCTAAATAAAGGAGGAAAAAACCTAAAACCACAAACTAATTAAAAACAAATAACAATGAAAACACTATATTAATAGCAAATTTGTGGGATAAGAACAAAGCAGTGTTCAGAGGAAAATGTATAATCTTAACACTGATTTATTAGAAAACAAGACTGAATATAAATAAATTAAACATTTAAATAAGAAGCCAGGATGTGTAGTGGGAGTGGGATAGAACCAAAGCAATAAATTAAATCAAAAAGTTTACAGAAAGAATCAAGACAAAAGTAGAAATGAACTGAAATAGAAAATAAGAAATGAATGAATGACAAAATAAATTTAAAAAGTAGCCAGGCCTGAGTGGCTCAGTGGTTGAGCATCAACCTATGAACCAGGAGGACAGTGTTTGATTCCTAGTCAGGGCACATGCCTGGGTTATGGGCTTGTTCCTCAGTATGGGGCATGCAGGAGGCAGCCAACTGATGATTCTCTCTCATCACTGATGTTTCTATCTCTTTCTCTCCATCTCCCTTTCTCTCTCTGAAATCAATAAAAACATGTTTAAAACAGAAACAAAATAAACAAGTATATGTGCTCAATCAAAAGCTGCATACAGTTTGACTGGATAGTTGGAGAGAGCTATTCATATTATACTCAGTTTACTTCTCAATTGTTTGAATCTCTTCTAATGTGAAAGCACTCATGTATTAGATGTTATACAAAATTATGAAAAATAATGTAAAAGTACCTAAGATATTCCATGTAGCTGATAAATGCAAGAAATAAAAGACATTATTTATTCCAATATTGATTCACAGGTCATTCTTTATTTTTATTAGGATTAAAAAAGATGCTATAGTAAGTCAGATACCACCCGATAGCTTCACTTACAGAAATGCTCTATTGGGTGAAAGGATCACCACATCTCTCCCTCCGGACCTGCCTTGCATGGGCATTTAGTGCTTGTTCAGCATCGTTGCACATGAATCATTCATGCACATCACTGAATTATTCTTTGTGCTGTCTGACTCTTCTGCCCAGAGCACTCCTAAGCCATCAGCCAGGCTGTCCTTTAATCTGAGCTGTCCAACTGGGCATCTCTGGGTGCATTCAGGGCACCACGCCCTTGATGGCTCTGGGTACAGAGGGGCTAATAAAGTGCCACTGGGAAGGAGAAAGACCTCCTCCTCTTGTCGGGAACCAACAAGGCTTTCATTGAACCAGGAGTTTCAAGTTGATGGTCTGAAAGCCAAATCTGGCCATTTTCTATCTTTGGTCCATAGAAAATTGTGAATTTGTTGCCAAATTTTTTAAAAAGGAGGAGAAATTGAACACAAAGAAACCCAGATACCTGGCTTCTCTTAAAACTAGAAAGCCTCATACAACTATGCTTGTTTCCCCACAATGACAGTCAGCAGAGCTGTGTCAAGACTCTTTCTGGCATCCCCAGCACTCTATGCCAAGGGCTGTGCTTGTTATCCCGCTGGCCTTGCTCATGTCACTGAAAATATCCATTTTAATTGGCACCATGTACCAGTGATCCCAATATTTCAGGATCCAAACTTCATTTCTCACACTGATTCTTCTACCTCAAGAAGCAAAAAAATTATTTGTCAGATTATGTTTCCTGATTCACAGCTTGGAAAATACTGTCACTGTAATTATGACTCAGTGATGTGATGACTGAACTCAGCTTGTGTGGGCTGCCCAGGGTGCCAAATCAACATCTATACCACACCTCACTCATTGATTCACTTAGCCAATTATTCAATCCACTTGCTTAATAAAGATTTATTTGCAAACTAAATCTATGCCAAGCACTTTTCCAAGGACTAGAGAAAGAGCAAGCAAAGAGACAGCACACATCTCTGCCAATACGAAGCTTAGATCTAGGATAGAGAGAGGGTATTTCAAACCCCACATATGTAATTTATAAATGAGCTACAAGAGTCCTTGGATGAGTGGGGGCTCCATGAACGATTCTACTCCTATGGATTTTATAATCAGAAATAGAATTTGCCTATAAACTCAAGCTAGGATTTACAATTTCAGAGCTGACAAGCACAGGAAATACATAATATACCCCTTCTTGTCAAAGGGGAGGCAACGGGGCCTCCGAGAGGGACTTAGCCAAGGCCCCACAGAGTTTATGGAAAAGCTCCAGGCCTGTGAGTCTCAGGTACCTGTTCTTTTTACTCCCTAAAACAGGAGTTACAAGATCCAACATCTTCAGAAGACGTAAACCGGCAATGTGAGTCTCAGAGTCACCAACAGAGAGTGGTGAGGACCAGGACAAACAGGAGGGAGCATGCTCAGAGTAAGTTTTTGATTTAAAATAAAACAGTAATAATCACAACCACAGCACACCAGGCCAGTTCACACATGGTGAGCTGAAGCCTCGTCCTGGCAGGCACAGGTCCGGGCCCTCCCCATTTGGTCGCACACTCTTCCATTCATCACTATGTTTCTACCCTTATCTTGAATTTGAGCATAATTTTTTCAAGTCATAACTAGTAAGAATCCTCTCCTACACTCCCGTTTTCTCAGGATTGTGTTTTTCTCAAGAAGAAATATATTTTTCATGTAACCACAGTGAATAAAAATATGAAAGGTTCATATTCACTTTTTTATTTAATCAATTACACAAAATTAATTTTCTATTTATCTAAAATTAACATCTTTAAATAGTCAAAACCTAAATAAAATAATTTTCCATGAAAATATTTTTTAAAAGGTATTAAGATATAAAGAGTATGTTGCATATAATTTAGTCTTTTCTTGACACTAATAGTCAATATCTGGATAGAAATTGATCTGTAATGCAAGAGATGCTGTCTAGAGCTATTATGCTTTTGTATCTTTCATTTTCTATTCTTTTAAGTGCCATCTCCCACCCAAGTTTCCAGAAGTGCAGGACATGAATCTGAAGACAAGGGCAGAACCCATCCCATCCCCTCCTGGCGTTTGTAAACCTTGGTGGATTTTTGTTGTTTTATTTTGTTTTTTTCACTTTATTTTTACCTTGATTTGTATACTGTAGATGAGATTTTAACTTTGAATTTTTAAATCTCTTCTCTCGTCCCAAATCCAAGCCACAAAGTCAAATTATCTCTAAACTGCTTCCATTGAGCTGGACTCATCAGTCCTTTGGTTCAGAATCACCGGGAGTTCTTTGGTTAAAAAGTACAAATTCTGGTAGCTTAAAAATTAGACCTAAAATATGCCTTTTAAACTAATGCCCTTAGTGATTCCTGTGCATTTGAAACTTTGAGATCCACAGCCCTATCTTTTCCTTGAACTGCTGCAAATATTGCTACAAATTTTCATCACGTGAGGTGCTTAACACAAGGTACAATGCCTGAGCCCACAGCCAGGCTGAGAATCAGAACCTCTGGGTGGTAGGACCTGGGCATCTGGGCTTATTTAATTTATTTTTTTCTTTTTACTATTTTTTATTTTGAGCTGGCTAAGTATTTCACGCACCATTTGTAAGAAACAATACACACAGATCTCATGTACGCTGCATCCAGTTTCCCCATGGTAATATCTGCATGACCATAGCACAATAGCACAATCAGGAAACTGGCATGGATACAATCCCACTCAGCTTTTCTAAACTAGCTCTCCTTTTTGACTTTTCTCTATTTCTTCCTTTGCTGAAGCTTAGCTCTAATGAAGCTTTAAGAAAAATTTTTATTTTGAAAAAATTTAAAATAGACAATTGATCAGAATAGTATAATACCCCAAACCCCTTCACCTACAGTCACCAAATGTTAGCATTTGGCCCCATTTCTCCCTTCTCCCTTTCCTCCTCCTCAATAGGTATAACCTGTTCTTTTCTCTGGCCCACTTATGCACTAGTGTAGACAGCATGACCGCTCACGCCTGCGCGCTCTGGCATGTGTCTCCTGAGAACAAGAGCCTTCTCTCATATAATCACAGCAGAATTACTGAATTTGGAAGACTAGACAACACTACAATATTATTTATAACATAATGCAGTTAATTTTCAATTTCTCTGAATTTCCCCAAACTGTCCTTAAATTTATAGCAATTCTCCTCCCAGGGCCTCACATAGCGTAACTGCGACATCTCTGTACCATCCTTTAGTCCAGAACAGCCTTCCTGTCTCTCCTGCCACCGATATATTTGAAGACTTCAGGCCCGTTTTCTGCAGATTGCCCCTCAATTTGGGCTTATCTGGTTGTTTCCTCATTGAATTTCATTTTTGAAAAACATTTTCATCAACATTCCCAGCAACGAGGTCACAGGGGAGAGACTTGGCAGAGGAGAGGTCTTCTCGATCGTTGTTTAAAACAGTTAAGCATAACTGATGAATGACCCCCTCTGAACACCTTGCTCCCAGGCAGAATATCAATAATATTTACCACAGACCGTGCCCCTGTGGAGAGCTGGGCATTTTCAGAAGCAAAACCAGGTCAATGCCATTCCCAGCTTGTTAATCCCAAGGAACAGGAGTCCTGGGGTCTGGGTTTCCAGTCTGGGCTTCTCTGAGGCCTGGGCGAGCAACATCATTTCTCTACTCCTCAGTTCCCTCAAACTATAAAATGGAATGAAAATACCTAGTACTTAACTCACAGGTGATGCAGTGATGGATGTTACGTACTCAACACAGTGCTCGGCACTTAGTAAGTGCTCATTTAATGTGAGTCTTTACTATGATTATTTATTTATTTTGGTTAATCCTCACCTGAGGATATTTTTTCCATTGATTTTTTTTTTTTTAAGAGAGAGTGAAAGGGAGGAATGGAAGTGGGGAGGGGGCAGAGACAAAGAGAGAGATAGAGTGAGAGAGCGAAACATCAATGTGAGAGACACACATCAATTGGATGCCTCCCACACATGCCTAGCCAGGAGCTGGGGATTAAACCTACAATCCAGGTGTGTGCCCTTGACAGGGAATGGGACCCATGACCTTTTGGGTCCTTAGGTCAATGCTCTAACCACTGAGAAAACTGGCCAGGTTACTTTTTTTTTTTTTTTTTAAATAACATCATTATTTCTCTTAGGAATATTTTTTCTGATATATATCTCCCCAGGCAAAGCCAACAAAAGAAAAATAAACAAATAAGGCTACAGCATTTGTAGAAGGGGGATTGAGAGGCTGGATGAAGAAGTTGAAGAGATTAAGAAGTATAAATCGGTAGTTACAAAAGAGTAACAAGGATATAGCCTACAGCATAGGGAATATAGTCAATAAAGTTGCAATAACTATATATGGTGCCAGGTGGGTGCTAGAAATATCAGGGGGAACATTTCCTCAAGTATATGATTGTCTAGCCACTATGCTGTACACCTAAAACTAATGCAAAACAATACTGAATATAAGCTGTAATTAAAAAAGAAAATTTTAAAAATTAAATCTATATTTTATATGAAAAGCAAAATAAATAAATAAAAATCCCACTAAGCCAAATCTCTCATGTATTGTCTTAAATCTTCTGGTGTGTCGGCCAGAGGTTTTTTTGTTAAAGCCAAATCCTGTTGCTATCTGTAGTTTTCCCAAGTATAAAAAAGGATCTCTCGTGGAGCCCATCCTCTGGCCCCACTGCGGGGCTACGGAAAAGACCCTGGCCCTTCATGGTTAGGATGCAGGAAAGCCGTCTTACCATTACATCCTGGATAGTTAAGAGGATCCTTGCTTTGTCCGTACTGCTTGGAAGGTCGGCATGTCCATGAGTGTTCTGAAGGGAGAAGTTAACATCACAGGGTGTGGTGCTGGTAGGAGGTTTAGAATCCTAGGTACAAGCAGAGAGAACTGGGTATGGTAAAAGCAACCTGTGTCCCTAAAGACCTGCAGGGCCCTCGTTCTCTCTATTGGCCTCCAAGCCTCCATCTCTTTCCTCACTAAGCCGTTCTCTGCTCTCACTCCCTCAGCTGATCTGATCAAACTCACCTTGCTCTGCCGGCACCACTGGGGAACAAGCCACTGGGACCAGGATTCAAACGTGGGCCACTCCCAAAACAGTGCCCTGAGCTGCATGGGGACCAGCACAGAAAGATGGCCACACGCGTTGAGTAAAAACGGTGGGATTATCAAATAGTATGAAAGGTATAATCCTCTTTATGTAAAAATAACAATAAAAAGCAAAGGGGAAAAAAGGCACTCACTCAAAGGTTAATTACATGGTAATCTGAAACAGAAGTACCCAAACAATGGAACTGCCCTAAAAATGCTCCCTCATATTTTCAAGTCTCACCATAGAAATTAATGCGTACTGAAGGGACTGCCCAGGAGCCCTGTTGGGAACAAGGCGGGTGGGCTGCTTCACTGGGGATGCTTCGTCAACAATGGCACAACTGCCTAAATCCACCTACTACCAACTGGTGGGTGAGCCGTCCATGGGCCGTGCAGTCTACGTCATGGGCCGTGGCAGACCTGCTGGTGGCACATGGGTTGTGACAGGTCTTTAAGTTGTCTATATGTATCAGTAAGTAACGACGACTTTAAAACACTAAATTACAACTGTGGACAAATATCCGAGTCACCCCACTCGAGGATCCGCACAGGGAAAACTCAGAGAAGGATTCCATAAGATGCATGCCTTCCTGTCGCCTATCCTGCTCTCAGGCCTGAGAACTCATCTTGGGGAATTGCACTCATTCAGGGGAATGGGCCAGGACCGGCACATTCCAGAAACAGCCTCCTCTGACATGTGCAGTTTTCAGTCTGCATGCCTGCATACCTACCTGTTCACAGTAATGATCTCGGGGCAGTGAGATTATGAAAGGTCTTTTATTTTCTTTATATCATTTGAATTTTTATATTGATCATGCATTATCGGGGGAAAAGTATCTCAATAATAGAAATATATATACATTTCGTTTCATTCCTGTTACTTAAACGAAGCCAACATCATTTAAATGGAGCCTTATCATCCACTGCAACATGACCTGCCACTTTGGTGGAACTCTCTAGAGAGAGGGGCCCTCCTTTCACAGGAGCTGCCAAACTGCAAACAGAACTCCCTATGATGGCTCCCCCCGCCCCCAACTCAGAGTAGAACCCCTCGTCCTCACCGCCGCTCCCAAAGTCCTATGTGGTCCGAGCCTTGGCTACCTCTCAGTCCCCCCCCCCACCCCCTGCCCCCTCGGTCACTTGGCTCCTGCCACACTGGCCCCTACTCGGAGCCTCCACACCTGCTGCTCCACGCCTGGAGGGCTCTTCTCCAAATGGCTCACTCCTTGGCTTCCACGAGGCCTCTGCTCACGTGTGACCTCATCAAGGCGAAGCCCCTACCCAGCTTTCCCCTGATAAGCCCCACCACGTCAGCTCCTGGCATGTGATACACCTGTTGATTGTTTTACCTTCAATGCCAGGCCCTGTGGTGAGGACTGCACACATGGGAGCACAGGCCCGTCTAAGGGGATTGGTGCTCCTCAGCCCAGTCATTGCTGGTGCATAAGAATGTGGCTCCCAAATCTTCTGATTTTTCAAGAGAAGCCCCAGCTTAAGATTTTGACATGGAATTTCCTGATTCTTAAATGTCAGCGAGTAATTCACACCTTGGAAAGCACAAGGCAAGTCCACGGGGTGGTGGCCAACAGGGCATGTCTGCAGCACACCGGCTGTGAACTCAGAGCCACCAGAAACTGAAGTTCATGGGGATATGCTGGAAGATGAATGGCTGGTGTGTCTCAGCAGTGAGGGTCAGGTGAAAAGCACACACAGATGTGCATTTCCTTTGCTCCATTTCAGGCTGCACTGCGAGCAGTGGGAGGTGGCTGAGTAATCTAGCCACATGCTTTTTTTTTCTTTCCCTGTTCAGATTGCAGCTTTATGGCTTCTGCCTTTGCCGAAAACTGGCGCTGCCATTTTACTCTGACTTAGCAGGAGAATAACTCCATGAGGAAACTGACTGTGAAGCCTACAGAGTGCCCCTCATGGGGGAAGGAAAGGAAAGAAAGATACAATCAAGCACTCACAGCGGAGCAAATTCAGGGCTGGTGGAGCAGGGCACTGCCGATTCCGAGCATGCATACACAGGAATGCTAATGGGGCTTAATCGCTTGTGAGGGACAGGCTACCGTGTTTCAGGGAGCTTGGGAGCTTGCAAAGGAAGGAATACATGTTCTTATAATAGGAGGTACCAAATGGTCAAAGGAGAAGAGGGAAATACCATGCCTCTTCCTTGAAGGGCATGTGCGCATTCTGTGACATGTGCTGGGGCTGGGGCTGGGGCTGTAACAGACAAACTTGGCTATAAACCAGCCGGTTGATGCAAAAGCAAGTGAGTGAGTGCTTGTGGTGTGTTTGTGTGTGTTGTGGGAGGTAGGTGTTAAAGCAATAAAGCCCACAATTTTGCTTACTGTAAAATTCCATTTCTATGGCTGGGGTAGAGAAACAAGGTCATTGGTCATTCGGTAGAAAAGGACTCTTTTCCAGGAAGGAAGGAATAGTAATAGAAAGTGTCCCGACAGCTGCCGAAGCACTGAGCCGAGGGCACTCCTACCTGTGGGTGACCCATGGAAACATCCTTTTCAATGACAGTCGTGTCCCCATGTGGCTCAAAATCTTCAGAATAGTCCAGAGGAGGTTCAATATGGAGCCGCGAACCAGCTTCTGTTCTGATTTGCACAGATTTCTACACACAAAAATTCAGACCATTTCAGATAAGGAGTACAGACATCTGGATGCCCCTGCGGCAAGCACGTGGGGGCTGGCTGCAGGGGTGTCTGTGCACAGTGCCTGTGGTCCTGCACGCTGGCCCAGCAGCGTCCCCAGGCCACCCAGACGGCTGAAGCCCTCTCTGCTCAAAAGTCTTTACCGGTTCCTACTGCCCAAAGTGGGTTCAGGAGAAATTTTTAGTAACTTTTTAGCTTGAAATAACTTATCCATAGAATTTTGGATGTTAAACTTCTCAAATAGCTTTGTGATCAAATGTTTAGGAAACCTTGGGCATTTTTCTTCAAGACTTCTCAGGGCCTTTTATGTGTCCCTCCCCCACCCACCACACACACTTGTGGATATCCTAAAATAAACACAGCGAGCAACGTTTCTCACACTTTCGGGCCATGGAAACTGTGTGGTAGGCCTCTCTTCCTCCCAGCATTCCTTGGGCCATTCTCTGGGAAGCCCACTTGGTGGTCTGATGTGGCAGACTGCAGCTGTTCCCCAGTGTCCATGTCCCCTCCTCCCCTGCAGCTGGGGAGCCATGTGAACACTTACATCCTGGCCAATACAGGAGGAGGGGAGAGCGGGGACGGGGGTGTGGATCTATGAGTGGTGCCCCTGAAGGGAGGGGACAGCGTCCCTTGCCCAGCTGCAACGTGGAGGCGGTGGTGAGCACCAAATACTGAGAGGAAGCAACATCGGGAGGAGCTCATGCCTGGGTTCCTCCATGACCTCTTGGGGCAGGTGGCTGCCCCGCTAACCTGTCCTGTCAGAGAGACATCAACCTCTCTGCTTTAGGAGCCAAACCTGTACCTAAGCCATGCTCCTGGCACGCGAAGCTCTCTACAGCCAGCCCCAATCTGTCTTTCCTGCCCTGATTCCTGCACATATAGTCACGCCCCTGACAACTGGGCCACACGGAGCTGCTGGTTTTTCAGCCCAGCATCTCCCAGTTCTCCTTTCAGGTCCACTCCCCTTGCCCCTAGTCCACCCAAGGCCCAAGGGCAGAGATGGGACTCGAGCCTGGTTGGCAGCCCATTCTGCCCCACCACACGCCCTGGCCCCTGGTCAGGGGTGAGAATGGACTTAAAGCAGCCAATGAGTAGTTAGGAGTGCTGCTAGAGCTGCGGGGAGCAGGTGCCCCCTTCCCTGGGTGCTAAGCTAAAGGGAGGTAGACAGAAGCTGCTGGGGCATCCTGCCCCTAATGCAGAGACAGAGAGTGGAGAGAACGAAGCAGAGTCCTGATGGGTTTGTTCAGAGCCGAGTCAAGCGAAGACACTGCTTCCACACCCCCTCCCAATCCCCCAATGCATGGAGCAGGCAGTGCAGGACTAGATGGGCAGGGCCAGATATAAGCAAAACGCCCAGGGAGCAACAGCTAAGGAGGTGCTTCCTCTCAGGTGCCCTGCACACACACAAATCCAAGAGGGAGAGTCTCCTTAAACTTCAGCCCTGAGCCTCACCCTGGTGCGATGCTGGTGCTGAGAGAAGGGACAGGTCCACGGAATGGAGGAAGAGTGACTTAGACCATGCATTCCCTCACCTGCAGCGTTAGAACCATTTACGCGGTAAGATTCAGCTCCCCCATAAGCTTAGTGAACCAGCTATCAGCCTGACGAAGCAGGACCTGAGGCCGGAGCCTGGGTGACCTGCGGGCAGGTAGCGGTTAGGACAGGACTCCCATCTCATCCACGTCCACGGCCCTTCCCCATCAGTGCTCTCACACTAGCGCATTTCACTAGTGTAAATCGTAGCCATTCGAGTGCATGGAGTGCATTTATTTGCTCCTTTAGTCCTCACAGTAACCCAAGGGGGAAACTAAGGCACAGGTCTTTAAGCCACTTGCCCAAGGTCACACAGCTGGGGGACCACAGAGCCTAGATTTGAACCTCAGCAGTACGGCTCCAGAGACTGATGTTGAGCAATGTCTCCTTTCAAAAGTAAATCTCTTAGGCTTTGACAGACATGTGGTCTCTGTCACAGTATTCAAACTGTCCCATTATAGCTTGAAAGCCACCGTGGATGATGCCTAACAAATTGGCATGGCTGTGTCTCAAACACACTTTATTTGCAAAAACAGGCATAGCCAGATTTGGCTCAAGAGCTGGTGTTTGCAGACCGACCCCAGCTCCAAACCACCACGCTAAACTTATCACAGGGGAGAAGTTCCAAGACCCCAGCGATGCCTGAACCTGCGGAGAGCACTAAGCAGTTGTGTTATTCTGTGCTTACACGCCTATGATAACGTTTCATTTATACTAAAGTAAATTAGGAACAGTAAGGGTTTAACAATAACTAGTAATAAAATAGAACAATTATGACAATATACTGTAATAAAAGTTATGGGAATTATGACGTGAAATAAGGGTCACTGGAACACAAGCACTGTGGTACCTCCACAGTGGATGTGATCACTGAGATGGCTAAGTGACTAAGAGGCAGCCAGCCAGTCACAGCACGAGGTGCCGGACAAAAGGATGATTCACGTCTGGAGAAGATGGAGCCAGACAGCATGAGATTTCATCTTGCTAGTCAGAGCACTGCACGATTTAAAATTAGGAATTGTTTATTTCTAGAACCTTACATTTAATCTTTTTGGACCCCAGTTGACCACGCAGGACATGGAGAATAAACATGCCCAGCCTGTGCTTTACAGTGGCCTTTGGAGAACAGAGGGAAATTAAACAATTTCCTGAGACTCTAACACTCAGAAGAGGAAATAGGGACTAAGCTATCAATCATTAAAGGAAAAGATCTTAGCGAGAGTACAGGGCCTGAAAAAGGCAGGCGGGTGCCAACCTACCCAAGAACAGGGAGGTGGCAGGCGTGGAGAGGTTGCCATGGGACACTTTACTCCTACAGAAGGTCCCATCACCAGCAATGCACCAGCTGTTTCTGGAACCATGCTCTCCACTCTGCCTGCAGCCTCACTGTTTGGGGCTCAGGCTCCCTGTGTGGCCTCGCTGCCTCCCAGGCTTTGCAAACTCACTCTCAGAGCATTTCCTAGTGTCAGCAGCAGGGCCCGTGGAGGGTAAGCACTCCATGGGATAGGTAAGCCTGGGCTTTCCTGCCTAAGGCCAGGATGTAAAAGCCTTGAATTTCATCAGAGATGGATTTTTCCATGACACCTTCAAAGAGAGTGTGCTCCTCCCTCCTTCCCAGGAACCACTCAATAAGTGTCCAAATGCTGACCCCGTGCAAGAGAGGAGGAGGAAGGGGAGATGGGCATGCGGGAAGCCTACTGGGCACGGGCCCATCCAGAGACACAGCCTGGCCCCGCCCTGGGTTGCTGCTCCTTTACCTAGAGAGGGAGGGCTTGGACTAGGCCTTGCTACTCCACGTGCCAGCACTGGCCTCCCCTGGGGATTTGAGAAATGTCAAATTTCAGGCCCCATCTCAGAGCTGGGAACAGAATCTCATTCTGACAAGACCTCAGGTGATTCTGCCACACGGACGTTTAAGCAGCGGGAGGCTGAAGAGGCTTTGTGGTGGCGCTGTTGTTTCCGCCTGTCCAGCGTGTGTTCCCCAGGCTTCTGGTAAAAGCACCCTGGTTTCCTTTTAGTAAATCCTCCCCTCCCAGACCCCAATTCAAGTGTTCCCATGGAACAGTGACAGGGGTGGGTGGACCATGTGACCTAGGCCCGGCCCATCTGCGCATTAGATCCCGCTGGTCCACAGTGCCTGGGTGGTTGGTTCAGGGGAAAAGCGGGGTACAGTGTAAGCAGGAGCTGCTGGCGACCATCCTGGCACCACAGAGGGCAACAGGGGAGCAGCAGAGTTGAAAGATAGCTGTGTCTCAAATACACTTTATTTGCAAAAACACCAGCTCTCGAGCCAAATCTGGCTATGCCCTGCTCCACTGTCTGAGCAACTGGATCAAGCAGTGCCTGAATGGGGTTGCCACTGGCAAGTAAGAGAGCTGGAATTCATGCAGCTCTGCTGGTCTGACCTGAATTATAAATGTGAGAAAGACCTTCCACATTCTAGGAGAAGCACTCACGTGCCCTTCTCTCTTCTGAGGCTTTTTCCTCCCCCTTTCCCCAGAAGTACCCCTCTCCCTTCCCAGGAGCTTAGCACAACTGCTCAACCGCCAAGATGTGAGGAGACAGGTTTGCAGGAGGCATTAAGGCACTTAACCAGCAAGTCCTTATTGAGTACTGACTGCATACATGTCAAGATACAAAAAACTTCAAAACCAATGCCCTGGCCCGAGGAGTCACACAGCACACATAACAGAAGAAGATGTTTATAAAGCAACATGTGACAAAACTAAATGCTGAATGGATACCAGAGAGGGGAATAAATAGTCCCTCCATCTGGCTGGCGCTCCCACCTCAGCCCTAGGAGGCACCTCTGCCACCCCTGTGAGGTGGAGAGTGGCTCTGCCCAAATGGCGAGCCCACCTCCCCATAAAGAGTACAAGGCTGGCAGGTTCCAGCCCCAGGCACGCCAGCTCCCTGCCTCCCACCTTCACGCCTCACAAGGATGATGCCTGGCTGGCTCCCTGCCTAGTACACTGCTTTACCCCCAGTGGGCGTTGCTAAGCAGCTGCTCTCTCCTGCCCACTTGCAGGGCTCGGACTTGGGTAGAGCTTTGCAATAGCATTCATAGACCAGGACAGAATTTAAAAGCCCCGCCCCCAAACACCCATGTTTCAGTCTACCAGCCCGAGGCCAGCCTGTCCTTTCTCAGCCACTCCTGGCCCGCCATGCTCAGAGTCATGTGAGTGTCAGCAGCGTTCTAGGAGGTATGCACTGAAGCTGTCAATTAGAAGAAAGATCAAGGCCAGCCTGCAGGGTGGTACGGCTGTGCAGAATCAAATGGCGCCCTCTAGAGGCAGGAGAGCTCTGAAGACAATGACAAAGGCAGGTTTGGGGTGGGAAGTAAATCTACCTTATTTGATATGTTCTTCTTGGATTTGTCTTATCTCTTACAAATGCAAGGCCACTGTAAAGGCCGATGCTTTATGGGCTGTTTCATTTATTGTCCTCACTGCAGGGGTTTTCAAAACTCAGAAAGGAAAACAAAGGAAAAGGCATCCCAGGCTTCACATGCTCACTGTGAGCTTTCCTGGGGGCGCCTGAGCTGCCAGCCACACAGGAAGCCAGATACACTCGGAGGGAGCAATGCCGCTGCTGTAATAATGGCAATGAACTTGCTTTCCCAGCCTTTCAGGAAAGCCCACCTCACAGTAAATTGCTGGAAGGCCAATCCCTTCACTACCAATTTAATGCTAAGAGCCAATGACTTTCATCAAATCTGACAACATTTTAGTAAACGACAGCTCTGTTGATTAGGCTGCTGTCCACCTACGTATTACAAGGCCGAGGAAGCCATAAATCTTAATCCTCGGATAGCAGCAGAAAGATCTAAGGCCAAGAAGCGGTGGGGGGGAAGAACAGTACCAACCAGGGCCCATTTATCACCACCAGGTCTCCACAGTGCGGGTGGCAGCTCGGAAGCCCAACAGAGCAACACCATTCACCTGGCTGGTTCCCCAGAACTGGAGAGTCCCAAGAAGGGTTTCGCAGGTGTAGCTGGGCAGCCACTCGGCCAGCAGTTAGCTGACTCTGTGACTTGGTGTTCCAGGGATCCTCAGGCCGGTGAGCCTGAGGCAGCCCCTTCCAGCAAAGGCAGCTCTACCCAAAAGTGCTTCCTAGTTGCTGAGCAAGACCCTAAGAAGGAAAATCTGTCCTGTTGGAGGAGAAGGTTTTGGGCTTGGTCAGTAGAAAGGGGATGTGTGACTCAAAGAGTTTAGGGGAGACACTGAGAAAGACAGGCAAGGAAATAGGTTGGAGAGGCAGGGATGTAGCGGGGAGGAGGTGGAGCCAGCCGGGCGTAGACTGTGACCGCTGTGTCCCCGCTGACCAGCCAGTGCAAATGCACAAGGTGACTGTGTGGCCACACCTGTCCCTCCTGCTGGTACAGGATTAACTGAAGGACTGGGTAGGGCTGTGGTCCCTCTCCTGAGAGGGTGGCTTTTGAGAACTGGCCACCTCTAGCCATTGGAGACTGCTAATTTGGCCCCTGGCTGCCTCCAAGGACAGTGAAGCCCATTCAAAAGGGTAGAGACTGTCTTCATCTCTATCTTACACACCCAAAATCTGTCCCCAAGTACTCTCTTACCATGGAGAACTTGCTTCATAACTCCACTCACTATCTAGGGCCAACGGAAACCAACCCAGTCTCTCTACCTAAGACAGTAACAGTGCAATTGGCACATCCAGTCCATTTACTGCCCTCCTCTGTGCACTGGCCACCCAGCCTCCTTTCAGCCTGACCCCACTTCCTAGTGTCCCCACTGTGCCACTCACTGGGGCACTCTTCCTCCAGACCTTCCCAGAGCAGCTCCCTCTCATCTTTAGGGGTCAGCTCAGGTGTGGCCCCTGGGAAGCTTCTGCAGCCACCCTCTCTCAAGCATCTCTTCCCCCAGACACTGTCATCTCATTGCACTCTTCCCTCTCTTTCACATGCTTGTTTATTTGTTTGCTTTTCGTCCTTGGCCTCTGCACCCACACCCCGTAAAAGCAAGCTCCAGGAGAGCGGGCCTGGCCTGCATCACTCACCGCTATGACCACAGTACTGACAGGTGTCCAGAATTTAGTAGGTGCTCATATGTGATCACAGAATGAATGGAGGACCAATGAGTGCGGAGTGAAGAGCCCTGGTGTCCCCAGGCAGACGGCCCTCCGCACCTGCCCTGTACTGACTACAGCAGTCATATGTTTTACTGATGCTTCCTCTGTGCCGGGCGCTGCTTGAAATGCTCGCCAAACACTGGCTCATTCCATCCTTGTTACCAGCCCTGTGAGACAAGTATCATCATCAACCCTACTTACACTTCAGAAAACAAGTACCTCAAGGTTTAGCAACTCATCTAGGACTGTGCAACTAGTCAGTGATGCAGCCAAGGCCTTGAACCTGGGCATCGGGGTGCCAAGTCCATACTCTTAACCACTTCTCTGGACTTTTCTGTCACCTGCTGCCAAGGGCTCCTACCTGAAGCACAAGCAGAACCCCCGCTGATGGACCACCTGACACAGTGTGAGCACATCTTTCCCAGCAGCCCTGGGAGGTTTCATTGATGAGGAGCCCAAAGTTCAGAGAGGTCACACTGTCAGCTCCAGGGCACATAGCTAGTAAGGAATTAGTCTGATTCCAAAGCCCTTTCCCTCCTACTCCTTAGGAGTCATAGGTTCAAATATCCCAAAGAGCCAGGGAAACGGAAAGATGTAAGAGAAAGAGTAGCAAAGCAGATAACAAAATCCAACTCAATGGGCCTCAGCTCTGGGACCCTAAGAGAGCGGTGGGGACTGCAGCAAACCAGCGGGCTTGTCCCCTAGCCAGGCTCCCACTAGTGGCTGCCTGATGGGAGAGGGTCCAGCCTGGGGGCCAGATCTTTCCATTTTTCTAGAGAAGCAGGAATAAAGCTTCTTAAAAATGACATGAAATCTTTTGGCCTAGCCAGTGTTGCTCAGTGGTTGAGCATCAGCCCATGAGCCAGGAGGCCATGGGTCAGTTCTCAGTCAGGGCACATTCCCAGGTTGCGGGCTCAATTCCTGTAAGAGGTATACAGGAGGCATTCCTCTCCCTTCCTCTCTCTAAATTCAGTAAAAATATATTTTTAAAAATTATGTAAGATCTTTTTAATTTAAAAGTTAGCAAGTGACTAAGTCTTGTTAAACTATGTGAGTTCAAAAACACGTTATCTGGGGCAAGTTTGGCCACAGACTTGAAGTTCTTAACTTTGGGAGTCCACCAGGCTGGTCCTCCGTGTTTGAAAACAGCAGTTGCATCTCCCTCCCAGTTAGCAGTTCACACGTCCTCACGGTAGGGTCTTCCGGGGCAGGAACAGAGCCTTATTTGATTTTTTATTTTTAACTCCAGAGCCCCGACCATGGTAGTAACTGTTAGATTAATGGGTGATTTCTTTCATGACACGGCTTCTGGTCCACTCAACTGCTGAGTACTTCCTGGGGCCTATATCTCTGAGGAGTGGTCTCAAAGCACTGTGTGGGGTGGTGCAGAGTTGGTCTGGTCAGTAATGGTGGGGGTGGGTTGACCCTGGCACCCATTCCACTCTCTCCTAAGATGCCTTCCTGTTCAGTAGAGGCGGAAAGCTAGACGCTGCGTCTCGCCAGACTCCCTTCAGCTAGGGTTCTGGATGTGCCTCAGGTGAGCCCATGAGATGGCCTCACACAAGACAGGGAAAGCCAAAGTGAGGTGAGGCTGCCTGTGCTCAGCACAGTGGTGGAGCACTGTGACAGAGGCGATGGGCTTTTCAGCAACATCCCACCTTGGCTCCACAGGCTGTCTCTTCACCAAGTTGACCTAGCAAGCACATCACACTCTGAGGCCAGAGGCTGTGGCTTCTTCATTCCTGGCTCACAGCTAAGGAGATGCATTCCGCATGCTGACCCCACACCTTCCCTACTGTGCCCCCAGCAGCAGCTCTTCTGGCAGGTCCGGCTAAGATGCTGAGTGCCATTCCTGGAGGCCCAGCTCAAAGCCCATGCTCTGTCAGCTCAGGGATTTTGTAAGCACTTGATTCCCTGCATCACATTCATTTCTGATTAAAAGAGCCTGAGTGGTCTCTATTGTTAGACACTGGCTGACCCCTCACTGATACGGTGCAGAAGGACAATTACAGTGTTCATGGCATCAGGAAGCCAGGAAATTAGCCATGATTAGGCCCTGCGAAGTGTGGGACCACAGGGAGAGACTGGGAGGGATGCTAATTAATCCTAGGCCAAGTCTGGTAAATTGCACAGATTCTGGGGCAGCCATTAAGTCACAGTCAGGATGCAAATATGGCTCCTGATAATAGAAGGCTCTCAGAACAACTAGAAGGATGGTCTGAAGGGGGAAGTGGAGAAAGACCTCATTAATGAGGAAGTAGCATTCGTTGCTCGGAACAAAGGAAGCCTCCAGCTCCGCACCCTGCAGGCCCTGCTCCCTGGCACTAGAGCTGGCTAGCAGGAACCCCCTTCCCCATTTAGTCAGAGCCCCACCAATGTCTCTGCAGAGACGCAGAGGGCCACTGGAGTTGGAGTAACAGATCCAGGGTTGAAACCTCAACCTACCCTCCTCCCTCAGTAGCTGTGTGACTCTGAGCAAGTCACCTTAACTCTCTGGGCCTCAATTTCTTCAGTGGCACAACGAGGACTTACAGACCTATAGGGTTATTGCAGAGATGGGCCAAATCTATGAATTTAATCTTAGATCCATACATATAGTTCAAGGTAAATGTTATAAGCAGTACTTCCCAATCTCGGTGAGCACAGGATTAAAAAGGATATACACACCATTGCTCAAGCCTCACCTAAGACCAAATGAGTCAGAATCTCTGGAGGTGGAGCCTGAGCATCAGTATTTTAAAAACTCCAAGGCGATGTGAACATGCAGTGGGGGTAGTGACAAACAGGTCCCTGGTCAGGTATGAGTAACTGCAAGGTAAGGTATAAGGACTATACGGGCAAGAATACTAAGCTCAGGCCAAAGCTCTGGGTTTGAGTCTTGAATTTGCCCCTTCTTAATGGCTGACCTTGGAAAGCTCACTAACTTTTCTGAACATTCATCTCCTCAGCTCCCTTAAAAGAAGAAGGAGTTACCCTATAGGTCTCCTGTGAGGGCAAAGGAAGGAGTCACACCTGGTACCAGTAGGGGCTCAAAAATGCAAGCTACTGGCAGCAGCAGCCTCAAGGCAATCAAAGTGGCATCTCAGGTCTGTGGGGGAGGTGCTGTGTTTTTACCTACTGCATGCCTGGCATCTAAGACCATGCCTGACACATAGTAGGTGCTCAATAAAAAACAGCTAGATGAACAAGTCATCATGACAGGGCTGTAAGTCCGACCTGTGATAGCCCAGAAGGGAAGAGCATGCTGAGAGAGAGGCTGGAGGATCCCCCGGGCCCTCTGCCCTCCAGAGGCCAATGCCACATGCAGAGAGGGCAACGCTGCCATGAGTGCCCAGCCAGCTCACCCACTGCCCATCGAGATTCTGAACGCGCTGCTGTGATTATATTTCTGTTCCCTCAATAACCCCACTCCTTATTCTAAAGTGCAAGCTGGGGCCACGCTCTTGACCTGGTGCCATCCGCGGCGCTGGGCTTTGCTGGGGGCTGTCCGTGAATTGCGTCTTAAAGCTTCTTCAGCTTCTCGAAACAGGGTTCTTCGTCCATAATCTACACCAGAGACGAGGGAGGAGAATCGGTGAGGCACAGGGGGCAAGTTCACAGTGACGTACGTCAGTTTCGTAACTTACATTTAAGTACACGTCAGTGTGCCACAATCCTGTATACAAAGTCATTCGCTGTAGCACCATTTGTAGCAGCACAGCATTAGAAAAGCTAAATGCAAAAATGGAATAATAGTAATCTATAACAATAAAAGCATAACATGCTAATTAGACCGATGTCCTTCCGGACATCCTTCCTTCCAGACAAAGCTGCGGCTGGCAGGGACTGGGGCCAAGGCCCTTGCACAAATTGTGTGCACTGGGCCTCTAGTATTTATAATAATGTACAGCCCCATGGAGCAAGTCTATATACAAAAGGAACACTCTCCAGGGATAGAAGCAGGATACAGGACAGTGTGCACAATAGGCCAGCATTTGTGTAAAGAGGAGGAGAGGAGGGAAGTGTGTTGAATGAGTGAAGGTACTGCTGGCGGCCCCAGTACAGAGACTCCTGTCACCTGCCCTCCCTGAAACCTGGACTCAGAGAGGCCTGCTTCTCCTAAGTAGCAGCAACTCGTCAGGTTCCTTTGCCATGAAAGCTAGGAGAGTCATCCCATTTTCCTCTTTGCCCTGGGGGCTAGGAAGCTCATGCTAAACTCCAAAATGAACTGCAGTAACTCTCCTAGGGAAGGTTTCAGGCACCACTTTCACTGTCTATTAATGGCTAGGGATTTTACCGTGCTTGTAACAACACAAATCAAGATTACTGTGTGCCACAAACATTTCTTTTGCCATTTAACCTCCCTGGCAAGCCTGTAAGGTGGGCATAACGATTCCCATTTTACAGAAGAGGAAACTGAGGGTCAAAGAGGACCCAATTGCCAGAGGTCTCAGAGCTAGAAAGTGGCAGAATACTGTTCCAACCCAGCTCTGCCTTATTCCAGCTCCTCTTCTTGTAACTCGATAGTACACTAGCCTCTCAGGCAAGGCAGGGCACTCTGGCACCCTAAGGTCAGGCACCCTTGTTAGTCTGATTTTTAAAGATGAAGAAACAAAGGCTTAGAAAGACAAAATGGCTCTCCCAAAGTAGCATGGTCAAGTGGGACCTGCCTCCATGTGCTCTGCCACTTCATTCATTCAACCACTGAGTCATTTTTTGGTGCCTATGTTGGGCCCGCCACTGGGTTGGCTGCTTTCTATTCTCTTCATAGACTTTCTGTGCTTTTTACTAGAGGACACATGAAGCCCGCTTAAAGTATGCAGAGTATGGAGTAACTAAATTCAAAAGTGAACAGTGGAATCAAAACAGGTTAGGTACAAGACACTTCAAGTGAAAATCAGGTATAATCAACATTATCTTAGGCATTTCTTTAAATTACAGGCACTTGAGAACTGGGGAGTGTAAAAGCAGGAATCGACTGCTTTGGCCACCTCTGCCCTGGGGCAGTGGAGCCAAGACTAGTTTTAAAAGAAATAGAAAAGGATTTCTCTCTCTCTCTCACTCTCATGCTCTCTCTTTCTAGCCAAATGGGTATAGTTAACTTGCATAGATTAACTAGTTGTTTGCTGGTAAGTTTATGTGCATAAGATGCAGCTCCACTGCTTCAAATGAGTTAACAGAACTGCTGCTTGGACTGAAGGGCCTGGGCTCACCCTGTGCCCCCTCGGCCTGCGAGGCACTTCTGGAGACGTGGGAGTGGATGGCTCTCCGTGGTGATGACTTCAGCTCTGAATTGGCCCCGTTGACGTAGACGGAGAAGCCCTGCTCCAAGTGCTCCAGTCTCAGCTGCACGGGGTCCTTGGCTTTCAAATGCTTTAATATCCTGGAAGAGAAAGAATCATCTGATCCTCGTTACAAGAGTCAGGGCCACCTCCACCCCCATGCGGAAACTGAACTGCTGCTCTGATCCTCAGAGGCTGGGGGGTGGGTCCCCAGCTGCTCACAGACAAACAGCCTGGAGGAAGCCCATTACACCCAGAGGGAAGCAGAAGGAAGACTGTTTCCCGCCCTGCAGGGCTGTTTCTGATTTCATTCTGAGGTTCAAATGTGCGCAAGTTAGCAACAAACCACGGAGCACATCCTTGCCCCACAGTGGCTGAGACAGAAAGCGGGCAAGCATGCGCACTGCTACCACACAGCCTGGACTCCCAGGGACCATCCCAATGCCACGCGTTTCCTCTGGTGGAGACAGCGGCCCTCGGTTCGGTGTGTAAGCAAATGTGGATTAGGGTCTGAGCCTTTGTGAGAGATTTCACAGACACACCAACAAGTCAGAACCCCTCGGCCGACCAGGCAGGCTGGTTTTTTGCTTCAGTAAATAAATGTGCTCTCAAACACTCGCCTGATATATCAACTATCATCATTTTATATTCTAATGCATCATTTTATATTCTAAAAATATATCAATGCAGGATTTTGTTCAAGATTAATGATATGATTATCACACTCATAGGCTAAAAGGCTCTTGGACTGAGCATGACCAGCTCTCCAGTTCAGCTCACACCTCGGGCTTGGTCCTTTCCCCACTCATGCACCACAGATGGCATGAATGTCCTCTTCAGCCCCTCCAGAGCTGCTCCCCCTGACGCCAAACCCTTCAGTCTCATAACAAACCCCCTCATGTACCCCATATCAACTAGACATCCGCACAAGAAGAAATACAACCAACCAACATGGCAGCAGGTGATTAAATAAGTTCCTCCCAAACTAGCAAAATGTAAATTTTAGAAAACAATAGTAACCACATATAGGGTGTGTACCATATGCCAAACTCTGTTCTAAACGCTTATATCAACAGTTGAGTCGCATTATTCTTGGTATTTACATTCTATAAAGTTTCTGCAAACCCTGAATTAGCAAACAGTGAACATAGCTCCTAGGGGAAACACAGGTTTCGTTCCTGAGAGCCGCTGGTCAGTGTTTCCAACACCTAAGCAATACATAACCTTGTTGTATGCATGTTTCTGTAGGAAGGCACCTTATTTAATACAGAATCGACTGATTAACATTGCACTCATGGCGAGCAGCACTAACACTCAAGCCTGGATGAAGCTTACCTAATGTGTATTTTCTGTATAAGAAACATCAGCCTTTTCATACTTAACAACTAGAGAGCACTTCAGCACTATGCCTGAGGCCCGTTTAAACAGCGGGATCACCAACAAAAAGCACACGAATGTGGAAAACGCAGCCCTAAGGATACTGCGGAAAAGATGCTGTTTACAGTGTAAGAGCTGACACAGAAGGCAGGGTCGCCTTCTTCTACCCCTCAGCTGGCAACGTGCAACTAAAATTTTCTGCCACTCTGCAAATGTCTTTGAATTACTGTAAAAGCACTGAAAGTATTGATTTTGGAGTTGCAAATAAATTCTAGCGAGCAGATGAATTCACAAACATGGAGTATTGTGAGCCATGAGGATTGGCACAACCATCTATGGGGTAACTGCATTTATTATCCCCATTTAATAGGTAAGGAAATGGAGGCACAGAGAGGTTAAGTAACTGACCCAAGGTCACACAGGTGGTATGGTGGTGTCAGGTAGGAAGTGAGACATGAGACATGGGGTCTGCCCTGGGGTCCTGAACAGGGGTCAGACCAACATTGCCTTCAGACAGCCAGCAGGCAGGTTCAGAAACAGCTGGTTCATGTTGCAAGCTCAGAGGAAGAAGATATGACCTCAATGCCAATGTGACCTTACTAGGGCCCTAGACTAATTATAATAAAATTTGCATTTCAGTTTTGACCCCACCTCCTATGGGTTTTTCTATATACATTACGGGTAAGGGCATGCCCAGAAAAAATATAGTTTCTGTCAATCATCCCTGAATGCAAATCAAAGTCTCCACCCAGAAAATCCCTCTTTAAAACCCAGGAGTTGGGAGTTGGGGGCCATGTGTGCTCATCTCTCTCTCTCTCTCTCTCTCTGTCTCTCTGTCTCTCTGTCTCTCTGTCTCTCTCCTGATCTGCTCCTTGCTTGGAATGTAACTTCAATAAACCCCATTTTGTAACTGATGGGGGTTTTCATGATTCAGCTTTACTACTGCACCTGCTTTTGTATCCCATGAAATGAGTTCAATTTCACACCCAAAACATGAGCTAAAACCACCTATGCTCTTACAGTACAGCTGTTTATAGATTTTGTTTGCTTTATGTTTCACTTCTCAGTTGGATTTAACTTATACGTATTTTATACCTCTTCATAATCTTTCTCGGAAATGGAGAATGGAGAATACAAGTATGTAAAGTTTCTTTCAGGCCTACAAAAATAATGAATATATGCCTCATAAATGGTAATAAAGCTTAATTATCAAAGTTTTATAATTCATTATTAGTTAAGCTGTTTTAATATTTTCAATTAAAACTCACAGTGCAAGCCTAAATTTAAAAATAAATAAATAAACCCCATTTTGCTTTGCTTTTCTTTTCTTTTCATTGACCTTAAAATCTTTTCTGCATCGACGGAAAGAACCAAAGTCCCAACCAATAACCCCAGTTGGAAACACTGGCAGGACTAAAATGCAAACCTAAGCAATTTGGCTCCAGAGTCTTCACCACACAAAGACAGCTTCTACAGGTAGTGGGATGATGGTAAAACAGCAAAACACAGACACTAGTAGTAACTCACAGAACCTTCTCGGAAGTAATATATTAAAAAAAAAAAAAAACAGAAAATGTCACACGCTTGGTCTTTGCTCAGTAAATACATACTGGCCAATTGTTCCTGATCAGTCATAACAAACCCTGAAAGCAACCCAAATGTCCAAGGGCAGGAAAGGGGAGCCCGGGCTCGCACGCAGCCATTATAATTATGAAGAATCTGTTGAAACATGTGCTGCTGTTGGGATACCTTCAGTGATGAAAATGGCAGAATAAAAGTGTACATATGTGTTTAAGTGCAAAGTTGGAAAAAGGTGTGTTTGTGGACCCAGAATGGAAGGTGATAAATGTAAAAATTAAATCAGTTGTTAAGATAGGGTGGTGGCTTTATGGGTGAGTTCTTTATTTATAGTTTTTAACTGTTTCTTGAGTTGCTACTACATCCATCTTTTCAACCATCATGGCAGGAACATTTATTACAGACGGCTTATCTCTTGTCAGCTTGGAAGCCTGGGAGATGCCTGACTGTGGAGCAACAGCGTACAACAGAAGGAAAACACAAGTAACCAGGAGACAATTTCCAAACACAGCAAGAGCCGCACTCTCTGGAGCCAACAGCCACAGGGCTCCCTTGGAAAGCACTGGCAGTCTCCAGGGAGAGGGCTGCAGGGAGCCCTTGCCCTGGGAGGCCCCAACATAGGGGGAGGGAGCTAGGGAGTGGGTTCAGAATCTGACCACCTGACAGAGTGCCTGCCTCAACTTCCCTCTGGAGACCACGCTGTCTCCTGATGCTACCTTAATGGTTATAGCAGCAGCCCGTTCCCCAGAAGCTGGGGCTGGCCCTCTACGTGGGCCTCTTTAAGCAGGATGATTTATGAAAATGTGGATTATGAAGCTGATAAATGAGGAGATAATTATTCAAACTGTGAAAGGAATCACTAAAGGAACTCCTCTGCTGCAGCTGAGCACATCAGTAATATTCACTGGATCAAAGTAAAATGGTTTTAAAAAAATTGATAGACTATTTTGCATAAAAAGCTGCCCTAGGTGAAGGGGATTCAAAACAATCAGGTTGATTCCCTGCCCTTTGGGAGATGGGAGGCCCTGCCCCTTCGGCCCAGTCCCACTCTGCTCTCTTGCTGGTCTGGTTGGTCTCACGTGAGGTGCAGTATCTGTGAATCCCTCTGCTCTCCCTCCCACCCATCAGGATTCAGCCCCTGGGCTGCAGGTCCATGCTGAGAACCGGGAATAGTGAGGGACTCTCTCGAGACCTCTTTCTGGAACAAGTGGCCCCAAGGAACTCCAGGCCTAGCAAGGAGGGAAGGCACAGGTGCGCTTCCTAACACAGCCCCGGGTACCCAACACACAGCGCAGGCTTCATTTCCATTTTATCCCGCAATGGTCATTTGTACAAAGAGCTTTTTTGTGCAGAAGAGGAAGTGGAGACAAGGTGTTATGAGGAAGTGATGGGGAACATGACATGCTTGATGGCTGGTTGGTAGGGCACAAACAGGTACCCAGGTGAGAGGACTAGCCAAGCTCAGAGAGCAGGCAGTGCGCTGCTCATGAACCTGACTGGGCTCAGGACGGAGCTATCACCATCTGAGTGCAGAGGTTGCTGTGTGACTGTGGACTAGCCCAAAGGTCATTAAAGGGTCAGGCATTCAAGGTCTACCAGATGCCAGCTCAGGGAGAAGGCATGTTTAACATGAAAATGATGAAGATGATGATGAAGAAATCACACTTGGGTGGTGGGCTTAATATGCACCATCAAATACCTTGTCTCACTTCCTTCCTGGCCCTTGGATTTAAGTCCTCCCATTGGCCTGTTTTATAGATGAATGTGCCCAAGGTCAGAGAGCCAAGGAAGCAGCCAGGATTTAAATTACGGTCTGCAAGGCTCATGCCTGCCTCCCAGCCGCCTTTCTGCTGTTTCTTGTCTCCTCACCAGGTTTCATGCCACAGGGCTCTGAACAAGGAGGGTTCCCAGAGGAGTGTGGCTCTCAGCTAAGGAGTCTTGGAGGTGGTGGCATTCGAGTGCAGCCTTGAAGCATGAAGCAGAGAGCAACTGTGCCAAAAGCCTGCCATTCCTTCCAGAACCCGGTGGCCCCGGGCCCTGGTATTGGTTCTCCAGGATGTCACCACCCCAATCCACGTGGGTGGAGGTGGCGCAGTGTTGAGGACAAAGCTCCACACTGGGGGCTCTGCCCGTTTCCCAGCTGCATGACCTGGGGCAAGCCCTCAGTTTCCTCTTCTGTAGAATGAGCCAAGAACGCCTACACCTGTCTGGTTGTCAGGGATGGAATGGGAGGCCAGCCTGAAGCTCCAGCTCCAGAGACCAGCCCGTGCGAGGCCCTCACTGGATGCTGGTTCTCCCAGTCCTTCTTTTTGCCTGAATCTTCTCTTAAGGCAGTGGGCTCACCTTCCATATGGGCAGGTTTTCCTCTAAGTTTCCCTCAAAGACCTTTTCCAAAAAGCAAATAATGCCACTGCTGGACTCCTGGCCCTGGCCACGCTCCACATGAGAGGTGCGTGTTGCAGCTCCCTTGGCTGTGAGCTTCAGTCCCTCCACACATCTCAGCCCTCTGATCCCTCTGCTTGCTCTCTCCTGAGTCCCATTGGGCATGGTTACATCTCTCAGGAAGGTGAGTGACCACACTCAGTGTCCCCTGGAGGGTTTGTGTAGGGTGAACGGGCCTCTCCTGGACCCCATGGTCACTCTGTGCTTCTTCTGGCATACTGTAGGTGACCTGGTGCTCCCAGCTGAGGTCTGGGGAGTTCCTCCAGGGCAAAGGCTGTGTAGTAGACACCTGTTCTTCCTGCCTGCCTGCCCGGCACCTCTCCCCTATCTTCCCACCACAGCCCTATGGACCCCCTACTTCCTAGGAGTAATTCCTAGTAAAACCACTCCTTACTCCACATGGTGTGGGTGAGTTCACTCCACCCCCAGCTTAATGGGTGGCCAAGGAGTGGCCAGTCAGACCATGCCACATCACCAGACAAAGGGGGTGATTAGCTCAGGAATGAATCTGGCCAGCCTGACCAATGGGAGCCCTTACCAGCACTTTTGTGGAACTATTAGGAAGTACTCTCCCTTCCTCGAGGTAAGATATAAATGTGGGGTTTCCAGTGCCTGCCCTGGCCTCGTGAGTGGAGTACCTGTCTGAGACGGTCTCCAACATGGGAAAACAGAGCTAAGAGATGAACAATGACTGATTTCAGTGACATAATTTTTTAAAAATTGATTTTAGAGAGAGAGGAAGGGAGAGGGAGAGAGAAGAAAGGAGAGGGAGAGAGAGAGAAACATCAATATAAGAGAGAAACATTGATTGGTTGCTTCCCACCCTGACTGGGGATGGAACCCACAACCTTGGCATGTGCCCTAACCAGGAATCAAACTGGTGAGTTTATGGTGCATAGGATGACATTCAACCAACTGAGTCACACTGACCAGGGCTCGGTGACATAATCTGAGCACCTGGATCCAACCATGCCTGAAGTCAGAGTATCATCCTGGGTTTTTTTATTTCATGAGCCAATAAGTTTCTTTATTGCTTAAAGTCCATTCACCTTAGGTTTCTGCACCTGCCAGTAAGGAGCACTAACGGTCTATCTTCCTCAGCACACTGTACTTCATGCTAGTGGTAATGCGAGGCACTGAGAAGGAGCAGTACACTTAGCGAGTAAAAGAACAATGTCACCCAGCATCTGTGGGCAGCTGCATTCCGGGCAGGTCTCTCCTAAGTACTCACACCACTGACTACTGCACCCCCTCTTAGGTCATGGGGCAACCAGACAGCAGCCTGGGTTTTCATCTCCCTCTAGGCACAGTATAAAGCTCAGAGGCTGGTTTCCTATCCAGTCAGACAACCAAATTCTTAACTTTGCAATGAGCTTAGAGCACCTGGCTACCCTGGCAGCTTTCTCTCCTCTTGGTTATTTATGACAATGTCAAACAAAACATTATTAAAAACAACAAGAAAGCCCACTGCATGGGAGAACATATTTGCCAATGTTATCACCGATAAGGGCTTAATCTCCAACATCTACAGGGAACTCATACAACTTAACTCATACAACCCAATCAAAAAATGGGCAACTGACCTAAATAGACACTTTTCGAAAGAAGACAGAAGGAAGGCCAAGAGGCATATGAAAACCTGCTCAAAGTCACTAATCATCCCAGAGATGCAAATCAAAACGATAATGCGGTACCATCTCACACCTGTCAGAATGGCTATCATCAACAAATCAACAAACAACAAGTGCTGGTGAGGATGCAGAGAAAAAGGAACCCTCCTGCACTGCTGGTGGAAATGCAGACTGGTACAGCCACTGTGGAGAACAGTATGGAGTTTCCTCAAAAAACTAAAAATGGAACTCCCATTTGACCCAGTGATCCCACTTCTAGGACTATATTCCAAGAAACCAGAAACACGAATCAGAAAGGATATATGCACCCCTATGTTCATAGAAGCACAATTTACCATAGCTAAGATTTGGAAACAGCCTAAGTGCCCATCAGCAGATGAGTGGATTAAAAAACTGTGGTACATCTACACAATGGAATACTATGCTGCGGTAAAAAAGAAATTCTTACCATTTGCAACAGCATGGATGGAACTGGAAAGCATTATGCTAAGTGAAATAAGCCAGTCAGAGCAAGATAAATACCACATGACCTCACTCATTTATGGAATATAATAAACAGCATAAACTGATGAACAAAAATAGATCCAGAGACAGAGAAGCATCAATCAGACCATTAAACCTCAGAGGGAAGGTAGGGGAGGGTGGGGGTAAGGGGGAGAGATCAACCAAAGGACTTGTATGCATGCATATAAGCCTAACCAATGGACACAGACAACAGGGGGGTGAGGGCATGAGGGGCGGATGGGGGGATAATGGGGGAATAAGGACACATATGTAACACTGTAATCAATAAAGAAATTTTTTAAAAAATAAAATATATTTTTAAAAAAATAGAATGTACAGCCCAGCTGCACCACTTCCTGGTTGTATGACCTCAGGCTAATTGCACACTGCTCTGGTCTCCACTTCCTTGTCTGTAAAATGGGTGCAACAACTGTATCTGCCTCATCAGGTGGGTAGTGTGCAGACAAAATGATGATGATGGGGACGAGGCGCCTGGCACGCACTGGCACTCCAGAAAAGGTGCCTTTAAAGCAACACTGATGACGGCTCAGGTGCATTCCCTTTTTTCTTTTTAGGTGTTTCTTTTTAGTTCTGCCTTCTAATTTCCTGTCATCAAGCCAGCTCCCTCTTGGTGACAACACAGCTCCCAAATTTTATAGCAACTCTGTTTTAATATTTTTTAATTGCCTTTGTGCTGCAACCTGGTCACTGGATATTCTCCTACACGCGTATATCAGCTGGTACCTCTTTGAGCATATACTTACTGATCTCCGATTAACAAGAAGCAATTTGCTCATATGACACTCTCCTCCCAGAGAAGTCACATGTATTTAATTAAACAATCACCCAGGTGTCAGGGGTACCACCCAGCCTGCCAGAAACTGAGTGAAAACCATCTGCTCCATGGCATTCATGAAGATGGAAAACCCACACAAGGCTCCTAGCTGGAGGTCCCCTGGGGGGAGGACGGGGGGAATGAACACAGAGAAGCTGGGCAGAGGACAGTACCTTCCAGCAGGAGGCATTTCTGGCTGTTCCCATAGTTTTCTATTCAGAGGTTCCCCACTGGAGGAGGTAGGGCCTCACCTGGGAGCACCTGGATAGGTGCGCAGGTGCTGTTGTCATAGATATAGGGGGTCTTAGTGGAATTTAGTAAAGGGGCCAGTGGGCAGGTACACTACACTCCTACAACACATGGAACTCCCTTTCACATAGAAACCTGCCCCATGAGACATGCCACCAGGGCCCCAGGTGACAAGCACCAGGAGTCCAGCCAGTCAGAGAAGGGCTGAATCCACGTTCAGGATGACAAGCCCTACATATTTGGCCTGCAAGATCCAAGCTTATTCCCATAACACAAAGGCCCAGATTAGCCCCCAGTCCTTCCCTCCTGTAGGTCTGTTTTAGGGGCCTGCACCACTCTTCCATTTGTTCTACACTTTCACTTGAATCCATTACTAACATTTAAAACGCAGGAGGTTTCACAACACAAGTGCAGATTTCCGGCTTCTCTGGCAACCATGGAGGCCATGACCCTGCCCCATGTTCCCAAACAACTGGCCTAAGCTGAGCACTCTCCCACGGAGCTGGCTTCCCTCACTGCCTGGCCCCTGCTAGCATCTGAGTTTACAAACCCAGCTTCCTGCAAAGTCCCAGGCCTGAAGACAGACCACAGTGAACTGAAAGTGAACTTCCAGAGGCAGCACATTTTCACAGCACTGAGGACACGATGCCTCTTTTGAACCAGACCACACTGCTTTGACCGGTCCCTAAACACTGCGCCCACCTACTGCTGGCTTTTTCAAGAACCAGCACTCCAGAGCCCAAATTCATACTGACCTAACATTAAGTGTTAAGTGACGTGGGGACCAACTTCAAACACAAATGCAAAATGACTCCACCTTTACATAACAAGGCATGATTACAGGCTCAGATTTCCCCGAACCAGCACAGCCTGAAAGACCACAGCCTGGGCTCTTGTGGTGACTAATGCACAGGCCCTGCCAAATCCTAGCTTTTCATTACAAACCCACCTTCTCCCAGAACAGAAACAAGGAGGCAAGAGGCGGCACTTACACACCGAACTGTTTGCTACAGCTCAATCAAAAGTGCAATTAAGTCAGTGAATGGAGAAACAGGAGCTGACATTGAAGAAAATACTCCTAGCCTCTAAGTGGGGTGACTGCATCCCACTCGGGTGAACCAGCACCTGCGTGCTGCTGATAAATATAAACAGGTTTCTGATTTGGCTAATATTAAGGGCTGCCGGCGAGCGGCTTTGTCTTACCGGTTCCTCTGCTGAAGCAATATTAAATACTCATCATGTTTCTCATCAAAGTCTGTCACCATGTCCTTAGTGTAACCCTGAAATGAAGAAACAGAGCAGTGTGATATGGGAAAGCAGGGAAGTATTCACCGAGGCCCAGCAAAGTGCACACACAGGAGGTAGAGAGGCAGAGGGAGACAACGCAGGCGTGGCTCCCCGGGCGCGTCACTCTGGAGCCCCAGAGCCCCAGAGATTGTCCGATGTCCCATGGGTTGTGAACACACACAACTAATGATCTACGAAAAGGCGAAGCCGATTCCCCAGCACCACCGTTCATTTCTCCCATGCCCTATAAAATCAAGGGTGTGGACAAGATTTGAGCTTCACTCTTTCCTCCCACTCGTTAACTTTTCTCAAAGTTATAACCAGATGCAACCCAAATCAGTTGATTAAGAGGGGATCTCATTTTTCTCTTGCCACCACAAGAGAAATGCATGCAACTCAGTTATTACAAATATCTATGACCCAGAGTGATAGTCCCTTAGGAGCAGACATTTGGGGATTTGTTCCTGTCCTTTTGACAACAGAGCTCTGGATTCCCTTTGGGGAACCACTCAGCCCCTTCTCTCAGTCCACTGGCTGCTTTGGATGGCCTTGAAAGTTCTTTTGTTCTCCTTTAGGATCACATGACCTTGGCCTTGGCCTAGCCAGTCAACATAGTGCTTCCCATAGCCACAATGATTCACTCACTGGTTTAAGGTTGAGACATGACCAAGCTGGGCTTTGCTGACACTCTTAGGGAAAGGCTGCTCTCTTCCCTCTGCAGTGCTAAGCTGATGAGATGCAGGTATGAACTGCCTGAGAATGAAGTAAATCATAATCTGACCATATAATTTTATAGGTATAATTACAATACTACACGTTTAAAGTGACATATGAATATATTAGTAAAATTCCCATTATAATCCTATATAATAAAAGCCTAATATGCAAATTGTCCCCTGGGGCGGTTGTTTGACCAGGAGTTTGATCGGGAGACCGTGAATTCGACCGCTTGCTATGACATGCACTGACCATCAGGGGGCGGCATGGAACATGGTGGGCATCAGCGACATGGCGCTGGCATTGGGCAGCAATGGAGGCGCTGCCAGCCCCGATGGGCCCCTACGAGAGCGGGACTGCGGCGGGATGGTGGAGCAGGTGAGCGGGCAGGGCCAGGCCAAGGCAGGTATGAATCCCCAGACTGGGATGGGGTTCTGGGGGTGGCTGGCAGCGACCAACCTCCCACGGCACCTGAGTGGGGGGCTGTGATTTCTTGCCAGCTACCTGGGGGCGGGGGTGACGGGGACAGAGGTCTGCAGAGCTCACTCTCACTCCCCTCACTACCCTCCCCTGGGATGCCAAGGCTCGCACCAAGGAAGCCCTGCATCCACACAGCCTCTTCTGGGTGGGACCGCAGGGGCTGGTTGGGCTTCCCGTGGATTCGCGCAGGAGCTGGTCTGCAAGGCCGATAGGGAGAGAACATGCTGCCCACCCGGCTTCTGTGCAGCACTGCTGGACAGTCCAAAGGCCCATGCTGCACCCTGGCCTGCTGCAACTGGGCGCACTCACTGCATCTCCAAGTAGGGACTCGGGTGCCGTGACTCAGGCAGAGGGGGGCCCATGGGAGCCGGGGGCCCAGGTGCTGCCCAGGACCCAGAGGTCAGCTGGGACCTGCCCTTCCACACCAGACGCTCATGCTTTGATCACTGGCCAAGCCTAGGGACCACACCCGTGCATGAATTTCGTGCACCAGGCCTCTAGTTTAATATATATTCCTCTAGATGTTTTTCTTTGTTTATAATATACATATATATATATATTTATAAATATACACACAAACACACATCCTTTTAAACAAAAATAGGATCATGCCATAAACAATTCTTTGCAATTTTCTGTGTTCCTTAAATAACTTTTTGCCAAGGAATGTATTAAAGAGACAATATCAACTTGGTTCTAGTCACAAATTATAGGGATTAAGTTTTAAATGGCAAGTAAGACATCTGTAATAAAAATTCAATTGTCTGAAAATCCAAATGATTAACATGGAAAGAAAAAAAAAATCTCCGTTGTTCTCTTCTTAACTTGTCAAAATGTGACTTTAATCAATTATTCTACCAGAACCCTGCCCAAGGATGACCGAAACCTCCTTAACCAAATGTAACAGCTCTTCCCTTCCTCATCCCATTCAGCTGCTCTGGGCCCTGGGGAACTGCTGACCACTCCTGGCTGAGCTCTCCTCTAGCTTCTGCAGTTCCAAATGCGCCTCCTTCCCCCCCAGCTTTCTGCCTGGGCCTCTCTGGCTACCCTTCCTCCTTTGGCCTCAGATGTGATGGTCATTGTCCATCTCACCTTTCTGGGCCTCTCTTTCTCTGTCTTTATTTCTCTTTCTGATCCCAAAGAAATGGGCTGTAGAACCCAGAGAGTTACTCCTAGTGCAGGGTTGAGGCTTAAGGGCACTGGGTGTGGGAGGGGCCCAGTTCCTTCCAGAATAACAACATGTGTATGATGGGGACAGTTTATGCAGCATTTCCATATACATGGTTCTCCTTTGATCTTCACAGCAGCCCTTGAAGTACTTATTATTACCCCACTTAAGATACAAGGAAACCCCTTCCTGGCACCTTCCAGAAACTGGGATCCTCCTCCAAGGCAATTTACATAACCATTCTGAAATATTTAAATGACCGCTGATATATTACAGTATGGAATGAAACAGTCTATGACATTTTTAGATGAAATATGAGACTTCAGCTTGTGGTGGGCTGCCCTGGGCCTTCATCTCGTACCCTCCAGAAGGAGGATGTCATCAGAGACTTGAAGAGCACAGGCATAAATCCAGCCAAACCTTTTACCAGCCTGCGCCTCTCAAATGCTAATGTGCGCACCAATCACCTGGGGATGGTGCTGAAATGGGGGGGTGAGGGAGGGGAGGCCTTTCTAACAAGCTCCCAGGCAATTCCTGTGGGCCACACTTTGAGTAACAAGGCCCTAGATTAGTCCTTCTTATTCCTTACTATTTACAATACACTCACCTCTAATAGGAAGTCTTTGGACTTGAGCTGGGAAGAACTGCCACCTTTGGAGTCCAGCCTGGCTCCAACTGCAACAGTGCCATTAGTTTCCTCATCGGTGACACGGAGGTAATGACAGTACCTGTCTGGGTGGGTTTCCTTCCCCTCCTAGGGCGAATGTGGACCGCACGCAGTCACAGTGGACAGTACTAACTTAGCACAGTACCTGGCACCTAGAGAGCTCTCAGTGAACATAAGTTACATTCACATTTACAGAGTCCATTATTTAAAAAGCACTACTCCGGCCCCTCCTCACCCCTACTCATGCTCAGTCCTTCCCTAATGCCTTAATCATTCTACTCTTTTTTCCAGAAGTCCACTACAACCCCCTCCAGTCTCCACCCAAAACCTCTTCAAGGCCCAGCTAAGTTCTGGAAGTCTCCTTGAAGCCTTCCCCTGACATTCTCAACTCCATTCTCTTCAGCTCATTCTGAAACCCTGCAATCCTAATAATCCTATACAATAAAAGCCTAATATGCAAATTATTCCCTTGGGTGGTCTTTCAACCAGGAGTCCAACCACTCACTGTGATGTGCGCTGACCACCTGGGGGCGGCACAGAACACAGCGGGTGTCGATGACGCAGCACTGGCAGTAGGCGGCAGTGGAGGCGCTGCTGGCCACAATGGGCCCAGAGGACAGCGGGACCACAGCGGGACGATGGAGCAGATGAGCAGGTGGCACCAGGCCAACGTGGGTGCAAGTGAGGGCCTGATCGTCCCACAGATGGTGACCAGCAGCAGCGGCAGGGAACAGGGCCATCACCTGGCTCCCAGGTGCTGACGGAGCTGGGTGGGGGGCCCAGCCCTGATTGATTACCCCACAGGCGGGATGGTGGAGTAGGTAAGGGGGTGGCGTCAGGCCAAGGTGGGGTGCCAGGCGGGGTTGCGAGGCTAGGGGTGCAAGCTGGGGCTGGGAGGCACAAGCTGGGGCCCAATCTCTGCAGACCACCCCAAGGGACCCCACCCATGCACGAATTCGTGCACTGGGCCTCTAGTTAGTAATAATTATATACAATGTGGAATGGATACCATTGTAATAACATGGTTATCAATTAATAACTAGAAAGGAACAAAGGGAAGCTGCAATTTAGACACATGCCCAGTAACTTCTGGGTGATGTAAGAAGATGCTTATCTGTCAGTCATACCTGGAAACAGGTCATTGGCCGGAGTAGGCATGTAGGTGTGGCCACTGCAAGCCCAGGAATATTTGACATTTAAATTCCTGAACAATGGGAGTTCTCTCTCTCTCTCGGTGCTTTTGGTGCACCTAGCCCTCTCACACTCCTGGCCCTCTTGTTGCAGGGGGCACGCTCCCCTGCATTCACCCACATGGCGCATAGCCATGTGGATGCCACACAATGGACTAATGGACGTTAGCCTGATGCTACATGGGACCCAGCTCCACCATGGACTCCACTCTGGACACTGGCTTTGCTTCTAGCTTTGCTGAAGCCCCAGCTGCATATTTTTCAGGACTGGTTTAGGGCCATGGGACTTTGGAAACTGAGGGGTATAATTTCACACAAATAAACCTTCCTACCACATCTCATTCTCCCATGTGAGTCTTAAGAGAATTCTCTTTCTCAAGACATTGCAAGAGCCCAACTCCCAGCTCCCAGCTCCCAGCTCCCAGCTCCCAGTGGGGACATACCCCACTTCCCACTAGCAACAGAGGAATCCCACCCGTGCAATCCTCCAATAACAGACTAATTATGACTAAGTGCTAAGTTGTTACCACTTAACTGTACATATTGCACACTAATTATCTGGGGATTTGGAAATTTGGGTGTTATCCCTGATCTCCTCTTCTTACCTTCTCTGAGCCTCAGTTTCCTCCCGTGTAAAAAGAGGGTACTAATAAAGGCAACGACACAGGGAGGCTCTAAAGGTTAGCCAGGAGCAGAGTGGAAGTAATTTAGGATCATTTCTTTCTGGTTCTCCCTTATAATCCCAGCCGATTACAAATCCCTTGTGGATGAAAAGGGGCCACATGCTAAACCTGAAAAGCTCAGGGGAGGCCTGCATGGCAGCCTTACAAACTCAGAGACCGAAGTAACCACATAGGATGGTCTGAAATGAAAACTTTTTAACTAAAAGCAGTTCTTGGTGGGTAGTCATGGTCTAGGGCAGTATTTTTCCCTAACAAAGCCTGTCTGTTTGCATCTAGGATAATATACTTGATAAGCATGCCTTTGCAATAACAAAATAATTTCCTCTTTCCAGATTCCTCAAAACACAACCATGACATCAAGGGGAAGACCTCAAATTCCCCTCCCTGTTACTGTTATCCTGTCAATTGTTGACTGTTAACTATCCTGTACCCACCTATATAAAAGATCATTTTACTTTTTATCCTATCCCAGAGGATCCCCCCTTGCTTTCTCCCACCTCCCTAATCTATCACCAATGAATTTCATGTAACCCACTTAAACCTCTTTTGATTGTAATGTATAAGATAAGGTACGAAACTGCCATTTTCCAGAGCATTTTCTCAATCCATTGAGGTTCTGCTTCCCAGCAATTGTCATCAGTTTGGCTCAAATAAACTCATATTCTTACAGGTTTGGGTGCTTCTCAAGTTGACGCCCTGGAGGGTAGGACTGTGGGAAAGCGAGGAAGACATCCCTGGGGAGCCTGGTCCTGGCTCACCACATCCAGCTCAGTGATGACAACCGCTGAGGCTGACTCAGTACCAACTGGGCCAACCCTCGCCCCCACTCTGGTCAGACACCAGCAGGCACTCTTCCCTTCACTGAGACTTCCATTTCTCTGGCTACAAAGTGGAGGCATTAACACCTCAAGCACCCCACAAAGTTGTGAGAACCTTGTAAAGTAACAGATTTATCATCATTGTCCTGCAGCAAGCATTTATCAAGTGCTTACTATGGGGCTGTTACATATGCAATGAGGGCTTAACAAAAGCTCTGACCCAGTGTGTATTCAGATGCCAACTTGCCAGGAGGCGGTACTCAACCACCAGTCAGGAGCTGTTCTGCAGGGCTCTAGCCCCTTCTGTCCTGAGAGTAAGAGTGGCACCCCCTGCTGCTGTGCACCCAGTCAAGCAAACACACACTGGCCAGCGTCCCTAACATTGGGGGTAGCCTGCTGGGAGTGCTGGAAACACCCATTCGAGTGACTGCACAGGGGTATTTTTCTGAACGTCCATAACATTGATCAGATTACCAGAGGCATCTGAGACCAAAAACAGGAGACAAATGATTATAATCAAATGTATAAAACATGATGCCAAAGATCTGAATGAGGGAACTGGGAAGGCCCCTTTGAGGACAGGGCCAGGCCCCCCAACCCCCACCCCCATCCCTGGGAGTCATCTTCAAAGCCTGGCTCACTCTCCCACTCCACATTCAATCCATCACCTCCCAGTGAAAATTACCAGATATCCCACATCTGACCACCTCTCACCACCTGCCCCTACCACCCTGGTCAAGCCCCCTCTCCCACCTGCCGCTCCTGCCCTCATCCCTGCAGTCTGCTCTCCCTGTTACAGCCAGGGGGTCCCTATCATGCTCTTCTACAAGGATCCTCGCAGCCACCATGCCCTGCACACTGGGCCTCCACTCGCAGCTCTAAGCCAACTCCCTCCACCCCACTCCAGCACCCTCAACACCCAGGACGCCCCACCTCAGGGCCCTGAGTCACCAATCTGTCTGACTGGCGGACTCTCCCTTCCAGGGAAACAGCCAGATTCCTCACCTCCTTCAAGGCTTGCCTCATCTCACCTTTTCACGGATGTTCCGAGATGAGGTACACACACACACCCACTCCCAATCCCCACTGGCTTAACACCTGCTTTCCTTTATTCATATGCCTTTCGTTACTCGGGCTGTCCCCTGCGCTAGAATGAAAATCCTGTGAAGGTAGGAACTGTGTCGGTATTTGACCACTTGTGTATCCCAAGCCCCTGGGCAGTGGGCACTCACTAAAAATTGATTGAGTGAAATACATAAATAAGACATTTGAACTAAGATTTTAAAGTTGAAATGTTTTCTGGGCAACAAGAGAGGGGACAGGCATTTCAGGCAGAAGGAACAATACGGCAAAGGTTTGTGGGCCTGAAAAAGCTTGTATTGTTCATGGCCAAAAGTTGGGTCTGACTAGAGTGATGGGTGCTAGAGGTGCGAGTTAAGCAGGCAAAGGGCCTAAGGAGTTCGCATGTGATGCAGAGGCCAAGGCTTGCTGCCACAATTGTTATTTTTAGCATCTGTATCCATCCCAATGCTGGCCCCAGAGATGGGGTGGAATTCTATCAATGGCCGTATCATTCATTCTCTCTGGGAAGAAAAGAAATGGAATCGGAAAGAAAGAGCAAGAATCAGTTATGTCTAAAGGAGCCTGACAGAGTCTGTATTTCAGAAATCACGTTATTCCTCTGGGGCCAGAACACTGGAATTCTCCTAAACAGGCTGATTTAGTGAGTGCAGAGCCCAAGCTGCATAAACAAGCAGCTGAGGGTGGCGTCGGTTTCCAGGGCTGGCGAATGTCTCAGTGTCTCCCGACCTCACCTTGCAGGTGTCAGCCCAGCAGAGAGCAATGCCTTCAAGGGCTTTAATAAGGATGCTGCGGACAACTGTGTCGGGATTCCTCCACACACCCGAGGTACTCTGCCTCCCCCTCCCAAAGAGTCACATTCGTAACCGAGGGACAACTTATGAGCAATAAATGAATGCTCCATTGCCAGGGCCCTGCTGCAAGCCGCCCTCACCGCCATTTATTATACTCTCTGTGGGTCTTATTGTGCGTGCCGCAAAAAAAAGGCTATGCGCCAGGATTGCTGGCTCCCTTGTGGAGAGGGGGAAACTGAAGCTTTGAAAGCTGGAGCAAATTGCACGCCGGCCACAGAGCATCTACGTGGACAGTGGACATCTGTTGTGTTGTCAGCTCAGCATCTATTCACTTTCTTCTGGTTACACCACCTCAATTTTCCTTTGGGAAACTACCTCCCCTCACTCTCAATCCCTGTGGAGGGGTGGAAGTAATACTGCCTGCACATGACCTAACCCTGGCCAACCAGGGTATTCTGTCTCCCTGGCCATGTGACAGGACCAGGGCTAGGCATACGCCCCAGGCCAGGCCAACAGACTCAACTCAGGGGCTGGATGAATCTGTTGGACAAGTCCCTCTTTCTCTCCCCCTGGAATATGAGCTGGCATGAGCTGAGAGCTACTAGGAGCCCAGCCACTAGAGTCCGTGGCCATCACAAAGGAAGTCATTTTATCAACGGATGAGGCTCACCATTACAAACATCCTCATATGTCCCAGGGAGAGATCTGTCCAAGAGCGACACCAACACAGACAGCAGAACTGAGGACAGAAGGAGACAGACCAGAGAGCAACCACATTCTCTTAACTACACCACATTTAGCTGCCTGAAGCCAGCACTGTCTTGGCCTTTTTGTCATTGTTAATCCTCGCCTAAGGATATTTTTTCATTGATTTTTAGAGAGAATAGAAGGGAAGGCGGGGGAGACATTGATGTGAGAGAGACACATGGATTGGTTGCCTTCCACATGCCCCCAGACCTGGGCCGGGAAATGAGCCTACAACCCAGGTTCCTGCCCTTGACCAGGAATCGAACCTGAGACCCTTCAGTGCATGGGCTGTCGCTCTGAGCCACACCAGCCAGGGCTATCTTGGCCTTTTTAGTCACAAGAGCTAATACATTCTTTTTTTTCACTCATGCCAGTTTGAAGTGTGTGTGTGTTACACCTGAGTGAGTTTTCTGTGGTACAGTGGTAGAGCTAATACTCAAGACTGTCTGAATCCAAAGTCTGTGCCATGTCCGAGAGCTCAGAGAAGCACTTAGTAGAGAACTAAAATGATACCTTAACAAATAAGAGACGATCCAAATGTATCTTACAGTAAAAAAAAACCTCCTATTCTTCTTCAAACTCTCCCACAGGGTCAACTCCTCTGTCTTCCCAGTGCTTCTGTTCCCTGTGTTCCATGCTGTGTAATAGTCTTTAATGCATAATGCAAGTTGAATGAAAAAGGATAGTTCTGAGTTGGCCTTTTACTGCATTTGCTGACAAATCAGATGTACTCCCATCCCCAAAACAGGGAGGATAAATACTCTGCGGTCAGTGTGCCTCCATAGCAAACAGAAGCCCAGCAATCAAGACCTAAAGAACAGCTGATACTACCCCCTAGAGGTGGAACGAAACACAAAACACTGCAGCAAAGACCCCAGTTTCTCCAGCCCAGGGTAGCCGTGGTTAACAGTCACATGCCCTGCACACACCAGACAGTACGGCCAATGAAGTTTGGTTTCTTCTCTAATACCTTAGTCACATTTATTATGCTACCCTGACAGGTACCCATACATGTCTGGAGATTTTATACTTAGTGTCAGTGTTTGTAGAATCTCGATGCAGATCCAGATTCTAGGATTTCCTCCTGGACTCCATGGCGCAGGCTATACACTTAGAAAATGTTTTTCTCACATAGCTATCTAAAATATCATTTTCAATATATACCTGTCAGAAAATAATTAACATGTCTTTTAAGTCTCAGAAAAGTTTTCTTGTGCAATGTGTACTATAAACTAACTTTTAGGCGGGCAAATATAGATTTTCTCTTTTTAAAATCTTAAATGAGTTTAAGTAAAAAGGAGACTATCTATTAATGCCATAAATGGAACATCACGACCACATGCCACAAACAGGAGGCAGACATTAATTCCGACCCAGTACAATGGCACCTGCTGTCGTGCCACCCACACTGGGAAACTCGGGGCCAGAGCGTCACGTCCCCGCAGCCCTGCCAGGTGTGCAGCGCTGACTATTTTGCAAATGCACCCATGTTCACTCAGTATTCACTGGACACCTATTCTGGAGGATGCAGTGAGCACATCACAGTCTGCTGCCAGGGCCTCACATTCTAGTGAACAAAGACAGGCGATAAAAAGAAGTATATTTGTTGTATGTCAGACAGCGCTAAGTGCCACGGGGATGAGAAGAGGGAGTGTGGGAAGGAGGGAGGTGCTGTTAGCCAGGGGGTCAGAGAAGGCCAGAAAATGCTACTGAAGGAAGTGAAGGAAGAGAACCCGGTGGGAATCTGGCAAAGATGGCAGGAACGGCAAGTGCAAAGGCTGTGAGGCTGGAGCAGAGAGAGCGAGGCAGGGAATGGAGGCAATGGGGTGGGACACGAAGTGGATACTCTAAGGAGGCCAGGAAGCCCTTGCGGGGGTTTGAGGGGACCTGACATCATCCCAGCTGGGTTCTAAGTGAGTCAAGGTGGGTTGAGGCTGACCCCACCCTCCCTGAGAGAGAGGAACCTAGAAGCACACGTGAAGCCTGAATAGCCTCTCTCATAAGGAGAAGGCATGCCAGCTTCCGCACTCCCAGGCTAGCGCTAAACTGATTTAGGGCTGCAGTTACCTGTCAGAGCCTCTCAGTCCCGCAGGACCAGTCGCTTGGCCTGATGGGAGGAGAGACAGCCGAGGTGGCATTCACCTCCTCCACCTCTGCCTCCACCCCCTGGATTGCAGTGAACTTTTCCCTCTAAAGACAAGCTGGATGGCCTGAATGGACACTCCCCCTCTCCATGGGGGCAAGCAGGCCCTTCCTATTTATTCCACAAATATTTCCTGAGCTTCTCCTATGGATTGGGCACTGAGCTAAGGGCCAGACTAAGATGAATGCAACCTGGCTCCACCACCCTCTCTGACCTCATTTACATACACACACACACACACACACACACACACACACACACACACACACACACCAAAGCCCCTGGCCCCAGTAGCCCTGCTGGCTGCTTCTCAGAGAAACCATGCGCCTTCCTCCTCTTGCTGTCTTCCCACCTCTGGGTATGTGTGGCCCTTCCTGGGCCTCTCCTGACTGCCCCAGGCCTCTTGGCCTCCTCACTCTCTGAAAGTATGTTTGTTGGTGGTTCCCCACTGGGATGCCAGACCCATGGAGCAGGGCTTGCTAACTCCCACTGCTGTATCCCAGCCCCCGGCCAGTGCCTGACACGTATCCGGAGCTTACAAAGTACTTGTGGAAAGGAAGGAAGGAGGAGGAAAGAGGAAAGGAAGGCAGGAAAACAAGATTGCAGTTCTCAAGGAACTTAGTGAGGAGGCCACTGAAAGACAATGAATCTGACGCCATGGGGTAGGTGTCACCAAAAGGAAGTACCTGTGCTGGGGTGGTGACACAGTGCAAGGTGCCTGCCATCAAATGAGGATTGGTCCCCTCTCACCCCGCCCCTCACTGACGATGTGGTCCTTTCCTCTCTCCCTCCTTTCCCACTTCCCCTCCTTTCCTTCCTACCTCCTTTCGGGTTTGCTGAGTGCCTCCTATCAAACAGGTTAATTTAGGGTCAGAGAAGGGAGTGTGCTTGAAGCAAAATGGATACACATGAGCGTGAGCAGAGAAGGAGAGACAAGGGCTGGAGCCAGGGGCCAGGGGAGCATGGGATGATACGGGGCTGGGCCAGACCACCAAAGCCGCATGGACTGCAGCAGGGCGCTTTCCCTTAACCCCAGACCCATGGGAAGCCACTTTGGGTTACTGGGGTAGAGGATGGACGCTGGAATAGAGTGGAGGTGGCCCAGAGCAAGTGCTGGGGAGCAGGTAGGAGGCGGCTGCAGGTGTTCAGACAAGGGGTGCCAGAACCTGGAGGAGGCAGGGAGAAGATATTTTTAAGGTGAAAGCACAGGACTTGCTAATGCCTGGAAAAAGGAGGCAAGGGAGGGGAGGCATTGGAGATGAACCCAGAGTTTCTGGCCTGTGTAACTGGCAGTTGGTGATGGCATTCTCAGAGAGGTGAAGGCTGAGGAGAAGCAGGGGTGAGTCTGTTTGGGACACTTGTGTTGAGACTCGGAGGCACACCAAAGAGGAGCAGCTCAGGGGCTGGCAGTTGGATGTACAGGTTTGTGGTTCAAGGCTTCATCATACTGGTAAGATGCCCCTTCTTTCCTGCTTGCCCCCACCCCAGACTGTGTGACACCCTCCCTCAGCTGTGTCCAGAAGCATCCTCACAGATGGCTCTCTGTTGGGGCACTTATCAAAGCCACCTGGACATAGGCCTAGGCACATGTCGTGGATCCTGAGCTAGGCCCAGGTCACTCGTACCCCAGCTGCTGGGTAGTGGTGGAGGCTGGCAGCTCAAAGCCAAGTCCCTTCCAGAAAGCCTGTTTATGCCTACTTTCTGAAACTGGTTGATGCCAGGGTACAAAGACCCAGGCTTCTTGTCTCAGCTGGAGACACCTCTGAAGGGCCACTATCCCCAGAGCTCCCTATGGGATCATCACAGCCTGCATGGAAGTTCAACTCCTCCCTCTGCCCAAGCCTACTTTCCCCAACCCCACAGATGGTGAAAGAGTCCTCCCCCATCAACCTCCTGCCTGGTTGTCTCCAACCCAGAGCTGGCTTCCTGGGGACTAAGACAGTAGGTCTTTCCCCCTTGATCACAGCTCCTAGGCAGGGCTGAGTCTCACAGTACACCAAAGGCCATCGATAAATGCACTTTGAACTGAATGGGCGATTCTGACTCAGCCAGGACTTCCCACAATAGTCCTGAATTCAAACTGGACAGACCCAAGTCCCAAAAGTACAATGAATTCCTTGGACCACAGACCCCAATTTTTTTGTTTTTTTAATTTGAGAGAGAAACACTGATGCAAGAGAGGGAAACAGCAATCGGCTGCCCCCTGTATGCCCTGCCCTGGGGAATGAGCCCACAACCCAAGCAAGTTCCCTGACCAGGAATCGAAATGACGACCTCCTGATGTATAGGATGACACTCAACCAACTGAGCCGCTCAGGCCAGGGCCAGACCCCAATTTTAAATTCTGAAACCTGGTTGCCATGGAGGTATGTGACATCGGCCCTCAATTCCTGGGTCTTCGATCAATAGCTGAGCAGCGAAGAAGACTGTCAGGACTCAGCTGTGGAGCCAGGTGCCTAGGCAAGAATCCTGCCCTGCTGGTGTGAGTGGAAGAAGGTACCTGTGCCAGAGTTTCTTCCACTGCCACACTGGACTGATGTTCTAGGGGCACTGTTCATAACAGCCAAAAAGTGGAAGCAACCCAACTGTCCATCAAAGGATGAATGGATAAACAGGGTGTGGTATATCCATCCATACCATGGAATATTCTTTGGTCATAAAAAGGAATGAAGCACTCACACAGTATGAATGAGCTTGGAAACACTCTGCTACGTGAAAGAAGCCAGACACAAAAGGCTACATATTATATGACTCCATTTATATGAAATGTCCAGAATCGGCAAATCCATGAGACAGAAAGTAGATGAGTGGCTGCCAGGGAATGAAGAGCAGTTGCTAATGGATCAGGGTTTCTATTTGGGTGATGTGTTTTGGAATTAGATAGTGGTGATGATTGCACAGCATTGTGAATATACTAAATACTGTTTAATTGCACACTTTTAAATGGTGAATTTTGTTTTGTGTAAATTATATCTCAATAAAAATGCAAAAAAAGGGGGATGGTGATTAAAAGCATCTACCTTATACACATTAAATGATTATTAGAGCACTGCTTGGTGTATAATGCATGTTCAGTAAATATTAGTAACTAAGATGACATCGATTAGAAATATCCAGAGGTTTTAATCATGATGGTACAAAATCTGAACTCACAATTACCCTAGAGCCAGCTCCCTGAGCTACCCAGAGGTGTTTTATGCCACACAGTTAACACCACCTGAAATTCACACAAAGAAAAGATGACATGACTTTTTTAAGGATGCAACTTCCCTTTTCCCCGAGTAGGAAGAGGCTGAGCTGGCCTGTTTCTGGGGAGAGAAGCTGCGGGTAGGACTCGCTCTGCCTCCGGAAAGGGGCTGCCCTCCCACCCTGGGAACAGGCCCCGGGCTGGTGACAATCAGGACCTGGTTGTGCACCAGCCCTTGAGCATCATCACCGTGGCAGGCAGAGAACGCTATGCGGGCCCTGTGCCAGAGGAGTGGTCTCACTAATAAACACAGCGGTTTTGCAATGTCTACACTGGCGTGTTTGTCCAAAGGGGATGACTTCCAGCTGGCGAGGAGGGCTAGGAACAGAACATGGCTGACTGGGGAGAGGCCGGGTGCAGGCTGCAGGAGGTGGTCCTCCTTCAGGCTGAGGAGGAAGGGAAGGGGTTGGGAGTCTTTTCCAGCCCCTAAAGCAGCCTGTGTCCTCACTGAATGTGCGTTCTTAAGAGTGGAACAGCAGCCCACAAATTCCACCATCTCTCGGTCTCCTGCTTGCTCCTTCCAACCCAGAGCCCACCACTGGGATTTGCTCTAAGACACAGATCTCCTGGCTTCCTGCATTAAAAACCTGCAACAGCTGGCTGGCGAGTGAGGTAACAGAGGCACTTTGGGGAGTAATGGGGCAGTATTCACTAAAACAAGACAAAAGCAGTCCCCACATAGCTCCCATGTCCTCTGACCCAGCCATTCCACTCCATGGAATCTCCTGGAAAGACGCACACAGGTGCGCGAGGAGGAATGTACAAAATGCTAAGCCTCCAGCAGGAAAATGGCTAAATAACTCTAGGTCTGTCCATACTTGGCTGTAAAGAGATTTTTTTCTTTTCAAAGGCCTAGTTTATTTTTAACGCCCAGGATGACTTCGTATAGTTCAGGGAGGTGAGGCAAGTTACATGTTACAAAATCAAGTTACAGAACAACACAGTCATTGTGACCTCATTCTGTTAAAATACACACACTCCAAAATACCACATATATTTTATGGGTACACTCGGGCAGACAGATGCACAGAGAAAGGTCTGGAAAGGTGCATGCCAAACTCGTGACAACAGTCATTCCAGGAGGGGCAGATGGGCTCAGGGAGATGTAGGAGTTGGCAAAAGGGACTTGAGCCTCATCTAGAAGGTCAGAAATAATTTTCTTAAGGAAGCTGTTTTCATGTGTTACTGTATAACTAATGACCTCCATCTACCCTACCTCCCTTTTCAAAAAAGAAAAAAAAATCAATGGTTCCACATCCCAAACAGACGCAGCTGAACAGGCTTTCCCCAAGCCCAGGTTCCCACACCCAGCTGTCAGCTCCAGATCTTGGCAGGTTTAAAGCTGAATCCCTGATCTTCCTCCAACACCTGCTCCCACCCCATCTCAGGGATGACCAAAGGCTTTCTGGTTGCTCAGATTCTCTCTTTTTCTCCCACCCACGTCCAGCCCAACAACTGCCAAGTGGCTCTACCCTCGCGATGCTCAGGACCCGGCACCTCCTCTGCTCCCCCCACTGCCAGTCACCCCCTTCTCTGGGGGTCCTGCAACAGCCCACAGGGCTCCACTCCGCCCTCACATACAGCCAGAGAGAGAATACGGTATTGCTAAATTGGTTCTCAGCCGGCCCTCTCCCACCCATGCTCCCGTGGCTCCTGCCTCACGCAGACAAAAACCCGACCTGGCTTTACCCTCTGTCCTCACCTCCCACCACCTTATTCCTCATTCCCCGTAATTCAGCCACACAGGCTATGCCCTCAAGGACTCTGGTCCTTGCTGTTCCCTCTGCCAAAATGCCCTCTTCCTCTCGCTTCCTTGCCTCTGCTCACTGGCTCAGTGAGGCCTCCTGAGGAGCCCATGTAACATAACAGCGCTCCAGCACTCCCAGCCCCCCTTCTCTGCCATATTTTTTCCTCTGACACCCTTATAATTTTCTTATCTGCTTAGTGTCTGCCTTTAACCCCTAGGATATAGCTCCGAGAAAGTGCGAATTTGTGTCTGCTGTGTTCACTGTGGAATCTCCAGGCGCAGGAGGTACTTGAAGATATATGCTAAGTGACTGCTGAATGAGCGACAACGACTTTTCTCTATGGGGCCCATCTGCATCACCAGTCTCTGCGACACCCATTCGCTCCCACACATACTCTTTGCTTCTAACACAATGAACTACTTGCTGGTCCCTCAAAGTAGTATATGCTCAGGTGTCTGCACCTGTTTATCTGCCTGGCCTTACCTATCCATTAGCTTCAATGTCACCTCCTCCTGACACCCTGGCCAATCCACCTCCCACTCCCTACCCTGCCGGTGAGTTGAAGTTCCTCCTCTGACTCCTGTACCTCCCATTGTTTCAGAATTCATAAACTCGCACCACTGATAGAATCAATTCCTCGGAGCTGGCCACATGGGGTTGGCATGTTTTTCCTCAATGAATCATCACAACAACTTAGAGCACGAATTATTATCTCCATTTTACAGTTGTGGAAACTGAGGCACGGAGTCGCCAGTGAACAAGTACAGAGCTGGAATCTAAACCTAACTTCACTAGACTCCAGTCTGTGCTTATCCCCTGAAGTGCCACCAGGGCCCTCCACAAAGCCGGGAGTGCTGTGATGGCGAATCACTAAAGAAATCAGCAAACTGGCCAAAGGTCCCCAAGTCCTGGTCTGGGCTGTACCGGGTGAAGGCACACAGTGAGTCCTTGAGCTCCCAGCCTGAGATGCTGTCCAGCCCTCACCACAGAAGCCACGCTGGGACAATGTAGCCCAGTATAAGGAGCAGAGCATGACTAACATGAGCTTCAGCATCAGGCAAAACTGAGAAGAAGTCCTGGTTCCTCTACTTACTACTTGTGTGCCTCCAAGCCTCCCCGTCATTTATAACATGTACTGCAGGACTCTGGGCATCGCCCTGCCCTATGGCCACAGGTCAAGTACTGAGACTCCTGTCCCACCGCTGCCCACAGGTGGCTGGACTGGAGCAGACACCTGACCCAAGCAGGGCCAACAATCCTGGGGAGTTTGGACTAAAAGGTTCGGGAAGATCTGACTATTCTCTTGAAAGGAGGAACATGAACTCGGTAGTTGCTGGTGGGATGATTTTCTGCCAGGAGAACTGAGAAACAGGGAAAGTGGGTTTGTGCCAAGTGAGAGTGACACAGATGCTGACAGGCATAGAGGTAAGAGCCAGAGAGAGGACTTTCTGGGACCCCCGAGGACCCCGGCACTGGTTCACTATCTTCAAACCGTTCTTGACATGTTGACACCCAGACGCATCACTGCCCTTGGATTCTCTGAAGCACCCACTCTTTAGAGCCTTCTAATGAAGTAACATAGTCCCCCTTCTACTAAAGTGGATTGAGGTTGTGTTTGTTTAACTGTCCTACGTAATACAAATACTAACTTTGAACTGTTATGGGAAATAGAACTAATATATGAAAACCGCTTACCTCAGTGCCTGGCCTATAGTAAATAACACCCAACCCATAGTTGCTAATAGCATCATTAGAATCAAGCCACAAGGACATGGTATTACAGGAATTGCACAAATTAATTACCTTGCCCAGTCATCTAAATAACTCTTCCCCCCAAAGGGTGGCATGCCATGGTTCTGTCTTTGATCCCATCCCAGGCCATAATTTTATCAATGGCTGGATCTGGCTGTGAAAGGCTGTTTATTAATTCTGTGGATGACATTCAGACAGGAGTCACACAAAATAAACTGAATGACGAAATCTGGGTTTAGATCACCTGCTACAGGCTAGAGATAGATGAAAACAGCTTGATAAAATGCAGCCCAGCTGAGGTAAAGGTCCTGTACAAGGAGAGGCTCTGGAAGGAAAGTCTGGCTTGAGAAAGTCCATGAGACAAAGGCAGGGCTTTTAGTTAATGTGCTCATTGTGGGCTAACAGGGTGTGGTGTGGCTGCCAAACACTCCCATCCCACAGCGCACAAGTGAGTATGTTAGAAATTTTGCCAGAACAGAGAGTGGAAGGGAACTAATATGTTTTAGCACCTACTGTATGGCAGGCCCCAAATTAAACACTCAGCACACTGTTTCAGTTGATACTCCCACTAGTCTATGGGCTAGGTGTTAGGATCCCACTGGCTGGACAGGTGAGAAAGCTGAGGCTTAGATAAGTGAAGGGACTTGACCGAGGCAGTAGAAAGCAGTTAGTATTTGAACCCAGTTCTTTTAGAAAGTACACCCTTCCCTATATCCTACATTGATCAATTCATAGTTGGAATATTCAGTTTGGTTCTGACACAGTGTATTTTTAGAGAAAAATGAACTTCACCAGGAAGGTGGCAACTCTAACAAGAAGTCACCTAGAGACGGATTCAAGTTGGGAAGGCCAAGAGCAAGTACACACATCAGCCTCTCCTTTCCAAGTCCACAGAAATGACACCATTTAAAATCCATAGAGCATGGAAAAATAGGGAGGGTGCCATCGGCAGATTACAAATGGTGAGAAATCCCTGAGAAATGGATACAGACAGAACTGGATAAATGAAAAGAAACAGGCCACGTCAGAAGTCCAGAAGAGTGCTGTAAAAAGGGAAGGTGGTCTTGGGCTGCTCCAAACCTACAGTGGACACTTTCTCCAGGGGGAAGAGAGCACCTGAGGTCAAATGTCAGAGGTTGATTGATGACTCCCACAGGGACACCAGAAGGTGGCCTTTTAATCCACACAGCTAGTAGGAGATGTGACTGGGGGTCTCTGGGTCAAAAAGGCCAAACTTATCCAGAAGCCAATGGGAGATCCTGTGCTCAGAAGACAAACTATGAGCACCATCCTTCTTATAGCAAGTTCCATCCCTCTGCCCACAGTTCCTGGCAGCGAATTAAGAGTGAAAAGAAACAGAATTGACAGAGAAGAAAACAGGAGATCACAGTACATGGAAGAGAACACATTTACAAATTACTAAACATACCAGGAAAACTCACACCATGAAAGAGAGGGACCAACTCAACAAACAGAAGAACTAACAATCAAAGAAACAGAGACAACAATGCAAGCACAGATATTTAAAATATGTTTCTCAGAGGGATAAGAGAGGACACTGACTCCCTCAAACAAGAACAGCCTATTATGGGAAAGAATTAATTAGAAATAATAAATAAAAAACTTAATCATCACCAGGCAGCTGTGGCTCAGTGGTTGAGCATCAATCTATGAACCAGGAAGTTATAGGTTAAATTTCTGGTCAGGGCAAATGCCTGGGTTGTGGGCTCAATCCCCAGTAGGGAACGTGCAGGAGGCAGCCAATTCTCTCTCATCATTGATGTGTTTTGTGTTTTTTCTCTCTCTCTCCCTCTCCCTTCCTCTTTGAAATCAATAAAAATATTTTTAAATATTTAATCATCAGAATAGAAAAATTAAAAGACACCAAATAGCAGAATATAGACATAGAGAAAATCAGTGAGCTGGAAGATCAGGCAGAAGCATTTACCCAAAACACAGGAATAAGAACAGAGTACTGGCAAAAATATAAAAGCCTGTTAATATCCAACCTTCAGGGAGTCAGGCATTCTCATATATTTTTGGTAGGATTTGTAAAATGTTAGGTTTTTCTTATGAAGCTATTTCCAGATTTCTTACCACATGGGCCAAAAAAAATTCCTATTTTTAAGCCAAAGGTCAGCAAATTACTGCCTATTTTGGTAAATAAAGTTTTATTGGAACACAGACACAATCATTCAAATATTGACTGGCTGCTTTTGTACTGCAACAGCAGAGTTGAGTAGTTGTGACAGAGAGAGTATGGCTCCCAAAGCCTCAAATATGTGTTGTCTGTCCCTCTCTGGGAGAAACTTGCTGACCCCTGGTCTAGGCCATTATTAATTGGGTTTTCTGTTAATTGCAGCCAAATGCACTCTCAATTGAAGCAATGAATAGAGCTGTACAAATGGCAAAAGGACTAGGAAGATGAAGATCCAGTTGATAACTGGTTATTTCTAGGGAGAGGAATGAGATTGAAACTGGAGTAAATTTGAAGGGGGATTTGTATTTAACGCACAAACTAGAAACTTTCAAAGACAATGAATTCAAACTATTTTATAATTTAATTTTTCTAGTATAAGAATAATTGAAGGTCTATACCACTGATAAAGAATAAATTGCCTAGCCGGTATGGCTCAGTAGTTTAGCATACACCCATGAACCAGGAGGTCTCTGTTCAATACCTGGTCAGGGCACACTGGGAGCTCAATCTCCAGTAGGGGGCATGCAGGAGGCATCAATGTTTCTCTCTCCCTCTCCCTTCCTCTCTCTCTAAAAAAATCAACAACAAAAAATCAGTAAAAAAACATATCCTCAAGTGAAGATTAACAACAAAAATAAACGAATGATACTTTTTAAAATATGGGTGAATCTCAGAGATACATTTAATAAAATAAAAAAAAAGTACTTACTCTGTGAATCCTAATTCTGAAATATATGTAGTTGCATTTTTTAAAAAAGCAAGAAAATATTAAAACAAGTGATAGTGATGATCTAGGTGGTACGATAATGACTCATTTTCTCACCTTCCTGTGTTTTCCAATTTCTCTACACTCAGCATGAATTAGTTCTGGAATCAGAAAGAGATGAAAAAGGTCTGATGCAGGCCCCACTAAGATGGGTGCCTCCCGGTGTGAACGACACCAACCCTGCCTCCCCCAGCCACACCAGGTGATGGAACATGGAGTGGGCAGGACCCAGTGGCAGGATTTGATGAATAATAATGGCATATGCTTAAACAGCACTTACAGGTATGGTTCTAATATTTTATATTATTCTTTAATTATCTCAATAACCCCATGAAGAGGTATTATATTTTCAGCTCCATTCTTCAGACAAAGAAACTGAGGCCCAGAGAGATTATGTAACTTGCCAAAGACCACACAGCTATTAAGTGGTAGAGTCAGGATGCAACCTAGACAGTCTACCTGGACCTTTTCCCTGCCCTTGACCACTCTTGCCATTCCATCTCCCAAGTGTGAAGCCTTCTCCCAGGGCACAACAAAGCACAAGTAGCCCAAAGAATATTTTTTGAAAGAGTTTAGGTTTCTTTAAAAAAAAAAGTACCAAAGTAGTCATCCGGAAAAATAACTTCAGGACTTATTAAACTTCCTTACACTTACTTCAGAGTTTTTGTTCTGAATTACATAATGGGGGGTGAGGAGGGGCCTATAATTGCTTCAGAGGCTTCTAATCAGAATTCAGCCATCACTAACTGCATTTAGCGGGTAAAAGTGAGTATCAACCTGTCTTGGTTTCTCAGGTGAGGAAACTAAAGCTATCGTTTATCTGGTGGCCATTGCCCTGGCCTCTTATTCACCTGCCCAACCCTGTGGTCCCAGGAATACAAGGTCCCCCACCCCCAGGGAGCTCTGAACAATAGAAGAGGGAAAGTGACCTGTATAAGAATCCATGGAGTCCCGAGCGGGGCTGGGCTTGTGTTTATCTCCCCAACCTCAGTGAATCTTCAGATACCTGGGGAGAAAGTACCGCTGACTCCCATCTTACAGATAAAGAAACTGAGCCTGGGGATGGTTAAGTAGGTCCCGAAGGTCCCCCAGCTGCCTCCCAAAACCATCCACCTCCTCACCATTGCACACCAGTGCACAGAGCACGGAGTTTCAGTTCAGCAGCCCTGCACTTACTTGGAACTGGGGCGGGTGGCCTCACAGCTGAGCCGAGATTTCCTCATTGCAAGGTGAGGATAATATTGCTTACCTCACAGGGTCTTGTAGGATGGACGGGAAAGCATTTTTTAACAACTGGGCTGCTTGTCCGTTTTACCACTCCTACTACAAAGTGGCAAGGTAGTGGACAGCTGTTGTCTTTTGTCTGCCCACTATCCTTCCTCCCTTCTTCTGGTAACAGGATCCCAGTGGTCCTTAGGGAGAAAACCTCTTCCTTACCATGAGATTAATTCAGGGTTGACCCCACCCCAGCCTTGTCTTCAGATGGGTACACAGCCACAGGCTGACAGGAGTCTCAATTCGAACACCCAGCTGACCCTGTAGTAAGGGAGCTGCTCTAGCTTGCTGGAGTCACTGAGAGAATGATGACAGGAAGGAGAAGATGAAGAATCAGCTCCTATCACCTCTTTAGGGTTTACTACATGTCAGGCAATGTTCCGAGCACCCCTAAGAACTTGATGACGTAGGTGCCACTATTGTCCCCATTCTACAGATGCAGAAACTTGAGGCTCGGAGGCAGTTAGGCACTTGGGTAACTGATGAGCCAGAATTCAAACCCAGGCCATGTGGGCTCCAGAGCCTGTGCTTTCTCCCACGTGCTACGTGGCCTCTGTGCAGAAGCCTGTAGCTGCTGGGGCCAGTGGGCACCAAGAGAGAGCTGCCTGCTGGAGCGTGGCCCCGTATGGAAGAAGGCAGAGTGGAGGGTGCTGAGTCAGAGCTCCCGATCCAGCTGTGCCTGCTGTGGACCAGACTGGTGAGGCCACCCTTCCCATCTTTACTGCAGGTGGTTGAGGAGGCCTTTTGTCACTTGAACTGTCTGAGAGACAGGCGTATGGACCCTAATGAAGCTGAAGTCACAGAACCATTGGCTCTTGTCAGACATGGGGACCACCGAAGTGATGGAAGCCCAAAGAGGGGAGCATGAGTATGCGAAGGTCAGCAGTGGTGACTTGGGACTGGATCTCACATGGCCTGACTCTCATGGCCCTGGCCAGGCTCCTGCAGAGGTGTCCCAGCCTCAGGGCAGTTCTCACAGGCCCACTTTCACCCAGGAGACATATCTTTCACAAGTAATCCACAGGAATCTCCTTTTCTCAGATAGTATCATTCTCTTTCACTGTATTCCATAAAGTGATTTTGGGGTTGGGGAGGTAAAGGGAGACACTTTAAATGCAATTTCATGCCTAAGATTCAAAGATACAGGAAACTCTGATGATGCTCTGTTGAAGGGCACACTGCGGAGCCAAAACAGGCTCAGGAAGGAAAAGCTGTCAAAATTATCTCTTTCTGGTCCCAAATTGGAGCTCTCTGATCGGGGTTTTTCCTAGAGTTTAATTTTGTGTTGGAAGCTAAGCTGATACCAGGAAGGTTTTAGGCATGTCAATCTCCTTCCTGCCATTTTATCAGAAATTGGTGGTTTTTGCTTCATGGCTAGCATCTTGGCCTTGCTGTTGTGCAGCTCAGGTGATGGGGTTATGTCTGCCCACAGCATTCTGCAGCTCCCAGCCTGGCTGCAGCCTGGAGTAGGCTGGTGATTTGGGGGCAAGTCATTCTGATGGGAGAGCTTATATACTGTTTCATCAGCCCAGTTCATGTCCCGCTTTTCTTGGAAAGACTTCTCGCCCACCCCTGACTCTGAAGGTATTAGCTTTTTAAGCAGGCTATTCTAACCTTGCCAGTCCTAAATTACAGTGTTCATCATTATTGAGCAGCTAGTATGTGCCATTGCCGTACTAAGCACTTCATGCATATTAACTGAGTTCTTCCCACAAGCCTGCGATGCAGGCTCCATAGGCAGTACCCCTACTCTCTGCAAGAGGACTTCGGGCCACAGACAGAATAGGCAACTCTCCTGAGTGAGGACACTGGCCTAGAACCCAGACTGTTTAGTTCTAGGGTTCCAAGCTCAACTGCTTTGCTGCACAGCTTCAAACCCTGCCATGTGACTTATTCGCCCTGCAGCAATCAGATGTCAGTATTACCAGGACCCCCACACTCTAAACGCTCAAAGCTACAGAGACCAAGACTCAAGAAGCTGAAAGACTGACAACACTAACTTTACAACTGGGAACACATTTGGCAGTTGGATGTAAAATGGATTTAATTCTTCTCTGCCAGAAATGTGAACTAAAAGGAAAAGTGCAGATGTGGAACGTCAGCTGTCATATCAGGCAGGTCCTTGTAATGCAGCACCACCAGCTTGCACTATCTTTCTCTCTCTCTTCCTTTCTATTTAAATTTTTAAACAAAGCAGTTGAGATCTTTAAATATGGAAGAAGCAGATCCTGACTCCCCAGAAGGCTAAAGTGACAAGAATGCTGAGAACTGCGCTAAGGAAAGGGACGGGCTCCCTGCTTGCATGTTAGTGGACTCTGAAAATTACGGTAAATTGCCAGGTTCCCCCCACCCTGCCCTCTGCAATTAGCCACGTGCTCAGAGCTGAGGGCCCATGAAGGATGGTTTTCAGAAACAAGGTGCTGGACAAGCCCCTAGTCCTTCTCAGGACAGTGCCCTGCTCCACTTCCTGCTCAGAAAAGTGGATTAGGGAACAACGGGGTGGCGGACAAATGGCTCTGGTGTGCGTACCTCAGCCAAGGGCAGCCCCACTTGAATCTGGCCAGGATTCTACAAGGGGGCCTGGACAGAAAGCTCTGCCCCTCTCATGCACTATTAGGAGACAAAATAGAAACATTAATATTAAAACAGCACATGCCCTTTGATCCATTAATTTCTGCTCTTAAGAATTTAACCTTTGACTCTTCCTGCATATGTGCACAGAGATGTCTGCTCTAGGGTCATCTTTAAAGTGCTCTTACAGTAGCCAAATGGCCCAATGAGAGACAGCAAGACCTAGGTGACATATGAGGAAATGGATGATCTTGTAGTATTCAGCCAATGAGGAACCGGAGGAGGGACTAAGTAAATAGGCTGTGTTCCCTGGCCCACGTGTGAGCCTGTACAATGGACATCCACTCTCGAGAGTGTATTAAAGCCTCATTTTCACCATGCTTCAGTTTCCGAGACCATCATTTGAAATTTGGACAGGTGAGCATTTCTCATAGAGGGAAACTGGGTGGGGGGGCTGGTGTCAGGAGCCCTCTAAATGCCCTTTAGTATTGATTAGCCAGATCGATCAGACTCTCTCTCTGACCTCTGGACTGGAGAAGGAACAACTATTAGAGAGGTGCATCAAGACAACAAGGTGCAGAGATGAGATGGGAGCAGAGGCATGTCCAAGCTGGCACACAGTCAGCTGTCCAGGTCTCCCCATCCCTGGATCCTGGACTCCCTCCTCGGCTGTGTTGCCAAGATCCCAATCTCCTATTTCATTTAGCAGATCTGAAAGGAGTCTCTGCTTAATAGCAGAAAATGTTTATGCATGCACATGTGTGTGCACATGTATGCGTGTGTGTGCATGCAAAAGGAAAGCTAAATCTCTCCTAGGTGGTTGAGTTAAATGACTTTCTCAGACCTCTATAGAGTGTGCCCAGTAGATGAGTGTTCTGTCAAGAGGTTTTTCCCGCATCTCCAATCGGTTACAAAAGAAGGCAGTCCTCTGAGAGAGGTTGGGGGGGACATGGGCGGGGGGCGGGGGGGAAAGGGGGGAAGGAGGGGGGCGGGCAGAACAGAGCTCACTTCAGAAGTGCAGTTGTGCCCCTCAATGCTTGAGCATCAACCTATGAACTAGGAGATCACGGTTCAATTCCCAGTCAGGGCACATGCCTGGGTTGTGGGCCCAATCCCCAGAAGCGGGTGTGTAGGAGGCAGCCAGCAGATCAAGGATTCTCTCGCATCATTGATGTTTCTATCTCTCTCTCCCTCTCCCTTCCACTCTGAAATATATTTTTTTTAAAAAAGAAGAAGTGCAGTTCTGCTGCCTCTTCATCCAAGGGCATGGCTCTCTCGGTTAAATACTAGACATTCTAAGGAATGATCAACATTATGTAACTAACATTATGGAATGCCTACTATGGGTCAGGCACTACACAGGTGCTTCAGAACACTGCAGCCTTTTACGCTTCAAACCAGTTGCCAAAGTGGGTATTATCAAATGAGGAGAGGGGGTCAAGAGACTCGTCCGAAGTCACATGACTGGGCTTTGCTGCAGAAGCACCTGGTGGGTGCTAATTCACAGTCACCTCTGTGCAGTAGGAGGACGTGTTCCCAGTGCCGTACCCACAAGCCCCGGTGCTGTTGGGCACCAGTGTGAACACTGGGCAGGGGGGTGATGAATAAAGATTTCTTTCTCCTCTGTGGTTTCCTTTTCTTTAAAAACACTGCATGATAAATTTACTTCCTAACGATTTCTGAGTAAACTACAATGGCCATAATTTCAAAATCATTAATAATTAATGACTAAGGGCCATAAACACTATATAATCTCCACAAGCAGGAACCATGAATACTTGTTGAGAATACTTTTACCAGCTACATGGAAGTATCTACCAACTTGAAGCCAACCATCGAAGAGACATTTTTTAGAAATGCTTCTAACCCTTCTGAAGCCTCAGTTCAAGATGCCTCTTCCAGGAAGTCTTCTCTCCCTCCCCTGCACCCTCAGTCTCCTCTATGATGTCTGCCATCCTTTCCTTTGATTTGTGCCTGTGTAAGTCTGTGAGAGGGCTGGGAGGAAGAGAGAGAGGGAGGGGAGAGGAGGGCTTGAAAAGGGGAGTCCTTCAGCCAGGCCGGTTCACCCCTGTGAACCCTGCTTCCCATCACAACCACTTGGGGAAATTAAAAGGCTTGGATGCCTGGATCACACTGCCAGAGATTCTGATTTAACTGGTTTGGAAAGAGGCCTGGGTATCAGGGTATATAAAAGCTCCGGGTGATTCTGCAGCGCAGCAATGTTTGTGAACCACTGCCATTAAGCACTCAGCATGGGGCCTGCAATGCAGCTGCTGAAACCCGTTTGCTGTGGAGCAGAGATGGGGGCAGGGAGGCAGCCTGGAGGGCTCTCCTGAAAGGGACACATCCCCAATAGCAGCAATGGCCCGTTGTTGCCATATAGGAACAAGGACCTGTTGTCAGTCTCCACTTTTCCAAAGAAGCCAGAAGTGTGCATTTTTACGTGAAATCTCCAATTTTTACTAAATGTGGACACCTAATTCTAAAAAATTGTAATAGAGTATGGGCCAAATAAAACAATCTTTGGGCTGAACTGGGCCTCGAAAGCTCACTGAGAACAGCTGCCCATCCTCTCTTTGCTGTGTTGGCCCTTGAACACTCAGAGAAATACCCATGGAAACCACGTGTTCTCTGGCCAAGGTGTAAGGAGGCCCGTGTAATCTCACCACCCAAGAAACATGCCATATGTCATCTACCTGTTCTCACAAGCATGTCTGCTCATCTTTCATGGGGACAGAGCTTGTCTATACCTGGCACCCTGTGTAAGGCACAGCGCATCAGGAGGTGCAGAATCCACACACTGGGGGGACACGGCGGGGGGGATGCAGAAAGAGGAGGTGGATGGAAAAGGCCTGTTATGACATATCAGGATGAACATCCTGGCAGCTTGGCATTGATTTCTTTCTCTTGTTTTTCTGACCGAGCAAAAGCCCTATTAGAGAGTCAGCACCCTCTTTTTCAGAGGGCCCAAAGCCATCTTACCATAAATATCTTTCAGGGTGGAAGTTGGATATTGTGATAAACAATCCCATTCTCTATTTTCCCTCACTTTCAGAAGAGGACTGTGATCTGAAATGCTCTTGGGCAACTGATGTGATGGGAATAGCCGGGAAAGTGGCGATTAGGGGATCCTGCTGCCAGGGAGAGCAGGGAGGGAACGTGTTTCCACTGGTTCCCTGCTCCCTGCTTTCTGGGTTCCCTGCTAACTTCTTCATGTGGATGAATGGGATGCTGTTGTTCTGTAACCTGAGGTATCAGTTAGGTTTACACCATTCATTCCTGGCTGAGCAGGGCTGGTCACCATCCTCGGTCACTTCGAAGAGGAAGACCAGGTGCGTGCAGGCCTGAGCTCACTCCCATTCTTTACAGGAGACAGGTACACCTGCACCTGCTCCCAGAGAAACCTCCCTACCAGAGAGGAGCAGGAAAATCCACCCTTGTTCAGCATCGAGATTGCCCTCTGGAGCTGACATTTATTTAGATCATTCCAGCAGCATCAAACTTCCCAAGTTATATCCCAGCCCTCAGTCCAGGCAGGTTGATTGAATAAGAAGAAAACCCACACTGGCTGTTCTGGCTGCAGCTGAGAAAAGTAGGAGAGGATGAAAGTCACAACAAAGTAAATGGGATGTCCAAACCCAACCTGCCTCTTCAGAGCTGGCTGAGGGGGAGGCCAGCACAGAAGAAGCAGAGCCACAGCTTACAAAAAGACCAAGTCCTGTGGCCATTTTTGAGCCTCTGGGCCCAGCTGAGCCTGAGAATTCCCTTAGAACTGTGTCACTTTACAATCAAGAATGTTAATATCCAAGTGTTTATGAATTTCAGGATTTGTTGATATCCTTCATACCCCTGCACCCATGTGCCACTATTAAGACTCAAATTTTAACTCCCATAAGTTTGAGACCTCCCTGTGTTGTAACCTATGAGTCCTTGCACCACTTCCCATCTCAGGCTCAATGACCTTGCTGCTTTCTTATTCGTATCTCTGTGACTTTGACTGTGGCTTTCAGTTGGCCTAGAAGTCTCCTACTCAGCCTTTAGGAGGCAGCTTACACATCGGCTTCTCTGCACAGCCTTTCTTAATAATCACTGGCAGTTAGGTGACCCCCTTTGTGTACTGAAATTCTACTTTCTTTGCCCTTCTCTCACTATATTGGCACTTTCTGTATTATAATGATCTGTTGCACATCCTGAAATCAAGGACTGCCTCACCCATGCCTTAGTTCCAGCTAGTGCCTGGCACAGAGCAGATGGGTTCAGAATGGTAGGTTTCAAGAATGGCCATAATATTTTGTAGATTTCCTCTCAAGAATGAGACCTATTTCCCCACCCCTTGAATCTGGGCTGACCTTGTGACTTGCTTTGAGAAAATAGAAAGTGGCAGAAGTGACCATGTCAGTTCTGAGCTAGGATTCAAGAGGTCCTATGCTTCCATTCAAACTCTGAAGTCTTGAACCTCCATGTGGCTAGCTTGCTGGAGGATGAGAACAATGGAGGAGAACTAAAGCATCCTAACCGTCAGTTGCCTTAGGTGACAACAGTGAATGACAAATGCGTAAGTGAGCCCAGCTGAGGTCAGCAGAACCTGGCCCATCAGCAGACCTGCCCAGGTAAGCCTCACCCAGACTGCTGACCCACAGAATTATGAATAAATGCATGGCTGTTTTTAAGTTACAGTGATTTGTTACACAGACAAAGCTAACTGATACATTCAACAAGAGAGTATTACGAACAACTGACACTGGTTGATAACTCTAGTTGCCAAGTATTATTTAGTCAGGGAGGGATTCAAGCTTGGGACTCAGAGAGGAGAGCCAGGAATACTTAATCACCAGCCTGCATACCCCCCTCCTCTCCCTCTCCACCGCCCCCCCCCCCACCACCAAATCCCTTCAAATACCTGCCTCCCACCTGCCCTCACCAGTGACACATTTACCTCCTTGTTCTCCCGAGAGCAGGACCGGCCTCTCTCAGCCTTTCGCAGAGTCTGACCTGTAGCAGTTCAAAAAGCAGAACCAGAAATTAAGGCTGTTTTAAAACAGCTAGTTTATCACCACAAATGCTTTTTATTTGCAAACTGGATAGGCAAGACCAATCATAATCAAATGATTTTAAGAAAAGGTAGCCTATTATTATGATGGGAAAATGGTATACTCTTGAAATAAAGCAACGGCAAAGAAATGCTAATTCACATGCGTTACTTGACTTTAATGAACAAAGCTTCAGCTCTTTAATCTGGAGCATTATCTGCACTCTGCAAGGGCCCACAGCCTCTAGTGTTCCCAGTTGAATTGCATTTTTATTAAATTGTTTGGATTATAAAATGCCTTCCACTGTGCATACACATAACCTCTGATGTGCTGCACCAAACCCCAAACTTGGACACAGGTGATGGTACAGATGGGAATTAGCAGGAATCCCCACATTTCACATAATGGTTAATTTCAGAGAAAATTGTTGCTTATCTCGGAAAACTGGTAGCCTAACATTTGAAGGCATGCATAAATTCAACAGATCGACACCAGAATGTTTAAATAGGCTGTTCTAAATGCAGAACTTTTATGGCAATGTCAATTATAAAAGAATTCCTTAATGAAAAATTAATGGATTGCCTTGGTTTTAAAATAGAAAATTATAGTCACTGCACATTGTCAAGATGTCTCCCGAACTATCCAACTTTGCCCTTGAGTGGCTATTTGTGAGGGTGCCACAACCACACATCCCATTAGCCAAGAGCACTCAGAAGGCAGGAGCAAGAAGGCTTAGTGATGACCTATTGAGAGGCAACAGATGGGGACCATTGGACATGGTCACTTCCAGTGGGTCTACACATGACCAGGGCCTGATGGGGGTGGGGCTCCCAGTGGGCAATAAAGCACAAGGCAGGAAACATTGCTCTTTCTAAGAAGGTGAGAATAAGGGAAGAGCTAAAGCCCAAAGATGAACCTCTGGCCAAACTAGGGCCATTATATTAAAAGGATTTAGAAAAGAGACACCTGGTGACTTCTCAGAAGACCACGGATTAGATAGTATCGTGGTATAGTAAACATCTTTTGGTTTATCTGCGCAGCCATAATAACACCCTAAACTGCCTCCTTCTCTTTTCTTCTCCTCCCCATCCCCAGGGTGGGACCCTGACCCCGCTGCAGCCAATCAGAATCTCAGCCTCGGGAATTTGGAATTGGTTCTGAGAGACATGGGTTAAGAGGGCCAGAGCAAGGTTCTGTGTGTGTGAGCTTTGACATGGTGACCAGCCAGCCTTGGGATAGACCAGTGGTCGGCAAACTGTGGCTTGCGAGCCGCTCTGTTGACTAATGAGTTTGCGATAGACTAATAGGAATGACAGACAGAACGGACTTAGCTGAAACTGACTGCATACCTGCCTCTGCGGTCACAGAGACCCACTTAAACTACTCTGTATGTATTTTCTTTCTTTCCTCCTTTTTTTGCCTTAAGACAAAGAACCCAGGATTTAGGGATGAGAAAGAGCCGAGGAAAACATACCACCGTGGTGGGGGATGTCGATAGTTGTGGAGGTTGTACGTGTGTTAGGACAGGGGATATATGAGAACTCTCTGTACTTTCTACTCTGTTTTGCTATGAACCTTAAACTGCTCTAAAATTAAAGTTGTTTATTTTTTATTTTTTTATTTTTAGAAAAGAGTCCAGGATATAGGGATCAAGTGATATGAGTTGTTAGGCCAATTTTATTCCAAATTCCTTACTCTGAGGCTCTGGGGCAGGAGCCAGGGTGGACGGCTCCCACAATCACTTGCTCTGGCTGTCAGAGGAGGAACACACCAGGTAATACAGGCCAGGTAATGCTTAGCCAGGAGCTAGGAGGCAGGCCTGGACCTGGAACAGGACAGTGGGCTGGAGGCCAGGGGTCAGAGAAGGAGGTTTTTAGTAGCAGAAATAGTTCTGAGGCAAGTAAGATGCCAGCAGAGCCAAGTAAGGCCCAGAGCAAGGGTAGAGAGCAGGAGGGAAGCAGAGCTAGGCCAGGGTAAGCATGGCAGACGCCCGAGTCTAGCTGAGGTCCTTCCTGTGCTGGTCAGACACATGTCTGGGGACCTGGTCCAGTGGACAGCTAACCAGTTAGGGCGCCCTGGATAAGTCACAGGATCCAACAGGATCTCTCTGGACCATATTTCCTTCCTTAAAAAAAAAATTACACTGAATTACCTCTGGGTTTGCTTTTCTTCTGTAAAATTCTATTTCACCAATAAGGAACAGGAAAAGAAACCACCATTAAGCTGGGTCATAAAAACAAAATATTAATACAAAAAACATAGAGCTTAACTACTGAAATATGAAAGCAAATCTCTCTACTGGAGTTAATTAGAAGCTTCTTTATTCATTAAATTGGAAAACAATGTGCTTATTTTCCAATGAAGATAATTTGCTCTAATTACACGCATTTGTTATCTAATGCTCCTGTCCTCACACTGCTGAGCCCCTCTCTCCTCCAGGTAACTCAATGTGGACAGCTCCTTCTTGCCAAGGGTGGGAGGAACCAGATTACACCACACCCATCTACTTAGCTTCTCAGAGTATCCTCCTACCCAGATCTCATTCTATTCCCACAATTCAGCTAGTGAGCTGGAAGGAGTAACATTAACATATATGCTGCTTGCAAAATTAAGGGAATGTCCCTCTGCATTTTGAAAGGTGACCTGCCAGATTCAGTCATGAAGCAATAAATAAGGCCAAATGTAAATGATACCTGTGTACCTCACTTTATAAAACAGATGTGTGCCTGGAGAAAAGATGAAAGAAGTAAATGCACTGAATTTTTAACTACAATATCGTTCTCTCACTTATGATTTCAGAGAGATTTTATCTGCCCTCAGGATTTCTTTTCTGTAGTAAGAAAACTGTGGCATTCAGTTTTACTTTGCTCTAGATGCTGATAATAATATTCATCACTACCATTCAGAGGGGAGTTGTTGCTTCCTTGAATGTTAGCTTCTGAAGTCATCAGGCAAGGGGAAATCAGCATCAAAATTACCGCTGGAAAGGGAGCCTTACACCTCCCGCAAAGCACAGTCTCCAGGACACAGCCTGTCAGATCCATTGCTGCAGACTAGTATGCATGTGCAATATTTAATGCATATGGAAATGCATGCTACATGATAAAAATATCATTTATGATATTTCTAATTAACCTATTCAGATTGTAATTACTCCCTCTATTTTTCCTCTTGGAGCTGGAGGAGAGTAGCAGGGGTGGGGACAAAAGTGGGGCATGTAGTTCATGAAAGTTAAATGCTGGCTTGCTGCAGTCCCCCTGTACTGGACACCTAATACGTGCCAGGTCTACACAAGCTTCATGTCCCACATCCTCACAACCACTCCTTTAGGTCAGCGGTCAATAACCTTTGTCTGTAGAGCTACATAGTAAATATTTTTTACTTTATAGGCCATAAGGTCTCAGGTACAACTAACTACTCAACTCTGCCATTGCAGTGTGAAAGCAGCCATAAACACTATGTAAACAAGAAGATGTGACTGTGTTCCAATAAAACTTTATTCATAAAAACAAGCAGCAGTGCCCTGGTTGGTGTGGCTCAGTTGGTTGGGTGTGTTCCATGCACCAAAAGGTTGTGGGCTCAATCCCAGATGGGGGACATGTAAGAGGCAGCCCATAAATGTTTCCTCTCACATTATCTCTGTCTCTCTGTCTGTCTCTCTCTTTCTCTTTCTCTCTAAAACAAACAAACAAACAAAAAACTAAATAAAACAGGCAGCAGGCTAGACTTTGGCCCACAGGCAGCAGTTTGCTGATTCTCGCTTTAGATGCACAGTATTATTCCCATCGCTACAAACCAATGATGAAATGAGAAACAAAATGGGGGTGATTGAGCTGCTTGCTCAAGGTCACAAACACGTAGCAGGGCTCAGTGTGCTCCTAATCACCATCATCACTACCACATCCTCGGCATGAGCAGCAGCAGCAGCAGCACTGTCATCACCAACCCCATCATTATCATCACCACCACTACCAGGACCTCACCTTAATCAGAGTTTACTATGTGCCCCTCATTGAGCTCCAGGCTTAGTACATAAATCAACTTGTTTATTCTTCACAACTACCCTACAAAATAGGTACTATTATTATCCCACTTATCAGAGGAGGGCACCCAGCCCCAAAGAGGTTAGAAAGTGTCCAGTATCACCCAGCTAGTGAGTAGCAAAGCCTTGATTTGAATCTGGGCAGTTTGGCCCCAGGGCCTGCACACCTAACCAATAAGTTAGTTATGGTGAATCCACATAATGGAGTGGAATACTATGAAGTTAGAAGAAAAAATAAGCAGGCTCTTTATACATCTTTTTTTCCCTTATATATCTTATCCTATCTAATAAAGAGGGAATATGCTAATTGACACTCATGCAGTCACAAAGATGGAGGCGCCCACAGCCAACAAGGAGGGAATATGCTAATTGACAGCCCCACCCTCAAAGATGGCGGCGCCCACAGACAATAAATTGGGAATATGCTAATTGTCCCACCCTCAAAGATGGCAGTGCCCACAGCCAATAAAGAGGGAATATGCTAATTGACTGCCACGCCCTCAAAGATGGCGGCACCCACAGCCACAGATGGCAGCGCCCAGTCTCCTCAGCCCCACCAGGGCAGCAGGCACACAGCATGGCTGGGCCCACCCCCAGGCGGATCCAGCCACTCCGCACACTGCCTCCAGGGCCCCCCAGTCCTCTCAGTCCCCCAGCCGCCCAGGGCCAGCCCGAGGCACAGGGAAGCCTTGGATGGCCACTGTCCAGGTGCCTAGGGCCGGCATGAGGTGCAGGTGAGCCTCAGATGGCAGCTGCCCAGCCTCCCAGAGCCATCTAAGGCGCAGGTAACCAGGGCTGGCCGAGGCTTGAGCTGCCGGCAGTGGTAGCAGCAGAGGCATGATGGGGACGTCGCCTTCCCTGATTGCCGGATCGCCTCCTGCCCGAGGGCTCCTGGACTGTGAGAGGAGGCAGGCCGAGCTGAGGCAGCCCCCCCGCCCCCGCCGTCCAGTGCATGAATTTTCATGCACTGAGCCTCTAGTCTATACTAATAAAAGGGTAATATGCTAATTAGACAGGACATCACCCAGGCAACCTTCTGGACATCCTTCCAGAAAAAACCACGGTAGTGGGGCTGAGGCAGAGGCAGTTAAGAGCGATCAGGGCGGCAGGGGAGAGCAGTTAGGGTGATCAGGCCAGCAGGGGAGAGCTGTTAGGGGGATCAGGCCGGCAGGGGCGAGCAGTTAGGATTAATCAGGCAGGCAGGCAGAGAGGTTAGGGGCAATCAAGCAGGCAGGCAGAGGCGGTTGGGGCGATTGGGCAGGCAGGGGAGCAGCTAGGGGCATCAGGCAGGCAGGCAGAGTGGTGAGGGGCAATCAGGCAGGCAGGCAGGTGAATGGTTAAGGAGCCAGCAGTCCTAGATTGTGAGAGGGATGTCCGACTGCCAGTTTAGGCCCGATCCTGCAGGCATTGGGCCTGAACCGGCAGTTGGAGATCCCCTAAGGGGTCCCAGATTGGAGAGGGTGCAGGTCAGGCTGAGGGACACCCTCCCCAGCATAATTTTGTGCACCAGGCCTCTAGTCCTATATAATAAAAGGGTAATACGCAAATAGACCAAATGGCAGAACAACCGAACAACCAAAGCGTAATATGCTAATGATATGCTAAGGCTGCTCAACCACTCGCTATGACATGCACTGACCACCAGGGGGCAGTCAACTGGTTGACCAGTCGCTATGATGTGCACTGACCACCAGGGGGCAGATGCTCTGATTGGTAGGTTAGCTTGCTGCTGGGGTCCAGCCAATTGAGCGAGATAGGCCAGACACGCCCTGGAGCCCTCCCACGGTCCCTCCCTGGCCCAATCGTACACTGGTGGGGTCCGTCAGCCTGGCCTGCACTCTTGCAATCCGGGACTCTTCAGAAGATATCGGAGAGCCGGTTTCAGCCCGATCCCCCAGGTCACTCCCCTTGGGAGGTCACCAGATGCAGGGATCATGGCTGGCAAGCACTGCTGTGGCAGCGTAAGCCTCTCCCGATCAGGACTGATTGGTAGGCACAGTGGAGAGGATGAGCAGGAGCGGCAATAGGAGCTGCAGGCAGCGTTGGACTGCGGGTTTCAGCCCAATCCCTGCAGGCCACCCAGGACCACCCCCCCCCCGTGCATGAATTCGTGCACCAGGCCTCTAATAGATAATATGTTAAGTGAAAAAATCAAGGGGTGGAAAGTTTAAATAGCATGCAATTTTTCTTTAAGAAAGAGGGAAAATAAGAATGTATACTCATATTGGTTTTATGGGTACAAAAAACACCTGGAAGGCACATGCACAGGAGTAGCTTCTTCAATGTATGTTTTCTTTTTTTTTTTTTTTAAGATTTTTTATTGATTTTTAGAGAGAGAAGTGAAAGGGAGAAAAACATTGATGTGACAGCGAAATATTAATCAGCTGCCTCCTGCATGCCCCTCACGGAGGCTCGAGCCCATGTGCCCTGACAGGGAATCAAACTGGCAACCCTTCAATGCATGGGATGATACCCAACCCACTGAGCCACACCAGCCAGGGCTCAATGTATATTCTTTATACAGTAGGTCCACGGGTTACATCGGAGATCTGTTCCTATGGCGCAATGTAACGCAATTTCGCCGTAAGTCAGAACCCACCTACATAAGCACCTACATCACTCACATGGAGCACGTACACAGCAGTAATGAAGTGAAACAGTAAAAACAATTTAAAAGAAAGATAACAATTCCTGACCTTTACTTGTGGTAAATAAATAATAAAAAACATAAAGCACATATGTACATATGTCAAAATAATGGAACATTTTTTAAATAAATAAATGGGAGTTGGCGACGTAACCACGAAAGAATGTACGTCAAGTCCGACATAACCTGAGGACTGCCTGTATTGATTTTATTTTTGCTTTATAAAAAAATTCTTAATTGTTGAATGTATTACATATGTCCCCCATTTCCCCCCATTGACCCCTTCTAGCCCCCATCCCCCATCCCCGCCCCAGGCCTCCACCACCCTATTGTCTATGTCCATGGGTTATGCATATATGCATACAAGATCTTCGGTTGATCTCTTCTTAGCCCCCACCCCCACCTTCCCTTTGAGATTTGACAGTCTGTTCCATGCTTTTATGTCTCTGGATCTATTTTGTTCAACAGTTTATTTTGTTCATTAGATTCCACATGAGTGAGATCATGTGATACTTATCTTTCTCTGACTGCCTTATTTCCCTTAGCATAATGTTTCCAGGTCCCTCCATGCTGTCTCAAAGGGTAAGAGATCCTTCTTTTTTACTGCTGCATAGTAGTCCATGGTGTAAATGTACCACAGCTTTTTTATCCACTCATCTACTGATGGTACTTGGGCTGTTTCCAGCTCTTAGCTAGTGTAAATTGTGCTACTATGAACACAGGGGTGCATACATTCTTTCTGATTGCTGTTTCGGGTTTCTTGGGATATAATCCTAGAAGTAGGATCACTGGGTCAAATGGCAGCTCCATATTTAATTTTTTGTGAAAACTCCATACTGTTTTCCATAGTGGCTGCACCAGTCTACATTCCCACCAGCAGTGTACTAGGGTTGCCTTTCCTCCACATTCTCGCCAGCACTTGTCATTTGTTGATTTGTTGATGGTAGCCATTCTGACAGGTGTGAAGTGATTATTTTTACTTTTGAATGACTTTATTTGGATCTATTTCCTATTCAAGAAAGTAAAATAAAGTAAAAATATTAAATTTCCAAAGGCTGATTGAAATTTTTAAAAGATATAACATAATGAGAAATGCTGTAAGCCTTCCCATCTGAGGTCTGGGAGGGGGTGGTCTGTGGGAGGGAGATGAAGTACCCTCCATGAACCTTGGGGGCCCAAAGCTTGCAGGAAAGAGAACACAATATTTTCAGAGAACAAACTGCCTTCTTTTAAGAAATTAATCTGTAATGCATGAGAGATAAGAATGAAGTGACAAAATGGTTTCAGGAAACAATTTCTTAGCTAAGCCAATAGGCTACGGTGACCTGCTCATTTATTTGAGGGCAACATTTGTTTTTTTAAATATATTTTTATTGATTTCAGAGAATGGAGAGGGAGAGAGAGAAACATCAATGATGAGAACCATTGATTGGCTGCCTCCTGCACACCCCACACTGGGCATCAAGCCCATAACACAGGCACGGAATTGACCGGGATTGAACCCAGGACCCTTTAGTCCACAGGCTGATGCTTCTCTATCCACTGAGCCAAATCAGCTAGGGCGAGGGCAAAGATTTGTGAAATAGCTAGACAAAATGAAAAATGAAAAAGAAAAGGGAGGAAAATTGGGGCCTATTCTAATGTGTTGTCTGGAAATCATGGTTACCTAGTGCTTCCTGAGCATTACACTGTTGGGTTTGCCCAGCTAATAGCTCTTGGGATTCCCTGTCATGTGTAACACAAAGCCACCCAAGGTCACAGAGCAAGGAAGGAGAAGAACTTGGGTTAGCAATGAGTCAGTCTAGCTGCTCAGCCAGTGTTCGCACAACCCTGCTGCCTGCCTGCTCATGCACACCCTGCCCCCACCTCCACAGGCCTTCAGCCCCATCCCAGCTTCCTGAACTTTGATCCTGGCTTCAACCTACAGCCTTTGCAAAGACAAGTGTGGCAGAGTAAAAGGGGACAGGATGGGGACAGGGCAGCATGGAGAGCACCTGCCCAGCTTAATGGAGAATCACTATTGGGCTCCAGTAGCAGGTTGCCAAGCAGAAATGTGGGCTCAGGTTTGTTCGATTAAATTTTTCCAGAGAAGTCCAGTTTTATGAGAAAGCTCCTAATTTTTTTTAAATAGGAAGTTTGTTTTATTTTGGTAAGATTTTTAAATTAAATTTTAGAGAGAGAAGAAGGGAGAATGAGAAAGAGAAACACTGATGTGAGACTGGAACATCAACCAGTTGCCTCCTGCACATTCCCTACCAGGGATTAAGCCCAAAACCTAGGCATGTGCCCTGACCAGGAATCAAACCTGCAACCCTTCAGTGCACAGGATGACCCCCAACCAACTGAGCCACACCAGCCAGGGCAAAGATTCTACTTTTTAAATGCTGATAAGTAATTCAAAAAGAATTTTAAGCTCTGTACAGTCCCAACAAAACAGGCTTCAAGTTTGCTATCTAAGAGGTAACTAGGCAGAAGACTGGAAAATCTCTGGCTCATCCCATTATCTATATATATAAGAGGCTAATATGCTAAGTGTCTGACCATCCGACCAGTCGCTGTGACACGCACTGACCACTAGGGGGAAGATGCTCAACGCAGGAGCTACCATGACGTGCACTGGCCATTTACAGAGAAACGGCACTGCGGACCTGGTGCCCACAAAGTAACACTCGGCTTCCCCCAAGTGGGACACAGGCCCCCCCCTGGAGTGACAGCCCACCAAATTGCAACCGATGCTGCCAAGACCCCATGGCACAAAATTCAGCCCTCAGCCAAGCCCAGCCTGGAAACAGTGGCTGTGAATGCCAGGTAAAAACACCACATAGCAATGCCCGGCTTCCTCTCCCTGGCGACGACTAGCCTCCTTGCAGTTTCTTCAGCCCAGGAACACAACTTGCTTTATAGCCAGGTGCAAACATTTCACACTTTGACCATTTATGTCTGTGAAACAGAAAGGAGGCAGGTGTCATGTTTTCCCATGCCTCATCTCATTTGATCCTCACAGAAGTCCTGGAGTAGGAAGACAGGAGACTCGGTGGAATCCTATTTTCTTTTCATTAGCCGGAAAATGGAGATTTAGAAAGCTTAGAAACTTAACCCAACTGAGAAGAAGAAATGGTGGACCTTGAAAATGACTTCAGCTTTTCTCACTGCGCAGAATATAGTCAAACACTGCTGCAGTTAAATATTTTACCCTTTGTTCTCCCTGTGTGATCTACAGTAATAATCTGCTTTGTGTTGATATTTACTGCTGTGTTGCTGGCAGTTACCTGAAAGAGAAGTTGGGGTGCTTCACCAGGCTGGAAAAAGTTTAGCTAAATCAGAAAGCAGGCCTAATTAAGCAAGTTTATTCTATACTAGAGGCCCAGTGCATGAAAATTCATGCACTGGAAGTGGGGGGGTCCCCCCAGCCTGGCCTGCCCGCTCTCACAGTCCAGGAGCCCTCAGGGGCGGGAGGTGACCCAGCAATCTGGGGAAGGTGATGCCCCCAATCACACCTCTGCTGTGCCATTGCCAGCAGTGCAAGCCTCAGTCGGCCCTGGTTACCTGAGCCCCGGACGGCCCTGGGCAGCTGGGCAGCCAACATCTGAGGCTTGCCTGCACCTCGGGCATCGGCTGGGCAGCCAACATTTGAGGCTTGCCTGCGCCTAGAGCTGGCCCGAGGCGGCTGGGCAGCCGACATCTGAGGCTTGCCTGCACCTCGGGCATCGGCTGAGCAGCCACCTTCCAAGGTTTGCCTGTGCCTCAGGCCGGCCTTGGGTGGCTGGGGGGCTGAGAGGACTGGGGGACTCCGGAGGCAGGTGCGCAGAGCAACCAGACCCACCTGGGGACGGGCCCAGCCGTGCTGTGTGCCTGCCGCCCCGACGGGGCTGAGGGGACTGGGCACCGCCATCTTGTGGCTGTGGGCGCCACCATCTTGGAGAGCGTGGCAGTCAATTAGCATATTTCCCCATTATTGGCTGTGGGAGCCACCATCTTTGTGAGGTCAGTTAGCATATTCCCTTTTTTCCTATTTTTAAAAAATATATTTTATTGATTTGTTACAGAGAGGAAGGGAGAAGGATAGAGTTAGAAACATTGATGAGAGAGAAACATCGATTAGCTGCCTCCTGCACGCTCCCCACTGGGTATGTACCCACAACCAAGGTACATGCCCTTGACTGGAATCAAACCTGGGACCCTTGAGTCCGAAGGCCGACGCTCTATCCACTGAGCCAAACCGGTTAGGGCTAGCATATTCCCTCTTTATTAGATAGGACTAGAGGCCCAGTGCATGACATTCGTGTTCTGGGGGAGTCCCTCAGCCCAGTCTGCACCCTGTCACAGTCCAGGATCCCTCAGGGGATCACTGTGCTCACCAGTCGTGAGTCTGGCTTCTGGCTGAGCGGCACTCCCCCTGTGGGAGCACACTGACCACCAGGAGGCAGCTCCTGCATTGAGTATCTGCCTCTGGTGGTCAGTGCACATCATAGCGACCAGTCGTTTCACTGTTCAGTCGATTTGCATATTAGGATTTTATTATACCTATCCTTTATAATAAAAGCCTAATATGCAAATAGACCGACCAACAGAACGACCGGTCACTATGATGCACACTGACCACCAGAGGGCAGATGCTCAATGCAGGAGCTGCCCCCAGCCCTCAGGCCCCAGGCCAGCCAAGGTGGGTGCCAGCAGGCAGGGGCCCCCCCAGTTGCCCTGCTGGTTGCCCCACAGATTGGCTCTGATTGCCAGCCAGGCCTAGGGACCCTACCTGTGCATGAATTTCGTGCATTGGGCCTCTAGCATTTATATAGAGAGCCAGGGCCATAACATCCAAAATGACCGAAGGCTCGACCAAATGCCAGGCAGCATGCACAGCAGGCGAGTGGACTGAACTGCTGACCTCTCGGGGAGAGAGAGAGGTGGGGCTGTTCAGCAGCGACAGTGACTGCTGGCAAGGCCCAGAGAGAGAAGCAGGGTGATCACCTCTCTCTGGGCCTTGCCAGCAGCCAAGCCTCTCTCTCTTTCTCTCTCTCTCTTCCCCCCGCCCCGCCCAGAGGTCAGTTCAGCCCGCTCGCCAGCAGCCTGGGGCAGCTGCTGATCAGCCCCACCTCTATGATCAGGCCCGGAGATAGGCCCGGAGATGCTGACTGGCATAGAAACCGACCAATCAGAACCAAATCTGGGTGACTGCGAGGAGCCAATGGCTGCCTAGGAGGCGGAGCTTTTGACGCTGACTGGCATAGAAACCAACCAATCAGAACCTACTCTGGGTGAACTGCAAAGGCAGAACCTAAGGTGGGGGCTGAGGAGGGGTTTTAAGGGCAACAGCTGTTTGGTGTAAGGTGTAAGAAAGTGATTCAATTTTTTAATAACCAGTTTGGCAGTATAGTGCATATGGCTGGCTATCAGTCCAGATATAGGTATTATGTGTTTTTGTGTGCCAAGAGCATCTCCTCCTTCTGAAAAAGGCTTTTCCCCCAATTTAAGCAATCCTATCCTATATAATCTATCTATACTAATAAAAGGGTAATATTCTAATTAGACCATGTTGACCGGCCATCTTCCAGACATCTGACTTCCTTCTGGACAAAGCCATGGTGGGGACCAAGGCAGAGGCAGTTAGGGGCGATCAGGCCTGCAGGGGAGAGCAGTTGGGGGCAAGATCAGGCCAACAGGGGAGGGCAGTTAGGGGCAATCAGGCAGGCAGGCAGGCAGAGGCAGTTAGGGGCAATCAGGCAGGCAGGCAGGCAGGCAGGTGAGTGGTTAGGAGCCAGTTATCCCGGATTGCAAGAGGGATGTCCCAGATTGGAGAGGGTGCAGGCCGGGCTGAGAAACCCCCTGCCGTGCACAAATTTCATGCATGGAGGACCCCCCCCCCCGGTGCACAAATTTCGTGCACCAGGCCTCTAATAGGATATATAAAAGGCTAAGTTGACTTGCACATGCATGATACATATAAAGCTCTTGCTGGCACCAATCGCATGCATGTGTCTCGATCTATATTGTCAATCGTGAATTTGGTTGACACTTCTATTATAGAGAAAGGGCAAATAGCAATATTAAAATATTTCTTCTAATTAATTTCCTTTCAATGTGCACCACGCCACTAGTTTCTTCATCTCAATGCGTGGGCCCTTTTATTGGAAGGGCCCATGCACTGAGCTCTTTAAGGAAATCTCATCATAACCATAGAAATCTATCAGACAAAGAGCATGACTGTTTGGAAGCCAGGTAAAAAGATTGGCTCTAAGACACAATCTCCTCTTCAAGTCCCATGCACACCTCCAGGCTGGTTCTGGGCCTTTAAATTACTTCTGTCTTCTGAAGGCCTGGAACAATATCCCCGTCACTTTTTCTTTGCATTTCCTGTGTAAATCAAATTCCCAGGGCCCGGTTTAACGCCAAATTACCTGAGATAAACAAGTCACACTAAGATCTTCTTTTCTTTTCCAAACCTAAACAACAGCTGGAAGCTGGAAATGGTTATTTATAACCTGCACACCAATACATGCGTTTGCTTGGTTTACTGGTAGAAATGCTTAGCCGTGCATTCTGTGGCCGGCCTAATAGATGGGAGGCTGGGGACAATGCTGCGCAGTGGCTAGAGGGTAGGCTATGGGGTCAGTCTGTCTGCTCAGCCAATCATTACCTGTTTGGCAATCCTAATTGTCCCCATTCCATTACAGCAAGCATGTCAAACTCATGGCCCACGAGCCGCATTCCTCATTTATTTGGCCTGTGTTAGCCTTTGAGTTTAACATGCTTGCATTAGTCAATTGTCAGGGTTAAGATAGTACATGTGAAACACTTAGACTAGTGATCTGTGCATAGTAGGCACTTAGCACTTAGTAGTTCCCTCACCCTGAAACAGCAGACTGGTCGTGGATCTCAGCAAGTTCTGTTGCACTCTAGCAAACAAACCTGTCCACTCCTTGCCATCCTCCCTCCGTGAGCTGTCATCTTTCTCACTAGCCACTTGGTGGGTCTCTTGCCTCCACTATTGCTGGGCTTTTCCCACGGAAACCATCTAAAACTAAGCCTGTATCTCGTCTGCTTGACGCACCAGTATTTCCCCCTCCCCTTGCTCACTTTCACACACAGTCCTGCTCCTTGGACTCAGGATTCCTTCCTGCCTTGCAGCCTTTGCCATCCTCTTAGTCTTCTCATCAATCAGATCTCCACTTAAAGGGACTTTAAGCACAGCACTATTGTTAATATGTTTGAGGTCTGTCTCCTCCACTAAAAAATCAGCTTTGAGAAATCGGAGGCTGCTGTCTGGGTTTTTTATCACAGAATTTCCCACACCTGGAACAGTGCCTGGAATGGAGTAGACATCAGTAGACCTTTCTGAAACCGATAACTGAGTGTATGAAATTTCTGAATGGACAATGCTGGAAGGGACAGGAGGCAGGATGACTTCTAGAACTGCTGGAAAGACTTCTTCTCTCACAGTGTGCTTTTCTGACCCTTCCCCCTGCTCTTTCTGAGACGGTGAAGCGAAATGTGACACAGTAAGTTTAATACACCATTAGAGATAATTGAAAAATATTTTTTTTCATGTGAAATTAAGTAAATACCACACCTCTGTAATCTAATCAATGGCCTATGTGACAGCATGCTTCCAGGCCAAAATGTACTTTGGTCTACTTCTGTATCCACCACACAAGGTCCCAAACCCATTCCCACTTCACACCCCACCCCACCTCATCCTCCCATCCCAAACCCCGAAAGAATACAAGTGAAGACACTGCATTTATGAAAATACAGGATGTGGCAAAAGTAAGTTTACAGTGGTGAGTACAGGCAACACAAAGTTTATTCTTGCTATTATTAATTATTATATTACTTTCCACATGCACACTCTAAACCTACTTTTACTCCACCCTATATGTGTGCATGTGTATGTGTATCCAAAATAAAGTATTTGTACCCTACCCCTCAAATATAATCCTGCTGAACCTTGGAAAACACAAGAAATAGAGCATGAGATTCCCCTGGAATCCTAAGGAAAGAGATGCAGGTTTTTTTCTTGTAATTTGATAGCTAATTTTTACTGAACCTATTAAGTGCTAGGCACCATTCTAAGGTCTTTAGATGAATGAATTTATTTGATTCTCAGCCCTCTGGGAAGGTCCTACTATTAATCTCCATTTTACAATTTAAGACTCTAGGCACTGAGAGGTAAGAGTTCTTGGAATTCTAACCCCCTCAGTCTGATTAACAAACTCTGCTCCTTCCACTCCTCTCCAGAATATGGCCCAGATGGATAGCACCAAGAGAAAGGGAGAGAGGGAGAAAGCAAGAGAGAAGGGAGAGATAAGAGAGGAGAAGAGTGAAAGAAAGGGAAAGAAAATAAATGAATCTAATTCTCTGCCTTGGTTTGTCATGGTTCTAATCTGAAGGTTTAAAATGAAATCTCCATCTCAAAGGAAGCAAGCTGCAGAACTTCCCAAGGAGGGGGCTAATTAGGAGGACGGCTTGGCAGGTGGGGGAAGGCCCCACTGGACTGAACGGATATGGGCCTGTTCTCCTTCTCCTGGGCTGTCCATCAGGGGCACTTCATTCCTCATGCCTTGGCCTTACCCCACCTGCCAATAACAGTAATCAGACTAGATCTAAAGGCTGAGTCCAGTCCACAGACATTTGCCTGGTCTCCATGATAGTAAAAAAAATATTTTTCAGAGAATAGTTAAATTGCACTTAAAATTCCCAAGTTCTAGATTATTTTGAAAAAAATAAAAAACACGGAAAGATCTGGCAACACAGGCTTGCATTCCTGCCTGGCAACAGTTGTCAGGAGCTGAGGACAATGGCCTGCCAGATGGCCTGATGCCCTCTGGATCCCCACCCCACAGGTTGTCTCCCTGCCAGTGAGGTCAAGTCCAAGTTGCCATTTATCAGCAGATCTGAGAAGTTTTCTTTCCCTACAGTGAAGATGAAAGTGATAGCTCATGTGCTCAGGTCTCCAGCAAAAGTGAGAACCTCCACCTCCACCACCCTCATTGTCTTGCAGCTGACACTGACATATGGACTTCCTATGTACCAGGCCTTTACGTAATTTATTAATGCAACGAATTCTCAACAACCCCAGGAAGAGGATATAGCTATTATCTCTATAGATGATGGAGAGAGGGGAAAAAAGTGCATTTCAAGAAATTAGTAGACTCTCAGTGGGGATGGGAGGGAACAAGAAGAGATTGGCCAAAGAATATGTATACATATATTCATAACCCATGGACACAGACAATAAGATGGGGAAGGTCTGGAGTGGGGTGGGGATTGGGTGGAGGGGGACAAAAATGGAGAAAAGAGACATCTGTAATAAAAGACATATACAATAAATAATAATAATTACTTAATTAGTTAATTAATTAATTTAAAGAAATTAGTAGCCAATAGATTTCTTTACAAAAATGAAGAATATTCCCAGGTATGCAAAGTGTATTTAGGCATTGGAAGAATCTGGCATAGAGCTGCATAATGAAATAAATCCTGGCCACTGCAGTCATTTATATTACCTGCCTGTTCCCTACAGGCTTCTAACCTGTGACCCCTGCATGGGATTCCCAGGATCCTGAAATACATCAGTCATCACAATGGGATCCTGGACTAGATGTCAAGTCCCTTCCAGCTCTAACTTTCTATGCTTTTAGGTGGGTTCATAAAATGTACCTAATTAGTTTGGGACTCCTTGGAGCAGAAACACACACACACAACTGCAAGTTCACTCAGACTTGAGAAAAGTGTGGTGGTGCCTGCAGAGCTCCTCCTATGTTAGGGACCAGACAGCTGTGGTTGTCCAACCTCCTGCCAGGTGCTGCATTCACCCATAACTGTCCTGTTCTCAAAGGACATGTTAAGTCAGGGCTGTCTCCAGAGGATCCATCAGCTAAGGGTGGTCAAGGTAGTATCGGGTTCCAAAATGAGGTGGTGAGACAGGCCAGTAAGCCAGGCCCAGTGGAACAGAAACTGAGACAGACAGCTGAAGGTCACCTCCCCAGAAATAACATCTAGGCCTCAGTTGTATTTCAGCTCGTCTCAGAAAAGCAGCAAAAAGAGGTGGGGGACACCAGGACCTGCTGTAATGAGTAACAACCCTCACACTGACCAATCAAGTGGAAACTACAACCCTGAAAGAGCATTCCTGAAAAACTGATGAATATTCTGCTGAAACCCTTCCCTAAGATGAGAGAGAAAAAGAGAGATAAAAGCCTCAAGACAATGGATCCACTGTGCTCTCCGTCTGGGGAACAGCCCCCAACATTCCCTTCCTCTCTTATTCCCCCACAGGCCTGCATCTCCTAAACTCTAAGGGTTCCCAGGAGACTTGCAACCTGGGGAGGGATGGGCAGCAGCAGCAGCTCATCACAGGTTAATCTCTTGACCCTGTTCCCAAGGCCCCGTTTTCTCTGACTTTCCAGAGAGCTAGGGCAGCCCAGCCTAGGTTCTCTTGTTGTTTCTTCTACACTAAACCCTTCCTTGTTTTACTGTCTCCAGCTTTAGTAAACATTCCCTCACAGTCACCTGAACTCATGTGGTGACATTTTCCTACACAAAGTCAACGAGGGGGGTTGGCCAGCTGGGGAGGGATTGTGGGAAGGCTCCAGGGCGTGTCTGGCCTGTCTCGCTCAGTCCCGATCGGCTGGACCCCAACAGCAAACTACCGGCCACCCTGGGCAGACCGGCTCAGGGTCAGGTCTGCTTTCCAATAACAGCAGGACATGAGAGTGACAGTGACTTCCCTGAGAGAGGAAGTGGGGGGAGGACAGGAAGGTGACTGAGTAGCGGGAGAACAGATTAAACACAGTAAAGAAAGGTAGCTAGGACAGGGCTTATTATTAGGACTAGTTTGAATACTCCACCTGACAATGCCTGAGGGACCAAACTTGTCCACTAGAGGAAGAGGAACCAACCAGGTCTCTGGAGGCTTGGCCTGGAGACTTGGTTACAAGGATCTTTTCTCTGTCTGCTTTATGGAGACTGGCCAACAATTCACTAAGGGACAAATTGGTTCATCCCTTTCCTGGTTACGATGTCAACCCAGCAAACACTCATAGACATCTCCCTGTACCTGTCCTTAGGCCAAGTGTTGGACATACAAAGGAACAAAAGTGGGTCTCTACCCTTAAAGAAGAAGAAAGGTACGAAGTCCAATACCTGTGATAGCATGATGCATGAGAAGCTATGGGATCCTGCCATGTAGGAGGAAATAATTCTGCAAGTATTAATTAATTCTGTACCACAATCTACAGTGTGGAGGTGACTTGAAAGAAGGGTGGCAGGGAACACATCACTGGCAAGGCAGGGAGTTAGAAGAGAATATGGTGTGCCCAAGAGATAGCCAGCTTTCCAAGGTGTGTCATGCAGGGTTTGAAATCTCAGGTGCCTGCAGGGTTGGGACAATATTCTCAATACAAAAAGTGAACACTTGATAACTGGCACCACTAGTCAGAAGAGGCCAAATTGTCATTACAAATCAACTATTGAGGTGGCCACTATTCAGTGCTAAGGACCTGGGCTGTGATGGAAGACAGGCCCACTGGGGCCAAAGCACCATTTCCTCTGGAGACTGAAAAGGCCAGGCTTTAATGGGAAATCTCTATTTTTAAATATGGGAAAACTCAGCTATGGACCCAGTTCAGCCCACTATAAAAACTCTGGGCATGAGTGGGTGGATGATTATTTAAAGATGAGATTGGAGACCAGAAGACCAACTAAGAATACGGGCAAGGGGGAACAGCTTCCCCAGGAAAATTCTCCACTTAAATGTGCTACGTTCACAGGGCAATTGTTAAGACTACAAGGGTCAGGCGGTGGGACATCATAAGTCGTCCTGTGGCACTGAAGACAACGGATACTTTCTTAACCTACATAATAAAAGCCTAATATGCTAAGTGTCCCGTGGTACAGTCAGCCGTTCAACCAAAGTGTAATATGCTAATGATATGCTAAGGCTGCTCAACCACTCGCTATGATGTGCACTGACCACCAGGGGGCAGACAGTCGACCAGTCACTATGACATGCACTGACCACCAGGGGGCAATGCTCCAACCTGGTAGATTGGTTTGCTGTTGGGGTCTGGCCGATCGGGACTGAGCGAGACAGGCCAGACATGCCCTGGAGCCTTCCCACAATCCCTCCCCAGCTGGCCAACCTCCCACATCACTCCCCCGGTCCCTCAGCCTGGCTTGTGCAGTCTCGCAATTCAGGACCCCTCGGGGGATGTCAGAGAGCCAGTTTCAACCCGATCCTGCAGGCCAGGCCGAAGGACCCCATTGGTGCACAAATTCGTGCACCAGGCCTCTAGTACTGTTTATCAGCTTTTTCTCAGATTAAAACTAAAAGATAAGTAAAGCACAGTATGGCACCCATGAAGTCCATAGGGATTTTCAAAATTGTCCAAGTGAAAGGAGTTTAAAGACAGGAAAGGCAGTTTTAGGGAAGGAGGGTCCAGGGCAGGGGAATGTATACGCGATGGGCAGAGACAGCGCCAAGCTGCCAGTTTATTTATAAGAATGTTACAAGATAAGGGAAAGAGAGAAAAGGGGGGCACCAGGTGGGCTTTGAAACTTTGGAACTGATACCATGTAAGGAAAAGAGGGGAAAGGAGACAATTAAGAAAGCACAGGGGAAGGGGTCTAATTAGAATGTAGCATATATAGACAAAGAGCTGCCAGCATTTATAAACCTGTAAACAGAGACTCAGAGGACTGTTTGGTGTTTTTTTCTTCCCATTTTAGAGGTGGGGGGAGAGAACTCTCCTATTTGGGGGACCTCTCCCCAAGGGGGAGTTTATATATGCTTGCAATAAACTTCCACATTTTTGTTAAAATCTTTTAGTCCATGAATTTTATTCTTCAAACTTCATAGAACAAGAACCCACAATGAGAGTCCAGTTTGCCATTCTGCATATCACAAGTTCATACTAGAGCAGGATTGTAACTTCATATGCCTCTGGGGCCCAGCCAGGTACCAGATGCAATGAGAGAAGCCAGTTAGGTAGGTACTGTGATGACCTGGACAGTGTCTCTCCCTTCTCCACTCTGCTCCAGCTGTAAGGGAACTGAGGCCAGGCAGAATTCTAATTTAGAGTCAACAGACTTTAATTGATATTTTAAAGACAATACCATAATCAGATATTTATGGGAAATCTCCTGATTTTTCAATGTTAAGAACTAATTCAAAAATTTAAAGAACAAAACATTATGGGCCAAATAAACATGCCTGTGGGCTGTATTTCAGCCAGAGACTCCCAATTTGTAATATCTGCCATAAAGAATTCATTTTTAAATTTGCTGTATCTCTATTTTTAAAGGATTAAAAATTTAACTTATATCCTATATAATAAAAGCCCAGGGACCAAACGGTGGACCAACCAGAACGACCGGTTTACCAGTTGCTATGACACGCACTGACCACCAGGGGGAAGATGCCCAATGCAAGAGCTGCCCCCTGGTGGTCAGTGCACTCCCACAGTGGAAGCGCTCTCAGCTGACAGGGATGAGTGATGCTCCCACAGCGGGCTAATCCCCGCAGGCCACACCCCCTCCACCAGTGCACGATTCCCATGCACCGGGCCTCTAGTATAAAAATAATCAACTTCACAGAAATATTTGAGACTAATACAATGAACTCCTATTTACCCTTCACCTGGATTCAATCTTACTCATCTTGAAATCTCTGCATGCCAGGGCCCAAAGGCACTAAAATGTTGAGGAGTCAATGAATGAATGCCCTGAGGAAAAATAAGCAAAACACTGTGCCAACTCCCGTTAGCTAAAACAACAGGGTGGAATGAATGGCAAAAATATCAAGAGGAAAGAAATGAATCAGATTCAAGATAGGAACCAAGGAAGGAAAAGAGAACAGACACAAAGACTACATGGACCACACATTTATTTTGCCTGCTGAACACCTGCTTTGTTTTATTTGGCTTTTTCGTTTTACTTGGCTTATTTTGTGTAGTAAGAGAAATAGACAAATCCCCAGTAGTCCAGGTAAAAACCACACAAGAACAGAAGAGACCAGACATGCTGACACCATACTTTCTATAAAACCTTACTGATTCAACCGTCACCCGTTTTGTAGCTTGTGATTATTTATACAAGCCAGGCTAAATTTCATCAGAGCATTATTAATTCTTTGAGAGAGTTTGCTAAGCAAATGAACAGTATAAACAGGGAAATGTTAAATATTTGTTCTGGGGCGGGGAGCAAAAGCAAATGAGCAGCTTTAAAATCCTTTGTAATTATATTGATGTGCTGAACTTTTGTCTAATTATTATGTTCCTTGAAAACTGAGAATTTTTTTTCTAAACCACCTCATACTTTTTTAAAAAATATATTTTATTGATTTTTTACAGAGAGGAAGGGAGAGGGATAGAGAGTTAGAAACATCAATGAAAGAGAAACATCAATCAGCTGCCTCCTGCACGCCCCCTTCTGGGGATGTGCCTACAAACCAAGGTACATGCCCTTGACCGGAATCGAACCTGGGACCCTTCAGTCTGCAAGCCGATGTTCTATCCACCAAGCCAAACCGGTTAGGGCAAAACCATCTCGTACTTTTAAAGCACTAGAAGAAATCTGACTTTAGAATCCAAGATGGCGGCGTAGGTAAACACCTAAACTGCTGCCTCGCGCAACAATTTCAAAAATTCAACTAAAAGACAAAACGTCTATCACCCAGAACCACGGGAAAGCTGGCTGAGTGGAAGTTCTACAACTAGAAGGAAAGAGAAAAGAGCATCGAGACGTGCACGAGCGCTGAAAAGCTGAGGTACGGAGGCGCGTGATCCGGGCTGGCGGCGGGTGTTGCTTTTTTCAACCCAAAGGGAGACAAGCCCCCGATTACTCTGAAATCCAGTTTCTGGGGAGACGCGGGGGACCCAAACTCCTACGGGGAGAAGCTGGACTGTCTGCCAGTGAGGGTGGCTTATTTGCAGAGCTGCGCGCAGGAATAATTGTTTACGGCACTGGGGCACGGGACTCCGTGACGCCCTTGGGGACACAGAGCCTGCTAACTAGCAGCCATTGCTGTTTGCCACGCCCTAACCTAGTGACGCCCTGAGGCCCCGCCCTGCACAACCTACAAACCCACCCAAGCTCCAAGCAGCAGCGTTAGCAGAAGAAAGCCCCGCCCTATCGCAGCTTAACCTAGCAAACTTGCAGCCTGGGTCAGACAGCTCCAAAACCTCTAAACCCCAAGCAAAGAGGAGAAAACTGTAGCTCTCACTGTAGCTCCTGCTGGATGGCCACAGACAGTAGCTGACCTGCACCCCATTGGAGATCCAGAAGCCAGTGTACCTAGTGGTCAGAGTGAGACACCAGATTTCAACTCCTCACATCCATAAGTGACACATTCAAAGGCAGACTCAGTGAGCACCAAAGCCCCACTGAAACAAGTCCTACCCCATAAGTGTGTCTTCAGCGCAGCAGTTCTTCCATTATAGACACAGTGAGTGCTCACAGCTAATTGGCCTGGAGGTCAATTCCTCCCAGTGTACCAACAGCAATTAAGGCTTTAACTGCATCAAGTCTTCGCACTCAGCCCACAAAGGGGTGTACCAAGAGTGTCCACATCAGGTGATTGGGGAGGCTGAGCTACTGCCCCCTATAGGTCACCTACCACACAAAGCTACTCCATCAACACAGGGAAGCAGCCAAAATGAGGAGACAAAGAAACATGTCACGAATGAAAGAAACGGAGGAAAGCAAACTACTGGATGACATAGAGTTCAGAACCACATTTATAAGGTTACTCAAGAATCTTCTTAAAACAGCTGAGAAACTTGATGAGACCTTCAAGGAGCTTAATGAGAATGCCAAAAAAATGGAAAAGGATCAGTCAGAAATGAAGCATACACTGTCTGAAATAAAGAATATACAGAAACTCAACTGTAGATCAATGTACCCCAAGAATCAAACCAAAGATCTGAAATATGTGGAAACAAAAAACATCCAACCAGAAAAACAAAAAGAAAAAAGAATCCAAAAATATGAAGATAGTGTAAGGAGCCTCTGGGACAACTTCAAGCGAACCAACATCCGAATTTTTGGGGTGCCAGAAGAAGGGAGAGAGCAAAATATTGAAAACCTATTAGAAGAAATAATGACAGAAAACTTTCCCTGCCTGGTGAAAGAAATAGATGTACAAGTCCAGGAAGCGCACAGAACCCCATACAAGAGGAATCCAAAGAGGACCACACCAAGACACATCATAATTAAAATGCCAAGGGCAAAAGACAAAGAGAGAATATTAAAAGCAGCAAGAGAAAAACAGTTAATTACCTACAAGGGAGTACCCATACGACTGTCAGCTGATTTCTCAACAGAAACTATGCAGGCCAGAAGGGAGTGGCAAGAAATATTCAAAGTGATGAGCAGCAAGAACCTACAGCCAAGATTACTCTACCCAGCAAAGCTATCATTCAGAGTTGAAGGTCAGATAAAGAGCTTCACAGACAAGAAAAAGCTAAAGGAGTTCATCACCACCAAACCAGGATTACATGAAATGCTGAAGGGTATTCTTTAAGGAGAGGAAGAAGAAGAAAAAGGTAAAGATAAAAATTATGAACAACAAAATTACATCAAATACCTACCAACAAGTGAATCTAAAAATCAAGTGAAAAAAAAATCTGAAGAACAGAATGGACTGGTGAATATAATAGAATCAGGGATATAGAAAGGGAGTGAACTGACGATTCTCAGGGGAAGCAGGTGTGAGGGGTGCGGGAAGAGATTGGACAAAAATCTTACTCCTATGGATGAAGACAGTGGCGGGGTTAAGGGCATGGGGTGCGGTGGGGAATCAGGTGGAGGGGAGCTAAGGGGGGAAAAAATAGAGGAACACCTGTAATAATCTGAACAATAAAGATTTATTAAAAATTAAAAAAAATAATAAAATAAAAAAAAATAAATCATTTCACAATTGTAATTTAAACAACGGAGACTAGTAAAAAAAAAAAAAAAAAGAAATCTGACTTTAACATAAAGGTGAACATTTTCACAGACAGAAGACTCACACATTGCCAATTTACCTTCATGAAAACAAAAATATCAAACATTGTTTTTTCTTTTAAACCTACAGTGAGCTAATTACAAAGATTATTGTTTTGCTAGAGGTCTTCATCAGATCCCCTCCTCCCTCTCCTGTCAGTGGTTTGGAGGAAGTCCGCGCATTTGCAGAGAGCATTAGCTACTATGTAGGAGCACTTTTTATATGCTAGGCCTGCTGTTCAGTGCACTCATGCACAGTCTCATTGAATCCACAATGAGGGACTCACCAATGGATTATCAAACAAAAAAATATAAGCCTCAACATCATCTCCACTTTATTAACAGGAAAACTAAGGCTGAGAGAGGTCAGGGTAACATCTGAGATTAAAATTCAAGGTGAATGACTATATGGCCCCCAAAACTACCCGTTTTACATCACAGTGCATCACAGAGCCCAAGGCCAAAACCAATGAGCCAGGAAAAAGGTTGTGAAAAAGGTCTGTTCTAGCTGTGTGGCTCTAGAATAGGGCCTATTTTTCCCTCATACACTCGACCAGAGCAGAACCCTAATAAGGATTATCTAGCTGGCTAGAATCACAACTCATCAAGGTTTATCCAATAGATATCATATCTAATAAAGAGGGGATATGCTAATTGACCCTCACACCATCGCAAAGATGGCAGTGCCCACAGCCAATAAGGAGGGAATATGTTAATTGACTGCCACACCCTCAAAGATGGTGGCGCCCACAGACACAAGATGGTGGTGCTCAGCCCCGCCAGGGCAGCAGGCACACAGCAAGGCCGGGCCCGACCCCAGGTGGGCCTGGCTGCTCCGCGTGCCTGTCTCCAAAGTCCCCCAGTCCTCTCAGCCCCCCAGATGCCCAGGACTGGCCCGAGGTGCAGGCAAGTCTCAGATGGCAGCTGCCCAGCCACCCAGGGCCGACCAAAGCTTGTACTGCCAGCAGTGGCAGCAGCAGAGGTGTGATGGGGCATCACCTCCTGCCCCTGAGGGCTCCCAGACTGTGAGAGGGGGCACCCCCACCCCAGTGCATGCATTTTCATGCACCGGTCCTCTAGTGTGCCTATAAAAAGGTATGTAAGTCAGAGTTTAAAAAATTGAAATGGAAAAAGGGATCCTTTGAAATCTAATCTTAGGACAAATACTTTCTTAAAGACAACCAAGTTTTTCCTTTGGAACCAATCTGAAAATGAACAGGTTCCTCCATTGGGACATAACAATGCTCTAGGACAGCAGTTGCCAACTGGTAGTCTGTGGACCACTGGTGGTCCGTGAGGTCCAAAAGGTTGGCAACCACTGCTCTAGGAGAGCTGAGATGATAACAATTAGAGGTGATTAAGCAGACTTCTTGAAAATGGTTTAGGAATGTTTCTCAACGTGTAGTCTACTGATCCTGCGAGGAAGAGAGGTTCCCAAGCACAAAACAATTTTCATCATAATTCTAAGACTTTTTCACTGTGTTGATCATTTGTACTGATGATGCAAAAGCAACAGTAGGTAAGTAACATTGCTTGTAGCCTAAGTGGATACAAGGCAGTGGCACCAAACTGTACTAGTAGTCATTGTTCTTTACTTTCATGTACTCACAATAAAATAAACAAAAAAATCACTTTTACTTACAGTGTCCTGAACAAACAATAAAAGTTACTTTATTACATCTCAGCCCATGAGTATACATTTATAAATATTTTGTGTGAAAAAAATGGGAAGTACACTTAAAGTGTTTCTGCTACAAGCCCAAGTACAATGGCTAATCCCAGAAAACACTTGCATGACTCAGTTTCCAGCTGAACTAGCCATACGTTGTATATTGTATAGGATGTCATTTTTAAAGAGATCCAAGATGGTGGCAGAGTAGGTAGGAGCTCACCTACATTTACAACAGCTGAAATGTTAAAGGGTGAAGAAGAAAAAAGAGAGAACAAAGAAGAAAGGAGAAGGAGTATAGATAGGGGGGAGGGAGAAGAGGAGAATGAAAAGGGGGGGGGGGGACACAGAAGAACATAATTAAGAGAATAAAACAGCAGCCTGGCCAGTGTTGCTCAGGGATTGAGCATCAACCTATGAACCAAGAGGTCACAGTTTGATTCCTGGTCAGGGCACATGCCTGGGTTGCGGGCTCAATCCCCAGTGTAACACATGCAGGAGGCAGCCAATCAATGATTCTCTCTCATCATTGATGTTTCTATCTCTCTCTCCCTCTCCTTTCCTCTCTGAAATCAATAAAAATATTTTTTAAATAAGAAATAAAAGAATAAAACAGCAATAAATATATAACTATCAATAATCACTTTAAACGTAAATGGCTTAAATGCTCCAATCAAAAAACATAAGGTAGCTAAATGGATAAGAAAACAAGACCCACATACAAGCTGTCTACAAGAGACCTACCTCAGAACAAAAGCTACACACAGACTGAAAGTGAAGGGTTGGGAAAACATATTTCATGCTAATGAAAAGGAAAACAAGCTAGGGTAGCAATACTTGTATCTTACAAAATAGACTTTAAAATAAAGGCTATAGTAAGAGACAAAGAAGGACACTACATAATGATAAAGGGAGCAATCCAACAACATTTAACATAGGAACACCTAAATATGTAAAGCAAATCTTGATGGACATAAAGGAAGAGATTGACTGTAATACATTCATAGTAGGGTACTTTAACATGTCACTGATACCAATGGATAGATCTTCCAGACAGAAAATCAATAAGGAAACAGTGACATTAATTAACACTCTAAATCAGACGGTTTAAATTATATCTTCAGAGCATTTCACTCCAAAGCAGCAGATTATACATTCTATTAGGTGCGCATGAAACATTTTCTAGGATAGAATACATACTAGGACACAAAACAAGTCTCAGTAAATTTAAGAAGATTGAAATCATATCAAGCATCTTAGCTAACCACAATGTATGAAACTAGAAATCAGTCACAAGAAAAAAAACACACAAAGACCTGGATGCTAAATAACATAGTTAGTGAATAATAAATGGTTTAATAGTGAGATCGAAAAAGAAATCAATAGATACCTTGAAACAAATGAAAATGAGAACACAACAACACAAAATCTAAGGGTCACAGCAAAAGCAGTCCTAAGATGGAAATTCATAGCATTACAGGACTGTCTTAAGAAACAAGAAAGATTTCAAACAATCTCCCTTTACACTTAAAGGAATTTCAAAAAGAAAAACAAACACAAAAGTGAGCAGCAGGAAGGAAAGAATAAAGGGAGTCTAAAAAAACAATACAAAAGATCAGTTATACCAAGAGCTGGTTCTTTGAAATGATAAACAAGTTAGATAAACCTTTAACCAGACGAATCAAGAAAAAAAGAGAAAGGACCCAAATAAATAAACCAGAAATGAAAGAGGAGAAGTAACACCAACACCAAAGAAATACAAAGGATTGTAAAAATAATACTATGAGTGTCTTCCAACAAATTGGACAAGCTAGAAGAAATGGATAAATTCCTAAAAACATACAATCTTTCAAAACCAAATCAGGAAGAATCAGAAAAATTGAACAGACAGATTGCAACTAGTGAAATTGAAGCAGTAATCAAAAAACTCCCAACCAATGAAAGTCCTGGACTGAATTGCTTCAAAGTTAATTTTTACCAAACATTCAAAGAACTAATACCTATCCTTTGTACACTATTCCAAATGATTCAAAATGAAGACTCCCAAGCTCATTTTACAAGGCCAGCATTATCCTAATTCCAAAACCAGATAAAGACATTACAAAGAAAAAACTTAACAGGCTAATATTCCTAAATATAGATGCTAAAATCCTCAGCAAAATATAAGCAAACTGGATCCAGCAATACATTAAAAAGATTATGCACCATGATCAAGTGGGATTTATTCCGACGGTGTAAGGTTGGTACAACATCAGCAAATCAATAAGTGTGATACACCACATAAACAACATGAAGGGTAAAAAGCACATGAACATATCAATATATGCAGAAAAAGCATTTTATAAAATCCAGCACCTATCCTAATATATAAAAAACCCTGGATCATAACAACCGGCAACGACTGAGGCTCGACCAACCAGAAGTCAGTCCTACAGTCAGCGCTGGGTTTCCGTGGCAACCCAGTGGTGACTGCTTCCGCTGCAGGCGTGGTGCCCCAACTCTGACTGCTAAGGGGGCTGCGAATCAGGGCGAGAGAGAGGCCTGAAGAGAGGTAGCAGGGACTGATCTGTTGCCTCTGTGGCAACTTTTGATCAGCAGTTGCCTCTCTCTTTCTCTCCCAGTCTGGCCAGCAGCCATACCTCCATTTCTCTTCAGGCCTCCACCAGGGCTGCTGATCAGCCCTGCTTTTCTGATCAGGCCCCATTGATAGGCCAAGAGATGCTAGAAACCGACCAATCAGAACCAAATCTGGGTGAAGTGTGAGGAACCAATGGCTGCCTAGGTGGCGGAGCTTTTGACACTGACTGGCATAGAAACTGACCAATTAGAACCAAATCTGGGTCAACTGTGAGGAGCCAATGGCTGCCTAGGTGGTGGAGCTTTTGGCGCTGACTGGCATAGAAACCGAGGAATCAGAACCAAATTGGCCGGCAGAGGAGGGCAGTTGGGGGCAACCAGGCCTGCAGGGGAGGGCAGTTGGGGGTGAGATCAGGCTGGCAGGGAAGGGTAGTTGGAGGCAAGATCAAGCCAGCAGGGAAGGGCAGTTAGGGGCAACCAAGCCTGCAGGGGAGGGCAGTTGGGGGCAATCAGGCAGGCGGGTAGAGGGGTTAGGGGCAATCAGGCAGGCAGGCAGAGGCTGTTAGGGGCGATGAGGCAGGTAGATAGGTAAGCAGTTAGGAACCAGCTGTCCCAGATTGCGAGAGAGATGTTCGATTGGAGAGGGTGCAGGCTAGGCTGAGGGAACCCTCCCCGCCCTCCATGCACAAATCTTGTGCACGGGGCCACTAGTTTATGATAAAAACCCTCAGAACTGGGAACAGAGGGAACATACTTCAACATAATGAAGGTCATATATGACCCACAGCCAACATCATACTCTCAAAGGGCAAGAACAGCAAGTGTTTCCTTAATATTAGGAATAAGACAGGGATGTATGCTTTCAATACTCTTATTCAGCATAGTCCTAGAAATCCTAACCACAGCAATCAGACAAGAAGAAATAAAAGGCATCTAAATTGGGAAGGAAGAAATAAAACTGTCATTATTTGCAGATGACATGATACAGAAAATCCTAAAGATCCCACAAAACTACTACTAGAACTGATAAATTAATTATGTAGAGAGATACAAAGTAAATATCCAGAAATCACTTTTACACACCAATAATGGGCTATCAGAAAGGGAAAATAAGAAAACAATCACATCACAATTGCTTCAGAAAGAATAAAATACCTAGGAATAAATTTAACCAAGGATGTAAAAGACACTGAAGAAAAAGAGTGAAGATACAAATAAATGGAAGCCTATACCATGTTCATGGGTAGGAAGAATTAATATCATAAAAATGTTTAGTCCACCCAAAGCAATTTATAGATAGATTCAACACAATTCCTATCAAGATATCAATGGCGTATTTCACAGAACTAGAATAAATATTCCAACAATTTACATGGAACCACAAAAGACCCTGAATAGCCACAGCGATACTGAGAAAGAATAATACAATTGGAGGAATCACATTATCTGGTATCAAACTATACCACAAGGCCATAATAATCAAAATAGTATGGTATTAGCATAAAAACAGACATATAGATCAATGGAACAAAATAGAGAGCCCAGAAATAAACCCACAACTTTATGGTCAATTAATATTAGACAAAGGAGGCAAAAACATACATCATACAACAGAATAAACTCCAAATGAATTAAAGACTGAAATGTTAGGCTCAAAACCATAAAAATCCTAGAAGAAAACATAGGAAGTAAAATCTCAGATATTTCTCACAGCAATATTTTTTCTGAAATATCTCCTTGAAGCAAGGGAAACAAAAGAAGAAATAAACAGATGGGACTACATCAAACTAAAAAGTTTTTGTACAGCAAAGGAAATCATCAACAAAATGAAAAGATGACCCATAGAATGGGAGAACATATTTGGCAATGATACATCTGATAAGGGGTTAATTTCCAAAATTTATAAAAAACACAGAAACTCAACCCCCCCCAAAAAAAAATCTAATTTAAAAATGAGCAAAGGCCCTGAATAGGCACTTCTCCAAAGAGGACATATAGATGGCCAGTAGACATATGAAAAGATGCTCAATATCTCTAAACATCAGAGAAATGCATATTAAAACCACAATGAGATATCATCTCACATCTGTCAGAATGGTTAACATCAATAAATCAACAAACAAGTGTTGGCGAGGATATGGAGAAAAGGGAACCCTCACACACTGTTATGGGAATCCAGATTGGTGCGGCCACTGTGGAAAGGAGTATGGAGTTACCTCAAATAATTCTGGGAATTTATCCGAAGAAACCCAAAACACTAATTTGAAAGAGTATGTATTCATTGAAGCATTATTTATAACAGCCAAGATTTGGAAACAGCCCAAGTGCCCATCAGTAGATCAGTGGATAGAAAACTGTGGTAATTTTACACAATGGAATACTACTCCGCCATAAAAAGGAAGGAAATCTTACCCTTTCAAACAGCATGGATGGATGTGTACAGCATTATACTAAGTGAAATAAACCAGTCAGAGAAAGGCAAGTACTAGAACCATATGATTTCACTCATATGTAGAATCTAATGAGGAAATTGAATAAGCAAAATAGAGACAGACTCATAGACAGCAGGCTGACAGCTATACAGGGGTGAGGGGTGTTGAAGGGCTGGAGGTAGTGGTGAAGGAATATATATATGTGTATATATATATGTGTGTGTGTGTGTGTGTGTGTGTGTGTATCCTCTTATCTAATAAAGAGGGAATATGCTAATTGACCCTCACACCTTCACAAAGATGGCAGTGCCCACAGCCAATAAGGAAGGAATATGCTAATTGACTGCCCTGCCCTCAAAGATGGCGGCACCCACAGCCAATAAGGAGGGAATATGCTAATTGACTGCCCTGCCCTGAAAGATGGCGGCGCCCACAGCCAATAAGGAGGGAATATGCTAATTGAATGCCACACTCGCAAAAATGGCGACACCCACAGCCACAAGATGGTGGCACCCAGTCCCCTCAACCCCGCCAGGGCGGCAGGCATGTGGCCACTCTGTGCGCCTGCCTCCATAGTCCCCAGTCCCCTTAGCTCCCCAGCCACCCAGGGCCAGCCCAAGATGCAGGCAAGCCTCAGAAGGCAGCTGCCCAGCTACCCAGGGCTCACCCAAGGCACAGGCAAGCCTCAGATGGTGGCTGCCCAGCCACCCAGGGCCGCCTGAGGCTCAGGTAACCGGGGCCGGCTGAGGCTTGCGCTACCGGCAGTGGCAGCAGCAGAGGTATGATGGGGCGCTGCTTTCCCCTGATCGCTGGGTCACCTCCCGCCCTGAGGGCTTCTGGACTGTGAGAGGGGGCAGGCTAGGCTGAGGGACCCTCCTCCAGTGCATGAATTTTCATGCACTGGGCCTCTAGTATAAAATAAAAGCATAATATGCTAATTAGACCAGACAGCTGAACGACCTTCCGGACGAAGCCAGGGCTGCGAGGGCTGAGGCAAGCCGCCAAGGTGGTGAGGGCCGAGACCCTTGTATGAATTTTGTGCACCGGGCCTCTAGTATATATATAAAAGCCTAAGCAACCATTACAACTGAACAACCGGAATAACTAGTCAACCAGTTGCTATGATGCACACTGACCACCAGGGGGCAGATGTTGAACGCAGGAGCTGCCCCCTGGTGGTCAGTGCACTCCCACGGCAGGAGCACCACTCAGCTGACTGACCCATCCAGGCGGCCCACTAGCCTGGCAGCAGCCACTCACTCCCTCAGTAGTCCTGTAGGTCCAATCTCCGGAAATGGGCCAGGCACCAACAGACCAGTACTGCTGGCCTCTGGAAGTTGGCCCAGGCACTGTGGCTGCTTCCCCTCCTTAGATGCTTGGCAAGGAAGTAAGGATATAAAAACAGCCGCCAGGTGGCTCCCGACAACCAGCGCACATGTTAGCGGGACGGATCCTGATCCCGGGCCGTCAAGGGCATCCCACCACCTGCTCCAGAGGTCCAATCGTGTCCCGGCACCCTCCCCACCAGTCCCCACCCCAGTCAGGACCCCACCCATGCACAAATTCGTGCACTGGGCCTGTAGTACATGTATATATACTTTGTTTCATAGAGGAAGGGACAGGGAAGAGCGATAGAAACATCAACGATGAGAATCATTGATCAGCTGCCTCCTACACACCCCACACTGGGGATTGAGCCTGCAACCCAGCCTGTGCCCAGACCAGGAATTGAACTGTGACTTCCTGGTTCATACTCTCAATCACTGAACCACGCAGGCCACACAAAACCTATAATTTTGCTAACCTGTTTATCCCTAATAAATTCAATGAAAAAGGAAAAAATGAATATCATATTTACTTGAAAGAACCAACAAGTTAAGGGAGAGATTGATAGGAATACAATCAAAGTAGGGGACTTTAATACCCCATTGACATCACTGGATAAATCCTCTAAACAAAAAATAAACAGCAATCCTAAATGACTCACTAGATCAGATGGATTTAATTCACATTTTCAGAACATTTAACCCCAAAGCTACGGAATATAGGTTCTTCTCAAATGCATATGGAACAGTTTCAAAGATAGACCACATATTGGGGCACAGTCAAAGTCTCTTGAAATTCAAGAAGACTGAAATCATATAAAGCATCTTCTCAGATCACAACAACATAATATTAGAAATCAACTATAATAAAAACAATCAAAAAATTCAAAACACTTGGAGGATAAATAGTATGTTATTAAATAGCTGCTGCCCTAATAGCTCCTCAGGAGCAGGGGGAGGGGGAGAAGCCCTGAGGGGATATCGGGGCTGGCAGCCACCACTAGCACCTGCTGACGGTGCCAAGTGACTGGGTTACAAAAGAGATCAAAGAAGAAATAAAAAACATCCAGGAAACAAATGTTGATGAAAACTCAACAATCCAAAATCTATGGGACACAGTGAAAGCAGTCCTGAGAGGGAAGTTTATAGCATTATAGGCCTACCTCAAAAAAACGAGAAAAATTGGTAATAAATTATCTAACTCTACAACTTAAATAATTAGAAGAGAGCAACAAGAAAAGCCCAGAGTAAGCAGTAGGAAGGAAATAGTAAAGATCAGAGTGAAAATAAATAAATAGAGACAAAAAAAATCAATAAAACCAAGAGCTGGTTCTTTCAAAGGATAAACAACATTGATGAACCTCTAGCCAGGCACTAAGAAGCAAAGAGATAGGACCCAAATAAACAAAATCAGAAATGAAAGAGGTGAAATAACAACAGACCCTACAGAAATACAAAGGACTGTAAAAAAATAATAATAATACTATGAACAACTCTATTCCAGCAAACTTGTCAACTTAGAATGGACATATTCCTAGAAAAATACAACCTTCCAAAACACTATCACGAAGAATAAAAAAAAAATTGAATAGGCTGAAAACTATAGAGGAAATTGAAGCAGTAATCAAAAAAACTTCCAGCAATTAAAAGCCCTGTGCCAGACAGCTTCACAGGGGAGTTTTACCAAACATCCAAAGAACAAAAACCTATCCTCCTCAGACTATTACAAATAATTCAAGAGGAAGGAACACTTCCAAGCTCTTTCTATGAAGCCAGCATCACCCTAATCCCAAAACCAGATAAAGACATTAAAAGACAGAAAATTACAGGCCTATATCCCTGAAGAACAAAGACGCTAAAATCCTCAACAAAATCCTAGCAAATCAGATCCAGCATTAAATTAGAAAAATCATACACCATGACCAAGTGGGATTTATCCCAGGGATGCAAGGATGGTACAACAGCTGCAAATCAATAAATGTGATACATCACAGAAACAAAAACTGAGAGATAAAAACCATATAATCATATCAATTGATGCAGAAAAAGCATTTAACAAAACCCAACACTGTTACTTGATAAAACAAAAAAAAAACTCTCAGCAAGGTGGGAATAGAACGATCATACCTCAACATAATAAAAGCCATATATGACAAACCCACAGCCAACATCATACTCAATGGGCAAAAACTAAAACCATTTCCCCTAAGAAAAGGAACCAGACAAGGATGCCCACTCTCACCAGTCCTCTTTGACACAGTACTGGAAGTCCTAGCCACAGCAATCAGACAAGAAGAAAAAATAAAAGGCATCCACACTGGAAAAGAAGAAGTAAAACTGTCATTATTCGCATGTGACATGATATTGTACATAGAAAACCCTAAAGATTCCATCAAAAAACTATTAGACTTAATAAATGAATTTGGCAATGTAGCAGGATACAAAATTAACAACCAGAAATCCATAGGATTTTTATATACCCACTAGGGGCACAGTGCATGAATTCGTGCACCTTAAAAGGAACTGTGGGCCATGAGGCTGTGGTGGGCACAGGAGTGGGTCTTGGCCCATCCTCCACGCCCCCGCCCAGCCCCTCCTGCTGCAGACCCCGGTCCCCTGCCTGCCAGCAGCCCTGCTCCCTACACCGCTGCTCCCACCGACTGATAGCACTGGCCCCACTCACACCCGCAGACAGTACAGAGCGATTGGGGATGGCCCCAGCAGCAGGTGCAAGTGGGGCCAACACTGTCAACAGGAGTGAGAAAAGGCTGCTGCCCTAATAGCTCCTCAGGAGCAGCGGGAGGTGGAGAACCCCTGAGGGGATATCGGGGCTGGCAGCCACCACTAGCACCTGCTGACAGTGCCAAGTGATAGGGACCAGCACCGGCAGCGGGTGCGAGTAGCAGCTCTGGCATCAGCAGTGGGTGCGAGCAGCAACTCCGGCGCCAGCTGCAGGTGCAAGCGGTGGCTCCAGTGACAGAAGCAGGTGCAAGTGGGGCCCGCACTGGCAGCAGGTGTGAGCACCAGGCGGGACGGTGACACATGGGAGAAAAAAATTTTCAGTAACCACCAGAGGCTCGCCCCACGACAGCAACCAGCACCCACCTTGACCTGGCGCCCCCACTCACCTGCTCCTCCATCCCACCATAGCTGACACCCACCATGTTCTGCGTGCAGCCCCTGGTGATCAGCGCATGTCATAGCAACTGGTTGTTCGGTTGTCCCGCCATTCGGACTATTTGCATATTAGGGTTTTATATATATAGATAATGAACTCACAGAAAGGGAAACTAAAAAAAAATCCCATTTACCATTGCAACAAAAAAATTAAGATACCTAGGAATAAACTTAACTAAGGAGGTAAAAGACCTGTACTTGGAAAACTACAGGACATTGAAAAAAGAGATAGAGGAAGACATAAACAAATGGAAGAATATATCATGTTCATGGGTTGGTAGAATCAACATAATTAAAAAGTCCCAAATTACTACCCAAAGCAATTTATAGATTCAATGCAATCCCCATTAAATACCAACGGCATAGACAACCAAGATGGTGGCATAGGTAAAAACCTGTACTTGCTGCCTCTCACAACCACATCAAAACTACAACTAAAAGACAAAACAATTATCATCCAGGACCACAGGAAACCTGGTTGAGTGGAAGTTCTACAACTAGAAAGAAAGAAAAAAGCTCATTGAGACTGGTAGGAGGTGCAGAGGCGCGCACAAAATAGGCTGGTAACTGGGTGCGCTGTTGTTTTTTTCAATCAGGAGGGAGATACAAGCTCTCGATTGCTCTGAACTCCAGTTCCGGGCAAGACTCTGGGGACCCAGACTCATACAGGAAGAAACTGGACTGTCTGGCATCGGGCTGGAACACGAGGGCAGCTTTCTCTCAGAGGTGCTCACAGCAATCATTGTTCCTGCACAGGGCAGCGGGACACAGAGATCTGGCGACCTCTCCAGTGCAGGGCTAACTGGCAACCATTGCTGTTTGCTCCACCCTGGTGATTCCCTGGGACCCCACCCCACCCAATTCACAGCCCCACCCAATTCACAACCCCACCCAAGCTATGCACAGCGCCTTTTGCATATGAATGGCCTGTCCTTTTGCAGCCTAAAACCTAACAAACTGCAGCTGGGTCAGAGCAATCCAAAGCTTCCAAAAGAAGGCCCAATGCGGGGCAGCAGCACCCTGCCTTGCTTCACAGCTGGGCTTCATCTGGGCACTTCCAAACCTCAAACAAAGAGGAGGGATCTGCAGATCTCTGTAGCGCCTGCTGGGTGGCCTCAGGCAGTGGCTGACTTTGCACCTCCATAAGTGACACACTCAAGGGGCAGATTCAGTGAACACCAAAGCCCCACTAAAGCCCCATAAGGGTGTCTCCAGAACAGCAGTTATTCCATTGTAGACACAGTTGGTCATCACAGCCAATTGGCCTGGAGGTCAATTCCTCCCAATGATACAAACAACAATCAAGGCTTAACTACAATAAGACTGTGCACACAGCCCACAAAGGGGTGCACCAAGAGCATCCACCTCAGGTGATTGGGGAGGCTGAGCCACTGGGCCCTATAGGACACCTAGCACACAAAGCCACTCTATCAACACAGGGAAGCAGCCAAAATGCGGAGACAAAGAAACAGGTCACAAATGAAAGAAATGGAGGAAAGCAAACTATTGGATATAGAGTTCAAAACCACGGTTATAAGGTTACTCAAGAATCTTCTAGAAACCTCCGAGAAATTTAGTGAGACCCTCAAGGATATGAAAAGGACCAATCAGAAATTAAGCATACACTGACTAAAATAAAGAATAATATACAGAGATCCAACAGCAGACTAAAGGATCCCAAGAATCAAGTCAAAGATTTGAAATATGAAGAAACAAAAAATAGCCAACCGCAAAAGCAAAAAGAAAAACGAATCCAAAAAATATGAAGATAGTGTAAGGAGGCTCTGGGACAACTTCAAGCGAACCAACATCCGAATTATGGGGGTGCCAGAAGAAGAGAGAGAGCAACATATTGAAAACCTATTTGAAGAAATAATGACAGAAAACTTCCCCCACCTGGTGAAAGAAATAGACTTACAAGTCCAGGAAGCACAGAGAACCCCAAACAAAAGGAATCCAAAGAGGACCACACCAAGACACATCATAATTAAAATGCCAAGGGCAAAAGACAAAGAGAGAATATTAAAAGCAGCAAGAGAAAAACAGTTAGTTATCTACAAGGGAGCACCCATATGACTGTCAGCTGATTTCTCAACAGAAACTATGCAGGCCAGACGGGAGTGGCAAGAAATATTCAAAGTGATGAACAGCAAGAACCTACAACCAAGATTACTCTACCCAGCAAAGCTATCATTTAGAATTAAAGGTCAGATAAAGAGCTTCACAAATAAGAAAAAGCTAAAGGAGTTCATCACCACCAAACCAGTATTATATGAAATGCTGAAAGGTATTCTTTAAGAAGAGGAAGAAGAAGAAAAAGGTAAAGATAAAAATTATGAACAACCAAGTGACAACAAATACATAGCTATCAACAAGTGCATCTAAAAATCAAGTGAATAAAAAAATCTGACAAACAGAATAAACTGGTGAATATAATAGAATCAGGGGCGTAGAAAGGGAGTGGACTGACAATTCTCAGGGGGAAGTTTGGGTGGGGGGTACGGGAAGAGACTGAACGAAAATCTTACACCTATGGACGAGGACAGTGGTGGGGGAGGCATGGGATGAGATGGGATGGGAACCAGGTGGAGAGGAGCTATGGGGGGGAAAAAGAGGAACAACTGTAATAATTTGAACAATAAAAATTTATTTCACAGACCTAGAACAAACTTTTCAAAAATTCATACAGAATTTTAAAAAGACCCTGAATAGCCACAGCAATCCTGAGAAAGAAGAACAAAGTTGGAGAGATCACAGTACCAGATAACAAGCTATATTACAAATCCACTGTTCTCAAAACTGCCTGGTACTGGCACAAGAATAGAAATATAGACCAATGGAAGAGAATAGAGACCCCAGAAATCGACCCAAGCCATTATGCTCAATTAATATTTGACAAAGGAGGCATGAGCATACCATGGAGTCAAGACAGTTTCTTCAATAAATGGTGTTGGAAAATGGGACAGATACATGCAAAAAAAGAAAGAAAGAAAGAAACTAGACCACCAACTTACACCATACACAAAAATAAACTCAAAATGGATAAAGGACTTAAACGGAAGAGGGGAAACCATAAAAATGTGAGGAGAATCCACAGACAGCAAAGTATCAGACATGTGTAGTAGCAATATCTTTACCGATACAGCTCCTAGGACAATAGAAAACTAAAAAGAACATAAACAAATGGGACTACATCAAAATAAAAAGCTCCTGCACAGCAAAAGAAACCATCAACAAAACAACAAGAAAGCCCACTGCATGGGAGAACATATTTGCCAATGTTATCACTGATAAGAGTCTAATCGCAAAAATGTATAGGGAACTCATACATCTTAACAAAAGGAAGATAAACAACCCAATCAAAAAAACGGGCAAAGGATTTAAATAGACACCTTTTGAAAGTGGACAAACAGAAGGCCAAGAGACATATGAAAACATGCTCAAAGTCACTAATCATCTGAGAGATGCAAAACAAAATGACAATGAGGTACCATCTAACACCTGTCAGAATGGCAATCATCAACAAATCAACAAATGACAAGTGCTGGCGAGGATGTGGAGAAAAAGAAACCTTGATTCACTGCTGGTGGGAATGCAGACTGGTGCAGCCACTGTGGAAAACAGTATGAAGTTTCCTCAAAAAATTAAAGTGGAACTTCCATTTGACCCAGTAATCCCACTTCTAGGACAATATACCTAGAAAACAGAAACACCAATCAGAAAGGATATATGCACCCCCATGTTCATAGCAGCACAATTCACCATAGCTAAGATTTGGAAACAGCCTAAGTGCCCATCAGCAGATGAGTGGATTAAAAAACTGTGGTACATCTACACAATGGAATATTATGCTGTTGTAAAAAAGAAAGAACTCTTACCATTCACAAAAGCATGGATGGACCTAGAGAGCATTATGCTAAGCAAAATAAATCAGTGAAGAAAGATAAATATCACATGATCTCACTCATTTGTGGAATATAATAAACAAAAATAGATCCAGAGACAGAGAAGCATCCAAGAGACCATCAAACCTCAGAGAGAGGGCAGGGGAGAATTGGGGGAAGGGGGTGTAAGAGATCAACCAAAGGATTTGTATGCATGCATATAAGCATAACCAATGGACACAGACACTAGGGGGGTGAGGGCATGTGCTGGGGGGTGGGAATGCCGGAGAGAGGTCAACAGGGGAAAAGGAGTCATGTGTAATAATTTAAACAATAAAGAATTAAAGGGGAAAAAAAGAATAGACAAGCTATAGTTATTCAGATTTGGGTGGTTTGGCAAACACTTTTTCAAATAAAAAAGTAAACCTTTCACTTCAGGGAAACAACTGACAATATCTGTTGCTAATGATAAAATTCAAGCTTTCAAGTGTAAACAAATAGAAATCTTGTTTGTTTAATAGCTTGAGTTTAATAGCGTCCCAATAGTTAAACTCTTTTTACAAAAATGAGATAAGTGGTGATATTAATGAATGTGCTTTTTTTGATATTACATAATAATTAGAGGCCCAGTGCACGAAACTCGTGCACTTGGGGGAGAGGGGTCCCTCAGCCTGGCCTGCACCCTCTCTCAGTCTGGGACCCCTCACACCTTACCACCCACCTGCTCACTGCTCCTTACCTTTCAGCTCACTGCTCCTTAGAGCTGCCGCGAAGGTGGGAGAGGCTCCCACCACCATCTCCTGAGCTCGCCAGCCATGAGCCCAGCTTCTGGCTGAGCTGCGCTCCCCCACTGACCACCAAGGGGCAGCTCCTGCATTGAGCATCTACCCCCTGGTGGTCAGTGTGCATCATACCGACCAGTGCTTCCACTGGTCACCCTGCTGTTCGGATGATTTGCATATTAGGCTTTTATTATATAGAATATGCCATTTTATACTGTGTAATGAGATTTCCAAAGACAACATTTGGAAGAATTGCATAAATCACCGAAGTAACATTTTCCAAATGACCAATGCCTAAGTTATAAAATCATACATGGGTAAAATATCCAATGGGAAAGCAATTTAGACAAATGGATTTTAATGTAACAGACCACAAAACAGTTAACCAGAAAAGGCAATTAAAATATTCCGTTACCACTGTATATCTGTGTGACACCTGATTTTTTCACATATACTAGTACATCAGATAAAATAACAGCACAACAGTCTAGTTGCTGAAGCCAAAATGAGAGTCTAGCTATTTTCTTTTCTTTTTCTTTTTTTAAATATGTTTTTATTGGTTTTAGAGAGAGAGAAGGGAGAGGGAGAGAGAAACATTGATGTGAGAGAAACATAGATCGGCTGCCTCCCACATGAACACTGATTGGGGATCAAGCCCAAAACCCAGGAATGTTCCCTGAAGAGGAATCGAATTAGAGACCCCTCTGTGCACAGGATGATGCTAAATCAACAGAGCCACACTGGCCATGGCAAGAGTCTAGCTATTTTCTGTTAAACCAGATATTGGAGAAATTTGGGAAAATTTAAAGTAATTCTACTATACCTACTAATTTTGGCGGGGGAGGGAGGAATATAGCTGTGTTTAACTAAAGGTATTATTATATTCAGAAGTAATGGGTTATTTTTAAATTAATTAATTAATGTTTTAAGATTTTCTCAGCTTTAATTTCTGACATGTTAAATAGCATAGATATACATAAACATAGCTCTTTTGAGGTAAGGGTATAAAGGCACCCTGCAACCAAAAAGATTTGGTGATTGTTCTATAGCAATATTATACTGACCTTGCCACAGGCCAAGTTGGCAAATGACATTTTATACTACCTCTATACTACCTCTGAGGTACAAAGGGCAAAGATGTCTTTTAAGCATTTTTTCCACACTGCATTAAGTAGGTATCACAAAGGGACCAATTCACAAGAAGTGAAGGGCAGTGGTAAAATGAGAAAAATGATCTGGATTCCACCACAGACCCTACTAGTCTCTCCAGACATTAGCCTTCCCATCTACAAAATGAGATACCTGCATAGCCTATTTTTAGATTGCTTCCAATGGTCAATTCCAAGATTCTAATCAGGGACCCCTAAATGGTGGCCCACAGCTTGCATCTGGCCTTCAGATGGATTGGCCCTCATGGTGTTTTAAGAAGTGCTCCAAGGAAGTAATTGGCAGTAGCTGAGTGAGAAGCCTCCCTTTCAGGATTGATTTTCAGTCACAGCCCAATCCAGCCCACTGGGCTTGCTCTTGCAGATACCTGCATTTGCAGCATCTGGAATGGAGGGTCTCTAAAGCCCCTTCCAAACCTCAAATTCCACAATTCAGCTCCATAGACAGTGTTTGGGTTCCTTTCTCACTCTGCCACTTGCTGGCTGGCTGGACGGGGGCAAGTTATTTAACTTCTCTGAGCTTCAGTTACCTCATTTGCAAAGTGGGATAACAACACTCAACTCAAAGGGCTATTATGAAGCTTCGCGAGGTGTTGCTTGACAGCACTAACGGAGTTCCTGGCACTGAACAGTACTAATTATTAACATCGAGGCACAGAAGAGAGTATTTCCTAGTCTCCGCCCCAAGTCCCGTTTTCCAGTAGGTTGACTGCACGCCCCTGAGGAGGTTTACCGCCACACCGACTCCCATATCCCACAGGTCCACATCCTAGGACACACAAGAGCCTCCTCAGACGTTTACTTCTTTCCCTACCCAGACCCGTTCACTGAGCCCCCGGCCAGTACCGGGTTTCTACACGACCACAGCTCGACAGAGGCAAACACTGACCAGTCCCCCAGCCTCTCCTCCCCATCCCGGACCACTAAGGCTTCCTTCCCCTCAGACCCGAGACCACCTTGGGTCAGGCAGTGGTGGTCCAGGGGTCTGTAGCTTGGCCCCCGGGGGAGGAGGAGCGCTGGGGGAAGGGAAGCCTGAGCAGAGATGGGAGAATAACTCCTCGACCTCCCGGAGGAGCCAACGAACACTCACCGTCCATCCCTAAGGCGGTGGTTCCGGGTGCTCAAACCGGAAGCGGTCTCTGCACTGTTTGCAGTTCCCCTGGTTACTGAGGGTTTGCGGACCAATGGCGGCGGAGCTTCACTGGCTGAGCCCGCCCTCAAAAGGGATGACGTCACGAAGGCGCTCTGTAACTCCTCCTCCGATCTCAGGGTCCGACCCGCCTCCAGAGTTGCCCACCATCGTGCGCAGGCGCGCTGAACCGGGGTCCTCGGCGGCGAAGTGCGCAGGCGCCCCAGGCGCTACTAACTGAAGTAGCAATGGACGCGCTGGAGTCGTTGTTGGACGAGGTGGCCCTGGAGGGGCTTGATGGCCTATGTCTGCCCGCGCTGTGGAGCCGCCTGGAGACGCGCGTGCCGCCCTTCCCGCTGCCTTTGGAGCCCTACACGCAGGAGTTTCTGTGGAGGGCCCTCGCCACGCACCCGGGCATCAGCTTCTATGTGGAGCCTCGAGAGCGACCCGACCTCCAGCTGCAGGACCGGTCAGCGGCTTGGCCTGGCGGGCGCGGGCGGGCGCGGGCGGGCGCGCCCAGAGCCGGGGTCCGATGGAGCCAGAGGGGAACAGGTTCTGATGGAAGGAAGGTGGAGAAAGGAGTGGAGCCGTCGGAGAACCGGGGGTCAAATGGGGGTGGGAGCTCTGTGTGAAGCTGATTTGGGTCCCTCAAGCCTGGCAGGGCCCCGGCGACTGATGGAGTTGGGGGGCATGATCTGATGGATGTGGGAGTCGTCTGCTGATGTCCCATTATATCCGTGTGTAAGTTTGGGGTGATGGTGAGCAGGACTGAGGGATATTATTCAAGCTCCAGAGAGTATTTCCTCTAGAGTGGAAGGTAGGATTGGAGTAGGAAAGCAGTTCAGGCCAAGACTAGAGACAGGTCCTGGCGGGTAGTTCAGTGGGATAAAGCGTCGTCCCCATATGCTCCTGCCAGGGCACATACAAGAATCAACCAATGCATAAATAAGTGGAACAACAATCTATCTCTCTCTTTCTCTCTCTCCTTCTCCCTCCCCGCTTTCCTTTCTTTCTAAAGTCAATAAATTTTTTTAAAACACTGGGGACAGGAGGAATGAGATCTGTATAACAAGCTTAGCAATAATAATAATAGCCAGAATTTATTGAGTGCTTATTATTGGCCTGGTACTATTCTAAGACCATGTTCTGGGACCTTCAGGAAATTAAACCCAACTTCATCCTCACAGTGACTCTGTGAAGTGGGTGCTGTTACCTTCCCCATTTTGCAGAAGAGTCATGGAGAGAAAATAAGTAAATAATCTGTCCAGGTAGGGAGATTGTAAGTGACTATGTGTTGATTTGAACGCAGGCCATCTGTCTTCAGAGTCTTTGCTCTTAAATCATGTTGTGAGGAATAGGAGAGGTTGCGAGAGGCAATACTGTCCAAAACAAGATTTGGGTTTAATTGGCCAGTTTGGCAGAGTATTCTAAACAGAGAACAGCAAATGTGGAAGCCTGAAGGAAGAGAAATAAGTAGTTTGGTGGAAGTGTAGAACTGGAGGTAGGAAATGAAGAATAGTAGTTGACACTTAAATGTATGCTTATTGTGAGCTGGGACTATTCTAAGATCCTGACATATAGCAAGTTAATTTTTACAACAACCTTAAGAGGTAGGTATCACTATCCTTATTTTCCTGAAGAGAAATTGGAGGTATCAAAGAGGTGAAGTGACTTGTTCAAGGCCATTAACTAGTGAGGGCATAACTCAGAATTTGATTGCAAGAAGCCTGGGTACAAAAAAATACTCTGTCTAATTTATTAACCAAATTGGGCTGGAGAAGTAATCAAAGGTGTTTTCATCCCCTTAAAGAGTTGATCCTTTACCAAAGGACATTTGGAAGCCTCTGAAGGGAGGGTTAGATTAGGACCAACGAGGAAAGTTGAGAGGTTTTTAGTAATCCATTCATGAACAACCAGTTATGGTTTAGTTTACTATAGTGGGGTTGAGAATGAAGAGATGAGGCAGAGGAATCAAGAGCATTTGATGACTTTTTGGATGTGCGGTAAAAGGAAAAGTGGGAATCAAGGATGATGAACCTCCTGTTCCTGGTGTGTGGGCACCTGGGTGAATACTGATGCCCCCTTCACTGTGGTAGTGAACAGAAGAGCAGCACAGTGGTTGAGTTTGGGGGGAGGTGGGAAAGGTGTTGAATATACTCTGAGACACATTGTGTTTGAGATTCCTTTGGGTTATGCAAGTGGAGATTCTGTTTAGTAAACACCTGGCTTCAAAGGAGTGAAAGCAGGTCAGAGGGGGAGGGACTAAACTAGGCATGTGGAGTCATCCCATATGGCTGGTAATTAAAGCTGTTGGCTAGGATCATCCATAAGAGAGACCATAGTGGGATTAGAAGCCTTAAAACATGGCCCTCAGGTACACCTGCATTTATTTATTTATTTACTTACTTACTTATTTATGTGTGTATTTATTTTTCTGGCATACAGGTAATAAAACCATAACTTTTGAAGTTATCTTGTCTACAAGAGCGAAATCTACAAGTTAATGTGTAATTTTATGGTGTCTGGGATCTAATCAAGTACTAAATAGCAAGTTTATTTATTACTTTTTAAATCTTTATTGTTGAAAGTATTACATATGTCCCTGTTTTCCCCCCCATTAGCCCCCTCCAGCCCGCCCCCACTCCCCACCCCAGGCTCTCACTGCCCCATTGTCTGTGTCCATGGGACATGCATATATGCATACAAGGTCTTTGGTTGATTACCTCCCACCCAGCCTCCCCCACCCCTTCCCTCAGAGATTCTGCACTCTGTTCCATGCTTCCATGTTTCTGGATCCACTCCGTTCATCAGTTTATTTTGTTACTTAAACTCCGCATATGAGTGAGATCATGTGATACTTGTCTTTCTCTGACTGACTTATTTCACTTAGCATGATACTCTTCAGGTCTCACCATGCTGTCTCAAAGGGTAAGAGAACCTTCTTTTTTACTTCTGTATAGTATTCCATGGTATAAATGTACTACAGCTTTTTTATCCACTCATCTACTGATTGGCACTTGAGCTTTGTCCAGATCTTAGCTATTGTAAATTGTGCTAGTAAGAACATAGGGCTGCATACATTCTTTCTGATTAGTATTTTGGGTTTCTTAGGATAGATTCTTAGAAGTGGGATCATTGGGTCAAATGACAGTTCCCCTATTTAATTTTTGAGGAAACTCCATACTGTTTTCCATAATGGCTACACCAGTCTGCATTCCCACCAGCAGTACACTACGGTTCCCTTTTCTCCGTATCCTCGACAGCACTTGTCATTTGTTGATTTGTTGATGGTAGCCATTCTGACAGGTGTGAGGTGATACCTCATTGTCGTTTTAATTTGCATCTCTCTGATGATCCATGACTTTGAGCATTTTTTCATACGTTTTTTGGCCATCTGTATGTCCTCTTTGGAGAAGTGTCTATTTAGGTCCTTTGTCCATTTTTTAATTGGATTGTTTGTCTTCCTTCTGTTAAGTTGTATGAGTTCCTTATATATTTAGGATATTAACCCTTTATTAGATGCATACTTGCCAAATATGTTCCCATATAGTGGATTCCCTTTTCGTTTTGTTGATGGTTTCTTTTGCTGTGCAGAATATTTTTATTTTGATGTAGTTCCATTTGTTTATTTTCTCCTTAGTTTTCTTTGCCCTAGGAGATATATCCGTAAACATGTTGCTACCAGAGATGTCTGAAATTTTGCTGTCTGTGGTTTCTTCTAGGATTTTTATGGTTTCACGGCTTACATTTAAGTCTTTTATCCATTTTGAGTTTATTCTTGTGTATGGTGTAAGTTAGTGGTCCAATTTCATTTTTTGCATATATCTCTCCAATTTTCCCAACACCATTTATTGAAGAGACTGTCTTGACTCCATTGTATGCTTGAGACTGTCTTGACTCCATTGTATGCTTTTGCCTCCTTTGTCAAATATTAATTGAACATAATGGCTGGAGTCGATTTCTGGGGTCTCTGTTCTGTTCCATTGATCTGTATGCCTGTTCTGTTCCATTGATCTAAGTGCCAGTACCAGGTTGTTTTGATTACCGTGGCTTTGTAATATAGCTTGATAATCTGGTATTGTGATTCCTCCGACTTTGTTCTTCTTTCTCAAGATTGCTGTGGCTATTAGAGGTCGTTTTTGGTTCCTTGTAAATGTTTGGAGTATTTGTTCTAGATCTGTGAAATATGCTTTTGGTATTTTAATAGGGATTGCTTTGATTCTGTAGATTGCCTTGGGTAGTATAGACATTTTAATGATGTTCATTCTACCAATCCATGAACATGGTATAATCTTCCACTTGTTTATATCTTCTATCTCTTTCTACAACATCTTATAGTTTTCCCAATACAAGTCTTTTGCCTCCTTGGTTAAGTTTATTCCTAAGTATTTAAAAAAAATTTTTTTTTGGAATGGTAAATGGAATTGCTTGTTTAATTTCTCTTTCTGAGAATTCATTATTGGTGTATAAAAAAGCCATTGATTTTGGGGTGTTCATTTTGTATCCTGCTACATTGACAGATTCATTTTTTAAATCTAGTAGTTTTTTGGTGGAGTCATTAGTGTTTTCTATGAGTACTATCATGTCATCTGCGAATAATGAGAGTTTTACTTTCTCCTTTCCAATTTGGATGCCTTTTATTTCTTCTTGTCTGATCACTGGTCTTGAACTCCCAGTACTATATTGAATAAGAGTAATGAAAGTGGACATCCCTGTCTTATTCCTGTTCTTAGGGGAAATAGTTTTAGTTTTTGCCCATTGAGTATGATGTTGGCTGTAGGTTTGTCATATGTGGCCTTTATCATGTCCAAATATGCTCCCTCTATTCCCACTTTGCTGAGAGATTTTATTAAAAATGGGTGTTGGATTTTGTTGAATGCTTTTTCTGAGTCTATTGATACAAAATGTGATTTTTTTTTCAGTTTGTTTATGTGGTATATCATGTTTATTGATTTGCAAATATTGTACCATCCTTGCATCCCTGGAATAAATCTCACTTTGTCATGGTGTATGATCTTTTACTAGTAAATCCCATTTGGGTCCGATTTGCTAATATTCTGTTGAGGATTTTTAGCATCTAATGTTCATCAGGGATATTGGCCTTTAAGTCTCTTTCTTTGTAGTGTCTTTATCTGGTTTTGGAATTAGGGTAATGCTGGCCTTATAAAAAGAGTTTGGAAGTATTCCTTCCTCTTGGATTTTTTGGAATAGTTTGAAGAGTATAGGTGTTAGTTCTTTGAACATTTGGTAAAACTCCCCCGTGAAGCCGTCCAGACCTGGAATTTTGTTTGCTGAGAGGTGTTTTTTTTTTATTACTGCTTCTATTTCATCAGTTGTTATTGGCTTATTCAGGTTTTCTGCTTCTTCCTGATTCAGTATGGGGAGATTGTATTTTTCTAGGAATTTGTCCATTTCATCTACATTGTCCAGCTTGTTGGCATATAGTTCTTCATAGTATTTCCATACAATTCTTTGTATTTCTGTGATAGCAGTCATTACTTCACTTCTTTTATGATTTTATTTATTTGGGTCCTCTCTCTTTGTTTTTTGATGAGTCTGGCTAATGGTTCATTAATTTTGTTTATCCTTTCAAAGAACCAGCTCTTGGTTTCATTGATTTTTGTGTGTGTGTTTTGTGTTGTTTTTTAGACTCTATGTCATTTATTTCTGCTCTAATCTTTATTATTTCCCTCCTTCTACTTACTCTGGGCTTTCTTATTGTTCTCTTTCTAGTTCTTTAAGTTGTAGGGTTAAATAATTTACTAGTATTGTTGATTTTTCTTGTTTTTTGTGGTAGACCTATAGGGCTATGAACTTCCCTCTCAGGTCTGCTTTTGCTGTATCCCAGAGATTTTGGATTGTTGTGTGTTCGTTTTCATTTATTTCTAGGAAGTTTTTTATTTCTTTCTTGATCTCTTTGATAACCCATTCATTGTTTAGTAACATGCTATTTGGTCTCCATTTGTTATATTGTTTTTGAGTGTTTTTATTGTAGTTGATTCCTCATTTCATTGCACTGTGATCTGAGAAGATGCTTGATAAGATTTCAATCTTTTTCAACTTGTAGAAACTTGGTTTGTGTACTAACATGTGGTCTGTCTTTGTGAATGATCCATGTGCACTTGAGAAGAATGTATATTCTACATTTAAATGGACAACTAGGAACCTTCAAAAGAGGACTGGGAAGATGTGGCTGGAGAGGGAGAGAGCAGCAGCCCAGAGTGGTGTCCTGGAAGCTGGGGAAGATGTGATTTGAGAATAGAGGGGTAAATAGTGCAGGGGTCACAGAGAGAGCAAGGAAGAAAGGGTTGAAAAGTGTATATGGTCCCAGCCAGTTTGGCTCAGTGGTTGAGCGTCAACCTGTGAACCAGGAGGTCATGGTTCGATTCCAGGTCAGGGCATATGCCCCAGTTGCAGGCTCAATTCCCAGTAGGGGGAATGCAGCGGGCTGCTGATCAATGATTCTCTCTCATCATTGATGTTTCTATCTCTCTCTCCCTTTCTCTTCCTCTCTAAAATCAATAAAAATATAATTTTAAGAAAAGTGTAAAGGGGATTTAGCTTCAACTAGTGTAGGATGTGAGCAAGATTTCTAAAGAGAACTTGACAAAGTTGGCTGACTGGATAAAAGAAAAATCCACAAGTCAAAGATGTCTCTCTGTTGTTTATAAGAGGCAACTGGGAGAATGTGGTACCAGGGAGGGCAAGGAGGGACTTGTGGGAGGTAGGAAGAGGCAGTCATAACTTCGGTTTTGATTTCATTGAATTTGAGGTATGTAGAAGACAATTGAAGATGGGACTGATGTTTGGGAGGAAATATAGTATTACGTATTTAATAGTGAAAATTGTTAACATGCAGGTGATAATTGAAACCATAAAAATGGATGAAGGTTCTAGAGAGATCATTAAAAAGAGATGGAAAGATGACATCTTATGGGAGGAAAACCTTGAATCATTAAGTCCAGACCTGGTGGTTTGGAGACTAGGCACCAGATTTGTAGGGAAACCAAAAGACCATCACTCGGGCCAGGATGGTGATTCTCGTTCTAGCATTCAGCTTCGGGAGTGGCTTTGGGAGTCCTAGAAAGGTCTCTGTTTTCTGGGGTCGAGAATACTGCTTGTCAAGATGATCTGCATTTCAGAAAGACAGAGTGGTCTCACTCCCCCTCTCTGATCTCTTCAGGCGGTTCTCAGAATACGCCAAACATGTATTATTTCTGAGGCTGAGCTGTGGCTTGATATTTGTGCTTTCCTCCTTAGGTATGAAGAAATCGATTTGGAAACTGGAATTTTGGAGTCCAAGAGGGACCCGGACCCTTTGGAGGATGTCTACCCCATTCATATGATCTTAGAGAATAAGGATGGCATCCAGGGCTCATGCCGGTACTTTAAGGAGAGGAAAAACATTACCAATGACATCAGAACTAAGTCTTTGCAGCCCCTTTGTACGATGGTGGAAGCCTTTGACAGGTAACTAATTTTCACTGTCAGGAACTGACAGGACTCTTCCTGCTTTGAAGTCTGAGGGGTAGTCAGAGTGCCAGGATTGGTCTGTGGCCTCAGTGTTGCTCAAAGGGTATCATCCCCACACTAAGCCAGTCCTCACCTTCTTCACTCTGCTCCTGTTTGGGCTAACTTTGCTCAGGGGGACCTGCCATCCTTTCCATTTGTGTCCATAGTCCTAGCACAGGTGGGCGGAGCAGGCAACTGTCCTTTGAATTAGTGTCTTTCTTTTTTCTTTTTCTTTTTTAATATATTTCTTTATTGATTTCAAAGAGGAAGGGCGAGGGAAAGAGAGAGAGAGAGAAACATCAATGATGATAGAGAACCACTGATTGGCTGCCTCCTGCACACCCCACACTAGGGATCGAGCCCACAACCCAGGCATGTGCCCCTGGTCAGAATCGAACCCGGGACCCTTCAGTCCGCATGCTGACGCTCTACTCACTGAGCCGAACCGGCCAGGGCTCTTTTTCTTTATTTTAATATATTTTTATTGATTTCAGAAAGGGAGAGTGAGAGAGAAAGATCAATGATGAGAGAGAATCATTGATCGGCTGCCTCCTGCATGTCCCACACTGGGGACCGAGCCCATAACCTGGGCATGTACCCTGACTGGGAATCGAACTGCAACCTCCTGGTTCATAGGTTGACGCTCAACTACCGAACCCCACGCGCCGGGCAGATTGGTGCCTATCATTCACTGTCCAAGTTGGGCCCTGTGCTGCCCATCGATCCTTTGTGAGTCTTCATTCAGGGCCCCAGTTTCCGAGACTAATCCAGGTTGTCATTTTTTCAACCTGCCTCCATCCCCACCTTTCTTTCTACTTCACTGAACATGGAGAAGCTACCCGTGTGAAGTCTTCTAACTTCCACCTTCTTCCTCAACTTGCAGACTTTCCCACATTTCTTTCCCTATTGCTCATCTCAGAGGAGATGAAAAACTGGCCATGTAATGAGCGCATTTCTTCCCCCTTTTCTCCCCTCCTCCCTGGCCCAGCTCCCCTTCCTCAGGCTCATGCTCTTTCCTACCTCTGCCAGTTAGCTCCTTTTCCCCCTTTATTTTCAGTACTGCTTGTCTGCTGGTGCTATCTCCTCAGCACATGAATGTGACTTGCCCCTCTTATAACAGGACTTTCTCTTTACCTCACATTCCCTATAACTGTAGCTTTCTCTCTGCCCAAGGCTGCAGCCATAGTTTTTGGAAGAAGTAGCTATACTCACTTTACTCACTTTACAGAGAAACATCAATGATGAGAAGGGGGAAACATTATTCCCCCCTTCACCTCCTCTCCCCTCCTCTGTCCACTGTGATCCATTTTTGCCTTTATCGTTTCACCAAAATCTTAACCTCAGATCCCTATGAACAAGCCTGGGATACTGTTAGACCAGGCTTTAAAGGGCCTGGTCTACACTGTCAGATCTTCACATTGCCACTCATCTTCCAGTTAGCTCCTTTTTCTCCTGTGCCCCCTCTTTCAGAGCTTCTATTTGAAGAGGCACTGTGGTCATTGCCAAGTTGGGCAATGAGAGAGAAACACTGATGTGAGAGAAACACATTGATTGATTGCTTTCCGCATGCACCCCGACCAGGACTGGGGATCAAGCCTGCAACTGAGGTGCCTGCCCTCGACTGGACTCGAACCCAGGACCCTTCAGTTTACAGGCAATCGATGCTCTAGCCACTGAACCAAACCAGCTAGGGCTTAAGGATTTTTTTATTTCACTCTTTCCTCACCAGATTATAAACTCTTTTGAGGGCAGGAAGTGTATCCATCTCGTTCATAGCTATATCTCTAGGATGTAGACTATACCTGGCACAAAGTTGGCTCCTAAAAACGCATGTTGACTGATGGATAGCCTGTTGGGTTTGAAGTTGTAACCTGTGTCATGGAATCTAAATTCCCAGCATGACATTGAAAGGCCATTCAGGATGTGGACTCAGCTGGCCTTGAGTTTTCTTTCCTTCTGCTTTCTATCATACACCACACTTTAGCCTCTCCAAATATGCCACATCATTTGCCTCCCTGAATAGGCAAGCTCCTCCATACCTGTGAAACCTTGTAACATCTACTACCTTAACATTTGCCCACCCAGCTTACTGCTATCTCAGGAATCACCTCCTGTGAGAGTTTTCACTAATGACTATGCACACGCTCTAGTCATACACATAGGCTTTAATTGGGGCCCTCATGTATGTCATTTAATAGCCTTGACTGCCAGAGCTGCTTCGCCAGAGCAGTTATCACATTAGTCACTGAGTCATTTTCCTGTCTTTCTTTCAGTAGACTGAGCTCCTTGAAGGTAGCTACTGAAAGACTTTATTTATCTTGATATCTTTGGTACTTTGTATGGTGCTTAATCGGTATTTGAACTTAGCAGGAGTCATTGCATCAGCTAATTGAAATCAGTAAACTTTGATAAATACAAGGTAGTAACTAATCTGATTAATTTTTTAAAGAAATTATTTTTAACCCTCGCCTGAGGATATGTTTATTGATTTTAGAGAGACAGAAAGGGAGAGAGAGAAACATTGATGTGAAAAAGAAACATCTATCAGTTGCCTCCCATATGCGTCCTGACAAAGGATCGAATCCACAACCTTTTTAGTGTACAGGACAATGCTCCAACCAACTGAGTCACCAGGCCAGGGCCTTAGTAATTTTAAAGCAGAAAATTAGTTCCTTAGTTTTCAAACTTCCTTTTCCTAACTGACTTCTTCCAATTTAACTTAATGAGGCTGCTTTGAGAGGAGAGAGCACAGGTCCTAAGTTTGTGACATGCAGGCTCTCACATATGATCACAGCCACATCCTTTTGAAGATGTACTATGCAGATTTCTACACTCTGTGGAAGATTAACTATAGATTACAAAGTGAAGGAAGCTACAGTTAAGTTAAAATGAAGACAACCTCCTCTTTTTTCTTGTTGTCTGGGTGGAGGGAGAAGCGAAGGCATCAAGAGTGGGTGGGAGGAAGAACAGTCAGACTGAGTGATGTGACTGAAGGCAAACATTGTGGTCGGGATCACAGGCTGTGACAAGTAGACGCTAGCTCAAGGCCATGGGCCCTCACATGTGGACCCTTGGTGACTCATCCAGGAAAGGGAGCTCCTCCGATTGGGTGTATCTTAATGCTCAGGAGTGAGTAAGTGGGGGGTTCTTTGCCTGCACACCTCGTGTGATCTCTGCCACAGAGCTTGGACCCCAAGAGTGCATGAGTGGAATGGGCCAATATGCATTTAAGTTAACAGACAAGACACAGTGGTGGGGCCTGTGAGGCGTCAGCAGAGAAGTCAGTATTCTCAGCCAGGGTATCCAGTGCCTTGCTAGAAAGTGTTGTTGGCCACTTTTTCAGGCATTTTTCACTTACCAAGTCAGTGGGAGAAACTAATGATTTGTCCAAGATCTGATCTTTAACAGACAACATACAGGTCCAGCGATTACACAGTCCAGTGGTTTTGACTCTGAAGCTTGCTTTATCTGTCTAGTTCAGTAGGGTAGTACATTCACGTAACAAATATTCACAGAGCTCCTACTGTGAACCACATTCATTCTAAGCTCTGGGTATGTCCTGGTGGACAAGTCGACAATGTGCCCCTCTCATAGAGCTTCTTATTTGAAGAGGGGGAGACAGACAGGTCTCTCTTAAACATATCTCACCATTTCCCAGTGCTTGGTGCCATGAAGAATGTGGAAATTAATGGTCAGAGGTGGGGAAAGGACTCTGGTTACCATTTGGGGGAAAGCCTGAGGAGTTGACATCTGAGCAGTGACCTGAATGATGAGAAGGAAAAGTCACTTAAAGACCTTGGGGAGGAGCAGCTGGGAAGAGGAAACAGCTTGTTTCAGGACCAGCAGGGTCATTGTGCTCAGGGGCAGAGCCATGGAAGGGGTGTAGGGCAGTCCAGTTCTGTCCCTGGTGGGGAGTTGGGGTTTTGGTCTGAGTGCCTGACCAGGCCTCGGAGGGCTTTAAACAAGAATGATGGCATTGGCTCTGCTCACCCTGAACACAATGCAGTAGTACTAACACTGAAACTGGCTTGATTGTGGGATTCTGAACCTCACAGAAAATGATGATTCTCCAAGCTTCTGCTTTTTCATGTTTCTATTTTTTTTAAATCAAAAGTTATTTCTTCCTGTGTTAAAAAAAAAAAAAAGTTAAAAGTTAAATCTTTCTGATTTGCAGGTGGGGGAAGAAACTGATCATTGTTGCCTCCCAGGACATGCGTTACAGGGCCTTGATAGGCTTGGAGGGTGACCCTGACCTGAAGCTCCCCGACTTCTCCTACTGCATTTTGGAGCGATTAGGCCGGTCCCGGTGGCAGGGGGAGCTCCAGCGAGACCTCCACAGCGCTGCGTTCAAGTAAGGCAGCAATTTTCAACTGGTGCGCTGAAAGAAGTTTTAAAACATGCAATACCTGACTATTGAGTTAGGGGCACTGACCTCGTTTCCCTTGGATTGTCAAATTAAAACAAGGACAACAGCCAACACAATAGTCATCCTGTGGGGATGAATCAAAATTGTACCTTTTTGGGGGGTTTTGTTTTTTTGTCCGTGGCAAAAAATAGTGTACTGCAGAATTTTAGTCATTTGTGTGTGCCATGAGATGAAAAAGGCTGAAAATCACTGAAGGAAGGGGATGATTTGCTTCTCTGCTTTAAACAATAGGGTTCACTGGTCATTATGCCCTGTGTCTAAACTGGAGCCTGCTGACTTGTTTTCCCTTTTCCTTTTATCCTTGTCTCAGCAGTCCCCAGTCTATGGTGATTGGGAGCACAATGCTTTCTTTTTGAGGAGACCTTGGGGTGACCATATAACTATTGTTCAAACCAGACATTGAGAATGGAAGGTGGAGCTGACCAGAAGGGGCGCTAAGGAAATGGGCATAAGTTAGGACCATCTGGCAAACCAGGATGTGTGCTCACCCTAGTTATTGGTAATTACAGGATTAGAGGTCCATGTTTGGTTCTCTCCTATTTGATCATGTCCTTATTGTCTCTCACCCCAGCCATCCCTTCCCTCTCTATTTGCCCTGGCTTCTGCCTCCATCTCCCCATCTACCTCCCCTGGAGGTCTGGTCCTGCTCTTAAGCTGAGGTTCTTCCAAGGCCATCGTCTCATGATGGCTGTTCTCTCAGACTAGCTGGATAGGAGGTGTGTATCTCTGGTACTTATGTCCAGGTGAGAGGCTCTCTACATTGGTGGGTGAAAGCAACCAACAAAATGACACTCATCTTCTCCTCCAGGGTTGATGCTGGGAAGCTCCATTATCATAGGAAAATTTTGAACAAAAATGGGCTCATTACAATGCAGTCACATGTGATCCGATTACCCAGCGGAGCCCAGCAGCATTCAATCCTCCTCCTCCTCAACCGGTTTCATGTGGACAGGTAAGTGTATGAGACCAAAGTACTCTGTACATCTATAATGCAGCCAGGTATATTATGTCTTTAAAAGTCAGAGGCCACATCAGAACACTGCTTTAGCTTTTTAAAAAGATATTTACTGTGTGTTTCTGATTATGAAAAATAAGTCATGCTTATTTAGAAAACCTGGAAATTATACAGAAAAGAAGGTTAAAAATGCCTGTAACCCCACAGCTTAGCAATAGGGACTGTTAATAATTTGGTGAAGTTTTGGGGGAATGTAAAATTAAAAGTAAATAAATAAGTCAAATTTGATTTGTTATGGTGACAGAGTTAAGGTTGAATTGTATCAATTTAAAGTTGTCATGTTTTTGCAATATGCAGCCACCTTAACCTGTAGATGAGATGGTGAGGTTCTCCTCAGTGATCACTATGTTGCCATTTAGCTGTGTGTCGTCAGGCAATACATCAAGCTGATAAAATAGTCCCTTCTGAGAGCCAAGGGGTCTGGGAGTGAGGCTCTGACTCTTTAATCCTCCCTTTAGGGGTATAGAAATGGGGGAAAGAAATGTTCCGCCACCCTGCAGAGTGGTCTCAGCCTGCACTTCACAACCCCATGCCGTCTTTTGTGGGAAGGGCAGAGACCAGGATGGGGAAGGGTTAAGCTGGGGCAGAGCCTGGAATGAGTGCCCTTGGGAGAGTCAGTGCAAGCCCCGTGCCTGGCCACCAGTCCTCCATGCTGGAGGTGGGCAGTGTCAAGGGAGAGTTGGGGGGCAGTGAGCAGACCCTTTCCTGGGCTACAGGGACTGACTATGATTTTCTTATCCCCAAATGATAGAGGTCTTGCCCTCTACCCAATGGCCAGGTGCACCCTCCAAAGGGAGGTAGGATAAATACTCCAGATTAAGTATAAGTTTTAAAGTTTGCAGTACCCACTACATAGCACGGGGATGGGCCCAAAGGAAGTGCTCTATATGCATGTGTAGACTAACTATTGACTCAGGATTACCAGGAGTGGAAATGTCACTCAGTGTTCGTCTTCAAATCCATGTCTGAGAAATAATACATTAGAGCCCTAGCCGGTTGGTTCAGTGGATAGACCATCAGACAGTGGCCAAAGGGTCCTGGCTTTGATTCCGGTCAAGGGCACATACCTCAGTTGTAGGCTCCTCCCTAGCCAGGGCTCTGGTTGGGGCACGTGCAGTAGGCAACCAATCAATGTGTTTCTCTCACATTGATATTTCTCTCTGTCTTTCCCTCTCTCTTCCACTCTCTCTAAAAATCAATGGGAAAATATCAAGTAAGGATTAAAAAATAAAAAAATAAAAGAAAGAATACGTTAGAGAGAATTTACTTTGATAATTCACATTTTAATTATCCTATCTATCTAATAAAGAGGGAATATGCTAATTGACCCTCATGCCATTGCAAAGATGGAGGCACCCACAGCCAATAAGGAGGGAATATGCTAATTGACTGTCATGCCCTCAAATATGGCAGCACCCACATTCAATGAGGGAATATGCTAATTGTTGCAATGCCTTCAAAGATGGCGGTGCCCACAGCCATAAGATGGCAGTGCTCAGTCCTCTCAGCTCCCCAGCTGCCCAGGGCCAGCCCAAAGTGCAGGCAAGCCTCAGATGGCAGCTGCCCATCCGCCCAGGGCCAGCCCAAGGTGCAGGCAAGCCTCGGATGGCGGCTGCTCAGCTTCCCAGGGCCAGCCCAAGGAGTATGCAAGCCTCGGATGGTGGCTGCCCAGTCGCCCAGGACCACCCGAGGCTCAGGTAACCAGGGCCAGCTGAGGCTTCCACAGCTGGCAGTGGCAGCAGCAGAGGTGTGATGGGGCGTCACCTTCCCCTGATCCCTGGGTCACCTGCCACCCCTGAGGGCTCCCATACTGTGAGAGGGGGCAGGCTGGGCTGAGGGACCGCCCTCCAGTGCATGAATTTTCATGCACCGGGCCTCTGGTCCTATATGATAAAAGCCTCATATGCAAATTGACTGTCACTCCAACACACAAGATGGCTGTCCCCATGTGGTCAAAGATGGCTGCCCCCATGTGGACACAAGATGGCCCCCACAAGATGGCCAGCAGGGGAGGGCAGTTGGGGGGACCAGGCCAGCAGAGGAGAGCAGTTGGGGGCAACCAGGCCAGCAAGGGAGGGCAGTTAGGAGTGACCAGGCCTTCAGGGGATGCCAAGTAGGGGTGACCAGGCCAGCAAGGGAGGGCAGTTAGGGATGACCAGGCTGACAGGGGAGGGCAGTTAGGGGCAATCGTGCCATCAGGGAAGCAGTTAGGCATCGATCAGGCTGGCAGGGGAGTGGTTAGGGAGTGATCAGGCTGGCAGGCAGAAGCTGTTAGGGGCAATCAGGCAGGCAGGCAGGCGAGCAGTTGGGAGCCAGCAGTCCTGGATTGTGAGAGGGATGTCTGACTGCCTGTTTAGGCCCAATCCCGGTGGGACTACCCAGGCAGTCAGACATCCCTCGAGGGGTCCCAGATTGGAGAGGCAAGCTGGGCTGAGGGACAACCCCCACCCCGTGCGTGAATTTCGTGCACTGGGCCTTTAGTTTAGTCATAACATCCACTGGTTAAATATTTTATCGCCGAACTCATAACTGGCTTGTAGCCTGTGATCTGCAAAGAACATAGGGTGACAGCTATAGGTAGAAGAGAGAACAATGGACTAAGTCAAATCCATATTGAAATATTTGCCCCTGGCCTGGCTGGAGTGGTTCAGTTGTTGAGCATTGACCTATGAACCAGGAGGTCACGGTTCGATTCCTGGTGTACTGCTGGCTTGATCCCCAAGGTGGGATATGCAGGAGGCAGCTGATCAAAGATTCTCTTTTATCACTGATATTTCTATCTCACTCCCTCTCCCTTCCTCTCAAATCAATAAAAATATATTTTAAACAGTAAATAAATCTTTGCCCCTGACTTAGGCAGTCACCTGGCTTCTCTGGACCACTGTTTGTGCTTCTGTATGAGGGCCATGACATGGTGCTTGGTACTAGTTCCTGTGTAGTAATTCTGTGTCTTCATTTATTCTTTCAAGGAGGGATCTGTCATTCCAGTGAAGTCAGGAGTGGAAATCTGGGCTTCAGAATCCGAGTAGTGGTGTGATCTAGTGAGGAGAGCACTGGATTGGAGGGAGGCGGCCTAGGTTCACACTCTGTAGAATAACCTGTCCTTCCCCACCAGTTGATTGACAAGGAAATATCAATATAAACTTTAAGGCATTATCAAAATGTAATGCATTTTAAAGAATCATTTCAGTAGTTTTAGTGTAGAGTCTGCCACTAGTTAGGCACCCTTGGCCATGAGACCAAACCGCTCGGAACCCAGTCTTGAAACCTTGTTTTGAAACTAGGTGGTCTTTAGTAGTAGGTTTGAAAAGTTGAACCATTTTGTTTCTCACAGGAGGAGCAAATACAACATCCTCATGGAGAAGCTTTCGGTGATGCTGAGCATGCGGAGCAACCAGATCGAGACACTAGGAAAGCTGCGGGAAGAGCTGGTGAGCTGCCGGAACTCCCGGGTGCTGGGCTGAGCTTCCCTACACCACAGCACAAGATCTTTAAGTGTAGATCAAGTGAATTGCAATTGAAAACCCTGCTATGGTCTTGAATCCCTAACCATGAAATAAGTGGGGTTTTCCTTTGTTTTATAAAACAGAAAATTGCTCAGTCCCTAACTTGCATCCTCTTGCTCTTGACTGACTTCCATTTCCCCTGGGGTTTTTGCCCTGAGACCTGCTGTAAAAGTTCAGCTGGAGTAGTAACCTGGGCCTGTAGATTTACTTTCATAATTAAGCTTGTAATTTTGTTCCCAGTGGTTTTATAGTGCCATAGCAGTGACTTTACTAAGAAGGGGGTGAGATGACATGGGAAGAAAGGCAATCACTGATCTGCTTCACCTTTGGGCCCTAGAATAGAGGCAGTGATGAAAGGAGAACGAGAGGCAGAAAGCATAGATGTGGTGGTGCTGCTTCCAGTCAGATATGAACAGTTAAGAAAAAGCCAAATTAGAAATGGGAGAAAAGCAGAATTGCCCTGTAGGTTACTAGGACTTGAAACTTGAAATTTAAAGTCAGGATCTTTGAATAACAGGAATCAGTCCCAAAGGAGCATAGCAGAGTCTGATCATAGACTGCAGGAAGTCCTGCTCACTTTGTGCTGCCTCAGCAGAGCTCTCCTTGTTCAGGGAGGAGGGATCTGCTCCATCCTGCTGGACTTGTTGCACGCCCACGTGTCTAAAGCAGAGCTTATAAACTGAGGCGTGTGGGCCACATGTGGCCTGAACAGTGTCAAAAATAAACTTGACCTAACTTTTTTTTTAATTGAGATTTCACCTAAAAAAAAAATCTATGTTTCCAGCTTCCCTTGAAATATCAGAAGCTCTGACAAGCCTGAGTCTTCAGGCTCTCATGACAAAAGGTAGCTGGAGCTAGCTGTGCCCTGGCCAGCTCCCCGCAGGCCCCCCACCCTGTCACCTTTCAGACACCGAGGCTGCGAGTCAGTGCGGTTTGTCCTTATGCATGCACTGCTGTTTGTGGTAGGAGAGAAATATTTTTCTATCGGAAACTCTATCCATAGTAGAAAAGTAAAAGATAGACTGTTAAAGCCTCTTAAGAGACCCTAATATAAATGAAGAAATTCCCTGCATGCTTAATGAATGAATATCTGCCCACTTTGTTCTTTATATTTCTTGTCCTGCCCATGCAGACACTGGAGACTGAAACCCTTTGCCTACTGAGTCACTTGGGGGGTGGGAGAAAAGGAGACTGGGCTGGTCTGGTCTCAGGTCAGCTCTATGGACTATTTAAGCAGCAAGTTTTAACTGTTATAGGACATTGTTTCATATAGTCCTTCAACAAAAACTTTAGTAAGTGCTTACTTTAAGTCAGAACCATGTTCCACACTAAGATGACAACAGTGAATGAGGATAACAGTCTCATGCTGTCATGGAGCAGTCTGACTGGAGGGGCAGCGGTGAGCACTTAATGAGGCTAGAGTACTACCTAGAAAGCTATGTCCGAGCCCACGAATCACGAGGGAGCTTTCTTTCTGCAGAGCTGGGAGAGCTATAGAGTAAGTCCAGAGCTGGGCTTTGAAAGTGAGTGCTCCCAAAGCTGACAGGAGAAATGGCGTTTCGGGCGAGGGAGAATGGCTCGAGCAAAGTGTGGAGCTGTGGAGGCTGTGGGACTTTTAGAGGTCAGCTGAGAGGGCAAGTTGGGGCCACATTGAAAGGCCTTGAGTACTAGGCAGGGGAGTTGGGACTTTAGCCTTTAGCCTGAAGTGCTGCTCAGGAAATATGAAGGGTGTTGAGGAAATGAACTGGTGGACCGAAGAGAGATGGGAAGTGGGCAGCGAGGTCAATGCTTTTGCCTCAGGCCTGGTGAGCAACTGGCTGGGAATGTTTGGGAGCCATTTTGGAGGTGACACTAGCAGGACTTGGTGAGTGACCAAAGCCAGGATGTAGAGCTGAACGAAGGAGTCCTGTCTGGTGTACATGAGCACTGCTCAGAGAAATAGACTGGAACTTGAGGGCCAGCTCATGAAACCAGGGACTGTGCCTTCACAGCTGACCCCCCCACCATGAGGAGAGTGCCTGGCCCACAGTAAAGGCTAAGTAAATCAGTGTGAAGGAATGTATGAAAAAAGTCAAGTACAGAAAGAGATCAAGTTTGGGTCAGGATAAGATAGACAACAAATTTGATTTTAGGGTTTATTGAGTCTGAGGATCCTCTGGAACATTCATTTGGCAGCTGGAAATAGAGGTCAGTGTGACCTTGGCAGGATTTAGTGACTACTTAGCCTGTAGATGAGGTTAATGACATAAATACAGATGCTAACTTTAGGGGAAAGATTGTGGAGGAGGCTCCTATTCTTTCTCTTTTTGCTGGGCACACTAGTCCTGGATGGCAGCCCCCAGAAGGCAGAACTACATCATCCTCCCTGCTTAGTATGGGCCAGGGCTCAGGACCATATGTCGAGGGCTGGGGTTTGATGGATGAGTTTCCAAAGGGTCTTTCCATGATGCTAGGGGCACAGCTAGATTAACGATAGATGCCATTTCTAAGCAAGGGGGTTTGAATGAGCCATATGTGAGTCATCTGTATTTCTTTGATGGCCATATGTTCTGCCGCCCAACAGCTAGAGTGCTGGCTAGTCTGGGAGCTGATTTCACATTTGCGGCAGCAGCAGCCCACAGACATTTGCAGCCTCTCTGTAAGAAGAAACCTGTATGACCCAACTAACAAATCTTAGTCCTGAGTGCCTCCTGCTGTCCAGTCCCTACCTTACAATAGTGGTGACTTGCCTCACTCTTCCAGGGTTGCAAAGTCGATTGGCAGCAGTGGCTGGGGAGGGCATGTAAATGCGTCAGACAGGTTAGGCGTAGAAGTGGAGAAGTATGGATTGATACTAGTATGGATTCAAGAAATATTTCATTTTCTTCTTAACTGTCATAAAAGAAAAGCAGCATAAAAATGGTGATAAATGGAAACTTACCTTCAGCCTCACTGTGCCAGGGCCGAGTGGGAGCGTGAAGGCACTGGTACCATGGAGACCGGGGCCTGTCTGGAGGGAGCAGCTGTCCTCGGCTTCCGCTGGCTGCTGCCATGAACAGTCCTAGGATTTATTGCCAGATCTTGTTTTTCAATAGAAGCCAGAATGTGGATTTTTATATGAAATCTTTCACTTTTCAATCTTGGCATATAAATTACTTTTATGTGAAAAGACATGGCCAGTACAGAGGCTGGTTGCAGGTAACCACTGCAGTTCAGGTGCACGTACAGTCACTGAGGTTTATCACCTTGCAGAAATGTGACTAAGGAGCAAATGGGGAACTACACAGATAGACTAAAATTTAAAGAATGGTTTTAATTTTTTTTTTCTATTTGTTTCACTGCCTGTAGGAGGTATGTGTATGTATTAATAATTAATACACTTATTTGATTAAAATCAAAATAGTATGAAAAGGTATACAATGAAAAGTATTCATTCTCTACTTCCCTCTGCCTCATTCTCACCCCTGTATATCCTTTCAGGATCTCTAAGAAAATCCTTTTCCCCGTCTTGTAATCAAAAGGTAGAACTGTTAGTATATTGCTCTGGACCATTTTGTGCTCTTGACAATGTAGTTTAGCAGTCTTTCCTCATTAATACTGCCAGTATGTTTCATTCAAGATGACCAATTAACTCAGGTCTCGAACTTGTGCTCATTTACATGATACTTTATTTTTTTATTTATATATTTTTTAATATGTTTTTATTGATTTTAGAGAGAGAGGAAGGAAGGAAGAGGGATAGAGAGATAGAAACATCAAGAGAGAAACATCATCGATTGCCTGCCTCCTGCACACCCCACCACTGGGGACCGAGCCCACAACCCAGGCATGTGCCCTGACCTGGAATCAAACCGTGACCTCCTGATTTTTAGGTCGATGCTCAACCACTGAGCCACACTAGCTAGGCTACATGCTTAATAGTTTTCAACACCTTGCTTGTACCTAACAGTAGCTTTAAATTTTGTTTTGGCAGGGGCTGTGCGAAAGGACGTTTAAGCGTCTGTACCAATACATGCTGAGTGCTGGTCTGGCGAAGGTGGTGTCTCTTCCCTTACAAGAGATTCACCCTGAATGTGGACCTTTTAAGACAAAGAAAGGTAAAGGCAGTCTCGGCTTTCTTTTCTGGGCTTCATGAATGGCTTTCACTCCTCCCTTCTAAGCTCCAGCCATCTCTCTCCTCACGTCTGCCTGCTGTGGGATGATTTCACATATTTTTCAGCTCTATCCCTCTGTGTCTGGTTAGGATCTTCTATATAAAAAGTGCTCAGGAAATGTTTGCCAAAGGAAAGTTTCTTACTTCTGGCAAATATCTCTACGTGGCTGCCCCTCTAACATCTCAGATTCACGGTATACAAAGAACCAGTTCACCTTGTCCATGTACACTAAGTGCACTGTGCTGCATGGTTCCGTTATCTAGGCAGTGCCACCATTTCACATGTAAGACAATTAAAGTGAGAGATGCTGAGTAACTTACACAAGGTTAAGCAGGAGAGGTAGGACTTAAACTTTTTTAAAAAGTTAAACTAAGGACAATGGCCTATAAAACTTTAAAACCTTCCTTCGTCCTTTATTTTTCCCTGTTCCTGATTTTTATCCGGTGCCGTTTACTTCTCATTAACCAAAGTCATGGAAAAAGCTGAGGGTCAGAGCTTTCAGTAAACAATGGTAGATTCTTCCCAAATTCCACTCTAGGGATGATACGGGATATAAAAGGCGTAAACCCACAAGTACAAAGAGAAGAGAACAGGATATGACAGAGAGAGGGTCGTCAACAACATTTTGGTGCTCAAGGGCAGATGGACAAATGGTAACTGACTGAGCGGACTGGGATAGCTAAATGCTTGTTGTGAAGGGCAGTAGCCAGGAACTGACACCTCAAAACCTAAAATCAACTGAAAACTTCGAGATTCTGGTGTCTTTGAAAGCGCAGGAGTGGATGGAGCTGGACACAGGAGAATTGGTCTGTAGTCTGTGAAAAGCCGTATGTACCCTGCACTCCTTCCCCCCTGTGCACAGCCAAGGAGGAACCCTTTCCCACAGGGACACAAGTCTGGCTTCTCCTGAGTGAAGATGCACCAGAAGGATTCCAGCCTCACAGACATAGGGGACAGGGTGCTGTGCTAAAAGCTGGGGTTGGGCAACAAGTGACAGTCTCTGTACACTAAACGGCCAGAGGCTTTTCTGTGGAAACTCACCCATCCAAGAGAAAAGCCATCTAGATAATGAAATTTGGAGGTTTTCCATCGAAATAGCTGGCCCCTGCCTACTCACTTTTCACAGAAGCCCGCTCAGTGACAGCCTCTTCTCCTCCCCACCCTCCAAACACCGAAAACCAGGGCTTTAGGGCAGCATTTTAATGCTTTGCCCAACATTTGAGGAAAGCTCTAGTGCAAATGTAAAAGAAACAAACTTAGGAAATAGAAACAAAGTGAGGAGCAGAAGAAAACTTTTTAAAAAAAGAATTCTCAGGGTGAGAGAAGAGAGGAGACTGCATCCATGAAACCATAGCAAGAGGCTATAGAGAAGGGACCTGCAGAAAATAAAGAAGAGCTCTTGGAAATAACAGAAATATGACTTGCAGTAAAAGATTTAGTGGAAGGGAAGATAGTAAGATTAAATTGGAAAAAAAAATATTCCAGAAAGAACAGAAACTCAAATGGGAAATAGGAGAGCTAAGTTGAAAATAAGAGGCTGAGTCTAACATCCACACTACAGGGGCTCCAGAGAAGGAGGGAGTATGTACAGGGGACTAGAGCAGAGGAGAAGATGAGAAATGACACTAGAAATTCTTCCAGATCTAAAGGACAAAGGTTCTAGATCAAAAGACCTACCTGGGGCCTCTGGACTTCTCTGGGGCCAGCAGCCACCCGACCTGGGGCCCGGGCCATGGGCCTAACCGACTACCATGAGCTCCGTGTCAGACCAGCAGTTTGCAGGTGGCTGCGCCAAGGTGCCAGAGGAGGCGCGGGAGGATGCGGCCCGGGCAGCAGAGGAGCCGCAGCTGCTGCTGCTGCTGCTGCTACTGCTGGTGCATGGAGCCGGCATCTGTAAGTGGTTCAACGTGCGCATGGGGTTCGGCTTCCTGTCCATGACTGCCTGCGCGGGGGTCACACTTGGTGGATGTTTTGTGCACCAGAGTAAACTGCACATGGAGGGCTTTTTGAGCCTGAAGGAGGATGAGTCAGTGGAGTTCACCTTTAAGAAGTCCACCAAGAGCCTGGAATCTATCTGAGTCACTGGCCCTGGTGGTGTATTCTGTATTGGGAGTGAGAGGCAACCAAAAGGGAAGACATGCAGAAGCGCAGATCAAAGGGAGACGGGTGCTACAACTGTGGAGGTCTAGACCATCATGCCAAGGAATGCAAGCTCCCATCCCACTCCAAGAAGTGCCACTTCTGCCAAAGCATCAGCCATGTGGTGGCCTCCTGTCCAATGAAGGCCCAGCAGGCCCCCAGCTCACAAGGAAAGCCAGTCTACTTTCGGGATGAATAAGAAGAGAGCCATAGCCCTGCCCTGCACCCAGATGCCTAGAATTGAGCCACAGTGGATGCCGGGGGCTATGCTTTTGTGATCAGAAAGTTTCAAGGAGCAGGCACCAATCGGCAGATCGGAAAAAGTGGGGACAGGGTGGGTAGGGGGCAGCAGGCACTGCCATGTATCTCTGTTCGGGTTCCACAGCATCACCCCCTCTTCCCTCTTGGCAGAGGGGGAAGGGTGAGGCAAAGGAACTCCAACTACACTCGATCCAAATGCATGTGAGGGCTTTGGGGGAACTTCCTCTCTACATGCTTTCTTTGAGTCTCCACCCCCAAAATCTCCAGCTTTTGAAAGTGTCCTGGATGGGGAAGTTGTTTTCCTTTTAAAGAAGGATATATAATAACAATATTTCCCCTGCCAAAGTGAAAAGATTAACATGAGACCAGAATCCAGACCACAAACAACTGCATTCTGTGGGAGGGAATCTCTCAGGGGTATGACAGGGTTTTTCCACATCTTGTCTCCTTGTAACCGACTCTTGGGATAGGGTGCTGAGAATTGTCCCAAGCAATGGCTTGTGACAATAGGCAAAAGGGATGGTTGGGGAACAGCTGCAGACCTGCTGCTCCTAAGCTCACTCCCACCCCATTCTGGACCAATACAATTTTATTTATTTGGTCCCTTGGATAACTGTACCTTGGGTCCCCTTTCTCCAGGATGCAGCTGCACTAGCTGTGTGCAAATGACGTATCTTGTGCATTTAGACTTTTTTTTCCCTCCGTAATATAAATATTCTGGGTTTGTATTCTTGTGTATTTTAATCTACAGCCCTTATTCCTGCACTGTGTTCTCGGGTACATTAGCAATCTCAGGGATAAGTGGGCAGGAGCTCCGGATCTGCACAGCAGGAATACATTGTTTTATCATCAGAGAGAACACCTATTTGGAGTGTATAGTCTATTGAACTACCTCAATTTTGCCAATTAGAACTGGCTTTTCTACCATAATATCCTCTTGAAACCACTCCACCTTCAATGTTTTGTGGAAGACTAGATTTTATTGGGGTAGCCTCATTACTTGATCTCCTACTAGAAGATTGGAAATTGATCTGAACAGGAATCAGTGGTTGTTGCAAAGGTTGGGAGAGGCTGGGCTAGGTGAAAGGCACAGAGGGGAAGCCAAGATTAGATTGTCTATATATGTGTAACCAAGGATTCCTGTCCCATACCTGTAATCCCAGGGGTTTGGGACCACATTACATACCAGATCCATCCCTAGCTGGATTGGGCCAGGCCTACCAGGCACAACAAGGTGTATATGTGTGTTGATAAAGAGAGCTTTAAAGAACACTACCTCTCTACCCATCTTAAGCTGCCCAGGGATGGGTATATGAAGCAATGGCTACATTCCTTAACCTTTAAAAATTCTTCGCTTTTTCTCTTTGACTTCTAGAGAGACCATAAGCAATGGCTTCTTTGTGGTGCTCAGAGCCAGTGTCCTTCCCTGCTGCAACAATGATTAGTGTCCTAGTAGCTAAAGGAGAAAAGCAGGTTTTGTTAACATGCTGTGAGATCACTGAAAACCTACCTTACTGTGTTGAAACAGGGCAAATTCAATAGAATGCATTGGGTGATGTGTGTCTAATCCTGGGTTCTTGTCCCCCCAATTGCTGCCCCCTCTAGTTATTGTGTTTGTCTGGGCTTTGTAGGACTTCACAGTAGCTGATTTGGTGATTGCTAGGTGGCCTAGTCTGTGTAAATGTGTTGGTCTTTCTCCATGTTCTTTTGGGGTTTTATTGTTTACAAACTTCTTTTTTGTATTGAGAAAAATAGCCAAAGCATCTTTTAACAAAGGTTCTGCACCAGGCAAAAAGAATCTGAAACATAAGCTTGGGAACACCTCTTCTTGAAGCAGGGGTCTTGAACCATCCTTTCTTTTGTTTTCTCTTCCCCTATTTCCTACTTTGGACCAGATCTTCTGTCCTTAAAATTTGACTCTGACCCTCTTCTATCCACACCCCAAAAAGCCCATTTACCCACATGCATACACATTTAATGTGTGGGGTGTCACCCCATCTTTTAAGTGATTTATGCAAAAATCCTGAAGAAGTTAAGAATATTCCATCCCTTCTTCCCAGTATCCTGAGTGAAGACCATTCCTTGATATGTGATTCATGCCAAACATTCAGATTGCTGTGTTTTAATTTCTAATCCTAGGGTAGATAGCAGCAATGAGGGGGCCTTTCATTTTGAAAGTGGGGTTGGGAAACCAAGAAAGGGGAGATGAATGTATATCCAAGTCGCTCAGGAACTTCTATGCAGGTGCAAAAAACTTATGTCAAAGTAGCCACAAGATTGTTTAATAGGAGATGGACGAATGTAACTCCCATGTTTACAGCTAGAAACCAAAGCTTTGTGTGAAATCTTGAATTTATGGGGTGGGAGGGAGGGAGGGTAGGAGAGCATGTACCTGTCTGTTCTTTCCCTGATTCCTTCTCATTTCTAAACTGCAGGGGACTGAGCGCCCTTGGGCTTTGGTGACCTCCATCACTGGGACTGTTCATTTGATGGTTGGTTTTGCTGTGCCGGGTATCATTTTGTAAAACACATGCTGACTTTTCCCCTTCCCCTCTTTTCCCTGGGAAAATAAAGTGAATGAATAAAGACTTAAAAAAAAAAAAAAAAAACAAGCACACCTACCCGGTACCTAGCATAATGAGTGGAAAGAGCCCTGCACAAAGACCCAGTCCCCGAGCTTCGGAAACCGGGATAAAGAGGCTTCAGGGAGGAGAGATCCCACTGCCCAATTGTAACCGACGCTGGAAGGCCCTTGGAGCAAGGCCATCAATATTCTGAAGGAAACAAGACGTTCAATCTACAATTTATTGTTCAGCTTTGCCATTAACCAGGTGTGTGAATAAGGACGTTTTTTTCATGATGCAGATCTGAAACACTGCATCTCCCATCTCCCATGTTCTCAGGAAGCTTCAGGAGGATGTACATCAAATGATGGGCTAAGACAGTGGTCGGCAAACTGTGGCTCGCAAGCCACGGTTTGCTGCTCTTTTGACTGAGTTTGCCGACCACTGACCTAGACTCTTGATTCCAATAATTACAGGCTGTTGCTGTTCCTTGTGATTAAGCCCCTATCCAGTGGTCGGCAAACTCATTAGTCAACAGAGCAGCAAACTGCAGCTCGTGAGCCACAGTTTGCTGACCACTGGGCTAAGCCAAGAGGCAGGAAAACATGGGTCCAGGAAATGGCGAAGGGAAATCACCAAGACAGGCTCTGAGAGCAGCCTGTCCTGATGGTCCCAGGCGGGATGGCAGTCATGCAAAGTCCATGCCTTGTACGTGTGAATGTGTCTCGTGGAAGTTGTACTTTGTCGGAGTCTGAGTATGAATTTAATGGTAGGTACATAGAAAACCAAGTGAATGGGGCGGGAGTTATTAACCCCAAGGAAAACCAAAGGATGTATAAGAACAAAAAGCTGAGGGCCTGTGTGCTTGTCTTTGTCAGCACAGAAAGTGCCCTGTGGAGGGAGACCGGCTTTGTAACCACAGCTCAGGAGATGTGCTCTCAATGAGGACAGACTGGGCACTTAGCTCTGCCTGTAGGAGGTAGGCATTCGTATTTGTTGAGTGGCTGTGAAATACCAGTCTGAGGGAACTCCCTCTCTTCCTTCATTTCCTCACTTAGTAGAATCACTGCCCACCCTCTCTGATGTCCCTGTGTCTGAGAAAAGTCTTGTGGAGAAGGTGGTAGCACAGAGGTATTTCCATACAACAGGTGTATAAGCAGGAAGGCGGGCCTGGGAGATAGGGAAGCCCCTCTAGAGCACACCTCAGTGCTGAGTAAACGTGAGACTGATTGAATGACTAGAATTCCTTGGGAGTGTGCGGCATTGGCAGGAAACTGGGGGATACTGCTGGGCCCCGTGGCAGGGCAGAAAAGACCAAGAACCAAAAGGGGTGCTGGGACTTAACTGTTAGAGAAGCCCCCAGCATTTGACTTGGAGGTATGATTATCTGAATGCTTAAAATAGTTCATCATTTTTACTTTCTGGCCTGTTGCAAGAAAGGCATTAAAAATAAACACGAGAAATTTTATTTTTAATGTAAATAGAAGCTCAAAAGGAAATACTGTTAAAGAACCTCTCTTGCTGTGCCGGCAGCCATGGAGCAAAGCAAAGTTTCTTCCAGGCTAAAGGTCCCTGGGCTAGAATTCCTGTTCTGCCCTTTCTTGTTGGTGCAGTGGCCTCTCTACACTTCAGTTTTCTCCTCAGGATTATCTGGGGATAATAATACAGCTTTCCAGAATGCTGCGGGTCTTCCAGGAGACAGTGTACACAGAGCAGGGCCCACCGCTGGTAGCCCGTGGGCTATGTTCAGCAATGTATTCTGTTGGGCTCACAGTGTTTGTTTTAATTACATTAGTTTCTGGCATTTAAAAATCAGAAATTTCACCTAAAAATCAGCCTTTCAACTTCTCTGCAAAAATAAAACTAGGCAACGCTGAACTGCATTCCTTTAATAGCAGTTGGCAAGGCAAAGAGGTGAGCCCTCTTTCTCTGGGGCCCACCTCTCCCATTTAGCACAGGCACCCTGCTTCCACTTGAACCCACAACTATCTTCATTCTGGTATGTCACCCGCCTGACCTTGAAGGTATGTCCATGCTCAGGGCCTGTCGCACAGTAAGGGTCCTTGTTACCTTGAGGTCTAGTGCTGTAAAGATGAGCCCTCCGAGCAGGAAGGTCAGCATGGCTCAGCACAGCCTGAGTACCAAGCAGAGTGGTGGCTTCAGCTCTTTACTTGGGATTAAGAGGACAGGCACCCAAGACAGCAACATTCAGAATTTTCAGACTGTCCCACATGCACAGTGAGTCCATTCGGACTATTCAGGAGGCTCATCTCATTCCCATGGGGATTTTGTTACCCGCCCCGCTTGGGCTCACCATCAGTGGTCCCCTCACATTGGTGGTGAGCTCCCTGAGGGTGGTGGCCACGCCTCCCATACTTTCTGTCCTTAATGCCTATGCAATGTCTGCTTGGAACAGAGTAGGTGCTAAGTAATGTTTAGCTAATTTAGTTTAATTAGGTGCTACTTCACTTACTTTCTTGCGCAGGAGATGAGGGATGAATGCAGTGTTACTTTTTCTTTGCCTTCCCAGTTGGCAAAATTAACATAAAACCTTCCCTCTAAGGCATTATGGAGTAGACAAGACTTAAATAATAAAGAAAGATGATGTATTACTTCATGTAAATTCACAGGTGTGCCTGGATATATGTGAGTTGTTTCCAAAAGCCCATAAACGAAGAGCTTGAACTTAGGCATATTTCAAATGCATTACAGAAAGCTACAGTGATCTGTTTTGCAAAAAACAAAAAAACCTTGGTAATGAAAACAGTCAACCTGAACTGATCTGTTTTGTAAATTTTGATTCTTTTCTTCAAGTGTTTACCAGTTATTCTGTGTTTATTCAATTGTGCCGAGAAAAGGAGGGAAGAGAAATAGAAGTTAACTTGGCAATCCCTCAGAAAAGGGTCCCAGTTGGAAGCAGTTGTTGGAAGTGGAGCTGCCTGGGGCTGATGCCTGAGGCAGTCAGTCCTTGGAGCAGGTTTTCCAGGTTCAGTGACTGGTAGTGAGCTTTGCAGAGGGTGAGGGTGGGTCTGCTTATGATGTGGACTTTTCCCACAACTGTTACCCCGAGATCCTTAAAAGAATAAAAATCAAGTTCAACAAGATTTTCAGAAAACAAGATGAATATAAAAAATTAGCTGTATTGCTATGCACTGGTAAACTGGTAATCCCAGAAATGAAATTAAGAAAGCAATAGCATTACAGAGAATAAAATACTTAAGAAGAAATTTAACAAAAGAAGTACAAAATGAAAGCTATTAAACATTGTTTGTGGAAATTTAAGATATAAGTAATTGGGAAAACAGTCCATATTCATGGATTAGAAAACAACATTGAGATGGCAATACTCCCCAAACTGGTCTGAAGATTGTCAAAGTAAATGTCCAAACCTGTAGGAATTTTTATGCGTTTATTTGAGCCAAACTGACAACAGCTGCTGAGAAGCAAAATCTCAAGGTGTCAACGAAAGAAACACTCAGAACTGTAGAGAATTTTTGCCAGTTTAATTGAGCCAAACTGTCAACAATTGCTCAGAAGCAAAATCTCAGTGGATTGAGATAATGCTCCCAAGAATGGCAGTTTTGCACCTTATTTTATACACTAGAGGCCCGGTGCACGACATTCGTGCACTGGCGGGGAGGGGGTCCCTAAGCCTGGCCTGCACCCTCATGCAGTCCAGGACCCCTAAGCAGACATCCCCCAAGGGGTCCTTAGCACTGCTGCTGCCACCGCCACTGTGCTCACCAGCTGTGAGCTCGGCTTCTGGCTGAGCGGCGCTCCCCTGTGGGAGCGCACTGACCACCAGGGGGCAGCTCCTGCATTGAGCATCTGCCCCCTGGTGGTCAGTGCACATCATAGCGACCGGTCGTTCCACCGTTTGGTTGATTTGCATATTAGTGTTTTATTACATAGGATTACAATCAAAGAAGGAGACGTAAGGGGGTTACATGAAATTCACTGATGATAGATTAGAGAAACTGGAGAAAGCAAAGTAGGAAATCTCTGGGAGTAAATAAAAAATAAAAGGAATAAGGGAAAAAAACAGTAAAAGGAATAAACACATAGGTCTTTTACATAGGTGGGTACAGAATAGTTAACAATTAACATGGTGGAGGAATCCAAGATGGCGGCGTAGGTAAACACCTAAACTGCTGCCTCCCACAACAATTTAAACTGCAACTAAAAGACAAAACGTCTATCACCCAGAACCACGGGAAAGCTGGCTGAGTGGAAGATCTACAACTAGAAGGAAAGAGAAAAGAGCATTGAGACGTGCACGAGCGCTGAAAAGCTGAGGTACGGAGGCGCGTGATCCGGGCTGGCGGCGGGCGACTGGGTGCGTTGCTTTTTTCAACCTGAACGGAGACAAGCCCCCGATTACTCTGAAATCCAGTCTCTGGGGAGACGCGGGGGACCCAAACTCCTACGGGGAGAAGCTGTCTGCCAGTGAGAGTGGCTTGCTTGCAGAGCTGCGCACAGGAATAATTGTTTACGGCACTGGGGCACAGGACTCCAGGATGCGGTCGGGGACACAGAGCCGGCTTATTAGCAGCCATTGCTGTTTGCCACGCCCTAACCTAATGACGCCCTGAGACCCCGCCCCACACAACCTATAAACCCACCCAAGCTCCAAGCAGCTCAATTAGCATAAGAAAGCCTGCCCTATGGCAGCTTAACCTAGAAAACTTGCAGCCCGGGTCAGACAGCTCCAAAACCTCCAAACCCCAAGCAAAGAGGAGAAAACTGCAGCTCTCACTGTAGCTCCTGCTGAGTGGCCTCAGGCAGTAGCTGACCTGCACCCCATTGGAGATCCAGAAGCCAGTGTACCTAGTGGTCAGTGTGAGACACCAGATTTCAACTCCTCACATCCATAAGTGACACATTCAAGAGGCAGACTCAGTGAGCACCAAAGCCCCACTGAAACAAGTCCTGCCCCATAAGCGTGGCTTCAGTGCAGCACTTCTTTCATTATAGACACAGGGAGTGCTCACAGCTAATTGGCCTGGAGGTCAATTCCTCCCAGCGTACCAACAGCAATTCAGGCTTAACTACACCAAGACTTTGCACTCAGCCCACAAAGGGGTGTACCAAGAGCATCCACATCAGGTGATTGGGGAGGCTGAGCTACTGCCCCCTATAGGTCACCTACCACACAAAGGCACTCCATCAACACAGGGAAGCAGCCAAAATGCAGAAACAAAGAAACATGTCACGAATGAAAGAAACGGAGGAAAGCAAACTACTGGATGACATAGAGTTCAGAATCACATTTATAAGGTTACTCAAGAATCTTCTAAAAACCACCGAGAAACTTGATGACACTTCTGAGGAGCTTAGTGAGACCTTCAAGGACCTTAATGAGAATGCCAAAAAAATGGAAAAGGATCAGTCAGAAATGAAGCATACACTGTCTGAAATAAAGAATATACAGAAACTCAACTGTAGATCAACATACCCCAAGAATCAAACTAAAGATCTGAAATATGTGGAAACAAAAAACATCCAACCAGAAAAACAAAAAGAAAAAAGAATCCAAAAATATGAAGATAATGTAAGGAGCCTCTGGGACAACTTTAAGCGAACCAACATCCGAATTTTTGGGGTGCCAGAAGAAGGGAGAGAGCAAAATATTGAAAACCTATTAGAAGAAATAATGACAGAAAACTTTCCCTACCTGGTGAAAGAAATAGACTTACAAGTTCAGGAAGCGCACAGAACCCCATACAAGAGGAACCCAAAGAGGACCACACCAAGACACATCATAATTAAAATGCCAAGGGCAAAAGACAAAGAGAGAATATTAAAAGCAGCAAGAGAAAAACAGTTAATTACCTACAAGGGAGTACCCATACGACTGTCAGCTGATTTCTCGGCAGAAACTATGCAGGCCAGAAGGGAGTGGCAAGAAATATTCAAAGTGATGAACAGCAAGAACCTACAACCAAGATTACTCTACCCAGCAAAACTATCATTCAGAGTTGAAGGTCAGATAAAGAGCTTCACAGACAAGAAAAAGCTAAAGGAGTTCATCGCCACCAAACCAGGATTACATGAAATGCTGAAGGGTATTCTTTAAGAAGAAGAAGAAGAAGAAGAAAAAGGTAAAGATAAAAATTATGAACAACAAAATGACATCAAATACATACCTACCAACAAGTGAATCTAAAAATCAAGTGAATAAAAAATCTGAAGAACAGAATGGACTGGTGAATATAATAGAATCAGGCACATAGAAAGGGAGGGACTGACGATTCTCAGGGGAAGCAAGTGTGAGGGGTGCGGGAAGAGACTGGACAAAAATCTTACTCCTATGGATGAAGACAGTGGCGGGGGGTAAGGGCATGGGGTGGGGTGGGGAATCAGGTGGAGGGGAGCTATGGGGGGAAAAAAAAAGTGGAACACCTGTAATAATCTGAACAATAAAGATTTAATTAAGAAAAAAAAAAAAAAAAAAACAATTAACATGGTAACAGTGAGGGAATTTGTGGTCTCTGCCCTGGTGCAGTGGTTATGCTTTGAGAGGTCTTGAAAAAAGGAAATTACTTTGATATTTCAAGGCATGTTATCAGGTATGTTAGCAAAAAAAGACTATATAGGCCTAGTTAAGGTAAAGATTGACTTTTTTAAAAGTATATTTTTATTGATTTCAGAGACGAAGGGAGAAGGAGAAAGAGAGAGAAACATCAATGATGACAGAAAATCATTGATTGGCTGCCTTCTGCATGCCTCCTACTGGGGATTGAGCTCACAACCCTGCATGTGCCCTTAACTGAAATCGAACCTGGGACCCTTCAGTCCGCAGGCCGACACTCTGTCCCCTGAGCCAAACCAGCTAGGGCAAGATTGACTTTTGTTGGGGAAAAATACTAGCCTAAGTCATGACTACCCGCAATGTTTTAGTTTTAATTTCAGACCATCCTATATGGTTACTTCAAGTCTCTGAGTGTGTAAGGCTGCCATGCAGGCCTCCCCTGAGCTTGTCAGGTTTAATATGTGGCCCCTTTTTCATTCACAAAATTCAATGCAGTTCCTATAAGAATCCAGCTGACTTCTTTATAGAAATGGACAAGCTAGCCCTGACTGGTTTGGCTCAGTGGATAGAGCGTCAGCCTGCAGACTGAAGGGTCCCGGGTTCGATTCCAGTCAAGGGCATGTACCTTGGTTGCGGGCACATCTCCAGTGGGAGGTGTGCAGGAGGCAGCTGATGGATGTTTCTCTCTCATCGATGTTTCTGACTCTCTATCCCTCTCCCTTTCTCTCTGTAAAAAATCAATAAAAATATAATTTTTAAAAAAAGAAGAAATGGACAAGCTAATTCTAAAATTATTGTAGAATTGCAAGGGACCCGGAAAGCTAACACGATTCTGGAAAAGAAGAATCAAGTAGGAGGACCCACACTTCCCAGTTTCAAAATGTATACAAAGCAGCAGTAAGCAAGATAGTGTATTATTGACACAAGGATAGACAGAGATCAATGGAATAGAATTGAGATTCCAGAAATAAACCCACACCTCCGGGGTCAACTAATTTTCAAGAAGAGTGCCAAGACCATTGAATGGAGAAAAGCCAGTCACAACCATCCATTACTATATGATTCCCTTTACGGGAAAGTGCAGTATAGGGAATCGAGAAATATATTAGTGGGTACTTAGTACTTAGGGTTAGGGCAGTAGCTAAAGGGTTTGAGGTGATGAAGATCCTCTAAAATTGACTGGTAACAGGTGCACATACTTGTGAACATACTAAGTCACCATTGACTTGGACACTTTAAATGCGTGAATTACATACTCAAAACCTGTATGATCTTATTAACCAATGTCACACCAACAAACTTAATTTTAAATAATAGGTGAATTGTATGGTATATGAATTATATCTTGATAAAGCTATTAAAATTCAAAGTAAAACCAGGAAACACGTAATAGGGTACAGCAAATTAAATTAATTAAAATGACAAAAGGAGACATTTAAAATATTATAGTTAAAGTATACAAGCTAAGAAAAGAGGAATGAGCCATATTAAGAAGGATTAAAATGCAGTAAAATAAATATAAATGTTTAAAAGAGCTTTGAAACCAGAAATCTAGAATTTAAAAAATGAAGGTTAGAAACACAAAAGGATAAACAGAAAGAATAGAAAAAGATTGGAGGAAAATTTAAAGCCTAGAATATTAATGGTGCTGGGGTAAAACAGTTAAAAATAGCATGAAATCTTTAATTAAAAGTGACAAAGTTGATTAAAGGATACTGGCTAAAAAATGAGTAATTGCTATCATTAATAATTAAGATAAATCATCTATATGTATAAAAGGCTAAGTGCCACTGTCCGACCGACCGGTACATATGACACACACTGGCAAGCCTATCTAATAAAAGAGTAATATGCAAATTAACCATCACTCTGCTACACCCACAAGCCACGCCCACCATCCAGTCAGGAGCGAGTATGCAAATTAACCCAACCAAGATGGCTGCAGCCACAGAGAGAGCAGGAGGGAGGCTTGGGTTTCCCCGGCGATGGAGGAAGCCAAGCTTTCCGCACACTCTGGCCAACCCAGGCCTCCACTTCAGGCTACAAAGTTTCAATTATAGAAGATAAATAAATCCCAACAAAAATAGTGGCAACCATAGAGCTGGAGAGAGCAGGAAGCTTGGGTTGCCCCCAGCGATGGAGGAAGCCAAGCTCCTGCAGCCCTGGCCTGCTTTGGCCTCTGTTTAAGGCTACAAAGTTTCAATTATAGAAGATAAATAAATCCCAACAGAAATGGCTGCTGCCACAGAGCGAGCACAAGGCTTGGCTCTGCTGAAGGCTACAAAGTTTCAATTATAGAAGATAAATAAATCCCAGATACCCAGGCCTCTGCTTGGGTCACCAGGGGACGTGGCCGGCCAGCAAACCACCACAGGCCCCTCACCCAGGCAACCCCACGCCCCAAGGGAACCCCCACCCTGATCTGGGATACCATTCAGGGCAAACCAGCTGGCCCCCACCCATGCACCAGGCCTCTAATCTAATAAAAGTAATATGCAGATTGACCATCACTCCAACACACAAGATGGCTGCCCCATGTAGTCAAAGATCCTGCCCCCATGTGGACACAAGATGGCCAGCAGGGGAGGGTAATTGGGAGGGACCAGGCCTGCAAGGGAGGGCAATTGTGGGCGATCCCGCCAGCAGGGGAGGACAGTTGGGAGGGACCAGGCCTGCAAGGGAGGGCAGTTAAGAGTGACCAGGCTGGCAGAGGAGGGAAGTTGGGGGCAAACAGGCTGGTAGGGGAGCCGTTAGACATCAATCAGGCTGGCAGGGGAGTGGTTAGGGGGTGATCAGGCTGGCAGGCAGAAGCGGTTAGGGGTAATCAGGAAGGCAGGCAGGCGAGCAGTTGGGAGCCAGCAGTCCTGGAGCCCAGATTGGAGAGGGTGCAGGCTGGGCTGAGGGATACCACCACCACCCCCCCTCGCCGTGCACAAATTTCGTGCGCCAGGCCTCTAGTTTAAAAATAAATATTGACTCGCACATGCACGATACATGTAAAGCTCTCACTGGTGCCAATCTAGACAGAGTAGGAATATTCCTACCTGAACCTGTTTTCAGACATGGTCAATTATATATGTTGCTTTCTCTCGAGTTCGAAGAGCATGTGACATTAAAGTTAAAGTTGTAAATAACTTCATCACAAGGGAAATTAGTCAAGCACTCTGAAGGTGTTTTTACTCTTAATGTGGTATACAGGGAGATATTAGAATAAGTTTAATCAATTTATCAATCATTGTTTTTATCAATGTTTTTATATCATGTTTTTGTTGTTTTTATGTCATGTTTTTGTTGTTTTTATATCATGTCTGTGTTGTTATGTTGTTATTATTTATTTATAAATCAATTTATATATTTCCATGTACATTTTACTAATTTTCTTTCATCTCTGACACTTATAGAGAAAGTGCAAACAGCGATATTAAAATATTTCTTCTAATTCATTTCCTTTCAATGTGCACAAATCCGTGTACCAGGCCACTAGTATAATAATAAGATTTTTAAAAACCACCACTTTCCCAAATAGGCCTGTCTTTCCCACCTCTGTGCCTTTGCTGGTATCTTTCCTTCTGCCTGGATGCTTGTCTTCTGCCTAGACAATTCTCTTGTATCCTTTAATATCCCACCCAAATGTCAGCTTCTCCCCTGCCCCTGCCAGTCCCATCCTGCCTCTTTCTCATTTGCCAGCCCAGTGCATGCTGGCAGTAAAGTCCTGAGCACTCTGCAGCTTGTTTCTCAGTGGTCAGAGGGCCAGCTCACATGCTCAGCACTTCCACGCACTTACTATGCAGTCCTTACTCCAGGTTAGTCTAAACCTGCTGTTAGAATTATCCCCACTGCATAGATGAGGAACCTGAGGCTCAGAGAAGTTAGCAGCTTACCCAGGATAGAACCAGAACTCAATCCTGTCCTGCGCTCCCTGGCCTCTGACTCAGATGCAACCCTTTGCAGGGGCAGGGACCTCTATGTATTCTGGGCCCAACACAAAGTAATTGCCGTGAAAATGAATTAAAGGCCCCACATAGTCTCCTGACATTTTCAGCCTGGGTGATTAGATATGACTCTTGGTCCTCAAAAGCTGTGTTTTTCTAAGGTTGTAATAATTATAATAGCAATGGTAAAAATAGAATCAAGCACTACTTACTGAACATTGCTTGTATGCCAGATGCTGTCCTGAGTACTCTGAGAAAGATACTATTCTTATCCCCTTTTATAGCTGAGTACCCTGAGGCATAGAGAGGTCATTCCACAGTTATACTGCTGGTGAGTGGCAGAGGCAGGTCCACACCAGACAGACTGACTCCAGAGCCCATACTTTTATTTATTTACTAGTGGCCCGATGTGCAAAATTCGTGCAAGAGTAGGCCTTCCTTCCCCTGGCTGCCGGCACCGGCATCCCTCTGGCACCCAGGACCCAGGCTTCCCTCTGGCCCCGGTTTCATCCGGAAGGACGTCCAGAATGACGTCCGGTCTAATTAGCATAGTACCCTTTTATTATTATAGATTTTTTGTTAATTCTCACTCGAGGATATTTTTCCCATTGATTTTTAGAGAAGGTGGCTGGGAGGGAGGGGATAGGGGGTAAGAGAGGGAAAGAGAGAAACAGAAACATTGATGTGAGAGAAACACATTAATTGGTTGCCTCCACCCCGTCTCAGTCTGGGGCCTGGGATCAAACCTGCAACACAGGTATGTGCCCTTGACTGGAATCGAGCACACAACCCTTCCGTGGGTGGGTTGGTGCTCTCATCACTGAGCCACAACTACCAGGGCAGAGAAGATACTTTTAACTTATTCCATCACCCTGGGGTGGGGCTGAAGCACCCTCCTCCATCGTCTGGGTGCTGCCCTGAAGTCTGTTCTTCCAGCCCCTGGCCAGGCCTCTCTACAGTTACCTATGGTAGCACCTCAGATTGTCCCCTTGGCTGCTTGTCATTCCAGAGTCCAAACTCTCTAAATGACTTCCTAGCACTGACCAGCCTGGACCTGGACCCTGTTCAGGAGTGTGTGTGTTTGGGGAGGGAGAGGAGAGATAACACTGAATTTCCTAGTATCTGCCTGGCTCATCAGTGGGACTTCCCTTTGGCTGGTGACTCTTCAGGAGGAGGGCTGTCCTGGTGCTCCTTGTTCCCATCTGGCTTTTGTCCTTCTCGGGTGATCACAGGTATGCGTACCATTTGGCTAGGAGGCCAGATGATAGTTTTCTTTGGGAATGTGAGAAACACAGGCTATTGGTTCCACTTCACAGCCACTCTGGGTTTTCCTTTACACCAAACAAACAGTGCTTTCTGATAAAAATTTGAAATTCTAACCTCGCCAGGTAGCCTAATGTGGAAAAAAAGGCCACTTGCTGGGTCCAAGATATTGGTTAGATCACTCGACCCCGCTGAGCTTCAGTTTCTTTTCTCTTAAAATGGCAGTAATAACTTGCAGAATCCACATGATAAGTAAAATAGCTTCTGACAACACCTGACACAGTGCCTGGCTTATATAGGTGTTCAGTAAAGATTCACCCCTTCCCTTCTCTTCTGGAATGTGAGTGAAGCCGTCCTTCCTTCAGGCTAACATGAGCCAATCCTGGGTCTTTGTCACAATAGAATTGCATAATTCCTTTGTGTTGAGTTGCTGAAATTAGCGCCCCACATTGTTAAATGCCTGAAATTCCTGGTGCTTGGAAGTTTGTGCCTCTGATCTGGTTGTATCTCTCCTGCCTTTTGTTCCTGGAAAGAAAGCCCTGCACCCCCTAACAGGACTCTTCCAGGGATTGCTGGTTACTGAGATGGAGAGAGAGGCTGTGTTCACGTAGCCTGGGTGTGCTGGCCAGGGTCTCGCTCTCGCCCTTCGGCTTCGGCTTTAGCTGACTTGTGGTCTGGACCAGGCTTCATTAAAAAGATAGTGTGAGCTGAAGGGATTTTGATCATGAAAACTGAAATGCTGAGTCTGATAAAACTGGAACTGTGGGAAAGCTATAAAGCGCCAGTGAAACTGATTCCAAGTGGCCTGGACATGAAGCACAGACTGCACTTGGCCCGTCCCCTACCGGCCTTCTCTCTGACTCTTCTCCCCCACCCCATCGGGCTGGACACTCATTAGCCCTAGTTACAGGCAAGACGCTTGAGGCTGAGGGAGGGCAACCAGCCTGCCCAGGTTCACACACCAGCTCTGGCAGGAGAGTCCAGATTCTTCTGTTGTTCTTGTTTATCCTCACCTGAGGATATTTTTCCATTGATTTTTAGAGAGTGGAAGGGAGGGGGAGAGACAGAGAGAGAGAGAAACACTGATGTGAGAGAGACACATAGATTGGTTGCCTCCCACACATGCCCCAACCAGGGCCTCAGATCGAGCCTGCAGTTGAGTTATGTGCCCTTGACTGGAATCGAACCCGCAACCCTTCGGTCCACAGGCTGACACTCTATCCACTGAGTCAAACTGGCTGGGGCAAAAGTCCAGATTCTTAACTACTGTGCACGCTGCCTCTCTAACAAGCTTTTCCAAGTAAGATGAGTATGAAATGGCATGGGGAATGTGAAGTGTCTCCAAGGACAGTATATTGAGACATACTAGATATACACAGCTTGCGTCTCCGAGTCTGGTGGCCACAGAAGAATGTGAGTGCACTTGGGACTCTCATCAGAGAAGTCAGCTATGATCTGTGGGGTCAGGGATGGGCAGGGCTGCAGACCCACGGGCCCAGACCTCACCACAGCCATCTGGACGAGTCACGCTGGGCCTTCTGGAAGCACAACAACCTCACCAAGGCCCAGCGGGATGCTTGAGACCACCCTCCACTCAGGGTGTACTGGAGACTCGCCTCCCCTGAGTCTCATGCTCCTTGACAGTCCTTGGGCTCACAGTGCCCAGTGTGATCACAGGGAACAGCTCAGTCCTTGTGTGTCACCTCCCCCCAGCCCAGCCAACAGCCTGCCTATCCATGGGCCTTCCTGAACCTCAGGCGCAGGACCAGAGCAGGAGCGAGTTTCACATTATCTTCAGGAGCCAGGCCACTACCTTAGGCCATGGGGCTTTTCTACCTGGCAGGAAGGCACCAACTATCTTTACAGATACTAGCTCTGCCACTCCATAGCTCCATTGCTTCGAGCAGGTCACTTAACTCTGTGCCTCGGCTTTCACATCTGTACAATGGGGCTTACAGGGGCCCGCCAGCCTCGGATTGTGAGATTTGCTAGGTTCCTCCTTGTAACAGTGCCTAGCCCACAGCAATGCTGGGTGTTCTGGTTGAATGATTACTGTGTGCCAGTCTCTGTACAGACATTATCTGGGGTCATCCTAACACTAACCTGTGAAGCAGAGAACCTTGTCATCTCATTTTACTGAGTGGAAAACAACTCTATGCTAAGTCACTTCCCAAAGTCACAGAAATGAGAGATTGTAGAGCTGAGATTGACCCACATCTTCCTGGTCCTGAAGCCCATCTGTCCCCACACTCCTGGCCATCTATCCGTCTGGCTGTCAGCAGAGGAGGCAGCTGTGCGTTTGGAGAGGCTCTGGGGGATTGGCATTGGTGGCAGTGCTGTGGGAGCAGAGGGTGGGAAGTCACTGCCTTGATGTAGAGCAGAGGCCTCAGAGGCTGGGAGGGTTCTTTGTCACCCTCGGGATCCGTGAGCATATACTGGTAGCAATGTTTCCCTCTTCCACATGTGTCTATTGGGAAGGCTGTTCCGTGTATCTTCTTGGCTAACAAGCCCCTTAAGGAAGTTAAAAGGGGGTGGGAGAAGAAATGCTGGACTGTAGCTGAGTGTGCCGGGTTGCTCCACTAGGTGCTGCATCGGGTCACATTCACGCAGATGCCACTGTCCCTGGCCCAGGCATCTGTCAGGGGCTATTTGTCATCCAAGGTTTAGGGCCTGAGCTCCCAGGCAGACTGCCTGGTAAAAACCAGCTCCTCACTTGCTACCGGGTGGGAGTCTTTCTAAGTGTGAACAGGTGGGAGCACCCATCCCAAGGCTGTGGTGAGGACTGGCTCGTGTGACACATGTAGAGATCAGGGTCCAGGACATGACTGTCCTTGAGAAATGGTCGGAGTTTGACTATTAGGAGCAGTAAATTGCTCTGTAAGCACCACCTAGGAGCAAGAGGAGGAGGTGCGGGGGTTGGGAGTGGCTCAAGTAGAGGACAGCGGGGAAGACCCAGTAGGGAATGGCTTGGTGGACGGGGTTCTGGTCATGTGTTAGCAGCAGGTGCCTCTGTCCCAAGGGAGGGCCCAATCCCGGTCACCTGGGCCTTCAAATAGTTCTCATCTATGTAGATGGGCCCAGGAGTCCCATGTCTACAGGTTTTTTCTCCTGGTTGCGTAAGGCTTCCATCCAGGCGAGAGAAATGGAGCGAGAAGGCAGGTACCTAGGCAAAGGCAAAGCCGCAGAAAGCAGAAGGGCCTGGGAGGACCCACCAGGCACAGGGAGCTGGGGCTTAAGGAGGCCTTCGCCGAAGCGTGGCTTCAGGTTTCTCCTGTTAAAAAGCCATGAACTGGGGGAATTCCTGTCACTTTGAGGTGTGGAGGGAAGTCAGCACCAGGCTGCCCCAAAGACCATCAAGGCTGCCCATACTCCCTCTGGTGGGTCGGCCTCAGCAGGCCTTTCTTCTGAGAGTAAGATTGACGAGTTCATGGCCCTGAGATGCTTCCTTGTTTTTGAACTTCACTGTGAGCCATGTGCCCTCTCCCCACCAGGCTCTTCTGACCACGCTCAGCATCGGTCTGCGGCGCTGTGCTATGGGCATTTCCGTGGTCACAGCCCCTGCACAGGAGGCGCTGGGTCGCAGACCAGCTCCAGTGCCACCCTCTGCGGTGGTGCTGAGGATCTGCACCTCAGAGTGCTGGTGAAGCTGGTGGAGAAACTTTTGTGTCCCTGCTGCAACAATGACTACAAGCTGAGTGACAAAACAAGAATTTACTATTTCACAATTCCGGAGATCCAAGTCTGAAATGGGTCTCACTGGGCTGAAATCAAGCTATCCACGGGCTCTGGGAGAGTCCATTCCCTGGCCTTTTCCAGTTCCTAGAAGCCACCCGCATTCCTTGGCTCAGGTTCCCTTCCTCCATCTTCAAAGCCAGCAAAGCGTAGCACCTCCAGTCTCACTCTTCTCCTCCTGCCTCCCTCTGACAAGGGTTTTACATTGGGCCCATCGGATAATTGAGCGCCGCCACCACCACAAAAGCCTTCATCATGCCTGCAAGTCCCTTTTGCCACAGAAGATAACTTGTTCATAGGTTCCAGGAGTTAGGGCGCGGACATCCTGGACAGGCAGTGTTCTGCCTCTACACTGGCATGTATCATAGGACACCTTAGTGCAGAATCGTTTCTCCCAGGTTGGGGACCGGCGAACCTGCCTGAGCAACTTTTGGCCCCTGTTGCTGGCAAGCTGTTGGATGCTTGGTAAGATCATTGGTCCCTCTGTACCTCAGTTTCTTCATCTGTAAAGGGCCTTCTAGGGTTGTCAGGATCCAATAAGCACACATAGAGCGTCAAGACATTTTTGCGTTTCCTCGCGCCTTTAGCTTGCTCCAGCTGTGGCACACACTGTCATTTTTCCTGCATTGTGCTTTCAGAATAGGTGCATTGTGATGGTTTGAAGCCAGCCAGCATATGGAAGCTTCTCCTGGTACCACCACTTATTCCCCATCACCCTTCTTTTATATTATGCATAAAAGCTCTTGCTGCACAGTGCTGTGTGGGCCTGTTATGGTGGCAGTTTTCACCTCATTTTGAGCTGTTGTTCTGGACTACATTTCTGCACTTAGAGTCTCTGGGTTAAAGGCTTCCTAAAATGTCCACCCTTTATTGGTAGTGGGTATTGGCTTACTCAGAAAAAGATGGTTTTCATCCTGTCAGCAGTATTGCCTGGGTGCCTACTGTGCTCCGCGCACTGCTCTGGGGGCTGGGGCAAGGATGTGAAGACAGGCCTGGAGCTGTCTCAAGCAGAGGCTGCTGTTTACTTAGTAGGACTGACAGGCACTTCATTACTCCTCTCATTTGCATTTCTTTGTTCACTAATTAGGTTCAAAACAAAGGGCAGTTTTATGGAGTAAATTTTCAGATCTTGTACCCCAAGATGTGCTGTTTTAAAAGTGTCAAACTCCATGCTGTATGGGACCTCTCTCTGGGTCTCTCTCTGCTGAAGTCCCCCTCCCCCAGCACAGTTCACTCATTGCTGGAGGCCGTGCCTGTGTTCCCAGGGACTGACGTCATGGTGCGCTGCCTGAAGCTGCTGAAGGAATTTAGACGGAAGATCGAGGATGACCACGATCAGGACGACGATGAGGATGAGGAGGTCATCTCCAAGGCAGTGCCCCCGGTGGACATCGTGTACGAGCGGGACATGCTCACGCAGACCTACGAACTCAGTAAGCCCTGTTCTCTCACCTGCTTGTGTGCGGTTCCTGAGCATTGGAGGCAGAAATGTTTTGCCTGTGTGTCAAGAGGGCTTCATTCTTGAGGCTGTAGCACAGCAGGAAGCACCATGGGTCCCTTGAAGGGTATAGGCTTTTGGATCAGATTTGAGTTTGAATCCTTGCTCTGCCACTTGTTAGCTCTATGACTTTAGCAAGTTCTCCAAGCCTCAGTTCCCTCATCTGCAAAATGGGGATAATACCCTTGATAGCATGTAATAAGGACTAGGATTAAAACATTTGGTGTAGTGCCTGGTATGTAGAAAGCACTAAAAATATTAGCTGTTAGTGTTATTACTCAAAGATTTGAGAGCCACCTACCATCTTCTAGAATTGATCTGGAGTCACTGCAGTCTGAGAATTCCAGTGATAAAGGGAGGGAATATGTCTCCCCTCATTCCTTAGCTTTCCTCTAGATTCCCTAAAAGCTATGTAAGACAGCAGTGCCCCATCATAGTAGGTGTGGCTGCCAGGCCGTGTAGGGAGGGAACAGAGTAGAAAGTGAGGTGGCTGCCGGAGAGCTGATTCGGCCGCAGGACAAAGACACACTGGCAAGTCGGCACAGCATTTTTGGCAGGTTGAGGGCCAGCTTTTATCAGCTGTTCACTTCTCTCAGAATGGGTTCCTCAGAACACAGTTTGGGAAAGGTCACCCTGGACCCTCTTTGCCCCACCATTAGCATGTTACTTAAATCACTTAGGGAACACATTTTGGTCACCTCTCTTCATTCTGGCGTTTCTTTTTCTACATATACAATGCAGCAAACCTCCTTAATCCGGATTGGCTTTATCTGGTAGCCTCAAGTGTGTGTGAGTCAGGAAATAAAGGAGAAGATACTTCTGAGCAAAGAGCTGTGCCAGGAAGTCTGCCCTGCAGTTCGAGTGTTTTATTTGTAGGGGCTTCCTGCCGCCCACTGTGGCTCCTTCCTATCGTTGCCAACCTCCAGTAGCCCAGCTCATTCAGAAGGGCTTCTTAGAGATACAGTAACGGCACTGGGTGTGGCCATGTAGCAGCAGGAGCCAGCAGACTAGATGGAGCCAGTGCTAAGGCACAGCCACCTGCTGGCCATGTAGACGGAGCCACCTAGCATGATCCTTTCCAGAGTCCTGCTGGTTGACAGCTGTGATAGGACAGTACAGTACTGGTCCACAACGCCTCTGTGTCCACTGAGAAAGATTGGGAAAATGCTAAAGTTCTTAATTAAACAGTATTGACATGCTTTTTAATGGAATTCATTTCATTTATCTAAAAAAGTCCATTCATGGGAAAGAGCTAACTTCCTGCCGCTGGAACTTAATAGATCAGCAGCTGATCACTTGCCGTTTGAATGGTGAGCATTTAAAAACTGGCGCTTAGCCCTGGCTGGCTTGGCTCAGTGGACAGAGTGTCAGCCTGCAGACTGAAGGGTACTGGGTTCGATTCCGGTCAAGGGCACATGTCTGGGTTGCAGGCTCCATCCCCTCTGGGGTCATGCAGAAGGCATCAGTCGAGGATTCTCTCTCATTGGTGTTTCTCTCTCTCCCTCTCCCTTCCTCCCTGAAATCAATTAAAAATATATTAAAAAGAAAACTGGCGCTTAGTGGTGGTGTTCCAAGTGTTGGGAGGGGAGAGAGGAGGCATTTGTTTTATTCTGTGTGTTGGTTTCACTGCACTGAAATGCCTGCTTTAAAAAGGTGGGTGGGAATTGATGTGACTGGTGCGGAATGGCTCCTTTGCAGAGGTTGGGTTCAAGTATATTGTTTCACACAGTTGAGCGCAGAGGCACTAAAGGAATTTCCCAGGCTGAAATCCGAGTGGCCATGAATGTGGGAAAGCTGGAAGCAAGAATGCTGTGTCGTCTTCTTCAAAGATTCAAAGCTGTCAAGGTAACATTGCAAGTCCTCCGCACCATTCACTGTCTGGGTGTGCACTGTGTGATTATGAAGGAGTGTCTCAGCGGGTCAGAAAACGGGACGGGCCTGCTGTCTTCCAAGGCGGCAATTGCTGCCCAGGGCCACATACTGTGGTTTTGTTGGTTTTCACTTCTTAAAAACTGATGAGTTGTCAGCATTAGAAAGTCAGCAGGAGATGTGGCTGTACCCCCCTTCCATGTGGGGCACCAACTGCAGCGACGGAGCCTCCGGCCGCCCCTGCAGACAAAGCAGGTGCCCTCCAGGGTTCTACAGGCTCTCCTGGCCCCCACCCTTTTATGCTACTTGTCTGGCTCCTGGGGGCTGAGCTGGCTAACTAGGCATGTCTGGCGTTCTCCTTTCAGAACTCAGACCTACTGTCTCAGCCCTTTGTGCCTCACTCTCTTCTTCTGAACTTTTTGGCCACTTTGCTGGAGGGCAGTATTAGAATCAAGCTAATGATTGCAGGGCACTTGGCACTGTCCATGGCATGTGGTTGGTATATAAAAAATGCTGCTCTTCCTAGCATTTAGGGTCCTGGGAGAGCCCCTCTGCCCTGTCCTAGAAGATAGAGTGCGTGTGGATTGGTGATGACCTCATCACCAGTCCCCATGCAGTGGCTGAATGGCGCTGGTGACCTCCGGGCCCTGACTTGCCAGTCTGTGGTCACAGTTCTAAACCATCAAATTGTACATAGCAAACCCTCACTGCTTACTAACCATTTCTTTGGGGCCTAGTCCTGAGCCAGGCACTGCGGGCAGTGGAAGACCAAGTTAGGGCCTGGCATGAACTGGACTACCTGCAGGTCCCTGGCAAAGCATGTCTCGCAGAGCAGACACACATTCAGGATTGCGATTGAGAAAACTCTCCGACAGGCCTGTGGATGCAGAAGCTGAGGGTGCTGCGGCAGGAGACCTGTGAGGGAGCATGCATGGGCCTGACTGGGGCTGGGGCAGGAGGTGGAAGAGACACAGACGAATGCAGGCGTGATAAGGAAATGGCCACCACAGGCCCAGGGGCCACCTGAATGCCTGTGTGTGCAACGCCCTCTTTTGAATGTAATGAAACACATCTCACCTTCCCAGGGATTCATGGAAGACGAGGGGCGGCAGCGGACCACCAAGTACATCTCCTGCGCGTTTGCAGAGGAGAGCGACCTGAGCCGGCAGTACGAAAGGGAGAAGGCGCGGAGCGAGCTGCTGACCACCGTGAGCTTGGCCTCGGTGCCGGAGGAGTCCCTCCCGCCTGAAGGAGAGGACACTTTCCTCTCTGAGCTGGACAGCGAGGAGGACGGCAGCAGCAGTGGCAGCAAAAGGAGAGGCAGAGGGTCACAGGGAGACATGAAATCCTCCTCAAACTCCAGTCTCGGGACCCAGCCTCATCACTCCACCCCCATCAAGGGTACGGTGCTCTCGAGTGGGAGCAGGGGAGCGGTCCGAGTGTGTGCGCCCTCAGTCTGAGCTGCTGCCCATCCCGCCTTGCTCTGGGCTTCTTCAGAAAACACCCCATTCAGTTCAACAGACACTGAGAATGTCCTCAGTGCCGCCCTAGTCCAGGACCTGCTGGTGTCACATACATCACGTCATAAGTTTAGAGGAGACGGCCTTGCAGTCTGGCTGCTGGCTCCTTGGCAATGCTTTGGTTTGTGTTTTCACTGTTAAAGCGATGGAATTCCATAAGCTCCCTCAGTCCATTCCCTCCAACAGCCTAAGAATCTCTCAGGCTTTTAGTTTAGTTACAGAAAACATTTTCCTAATGTGTGGAGGGTGGTGCTGGTGACAGATTTTCAAATCAGGTGTCCAGCTACGGGGGCCCCGCCCTGCTTGCTGGGTTCACTGCCCTATCTTAAAACTGAGCTCGTGGATCTTCTAGCCTGGGTGTGTCTGGTCTGGCTGCCAAGTGTAAAGGCCCCTCTCGCTCTCCTCTTGATGTGGCCGCAGTTCATTCTTTCTGCTCTGCCTCCAGGTGGCTGGAAAGTAAACCTGCACCCGCTGAAGAAGCAGCCGACCTCCTCCCCCGGAGCTGCTGAGGAGAGGGCCTGCCGGGGCTCTGTCGGGGCCGACAGCTTCCTGGACACCAGCAGCTCCTCAGAAGCCACCTCGGCCTTCGGCTCCCACTGCGTGGAGAGTAACAGTGGCGACATAGCTGTGATCGAAGAGGTCCGGCTTGACAACCCAAAGGTGAGCGCGTGTGCGCAATGAGGGTGCATCTTCTCCAGGAAGCAGCCTGCGGCGGGTGGGCGTCAGCCTTGTCAGCTCCGTGCTTAAGGATCACAACAAAAGCAAAGGCCTCAGATGCCGAGTGCTTAGTCCTGCCAGGCTGCAGGCGCTCGTCCACACACCGCCTGCATGCAGCCTTGCCCCACCCACCACACGTCACCTGCAGTCATATCTAGAGTTGTTAAATTTCCAGCACCTTACACTTCCTACTTAAATTTGTTGTGGAGGGAATGTATATGGCCAATTTAGATGGGTGGTTCTCACTTTGGCCCAATTTTGCAACCCAGGGGACACTTGGCAGTGTCTGGAGATGTTTTTAATTGTCATGAGTGGGGGGAGAGGGTGCTCCTGGCATCTAGCAGGGAGGGGCCAGAGATGCTGTTACATATCCCAGAATGTGCAGCACAGCCCACAGCAGCGAGTCAGCCAGCCCAAATGTCAGCAGTGCCAGGGCTGAGAAACTGCCTAGACAAAAGGCCAACATCATTACTATAAAAAGAGGTAAACCATAAGATAGCTGTAATGAAAATAAAACTATATTGGTACATTTGGGCCAAATACTGTTGTATGTCAGAGGGTTAAGACCCAATACAGTCAACCCAATGCTTTTTCATCACTGTAATTAGATTAAAAGATAAGTGATTCAGTTCACTGTCCTTAGCCACCTGAAACTGCCTCAGGTAATGGTGGCGCCTCCTGCACATTAGAAACACAGGGTCAGAGGAGGAGGCCCCCAGCAGAGAACAGACCTGTGATCAGGGCCGCTTTGGATGCTGCCACTGCTGTTTTGTTCAGGCTTCACAGCAGCCTGTGAAGTCATTGTCAGCTCTGGTCCGGGAGGAGGACAGTGGGGCTCTAGGAACTGGGTGAGGTGCCTGCCCAGTTCATGACACTGAGGATTAGACCCTGCTGTGTGCAGTTCCCACCCCCTCCCTTGCCTCTCCCTTTCTGTATGGAGCCCTGTGCTGTTACTCCCCCGACTGCAAAAGGGTTGGCGTGGAGGTTGGGAAAGGCTTTCTGAATTTTTCTAAAACCTTTCGGCCCTTTCCTATGCATTGGATGCCATGCCTCCTCACTGTCAAGTCATGACTGGTACTGTCTAACCAAGGAACCTAGGCTTGCATGCAGGTGGATCCTAGCCTGCCTCCTCCTCCTCCCACTTCTAATCAGGCCCACGTGTCTCCCTCCACGTCCTAGAACTCCTGTTGCTGGCTTCCTCACTGCGGGGGCCAGCTGCGGCAGGGGCCAGACATGGCAGGGATCTCTCTTTTCCACGTCAAGCACGGAAAGAGAGATGAATGAACCGGTTCTAAGTGGAGGCGGCCAGGGATTGAGAAATAAAAGAAAGAAAGAGACCAGACACGAAGATAGAAACAAAGCTGGGAGCCAGGTGGGACGCCATCCTCTCTGATGGAGAGGCAGGGACGACAGCGACGAGCCCACGCAGCAAGTTTATTTTATACCCACAAATACCAGGAAGTATCCCTAGCATTCCTGGTGCTTGCCTGGATTTACATATCAAAGCCTGCTAGGCGACACCTGGACAAAGGTAAAGTCAGTACTGATAACACCCCCACCTTCTTGGGGAGGGTGTAACCGAGAGCGGCTCTGCCAATCGCCTCGGGCTCAGCTGACAACAATTTAAAGAAATTCCCATGTGCCTTCCCAGGCAGCCCTCTACACTCACTCAGCTCTTTCTCTTCCTCTTAGAAACTTGTTCCCAAAGTACTGGCAGGATTTCGTCCTTTCTTATACTTGCTGAGGAGAGGGGCGTGACATGGACTACCCGCAGGCCCCTAGCAGAGCCTGTTCTCACGTGGCTCTCCAGCAGCCCCATGCAGGTGGCCATATTTACTCATGTTCTCCAAATGTTTTAATGCAAGAGAGAATAAAGGTCTTCGTGCCACTACTGGGCCTCGAGCCTTTCTGCCTGAACGGAAGAGCTGTGCCTCCTGGAGCTCCCGCAGAAGGCAGGGCGGGGATCTGTTGTGACACCAACCCTGAGCGGCCTCCTCTAGCACATTCTCGTCCTCCTGAAAGCGCCACTCCAAGCGAGGGGCACCTAGAGAACGAGCCCTGGGCTGCCGTGTGGCGCTGATTTGTGCCAAGTGGTTTGCAAGGAATATGTTAGAGTTGGAATTTCCTTTCACGGTAGGTGCACATTTCGGCTGTATCATATTTGAGCTGATGGAGCAAGTTCGTTTAGGCTCCTAGAGGACAGAAAGGAGCCGTAAGAGCGAAGTGAGCATTTTGGCAGGGATAAGAGAGAGAAACTGATCTTTTTTCTCCTTCCTCTTTCCCTCACCTCATCCTAATTTCCCTAGGGCAACCTGTTCTGAACTCAGGTCGGCCTCTGCTTCTGTCTTTTATTCCCAGAGAGATTTCCCGTGACTTTCTGGACTTGGAGTCAGAAGCCCATGGGGCATAACTTGTCCTGGCACACATTCCCGCTCTGCGACCTGGACGGTTACTTCGCCTCACTGAGCCCTGGTTTCCTCTTCCGTAAAACGGGAATTTTTGATGAACAGAAGCTTTATAGAGTGACTGGCGTGGAGCTGTGCTCAGCCTGTCAGTTTCTTGGGGAAGGACCCAGGGAAAATTGAGCGTGTGCTTTGTGCTACTTCGCGGGGGTGCCATAGTACACGCCTCAGCTTCTGTCTGAGCCCAGCTGATCCATCGCGTTCCAGGGCCGTGTCCGCTGCAGATGCCTTCGTTGTTTCCTGGCCCCGAAATAGTGGGGGGGTGGATCCTGTCGGGGAAATAGTCCTCTTGGCTTCCTTCTGGAAACGGCATAGAAATTCCCTAAAGAGGAAAGTACGCCTCAGGAGTGGTATCTGCCCCCAAACTGTGCTGAGCCCATTGTATTCTTGTGCTTTTGGTCCCTGTTGTAGGAGAGTGGCAGTTCCCAGAAGACTGGGAAGCACGGTCCAGGCCAAGACAAACCCCACGAAACTTACCGACTGCTGAAACGCAGGAACCTGATTATAGAAGCCGTCACCAACCTCCGCTTAATCGAGAGCTTATTCACGTAAGGAGGAGTCTGTCGGTCTCGCACCAGTGATAAATCTCATGCCAGTTAGTCATCACACGTGCAGAAATGGCCGAGAGCCATTTGGATCTCCCTCCCTGTATAGATCATGGTGTTCCTAGTAGTAGAAAGGATTTCGTTTGTTCTTGTGATTTGACAAGTGTGGACATTGAGGAATATCAGTACACGGCAGGGCATGGAGACTGAGCATGAGCTAGAAGTCCTAGGGACTGCATGCACCTTTCTCCCTCCTTGGAAATTTCATGGCAGCAAAGGGGTAAGAAGAAACTTAGGCAGATAATAGCACCGGCTAGAATCTTACATGAAAGCAAAAACAAGAGACACAAGTAGAACTCCCGTGCGTGGGGTACCTCTGTTCATGGAGAGGCTCTGCACTCTAGTTCAGTCCTTCCAACTGCTGTTATCACCACCTCCTGGGCGGCATCTTCATGGCTCCTGAGGCACCAAGCGTGAAAGGCACCTGAGTCAAGAACCTGACTTCTCTAGGCAATGGGGAGGCCATCTGCAGACACGACTGCCAAGCTCCCTTCTTTGGTGCAGTGACAGGTTTGGCCAAATGTTCCTACTGTCCCTGACATTCCCTCAGTGATCTAGAAATGTCACCATAGTGACTCATTAAGATCTAGAGCAGGGGTGGGGAACGTCCAGCCCCTGGGCTGTATAAGGCTCACGAAATCATTGGGTCTGGCTCTGCCAAGCCATTAGGAGTGAGTTAATGTTTTACTACATATAGCAGACTAATTTGTTGTTATTGTTAATCCTCACCCAAGTATATTTTTCCGTTGATTTTTAGAGAGCATGGAAGGGAGGGGAAGAGACAGAGAGAAACATCAGTGTGAGAGAGACATCGATTGGTTTTCTCTTCCACGCACCCCAACCAGGGCTGGGGATCAAACCTGCAACCAAGATATTTGCCCTTGACAGGAATCGAACCCAGGGCCTTTCAGTCTGAGGGCCAGCACTCTATCTACTGAGCCAAACCAGCTAGGACTAGCAGGCTAATTTTTAAGTTGATAATTTTGTATGACCCATGAATCCTATATAATAAAAGAGTAATATGCAAATTGACTGTCATTCCAACACACAAGATGGCCGCCCCCATGTGGTCAAAGATGGCTGCCCCCATGTGGACACAAGATGGCCAGCAGGGGAGGGCAGTTGTGGGGGGCCCAGGCCTGCAGGGGAGGGCAGTTGGGGGGGACAAGGCCTGCATGGGAGGACTGTTGGGGGGAACCAGGCCGTCAGGAGAGGGCAGTTGGAGGGAACAAGGCCTGAGGGGAGGGCTGTTGGGAGAACCAGGCCAGCAGGGGAGGGCAGTTGGGGGTGACCAGGCAGGCAGGAGAGGGCAGTTGGGGGGAACAAGGCCTGCAGGGGAGGGCTGTTAGGAGCAATCAGGCTGACAGGGAAGTGGTTAGGGGTTGATCAGGCTGGCAGGCAGAAGTGGTTAGGGGCAATCAGGCAGGCAGGCAGGCAGGCAAGCGGTTGGGAGCCAGCAGTCCTCGGATTGTGAGAGGGATGTCCAACTGCCCATAAGGATCAGGCCTAAACGGGCAGTCGAACATCCCTCGAGGGGTCCCAGATTGGAGAGGGTGCAGGCAGGGCTGAGGGACACCTCCCTCCCCCATGAACGAATTTCATGCACTGGGCCTCTAGTGATGTTATAAATATCCAAGTGGCCCTTGGCAGAAAAAAGTTTCCCCACCCCTGCTCTAGAGGATAAGGTAAAAGAGGAGAGGAATCAAAAAGAGCTTCCGATCTAGGTGTCAGCAGTGGTAAGCTGGAACATTCCTCGCTGGCTGTTAAATTGGCATAGAGACTTCGCCCAGAGGTTGCCATCGTGGCTCCCAGTTTCCCTGCCATCACGTCACAAATCATGTAATCTCTTGAGTTCCTGGTGAGAAGCTCAGAATGTGAAGCTGCTACGAATGGTGGCTTGTCTTTAGCCAACAATTTATCCCAAAGAGAGATGATCTTAATATTTCAAGGAGTCAACCTTTCAATGGTGAAACCTCCTTTAATTCTCCCCCAATTTCTGTTGGGTGCCATTAGGCATGTCTCAGTTGCCTGGGTTGAGAACAGCCTTCTTTGTTGAGGTTGGGAATAGTAACTGCTTATTTTGTGATGCGCCAGGATTCAGAAAATGATCATGGATCAGGAGAAGCAGGAAGGCGTGTCCACCAAGTGCTGTAAGAAGTCCATCGTCCGCCTGGTGCGGAACCTGTCTGAGGAAGGTCTCTTGAGACTGTATCGGACTACCGTTATCCAAGATGGCATCAAGAAGAAGGTAACCACGGGTTCTCCTGATGCCTACAGAGCCAACTGCTGGAAGTTTCCTTGTCCAGCTTCTCATATCCTTGTTATATCTCTGTCATTCCTTTGTTGTCAGTAACTTGGAATTTCCTGTTATGCCTCCTAATTGGGGGAACAGGGTTCATCCCATCTTTCTGTGGAAGCTGGAAACAGAAGAGAAAAATAATGTAATTGGATCCCAGAGCAGCATGTGCCACCCACGGCAGGGGTCCAGCCCTGCAGCAGCCTTGGAAGAGAGGAGGGGAACTGAGGCATGTGGACGTTCAGCAGAGTAGCGTTGGGAGTAATTAAGCAACACGTAGGAGGTGGAAAATTTAGACTAAGCAGCAGAACATCTTCCACAGAGATCTGAGGAAACATCTCCCAGAGGAAATGATGGCTGTGGCTCCATTAGCTTGCACTGCTGTGCTTATCCGATGGGGAACAACATATCTCTTCTGTCTCAATTTATCTGTTTCTGTAAAATTTGAAGTTTGGGGCATTCCCATAGCAATTGTAGCTCAGTGACTTTGCACATATTCTAAGGCATCAATTTTTCAGGGTCAGAATAATTTGAGAGCCCAGCTGGGCACTGGGACCAAAGGGAATGGTGCTTTGGGGACAGTCACTTGTAATTTCCTGATCTTTTTTTCTGACTGCACCTTAAATCTCTGCCTTAAGAGAGTTCTGCTTTGATGTTTTGTTTTCTTAATAAGCTGGCAAGGTCATTTCAGTTTTTTTACTTTCACTTATTTATTGAGACATTGAAATTTGAAAACAAAGCAGTACAAAAAATGACTTCAGAAACACATTTTCTACCATTCTAAGTTGACAGCACTCATCAATTTTTATGTCTACTGTGAGTCCCCTTGACCTTGTTCCTCTCCCATCCCCAGCAGCCTGCCACTCAGCCCCTGAAGTGGTGGCAGGAGGCCTTCTGCTGATGTCTCTGTTGAAGGACAAAAGCTCCAGCCCATCAGTTGCAACACCTCTGATTTCTGTTGGTCTTCACAGAGCAGAGGTTTCAGAGGGGAAAGACCTGTCTGGGCAGAAATTGAGGGCAAGAAGACCTTACCCCATCTAATAATGGAGAGGGGCAGTCTGACAAAGGTATCCCCTGTATTTCCAACTCCTCTTTGGCCCCATAACTAACTACCAGGCAGAACTGGGGTGAGTGGGACGGGTGGGGGTGGGGAGCAAGTACAATGAGGACTCAAAGATGAAGGTGCCCAGACCTCCGGCCTCTTGCCACAAGTACACTGGAACCTCCGTTCTCGAACTCAATTCGTTCCGGAAGGCTGTTCAAAAAGCATTTTGTTTGAAAACTGAATCATTTTTCCCTATTAGAAATAACGTAAATTGAATTGAATCATTCCAGACTCCCAAATGATTTCCTGTTTTAACTTCCCTTACATACAGTATATATCTAATGTCTATTTAATCGATAAACAAATCCTACTTAAATTTATCGACCACCCCCTACTGGCCTTAAACGAATCACTTTCAGTACTGGTTATAGGAGTGGATGTTAGGAGGTTAGTATGCAGCATCTTCACTTTTTCACTTATCATTGCCTCTGAAGTGCTCTCAGGCTAACTACTTTTTGTTTATCCAAATCAATAGCCATTTCTCTGCCTCTTCAATTGCCTGTAATTGTTTTGTTAGCACTTTCACACTCAACAACATCAGCGCTCTTGATGGCCTCTTTGTTTTAAAATTGTGCAAATAAACACAAAAATATTCATCTCACAATTTCCTGAGATGTTAGCAAGAGGAGGTTTAGCAGTAAACTGACTCAAATTCTCCTTTGTGGCCTGAGAAACACTTTTTGTCCTGCTAAGGTATCAACAAGAAGGAGTTGAGAACCGAAGTTTTGTTCAACAACCGAAACATCCCCACCCTCACCCCACTCCCAACTTGGTAGCGAACCAAATTGTTTAAGATGGGAGACATTCGAGAACCACTATAGTGGAACCACTACATGGTACCTGTTTTTCCAGCTGGAAAGGATTGTAGTATTGTACATCTGCCTCCAGAATACGCTTAAGTGTCTCAACAGCACTTTCTCTGGCCCCCGGAGCCTGGGCTGCCACAGGTTGCCTCCTGGTCTCCTGGAGCATGTGGATCAGAGTTGCTGTGCCCAGCATTGGCCTTTGCCCTGGCTTCCGTAACTGGCCACCTGCCCATTGGGCCTGTGGGAAGTTGGCTGGGCCATTTGACTGTGGAAAGTGGGGAAATAGGAATGCTTTGGATTTGTACCATGCTTTTAAATTCCCTGAGTGTTACCTAGCTGTCTCTCACTTGAGCCTCACAAAACCACTAAACAATTGGCAGGGCATGAGGGAGGGGTCCCCATTTCAAAAATGAGGAGCAGAGGAGACTGAGCCACAGCAGCTTTTGATGTTTTGTTTTCTAAAACATCAGGCATTGCTGCCTATTCCCTGTGACACTCTTTCAGGTCATTTTTGGCTTGAAGCCTGCTGATCAGAGTTAGCCATTTAGAAAACCTTACTTTGCTCTCCCCTGCCAATGACAGAGACAGAAAGGAAGGCTGGCTGGCCAGGTGCCTGGCCTTTGTGCCTGCCATCTCCTGCACAGCTGTTAACCCCACACCCTCTGCTCAGTTCCAGGTCATTTCCATTTGTCCTCCAGTTATCCCTCATGAGGTGGTAACCACTCTTAACTACTCAGCTGCAGCACCTTGGAAAAGCTAAAACAACAAAGCAGCTCTAAATCCTCTGCCAATCTGTTTAGAAGCGCACCTGGCAGGAGTCCCAACGGCGGCACTCAGCGAGGGGAAATTAATGAAGGAGTTTACCTTTTCCAGGTGGAAGCCCTCAGGATTCACAAGCACTTCTGGGACATTCTCAGCAGGAACGGGGCATAGGGAACAGCCTACCAGGTAGATGTGAGACCAGTGGTCCCTGACACCCAGCGAGAACACTGCAGGAAGACGGCTCTTTCTAGGGCAGACTTTCTCTCCTGAGCAAAGCAGGGCATTACTGATGGCAGAACTTGATCGCTTGATGAGCGGAGGGATTTTGACAATGGGAAACTGTTCACAGCGCACTTTGCTTCAGTTTCATAATGGTTTTTTAGGAAAGGTTCATGAACGGGGTAACCAGTGCTCCACCAGGGAGCTGAGTTGTGGAGCTAAGTCTCCCTGAGCTCTTCCCACCCTTGGGGACACTGCCATCTCTCTGCAGGTGGATCTGGTAGTGCACCCGTCCATGGACCAGAACGACCCTCTGGTGAGAAGTGCCATCGAGCAGGTTCGTTTCCGGATCTCCAATTCAAGCTCAGCAAACAGGCGAGTAGCAGCACCACAGGACTTGTGTGATCTCAGTGAATTCACTGGGTTGGGCTTTGTGTTCATGACCCCCTAGACTGACAAGGATCAGTTTCTGGATTCTTTAAGAAAAAAGAAAACCCTCACATTTTTTATTCTATTCTAATTGTGGAAAGAGCACTCCAAGTCACAGATCCTGTGATGTGAAACTTGCTCAACCTCATAATGGCTCAGAACGATTCTAGTTGCCTTCCTGACATCTTCTCTAGCTCCGCCCATAAATCATCTAATGGAAAGAAACTTAGGAATGGGGGAGACTTCATAGCTGGGTCTAAACCACAGGTGATCTGGGGATGAGCAGAGGCCTGGCTCTGGCTTGCAGGTGCTGGTTTGTGCGTCTTGCCTTACATTGGCCACATGTACTCTGAATCAGATGCCAATTAATTTCATATCAAATTCCTGATTTCTAGCATTTATGGAAGTATCAGAGAACCTAATCTGTCAGGCTCCCTTTCTCACAGATAGCAGCTGCCCCGTAGGTGGGGGTGCACTCTCCAGGTCACCACACTCCTCACCATTCCCAAATGTCTAGTGACCTGGCACATTTTATTCATTTAAAACATCTGCCAGGCCTCTAGAGCAGTTGAGTTTGAGGCCTCAGAACCAAATGGCTTCATCTGATTTCATGAGGACAAAACTTGTCCTTTCTCTCAGCCCTGGGTTTTCTCACCATAACATTGGCTCACACTTGGTCTGCAGGCTTAAAGTGCCCCAGCCTACAGTGCCTAAAGGGGAGGCCAAAGAAGAAAGTCAAGGAAAAGAGGACCCAAGTGGATCAGGAGATTCTCAGCCGAATGATTGCTCTAAACCAGAGAGTGGACGGGTGAAAAAAACTGATGAGAAAATGGGCATAACCCAGCTTAAAAATTACAACCCTGTAGTAGGTAAGAATCAACTTCTTGTCAATGTCTAATTGTGTTTCATTGGTTGTTTGCATGATGCCCTTTGAGTTACTTGGTGTTGTACATTCAAGCACCGGACTGCAGTCAGGGAATAATGTCTGAATTGCTGGCTGGGTCATGTGGGCTGGTCACATGACTTCCACTGGCATCAGTTTCCCTATCTGCAAGATGGAAATGATTCTTGCCCAATATACCTCACAAGGCTGTTGCAAGACTCAGATGGAACTATGCTAGATCCTGCCCTGGCTAGTGTAGCTCACTTGGTTAGAGCATCATCCCATATACAGAAAGGTTGCAGGTTCGACTCCCAGTGAGGGCACATACTCAGGTTGCAGATTTGATACCCTGTGGTGAGGGGGGGGGCGGTGCATACAGGAGGCAACCAATCAATGTTTCTCTCTCACATCAGTATTTCTCTCTCTCCCTCTCCCTTTCTCTCTCAAAAAAAGAAACTATCCTAGATCCCAACATGAGGAATTATTTACAAAGATTAATTTCTTTTGCTGACTACCCTTGGGCTGGAATATTCTATTTCAGAAAATCTCTACCTCTGCTGACCCCATGAGCCTTCTGGTAGTTTCAGCCATTGGCGAGTTTGAGCATTCATATAATTTTCTCAGAGTCGGGTCTTTAACAGAGCTGGCTCCTCCCTCATCCCCCACTAAGCTGCTCTAATGTAAATGTGTGGGGTCAAGTGCAGTGGCAGGACTTTATAATCGAGTGCTTCGTTGTTCCTCTCCTATTCACAAACGCATGTTGGTGGTGAGGGCAAAGGCAACTTACCAGGGCACGGGCTCTGTCAGGCAGAAAACGTGTCCTGGTATGGGATGTGGCAAACTCGGGACTCCAGACAGAAGAGTCACCTGCATGACTTCCCCTTCTGAAGGCTGCAGTCACATAAGCATGGCCTTTACTCTCCAGGTTTCATAGTTAGAGAGTGCAGACGGAGAGGAAACACGCACTCTCTAACTATGCACCTGAGTAGATGACCCAGGGCAGGCCATCACATGCACTTGAGTAGATGGACTAGGCTTGCCGGGAGGAGGGGCCTCTACTCACTGACCTTACCGCCCTGTTCTTTTGTCTCCCTTGACTCACCTGCTCCCTCTTGCTGGGAAAAGCTAAGGAACACTTTATTTGTATCAACAAAGAAATAAGCTACTTTAAAAGAACCTAGATTTTGAAATATTTTGCACAATCCCCATCAAGACAGGAGTTCTTAAATGGAGGTATGTCGGGCCCTCCATGGTGGCTCCCTCCTCCATTACACTCTAGCTCACCTCCTGTGCTCTCCTTCCTTGCTTCACACTGTCATTCCAGCCTGTGGCCCTTCCTCGAATGTGTCAGGCACCTTGCATTACCCTGGGTTGTACAGCCCAGGTTCTCTGTATGTAAGGGCTGCCCAGTCACAGACTTGGGGACTTCCCTCAAGGCCTCTCCCCAATGAGGCCTTTCCTGGCCTTTATGTAGAATTACAGTCCTCTTCCCTGTCCCTTCCTCACTTTATTTTCTGCACCAGCTATTTCCATCTGATGTCTTATTTCAGGATTTTGGTATTGTCTGCCCTTTCCCACTAGAAAGTAACCTCCACGAGAGTAAGAACATTTTCTGTCTCCCTGGCACCTAAGACATAGTGGCAACAACAGTTTTTTAGGGAATTGAACTGATTTGAATCTGGGGCTTTTCAAGCACTGCTTTCCCCCTTCCCTGCCTCAGTTCCTGGACTTGGGCGATCTATAGGATTTCTGCCCAAAATGGCTCGCCTGCGGGTGGTCCACAGGTTTCTGTGGTACCTGATCTATGGGCACCCTGCCAGCGACATGGAAGAGAAGCAGGGCTTCAGCAGTGAAAGAACGGGAAAGCAGGAGTCAGGCAGGACCGGAGCCCCGCCCTCCTCCGGAAAAGACTTGGAGGCCTCCTTTGATGCCCCACCGAGCGACAACCAAGATGGAGAAGTCCGGGAGGCTGAAGTGGAACTCCCCACAGAGACAGGTGAGATGACCCAGGGCAGGCCAGCAGCAGCGGAATCCAAAGGGGGAGTCATGATGGTTTCTTATTCTTGTGGTCTGAACTGGCAGAATATCTACACTGCCCTGATACAAACTTTCTGAACCTCTGGGCTTCCTGCCTGACAAGTAGATTTTCTCACATTTGTGGTAAGAGAGAACCAAGACCTACTAGGAGGTGATATCACCATCATGACTTGGACCCTGTCTCTGGTTTTCTCATAGTATATGTGGATGAAGCCTCGTGGACACGCTACGTCCCTCCCATTCCAATCTACAGGGACTTCGGCTTCGGCTGGGCTCTTGTCAGCGACATTCTCCTCTGCCTGCCCCTCTCCATCTTTATCCAGGTTGTGCAAGTCAGCTACAAGGTACTGGCAACTCCCAAGCTATCACAAAGGCTAGCCCCTCAGCTACAGGCCATAGGGCCCATACTCACCTGGTCAAGCAAAAATGCTTCAAGGCTTGCAGTTGCCTGGATGGATGGATGGATGGATGGATGGATGGATGGATGGATGGATGGTTGATTAGGTAGATGGAGAGGTAGGAGATTGGATGGATGGTTGGTTGGTAAGTCAAAGACTTGTTCTTCTAGATAGATCAACCATAAGACAGACAAATATCATGGTGTGACAATACAATATGTATTTAGAAATTTGGTTTATACAGAAAAAGAAGCAAATAGAAATTACCCATAACTTTATCACTCAGACAGCTAGTGATTTTGGTACATTTTCTCCTAGTATTTTTATCCTATGCCATGTTTATGTGGACATGCATGTATATGTGTATATTAGATCTCCCATTTGTTTGTTTTTTTAAACTGAATTGAGACTATACTATATTTACTCTTTTATGTGTTTTTTTCCACTGAACAATATATTGTGTTTTCCACATCATTGAGTTTTAACTTGATATTAAGTAAATTCATAGTATTCTTCCTTATGCACATACCCTAATCTATTTAATGAGTCTTCTATTCTTAGACATTTAAGTTCTAGTTTCTTGTTATTACAAATGACAGATGATAATACTTTTTTGGTAGACATATTCGTGGGAAGTTCCAAAGTTTTTTCTTTATGGTAAGGACAGAAATGGAATCACTGGCTTCCAGGGAAATCAGCATTCTTCTTCTCTTTTTAATATAACTTACTAAGTGATCACCCCAATTTTAAAAGTTATATTAAATTAAATACCCACCATACATAGTATATTAAATTAAATACCCACCCATCACTTAGTAAGTTATATTAAATACCCATCCATCACCATACATAGTTATTGCAATATTATTGACTATATTGACTGTGCTATACTTTACATCCCCCTAACTTTTCCGTAACTATCAATTTTTACTTCTTGATCCCTTTACCTTCTCACCCAGCTCCCCAACCTCCACCCGTCTGACAACTGTGAGAATATTCTGTTTCTGTTCTGCTTGTTTATTTTATTTTTTAGATTACAAATGTAAGTGGAATCATATGGTATTTGTCTTCCTCTGTCTGACTTACTTCACTCAGGACAATACCCTCTATGTCCATCCGTGTTGTCGTAGACAGCAAGATTCCATGTTTTTTTACGCCTGGGTATTCCATTATATATGTGTACTTCTGTACCCATTCATCTATTGATGGACACTTAGGTTGCTTTCACATTTGGCTAAATAATGCTGCAGTGAACATATAGATGCATGTGTTTTTTTGGTTTATTGTTTCGGGTTTCTTCAGACAAATATCCAGAAGTGGAATTGCTGGGTCCTTCTTTTTCTCTTGTTATATAGCCTTTGTTTTGTTTTTTTTACAAGTCAATGATTTTTTAATTGAATTTATTGGCATGCCATTGGTTAATAAAATTATATAGATTTCAGGTATATAATTCTAGAATATAGCATCTGTATACTGTATTGTGTGTTTACTACCCCAAGTCTAGTCTCATTTCATCACCATTTATCCCCTCTACCTACTTGTACCTCCTCCCAACCCCTTTCCCTCTGGCAATCACCATACTGTTGTCTGTGATAAAGTCTGTTTTGTCTGGTGTATTTATTGTTACCCCAGCTTTTTGTTTGTTTGTTTGTTTGTTTGTTTCTATTTTCATGAAATACCTTTTTTCCATCCCTTTACTTATAGTCTGTGTCTTTCTATCTGAATTGAGTCTCTAGTAGACAGCATATGTAAGGTTCTTGTTTTGTTACCCATTCAGCCTCTATATGTCTTTTTTTTAAGTAATTGTTGACAGCCTGGCCAGTGTGGCTCAGCAGTTGAGTGTCGACCCAGGAACCAAGAAATCACTGGTTCAATTCCTGGTCAAGGCACATGCCCAGGTTGCTAGATCAATGATGTTCCTCTCTCGTCAATATTTCTTTCTATCCCTCTCCCTTCCTCTATCTCTAAAAATCAATAAAAGATATTTTTAAAATAAATAAAAACAAAGCCCTTGCTGGTTTGGCTCAGTGGAGAGAGCATCAGTATGCAGACTGAAGGGTCTCAGGTTCGATTGCCGTAAGGGCGCATGCCTAGGCTGTAGGCTCAATCCCTGGCCCTGGTTGGGGCGCATACAGGAGGCAAGCAATCAATGTGTCTCTCTCACATCAATGTTTCTTTCTTATGTGTCTCCCCTTCCCTTCCACTCTATAAAAATCAATGGAAAAATATCCTTGGATGAGAATTAACAAAAGTATATACAGATAGGTAAATAAATAAATAAATAAGGTAATTGCTGACAGATATGTAGTTACTACATTTTATTATTAACCTTTTAAATCTATTTCTTCTTCTTAAAGAAAACCCTTTAACATTTTTTGTAATACTGGTTTGGTAGTGGTGAATTCTTTTAGCTTCTGCTTATCTGGGAAGCTCTTTATCTTCTGATTTTATGATAGCTTTGATGGGTGGAGTAATCTTGGTTTTAGATCCTTGCTTTTCATCACTTTAAATATTTCTTACCAAACCCTTCTAGCCTGCAAAGTTTCTGTTGAGAAATCAGCTGACAATCTTTTGTGAGTTCTCTTGTAGGTAACTAAGTGTTTTCTCTTGGTGCTTTTAAGATTCTCTTTTTGTCTTTAACCTTTGGCTTGGTATGGGCCGCTTTGGATTCATCTTGTATGGGACCCTCTGTGCTTCCTGGACTTTCATGTCTATTTCTTTAACCCAGTTAGGGAAGTTTTCCATCATTTTCTTTAAAATATATTTTTATTGATTTTAGAGAGGAAGGAAGAGGGAGAGATAGAAACATTTATATATATAAAAGGCTAATATGCAAAGTGTCCCCTTGGGAGTTCAACCGAGAGAATGGGAATTCGATTGCTCACTATGACATGCACTGACCCCAGGGAGCGGCACAGAACATGGCGGGCGACCAGTGGTGGCGGCAGCAGGACGCTGAGGGAGCCAGGGAAGGAGGAGGTGGGGAGACGGGGGAACCATGTAGTGGTAGCATGCGGGAGGTAAGGGAAGGAGGTGGTGGGGAACCTGATTGGCCCTGATTGCCAGCCAGGCCTAGGGACCCTACCCATGCATGAATTTCATGCACCGAGTCTCTAGAGAGAGAAATAGCAATGAAGAGAGAATCATTGATTAGCTGCCTCCTGCATACCCCCTACTAGGGATCGAGCCCGCAATCCGGGCATGTGCCCCTGACCAAAATCAAACTTGGGACCCTTCAGTCCTCAGGCCAGCACTCTATCCACTCAGCCAAACTGGCTAGGGCTCCATTATTTTTTTACATAGGTTTTCAATTCCTTGCTCTCTCTCACTCTTCTCCTTCTGGCACTCCCATGGTGCGAATGTTGATACGCTTGAAATTGCCCCAGAGGCTCCTTAAACTATCCTCATTTTTGTGGATTCTCTTTTTCCTTTTTTTAATCTTCACCAAAGGATATTTTTTCATTGATTTTTAAAGAGAGAGAAATAGCACTGTGCTAGAAACACGTCGATAGGTTGCCTCTTGTTTGTGCCCTGACCAGGGAGGAGCCTGCAACCAAGATATATGCCCTTGACCTGAATTGACCCTGGGACCGTCTGGTCCACAGTCTGGTGCTCTATCCACTGAGCCAAACCAACTAGGACTATGGATTCTCTTTTTCATTCTGCTGTTCTGATTAGGTGTTTTCTACTTCCTTATCTTCCATATCTCTGTTTCATCTACTCCACTGTTGTAATATATTCTTGATTTCAGTTAAAGTATTCTTCATTTCTGGCTGATTCCTTTTTATGTTTTCTGTCTTTGTTTTTATGTTGCCTCTCTCTGTTGATGTTCTCACTAAGTTCATTATGCATCCTTATAACCAATGTTTTGAACTCTGCGTCTAGTCTGCTTGTCTCCAGTTAGTTTAGTTCTTTTTCTGGAGTTTAGTTTTCTTTCATTTGGGATCTGTTTCTTTGTTTCCTGATTTTGGCTGTCTCCCTGTGTTTGTTTCTCTGTATTAGGTAGAGCTGCTACTGCTCCCAGGCTCGGTAAAGTGGCCTTGTGTAGTAGGTATCCTATAGAATCCAGTGGCACAGCCTCCACCACTGCCCCTCCTCTCCGCAACCCCGATCACCTGAGCTGGGCACTTCACATGTGCCGCCCCCCCACCCCCCTGTGGGCTGTGTACACCTTCCTGTGGAAGCTATGATTGCTGTTGGCACCCCAATAGGAGGGAATTACCCCCAGGCCAATGGCTGCAAGGATGAGCTGTGACCACCCTGGAGGATCAGCTGTGCAGGAGCCAATCCCACAAAGCAGGACTTACTTCAGCAGGGCTCTGGTGCCTGCTGTGTCTGCCCTTTGAGTGTGTCTCTTAGGAAGGTAGTTGGGAGGTGTTTGGACATGGTCTGAAGCGGGTGCACTGGCTCTGGGGCCTCCTGGAAGATTCAGGCCAAGGTCAGCTGTTATCTGTGCCCTGCCCAGGATATAACCCCACCCCCACCCCATGAGCTGTAAAACAATCTTCAGATGGCTGCTACTTGTGCTGGGCTTGAAGAGGCCAAGATGCAAACCAAGGCTGGCTGCCACTAGTGCCAGGCCTGGGCCACTTAGCGAGAGGTACAGGCATGCAGCATGCTGAGGCCAGATGCTGCTTGTTTAGAGATTTTAGGAAAGTGAACTGTGAGCCAAGATGGGCCATTCATATGGAAAAGCCACTGGAAACAGCTTGGATGGGCCCACAGCTGGATGAGGCTGGGTCCCAGGGAATCACCAGAGCAGGATAAACAGTGTTAGCCAGCTTGATGGAGACTCAAATATGGAGCCCAGCCTGCTGGCTCTGCGGGATAGAAAGCTCAGCGAAGGAACAGTGGCCTCTGCCGGCACTTCTGCCTGGCAGAATGGTGCCCTCGCAGTTCTCACCTTGATGCCAGTCAATTCATTTCCTCCCTATATAGGTGCCTTTTCACCTATTGCTCCAGTGCTGGAGCTTAGAGCACATGAGTCCGAGTAAGTCTCTGTGGAGAGCCCTTTAAGAGGAACTGCCTGGGACTCCAGCAGCCCTCCGTCTCACTTAGCCACAGTCCCCACTGGTTTTTACAGCCAGAAGTATGGGGACTTCTTTCCTGACACTGGAACTCTAGGCTGGGGGGCATGGTGTGGGGCTGGACCCCTCGCTCAAACATCCACAGGCTGAGACATCCCTTCCTACCACACATGGGTGTGAGACCAGCTATTCCACATCTCCACCCTTCCTATCAGTCTCAGTGTGGCTTCTTCGTTATATCCTTAGTTTTAGGGCTTCTGTTCAGCTAGGTTTCAGGCAGTTCTGAATGGTGGTTATTTTTTGTAGTTTAGTTGTAATTTTGATGTGTTTGTGAGAGTTTACTTGTGCTGCCATCTTCATCTGTTTTTAAAATATAAAGGAGTGTATTCCCATATCATCCCCTGGAAGTATTTTAGCAATTTGATTGTTGATTGCCCACCAGCAGTATTTGAGGGCAGTGTGGCAGATGGCCTGGAAAGGAGGGGTAACATGATTGAAAACAGAGATGTGGGAGGTTTGGGGGAGACAAGAAGAAGGAGGCACCATCACCATAGGGCTGATGGGCAGGTTCAGAGAGGCTGCAGACCAGATAATAATGGTGTGCTTTGCCCAGCCAGTGTTGCTCAGTGTTTGAACATCAACTCGTGCACCAAGAGGTTGCTGGTTCGATTCCCAGTCAGGACATGTCCGGGTTGCGGGCTCGATCCCCAGTGAGGGGCATGCAGGAGACAGCCCATCAATATTTTCTCTCACCGATGTTTCTATCTTTCTCTCCCTCTCTAAAATTAATTTTTAAAAGATTAAAGAAAATAGTGGTAAATGTTTTTCACAGTTCTAGCAATTCACTGGTCTTGAGGTTGAGCTGAACCCTAAATCACCTTGTAGGTGGACAACCTGGATGAATTTCTGAATGACCCTCTGAAGCAGCACACACTGATCCGCTTTCTCCCCAGGCCTATCCGGCAGCAGCTCCTGTACAAGAGGTGAGTTCCTGGAACTGCGTAGAGTGGCTGAGGGTCCCTGCACTCCCCTGGAAGTTAGGGGCTGAATACTCATTAACCAGGGAGAGGAAAGGTTTCTGCCTTGCTGGTTGTAGAGATCTGAGGTTTTCATGAATTCAGCCACCTGTGAGCCTTCTAAAGCCCGGGCAAGTAAAATGCATGCTGGTACATTTTATACTTGATTTCAAGGTTCTTTTAAAGTAAATTCTGCTGATGAAGTCTAAAAGCCTTAATGTGGTTTTGTCTTTTTTGTTACTTTTACTTTCTAACCCAAAACCCCAGTGTAGAATTGATGCTCCATTGCCCTTGTTGGGTGTGGGAAGGGCAGTTCTGGGCTCCAGTACTGTGCAGGCCCAAGGTCAGTCCTCCAGGTCCCACCAGGTAGAAGAGGAGAGTAAGTGAGGTGCCCTCCTCACCCCAGATGCAAACCCCCTGACCACAGTCAGCATGTGGTGTGATTGGATCCTGCTCCTCCCCTCTGTTTTCCAGACGATACATTTTTTCAGTGTTGGAGAATCTGCAGAGGCTGTGTTACATGGGGCTGCTGCAGTTTGGTCCCACAGAAAAGTTTCAGGATAAAGATCAGGTAACATCTTTCAAGCCCAAATTGAAGTGGTCCTGACTGTTAAGCACAGTTTCCAGATGGCTCACCTGAGGCTGATTCTGCGGTTTCTCCCGCCCCATCCCTGCCTGCCTTGCAGATCTTCATTTTCTTGAAAAAGAATGCGGCTATCGTTGATACCACCATCTGTGACCCACATTACCACCTTGCCCACAGCAGCCGGCCCTTTGAAAGGCGGTTTTATGTCCTGAATTCAATGCAGGATGTGGAAAACTACTGGTTTGATCTGCAGTGCGTCTGCCTCAACACCCCTTTAGGTACCATCCGTCTTTGCTGGTCCTCACTGTATTCCCCCCTTGCTGTGGAACAACTGGAATTAGAGCTGGAGAGGACGAGATGATGCCTTGTGGTTTCCAGGCTGCTCCCGGAGGCCTATCGTGTCCTTGGGGCTCCCTTAGAAAGAAGTGTAGCAGGCCTTGAATGGGGGTGTATGCCAGCCCCACTCCCCATTCAGCCCAAGCAGCTCCACTTGGTCTTTACTTACGTGTTCTTTCAGTAGGTATTTATGAACACCTCGGTGTGCATTTCCTGTGCCTGGCCACAAGCAATGAAAACACACCTCGTCCCTGCCTTCGTGAGACTTCATTCTTGGGGAGAAGACACACACACACACACACACACACACAGAGTGTGATGAGTGTCAGGGAGGAAATACACAGGATGATGAGCTGAGGGCATTTGAATGAATGGTCAGGCAGCCTTTCTGAAGAGGAGACATTTGAGGTTGAGCCAGCCATGTCCAGAACTGGGGAACAACATTCCAGGCATGGGAAGCAGCAAGTGCAAAGGCCCCAAGTGTGGTTGGAGAAACAGAAAAGGCCAGCATGGTGGGAAGGAGAGTGGCAGCTGAGATTGGGAAGTGGGCAGGAGACAGACTCTGGGGTCCATGCAGAACATGGTAGTTTGGATGTGTTCTAAAAGCAGCAAGAAGATGGTGGTGGTTGTAATCAAGCGTCTCAATGCTTGCCCTGGAGAACAGACGGGACAGGAGTAGAAGGAGAAAGGCCAGTTGTTGCTGTGACTCATGCCCCAGAGATGCGCACTGTAATGGTGATAGAGGGGCAGATGGGGAAGGCTGGGGAGGAAGAACTGGCAGACTTGCTGGTGGCTGAGTTGGGCTTTGGGTGGGGCCTTTGCTCTCATTGTTTTCCTCTCCAGAATGTCCCCAAGCCCCTGCTCGCCTCGCAGGTGGCCACTCCTGTTTCACGTGTCTCCTCTTCAAGAAAGCCTTCCCAGCACCTTTACTGTCATCGTCTTATTTCATTTTGTGGATTCTGTGAGCACAGGCCATTGGCTTGCATCCCAAGGTGTCTCTCAGTGCCTGGTACACAGTGATTCCTGTAAATGTTTATCGAGTGGCTGGAGGGTTTGTGGGAGCTAGAGAGCCTCCCTGCAGCTCAGCATGCTTTCCTTGAAGCCAGTTTTCAGCTGGTCTTTTCTGCCAGTCTACCAGGAGAAAAAAGATGGGCATCGGATTTGCACCGGGAGAGACATCTGATCCTCTTTCTCCTGCCACAGAGCTGCAGATCAGTTTTACACACTGGTTTTTGCACAGCAAGGATTAAATACTTGTTCAGTGGAATTGTTCGGGGTCAACAGCGTAATGAGCACTTATATTTATAGCCTTTAATGGGTCCAGACAAATTTTAGGACAGCGTATGTCACAGACTCCTCTGGCATTCACTAGTGAGCTAGGCTTTTACTATTTCAGATTTTAAAAGTTAGCTAAATTCCCCTGCATTTTATACCTAGATGAAAATTTGTGAGCCAGTGTGTTATTTGCACCAAAGATTTTCAGGCTTAACAGTTGGTGAATTTCCATCCATCCCTTTTAGTGTTTGGGAGCAGAAATGTGGGAGGCTTATTGAATCCATTAATCAGACTTTGATTGTCCTGTCATTTAGTGAACATTTGAGGGGTTCCCCAAAGATGAGGGGAAAGCACCATATAAAAGACATGAGCATACTTTAGAGCAGGGGCTCCGGACACAAGTGTGCACAACAACACCCAGGAGCCTGAAGTGCAGGTTCCTGGGCACCATATAGAGGTTTGGACTCAGCAGACCTGGGCTGTCCTAAACCTGCATTCCTAGCAAGCAGCTGTGGTGCACAGAAGCATCACCTCAAGTCCCCGTAGGTTCAACTGTCCATTCAAATGCATGATCTTGGACAAGCTCTTTGTAACCTCCTGACTTTAGGGGACAGTGTGTTTCACAGTGTCTTCATTTCTAAACTGGGAATACCACCACCACCTTATGGGTGGAGGCGAAGCTTCACCCAGATGTCTCTGTAAACTTGGCTGAGAGGTGGGGGACATGGCCTCTCCCCACCACCCTTCCCTGCACCCAGGCCAAGGTCTCCAGATGAGCATGTTATGAGAGGGTCTTTGACAGCCTGCAAATTATCATTATCTTCCCTTGCCCTATTCAAGCAACAGTTTTAGTAGTAATTTATGTTTTCTTATAAGAAATGTACTCTTCTTTATTGTGGAACTAGAGGCCTGGTGCACGAAATTCCTACACGGTTAGGGTCCCTAGACCTGGACGGTGATCAGAGCTAACCTGTGGGGTGACCAGTGGGGCGATTGGGGGCCCCCACTGGCATTTGCCTTGGCCAGCCTGGTGCCAGCCACTTGCCAGGCCTGCCCCCTGCTACCACCACTCATTGCCTCCCTCTGTGGGAGGTGACCAGCAGGACAATCAGGGTGGGAGTGGCACTGGCCTGCTTGCTGCCTGGCCCCACCCCTTGCTGCCGTGGTCACTTCCCTCTGCAGGGCGACTGGCAGGGCAATTGGGGAGTCCCTGCTGGCACCTGCCTTGGCTGGCCTGGAGCCTGCGGGCTGGGGGCAGCTCCTGCGTTTGAGCATCTGCCCCCTGGTGGTCAGTGCACGTCATTGCAACCAGTTGTTCCACTGGTCATTCTGCCATTAGGTCAATTTGCATATTAGGCTTTTATTATTAGGATAACTGAATATAATTGCTCCACTGAATGAATGCCCCTCTGGGGCACTCAGTAAACAAGTGGCTGCTCCTGGCTCTCTCAGGGAAACTGATGCCACATCCAGCTATCTGTCCAGTCCCTGCTGACCCTGACCCTGCAGCCACAGCCAAGTGCAGTCATTTTCATTTACTGCTTCTTCTGCTGGCACATAGCATGTCCACGGGCCCCCTGGGGGGAAGGCATATGGTTCTTCTGCTCATAACTCCCCAAGCCTACTGTGTTCTTTGGTCACCTACTTGCCCACCCACCTTAATGGCATTCAGCCAAAGTGCAGGCCCTTTTCTCAGTCCCCCCTCAGTGCCTCAGTGCTTAACTCTTTCGGCTCCCTATGGCACCTGTTACAAGGCATTTTGTACAGGGAGTTTCTACCAGTTTCGTACCTTCTCCTCTGTTTGGGGGACCCTAGTCACAGGAAGGGAATCCATTCTTCTCTGGCCACCCAGCAGCGCACGGTGGCCCGCCAGCACCACAGCAGGAGGGTGGCCTCAGTAGGACTTGTTTGGTTTTCCAGGTGTGGTGCGCCACCCGCGTAACAGGAAGGACAGCAACCCAGATCAGGGTGGTGATGACAAGGATAGTCTGCAGAAGGAGCAGAAGGAGCAGGAGAGCGCCATCCACAAGCACAACCTGGAGCGCAAGTGCGCCATGATGGAGTACTCCACGTGCGTCCCTGTCCCTTGACGCGCTGTCCCCACGTGCAGGGTCAGGCAGTGCTCATCTCACAGGCTCTGGCTCCTGGTTGGGCTTTAGCTGTCAGACCAGGAGTGCCTGAGTCATCAGTGTGGCTGCTGCAGACTGGTGGCCACCAGCCATATCTGGTCCCGGCCATACTCTAGTTAGCCCACACATTGTTTAAAAAAAAAAAATGAATCAATTGCCAAAAATTCAAAAGTTGGGAATTTTACCTAAAATTTGGGGGTTTTGACAAGTTCTTCAATTCTGTCAGGTGTTTTTCTGGGGAGGTAGAAGATAATTGTGGGAAATCCCCTCACCTGCTCCTTGGACTCTCTCCAGTTCTGAGGAGCACTCTTTTTCTATATCTCCCATCTCAGGGGCAGCCGTGAGGTGGTGGATGAAGGTTTAATCCCCGGGGATGGGCTGGGAGCCGCTGGGCTCGATTCCAGTTTCTATGGACACCTAAAGCGCAATTGGATCTGGACCAGCTATATCATCAACAAGGCCAAAAAGGTGGGCTTCTGAGGAATGGGTACCCACAGCCCGGCCACCACCCCCGGGGCTGCCAGCACCACACATCCTCTTGTCCTTTTCCCAGCTCACAGTTCCTGAATTGGTAAAACCAAAAGTGACCAGAAACACAAATATTTACTTCCATGTGTATCGATAGCCTGGAGTGTTTTTCTTAGCTGATTCTAACTTATTCTGTGATGTGGACAGGTGTTCCTTTTTAAAGGAGGACCAGAAAGTCTGTGAGATAAAACTCATACAAGAGGGGTGCGTGTGCAATTAGGAAGTGGCTGGACAGGAGATCCATGCCCTGCAGCACCACTGCCAGCCTCCCAGCAGGCACTGCACAGCCATCCTCAGCTTCTCTGTCACACACTAGCACTCCTTGCTTTTGTGGCTCTGGGCTCCTGGGGTTCATGAAACCACATGCTTCATTCCAGTGCCGCACTTGCCTTGTAGGAGAACGCCGCTGCAGAGAATGGGCTCACAGTGAGGCTCCAGTCTTTTCTGACCAAGCGCACGTTGCCCCTTGGTGCTGGAGGTACGTGTGCGCCAGTTCCGCCCAGAACTGACATGGTCCCAGCTCAGGGCCAGCATGGCCGCCGCATGTTTCATTTGGCTTCTGGCCTTTGCGGAGCTCATCTTGAAATGCTCGCCTCCTGTGATTACTTCTAGGCAATGGCAGGTTGGACATCTGGGGAGAAGCCAGAGCAGGGTCCGAGCTCTGTGTTGACCAAGATGAGCAGTTTGAGATTGACCAAGAGCCCGTGCTGGATAGGAATCAGAGAGTGAGGGGTGGCAAGAACCAGAAGCGGAAACGGCTGAAGAAGGACCCTGGAAAGAAGATGAAGAGAAAGAAGAAAGGTTATATAACAATCATTTGTGTTTGCTAGGCCTTGTCTTTGCGATTCAGGCTCAGAGACGTGCAGCGGGCTGGCGCAACTGGGCCTGAGCTCTGCCCTCTGGCTTGGGTTTCCATTTGCCCTCAATTTACAGTGCTTACTCTGTGATTGCCCTATTTTCCCAATCCAGCTGCCAGACAGAGATCCTGGAATTTCCTTCATGCTGTCCCCTGCTTTCTCTGTATTGTATCGAGCCTTTTCACTTAGTGACTGCCTCGGTAAAATTTCTGATTTCATCTCAACCGAAAAAAACCTTAGCAAAAGTTCGTAGCAAAATCTTCATCATAACCAGCTAAAACCCTATTATTCTTTTGGTTTACCTTTTAATATCTGCAATTATGCTAATCAGGCCAAAGTCTAAGGCTTGTATATTTAAATTAGAGGAAAGACGGGTCCTGGAAATTGCAGTCTCTTCAGAGCTCCGGAAGCTCTGTGTACCGTTCGACTGCACTTTGGCTTCTTCATCTGGGTAGTGTTTACAGTGAAGGAGGGCAGTGAGGAGAAGGGTCTGTCTGTCTGTCACCCAAGTGGTCTATGTGTTTAGTAGTGATCTGATAGCTAGCAATTTCAGATGAAAACAATGTTGAAACAGGAGCCTGCTTTCGGTGGTTTACTTGGCCGGTGTTTATAACAAACAGCCTGTATCAGTTGAAGTGGCCGCTCAGTGTAGCCCATCCAGATATGTGTCAGATGAGCTTGACTCACAAAGACCTGAATTCATTACAAGGCAAAATACAGTGTGGTATTGCTTTGAATCCAAATTTTCCCACCCTACTTTTCTTCTGCCTTAATTTGGAAGATCACTACACAATCTTTTGGAATTGGCAGTAGCATATGGCAGATACTGTCATTAGTATCTCTCCTAAGAGGAGGAGACCTTGGAAAACAGTGGTTACGAGCTCAAGTTCAAATCCTTGGTCTGCTACTTAGTTGTGTGACTTTGGGCAAGTTGCTATATCAGATTCCTCAACTACAGACCCGGGATAACTATATCTTTCCCATAGAGTTGTTGCAAAGTATTACAAGTTCATATATGTAAAAAGCTTAAGTCAGTGTTTGGCCCATATTAAATATTCCATCCCGTTAGCACTATTATTCTTTATTTAGTAGCTCTGTTGGGCCAGGTGCAACACTAGATGTTTCCGTCTTTTTCGGTCCTCAAGGCAGCCCTGTAGGATGGGCCTTGTCCCCATGGTGCACCAGAGTTCACATATCTCTGAGGTCACAGAGCAGCAGAACGGTGGGGTTCTACTCATTTGTCAGGTGTGCCCTGAGTGTGCTCCACAGGCTTCTGTGGAGGTGCCGTGCCTTAAAGGACTTAGCTCCACAGTAGGAAGGCTTGGAGATTGGCAGATAACTAACAGGCTTCATTCAGGATGCCCAGCCCGTCACCATGAAATTCCACCAAAGAGAAATGGTGAAAAATCTGTCGGGAGGAGCTGTGTCTTTTGTGGTTAGTGATATAGCTTCCCGACACAGTGAAATTCTGATAACTGATACCCTTGGTCAAGTCTTGCTAGCGGGGCAGACCTTCCCCTCTCCAGAGTGACAGCTCCACACCAATTGTTCTAGGCTCACTCCCTCTCCCCTTGTGTCCTTAGAAGAACTCCAAGAAGAAAAAAGCAAAAGTCTGCGTTACCATGATGAGGCCGACCAGAGCGCCCTGAAGAGGATGACCCGGCTGCGTGTCATGTGGTCCATGCAGGAAGACGGGCTGCTCATGCTCTGCCGAATTGCCAGCAATATCCTCAACACCAAGGTACTCGGCCACCGTCCCCCTCTTCTTCCAGCCTCCCACCAGCTGATTTGCTTGTCCCTTTCAGGGAGCTCTTTCTTGTTCGACCCACATAGGAACTTTGTGGCCCATCTATCTCAACTGATCTCTGGGAAAAGCATTTCCCAGAATCCTACGAATTAACACCACTCCCATTTTTGCACATTTCTTTCCAGCCTTAGGCTAATCCATACGAATCTTTGCCTGGCTCCAGGCAAAGCCTACCAGAGCTGTTCTCTTTTCATCAGGAATCTAACTAACCCTTTCCTGTTCACCTCCTCCCATCCTCATATGCCTGAAAAATGCTGGTTCCTCTTTCAATAACAGCTTCTCATGTATGGAAAGGCTTCACTGAGCCTGTCTAGTGGGAGTAACCACTGTGCTCTCTCTCCCTCTGCCCCTTGGACATACACTTTTTTAAGTTTTTTATTGATTGATTGATTGATTGATTGGTTTTAGAGAGAGAGGAAGGGGGAGAGAAACATGGATTTGTTGTTCCGCCCACTTAGGCATTCATTGGTTGGTTTTTGTGTCCCCTGACTAGAGATTGAACCTGTAACCTTGGTGTATCGGGATGATGTTCTAACCAACTGAGCCACTCAGCCAGGACATATATTTTGGACATATACTTTCATGCTGCCTCTGTTGCCTCTGGCACTTCTTGGCCCACTGGAAAGGCTGTTACTCAAAGTAGAGAAACTTATTTGTTTTCATCGCTGTAACCCCCAGCGTGGTGCCTGCCACACACTGCCTGTCCAGTCTGTATTTACTGAGGCCACTGGAATGGTTCAGTGGCCTCGCCCGACTCCCAACTTTCACATGGTTCACTCCTCTGCCTTCCACACCACAGTCCCCACACTGATGTGTCCTCCCTGCCTGTGTCCCTGAATTCCCGGTGGGTGGGAGAGACTTGCTCCCTGTCTATCAAACTCTTCCTCTTTCCTCTGATGTCACTGCCTCCAAGAAGGTTCCACAACCCAAACCAGAGTCCATCTCCTCACCATGTTCCCCAGAGCAGTCTCACCACTCATGCTATCTGATCCCAGTTTGCAGTAAGGCATGGGAGAGCAATCCAGGTGGGCGAGTGTCCCATCAGGCTGGTTCCCAGCAGCCACCAGGAGAGTGAGCTCTGCCATCGTCCAACCCAGGGGTTTTGGGAGACAATAGTACTTGCAGGTAGATGGTGAGGCAGCGTCATAAGAGCCCCATTGGCACTTCCTGCTCTCAGCCATGACAGCCAAGTGAGGTCCACTTCGAGGTCCTGGGCCACGATGCTCTGACCACAGGCTCATCAGATCCCTTGACCATCTTCCCTGGCTCTCCCCCTCACCCCCTTCCTAAATTCTAACCCAAAAACCTGAGGTGACTGTTTCTGTCCCCAATTTCTGTTCTCTGCCTCTATAATGGCTTTTTTTTTATCACAACATGGGTGAAGGTTGTCTCCCTCCACCCACCCTGGATGCCGCTGGAGGAGCCAGGAGAGGCCTGCGCCTTGAGGGGAGGCGGACCTCCACTCACTCACTTGTACTTACACCATATTCGTGGGTCCCTTCATTCTGGGGCTCTGAGAAAATGCCTCGTCTTCAAGCTCCTTCCTCTTCTCAGCTCTGCCTTCCTGTGTGCCTGAGGTCCTGAGTCTGCTGACCTAGTGCCTTCTGGGTCTGCTAGTGTAACAGACAGAATGTTTTGGAGCACGCATACCTTGTAGCTAAGCCTGTGAAACCCTCTAACTAAGCACCTTTCATATGTTCATAACCTCCCCTCGAGTATTGCCCTTCTAGTCAGTACTACACCCAGCACCCTCCAAGCACCAATCTTGTCAAAAGCACCTTTCCCACAGGACTCTGGGGACTTACTTATTCCTCTCTTCCCAGCACCTCAATCTGCCAGGCATATTGTTAGTGCCAAGTTAATGTGACTGGTAAACACAGGTGGCCAGGTGGAGTGCCCACTGACGAGGGAGTATCCACAGAATATCTTTGTCCACTTGTGTGTGTCAGTGACCAGGCATGGGCTCCGAGGATCCTGATCTCCCGTCTGGCTCTGTGTTTGATCCAGGTGAAGGGCCCGTTTGTCCCCTGGCAGGTTGTGCGGGACATCCTGCACGCTACCTTTGAAGAGTCTTTGGATAAGACCTCTCATTCAGTTGGCCGAAGAGCTCGCTACATAGTCAGAAACCCACAAGCCTACATGAACTACAAGTAAGCCTTATTGAACATCTTCGCTCCAGGACAACACTTCAAATGCTTCTGGCTCACTCTGCTCCTCCTCATCCGTTTGCGTCAGGGTCGGGGTGGAACCCTGAGAGAGCACACAGAGCTGCCCAGTGCACGCCAGTGTCTGCCCGTGCTGGTGCTCATTAGGGAGATCGCCCTTGGTTTATTGAGGGCTGGGCCCAATTCTGGGCACTTTCTCACTCAGAGTATTGTTTAGATGTTAGGAAAGCCTTGGGAAGGACGTTACAGATGGAGAAACGGGGGCCAAGCAGGCTGGTGACTTACTAGATCCCACACACTTAGCACGTGGAGAAGGCAGGGCATCTGCCGATGTCACCATTGTTTCGAGCACTCCAGGGCAGCTCTCGGTATCCCTGTTAGTCACAGACCTCACTGAGGGAGCTAGCTAGGCAGGACTGGGGTCCTTGGATCACACGTACTCAGGTGTGTCTGTTGTTCCCTAAGGGTTTCCCAGCCAGAGCCTGGCTGTGTGGTGGTGTGAGCTGGCTGGGTCGCATAGCACCTGTGGTTTGTCTTTGGCTAGCGAGGCGGCCCCCTCCCCCCATCTCCTCACAGGGCCCAGGCAAAAGAGCCAGTGCCAACCTCATGAGACTCCTCCTCCAACTCCTCCACGGGCATGGGTTGAGGCGGGGGGGGGGGGGGGGGGGGGGGGGCGGCACCAGAGAGCGTCCAGGTGTTGGGGGAAGCATAGCAACCAGTGCGAGAGTGGGGCCAAGGGGGAAAACATGGAGGGGTGGGAAGTGCCGCCTCCACCCCCTGGTAGAAGAGCTTGGCTCTGGGTTGATTCTGAGCCATGGGCTGCCTGCAGTCAGTTAGGCCTAGCCCTGAATTGTGGAGGAAGCTCAACTCAGCCCAAGTTTCTCAGCCTTGGCACTGGGCCATTGGGGCCAGATTAACACTTTGCCATGGGGCTGTCCTGTGTGCTGTTGGATGCTGAGCAGCATCCCTGCCTCTGCCCACTAGATGTCAGCACCTCCTCGTGTGTCTCCAGGTGTCCCTGGTGGGGGGAGGGGGGGAGGGGAACGGAGCAAATCAGCCCAGTTTGGAACCGTTGGCTTACACACACCAAGGGGCTTTCCCGTGTGAAGCCACTGTCCCCTTTTCTAGCTGAAAGGGTTCTGATCACCTGGTTCAAGCTCTTCTTTTTCCAGAGTAGAAACAGGCCGAGAGAGCATGTGAGTTGTCCATGGCACAGGGAGTTGGCAGTGAAATGAGATCTGGGCCCAGTAGGCTGCAGGGGTGGCAGGCCTGGGTGTCCATCTTCACTGCAGTCAGAACTGTAGGATGGGGTCCTCCACTCAGGCCATTTCCTCTTGGAAACAGGATCGTAATTCCAGTAGTAACCACGCCTGCCCGGGCCTTGGCACATGTGTGACCTCGGCATCCCTCCACCTCACCGAGCTTACAGTGGAATGGCAGTGTCTGCCAGCTCTTTATGCAGGTTTAAGTGCTTAGCTCATAAGAGGCCAGCAATCTCTGGTTGTCTCTTCCTCCATTTCCTCTGGGCAAGTCAGGCTCTCTACATCCTGGTGTCTGAGGGTTTGTGGAGTGGACAGATAGTGCTGAGGAGGAAGTTGGAGCTCTTAACAATAATGAGCACCAGTGTAATATTTTTAAATTTACAGAACACTTTCACACAAGTCGTCTCACTTGGTCTTGGCCAAGTTCCTGTGAGGACAGTTGGGAGTCACTGGTCTCAGCTTATACATGGAGGACAGACGCTCAGAGAAGCCAAGGTGTAAAGTATGAGCAGTAATCAAGGTGTAACCTGATTCAGGCCTGACTTGAATCAGGTTTGGCTAAGCCCAGATCCTTCATTTTTATAAGCTATAACCACACAAGAGGCAAATCACGCTTTATGGTTAGGCGAAGCTGGAATCTGAGGGAGGAATCACTGCAACACCAGCTTCATTTGGTCTTCCCTCTGCAGGGTGTGTCTGGCCGAGGTGTACCAAGATAAGGCCCTTGTTGGAGAGTTCATGAATCGGAAATGTGACTACGAAGACCCAAAGGTAGGCCCAGACAGTGGCTAGGCTCCACCTGCCACTCAGGCAGGCTTTCTAGGTCCTGGTCTGTCCCCTGGAGCTCGTGGTACCTTGCCAGCCTCACAGACATGGGGGTTTCCCGCTCTTTTGGGAAACTGGCTGGTCAGTTCTTTGGCTTTGGACATCATTGGATCTGGCTCCAGAACCCGTTTTTAAAGCTGATTAGAATTTGACATGCAACTTTGCAGTACTGCTGTGCCTTGGGGCTGGGACAGTGGCTGACAAGGAAGGGCCCAGATGTCTCTGCTCTTCAGCTCAGAGCCTACTGAGCCCGCGCTCACTGAGCTAACATCAGTCTCTGCTGTGTGTGTCAGGCCTTGGCCCGGTGAGGCCAATGAAAACGGAGGCCCAGCCCTTCCCTCAGGAAACCATGGGGTAGTGGACTGCGCAGAACAGTGCAATCACTGAGAGGGGAAGGCACAGGTCCGAAGGAGAACCAGGAGTGCTTACGATGCAAGGACAGAAATCAGTCTCAGAGTGGCTTGAGGCTTTGTCTTCCCGTATGCCAAGCAGTCTAGAGGAGGCAGTCTGGGCAGGTGTGTTAGAGCAGATGTCACCAAGGACTCCGGTCCATTCTGTCACTGTACTTCTAGTCCACAGCAGTCTGCTCTCCATCCTCATGCCAGTCCCCTCGTCATCGCGGCTTGCCTGGGGCTCAGCTCCTCAGCAGAACCCAAGGGCAAGAACTGGGAAGGGACTGCACTGGGCCTTGTATCATGGAAGGGACAGCCTTTTCCTGAGACCCCTGAGTTTGCCAGCATTGGCTTAGCCCTGTCCTGACTCATCCACCTGGGCTGAGGGTGCATCCTCCCCAAACCAGACTGGAACAGGGTCCGCTCCTGAGAAAGACTGGGACGGAGGAAGTAGGCTGCCAACAACTAGAGACTGCAGAGAGCTTTCCCAATGTGTCGGCACTGAACCCAGACTCTTAAGATGAGGGGCCAGCTAAGGCCAAGGCCGTGAAGGAGGAGGGGTGAGGTGGCCCGTGGGTGTAGTGCTGGGAGGGCCGCAGCGAGGTCCAGCAGGGAGGGAGGGAGTTCATCCTGGTGGGACACATGGTCAGTGTGTTGGCCACACCATGGAGGATAAACTGGAGGAGTGAGACTGCAGGTAGCAGGGCAGTGAGCAGGCTGTGTTGCGATTCAGTCTGGAATGGGATGGTCACAGTGCAGGTGTACAGTAGGGGACTGGTTTGGGTCCATGATTGATGGGAGGCGGGGAGGAGAGGAAGGAGGTGGACGCAAACAGAGTGAGCGAGGGAGGAGCAGACCTGGAAGGAGGTGGTGATGGGGGTACAGGCCTGCTGCTGGGTGTTGGGGTGGGACATGGGGCATCCTGGGGACTGTGTGGACAGTTGGGGTCTTCCTGGAGCCGGGGGAGAGCTGCCAGTGCCGTTGTGAGGGCTGTCAGTGTGTCCTCCTTCCCAGGTGGACTCGGTGGGCAGGGGAGGCCGGAGGCCAGGGAGGCAGCACTTCTCGGTGTTTTTGGGAAGCCGCTGCCAGGGGAGTTGGTTACAAGATTGTCCTTGACATCTCTACTGAAGCCGCCCATCAGGGAGGGAAGTCCTAACATCTCATCTCTTACATTAAAAGGTTTGTGCCAGCGAGTTTAAAGAATTCGTGGAGAAGCTTAAAAAGAAGTTTAGTTCATCCTTAAAGAATCCTAACCTTGAAATCCCAGACACACTCCAGGAGCTGTTTGCCAGGTGAGGTTCTTCTGGGGGTTCAATGTGGTCCTCGTGAGGGAGGAGGAACTGTCACCAGCTGGGGCTGCCCCGAGCCAGTGGTCGCTCGCGGCCTTGCAGCTGAGCCTGCTGGCTTTCCTGACTCTGGGCCACATCATCCCACCGTGACTGAAAATGGGAGGCCACTGCTCCACTACCAGCACCCATTCATTCTCCCTTTCAGGCCCTGCCGCTGACTTAATTTAGGTTGGTGTGCTTCTGCTAAGATTGCTCCTTTTAGCCCTGGCCCGTGTACTCAGTGGTCAGAGCATCAGACCACACACCAAAGTGTCTTGGGTTCGATTCCCTGTCAAGGGCACATGCCTGGGTTGCAGGTTTGACCCCCAGCCCCAATCAGGGTAGGGTGGAAAGCAACTAATCAATGTGTCTCTCTCACATCGATGTTTCTCACCCCCTCCCCTTCTACTCTCATAAAATAAAATAAGATAAAAAAATAAATAAAATATAAAAATGAAAATTGCTCATTTTATATACCAGTACAAGGAAACTGAGATGTAAGGAACTTGCCCAAGGTCACAGTGTCTGTGAGCAGCAGGGCCAAGATTTGAACTTGGGTGGTCTGACTTCAGAGCTCTGGCGTTTCCAGCTCACCCACTCGGCATCTGGAGAAAACATACTTGGGTTTGAGCAAAGAACCCTGTGAAGGTTTAAAACCCTGTGTCTGAACCACGCCTGTTTCCTCTGCTTAATCCCAGTGGGAATCCCCTCTTCCCCATCTTCATTAATGCAGTCTCTCTAGGAAAATGTATTTCTGAATTCCTTCCTGTAAGGAGATGACGTTCACCGATTAGTTGCAATACCTGTTTCTGTTGGAGATCTCATTTTCAGCATATAATTTTATTGGGCCTGCTATATGCCAGGTCTAAGGATTCGTAGTCATTTTCATAGATGACACCCTTGAGCTATTTGGGGAGTTTTGGTTTTTTAATGGCAGTGAACTGTGCCCCTGATTCCCCACAGTTTATATTCACATATCCTGTTCACCTCTCTGTAGCTTTAAAAAAACAACAGAGAAATAATCTGTAATTTCAACACCTGATACAGCCATTCCCTCTTTTGGTGTTTTCTTCTAGTCTTCTTTCTTGTGTTTGTTTTTAATGATAATGAGCCCACAAGCCTTTAACAATTAACAGTAGCTCCCTGCCTGTTAACATTGTCTTGTTGTCTTGTTGTCTTGTGTGGCTTCATAACTATCAGTAAATGAACATCAACCCCCTGTGCCCTTCACTACCCTTCCACTCCCCCCACCCCCTTTTACCTCTGGTAACCACCATACTGTTGTCTGGGACTCTTGAGTTTTTGTTAGTTTGTTTGTTTTCCTTGTTTGTTCATTTATTGCTTTCAGTTTTATATCTCACATATGATGAAATCATATGGTTCTTGCCTTTTTCTGTCTGACTTATTTTGCTTAGCATGATATTCTCAAGTTTAACATATTTTAAACATTTCAACCAATAAATGGCCATCTGGAGCCAGCTGCAGCTCGGTTAGTGAAGGTCTGCTGTGTTGCATGGACATGCTCTGTTTTTGTTGTTTCTTATGCAGATACCGAGTTTTGGTGATCGGAGACCAAAAAGATCAAATCAGGAAGGAGGACAAACTTAATAGGCAAGTACTGACATACCTAGTGCCTTTCCTCAGCTGTCTGACTGGGTTGCCTACAGCCTAACACACGGGTCATCTAGGGCCAACTCCAGTCTGCCCCCTGTTTTTGGAAATAAAGTTTTATTGGAACTCAGCCATGCCCATTCTGTATTGTCTGTGCTGCTTTCCTCAGCTCATCAGAGTTGAGTGGTTGTGATGAGACCAGATAGCCCACAAAGACTAAATTATGTATCTGGCCCTTTATAGGAGAAGTCTGCTGACCCCTGACCTCTAGTGTCACTGGCCTAGGCTTAAGGTGGGCTGGGAAAAGGGTCTGAACTCTCAGCCCATGAGATTTCTAAGCAAAAGTGGTTAGAAAGCCTAGCTTTTTTCCCCATCTTGGATGAGCAATATTCAGTTTGATTTTAACTCTATTTCAGTGAGAAGCCTACTCCCTTTAAAGAAAAACTTGTTTAAACCTGGATGAAAAGAAAATATAAGCAGTTAAACCACATTTGTTAATTGTCGTGAAAACCTATTTCCAGGTTATGTCACCCCCTTCTCCCCTATGCTGACACGTTTTTCCTGCAAAAATTGACCAGTTAGTATGGCTTAAAGCCCATCATGCATTTTGTTTTGGTTTATAAATAGTTTGGGTATTCAGATCACTTCTATGAGATCAGCAATGTTTTTTCAATAAGAATTGAATCTATCCAGCTTGCCCGATGCTCTGTGGCCTCATGTTCCCGTGCTACCCCTTCTCTCTCAGCGTGGATGACATCCACTACCTGGTGCTCCAGAACCTGATCCAGAGCACTCTGGCCCTCTCGGACAGTCAGATGAAGTCCTGCCAGTCATTCCAGGTGCGTATAGAGACCTGGCAGCAGCTTGGCAGCAGGCTCTGGGACCAGGACCCTTGCAGAGGCCGGTGTCATGTGACATTTTGCTCATTCTCTTCTCAGCTGTGTGGTCCAGGGGCCCTGACTTCACCTGAGATTCTGGCCCTCACTTCTTTCATCTTTAAAGTGTGGGCAAAGGACCCAGTGACCTCCAAAATCCAGTGCTTTGTGAGGGGCTGAGGCTGGAGTGGGCAAGGTCCCGCTCGCAGGGGTCCTTGTCCAGCATAGAGAGGGTGGACATTCTACCTGCAGGGAGAGTCCCTGAGGTTTGAGGTACAGGCACATGTGTGATCTAGGCATCCAAGGGTTCCTTTGCTGTGGAGAATAATCAGGTTGGAGGAGGTAGCATGTGTAGAAGCAGGAAGAGCAGTTGGCTGGAGGCTGCAGTGAGAAATGATGGCGGCGTGAACTAGGTGGTGGCAATGTAGGCAGCACAAACCAGATGCATTTGGGAACATATTTTGGGAGTAGAGCCACCAGACATACGATGTGGTGGGCGAGGAGTAAGAGAAAGAGCGGATCCCTGGTGACTTTGCATTGATTTCTGGTATCTTTGCATCTTAAGAAACAGGTGTGGGGTGCAGAGCTTTCCTTTTTCTCCAGTCACCTGTCCTGTCTCAGGTGTGACATGATGGTGGGGGTAGAACTTGACAGGCTCCCCCCTCACATACCCCCAAGTGTCAGCTCTGGCCTTCCCACCCCTAGTCCCCATGCCAGTTGCTTCCCCTACAGACGATCTGCTCAGGCTCCTAAGCACCTGGCCGTCCTGCTGTGCCCCTGCCCGCCACTCACCCACGACTTGCTGTGTTTCAGACGTTCCGCCTGTACCAGGAGTATAAGGACCAGATCCTGGGGAAGGCCTTCGTGGAGTGCCAGAAGAGGAGCTTGGTCAACCGGCGCCGGGTCAACCACACGCTGGGCCCAAAGAAAAACCGGGCTTTGCCCTTCGTGCCAATGTCCTACCAGCTGTCCCAGAGCTACTACAAGTGAGCACCACGCAGGAGCCCTGGGTCTGGCCTGGGTCTGGCAGGGCCCATGTTAGATGCTGAGCTGCTGTGGGCGTACGGTTCACTCTGATGGTATTTTGTGTTGGGGCATTTACCTTTTTGCCGGTGGTCTCCCTTTGTCCTGTCAAATTGGATAAGACGAGTTGCTGATGAACTACTTGTCTGGTTAAAAGTGCACCCTCCTGGTTGGGCATAACCTCCGTCCCTGGTCCTCTCACTCAGGGCGCACAGCCAGCCGGCAGCACTGCAGCAACCTAAGCGCTGGGTCTCTTCCCTGGAGCCCCTCCTGCCAAGAGCACCCCTCAGCTCACTCATGGCTGTAAGCCTGGCTGGTCTGGCATTCTGTGCCGCCAGCAGAGCAAGTCCATTATAACAGTCCCGGGAGTTCTTTGTGGCAGCTCTTCCCGGGCTGGCTTCCCCTCTCCATGCTGGCCTCCTGACCAGTCCTCAGACCTGCAGAGGCTGCATTTGGAATCAGAACAACTAACTGAGGATTCACTTGTTCCTTTCCTAAATGCCATTCTGCGTGGTTCTCGGTTCCCTTTTCCTTTCCGGAGAGCAGCCCGGGCGGCAGAAGACGAGTCCAACAGGCCATTTGACCGTGAGCCCATTCTTATCTGAGCTGAGAAGCAGTGGTCACAGATCAGGAGGACCCGGGGGCCCCTCCCTCTGGCCTAGACCCACTGTCTCTGCTGTGACAGAGTGTTGGAAGGTTGACTTTGGGCAGAGGCAAAGGCTTGACTCTCAATAATTGCCTTTGGAGATGGTGGGATCGAGCACACGCATGTCCCCTCCTCTCTATGGTTCAAGGCTTGCCTTGTGTAAAGATTATTACAAAAAGTACATCATCGCCCCAATTTGGTACCTGTTTATAGTGAGTACCTGGGAGGCACAGAGTTAGATAAGAAGACATGACCTGCCTTGAAGGTGCTCGGGTGAGTGGGGAAGGACGCCGAGGGCTGAAATGCAATGCTGTCATTTGAGGGGGAAGGAAGCTGCATGTGATTCAACCACAGTGGTCTGCAGTGCGCACAGCTTCCAGGTGAGGGTTCCCATCCCATCCTCAGCAAGGCCCTCCCTTCGGTCTGTAGGATCTTTACGTGGCGATTTCCGAGCACCATCTGCACCGAATCATTCCAGTTCTTCAACAGAATCCGGGCTGCTGGCAAGTTGGACCAGCCTGATAATTTTTCCTTCAAAGACCAGGACAGTAACGACTCCCCAGATGACCTGGTGGCATTTTCTTTGGATGGCCCTGGAGGACACTGTGTGGCTGCCCTGACCCTCTTCTCGTTGGGCCTCATTTCTGTGGATGTCAGGATCCCTGAGCAGATCGTGGTGGTGGACAGCTCCATGGTAGAGAACGAGGTCATTAAGAGGTATGGGCTGAGCCTCAGCCATCTTTCCCTCATCCCTAGGGTGTCTGCACTTTTTTTTGCTCGGTCACCCGGTCTACATTCATGCAACAAGCACGTGCTGGCTTTTCCCGTGTTCTGTTAGCACTGGGCATTGGCCAGCAGAGTGTAAGTGATGCCTTTGGACTGGGAATTCTAGTTCCACATCAATGCAGGCCCTTCTGCTGGGGCCTCTGGTGCCAGGGGAGCCAGGGGCGTGATGGCTGTGCCAAAGGGGGGAAGGACATGGTATAGTGACAAGGAAGGTTGACAGAGAAGGAGGGAGTGGCACAAGTTCCTTGATGGCGTAATAACTGAACTGGGATTTAATGGGAAGTAGGCACGTTTGTAGACAGAGACTAGAAAGGTTTTTCAGGCAAAAGGAACAGCCTTGCAAAGACAGGTATTTGAAGAGGAGTCAGGTGTGTGGGAAGGTGGGTGAGGGAGAATCTGGAGCCCACGTCAACCTTCATAGCCAGGGCCAAGGGTGTCCACAGGGACCATGGCTATAGCTCAGGCCTGGTCACAGGCACTGTCTGCTGCAATTGTGTGCCCCAGGAGGGAAGCAGGGCAGTGAATGGGCAGGGCCTGTGCTCGATCATCAAGGGCATTTTCTTTTCCCAGCCTGGGGAAGGACGGCACCTTGGAAGAGGATGAGGATGAAGAGGAAGACTTGGACGAAGACCCGGGGGGCAAGCGCCGGAGCATTGAGGTGAAGGCCCCCCAGGCCTCCCATACCAACTACCTGCTGATGAGGGGCTACTGTGCCCCCGGCATCGTCAGCACCCGAAACCTCAACCCCAACGACAGCATCGTGGTGAACTCCTGCCACGTGAGGTTCCGGCTCCGCTGCAGCCCCACGCCCACCCATCTCAGGTCCCCTGGTGAGCGCTGCCCCTGGCCCAGCCTGCCCCCAGGCCCTGATGCCCACCTCCCAGCTCTGAAGACCGAGGCCACACAGAAGGAAAGTACCTCCCAGCCTGTTGGCCAGCTCGAGGAGCACGTGTCCCAGACACCTTGCTGCTGCCAGTCAGGGGAGCCTCCGGCTACGCTGCTTTCTCTTCACCATCGCCCACACACCTGCTCCCAGCCCCTACCCCCGCGCCCCCAGGCCCTGGCCTGTTCTGTGGGGCAGCTTTGTCACTGTTTCTGCCTTTAGTTCTTCTTCTGGTTCCCTTTGTAACTCTAAATGATGCATTTGTTTGAAATTTTTAAGTATTTTGAGTTCTTGTGAAAAATGTATTCCCCTTACATTTCATTATCTCTCACCTTCTTTACTCCTCATTTTTGGACTTCTTTTTAGTTCCATTGATTACCTTTGAAACTTTAAATAACTGACTTGGACCTCTGTTTCCTATACCCTCAGTTTTAGGCAGTCTCTCCCCTCAACATAAAGTGAGGATGTTAGGGCCCTGCCTTCCTTGCATGTCTCGACCTCCTTCCCACCCCTTTCCTGCCTCTGTCTGACTTGCTTTATTTTTATGAGTTGAGGTGGATGGTGTTTACCTTTGGTTTCATAACCACAGTTAGTATCCTGTGCTTTGTCTGGAGCTTGACCCAGGCAAGGTAGAGGTGACCTAAGACTGTGGTCTTAGCAGAGACACCTTTGCAGGAAGCAGCCTGGCTAGTGTACGCAAAGCAGGGACTTATGGAAGGTCCCAAGTCTCTCACAGGCTCTGAGGGGCAGTGAGCACAGAGTCGGGAAGGGTGGCGTCCAGGGTCAGCGAGTTGAGGACCTCCCCTCCAGAACATTGGGGTCACAGTTTTCAGACCCCACCCACCTCTGAGTCTGTAGCAGGAGAATTATACTGGCCCTGGAGGAATCCAGCCCTGGTGGCTGCAGTCAAGGACCCAAGGGCATGTCGCAGGGACCTGACTGCCAAGGCCCAACCATGTCCACCGTGGAGGTTTGAGGAGCAGCGAGTTGCAGTGGAGCGTGCCCTGCTGCGGTACCATTGATGCACTGGCCTGGGCAGGCCTCTGCAGGGCTGACCCTCGTCTTCCTGCCTTTGCAGGCCCTGCTCTGGAAGAGCTAACAGTGGGAACTTCCTGCCTCCCTGGCACGTTCACCAGGCTGATAAACAACCAAGAGGACACCTGCCGCTTGGAAGAGTTTGTGCACCAGGTGGAGCTGTCCGGCTATAGACCTGCTGACGTATCTGCTGCCTTGGAGGTCCAGAGGGCCATTGCGGCCACAGGATGCTTTGGTGTGGACAAGGCAGAGCTGAGGAGACGCTTCTCCGCCTTTGAGAAGACAGATGGTGAGCGCACCAAGACCTTCACAGACTACGTGCAGGTGAGCTTGCTCGCAGGTAGCCTGGGGCAACCAAAGCACAAGTTGCTGCTCACAGGCCAGGAGCACACTGCAGGTGCGCTGGGTTTGGGGCGTAGCATATAATGTTTTAAAAAATTGAATTTGTTGTCAACATTTAAAAATAGGAGACTTGCCTGTAGCACAGCTTCTCCTGAACGTTAAAAGGTCTGTCCACACTGGGCCCTGCTCCTCAGCCCACCCGCCTGGAGCCCCTTTTCTCACCACTTTACCTGCCCGGACCCATTTGCTTCATGACCTTAAACCCAAGACTGTCCCAACAGAAAGGCCTTTTAAATGAGTGCCATGGGCCTGGCTACCCTTGAGCACTGTCAGCAGTTGGAGGCAGTCGTGATGTCTCAGAGATGCTTGCCTCGCGGTGTCCTGCGGGGGGGAGGAGGAGGAAGGCCAAAGCCTGTTATCAAGCAAGTTTTTATGCATGCGAGTGCAGAAGTGAGGTGATGACAGTTGCTGTTCGTGGGGTTCGCTTATTCATGGACATCTTGGTGCACCTGGAGCCAGGGGGGCAAATGGGGACTGTCCCAAGGACCATCAGAGGTGATGCTTAGGGGGCTTCCTGAGCTCCTGGTGCCTGGCCCAGAGGCCCGAGGGCGAGTACCCACAGCTAACCTTCACCAGACCTCCTCAGCCTGATAGGAGGCCTGGTTCCAGGCAAATTCCGTGAACCCCAAATTGTGGGTTTTTAATAGAAAATCTAAAAGAAAGATGATGGTGACTCCATGTGCCACTCCAAGGGCTGCAGCTCCTGGATAAGGACAAGGATTTGGGAGGCAGGGCACGGAGAAGATGAGGGGGTTGTCGCTCGTGTGGAACAGCAGTGGTTTTTGCAGAACTTGGTAACGCTCGGAGTGTTGACTTCTGTGGGTTGATGCTGGCTGGGCAGGAGACCTGTAAGTCACATTAGGTTCGAGGGTGCGGTTCACGCATCTGACTTGTTTTACAAATAGGCATACAGCCTAGAGGGAAGGGACTGCCCCAGGGCCACACAGCCCATTTGGTGGCTGCTTGGGGCTGGAAGCCCCACCTCCTCTTGTTGTCTGCCTGACAAGGCCCTGGGCACTTGTTCAGGACACTGGACATCAGGCAGGGGAGACAAACCCTGAGGATCTGGGGTCCCGCCCAGACCCAGCATGTCTCCTGCTTTTCCTAGGACCTCTTGGAGCAACATCAGGTGCTGGAAGTCGGCGGCAACTCCGTTCGCCTGGTGACCATGGCCTCTGCCCAGCCCTGGCTCCTGCACTCGGTGCGGCTGAGAGGGAAAGAAGAGGATGCGGAAACTCAAAGAGAAGACCCCCAGGCCAGACCCCCGGAGGGGCCTTCCAGCAAGGACGACCCTGAGAGGCAGGCACCACCTTCTCAGGGCTCCCAGGGCAGCAAGAGACGTGCCAGCTGGGCCAGCACCAACCCGGCCATTTCGAGTGGAGAGACCGACCCCGAGCATGCCCAGAGGCCCCCAGCAAAGAGGCCTGCGCTCCAGGACCTGCGCTTGGGCCCCAGCCCCAGGGCCGAGGAGGGGGCAGAAATGCTGGCACCTGCTCTTCCTGTAGCTCCTGAAGACACAGGTGCAGGGGATCCCCTCCCAGGAACATCAGAAGCCAGACAGAAGGACCAGGAGGGAGTCGGGGTACCCAGCCCCACAGGCCAAGAGCAGCTGAGCTGTCAGGCCCAGCTTCCAGAGGGCCCAGAAGACGCAAGAGGTACAGAACCTTGTTCCACTCCCCAGCCTCCTGTTCGTCCATTCTCTGTCCCTGGACCTGACCATCCTCTGAGACCAGGGACCTTGACTTTAGCTTTGCATCAGATCACCTGGAGGGAGAGAACTGAGTGCTTCCACTAGAGGGCAGGAGGCTCTGCAGCTCCTGAGCAGGCCTGGGGGTCCCGGGCAGAGGCGGGTGGCCCTGGAGCAGGCTCTCCATGTCCGGGGGAAGGGGCAGTGACAGAAATAGGAGGGTGTCCCCTTCCTTCAGGTCTGGCCCTGGCTGACCCTGCCATTTCCCTGTCCTCATCTCAGCAGGGGCCTCCTAGGTGGGTTCCCGGGATGTTTTGTTTGGGGGCTGTTTTTCCGAGGGCTTTACCCACACAGCTCTGTGGTCAGTGCTGTTGGTGGAGGACGAGGCGTGACTCGCCTCCTCTGGGCTCTGGGAACAAACCCACACATGCACCCCGCGGTCCATCCCAGTTTGGTTCTGGGTGTGCTGGCTGCAGCCTCTATGGCCGCCACGCCAAGGATGGAGCTCCATGCGAAACAGGGTTGCTGTCCCTTCCTTCACAGCGTAGCCCACAGCCCAGGAGTACTTGTTGAGTGAATGGGGTGGAAGAGACAGGCTCCGCCCTTTAAAGTCTACCATCCTTTCCCTCTGTCAGGTTCGGCAGAGAATTGTGCAGCCAGCAGTGTCTCCCAGGCAGCACGGTGAGTGTAGCCCTGAGTCAGGAGGCCTGGGGCGGTAGTGACTGGGCAGCGTGTCCTTAGGGTCCCAGACAGGAGACCACAGTAATGATAACATGAAGGCCTTTCACAGTATTGATATTTGCCCAGCACAGTGGTTCTCGGCCGGGGACACGGAAATGTGTGGGAGCGTTTGGTTGTCGGGCTTCCTGGGGGACGAGTCAGGTGCTCCCTGCATGCAGCAACAGGGCCAACCTGCTGGGCATGTGCAGTGTCTGGTTTGTCTCGCAGTGAGGAGCCCCTCCCACCTGTGTACATGGCCTCAGCTTCACGGGATGCGTGTGCTCCTGGCTCCCAAGAGCTCAGGCTCCGTGCACCCAGGGCCTGGCCACAGCCAGGTGTCCAGCTGGTCCAGAGCCTGGAGTGGCAGACCAGTCACTGGTTAGGGTCAGCAGAAACCTTTGCTCTAAGGAAAGTGTGTCTGGAAGCCCCTACATGACACAGTAAAGCTGCAGTGAGACCTCAGGAGCCTGGCCTGGGTGGAGGCAGCCTCTGGCCCGGGACCAGCTGGAGAGGGAAACCTGGAAGTCAGCTCTCTCCTTACCTGCCAGTGGTTGCGGCTGAGTCTGAGCAGGTCCCACACTGTTTCTTTCCTCAGCCGTGCTCATGGGCTCTAAGGTGGGACCCCTCTGCCCAGGTGGGAGGGGAAGGAGTGGGGGAAGAGCAGAAGGTAGACCATCCTCAGCCTGTGACCTGGGCCAGACCCTGGACCTCCCTGAGCCTCAGTGTCCTGTCTGAACTGGGGGCTGTGTGTGAGCGGGCTGTCTCCCCTTCCCGCTGAGCTTGATGCCTGCCTGCCCACCCTGCAGGGACTGTGAGAGCATCTGCTTCATCAGCCGCCCGTGGCGCATCGTGGATGGCCACCTGAACACGCCGGTGTGCAAGGGCATGATGGAGGCCGTCCTGTACCACATCATGAGCAGGCCTGGCGTCCCGGAGAGCTGCCTGCTGCAGCACTACCAGGGCGTCCTGCAGCCCATCGCCGTGCTCGAGCTGCTCCAGGTATGCCCCTCCTGGGCCCTGGCGGGTCTCAAAGGGATGGGGAGGCGGGCGTGCTGGATGAGCTCCAGGGTGCGGCGGCCACATAAGGCGCCACCCACAAGGGGCAACAGATGCAGAGATTGGCCCACTGGCCTCCTGGCAGAGCGCCAGGCTCAGAAGAGCCTTCTGCTACAGGTATCCCCTGTTAACGTGCTTCACCTCTGCTCAGCCCTCACTGAGAGGTCTGCCTTCCAAGGCAGCTCTGCCGGGCAACAAGTCCCGCGCAAGTGTCCTGCCCTCTAACACCCTGCACCAGCTCTGCCTCTCAGCACTCTTCCCCCGGCTGCCTGAGTCCCGGCCCTGGGCTGGCACTCCCAGCAGCCTCCACCGGCCCCAGGCTGCAGCTCAGTTTAAACATGGAGTCCCGGCTCTTCTTTCTAACCCTTTATCTAGAGTCACGAGCTCGCGGGCCCACGGGCAGGTCAGTAGACGAGCGGCGAGCCCTGGTGGGTGGCAGGGAGAGCGGGAGACTGTCTCAGCCTCCTGGGGGCAGCTGCGTCCCCGCAGGCCTGATCACCGCCCTGTGCCCATGGCCATGTGTGCCCAGGGGCTCCAGCTCTTCACAAGCTGGAAACTGGAATTTCCTGAGCCCTGAAGCATGGGTAGGCCAAACAAAACCCCCTCTGGAAGCAGCTTGGCCCAGGGGAATGCTGGTCACACTGTTCTCTCTCTTGCCTCCTGATAAGTCCCTACTTATCACTCAAGGCCAATGCAGGTGTCCCTGTTCTGGGAAGGAGCAGGCGTGGTCCGTAAATGCGCCTCTCAACCTGTGTGTCTGGTTCTCCAGGGCCTGGAATTCCTTGGCTGCATTAAGAAGCGCTTGCTAAAGCCCACAGCTGTCTCTCTCTTCTCCAAACCCATGGTGGCAGAGACAGAGCCGCCCTCCAGCCCGAGCGAGAGTTCCATGGTATTCTATGAGCCCACACTGGACTGCACCCTCCGGCTGGGCCGAGTGTTCCCCCATGAGGTCAACTGGAACAAGTGGATCCACCTGTGAGGCACCTGTGGCCATCAGGCCTCTCCCATCAGGCCGCTGGCTCCAGGGATGGGGGGCCAGATCTCCTGGGGAGGGGCCTTTTGCCTTCATTGAGCCGGCCTGGAACTCAGGAAGAGGCCACCCCGCCTGCTCTCTGCCCGCCTGGCCAGGGAACCATGGAGTTATAGGGAGTGGCTGCACAGAGACTTTGGCCCCTGCCCGCGCTTTTCCTCTTGTGCCAGGGCCTTAGCTGTCGCTGCAGACACGTTTCCGCTGCCAGCGAGCTGCCTGCCGTTCTCTCTGAAGCCCAGATGGAGTGAGTCTGAGAGGCCCCAGGAAACTTCTCTACAGGCTTCCAAGGTGTCTGCCATTTAGGAACAGCGCTACTTGCTTAGGCCCCGAGCCTCCTGTATGAATCTGAGTTGTCAGCTGCTGGCCAGTGGGGGTCCTGAGTTCTGGGCTTGGGTTTTCCCTATCCGTGCACACCTTGTGTCCCAGATCCCAGCACACAGCAAACTCCCTGGCTCCAGGAGCCCAAGTGCCCCTGAGCACCGGGCCCTTATGGGGACATGTCACAGAATAGAGGCTGTGTGCCCTGCCGCCACAGGCCCCGCAGAGACTGACTCCTGTCCAGGCAGGACGTCTGACCCCTGAGGCTGGGACTGGCCTCCCGGAGAGGAGCCTGCAGGCCTCTGTTTAGCCTGGCAAGCCCCCTGGCAGGCCTCCAGCTGTGTGGGCACGCCCTCCTGCTGGCAAGAAACCCAGAGTCCCTATAGGTTTGGGGTTTGTTTCATTTTTCAACATCTTTCTTCATTTAAAAAAAAAAAAATCCTTTGGCATGTGTTTATTTATTGTTCAGTTACTGTGAAGTAAAATACATTTAGTTTTGTGTGTTTCCTGAAGCGTCTGTTCCTAGGGGAGTTCTCGTCTTCATCTGCTTAACAGCTGGGAGTGGGTGTTCCCATTGAAATCAGAGGACGACGAGGGAACTGTGGCTGAGCACGGCCACCTGCACCGCCCCGCCTCCCCAGCTGGCCCACGCTGGCCCTTAGCAGCAGCCATGCAGGTGTGCGGCAGAGCTTACAGGCCTGGGGCATGGATTTGATCCATGAAGTTCTTTTTATTTTAGTTGCCAGCATTTTAAAAAATTGGTTTTACATTTTTAGGTCAGAAGTTGGGACATGCCCCCCCACACCCCAGTCAGCACGGCCCCACCCTGGGTCTGGCCTCACAGCCACTGAAGCATCCATTCCTTACAAAACCAGCCCACCTGCGCACATTGGAGGCTGCGGCACTGGCCTGGCCAGACGTGAGGCTGTGCTGCTGTCCTCCCTCCATTGGGACCTGGTCACTCCGGGCCTGACTCCCAGGCCAGGAACAGAAACATGGGGTCTGGAGTCCTGAGGGTGAACCCAGCACAGCCAAGGCCAGGCCAAGTCTTAGCATTATTTTTTTCTTCCTTTTTCATTTTTATTCAAGTGTGAAAAGACAGTGTTTTGGGTGATGTTTTTTCAGATCAAGTAGGATTATGAATGTGGTCTGCTTTATAAACATCAAATACTTTCCAATGCTGGTGATTTGGGGGTGCGTCGTGTGCTAGAAGGAAGGTAGGTTGAGCATGTTGACGTTCACATCCCACATCCCAGAAAGTTTGTTACTCAATGTCTCCCTTCCAGAGGGCAGAGGGGCTAAAGAACACCAAGTGCCACATGGCAGGGTTCAGCGGTACATTGCCTTGCCCGTGCAATGAACCGCTGAACCCTGAGGGGCACTTCGGGCACGTAGTGGGGAGATTGGACATGGGGATGAGGATGCACCTCAAGTGGAGTGATGGGGCTTTCCTATGGCGACTTCTGCGCGGTCCACAGCCAGCCCCCCTCCATCCATCCCTCCCTTTGTCACTCAAGGCCAATGTCACTTTGTCTAATCCTGCTGCTGCCAGCCTCCTGCGCCCTCCTTTCGGACTGCCCACACCCCTGGGCTGGGTGATCTCTGTCCTCTCACTTCTGCTGACCACCCATCCTTCCCTTAGGCCTTTGACCCACTCTGCCAGGGTTTTCCAAATGTGCACGTGCATGTGTATGTATCCCTATATGTGTATATATGTGCATGGGTATGTGTGCACCCGTGTGATCTCCCCCTGTTAGTGATCTCACCACCTGCACTGCCCTGGGCCCAGTGCAGGCCCACCCATCCAAGAAGTCAGCCCTTGTTGAACTCAAGAAAAGAACCTGCCAGTTCACCTTGGTCCTCGTCACCATGTTCCCACCGCAGAGGATTGCTGTGGCAGTTGTCTAGGACCACCTGATAAGCCACCTGACAGCATCGGCAGATGCAAGTGGAGTCGCCTGGGCAGCAGAGCACCAGCCACGTTGCCACCAGCTGGCAGCAGCAGCCCGGCATCTGTTTCCTGCTACTTCACCTTAGTGCAGGTTGTAGGCTGAGCTCAGTAAAAGCTTACAGGGTGGTGTGATGTTTCCACAAAAAATGATGACAGTGATAACATTTTCTTACTTGAAATGTGCCAGACACTGTTTCTGGCTCTTGTCTCAACAGGCAGGCATACAAAAAAGTATGTCCAATCTGTATACCCATTTCACATCTGAGGAAACTGAGGCCCATGGAGGTCCAATAATTTTGCAAGGTTGGAAGCTGGTAAGTGGGTCTGCTGGCTTTCCAGCTCAGACCTTCCTTACCTCAAATGCCGCCTCCTTGACACCACTTTCCAGAATGTGGCATCTGTGCAAGGGGTGTTGCTTCAGTCCTCCTGGGTTTGCCCTGGGGTAGGGAGCCAGCATTATGCTGGGAGACACTTAGATAGCAGAACGCAAAGGTTTTTTTCTCTGGGGCCATCAGTTTTTGAAAGAAGGCATTTGTTGCCAGTAGGGATGGGGAAGACTTTTAGCTGCCCCATGGGATGAGCAGTGGGGGAGGGGCTTGTGCCATTACAGACTCCCAAGGAGATCTGTTTTCATCTTTCTGTCCCATTCTGTGGCATTCTAGGTCTGGGGTCCTCCCTCCTCCCAGCCCACTGCCATTTCAGTCACTACCCTGCTATTGATTCACTCATTCAATATTTCTTAGTACCTGCTATGTGCCACACTATTCTAGACTCTGAAACAGCAGTGAATAAAATAAAACCCCTGTTCTAGTGGGACACTGAAGATGATAAATGAGTGGAAGCATCATAAGTGTGGGACAAACTAAAACCAGGGAAGTGGGGTGCTGCAGTTTTGAGTAAGGGACCCGGTGCAGGTCCCACTGAGGTGACGTGAGCAAAGTCTTGACTCCTCTCATTTCCTCTCCCATGTCCCTCTCTGCTGAGAACTTAGACTTCTGGCTCTGGTTGTAATGAATGGGCTCCTGGGACAGAAATGCATGTGCTCTCTCATCTTCCACAGGGAGGCCTCTTCCTGACTCCCATGGTGCATCTGGGGCCATGTCATTGGGATGGGCCATGAAGGGCTGAGCGCATGGTGCCAGCAGCCAGACCAGGGACCCGCGTCCCGGATAGGAGTGGGAAAGAGGATTCCCCTCCAGCAGGCGGAGGTGAAAGGAGCCCAGCACGCAGAGTGAGGCTCACCGCCTCGGTGACTGAGCAAGCCACTGCCCCTCTGGGCCTCCTTTAGTCAAGGGTAACAGGAAGGGCCAGGTCTCCCTCTCCCACAGCAGGTGTCCGGGACAGCCAGATCGCAGCCCCAGCTGAGAGCTCCCAGTGACTCAATGGGGGAAGGGCGGGAAGCTGGAGTTTGGGGTTCTTCAAATCCTGGCAGAGGGCCACGTCAGGCTCAGCATTCTGAGAACTGTCTGGGAAGAGCTTGGGGATGGCCTGAGACCTTTCCTATTCATGTACCTCAAGGTCCACGGGACTGTGGTTTCAGGCATGGCTGGCTCCAGGAGCTCAAGAGAGATTCCCAGGGCTATGTCTCCGCCTCCCAATTCTGCTTTCCTGGGTGCTGGGAAGCCTGTTTCCTCCTGGTGCCCCCAGCAGCTCAGCCATCCCAGGAGAAAAGGTGCACAGACCAGGTTGGGCCACATGTCTTTCCCTGACAGGGACTGTGGCCACGGGGGATGGAAGGCTCTGTTGGCCAGGCCTGGGTCCTTAGCCACTCCACAGCTGGAGTCAGCCATCCCCATAAGGAGGCTGCACAGGGAGAAGCAACAGGCGCCCACCGGTGTTCGCTGAGTTTCTTACCTCTTGACCTAAGTCCCTACGAGCAGAGCTCAGTGAGGAAGAGCTGGCCTTGGGATCAGGAGACCAGAGCTCAAGTTCTGACTCAGCGTTACTCAGTGTGTGACCTCAGGCAGGTCACCGCCCATTCCACACCTTCGCTTCTTGGGCAGATGGCTACTCCTGCCCCTTCAGAGTTCAGATGGAAAAGGCTGGGCCGGGAGCAGAATGTGGCATCTGTGCAAGGGGTGTTGCTTCAGTCCTCCTGCCTCTTAAGAGCAGGTCATTAGCAATTCTGGCCTGGACTTTGGGTGACAAAGACCACCTTCTCCACCTCCAGGTGCTCATGGCTTGGTCACATCTCCAGGCCTTTGCTCAAGCTCCTCCATCTGCCTGATGGCTGGTGCACCTCACAATTCCTATTTGGTTTTCAAAGTCCAACAAACACCGCATCCTCCCTGCAGCCCCCACCCTCTCCTTCTGATGCCCCTCTTGACTCCCCTCAGTGGTGTCCCAGGGCCGGCCTGGACCAACTAGGAGAGTCAATAGTGCACACCCCTTCCCGGTTCCATGTGTGGTCACTAAGTCGGTACTTGAAATTGGCCATGGTGGAAGTATTTACACCATGGAAATGAGCAAACGCTACAAATCAGGCTTTATTGAGTGCCTCCTATGTACCAAACTGAGGAGAAAGCAGTGAACAAAATAGTCCTTCCCTCATGGAGCTTCTATTGGATCTATCACCTTTGTCTCTAGCATCTGTTTATCTCCATCCATACATCCATACATCCATTGAACTGTTCTTCAAGCTTTTGCATCTGTCTCTCCATCACTTATCCATATTCACCTGCCAATGTGCCCATAGATCCAGCCATCATCCAGCCATCTAGACTCTTCCTGCACCTCCACCCTCCCAGGTGGGCCAGCTCCTGTCTTCATGTTGCACCCATGTGTATGATCTGAGCTCCGTCAAAGATGGAGTCAGTCAGAGCCCTGGTCCAACCCTGGGACCTGGCATCAGTCAGCCCCAGGAGTTCCCCTCCTCCTTCCCTCCCCCACCATACAGCTGTGCGTGTGGAGAGCTGAGCAGCTGCCCTAGGGGACCAGGTGGCTCCTAGAACCTGTTGCCCCCAAGAGGGTGAGAAAACCACAGCACACCTGGCTCAGGTGTCTCTAGGGTGATGGTGGGGTGGTGAGGGCTGTTCACACATTTGCAGGGGCTGTGGTTTCACATTTGTGCTGCCATCAAACCACATACAACCTAATCCAGGTTAATAGTTCCACTATGAAAACCAGCCATGTTCTAGAACTTTCCACATCACGGACTCATGCATTCTCTCAGCGACTTTTCCCGACCATCCAGTTTTACAGATGAGTCACAGAGAAGCTTTCAGATGGACCAACTTCTAGCTGAGACTTGCCTAAAAGGAGAGACCAGCCAGAGCTGTCTCCTTCAACCTGGCCCCGGGGAGGATGACAGGTGGGGTTCAGGTGGGGTTCCAGTCTGGGTGGGAATTCCCCTCAGGGCGCTGGAGTGGCCTCTGAGTCACCTCCCAGCTGCCTTCACCATCTGGAGGGTCTTGAAAAGTCACCTCTAAAGGTCAAGGCCCTTAGGGGGAAAACAGTCTATTTTCTTTTAAAAATAAAAGTGAGTAGAGTGCGATATGTACCATTTGTATTCACCATCTAGTTCAGAACGTGCCTTCAAGACATGGCTGAGAACTATTTTCTTGGCTTCTTAATTCACATTTCAACAGACTTACAAGTCATGACTTCCCTAACTCCCCAAGATGAGTAAATGAGAGTGCTGTGTCATGACTGCCAATTCCTGCTGCCCCTGTCCCCATCTGAGTGCCAGGGGCTCACTGGGCCTGTGCTCCCCACCCTGCACCGAGCACTTGGCACAACGCCCAGCATGCACTGTGCTCAATAAGTATTTCTTGGGTGCATAAAGGGAATTTAAATATGGGCAGAAGGAGCCAGAAAAACATTTTGGTGGGTGGGAGGCTGTCTTAAGAGACAAGGCGGACTGATTTTAAGCCCGGAAACACCTCCTACCCTTCCTCCCTCCACAGTGCCCCTCTGAAGGGTGGGGGTGGCCACAGGCCCAAGCTGTGGCTGCTTTCTCACCCCCACCCACCTTCAGCACAAGCCTTGGTCCCACCTCAGAAGGAAGGAAGCTGACGTTTATTGAGGGTCTACTCTGGGTTGCACACTAGGTGGGTGACTGCACTGATTTCTCCCCAAGGTCAGCCATGCCATCCACATTGTCCAGATAGGAAATCCCAGCCCAGAGCTGGGAGCAACACCCCAAGCTGGCACAGCCTGGAGGCGTCAGTGTAGAGGCTCAGATCTACGTACAGGCCTCACCCTGTCCCCAGGTCTTCCCACCTGACAAGGAACAGTCTAGCCTTTGTGTGGCTCCTGGAGGGGCAGGACACGGGGGCAGGGCTTGGTGTCTGTCACAGGCAGTGTCCTGGTCCCAGGAGACCTGTGGGCAGCACTGGACCGGATTCTCGAATGTGACCCAGGGATTAGCCCATGTTCCCTGCAGGGAGGGAGCCTGCCACCGTGGGCACACGTGTGCGTACTGCTCACACCCGTGCGCCCCTGAGCCACACACACAGCATCAATTCCAGGTTCAGGGCCCCGAGAGACCAAAGGCTGCAGGCCTCTTCCCACCACAGCCCAGGTGACCATGCCTCACCGCCCGGGGGCACAGCCAGTTCTGAACAGCCGCCAGCCTCACTAGCTGGTCTGGGGCCCTGGCCCTGCAGGCGGAGGGGCCGTGACCACCCACTGGCGGAGGTAGCTCCTGGGGGGCCCTTCGTCCCTGGAGCTGGTGAAGTCACACTCCACGGGGCTGCCGCAGTCAGAGCCTGCAAAGCCGCTGTCAAACGTGTCCATGTCCAGGCCGGCGGGGGGTGAGCCCACCTCGCTGTCAGACACCCCTCTGGGTGGCCCACCACCCCAAGGCGGCCCTGGCGCCCAACCCGCCTCATCTTCAAGGGGCAGCATCAGTTTGTCAAGGAGGCTGCCCAGGGGGCCCCCCAGCCCGGCAGGGCCACCAGCTGCAACACAGCCACAGGACAGGACTGTGGCCCCGGAGCCCAAGAGCGTGTCCTCGGTGCCCGGGCCAGGCTCCAGGCCAGCATCCAGATTCAGGGCTGGGTAGCCATCTTCCCCACAGGTACAGGGCCAGGCACATGGCTCCTCTGCACCCACCACGGTCACCGTGTCGATGGACACCAGGCCATAGGGCCGGTCACCCTCCTGGCTGTAAGCTGAGCTGCCTGCACTGCCAGTGCAGGGGGCAAGGCCCCAGGAGCCCGGCTCAGGCTCAAGCTCGGGGGCGCCGTCAGTTTCCACCAGATCCGCACGCGCGGGCAGCAGCGTGGTCTCCAGCCCCTGGGCTGCACTCAGCAGGGGGCCGCAGTTGTACATCTCCAAGGGCGAGGGCACCCCTGGGCTCCAGGGGCCTAGGTCCAGGCTGGAGGCAGTGAAGGGCGTGCCCACCCATTTCTGTGAGAGAGAATGGGAGGGAGGTAGGATCATGCATGGGATGGGGGCCAGGTAAGGTATAAACTCAGACCCTGGGTGGCCCGGTGGCCTGCAGGGGCCAAAATTCCTCAGTTGTGGTCACATGGGGACAGGAGACCCTGAGGTCTGAGTGACAGAGCCCCCACCTGTTCCTGTTTTATTTCTTAAAACCCAGCATTCTCCTGTTTGTGTCCCCACTAGAGTGGACACTCGGCCAGGGCACAAGCCCTGGTTCTTCTGGTCACAGCTGCATCCCTGAGGCTCACACAGTGCCTAGCACACAGTCAGTGGCCAAGAAAAGTTTAACTGAATGAGAAATTGCCAACTTGGAATGGCCTATGTGTGCACGGTGGCTAAGAAGTATGGGGCCATGAGGGACTGAGGCAGCGGCCCCTAAGCGCTGAGGATCCCCTCTTGACACAGGGTCCCCTTCTCGACTTGAGCCTATCGCCCTTGGAAAACTCATCTTAGAATGCTCATCTTAGTCACTTCTCAGCTGTGTAGCCTTTATCCAGTTACTTACTCTCTCTGGGCCTCAGTGTCCTCATCTGTGAAGTGGGCCTGCACATAGTACCCACCCCTCAGGGTTGCTGTGAGCATTAAATGAGTTAATATCTGCCCAGGACACAGCGACTGCTATGAGTACTGGTAAAATGGATACAAAATAGAGGTGATGTCGGAGGCTCTGGGACGGTGCAGAGGAAAGAGGAAGGGTCCATCCACGTGGGCTGGCGTCCACGCTCCTCCCCTGCCCACTAAAGCCACTTCTGCGATCTGAGCAGGGTCTCCTCACAGGCCCCAGGGATGGAGCGTCTGCCTTGCAGGGGCTGCGGGGAAGCGTGTGGGGTGGAGCCCAGAGCACTCAGCGCAGTTCCAGGCAGCTGGCAGGAGCTCAATCAATGCGCCAGCCCACATTTCCTGACTTCCAGGCTCCACCTCACCACATCCTCTCTGTGGGAGGCCCCTCCCGCCACCCAGGGTGGGTGTTGAGCAGTAAATGGGCCCAGAGACCCGTGGGCGCTGTGGTGGCTGTCGTGGTTGAAGCTCGGCAGGGGGTTGGTGCACTTTGTAGGCGGGTCCATCCCTTTCCAGAACCTGCTCCCTCTCCACCCTCACACCAGAGCATCTAAGAACCAGGAAGCCAATTTGTGGCCCAAGGGTGCACCGGGCCTAGCCCACCCTCAGTTGGCCCCTGGGGCTGGAAAAGGCTGCATGATCCTGATGAACTCTGCCCTGGAATTACTTCCTGCACTTGGCAGATGCCAAAACCAAGGTCTGGCTTCTGGCCTGGCTGGGCCTGCAGCTGGCGCTGGGACTGGGGCTGGGGCTGGGGCAGGGGCAGGGGCTGGAGGTGGCTCCAGAGAGGGTAAGAGGCGTCAGGGGGCTGGTCGGATGGGGCTCTCACCTTGAAGTTCCCACTGTGGCTCACATACAGGTGCTGGAAGAATGGCTCTGGGCTGGGCACCTGCACCCACACCTTCCACAGCCTGGGAGGGCAGAGAGAAGGTAAGCCCCCTGATCTTGCAGAGGGCAGCCCGGCCTCCCCCTCAGATGCTTCCCAACTTTGTCCTACAGGAGTCTCAGTGCCTCCCAAGACACACCCAAGTGCCTCCTTTCCACCCTGCCCCGAGCTGCAATGCCCACATCTGTAAACTGAGGCAGCAAGTTGCCCACGGCTCCTGAAGGAACAAGGGCTCCGCTGCCCATTGTGTGCTTGGCGAGTGCTGCCCCTCTGAGCCCCGACTCCTGCTCTAGGACCAGGTGGGCAAAGGGCCAGCTCCTCAGGGCCGTGGGGGATTCGGGGGTGCACCCGGCACCCAGCACCAGGAATGCCCTGAGCCACGGCACTGCCTCCGGCTCTGAGTCTCTAGACAGAGAGGACCAGGACACGCTGCCAAGGCTCGGCACCGGCAGCGGGCCCAGCGCAGCCAGCAGCGCTCTCGGAAGCCGGGGAGCCCAGGGTGGACTTTCCGTCAGCAGCACCTTTCTCTCAAGGACCGTGTTCAGCAGAAACCAATACATAACAAATAAAAGCAAAACCTCAGGTTGAAGCAGAGGGGGTGGGGGTGGGTCACCCCACCTGGCAGTCCCTCGGGCCCCCCAGGTCAAAGCTTAAAATTCACTGACACAATCACAGCTGAGGCCACTGTTAAGAGCACAAGGTTCAGCCCTGGCCCGTGGCTCAGTGGTTAGAGCGTCAGCCCACACATCAAAGGTTCAATTCTCGGTCAAGGCCACATACCTGGGTTGTAGGTTTGATCCCCAGCCCCAGTTGGGGCATGTGTAGGAAGCAACCAATGGATGTGGCTCTCTCACATTGATGTTTCTCTCTCTCTCCCTCCCTCCCAGCCTCTCTCCCTTCTACTCTTTCTAAAAATTCAATGGAAAAAAGATCCTCCAGTGAGGATTCACCAAAAAAGAAAAAAAAAGAGCACAGGGCTCAGAGTCCGCCTCCTTCATTTCATAGCTGTGTGCATTGGGCAAGGTCCTTGCCAACTCTGGGCCTCAGTGTCCTGATTTGTCGAATGGAGGTCATTGCTTGCATCGAGCTCATGGGGCTGCTGTGAGGGCTGAGTGAGTGCCCAGCATGTAGGAAACCGGGAGCTGGTCATTGTCACCACCACTGTCATGATCACTGTCCATGACGGGTGTGTCCCTGGCCCTGGGCGAGTCACAGAGGGGCTGTGGCCCAGGATGACCCCATCCCCCACCTCCCTGAGCCCCTGGCCTCACCTCCAAGGCAGGCGGATCTTCAGTCCTAAGTAGACAAGGATGGGGAGCGTGAAGACCAGGAAGATATAGAGCAGGTCCGTGTGCCAGCTTCCCTTTAGCTCTGGGGAAGAAGCACATACTGGGTCACATGGAACCCACCTCTACAGAGGCACATGGCGTGGGTGTGATGGGCAGGGGGTCTGGGTGGAGTGGAAGGGGCCGAGAAAGCTTCGGGTGCCTTGAAGTGAGATGGGTGGGGGTTCAAACCCCCCTCCCACCTCCATCCCAGGTAAGTGACTTTATCTTGCTGGGCCCTCGTTTTGCTCATCTACAAAATGGGGATAATGATGCTTACTTCACAGACTGGTAGGAATACGCACAGCCTGTCAGGAGAAGCCCCTGGCACCCCATGCGGGCCTGGCAAGCAGGGGCTCCTGAACTGTCAAATGGCTACACCTGGGATGCTCAGCTGAGTGGCTATCTTGCACCATGCTGGACGTCTCAGGGCTCAGGACAAGGCTTGGCACAAAGAGTGGGTGTCCACCCCGCTTCCCACCTACCTTCTGGCTGGGTGTGAAAGAGGACTGGGTCACTCCACTCGCTCCAGGTCCCCTGGAAGGAGGAGCCGGGCTGGGGCCCCGCCCGCACCTGCAGCTCATAGCTGGAGCCTTTGTGGAACTCCAAGGGCAGGAGGGAGACACTCCTTACGTCCACTGAGATCAGCTTTCTCCCCGGACGCTGCCAGCACAGGGAAGGATGCGCTGTCTGGGCGAGCAGGCAGCCCTGCCTCCAGCAGAACCCCTCCCAGCCCTCTCCTGAGGTCTGCGCTCCCTCCCCGAGAGCCAGGCCCCAGCTGGAGTTCTGGGCCACTGCAGTGTGTGCACGTCTTGGCCTTGCCTTATCACGATGCTTTGTTCATTGCTCTCTGATCCCACAGCAGGGGACCCTCCCTGCTGGGATGGGGGCTGTCCCAGGAGCAGTAATGGCCACTCCTGGCAATGCTTAGCTGGCAGCATTCCAGACAGCGGGCATTCTGGACAGCGGGCATCTGAAAGGCTTCCACCACAGGCATCTCAGCCATGGAAACCTCGGGAAGTCTCCCATGGGGACATTCCAAACAATGAAAATCTCCAACTGGGACCATTCTAAAGAGTAGAGGAGGCTAGAGCACTTCCAAGCAGCGGCCACATGGGACTCTCTGGCACCTAGACAGAGGACACCGCTGGGCCTTCACCTAGACAGAGGACACTCTGGGCCTTCACCTAGACAGAGACACTGCTGGGCCTTCACCTTGAAAACAATGTCCTTCTGACCCTGGGCTTTTTGGTTATGGAAGCTTCCAGAACTCCTCAACTACGGCCGTCCTAAGCAAAGTGGGACAGTCCCAAATCCCCACTTCTGAAACAACCACTGTTGCTAGACGTGAGGCGGGGACTGCAGAGGCACCAGCCCCTTCCTCTAGCAGCTGGTAGAGAAGAGACGGGAACAGGAAGGAGACCGTTTTAAGGGGTCTCCTACCCCAGGGAGAAGGAGAGGGGCAGCATGAGCGTGTGCAAGGGGGGCTCCATCCTGGGTTTGCCCTGGATGTCCATTCTTGGCTGTGAATGACCAGCTCACCTGTCTCCCCGGCACTCCCCTCCCCCACCTATCTCGCTGCACTCCCCCTGCTGCCTTGCCCCCCATTCTTTGCAGTCTCACCTGTGTCCAGGGGTCTCCCCGCTTCCTGTACTGCAGCTCATACTGCAGTTTGCCCTTGAGTGGGTACGAGTCATAATTGGAGCTCCAGGAGATGTTATAATGTCCCGAGAAGGTCACAGTCACGTTGAAAGGAGGCGACAGCTTGACTTAAAGAAAAAAAGCCAGGAAGATAAAATGGGTGAGATTTGTATTCGATGAACATGCTCTGGTGGCCCATCCTTTATTTGATCAGGGTTAGTGGCCCCGGGTGGCTGGGTGAAGCTTCCACTGTCTCCGGGCCTCAGTTTATGCATCTGAAAAATGGGCTGCTTTGGGGTTGCAAATTCAGAGGCGGCAGGTGACAGATGCGGGTGAAGCAGGTGTGGGCACTGAGCTATAAAGAGCCCTCCCAGCGCACAGTGGCCGAGCAGGAATGCAGACCAGTGGCCAGGAAGGGAAAACCCTGAAAGCCCAGATTATTGTAGAAAATCTCTCAAATGTTCAAGTTAGCTACTGACCCAGAAACTTCCTAAGCTACTTGTTGGCCACACCCACAGGTTCTCTAGTTCTGCTGTCAGTGAGGGGGTCAGTGCTTTGAGCCCCATCGGTCCGGAAAAGTCCAAAGACTCAAATCAGCGTGGGGCTGATGACTCTGCTCTGCAGAACTCAGCTGCAATTAGTGATGCTGAGTGTCTGTCCTGCTGTGGCGGGAAGCTACCAGCTGAGAGCCCGACCCGCAGTGGCCCTGAGTGTGCCCCCCTCACCTCACAGACACCTCCTGGAAAGTGTAAGAGCGGCCATCTGGACCACATACGCAACCCCGGGGGGCGGCGATCTGGACCACATACGCGACCCCTCCAAATCTGTTTTCAACCTGAGCAGGACAGGCCACAGTCCGTGCCTTCACTTCCTCTCCGGGAAAAGGGAATCAGTTCCTATCACACGGAGTGAAAGTTCACGGACCAAACTGAGTAGAGAAGGAGGTAATGTCAGGGGAGCCAGGCAAGCTGCTCCTATACAGGAAGGGGGCCTGTGCCCACCCCCGCCTCCGCCAAGCTGCTTGCCACCCCCTCTCTGGGATCTCAGCTTGGGGCAGAGGGTTAGTTCTCCTGGGTCAGTGCTGTGCCTGCACTCGAGGACAGAGTCCGGCCCACAGTAGGCCCTCACGAAATCTCTGTTAAATCCAGGCATTCCCAAAGGAGCTCTGAAGCTGCCTCCGACTCAGCCCCATGGCCTGAGGTGCACATTCACACCCGTGCTGAGCGCTTTGTGGGTGTTGCTCTTTCAGCCATGGGCCCCTCTGAACTGGAATAGTCCCTCAGCCCTTCTCTTTCCTCCCAGGCCTGCAGGCCTGGTTGTCAGTGTCCTTAGGGCCTGGCTGGCTGGTAAGGACCCATTCAAAGGGGGAACTCGGGAGATGCTGGCACAGCCCAGGGCCCAGGAGGGCGTAGGGGCCGGGGAGGCTGCCCAGGGGCAGAGTACTGCCTCCTCCACCACTGAGCACAGGCCTGGCCTCAGACCCTGGCAGGAGCAGGGAGGGAGGGCCGGAGAAATGCCAGGTGCAGGGGCAGCCCTGCCCTGTGCCCTCCTCTGCCTGCCCAGCTCTCTCAGGGAGATAGGAGGGCATCCCTGCTTGGTAAACCAGCACGCCTGGATCTAAATGGCCGAGTGAGTGTACATGTGTGTAGCCGTGTGCATGTGTGCACATGCGTGTGCATAGACATGAGAATGTGGGCCTCTGTGTCTGTGCTGTCCAGGGGTTGAGGGGGTTTATGAGTATGAATGTGTCCGTATGTGTGTGTATATGTGTGTGCCCGTGTGTGTGTGTCTGTGTGTGTCCGTGTGTGTCCGTGTGTGTCCATGTGTGTGTCCGTGTGTGTGTGTGAAAGTCTGGGTGTGTCTGGGTGTGTGTGAAGCTTTGCTCACATGCTCTGTGGTGTGACATCCACTCAGCAGAGTGGTACAGACCTGGACCACCAGAGTGCGAATGACAGACACCTGCTTATCCCCTCACCCCTCCACTGGGACCTAGAGGCAGAATCTGCCAAACCTCAGGGCCTGTGCCTTCCTGAGGGCAGGATTCCCTTGGCAGTTCATTTTTGCATGCCTCTGGGGACAGGCTTCTCACTCCCTACCCGGACACCCCACTTCGCGTACACATCACACTAAAGCTGCTTCCGGCCCTTCCCTGCCCCACCCTGGCCCTGAACCCACAAAGACAACTGCTTCCACCAGCCAGGTCCCTTCTGTCCCGGGCCTCCTCCCTACCTCCTGGAGCTAATGATGGGAGAAAACTGGGGGAGATTTTCTCTTGTGACTCAGTGTCCCCCACTTGCCTCATAATGGGAGAGAATCCCAGAGGTCAGAGCTAAAAGGGCTCTCGTCCTATAGTGCAAGGTCACCAGGGCTGAACCAGAACTGCAGCCCCAGGCCCCGGTCCCGGCAGCTCCTTCACACCCCAGCTGCCTGTCTGTGGTTCAGGCCAGGCCCAGCTGCCACCTCACACCTGGCAAACACCGCACCTACAGGGCCAAACTCCAACGAGAGGCAGGGCGGAGGACAGGTCAGTTTGTGGAGGCCGGGGGAGCTGGCCCAGGGAGCACGGAGCCCAACCCCACATGGGTTCTCCTCCAAGGAGTACTCACTGCTCTCGGCCAGGACAAAGCTGCCACACTCCTGGGAGCGGTTGCCAGACTGGTCTGTCATGTTGACACTGAAAATGTCGTCGGCCATGAAGTGGAACACATCCATGTGGCACGTGTATTTTGCGTGAGTGGCATTGTGCGTGGATCGGTGGAGGCTGCAAGAGGTGACCTCATCCTCCAATTCTCCGTAGGGATCTTGCCTTCAAGGACAGAGCAGCCAGTCACGGCTAGTGGCCGGCGGGGCTCAGTGCACGGGAGGGGCTGGAGATGGGGCTGGAGCTCACCTAGTCCAACCAACCCTTCCCCAGGGAAGGTATACCCTGCCCTGGAGCATTCCTGGTGGATTAGTCCAGGCTCTGGGTGTGCACGCCTTCAAGAGACCAGAACTCATTATATCACTTAGAGAAGCAACTCTCAACTTCAGAAATTGGGCCATTCTTGCCTGAATGTCTTCTAACTCTGTCCCTGTCCATTCCATCACCTGGATCACTGTCCTACAAGAAGGGCACTAAGCATTTCAGGCCTCCTTCCCACTCTCCTTCCATCTAAAATCCACCGAACACCGAACCAAGAGCCACACGAAGCTCCGTTCTGCTCAGATGAACTTCCAGGGAGGTAGTTAATATGGGGTTGGGGGAAATGTGCTGCTGGCTTTTTAACTCCCACTGGGCAGAAACAATGGGTTTTGAAGGACGTATAGAAGTTCACCAGCTTTTTTTTTTTTCCCCTACCTACAAATTCAGGCTCAGAACATGACGACCCTCCAGGGCCAGTATGGATGTGTGGGTTCAGATCGCTGCTAAACTGGCTGGAATAGAAATATCTCCTGAATCGATGCTCTCCAAGCCTCCAGCCCGGACACTGCGATGGCTGCCTGGTGGGGTCCTCGCCTTGCCCGCCCTCCCTGCAATTTCTTTCACTTGCACAGCAGCCAAGGGGGCCTTCAAAAGCTCCCTGTCACTCCCCTGCCTAACACTCTGCAGTGGCTTCTCACCACCCACACCATAGAGCCCGGCCCTGCCAACCTCTCGCCTCCTGTGCTTGCTGTTCCCCCTCACCCTGGCTCAGCCCCCTCTGGTCACACGGACCTCCTCACTATGCCTCAATTGCTCCAGCTCTTCCTGCCTGGGCCTTTTGCACATGCAGTGCCCTCTGCCTGGAAGGCCCTTCCCCAGCTCACTGCTGCCTCCTCCTCACCCACAGAGGCCTGCCTGACCCCTTGGGCCCTCCACCTCGTCACTGGCTCTCTACCCCGTGGTCCAGTTTCCTGTTCTTGACAGCACTCATTGTACTCAGAAAGCATCCTGCTGGCTGCTCGTGTATCTGTCTCGTCAGCCACTCCCGCTGTAGTGTGTCAGCTCCAGGACACCTGGGACCTCACGGCTGGGCCTCTGCTGAGTCACTGGTGCCTGCACGCTCCAGGCAGGAGCTTAATTAAAGTGTTCTGTGTGAACGGATGAGTGAGTGGATGATGGCAAAGTCTCTCTGTGACCACACTCTACTCAGGCTCCTCTGAACTCTCCTCAACGTGGCCCTGACTTTTGGGCTTCCGTGTCTGTCTCTGCATCGTCTACTTTGAGCAAGACCCCTGCTAAGTCAGTCCAGCCAGAATCCGCACCCTCAATACCAAAGTGGGTTCCTCCTCCCCAACCAGCCCCAGGTGGTGTCTGGTCCCCCTGGGCTGCCTCGGCAAGAGCCCTGTTAGGTCGGTTTAGCCTGAAGCCCTCTGACCCCTGATGTTTCCTCCTAGTGGTTTCCATGCACTGACCCCACCCTGCTCCTTGGCTATAAACCCAGCTTTTCCTTGTTGTGTTCCGAGTTGAGCCCAATCAGCAAAACCCTGTGCAGTGGCCCCTATGCCTGTCACGGTGGTCTTAAATAAAGTCTGCCCCACCGTTCCTGAAAAAGTGTCACGAATGATTTTTTTCTTTAACAGTATGGACTTATACGGACCCACGGAGTTTGGAATCAGGCTGCCTGTGTTTGAAACTAGGTCTGCCATTTGCTGGCTGTGTGATCTAGGGCAAGTAGCATAACCTCTCTGAAAAAAAGCTGGTGAACTTCACTTGTAAAATGAGAGTCATAATGGTGAGGACTGGAGGTGGCCATTCGTGCGAAGCACATGGCGGGCTGCCTGGCATATACTAAGTGCTCAAAAACATCGTGTGGGAGTCCGGTCACCTCGGCATCTCAAAGCCATTGTCAGGCCTGTAGGAGTGACAGAGAACGGCCTTAGAGCTGGGCAGAGCTGCCCTGTGCCTCTCAATCACTCTCTGGACAAGTCCCACGAGCCCTGGGTGGTGGCCTGTAAGATGGGCACAGTGATTCCCATCTCACCGTCTTTCTTGGGGTGAAACCAAATGCTGTGGGTGAAGTTGCTGAGTGAGCCCCCAGGAAATGGCAGCCCTTATTTTTATTGCTAAACTACCTGCCTGGCACACAGTAGGTCTAACTCAGCTCCTGGTCTCCTGCGGTCCTGTCCTGGGACCATGCTCCCCTGAGGAGCACTCCTAGGGCTGGTGAGGCCCAGCCACTTACCAGGTGAGAGTGAGCATGCTGGGATGGAGGGGCCACGTCTCCAGGAAGCAGGTGACCGTCTGGAAGTAATCGGTGTAGCAGACAAGGTCTGAGCAACCCCAGGCTGCAGGGCAAGGGAGAGAGAGGCCTTGGGAGGGGCTGGGAGGGGCTGCAGAGCTCCTTGCCCCCCCCTCCACCCCTGCCGGTCCAGGGCTGGAGGATGAGTGGAGGTGGGGCCCCAGGGCCAGGATGAACATGGCAAGTCAGGGATCACTAAGATGTGGGACTAAGGCAAGGAAGTCCTTGTCCCCTAAGATTCCTTGTCTGAGGCCCCAAAGTTTCAAGGCCAGCGATGGGGACAAGACACTCCTGAGAGGAAATTAACTAAGTGGGTCATAATGTAAACTGTGTTCAATATTCAACAAGATAAACATAGTAAGTTTTAGTTTTGTTTTAGAAGATCAAGTGCCAATGCTGCTCTTCCCCCCTCCCTCCCACCATTTACCAGAAATGTGTTCCCCTGCTTAAGTACATTCATTTTCAATGGCTTTTCCTTACTTTCCCGTGACTAATGAAGACCCAGGTCAGAAGCAGGGCTCTGAGCCCAGAGCACCGCTCTGGAAAGTCCTGGAGTCCTCCCCCCACACACGGGCAGGCATTGCTAACGGACAGAGCACTGTCTCCCTGGGCGTGGTCTCAGAGGCCTCCCACGGGCCTGGGCTGGGAAATGACTCCCGCTCTCCGCTCCCCTCTGGGAGGAGGCAGCCCTGTCCCGGGCACTTTGTGGAGGATGAGGACTGCTTTTGGATGGAGGTGACATCAGGGACCAGAGGGAGTAAAAACCCTGGCCTGCGGTTATCAACGTGTGGACATGTGCCTCTCAGGCCGCTCGGGCCACCACCTGGTCCCTGGAGGGTGTGGAGGTGAGCATGTGCTATTATCACACGGTCAGCCCGTGCTCAAGGAAAGCAGCAAAGCCAGGTGACCACGGGAATCAGCAGGTCTGTGACCTGACCCCAAGGCTGCTGCCGCCCGTCTGTGGCTATGACTGTCTCTGACCCTCTCAGGGCCAGTTTTCCCAACTGAGAACTGGGCAGCGCTTGGCATGGACCTGGTGGGCTGTCAGGAGCATGGGCTGAGATGGTGCTCGGCACCCATGCATAGCTGGGCTTGCTACTGGTGCCCTCAGGGGGTGCTGTGGTGGGTACCCCAAAGGCCTGTGAGAGCCAGGGCAGAGTGCAGCCACTCAGCAAGGCCCAGGACAGGAGCCTGACACCTGTTTGCTGAAGGAGCTATTCGATGCTCTGGGTCTTTAAGTAAAAACCAGAGAGAAATGCTGATGGTCAGAAAGTGGCTGCGGAGGGCCACCTGCCCCCGTCCAGCCCCATTGGAGTCTGCGTGCTGCATCGCCCCTCCTCTGGGAAGGCCTCCTGGATCTCTCAGCCCTGGCCATGCCCCGTGTCTAACTCCTGGCCTTCCCCAGCTTCGTATCTGACATCCTCCCCGCCCCCCGCAACTGTAGCTTCTCCAGAACCTTGGAGGTTCTGGCTACTTCGGCCCCCCACCCCTTCCCCACGGGAAGCATCAGCGCCTGAGGGCAGCCCGATGATGGTTGAAGAACTTCCCCTAGGAGAAGCTGAGGTGGGACCAGAGGCAGGACTTCCTCACGGGGAGGGGGACTGGAGCCCACCACCGCAGGGCTTCGGGAATGCAGGATGCTGTCTCCCAGCGCCCCAGTGAGCCTCAAAGACCCAAGCTGGGGCAGGGCTGCTTGGACCTGCCCGAACTTGGCTAATGAAGCACTCTGGGTGGGTGAATTCTGGTTCGTGGAGAGCTGGCTGCTCCACCTGTGTCCGCCTCGAGTGGACACGTGCCATGGACTCTGACCCAGAGCCCACAGGCCCACCCGCCCCCCCCCCCCCCCCCCCCCCCCGCTGCAGAGGCGGGCCTGCTACTCACCGCCCTGGAGCACCAGCAGGAGCAGGGGGGCGGCCCAGCCACGCGGCATGCTGACTCCAGGGCCTGCAAGAGACACACAGCAGACAGTGGGCCCCAGCCTGGGGATCAAGGGACCCTGGACAGCCTCCCTCTGTACCCATCCCTCCCTTGGAAGACTTGCCTCAGATTCCTGAATGTGTCTCAGAAAAACAAGATTTTGAGGAGCCCGAGGACACTCTCAAGAATTCCTGCCCCTTAGAAACAGTTCCCCGTGGATCCCTCTCCCACTTCTCCCATCTTCTTCCTGTTCCCCTTACATAGTCACAAATGACAGGTGAGTCCAAAGAGGAAGGGGCTCGCTGCTCTCCCACACACACTTAGTCTACGCTGTGTGTGGGATTAAATGTGGGCATTTATGCAGCTAAGGAAGAGGAGCGGGGAGGGGACACTAGTTTGCAAAGTGATATTTAATGAGCAGCAATCCTGAGTGCTCCCTCCCATAAGACACTCCTGTTGACGTTAGCCTTATAAATTGTCTCCTTACTAAACAACAAACCTAAGATTCACCCACAAAGAAAACCCCTACTGGGGACCGAAGGTAAGGTTCGTCCAATGAGCCTTTACTCAATCCAAAGCCCGGGTTAGCCCATGAGGCAGCGCCCTGGAAACCCAGACCCCGCCAATCAAAGGGGACCTGGATGCTCTGGTCTAGGTGAGATGGAGAAAAAGACCTTTTTGGAGAACAGCAAGCCTATCCAGGAAGAGTGGACTCTGGTGCCCTTGCAGAGGAACAATCCACCAGGCTGGCAATGCCAGCCTCTAGCTGCTGCTTGGCCCACTGCATCCCCAGTGTCTGCTTGTGGAGGTGCCAGCCAGAGGCCAGTGGGCCCATCTGCCAGGCCAGGATCCCCACCCAGACCACTCCCACAGACAGGGGAATGGCTGGAACTGGAGACTACAGGGATGACCCATGCTGGGAGCAAGTCACATACCTGGCTTCTTCCAGACCCTCCCTGAACCCACAGCAGGGACCCCCGAGCCCCCACCCCACCTGGGTTCCCAAGATCCTACTCTGGTCCCATCAAGAGCTTGCTCTGAACTCCCTTCCAAGTCTCTAAGTAGTCAGCAGCAAAGGGCACAGAGAGGGTCAGATTACCAGCTGTGTGGCTCTGGGCCAGTCACTTCCCCTCTCCGAGCCTTGTAGAAAACAGTAAAGCCCACTCCCAGGATTCTTGTGAGAATTCAGAAAACCCCGAGCATGGCCCTGACACCCAAACACTCAATAATAAACAGCCATGATTGATACAGAATCTAGAGCTTCAGAAATGAAGGAATTCCAGAATGATCTAGCCAAGAGCTCCCCAAATTTCCCACTTTCAAAATGTTGGTCCTATTTGCAGATCATTTGTTTATTTAATGTTTTCTATAAATGAAGTTACTGGCAAAATTAATTCCAACCTCATCCTAAGCAATAACCTCCATAGTTGTGTATTTTTCCCCAACACACTTTAAAATGAATAGAGTTGCTATTAAAATGCAATAGCCTGGCAGTGTAGCTCAGTGGCCCACGCACCAGGAGGTAGCTGGTTCAATTTCTGGTCAGGACACATGCCCAGGTTTCATACTCAATCCCCAGTAGGGAGCATGCAGGAGGCAGCTGATGATGTTTCTCTCATCGATGTTTCTATCTCTCTCTTCCTATCCCTTTCTCTCTGCGAAATCAATAAAAATATGTGGGTTGTTGTTTTGTTTTGTTTTTTAAAGATGATGTTGGGGGGAAACCCTTGTGAAGCTGCTTTGAAGAACACTGATCTGGCCCCAAGCCCAGCAGGAGTCCTGTTACCACACTTGGAGGGTTGGACCTCCCACCACAGGAGATGGAGCCAGATCTGCGCCTCACTAGCATGTCCACACCTTGGCCCCAGCCCAGCACAAGGGCCTGCAGAGCTCTGTACCGTCTCTCCCCAGTGGCTCTGCCTTGACTGCAGGATAAAGCACAAATTCCTTCACCCAGATCCAAGGGTCCCCTCAGCCAACACTCCTCAGTTCTACACAATTGACACACAGGCCCTGGGGATAGAGGGATGCTGCTGCTCTGTCTGCCTGGCGTCTCTGCCCCTCTTATGAGGCGCTCCTCAAACTGGCTGGAACTCCATAGGGTGGGCACCTGACCAAGGCCAGGCCAACAAAGCACCCACCAACCTAGCCACTGGGACCAGGCCAGAAATGGACAGCAGCCCAGTCATGCCAGTGAGAGTCATCCTGGGAATTTTCTCTAGAACTCTAATTGAGAGGGACTTTGGGGGTGCCCGCTGGAAGCTGGTACCCATCTCTGTCACCTATTACAGAAAGGTTGCATGGAAATGAGGCCAGTACTGAGAAATACGGACTAGAGCCCCCGTGGCTTCATTTGAGGACCTGGGTCCAGCTGTACATGAAGTTCATGCCTGGACTTTTCATTTACATAAGCCAAGGGGGAATAAAAACTATTTTGCTCAACCACATTGAATTATGCTTCTGTTGCTTGCCACCAAAGAAACCTGACACAGTGGAATAGAGTAAAGGGCCCAGAATTTGAAGCCAGAGGATCTTGGAGTTTCTATGGTCCTTCACTCTCTGTCCTCAGTTACCATCTCTGAAATGGGGACAATAATGCCCATGGCACCTGGCCGTGAAGGGGAGTCCGTGGGAAAGCAAATGTGGCCGTGCTCTGTGACTGTAAGTGACTATACGAGGGTGCTGGACTCCTGCTATGACTATTCCACTGATCTGAATTACCCAGAATCCTCCTGGCACCCCAGGCCCATCATGCCTCTCTGCCTTTGCATGAGGCAAATTCTCATGCTGTCTTCTCCTTGAACACCCTTTTCCCTCCCATCACTCTAGACTCATTCTTCACAGCCCACCTGCTTTATCCCTGCATCCATGAAGCCACCTTGAAATGTTCCAGAACTCCTACCGCTCATTGCAGTCAAGGTTTCCTCCGTGCTGTTTTCTATCTGCCATTTACCTTTATTTTACCTCCTGTTTCCACCCCAATAAACGTGTCTTAAAGGAAGATGCAATATCACTGCCATTGACAGGTAATTAGCATGAAAAGGAGAGGCAGTGTGTACCACAGTAGTTAAAACACAGACGTGGGGAGAAACCAAGATGGCGGCATAGGTAAGCACCTAAACTGTTGCCTCGCACAACAATTTCAAAACTACAACTAAAAAACAGAATGGACACCATCCAGAACCACAGGAAAGCTGGCTGAGTGGAAATTCTACAACCAGAAGGAAAGAGAAAAGCTCATGGAGAATTGGAGGAACGGTAAAGGGTTGAGGTACAGAGGCACGCACTCAGAGAGGAAGGGCAGCTGAGAGCCTGGCTGACTTTCTCTGGCAGGAGGGGGAAGGAAGCCCCCAACTGCACTGAACCCCAGTTCTGACTGCACTGAACCCAGCTCTGGACGAAACCCCGTGGACCCAAGCCCATACAGGGGGAGTCTGGACTGTCAGGTAGAGAGAAAGGCACACGGATACTCAGAGTCTCAGGGGAACCACGGTGGGCAGGGGTCTGGAGGCGTGCACTTGAGTGTGCACAAAGACTGCAGAGGTTGCCACAGGCTTTCCCTAGCAGAAGGGAGTCAGAAGCTCCTGACTGCACTGAACCTCAGTTCTGACTGCACTGAACCCCAATTCCAGGTGAGCCCCTGGGGACCCACGCTCTTACAGGGGGAACCTGGATTGTCAGGTGGAAACTCGGGAGCCGCGGAAGGCAGAGGTCTGGAGGCGTGCGCGCAAGGGCAGGGCTGATGGGAAGCCAAGACTGTCTGCTCCGCCCTGAGACTCCACCCCATGCAAGCTGAGTACAGAGGCTTTTGCAATTTGGCAACTAATCCTATAAGGCTGTCTCCAGCACCGAACTTCTCCCAGTGTAGACACAGCTGATTCTCACAGCCAACTGGCCTGGAGGTCAATTCCTCCCAGTGATACCAACAACAATCAAGACTTAACTACAACAAGGCTGTACACACAGTCCACAAAGGGGTGCACCAAGAGTGTCCACCTCAGGTTAACTGGGGAGGCCGACGCACTGGGCCACATAGAAAACCTAGCACACAAAGCTACCCTACCAACTCAGGGAAGCAGCGAAAATGCAGAGACAAAGAAACAGATCACAAATGAAAGAAATGGAGGAAAACAAACGACTGGATATAGAATTCAAAACCATGGTTATAAGGCTTTTCAAGAATATCCTAGAAAAGTCTGATAAATATAATAAGACCATCGAAGATATGAAAAAGGACCAACTAGAAATTAAACATACACTGACTGAAATAAAAAAAATAATATACAGAGACCCAACAACAGACTAGAGGAACGCAAGAATCAAGTCAAAGAATTGAAATACAAAGAAGCAAAAAACACTCAACCAGAAAAGCAAAAAGCAAAAAAAAAATCCAAAAAGTTGAAGATAGTGTAAGAAGCCTCTGGGACAACTTCAAGCATACCAACATCAGAATTATGGGGATGCCAGAAGAAGAGAGAGAGCAAGATACTGAAAACCTACTTGAAGAAATAATAACAGAAAACTTCCTCCACCTGGTGAAAGAAATAGACTTACAAGTCCAGGAAGCACACAGAACCCCAAACAAAAGGAATCCAAAGAGGACCACACTAAGACACGTCATAATTAAAATGCCAAGAGCAAAAGACAAAGAGAGAATCTTAAAAGCAGCAAGAGAAAAACAATTAATTACCTACAAGGGAGCACCCATACAATTGTCAGCTGATTTCTCAACAGAAACTATGCAGGCCAGATGGGAGTGGCAAGAAATATTCAAAGTGATGAATAGCAAGAACCTACAACCAAGATTACTCTACCCAGCAAAGCTATTATTCAGAATGGAAGGTCAGATAAAGAGCTTCACAGATAAGAAAAAACTAAAGGAGTTCATCACCACCAAACCAGTATTATATGAAATGCTGAAAGGTATTCTTTAAGAAGAGGAAGAAGAAAAAAGTAAAGATAAAAATTATGAACAACAAATACATATCTATCAACAAGTGAACCTAAAAATCAAGTGAATTAAAAACCTGAAGAACAGAATAAACTAGTGAATATAATAGAATCAGGGGCATAGAAAGGGAGTGGACTGATAATTCTCAGGGGAAAAGGGATATGAGGGGGGTGCAGGAAGAGATTGGACAAAAATCGTACACCTATGGATGAGGACAGTGGGGGGGAGGTAAGGGTAGGGGGTGGGGTGGGAACTGGGTGGAGGGGAGCTATGGGGGGGGGAGGAGAAACAATTGTAATAATCTGAATAAAGATTTATTAAATTAAAAAACAAACAAAACACAGACATGGAGCCAGCGTGCCTCGGTTCAAATCCCAGCACTGCCGTTTGCAGGCTGTGTAGCCTTGAGAAGTTTACTTCCTGGGCCTCAGGGTCCTCAGGGTGAAATGGAAATAGTAATAGCGGTACTTGCATCAGAAGGTCTTTTACATTAAATTAGTCAATATTCGTAAAGCATTTGGAACAGACCGTGGCATATAGTAGATGTTATCTAAGTGTTTCTTAAACAAAACAGTCAACTTACCATAAAACCAAATACAGTGAAATATAAAAACTAAATACAAGGAAAACAAAAGACAGTAGTTGAATTTTAGGAAGATATGACCCCTGCTTAAGACCCAGGACCTGAGATTTTGTTTGCCTTTGTTTGAAGTGGGGTGGAAGAGTGTCAGAGAGGCGTTTAAAACATACTGGGACCAAACTGCAATGCTCACGCCCTCCGCCATCAGCGGATTGAAAGAAGGTTGAAAAGGGTCTAACTCTTGCAGAGGGGCCTGGGGATGTTTACCACCAGCTAAAACAAGCCGTTCACTTCTGAGAAACACCAGCCATGACCGATGAAGTCTTCTCGTGTTCCCACCCAACCGAGTGGGAACTCACCCACAACACACTGTGTTCCCTGCCCCGAATCCTATTTATGGGACTTCTCACTCGGGCTCCTAAGGGCGACAGCAACTTACTTCCCAGATGCTCACCAGACCACAGGTGTGCTTCCTTAGCGAAGGACAGAGGGTGCCCTACGAGGCTGCCTGCTAAGGGGCCCTGCGGCAGCACCTACCTGTGCCGTCTCCTGCAGAGGAGTGAAGAGCACCTGGCTTGGAGCCTGCCAGGTCCCAACTGGGTGTCCTTGGGCAAGTTCCTGACCCTTCTGATTCTCTGTTTTCTCATCTATAAAACGACCCCTGCTTAAGACCCAGGGGTCATGATTCTTTGCTACAAGTTTGTTGCAAGCACTAAATGCATCATTGCAGGTAAAGCACGCCGGCACAGTCCTGGATGACATGGAGCTCTGGATAGGCGCTTTAAGGACCAGGCTCCAGTGCCGAGAAGTGGTTTCTGGGCTTGTGGTAATGCAGATTAAAAGTTGGCCAGATTTCAGAAGATTCTGAGGAAGTAGAGAAGCTTGGGGGTAGAAAACAAGATTGAAGTAGGTGCTGTGGAGAATATAAAGTGCTTACTTTCCCAGTCAACAGAGAAATGCAAATAAAAAGCACAATGGCATGCCATTTTAATCTAATCAATTGGCAAAACCTAAAGTCTGATGACACCCCAAGGCTGAAGACATGGTGTAATGGGAACTCTCGTTCTCAGTTATCGGAAAAGTAAATTGATACAATTGCCCTGGAAAATAGTTTGCATGATCTCATTAACATGTGCAAGCACTTGCCGTGAGACCTGGCAATTTCACCCCTATGTACATTACAAAAGAAACTCTGCCACAGGTGTCCTAGAAGCATACGCAGAAATGTTTATAGCAGCATTGATTTCAATAACGAAGAACTGGAAACAACCTAAATTCCAACAGCAAGAGAATGGAAAAGTAAATAGTGGTAGAATTACTCAATGTGAAACTGAATCATAGCTTTACACCACAAAACAAATGACTCTCACAAACAAAATGCGAAATGAAAACAAGTTAGAAAAGAACACCATCTGTGTCACACTCAGCACCAGGTAAAACTGCTCCATATGTTGTTTAGGTGAACTTAATGTGTCCGGAAAGCATAGAGGTGCCCAAGCGGATGATTAACATCAAACTTCAAATAGTGTAGAAAAGGAGGGGATGTGATGAAAAGGGGTCTCAACACTTTGGTAAAACTGATCATCCCATGGATGTTGATTACTATGTTATTCTTCATACCTTTCTGTATGTCCAAACTATTTCATAGCTTTTTAAATGTAAGTGAATCTTAAGTTTGTAAAATGAAATGTGGAGGGGAACTTCACTTCTGGCTCTAATGGAGTAGCTGGTGTCAGACTAATTCCCCTCCTGAGAAGACCACTAAGCAGAAAAAATACTGTGAGAAGGCATGAGAGAGCAACCAAGGCAGACAGTACTTGAGGGGACAGGGTGTCAAAGTGGAGGAAAATGCATTGAAATTCTGTGTGCAATTTCCTCTCAAATAATTCGCCAAGTCATTGCTAATGAGTTGCATACCAAGAAACCTAGCAGAGAGCACTTGGTAATAGGCTAAAAAGCTAAGAAGAGATTTTGGCAATTTCACTATGCTGAGGGAGGAATTGAAGTTCAAGGCCTAGCAAGAAAGATGGGCCCTGGTAAGGACCCAGTTATTCAGAAAAGGTTATGCCTTAAGAGTAAGAAAAAAATCAGAAATAATTTAGCCTTGACAGCATTAAGGGGATCTGCCTATATGCTGTATGTCTACTAGAAGAAAATGAAAACTTATCTGGAAAAAGTTAGATTTATCCAAAGCCTTTATATTTTTCATACAAAATGTTCAGCATTCCCTTAAGTTGTTGAGGAAAACCAAGAAACAATATCAAATGACCAAAAACCAAGAGGAAAAGAGGCAATGGAAATGCACATAGGTGATTCAGAAAATGGCATTATCAGACACGATTTAAAATAGCTATGATTAGTATGTTTAAGAATTCCATCAGAAATATTAAACTAGAAGATCGGTCAATAGAAAATGCCAAGATTGAAATATGCAGAGAAAAAATATTTTTAAATACAGAAAAGAGCAAAAGGGGCATATCAGACATTGTGAAAAGGTCTAAAATACATGTATTTGGAATTTAGAAAAAACTACTCAGAAGCAATCATAGAAAACAAGTTAAGTATTTTTCAAAACTAGAAAAAGACATTAAGCCACAGATTCAAGAAGTTCTACAAAATCCCAAAAGGAAAAATAAAAATAAAATCACATCTAGATACATCATAGAAAACTTTTTTTAAAAAAATTAAAAATATATACTTAAAAGCCAACTTGAATTTTATATACAGCAAAAATACCCTTCAAAAAAAAATAAGTTAAGCTCAAAATGATAAAGAAATCAATTAAAACTCCACTGTTGACATCATACTTAATGATGAAAAATTTGAAAGTTTTTCCTCTAAGATAAACAAGACAAGAATATTCACTCTCATGACTTTTATTAAACATTGTACTGGAGGTTCTAGCCAAGATGATAAGTCAAATAAAAGAAGTAAAAGGCATCTATATTGGAAAAGAAATAAAGTGTTCCTATTTTAAGATTATATAATTTTGTATATAAAATCCTAAGGAATTCACACCAAAAAAAAAAAAAAAAAGAAGGAAAGTAAGAAAACAAATAAACAACCAAATACAATAGTTCCTTAGATATGACACCAGAAGCACAGCAACAACAACAACAAAAAAAGACAAAAGATTGATTGGACTATTTAAAATTTAAAACTTTTGTGCTTCAAAAGACACTATCAAGAAAATGACAAGGCAATCTACAGAATGAGAAAAAATATTTACAAATCATATAATTGCTAGGAGTTTTGTATTCAGAATATACAAAAAACTCATAACTCAAGACTTAAAAGATGACCCAATCTTAAAATGTGCAAAAGATTTGAGTAGATATTTCTCTAAGAAAGTTATAATAATAGTCAATAAACACATGAAAAGATAATCATTATCATTAGTCATTAAGGAAATGCAAATAAAGACCTCAATGTGATACTTCATACCAACTAGATGGCTATTTTTTTTTAAAAAAAAAGGAAAATAAAAGTATGGACAAGGATGTTGAGAAATTGGCATCTTTATAAATTGATAATAGGAATGTAAAATGCTATGGAAAACAAATTTGCAGTCACTCAAAATGTTAATACAGTATAATGTTATCACATAACCAAGAATTTGACCTCTAGTATGTAGCAAAAAGAGTTGAAAACATATGTCCACAGAAAACACCTTGTACACAAATGTTCACAGCAGCATTATTCATAATAGTCCAAAACTAGAAGCAACTCAAATTTCCACCAACTGGTCAATGGACATACAATATGTAGGATATATATACAATGGAATATTATTCAGCCATAAAAATGAAGTAATGATATATGTTACAACATGCATGAGCCTTGGAAATATATGCTAGGGTAAATAAGCCAGAAGCAAAAGCCACATATTGTGTGATTCCATTTATATGAAATGTCCAGAATAGGCAAATCCATAGAGACAGAAAGTAGACAGTGGTTGCCAGGGACTAGAGCTTTGAAGGGAGAGGAATGGGAGTGACTGCTTAGGGACATAGGTTTTAGTGTTTTTTTGAGAGATGAAAATCTTCAGCAGTTAGATAGTGGAAATGGTTGCACAATTGTGTGAATATACTAAAAATCACTTAATTGTACACTTAAAAGAGTGATTTTTATATGTAAATTAGATCTTAAAATTTTTTTAATTGAAAGCAAAATAAATATATTTTCTGACCAGGAAAAGCTGATAGAATTTGTCACTGGTACACCCGCATCAAAATATATACTAAAATGAGTTATTCAGGCAAAAGAAAAAGAATCCCAGATGGGAAGAAAGCTACCATAGGAAGAAATAAAGAGCAATAGAGAGTATTATAAATATAAATAAATATTAATTGCTTAAAATAGCAGTAATGATAATATTATGAAGTTTAAACTATATGTAGAATTAAAATACATGATAATGATACCCCAAAGGTCAATGAAGTTAAAGGTTACTGCATTGTCTGGGAAGTGTTGAAGGTACTAATATAAGATAGTCTCTAAAAATATCAAACATGCATGTTGTAATCTCTAATATAAGCACTAACAGAACTAAAAAAGGAAGTATAGCTAACAATAGACAAAACACATAGAATAACAATTTGTTTAAAACGTTATTCTTCTAAACAATGGGACAAAGAAGGAAAAAAAGGAACAAAGAATAGATGAGACAAAAGGAAATAAATAGCAAGATGACAAACTTCATCTCAAACACATCAGTACTTTTATTAAATACTAGAGGCCCGGTGCACGAAATTTGTGCATGGGGGTGTGTGTCCCTCAGCCCAGCCTGCACCCTCTCCAATTTGGGATCCTTCTCACAATCCAGGACTGCTGTCTTCCAACTGCTCGCCTGCCTGCCTTCCTGATTGCTCCTAACTGCTTCTGCCTGCCAGGGTGATCACCCCCTAACCACTCCCCTGCCAGCCTGATTAATGCCTAACTGCCCTCCCCTGCAGGCCTGGTCACCCCTAACTGCCCTACCCTGCAGGCATGGTCACCCTTAACTGCCCTCCCCTGCAGGCCTGGTTCCCCCTAACTGCTCTCCTCTGCAGGCCTGGGTCTCCCCCAACTGCCCTTCCCTGCAGGCTTGATCATTCCCAACTGCCCTCCCTTGCAGGCCTGGTCCCTCCCAACTGCCCTCCCCTGCTGGCCATCTTATGGGGGCCATCTTGTGTCCACATGGGAGCAGCCATCTTTGACCACATGGGGGCAGCCATCTTGTGTGTTGGAGTGATGGTCAATTTGCATATTACTCTTTTATTAGATAGGATAGAGGCCTGGTGCACAGGTGGGGGTGGGGGCCAGCTGGTTTACCCTGAAGGGTGTCCCAGATCAGAGTGGGGGTTCCCTTGGGGTGTGGGGTGGCCTGGGCGAAGGGCCTGTGGTGGTTTGCAGGCCGGCCATGCCCCCCGGTGACCCAAGCGGAGGCCCTGGTATCTGGGATTTATTTATCTTCTATAATTGAAACTTTGTAGCCTTGAGTGGAGGCCTGGGCCAGCCAGGGTGTGTGGAAAGCTTGGCTTCCTCCATTGCCAGGGAAACCCAAGCCTCCTGCTTGCTCCGTGGCCGCAGGCATCTTGGTTGGGTTAATTTGCATACTCGCTCCTGGTTGGCTGGTGGGCGTGGCTTGTTGGTGTAACGAAGTGATGGTTAATTTGCATATTAATCTTTTATTAGGTAGGCTAAGTAAACTAAACACTTGAATTAAACATGTAACCTTATACTGAAACTTGACATTAAAAGAAATTTAAATTATAGGTCAAACACTCTGATAAATATACATATAAAAATTCTCATGCAAAATATTAACAAATCAAATCTAATGATATATGCAAAAGTAGATAATACATCATTATCACATGAGGTATAGTTTAGGAATGCAAGGTTAGTTCAACATCTGAAAATCAGTACAGTGTTTTCCTTTAATCCATGGTTCCATTTTATGCAGTTTTATTTATGCATGGTCAACTGCAGTCTGAAAATATTAAGTAAATAAATCCAGAAATAAATAATGCATAATTTTAAATTGGTGTGATAAAAGCTCACAGTGTCCCACCTGGAACATGAATTATTCCTCCGCCCAGTGTAGCCACATTTTATATGCCACCTGCCCATTGATCACTTAGCCTTCTCAGAAATCATCAGATCCACTGTCATGGTATTGTACCGCTTGTGTTCAAATAATCCTTATTTTACTTAATAATGGCCCCAAAGCACAAGAGTAGTGATGCTGGCAATTCAGATATGCCAAAGAAAAGCCATAAAGTATTTCCTTTAAGTGAAAAGGTGGAAGTTCTAAATGTAATAAGAATCAAAATCATATGCTGAGGTTGCTAAGATAGACAGTAAGAATAAATCTTCAATCCATGATATTGTGAAGAGGGAAAAAGAAATTTATGCTAGTTTTGCTGTCACACCTCAAACTGCAAAAGTAATAGTCCCAGTGCATGATACGTGCTTAGTTAAAATGTAAAAGGTGCCCTAGCTAGTTTTGCTCAGTGGATAGAGCGTTGGCCTGTGGCCCAAAGGATCCGGGTTTGATTCCAGTCAAGAGCACGTACTTGGTTGCAGGTTCCTCCCTGGCCTGGGCCCTGTCAAGGCACGTGCAGGAGGCAACAAATCAATGTGTTTCTCTCACATTGATGTTTCCCTCTCTCTTCCACACTCTCTAAAAGATCAATGGAAAAATATCCTTGGGTGAGGATTAACAAAAACAAACAAATAATAAATGAAATGGAAAAGGCATTAAATCTGTGGGTGGAAGACATGAACAGAAAATGTGCTCTAATCGATGGCCACATGTTACATCAGAAAGGACCCCTGAAATGAGTGAACCAAGTCATTTACTGCAAGTAAGGGATGGTTACCCTGATTTAAGAATAGGTTTGGCATTTTATCATCTCACAGCATCACAAAAATAAGGGTAACTACAGTACAAGGTATTTTGAGACCAATATGCATAAGGAATGTTGACACAAAAAAATCCTCAGCAAAATACTAGCAAACCACATGTAACACCACATTAAAAAGTGATATAGCCCTGGCCGCTGGCCGGCTTGACCCAGTGGATGGAGCGTCGACCTGGGGACTGAGGGGTCCTGGGTTCGATTCTGGCCAAGGGCACATGCCTGGGTTGTGGGTTCGGTCCCCAGTGGGGGGTATGTGGGAGACGGCCAATCAATGATTCTCTCTCACCATTGATGTTCCTATCTCTCTCTCCTTCTCCCTTCCTCTCTGAAATCAATAAAGAAATACACTATTTTTAAAAAATTTTTTAAAGAGATATACACTATGAATAAATGGGACTTAACCTTGGGATTCAAGGATGGCTCAACATACAAAAATCCACTACATTAACAGAAAAAAAAGACAAAAATGACATGATTATTTCAAATAATACCAAAAAAGCATTCAACAAAATGCAACATCTTTTCATGATGAAGACATTCAGCAAACTAATAATAGAATAAAATTACCTGAACATAATAAATGCCATAAATGAATACACTGTTCACCTCAATGGTAAAAATCTGAAAGCTTTTTCTCTAATGTAAAAAACACGGCAAGGCCTGGCTGGTGTTGTCCAGTGGTTAGAGTGTTGGCCCACTCACCGAAGGGTCACAGGTTCGATTCCTGATCAAGAGCATGTACCTGGGTTACAGGCTCAATCCTTGGTCCCAGTTGAAGCATGTGCAGAAGGCAACCAAAGGATGTCTCACATGAATGTCTCTCTCTGTCTCTCTCTCTTTCTCCTTTCCTCCCTCCCTTCCACTCTTCAAAATTCAATGGAAAAAATATATTCTCAGGTGAGGATTAACAACAAAATAAAAACACAGAAACAAGGCAAGAATGCTCACCTTTGCCATCACTATTTAACATAACACTGGATGTCTTAGCCAAAGCAATTAGTCAAATAAATAAATAAATAAATAAATGGCAGTCAAGTTGGAAAGGAAGAAGTAAAATTATCTCTGTTCACAGATGGCATGATCTTAACTATAAATAAGCCTGAAGATTCCACATAATAAACCTGTTAGACTAATGAACCAATTCAGTAAAGTGGCAGAATATAAAACCACACTCAAAAATCAGTTGCAGCCCTAGCTGGTTTGTGTCAATGGATAGAGTGTCGGCCTGCGGACTGAGGGGTCCCAGGTTCGATTCCAGCCAAGGGCACATGCCTGGGTTGTGGACTCGATCCCCAGTGGGGGTAATGCAGGAGGCAGCCAATCAATGATTCTCTCTCATCATTGATGTTTCTATCTCTCTCTCCCTCTCCCTTCCTCTCTAAAATCAATAAAATATATTTTTTTAAAAATCAGTTGCATTACTATACACTAGCAATGAACAATGCAAAAAGGAACTTAAAAAGCAATGCCATTTACAATAGTATCAAAAAGAATAAAATACTTAAGAGTACACTTAATCAAGGAGATGAAAGACTTGTACACTTAAAAGTACAAAAGAAACAGCTGAAAGAAATTAAAGAAAACACAAGTAAATGGAAAAATATTCCATGTTCATGGATTGGAAGACTTAATATATTTTAAGTGCCCAAAGCAATCTACAGATTCAATGCAATCTCTGTCAAAAGCCCAATGACATTATTTAGAGAAAAATCTTAAAATGTATATTGAATCTCAAAGGGCCCCAAATAACCAAATCTTGAGAACGAAGAATGAAGACAGGCCTCAGACTCCTGATTTCAAAATATATTACCAAGCTATAGCAATCCACGTAGGTATTGGCATAAAGAGAGATAAGTAGGTATTGAGACCAATGGAACAGAATAGAGAACCCAGAAATAAACCCCGTGTTCATGGTCAAATGGTCTTTGACAAGGGTGCCAAGCCCACATAATGGGGAGAGGAGAGTCTCTCAACAAAAGGTGCTGGGAAACCTGGAAATCCACATGCAAAAGAATGAAGATGGACTCTTACCTTACATCATATACAAATTAACTCAAAATGGATTAAAAGCCTAAACGTAAGACCTGAAACTATAAAACTTCTAGAAAAAAAAATACAGGGGAAAAACTCCAAAAAATTGGGCTTGGCAATTATTTATCAGATATGACAGCTAACGCACAAGCAACAAAGCAAACATAGACAAATAGAATGGCATCAAACATAGAAACTTTTGGGCAGCAGAGAAAACAATCGACAGAGGATAGTGCAACCTACAGAATGATAAAAAATATTTGCACACCCTATATTGAGTTTATAAAGAACTCCTATATCTCAGAAACATACAAAAACAAAAAAGTGCCCAACTGGGGAAAAAACGGGCAAAGGACTTAAATAGATATTTCTCCAGTGAAGATAAGCAAATGGCCAACAGGTGTATGACAAGATGCCCAGCATCACTAGTCATCCGGGAGATGCAGATCAAAACCACAATGAGTTGCTACTTCACACCTGCTAAGATGACTACTGTGTTGGGGAGGATGTGGAAAGACTGGATCCCTTGCACTCTGGTGGTGGAATTGTAAAATAATGCAAATGCTACAGAAAATAGTATGGAGTTTCCTTTAAAATATCAAAAATAGAACTACTGTGTGACCCAGCAGCCTCATTTTTGGGTACATATCCAAAAGAATTGAAAAAAAGATCTCAAAGAGTAATTTGCACATCCATGTTCATTGCAGCATGATTCATAATAGTCAAGATTATGGAAGCAACCTAAATTCATCAGCCAATGACCTGATAAAGGAAGTGTGGTATGCATGCAATGGAATAATATTTAGCCTTTAAAAAAGAAGAAAATTCTGCCAGATGCTATACCATGAATCAATTTTGAGGACATTATGCTAAGCGAAATAAGCCAATCATGAGAGACAAGTACAGCATGATTCCACTTATCTGACATATCTAAAGTAATCAAACTCATAGAAATAGAAAGTAGAATGGGGGTCACCAAGGGCTGGAGGGAGGGGGTCTAATGGGAGAGTTGCTCCATGGGGATAGAGTGCATGATGAAGAAGTTTTAGAGATCTGCTGTATAACAAAATGCATATAGTTAAACTGCACTGTTCTGTGTTGTACACTTAAATATTGTTAAGACGGTAAAAAAAATTGTTAAGACAGTTTATGAAGTTCAAGGCTAGGAATTCTGCTTTGCAGCACAGTACCCCTTCTCATGGGACTAGCAGATGGCAATGTCTACAGCCATTACAAAAGCAAAGGTAGAAAGTCCTCAAGTGGTAGATAGATGAAGTGGGCTGGGTTTTTCAGCTATTTCTTCCTACATCTGGACCTCCAGCTTGCAAAAGTATATTAACCAAGTTAATAAAGTGTAAAAAAAAAAAAACTATTGTATTTCTACACACTAAGAGCAAACATGAAATTTTTGAAATTATATAACTTACATTAGCATAAAAAACAAATTTCCAAGAATAAATCTAATGAAGGATGTACAAGACCTCTACACAGAAATCTACAAGATATTTGTAAGATAATTTTTTAAAAATATATTTTATTGATTTTTTTACAGAGAGGAAGGGAGAGGAATAGAGAATTAGAAACATTGATGAGAGAGAAACATTGATCAGCTACCTCCTGAACACCCCCTACTGGGATGTGCCCACAACCAAGGTACATGCCCTTGACCGGAATCAAACCTGGGACTCTTCAATCTGCAGGCCAATGCTCTATCCACTGAGCCAAACCGGTCAGGGCTGTATGATAATTTTTTTTTAAATATAAGTAAATGGAGGGACATACTATGCTCATGGATTGGAAATTTTAATACAGTCGGCCATCTGTACCTGTGTTTCACATCTGTGGATTCAACCAACTGAAAATCAAAATTATTTTTTTAAATCCCACAAGGTTTCAAAAAGCAAAACATGAATTTCAGCACTATATGAATCCATATGAATGAAGTGATGTGTAGGCATACCTTGCTGTCGCTTCTATGCAAATATAGGTTATATGCAAACACTGTACCATTTTATATAAGGGACTTGAGCATCCCTAGATTTTGGTATCCACAGGAAATACTGGGACAAATTCCCTGTGGTTATCGAGGGATAACTGTATTCTAAAAATGTCAATTCTCCCCAAATTGAACTATAGTTTCAATATAAACCCAAGGTTCAAAAAAATTCCCAGCAAGATTTTCTTTGGTGGAAATTGACAATCTAGTTCTACAATTTACACAGAAATGCAAAGAGCCAAGAATAATCTAGACAATCTTGAAGAAAAAATATGGCATTGTTGCAAGGAAAAACAAATGAGCAAATGAAAAAATAATAGAGTCCAGAAATAGATTCACATATATAGCCACTTAACTTTCAACAAAAGTACCACTGCAAAGCCACGGAGAGCAGGATCTTTAAAATGAGGGCAGATTAATTGGGTATTCATCTAGAAGAAAATAAACCTTGACCCTCTGCTTCACATCACCCATAAAAATAAGTCACAGATGGGTTGTAGACCTGTGTGAAAGCTAAAACAATAAAGCATGCAGAAGAAAACTTAGGGCAGGCAGCACCTCTTTAACAGCACATACCAAGCTTTCGCCATAAAGAAAAAGACTGATAAATTGAACTTCATTAAAATTAGGAGTTTTTGTCCATCTAAAGATTCCATTAAGAGAATGGAAAAAAAACAAAATGGGAGGAGATTCCATCTATATCTATACTCACACACATATACATACATATATAGGGTGCTCCAAGAATATATACACACACTTTGAATAATTATAAAGGCAGTGTTTATTAAAATGCATTTCATTTTCAAAATGGAGCTATCAACTGTTAAAGTGTATATACACACACACACTAGTATATACACTTTAACATATATATACTAGTGTGTGTGTGTGTGTGTGTGTGTGTGTGTGTGTGTGTGTGTGTATTAGAGGCCCGGTGCACAAAATTCGTGCATGGGGTGGGAGGGGGGGTGTCACTCAGCCCAGCCTGCACCCTCTCCAATCCAGGACTGCTGGCTCCCAACTGCTCGCCTGCCTGCCTTCCTGATTGCCCCTAACTGCTTCTGCCTGCCAGCCTGATCACCCCCTAACCACTCCCCTTCCAGCCTGATTGATGCCTAACTGCTCCCCTGCCAGCCTGTTTGCCCCTAACTGCCCTCCCCTGCAGGCCTGGTCACCCCTAACTGCCCTCCCCTGCAGGCCTGGTCCCTCCTAACTGCCCTCCCCTGCTGGCCATCTTATGGGGGCCATCTTGTGTCCACATGGAGGCAGCCATCTTTGACCACATGGGGGCAGCCATCTTGTGTGTTGGAGTGATGGTCAATTTGCATATTACCCTATTATTACCTAGAATAGAGGCCTGGTGCACAGGTGGGGGTGGGGGCCAGCTGGTTTGGCCTGAAGGGTGTCCCAGGTCAGGGTGGGGTTTCCCTTGGGGTGTGGAGCGGCCTGGGCGAAGGGCCTGTGGTGGTTTGCAGGCCGGCCACGCCCCCGGTGACCCAAGCGGAGGCCCTGGTATCTGGGATTTATTTATCTTCTATAATTGAAACTTTGTAGCCTTGAGCGGAGCCAAGCCTCCTGCTCGCTCAGTGGCTGCAGCCATTTTTGTTGAGATTTATTTATCTTGTATAATTGAAACTTTGTAGCCTTAATATATATATATAATATATATATATTATAGATAATTTTTTTAATTTTTTAATGCTCACCCAAGGATATGCTTATAGAGAGACAGGGAGAGGGAGAGAAACATCTGTGTGAAACAGAAACATTGATTGGTTGCCTTCTATAGCTGTAGCCAGAATATAGAAAGAACTCCTACAAAACAATAATAAATAACACAGAACTCAATTTTTTAAAAAATAGACAGAAAGTTTAAACAGACACTTTACAAAAGAAGACATCTAAATGGCCAATAAGCATATTGAAAGTTGTTTAAACTCATTATTCATTGAGGAAATGCAAATTTACATCCCAATATGATACAAGTGCTCATCAACCCAGAATGGCTAAAATGAAAAAAAGACAGACTATTCCAAGTGCTTGAAAAGACCTGGCGTAACCAGCACTCTCCATCTTGACCCAGTTTTCCGATAAGAGCATAAATTGGTACAGCCATGTCAGAAGGCGTCAGCTGACCGGGACACCCAGCAATTCCATTTCTAGATTATGCACCACTGAGAAGTGTGTATATATGTGCACACGCGGAATGTGCCAGGTGTTCACAGGAGCGTTATGTACCACCTCCCCAAACTGGAAAGAACCCAAGTGTTCGGTTTCTCTGTATCTTCTTTCCCTCACTGATGATCAGGAATGGCATCCATCTAGTTCCTCAAGTCAGTCATCATCTCCTCTGTGACTCAGGAGGGGACTGGGAGTGGAAAGTGAAAGGTGAGGAGCTGATGAAGTAAACGACCCATTTCCCATGGGGACCAAGAAGCAATGGAGTGGGTGAAGAGGGACTCCCCAGAGCGCCAGAAACAAGAGCCCATGGGTCACCAGAAGGGGAAGTGTCAAGCCCGAGGGACTTCCCGAAAGGGAACACAGAAGAAAGGGCTCGAGTTTACCCCTGGTCTTCAAGGACTCTGCCCACCTTGCCCTCTACGGGCTTCCTTCCTGATCTCCCTGCTGCCCTCAGCGACCCCTCCAACCCCATCCTCGTTCAGCTACGGCATCTGTGGCTCCTCATTGACCTTCAGAGAAAACCCCAAATTCCTGTAGTCATGAGCTTTCAGGATCTACTCCCCAACATTCCCTCCACCCCGTGTCCGTCCTGGACTCCAGATGCACCAGGTCCAGACGGCTTCCCTGACGTCCATTCATCTGGCTTCCGTGCCTGTGCACGTGCGTCTCAGCCACCGGAACTCTCTGCATGCCGAGGCGACTGTCAGCCTCCTACTCAGTCTTCAAAATCCAGCTCAAATGTCATCTCCTCGTAAATCTTCGACCTCTCCAGAGAGTGAGTCACTCCTTCCTCTCAGGTCCATGCCTCCACCAGGCAACACTGCTCATGGTGCTTTTAGCTACTTTTGAAGCAGCATCCAGGCAGAGACCACGTGTGGCTCGGTTACTGCTGAATCCCCAGCGCCTGACTCATTGTGCTCAAAACAGTCCTTGCATGAGCGACTAAGCTTTCTATACTAGTAATGATGGATTTGAAAGCTTAACCTCAATGTTAAAACCTATGTAGACTGTGGTCCAAAGTTAAATCTTACTCTTTCTTACTCCTTTTCTTAAATGCAGTGCCTTGGGGATCTTTATGTACTTGATAAGGACAAAGCACCAATGTTTCAACTTTTTCCCCACCTCAGGGTCCCTGCACATGCCACTCCCCCGCCTAGAACACTGTTCCTTGTGCTTTTTGCTTTCTCATTCTCAGATTTCAATCTACCCTGTCCGAAAGGGGCCTCCCCTGCAGCTCTCTGCGCCACATACCCCTTTGTCTCCCTGCTCACAAGTGTCATATTAGGACTGGTTTAGGAAATGTTCCTGGTTTTGTGTTCATGACCTATCTCCATCCTCAGAGCATAAGCTCCCAGTGGCTGGGAAATGTACTTGTGTTGTTCACCGCAGTGCCTAGAATGGGACCTGCAACATAGTAGGTGCTCAGCAAGTAACTGAAGAAGAACAGGGAATGAATGAATGAGGCTAAGAATTATTGTGTCCAGTCATACAAGGAGCAGCCCTGAGGCAGCCCCAGAGAGGTCTCGGTTTCCCCATCAGCTTCATCAGTCTAGGAACTGGCCTCCACCCTGGGCAGCACCCTCAGTTCCCAGGGTCTGAGTGACCATGACTGCTGCCATCAGGTTAGTAACAAGGCACTTCAGACAGGGACAGTGGGTTGCCCAGGGTCAGCAGCTGGTTCCCACCTAACAGAGCTCTCAGGCTGAGGAAGAGCCAGCCTGCCAGCCCTGGATCAGAACGGAGGCTCTGCCACTCACTCACAGTGGGACCTTGGGCACACTCCTCCTTTCTCTGAGCCTCAGTTTTCCTTATCTGTAGAATGGGGGCAGTGCCCTGTGCCCTGTGCCCTGGCCTGGCTGAGGGGGTATGAGGCAGGTGCTGGGCACACTTAGGTGAGTGGGTAATGTTGGTTACTTTATTTTTTTGCCAATGCCGAGGGGCGGGCTGTGGATGTCTAAGGGCAGGTATAGCAGGACATTGGCATTATAGCTTAGTCAGTAGGAACTGAACCTGAGAGGCAGTGTCTGTCCTTTCCGAGGATGTAGAACCTCGGACGGAGCCTCTGGAACTCTCAGCCTCTCTCTCCCAGCCCAGCCTGGATCCTTGTCCATGACGCCTGTTCTCACATGAACAACCTTTTCCTGCTGGCACTTCTCCCAGCCTGTGCAACCTCCCCTAGCTGAGACGCACCCCCACTCCCAGCAACCTTCCCCTGCCTGTGCCATCTCTACCTGCCCTACCATCTCCACCACGCCTGGCAACCTCGCCCAGACTGTGCAACCTCTCTCAGCTCCTGCAGCCACATCGCACTCCAGCCCCCCTTTCCCCAGACCAGGAGGGGCTGGTTGTAAGGCAGAGAAAGAAAAAATGTTTTCAACCACAACTGTTTGAGGCCACAAGGTGGGGGGGGGGGGGGCGGGGGAGGGGGGGACAGGCCTGGCAACCTGCCTTTATCCCTTTCTTGCCCAGCAGGCCCCCACCAGCCTGACCTGGCCCTGGCGCCAGCCAAAGCAGCCTGAGTGTCACTGATTTGTGCTGGAGAAGGTTTGCGGGTCCTAGTCCCAGTCTACATCATCAGGCAGATGAGGAACTAGAGGCCCAGAGAGGTCCAGAGCCTCACCCGTGGATGCACAGCGAGGAGGGACAAGGGCCATGCTGGTACACTTGCCTCAGCTCCTTGGGGACAATTTGCATAACCAGATCCTCCCTGGGGGCTTTGGGGGCCAGCAGGCTGGGTTCCTGCCGCAGGTGTTCTGGCCATTCGGGGCCTTCAGTGGGCCCCCTGCCCACACGCCGGGGAAGTGAATATTCTCAGGTTGCTTCAGAATTTCCACGTTTACTCAGAGCTCTCATTTGAGTTGTCATAAAAAGTCCCTCTGGCTGGGTGCCAGGGCAAGGAGTGGGGGGTGGCTCCTCCCAGCCCCCCCTCCCCCACCCCAGGGCTTTAGAGGCCCTGGAGGGCAGGGAAGAAAGACGCTTATGAGGAAAGGGCTGTCAGGAAGTCCTTGTTCCCCTGTCTTCACAGCTTTCTTCCCTCTGCTTGTAAATGACTTCCTGGGTGACCCTAGAAACCCCCCACCCCGCTGAGCCTCAGTTTCCCCACCTGTGAACATGGGGAGTAGAATCATCGTAAGAGCTATCACTTATTGAGGGCCTAGCCTATGCCAGAAGCTATGCCAAGTGTCCTAGCTAATAACAAGGGGATTATTGCCAATAATATTGAAAGTAAAACATCAGAGCTACCATTACTTGTGAGCACTGCTGTGCTCTTGTCGCCTCACCCTCACACTGGCTGGCTGGCTGTGCACCACTGCATCCCGGGAGCAGGGCAGTACCTGGCGCACAGTAGGTGCTCAATATATACCTGTTGAACAAAACCTCACAACAAGCTCGAGACAGTCGCCCTATGTCCATATAACAGATGAGGAAACAGGTCCAGAGAGGTTCGTGGCTTCCTCAGGTCACACAGCTGGGACTCAAACCCAGGTCTGGCTGCTTCCAAAGCCCCCCGTCAGCTGACTATGAAGGCACTGCTCCCCTCCCCAGCTGTGGAGTGGAGGGGAGCTTCCTTCCTTCTCTTCATTTCTCTCTCGGGCACCAGGAAGGCAGAGATGCTGCAGAGAAGCGGGTGCCTCCAAAACCTCCGGTGGCCAGCGTGCCTCTTTCCACCTTCTCTTGAACTGGCCTCCCCGCAGCATGCCCCAGCCCTGCCCACAGCCTTGAGGAGCTCCAACCCCCCTCTTCCTCTCTGGGGAGGGGAGAGCCTGCAGCACATCCGAGGGCTCAGCTTTCGCCTTGCTTGCCCCTCTCCCAGACCTGGGTCTCGTCCACCTCCTAACACAGGGCTCCTAGCGTCCCCCATCCAGACACCCTGCCAGGTGTGGGGTGGGCAGTACCAGGGCTTCTGGTACTGGGGGGTCCAAACCCAGCTCTGCCTCTTACAGTCACAGTTGACATGAGGCAAGGTTCTCCCCACTGAGCCGCAGTCTCATCTGTGAAATGGGCTGAATGAAGCCAGCAGCCTCACCCATGTTGGGGGGATTATGGGAGGCCCTCAAGTGCTTGCAGCATGCTGAGCACTGAAGCCAGGAAGGCTGGATCCAGGGGACCAAGGGAGGCAAGACTGTGGCTCCCGAGGGGGGCCCTGCACCTTCTACTGCCTGTGGAGAGTGGTCCTTCCCCCCTGAGCTGCAGGCTCCTCAGGCTGTAAATTCCCCTCCTGGGAAGGCCGCCAGCCAGCAGCTTTCATATTTTTATGACTTCAAATCCTCACAACCAGCCCCACAAGGATGGAGCAGCCTTTGTTCCCATTTTACAGATGAAACCACCAAGGCTCCACGCAGCTAGAAGAGCCACAGAGACTTACCCAAGCTTACCCAGTCCCGCATGGCTGGACTCTGAACCCCCCAGGTTTTCCCCACTCCGCCATGTGCCTCTGAAAGCCCTGCCCTTCCCCCAGGGGAACGCAGGTGTTCTCCCCCAGCGGCCCTGACTCTGTGATGCCCCTGCCAGGGCCATGCAGATGCCCCCCTAAACCCCCCCCCTCAGCGGCCCTGACTCCATGATGCCCCTGCCTGGGCCATGCAGGTGCCCCCCTACCCCCCCCCCCCTCAGCGGCCCTGACTCCATGATGCCCCTGCCTGGGCCATGCAGGTGCCCCCCTAGCCCCCCCCCCCCTCAGCGGCCCTGACTCCATGATGCCCCTGCCTGGGCCATGCAGGTGCCCCCCCTCCCCAAGTGGCCCCTGCCTTGGTCATGCCCCCTGGGTCCTCTGCTGCGGCTGAGCAGCAACTTGCCATCCTTCCATAAGTCCTAGGTTCCCACTCCAGGCGCTTGCTGACTGGCTCCCCTGCCAGGAATGTGCCTGTCCCTGCCTTCACTTCTATTTCAGTCAGACATGGACCCACCCTTCAGGGCTCAGCCTCAGCCCCCAGCCCTGGCGCTCTCCTCGCCTCCATGCGGCACACAGCACCAGTTTGCCCCTCATCGCATGGTCCCCGTTCTTTCCTGCGAGAGATGAGGAGACAGCACGTGGAGGGCAGGACCAGCCCCCAAGTCACCTGCTTCCCCTGCTGCATACTGCTTGAGTCATCTTGGGAAAATCTTTCTACCTCTCAGAGATCTCAGTCCTTTATCTGTGAAATGGGCACACCAACTCATTTTGAAGCATTAGATAAAATAAAGGAGATAAAACACAGAAGTTGGCACACAGTCGATGCTTCCCACTCACCCCCGAAATGAGCCCCCTAGCAGCGACACAGGATCACACCCAGCCCACCCCTGCCCAGCTCAGCTGCCCAGAACCACGGGGACTGTTGAGTCACATTTGATCTAGAACCGGCTTTCCCTTCCCAGCCCCTTGCCTTTGGGAGGCTGGTTTTACAGAGAGCCCCTGAGCCACCTGGCCATGCCCTGCCCCTGGCCCGCAGGCCGCCAGCAGACCCACACAAAGGCCCTCCAGGCCCCCTGAGCCGGGCTGCACAGGAGATTCCAGCCCAACTCTGCTGGCCTCACTCATGTCCCCAGTTGTGTTGAAGGCCCAGGACCTCTCTTCGCCCTTCCACTTCAGGCAAGGACTGGGCCCTCCAGGGCAGAGAAGGTGCCCCTGCCCCAGCGTAGAGGAGTTACCTGCTATTCCACCTTCTTCCTCAGACGTCCATTCTGTGAGCTCAGGGCACTCAGTGGCTCCCAGGGGGGCAGCCAAGTTCCGTGTGGTGGGAGGACAGGTAGGTCTCTAGGACAGGAATCCACAGCCTACACCGAGACATCAACCAGACAGGATACAACCTGTCCCCTGGACAGATGGAAGCTGGGCCCTGGGCAGGCAGGCCACGCAGGGGTCAGTCACGTCCCAGAGAGGTCACACACGGACAGAAGAGGGTCATCGTGGGGCAGGGACCGATCTGCTGCACAGGGATGGACAGAAGGCAGGCAAGGGCTAGCCAGGCAGACAGACAGGAGGCAGGCCGGCAGAATGTCAGGCAGGCTGTCACTTAGGCTCAGGCAGCAGCAGGCAGACATTGGAACCCCGAGCCCATCAGTCACTCAGCAGAAGGCCCCTAGTGGTTCCCTCAGAAGCAGCCGCCGACATCGCTGCCCCCAGAGTGTATGCAGGGTGAGGAGGAAGAGGAGGAAGAGGAGGATGTGGTGAGAGCTGCCCACTGCCCCGCCCACAGAGCAGCTGGCTCCTCCCCAGAGGGGGTGAGAAAGAAGTGGGAAGGTCCCAGCTCCCAGGGAGGGCCCACTGCTACCTAAAGGTCATGACCCAAAGGCAGGCAGGAGGAATGTGGTGGTGCCATACTGGACAGGGAGGCCCCTGGTGGGCCTGAAAGTCCAACTCCCAGCTCAGAGAGAAGACTAAGAGCCCGGGTACCCTGGTGCAGCCATGGCAGTGACCCCACCGCAGCCCCTCTTCCAGTCGGGTCTGCTTCGCTGGGCATGCTGCCTGGGGGCCCAGTGGAGATCTGAGTTTTGGACCTCCCCCGACCTCCCAGATTCCTTGGCCCCTGTTTGAATCCAGCCTGTGGCTGCAGTGCTGCAGGGAGCAGGACCCTGTCTCCACATCCTTGAGGAGACAATCCCTTGGGCATATCACATCACCTCTCTGAATGCCTCCCTTTGCCCATCTGTTAAATGGGGACACCTAGCCATTGGACGGGGGGAGGGCAGCCATGACACATGGGAATTCAGGAGGAAAATAGAGAAAATGATTCTAAAGAGGGTTTTCATCTTGCTGACGAGCCAGGATCCGATGAGAGGGTCAGATCTCTGTGGCTGACCTTTGAAAAGCCAGGGGACAAAATTCAGCAAATACCTGCAGCAGCTTAAGAAGAGCGTGAGAATGGTGGCTGCTGTTGCTACTCTTACTCTTTTACAATTTGTAGGCTCCTGGGTGATCTCATTGTATCCCACAAACCCTGTGAGGCAGACAAGGTTATTCCCATTTCACGGGTGGAGAAACCGAGGCTCAGAGGGCAGAAATGTCACACAACCTAAGACGTGTCACCGCCAGGGTTTGAACCTGACCAGGCTGTGCAAATGGGCCCAAACGAGGATGGAAGGTTCTCAGGGCGGGTGGGCTATCTAATGATGTTTTGATGACACAGGTCGGCTCAAACTCGCATGTCATCTCTTCCCCACTGACTCATTTTTGGGAAACAATTTGCAGCTAACCCACATGTCTGGTCCAAAGGGGAAAAAAAGCATCTTGCTATTTTTTTATTCTATTTTTTTCTTTTTCTGGTTGTTTTTGAGGAACTTGGCTGATTGGAAGGATGTGCACGTTTTCTGGAGAACAAATCTTGGAAGAAAGCCAGCTCTTAATTTTCTTTCTCTCCATCTTCAGGGTGAGGTTTCTGACACCCGGTATCAGATGTTTGCAACAGTGGAAAGATCCAGAGAAGGGGGAGTAAAATAGAGCTAAAGTTTGCTGGAAGCTTACTCTGTGCCGAGGACTTGAAGGATACAGTATCTCACTCAGAATAAGTCAAGAAAATCATTATTATTACCATCACCGTCATCATCCTTCTTTTACAAATACAAAAACTGAGGCCCAGAGAAGTGAAGTGACTTGCCCAGTGTGATAGGCAGTTAGACAGGCATGAGCAGAGCAAGGACGATGTCAGGTACAGAAGGTCACCAGGGTGGAAAGTCCCAGGTGCCTAGCAACGGGCAAAACTGGGAAAACAAGGACCTCGCCCCCAGGGTGACCTTTGCTCCCCTAGCACATGGCTGTTCCTGTGGTTTGGACACTCCCCTGACCTTTCCTTCCGTGGCTTGTTGCTAATCATGCAAGTTAGACCCCCTTGGTGGGGGAGGGGGGGAGAGAGACAGACAATGGGGCCAGAGAATAGCCCTTAAGCATTAGCCCCAGGACAGTGAGGCTCTGAACCGCATCAAATACATCTAGGCCTCAGTTGTGTTTCAGCTCCAGGCCCAGACAAGCAGCAAAACCAGACAAGCAACACTATGGCTGACATCAGGACCAGCTGCGTTGACTCATGACCCCCCTGGCACCGACCAATCAGTGGAGACCAGGACCCTGAAAGAGCACAGCTGGGAAGCTGATGAAATTCTATTTAGATCCTCCCCTGGGACCTCCCTAAGATCCCTACCCTTAAAAGCCCTTTGGACAGGAGACCCCGCCCCCCCGCTCCCCCTCCTCCCCCCACGGAGGCCCTCTCTCTCCAGGAAGCACACCTGTGCCTTCCCCCTCCCCTAGTCTTCCCCCCAGGGGTTACCTTTACCTTTCTGTCTCCTAGGCTCCAAGGGCCCTCCTTTTGCCTCCGCAGCTTCAGAGCCCATTTCTTCTACCGCTCACTTCTTCTACCTCTATGACTTTCTAAATAAACTTTCTCTTATACTTTGTCTTGGCCCTGAATTGTTTCTTAGCCAGAGCTCAAGAACCAAGGATGCTGAACAGAGGTCCAATCACCAGTAACATTCTGGTGCTGTTCTGCTGACAACACAAGGCCACACAGCTGGTGAGTGGCAGAGTTGAGATTGAACTCAGTCCTCTGGGCTCCTGAGTTCACATTATTTACTTATTTATTTTTATTTTTTAATATATTTTTATTGATTTCAGAGAGGAAGGGAGAGGGAGAGAGAAATGGAAACATCAATGATGAGAGAGAATTATTAATCAGCTGCCTGGGATCCCGCAACCCATGCATGAGCCCTGACTGGGAATCGAACTGTGACCTCCTGGTTCATAGTTCCTTGCTTAACCACTGAGCCACACCAGCCAGGCTGATCTTAACATTCTTGATCACTCACTCATTTCGCTTCTGGATGTATATTAACCCACCTGTCTCCCTCTCTCCCCGCTTCCCGTCTGTCTGTCTTCATCCCTTCCCTCCACCCACCCACTCACCTACCTACCCACTCATCATTCTTTTTTATTTAGAGGGAGAAACATCCATTTGTTGTTCCACTTATTTATGCATTCATTGGTTGATTCTTGTATGTGCGCTGACTGGAAATTGAACCCGAAACCTTGGCATATCAGGATGCCACTCTCACCAACTGAGCTACATAGCCAGGGTCCCCACTCATTCATTCTTCTATCCACCCACCTGCTCAACTACCTATTCTCTCCTTCCTGCCTTCTACCCACCAATACTGAACAGGCCTTTGGGTATGCACTGGGGATACTGTTAGGGTTTAGCTAGTGACACAGACTGTGAAAGAATTCACAACTAAGGGAAAAGATGCAGAGAGGAAGTTTCTTTTACTTTCCAAAGAGGAAAGGGCCCAGTACTGCTAGTCAATACAGGTTGGGAAGAAAGGATGGCCTACTCTTTTAAGCAGTGGCTGTTGCTAGGTGACAAGAAAGGGAGTGGGGGTTACATTGAAGTTGAGCAGATGGGGGGGGGGGGTCTTGAAAAGTTACAGTGTGTTTGTTTTCCAGGAGAGGGTTCAGCAGATGTCCTAAGGAGGTGTCTTATCAGTATTTTTCCCCAAGACTGTAAAACATGCTTAGAGCAAAAGTTATGAAGAGTTCAAAAGAGGCTTGTTTGAAGGGTTGGGCGGGGGGAACTTTCTACTAACTAGAGTGTCCTTGGTGCAAATTATCCCTGAGTTGTGAAAACAGCAGGGAGGAGGGGGATGCAAGAATATAGCTTTGAGAGTAGCTTCTCCTGTCCCACAGTTTGAACAGAGGAGTTGTTTAAGTGGGAGGAGCCAACAATCTTGGAGTTGAATTACCAGGTGCTTCTCATAAATTGTGGATAGCCATAGCAAAGAAAAGGAAAGACCTTTTTCTGTTCTTGCAGATACCCCGAAGAAATATATACAAGCGACAGCCCTCATGGAGCCTGTATTCTAGTGGGAAGTAACAGACACAAAGAAATAATGGACAAACTAAACAAATTTTCATAGGAACTAAACTGTCATCGAAAGCTGATGAGAGGTCAAGGTAGCCTACTCTTGCGTGGGAAGGGAGGGTGGGAATAGATTAACCAAAGAGCGTATATGCCTATATATGCATAGCCCTTGGACACAGAAAATAATGTGGTGGTAAAGGCCTGGGTGCGGCAGGGGCTGGGTGAAGGGGGGCAAAGGAGGAAATGGGGGATGTCTGTAATAATGTCAACAATAAAAATAAATTTTTCTAAAGGGGAAAAAAAAAAGTTGATGCTTTTGAAAGTTGAAATTTAACAGCTACCACGTCCATTGCAGGGACATGAGTCCCTTCAGAAATAGATCAGGGCTGAGAGAAGAGTCCATTGAGGGGCCCCTTGGGTCTGTTTATGTCTCGTGTGTGGCCCCCAAGGTCTCAGAAGGAGGATGTAATAGGATCTCTAAACATCCTCCCGGCACCTCTTAGTATTCAGAGATGGTCACTGGGGAGGAAGTGGTTACATTTGCATTTCAGCCAAGGGGCCTGGGGGTGGAGGTGGGTGTGGGTATAATTGAGACAACCCCACTTTCAATCCATTTCCTCCTTTTTTTAAAATACATTTTTATTGATTTGAGAAAGGAAGGAAGAGGGAGAGAGAGAGAAACATCAATGATGAGAGAGAGTCACTGATTGGCTGCCTCCTGCACGACCCCACTGGGGATCAAGCCCACAACCCGGGCATGTGCCCTTGACCAGAATCGAACCTGGGACCCTTCAGTAAGCAGGCCGATGCTCTATCCACTGAGCCAAACCGGGTAGGGCCATTTCCTCCTTTTTATTTTAAGTTTTATTGGGGTATAATTTACATAGCACAACATTCAGCCATTGAAACACACCATTCAATGGTTTTTTGTTTGTTTAATATATTTTTATTGATTTCAGAGAAGAAGGGTGAGGGAGAGAGAGATAGAAACATCAATGATGAGAGATAATCACTGATGGGCTGCCTCCTGCACGCCTCCTACTGGGATCAAGCCTGCAACCCAGGCATGTGCCCTTGACCAGAATCGAACCTGGGACCTTTCAGTCCTCAGGCCGACGCTCTATCCACTGAGCCAAACCAGCCAGAGCCATTCAATGGTTTTTAGTAAGATAACTGAGTTGTGCACTCACCACTGAGTGGAATTGTAGAACATTTCCTAAAACACCCCTTGAGCCTGTTTGCAATCAGTCTCATTGCGCTCCCAGCCCACTAGTCCCCTTTCTGTCTCTACTGATTTTCCTTTCTCTCTGCTGGACTTTTCATACAGATTGGACCATCCAACATGCGGTCTTTCACGCTGTTGTTTTTTAGTTGTTGTTTTTTTGTTTGTTTGTTTGTTTGTTTTTGTTTGTATGTGTTTGAGGTTCATCCATGCTATGGCTTGTATTTCATTCATTTGTATCGCTGAATAACATTCCATTGCGTGGATGTGCCACACTCAGGTTGCCCGACATCAGCTGGTGGACACTTAGCCTGTGCTCAGGTTGTCTTTGTTGTGAGTAACACTGCCGTGCACCTTGCCAGGCAAGTCTTTGTGCAGACATGCGTTTTCAGATCTTTTGGGTACCTACTCAGAAGTGGATGGCTGAGTCATATAGTAATTCTACGTTTAACTGATTGAGGAGCTAACAGACTGTTTTCCACAACAGCTGCACCATATGACATTCCTACTGAAAGACCAGAGAGAGGGCGAAAACCAGGACTACCGGCTTTATTAGAGGAGAAGCACCTGCCGGGCTGTCTCGCAAGGGGAGAGCAGCAACACGTGCAAAGGTGAACACACCTTTTGAGGGGAGCAATGGGAAGGGATGGGGACTTAATGTACTCAGCATGCGCTGATTGGTGGCTTACTGTATGGTCCATATAAGGCACATAGTTAGTCACTTGGGTACTTAGGGACAAGGGCTTAGGGTATTTGGCAGGTGCTGATTGGTGGTTCAATGTATAGTCCATATAAGGTGCCTGGTTAGGTACTCAGGTATGTCCAGGCCGCAGGTGCAGGTTATGTCATACTCAGCCCACCAGATGGGGGAGGGGAAGATCTATCACCTACCAGCTGCCTATGCAAGTTCCGATTTCTCCACATCATTGTCACACTCGCTGTTTTCCTTTTATTGAGCCATTCTGGTGAGTGTGAGGTGGAGTCTCCGTGTTTTGCTTTGCATTGCCCTAATGGCTAATGATGTTGAATGAACATCTTTTTGTGTGTTTGGTAGTCATTAGTGTACCTTCTTTGGAAAAATGTCTATTCACATCCTTTGCCTCTTTTTAAGTTAGGTTGTGCTATAGACAGAATGTTTGTGTCCCACCCTCACCCAGCAATTTATATGTGAAACCCTGACCACCCAATGTGATGCCATTAGAAGATGGGGCCTCTGAGAGGTGATTCATGGGGCAGAGCCCTCAGGAATAGGATGAGTGCCCTTATATCTGTAGTAAGCTTTGAAATCCTCCAACTTTGTTGTTGTTTTTAGGATTGTTTTATCTATTCTGGATCCACATAAATTTTAGGATTAACTTTTCCATTTTGAAGGGGGAAAAAAGGCTATTGGGATTTTGATAGGGATTTCATTGAATTTGTAGATTGCTTTGAGGAATATTGCCATCTTAAGTCTGGGATATGGGTTGTTTCTTCATTTATTTAGATCTTCTTTCATTTCTTTCAGCAATGTTTTGTAGTTTCCACTACATAAGTCTTTCACCTCCCTTGTCAAAGCTATTCCTAAGTGTCTTATTCTTTTTTATGCTCTTGCATATGAAAGCTCCTGCTTAATTTCCTTTTTAGAAATTTTATTGCTAGTATAGAAACACAATTTTTGTATGTTTATCTTGGACCCTGCATTTTGCTTAATTTGTTTATTATCCTATATAATAAAAGGCTAATATGTGAATTGTCCCCTCAACTGGGAGTTTGACCAGGGGGTGAAGCCAGCCAGCCAACCACCTGCGGCCCCTGCTCATGGCTGGCCCTGCCTCCTATTGGCCCCCCCACCCCCACCCAGCCAGCCCAGCCACAAATTCGTGCACCAGGCCTCTAGTTTCTAATAATTTGTTGATCGTTAAAGACTTTCTAGGTATGGTATTATGTCATCTGTAAATAGAAGTAGTTTTACTTTTATAAAAATATTTTATTTCTTTTCTTTTCTTTTTTTTTTTTTTTTTTGCTGAATTGCTCCAGTTAAAATTTTCAGCACAACATTGAATAACAACCATGAAAGTGGGCACCTTTGTTCCTGAGTGAGGGGAAAGCTTTCAGTGTTTCATCCATCGAATGTGATGTTAGTTTTTGGTTTTCATATATGGCCTTTATCATGCTGAGGTATTTTTCTTCTATTCCTAGTTTGCTGGGTGTTTTTATCATTAGAGAGTTGTATTTTTTCAAATGCTTCTTCTGCATTGTGAGAAATGCTCAGCTATCAGAATTCAAATAACCGACTCTGAGACAGAAGTATGGCGAAAACCAGACTTTTAATACTTCCTCGAGAGCGAGTGTCTGGTTATACAGGCACACGTGAAGTAGCCATCACAGCCTATGTATCCCCCTAGGGTGTAAGAGTCCCTCCTCCAGTTCCTCACTGGCTGATTACTATGGGGTTAATGGTTTCCTCATACATCGCCTGGGTCTTATTGTCTCCTATTGGGTTATTTTTTTAAAATGAGCTGAGGCCTTTTCTAGTTGTCTCTACCTCCCCCTGTCTAGTTGAGGTGGGTGCCTCACAGTTTCCACCATGATGCTGGCTCACGTCCACAGTTCTTTGTTCTTATTTCCTCCTTCCTACGTTCCATTTGCCCTGGGGAAATTCAGTAACTGCTTCCATTAAAAGTTGACTATGCTGGAGATGGATCACAAAGGCTTATCTCCTACATGCATCATTTCAGATGATCATGTGTATCTTCTCTTCATTTTATTGTGCTGATTTACATTTTTTTCTTCATTTTATTAATGTGGTGCATCTGCTTCACTATATTGTATACCTGAATCACTATGTTGAACCACTCTTGCATTCCTGGGATAAATCTTAGTTGGTCATACTGTATAATTCTTTTAATGTCTGGTGGGATCCAGTTTACTGTTATTCTTGCAGTAATTGTTAAAGATTTTTGCATCTATATTCATATATTCATATTGGTCCATAGTTTCCTTTTATTGTGGTGTCTTTGGCTGGCTTTGGTATCATGGAATGAGTTAGAAAGTGTTCTTTCTTTTTGAAAAATATACTTTTATTGATTTCAGAGAGGAAGGAAGAGGGGGAGAGAGATAGAAACATCAGTGATGAGAAAGAATCATTGATTGGCTGCTTCTTGCACGCCCCCTACTGGGGATGGAGCCCACAACCCTGGCATGTGCCCTGACCAGGAATCAAACCATGACCTCCTGGTTCATAGGTTGACACTCAACACCAGCAGGGCTGGAACTGTTCTCTTTTATTATGTGAAGGAGCTTGAGAAGGATTGTTATTAATTCTTCTTTAAATGTTTGGTAGAATTTACCAGGGAAGCCATCTGACTTCTTTATTATGTTTTTGATTACTGATTTGATTCTTTACTTTTTGTATTTCTATTAAGATTTTCTATTTGTTCTTGAGTCAATTTTGGTTATTTGTGTCTTTCTAGGAATTTGTCAGTTCATCTAGGTCTGTGGTCGGCAAACTGCAGCTCGCGAGCCACATGCAGCTCTTTGGCCCCTTGAGTGTGGCTCTTCCACAAAATACCACGGCCTGGGCGAGTCTATTTTGAAGAAGTGGCGTTAAAAGAAGTTTAAGTTTAAAAATTTTGGCTCTCAAAAGAAATTTCATTTGTTGTACTGTTGATATTTGGCTCTGTTGATTAATGAGTTTGACGACCACTGATCTAGGTCATCTAATTTGTTGGCATACAATTAGACATGGTATTCTTTCATAATCCTTTTTATTTATATAAGATTACTAGTAATGTCCCCACTTCCATTTTTTATTTTAGTAATTGGCATTTTATCTCTTTTTTCGTTGGAAAACCTAATGGTTTGCCAATTGTGTTGATTTTTTTGAATAAACAACTCTTGGTTTTGTTGAACCTCTATTGTTTTTCTAGTTTTTGTTTCATTTGTCTCTACTCTAATCTTTATTATTTCCTTCCTTCTGCTAGCTTTGGATTTAATTTGCTCTTCTTTTTCTAATTCCTTAAATTGTACAGTTAGGTTGATGATTTTCAATCCTTCTCACTTGTTAATGAAGGCATTTACAGCTATAAATTTCTCTCTTAGCTCTGCTTTCACTGCATCATATACATTTTGGTATGCTGTGTTTTTATTTTCATTCTTCTCTAAGAATTTTCTAATTTCTCTTGTTATTTATTCTTTTACTCATTGGTTGTTTAAAAATGTGTTATTTAATTTCTACATGCTTATAAATTTCCCAGTTTTCCTTCTGTTAATTGATATTAAGCTTCATTCATTGTGGCCAGAGAAGATAATTAGAATGATTTCCATTTTTTTTAAATATATTTTGTTGATTTTTTTACAGAGAGGAAGGGAGAGGGATAGAGAGTTAGAAACATCTGTGAGAGAGAAACATCGATCAGCTGCCTCCTACACACCTCCTACTGGGCATGTGCCCACAACCAAGGTACATGCCCTTGACCAGAACTGAACCCGGGACCCCTCAGTCTGCAGGCTGATGCTCTATCCACTGAGCCAAACCGGTTAGGGCTGATTTCCATTTTTAAAATTTATTGAGTCTTACTAGACTTAAAGATTGATCACTTCCCAAGGTATATAAATGTCTAATCACTATGTTGTACACATAAAACTAATACCCAAGGGTGGGGCAAAAGTAGGTTTACAGTTGTAAGTATGCAAAACAGAATGTATTCCCATATTATTATTTATTAATTATTGTGTTATTTTTATATGAACAATTGTAAACCTACTTTTGCCCCATCCTGTATAATATTGCATGTCAATTGTAATTGAAAAGTAAAAATAAATAAAAATGTATCATCCTGGCCAGCATGGTTGAATGGTTAGAATATCAGCCTGTCCACCAAAAGATTATGGGTTTGATTCCTGGTCAAGGGCATGTACCTGAGTTGCAGGTTCGAGCCCCAGCCCCAGTCTGGGCATGTGCAGGAGGCAACCAATCAATGTGTCTCTCACATTGATGTCTCACTCTCTCTTCCTACCTCCCTCTCTCTCTCCCTTCCACTCTTTCTAAAAATCAATGGAAAAAATATTATCGGGTAAGGATTTAAAAAAAGAAGAACAATGAGAGGAAGAGGGTGCCTGAGAGAAAAATTTAAAGATCTAAATAAATGGAGATTTAGTCTATGTTTCATGGATCAGAAGACTCAATATTTTTAAGATAGCCAACTAATCAATAGATTCAATACAATCCTTGTCAAATTCTCAGCAGGTATTTTTTGCAAAAATTAACAAGCTAATCCTAATATTTATATGGAAATACAAAGGAACTAGAGTAACCTAAATAATTCTGGAAAAAAAAACAGAATAAAATTGGATGACTTTCACTTCCCAATTTCAAAACTTACTACAAAACTATTGTACTCAAGACAGTGTGGTAATGGTATATGGATAGACATATAAAGCAATAAGACAAAATAGATCATCCAGAAATATATGAACATTTATAATCAATTTTCACAATAAGTCTCAAAGTAATTCAATGAAGGATAATCTTTTCAACATATCATACTGGGACAATTAAATATCCACATACCAAAGAATAAATTTAGATAATTATTTCACATCATACACCAAAATCATTAACTCAAAATGATTCATAGCTCTAAATGTAAGAACTAGAACAATACAACTTTTAGAAGAAAACATAAGAGAAAACTTTTGTTACCTTGTATTAGGCAAAACATTCTTAGATATGGCACCAAAAGTGTAATCCACAAAAGAAAAATATAGTAAATTAAACTTCACAGAATTTTAAAATGTTTATTCTTCAAAAAACACCATGAAATATCACCAAGAAAACATGGCAGAATAGGGAACTCTAAGAATCAGTCCTTCCACTGAAGCAATCATTAAGTGACAAAAACTGTCATAATAAACTTTTTTGGAAGTCTAGAATCAAATCAAACCTTCTAGAGATAAAGAGAATAAAGAAACTGGTAAACTTTAGGTAAGAAAGTGTTGTGACATTTTTGTTTACTTGATTGCCATCCCCCATTCCCCAGGTCAGTGGCAGCTGTGGGAACAGTAGCCTTGGTGTGACTTGCCAGGATTAGAAAGGGCAATAGAGACCTAGCTCTCAAATAATTGTGGATGTACAGTTCGGTCTGTCTTGTAATCCCTGAGGGATTGGTTCAGGAACTTTCTCTTGTTTTACTTCCCTTGAAACTCTCAGGGCTGGAGCAACTTTCTATACAGTGTCTGTTGAGAGAATTTAAAGACATATATTATCCAGCTGGGGAAGGGATGATGGACAGGATAAGCCACAGACAGACCAAAAACCTGGGGAGGAGAAGGCTGAGGATGACAATACATGGCTTTGAAAGTCTCCCACAGATACCAGGGAATCTGAATGCAATGCCTAATCCCAGGTCTGAATGCATGCAAAGAAAAAATCTAAGCGACACCCCTAGCTGGCCTTGAGCTCTGCACAACCAAGTGAAAGCTAATACAGAGTTGTAGTCAGTCTAGCTAAGCACTAAAGGCGTATCTCAACTCAGAGACAATCTACAAAGACTGAGAAACTATATTTTCTGTATTGCATTGCTCTTCTTTTTGGCTCAAGGTGTTTAAGAAAATCTCTCAGATCACTGACTGACTGCTGAAATAATGGAACAGAGACTTCAGTGAACATGCATGACGAAGAATATAGTATTTGCAAAAATAACTTGAAAAAGTCACTAAACAGGCCACAACAAACAACAAAGCAAGCCCTGTTAAGGTGAAAGGGTGGGGAGAATCTTACTTTCAAAGTTCTGGCATTATACTATTCAAAATGTTTAGTTTTCAACAAAAACTTATAAAGCTGACAAAGAAATAGCAAAGCTTGGCCCATTCGTGAGGGAAAAAAATAAACAGAAACTATCCCTGGGGAAGTCTAGACATTAGAATTACTAAACCAAGTTTTAAAATCAATTGTCTTAAGCATGCTCAAAGTGTTAAAGGAAACCATAAATGAAGAATTAGGGGAAACTAGAGTAATAAGTGGAGACTATTAATAAAGAAATTGAAATTGTAAAAGAGAACCAAATATAAATTCTGGAGCTAAAAAGTATAATACTGAAATTAGAAACTTTCAAGAGGGGTTCAATATCAGATTTAAAGTAGGCAGAAGAAATGATCAGTGACTTAAAGATAAGCAATTGAAATTATGCAGTTTATGATGCATTAATAAAAAAGCAAAGAAAAATGAACAGATCCTAGGGGACATACGGGACACAATTAAGTGTATCAACATTTTAAGAATTTCAGAGAAGAGGAGAGAAAGGGTCAGAAAGAATATTTGAAGAAATAATTGCCAAAAATTTCCCAAATTTAAGAAAGCTATGAATCTAATAAATTGTTCCGAAAACTTCAACTAAGATAAATGCAAATAAATTTACATTAAGACACATTATAATCAAACTATTGCAAATAATCTTGAAAACCAAAAAGAGTCATAACGTGTCATGTACAAGGGATCCTCAATACAATTAACAGCTGATTTTTCTTTGGAAGCTATAGAGGCCAGAAGGCAGTAGGATGAATGTTTAAAGTGCTGAAAGAAAAAACTCTCAAGAATTCTATATCTGGCAAAATTATCCATCCAACATGAAGGAGAAATTAAGGCATCTAAGATAAACTGAGGGAGTTCATCACTAGTAGACAGAGTTTTTGTATGCTATGAAGCTAAGTTGCTATCAGTTCAAACTAGATTATTATAAATTTAGTATAATTGTAATCCCTACAATAACTAAAAATACACAAATAAGGAAATGAGGAGAGAATAAAAATGGTACCTTAGTGAAAGTCAATCAAACACAAAAGAAGGCAGTAACAGAGGAAATGAATAACAAAAATATATGACATATATAAAACAGACAGCAAAATGGCATACATGAGCCTATTATAAGTCATAACTTTAAATGAAAATGTATTAAAAATCACTGGTTAAAACACAGATGTTGACAGAATAAACAAAAAACATAACCCAACTATATGCTGTCTACAAAAGAGTTATTTTATTTATTTTTATATATCTTTTTATTGATTTCAGAGAGGAAGGGAAAGGAAGAGACAGATAGAAACATCAATGATGAGAGAGAATCATTGGCTGCCTCTTTCACTCCCCCTACTGGGGATCAAGCCTGCAACCCGGGCATGTGCCCTTGACTGGGGTCGAACCTGGGACCCTTCAGTCCACAGGCCAATGCTCTATCCACTGAGCCAAACCAGCTAGGGCCAAGAGAATTATTTTAGATCCAAAGACACAAATAGGTTAACAATGAAGAAATGGGAAAAGCTATCCTATGGAAATAGTAACCAGAAAAGAGCTGGAGTGGCTATAATAATATCAGTAAAATAGGCTTTATGCCAAAAATTGTTAAAAGAGACAACGAAGAACATCATATGTTGATTAAAGTGTTAATTCATCAAGAAGACATAATAAATATATGCATTAAACAGCAGAGCCCCCAAATAAATAAAGCAAATATGGACAGAATTTAATGGGAAAATAGTCAGTTTTATAATATTTGAAGACTTCAATATTCTTCTTTCAATAATGAATAGGCAATCTCAATAGGAAACTAATAAGGAAAGTGAGAACTTGAACAACTTCATAAATCAACTAGACCTAACGGACTTATATAGAGCATACAACCCTCAGCAGCAGTGACATTTAACATGTAACATTTTCTATAACAGACCATATGTCAGACCACAAACCAAGTCCAAAAAATTTTTTTTTAATCCTCACTTGAGTGAGGATATTTTTTCCATGATTTGAGAAAGAGTACAAGGGAAGGGAAGAAGAGGAAGGAGGGAGAGAGAGAGAGAGAGAGAGAGAGAGAGAGAGAGAGAGAGAGAGAGAGAGAGAGAGAAACATCAATGTGAGAGAGACACATCGATTGGTTGCCTCCTGCACTTGCCCCAACTAGGGGTGGGGATCAGACCTGCAACCCAGGTATGTGCTCTTGACCTTATGGAGCACCATGCAGCCTTAGACACCTCCCTCTACACTATGACATGGGGGAGAACCCTTCCTTCTTTAAGCCACTGTCAGCCTGGGTTTCTGTTGTAGGCAAAGGGACTAATACTCAGGCATAGATTTAGATATGGCTATGGATATAGACATGGAAGTATTTGTAGATAGAATCTTAACTGAGGGACATATGCCTGTCAGGGCCTGTTACTGAGGAAGAAGGATAAAACTGATACAGGGTAGGCAACTAGCAATCTCTGTTATATCCAAAAAAGTAAAGTAAAACAAACCTTATTATTCAGGACCCATTATTATTTCAGTTGTTGTTGAAGAAAACCAAATCAAGCAAGCTTAGCAAAAGTGAGAATGCATTGTGTTGGGTAGCTGAGGCTTAGAAAAGACGGAGCTGTTTGGGGACACAGTCAGGGCTTGGGTGCTAAGAGGAGCCCTTTGCGAGGAGAAACCAAAATGGCGGCATAGGTAAACACCTAATCTGCTGCCTCACACAACAATTTCAAGACTACAACTAAAAGACAAAATGGACATCATCCAGAACCGCAGGAAGGCTGGCTGAGTGAAAATTCTACAACTAGAAGGAGAGAGAAAAGCACACTGAGACTCAGAGGAGCTGCAGGAGGCAGAGGTACTGAGACGCGCGCAGAGAGGACTGGCAGCTGAGTGCGTGGCTGGCTTTCTCAAGCAGGAGGGAGACAAAAGCTCCCAATTGCTCTGAACTCCAGTTCCAGGTGAGACTCTGGGGACCCAGACTCATTCAGGGAGAAACTGGACTGTCTGGCAGCGGGCAGAACTCAAGGGCGGCTTTCTCTCAGAGGTGTTTGCAGCTATTACCACGGGACACTGAGACACAGGGGCCTATTAGGGCAGGGCTGATGGGAAACCAATGCTGTCTGCTCTGCCCTGAGACTCCGCCCCATCCACGTTGAGCACAGAGGCTTTTGCAAGTCTTGTCTCATAAGGGTGTCTCCAGCACAGAAGTTCTCTCAGAGTAGACACAGCTGATCCTCACAGCCAATTGGCCTGGAGGTCAATTCCTCCCAGTGATACCAACAACAATCAAGGCTTAACTACAACAAGACTGTGCACACAGCCCACAAAGGGGTGCACCAAGAGTGTCCACCTCAGGTAACTGGAGAGGCTGAGCCACTGGGCCCTATAGGACACCTAGCACACAAAGCCACTCTATCAACTCAGGGAAGCAGTGAAAATGCGGAGACAAAGAAACAGATCACAAATGAAAGAAATGGAGGAAAGCAAACGACTGGATATAGAGTTCAAAACCACGGTTATAAGGTTTTTCAAGAATTTCCTAGAAAAGGCCAATAAATTTAGTGAGACCCTCGAGGATAAGAAAACAGACCAACTAGAAATTAAACATACATTGACTGAAATAAAAAATATTATACAGAGATCCAACAGCAGACTAGAGGAATGCAAGAATCAAGTCAAAGATTTGAAATACAAAGAAGCAAAAAACACTCAACCGGAAAAGCAAAAAGAATCCAAAAATATGAAGATAGTGTAAGGAGCCTCTAGGACAACTTCAAGCCTACCAACATCCGAATTATGGGGATGCCAGAAGAAGAGAGAGAGCAAGATACTGAAAACCTATTTGAAGAAATAATAACAGAAAACTTCCCCCACATGGTGAAAGAAATAGACTTACAAGTCCAGGAAGCACACAGAACCCCAAACAAAAGGAATCCAAAGAGGACCACACCAAGACACATCATAATTAAAATGCCAAGAGCAAAAGACAAAGAGAGAATATTAAAAGCAGCAAGAGAAAAACAGTTAGTTACCTACAAGGGAGCACCCATACGACTGTCAGCTGATTTCTCAACAGAAACTATGCAGGCCAGACGGGAGTGGCAAGAAATATTCAAAGTGATGAATAGCAAGAACCTACAACCAAGATTACTCTACCCAGCAAAGCTATCATTCAGAATTGAAGGTGAGATAAAGAGCTTCACAGATAAGAAAAAACTAAAGGAGTTCATCACCACCAAACCAGTATTATATGAAATGCTGAAAGGTATTCTTTAAGAAGAGGAAGAAGAAGAAAAAGGTAAAGATAAAAATTATGAACAACAAATACATATCTATCAACAAGTGAATATAAAAATCAAGTGAATAAAAAAATCCGATGAACAGAATAAACTGGTGAATATAATAGAATCAGGGGCATAGAAAGGGAGTGGACTGACAATTTCAGGGGGAAAGGGGTGTGAGGGATGTGGGAAGAGACTGGACAAAAATCGGACACCTATGGATGAGGACAGTGGGGGGATGGTAAGGGCAGAGGGTGTGGTGGGAAATGGGTGTAGGGGAGCTATGGGGGGGAAAAAGGAACAACTGTAATAATCTGAACAATAAAGATTTATTAAATTAAAAAAAAAAAAAAGAGGAGCCCTTTGCCCACCTCTGCCTGTGCACAGCACACCCTCTCCTGCTGCGCGAGGGCTTTCTCTGAGCAGCAACTAGCCAGCTCTGCAGCAGTGGAGAGGAACAGCTCCCATGACTCCTGCCAGAAAAATCCCAGCAAGTATTTGCAGTGGCTGGAAGTGAATCACAAGCCCGTCTGTGCACCAGTCTGTGGTCAACCATGGCTCAGCCTGAGCAACCCGGCCATCCTGGACCAGTCACTGTGGCCAGAGGGAGGGAAGCCTCTGAGGGGGTAACCGCCAACGCATCCCTGTGGTTATCACAAAAAGAAGGGGGTGCGGATATGAGGTCATGATGCACAAAGACAATAGCTGCTACATATACTAGTAGTATTGCCATGGACTGAACTGTGGCCCCCAAATTCATATGTTGAGTCCCTAACCCTCAATGTCAGTGCATCTGGTGATAGGGTATTTAGGAGGTAACTAAAATTAGATGACGTCACAAGGGTGGGACCCTAATCTGATAAAACTGTGGCCTTCTAAGAAGAGTAAGAGACCCCAGAGCGCTCTCCCTCTCCCTCTCCCTCTCCCTCTCCTTCTCCCTTTCCCTCTCACTCTCCCTCTCCCTCTCCCTCTCCCCCTTCCTTGCCATGTGAGGACACAGTGATTGTGGCTGTCTGCAAGCCAGGAGAGAGCCTTCCCCAGAAAATGACCACATTGCCACGCTAATCTCAGACTTCCAGCCTCCAGAACTGTGAGAAAGTTAATTTCTGTGGTTTCAGGCCCCGTCTATGGCATTTTGTTATGACAGCCTGAGCAAGGCAAGCCAGATTTCTCTGTATTAGTCAAGGTTCTCCAGAGAAATAGAACCCTGACTAATACAATTATTAATAACAAAATTGTTTGCATTTTTTGGGAACTTACCATCTAGCATACACTGTTGAACTGTAAGAACCTTTTAATATCCCCGTGTGAGACACAAGGAAAGACAGCTACTGGAGATGAACAACTTGCCCCTGGTCATCAAGATAGCAAGTGGCCGAGTCAGGGTTTAACCCGGGCAGTCTAGTCCAGGGCTACTTCTGGACAATGGGAATATTAAAAAACACATGTTGTGCTTTTCTGTACTGGTTTTTAAGTGATATGTTGCTTCTAGAATCTAGGGGGAACAAAACTATTTCCATATTGGAGATATTTTTAAAAGGAGGTCACAAGCATCAGCCCTGGGGAGGGGGCGCAGTGTGGAGGAAAGACACTAAATCTATAGAAGTGGCTGTCCTTCCAAACAACTAACCCAGGAGGAGCGCAGTGTCCTTGACTGCAGGTCACACTGCAATGTCACGTGGACGAGGGTTAGAGCCACTGAAGCAACATGTGCTTGGGGGCTTTTGCAAACGTCAGTGCATTACAGCCACAAGAAACCCGAAGTCCCTGAGGCTGTATTAGCAGGTGTGGTGCCCAGACAAGGAGGTTAGCCTCACTCCCGTGGCCACCCCTGCGGTCTAGGTGCAGTTCTTGGCCTGCATTTCAAGAACATTGGCAAACTAGAGTACATTCAGAAAAGACAACCAAGACGGGGGTGGGGGGCGGTGAAAAGGGACTGAAAACCATGAGAAAGTAGCAGTATTTCGCTTGAAGAAAAGACTCCGAGGGTGGGAGGGCGTGAGAGCTGACCTTTAGGTGCAGGCCAGTGCGGAGTGGCCTCACGGAGGAAAACAACGAGCTTCCTGTCCCTGGTGTATGCAAACCAAGGCTTGGGCCACCTGTGGATGTGGGTGAATGGTGAGATTGGTTGAGCATGTGGTTGGACCACAGGGCCATGAAGTCTCCTTTTTTTAAAAAACAAATATCTTTTTATTGATTTTAGAGTTAGAGGAAGGGAGAGAGAAACATTGATGTAAGAAACATTGATTGGCTGCCTCCTGCATGCCCCCTACTGGGGATGGAGCCAGCAACCCGGGCATGTGCCCTTACTAGGAATCCAACCAGCAACCTTTTGGTGCATGGAGCAACACTCAACCAACTGAGCCACAGCAGCTGGGGCGAAGTCTCCTTTTATGCTGAGTGTCTGTGTGTCTCTGATTTTTGGAAAGATGTGGGAAGGCTGACCCTGGAGGGAGTGTGTTATGAACTGAATATTCTTGTACCCCATATTTTGTAGGTTGAAGCCCTAACCCCCAGTGTATCTGTATATGCAGATGGGGCCCATAGGAAGTTATTAAGGACTGGGTTAGTGTCCTCATAAGAAGAGACAACAGGAAGCTCCTTCTATCTCCACCCCTCCCCCACCCCCCACGGGCACCGAGGAAAAGCCATGTGAAGGTGCAGCAAGAAAGCAGCCACCTGCAAGCAAAAAGCAGTGCAACGTCAATGTCCTTGACCTTCCCACCCTCCAGAAGTGTGAGAAATAAATGTCTGTTATTTAAGCACCCGGGTCTGTGGTATTTTGTTATGGCAGCCCAAGCAGACTAAGACAGAGAGTGACTGCCAATCAGGCACCCCTGCTGGATTCCTCAGGGAATCTGGGGACAGAAGCCCCGGCCCGGCCTCCAGAGGCCAGACTCCAAGGTCCGGAGGGCCGGCTGATGAGGGTCAAGGAGCAGTTGCTGTCCCCTTCCTCCCTGTGGCCTCCGATTTTTCTCAGGTAACAGAACAGACATTCTCTTCAGTGTCAAACATCTCAAGTCCTGGGGGGAAAGGACACACAGGAAGCGCTTGGGATGGTGGCACGTGGGGAGTGGGGAGTGGGAGTGACTTTGGGTGGGAGGGGCTTGCCAGCACTGACTGACTCTGGTAACTGTATCCCGATTTTCTTCTGCTCTCAGTCTCTTTCCCAGGGGAGCCCATGACCCTGGCCTAGACCAATCCACTACCTACCGGGCCACATGAATTGCTCCAGTCAGAGTATATGTCCCAGTTAGAAGTAGTGAGACCCCGTGAAACTTCTGATGGGACAACTGGGGCAAAGGCCCAGACTTGGAGGCGAGAATCTGTGCTCTCTGAGCTACTGTAGGTATCTGGTGGCCACAGTATGCAACTGGCCTCCGAATGGAGTCAACATACAGGAAATGACTCGAGAGATGAATTGAGTCATCAGGAATCAGGACCCCTTGATCCAGCTGTGCCTGCAAGCCAGACATTTGAGTGAAATTAGAATAGCTCCCTTTTGGTTTCAGCTGGTTTGGATCTGTTTTCTTTCACTTGAAACTGAAGGAGTCTTGACAGAGACATTACTATGTGCCTAAATGCACTACAACCATGGTCTGTACTGAATCCTATGAGCAGAAACGAGGCAGCTGCTGATTATACACCCAGAGGGGTGTGGACAGAGTGGCCAGGAAAGACTGAACAAAAGAGAGGCCAGGTAAACTGGACTTGGAAGGAGGAGGAGGAATGCATCATGTTGAAAAGATAGGAGAGGCCATTCGAAAACTTTTCAAACCTCTGGATGGAGAAATTAAGAAATATACTTCTCAATAACCCGAGGGACAATGAGAAAAATCACAATGGGAAAATTAGAAAACATTTTTAACTGCATGATATAAAGAGTACTTATTAAAACTGTGGGTTGCAGCTAAAACAATACTTAGAGCAAACACTGTAGCCTTAAAATTCATAAATTAGAAAAGAAGAAAAGCTAACAATGAATGCTTCTGACATCCGGCTCAAGAAGTTCAAAAAAGAGTAGCAAGATAAACACAGACGAAAGTAAAGGAAGAAAAATAATCAAGATAAAACAGACTGAAAGAGGAAGGAAGCGTGCCCTGGAGAGGATCAACAAACCCCAACTGGGTCGTCGGTAAGCCATAGACACAAGGCATGAGTGCACGCCTGTTCGGGAAATCAGTGCCCTGGGCGGGCAGACTGGGCGCAGGCGGTCACAAGAGCAAGAGGGAAGTGGTGAGGCCGACACCTGCAGGGGACGGTGATGCCAGAGCACAGAGGACCTGTCCTATCGAGGCCTGGGGCCGGGACCCCACTCCATGGGTGTGGAAGCCACAGCAGTTTCAACGCGGGGGGGTGGGGGGCCACGCTGCCTTTAGAGACCCTCTTCAGATAGGAGCCAGGCCCTCGGTGCCTGGGCTGCTTGAAAAGGAAAAGAAAAGCCACAGGGAGGGCAAGTTCATTTTTCCAGGAAAACTGCCACCACAGCTTCCCCCCTGACAGCTGCCACGTGGCAGGGCCCAGTTCCCTTTCGGAGCGGGCTGCAAGCACCAGGGCTGGTCTCTGAGAAGGTCCTGGAGGGTTGGAGCCGAGTCTCCCCACCCCAGCGCTGTCCATGTGTGGCGGGAGCATCCTGCACGGTGGGGCTGTCCCGTGCGCAGTAGATTATTGAATGTCGAGCAGCAGCCCGGGCCTCTACCCACTAGATGCCAGCGGCACCTCTTCCCAGATGTGAAGGCCAGCAGTGTCTCCGGGCACTGCCAAGTGTCCTCTAGGGGGTGCCGCCCAGTTGGCCTTGTGGTGGGAGAAGCACTAGATCCACAGTCCTCCCGCTGACATCTCAGTGAGGACCCCAACCCTTAGCATGACCTGGGGCCAGGCTTTGCCTCTCTTGAGCCTCTCCGCCCCACCTGCTGAGTGGGGCTGGGAAGACCCACACGAACAGCATGACGGGAAGCGATGAGGCCATCATGCCTGGCAGAGTCTAGACTAAGCAACAATAGAGGTTCTGACTATGCCCCTTGGTGAGAGTTATGCCCCCTGCCCCCTGGACCAGGCCAACAGGTGGACTGTGTGTGGGCTGGGTCCCCAGCATGGCCACAGCGCAGGGTCACCCCCTCCTCACTCTCTCTCACCACCCTGAACCCACCCATCGGGAAGTCCTGCTGATTCTGCCTGCTGCTCCTCTACCACAGGGCCTTTGCACTGGCTGCATCCTTCACCAGAATGCTCCCCTTCCCTTGCCTGTCTGATAGCTGCCCAGTGCATTCCCTCACTCCATTCAAGCCTGTGTTCACAGTGTCCCCTCCTCGGTGCGGCCTTCTCTGACCTCCTCCTCCAGCAGCCCTCCCGCCCTGTACTGTGCCCAGGCCACCCAACCTTACAGAGCATGCTACACGCACATCTCTTGGCTGTCTGTCCCCCATGCTGCAGCTTCAGCAAAGACGGGATTTGTCTGTTCTGCCCATTGCAGAACCCACAGCCCCCAAAGCAGTGCCTGGCATATAGTAGGTGCTCACTAAATATCTGTTGAAAGATTGAATGAGGCCCGGCCAGTGTGGCTCAATGGTTGGGCATCGACCTATGAACCAAGAGATCAGGGTTCAATTCCTGGTCAGGGCACATGCATGGGTTGTAGGCTCGATCCGCAGTGTGGGGCATGCAGGAGGCAGCCGATCAATGATTCTCTCTCATCATTGATGTTTCTATCTCTCTCTCTCTCTCCTTTCCTCTCTGAAATCAATAAAAAATATATTTAAAAGAGAGAGAGAAAATAAATAAATAAATAAATAAATAAATAAATAAATAAATAAATAAATAAATGTTTTTAAAAAGAGAGAGAAAGATTGAACGAATATTTCAAGGTCTTCCTCTCCATAGTCAGCTTCACTCCACCCCTGAGCCAGGCTGACCTACAAACAACAGGTGTGGCTCACATGGCTCTGCTTCCCCTTCAGTCTCACCTCCCCCTCACCCATCTCACGTTATGTGCCCAGCCAGGCTGGGCTGTTTCCTTCAGGCCTTCGCATGTGCTGGGCCCTCCACCTGGTGCCTTCCTCCCCCTGCCATTTCCTGGAGGACCAGTTCTGGTCCTTTCTCATTCAACAGAGATGTTGCCTCCTTCAGGGAGCTTGCCTTGATGCCCCAAATCTGGGTGACTCGTTCCTCCTCTGGACCCGCAGTTCCTCATCACATCACGACCTCACTGCATTGCTGATGCTTGTATGCTTGACCTCAAGTTCCACATGGACAGGGGCCTGTCTTGTCTCCACCAGAGCCTAGAACAGTGCAGGCACTGAGAGGTGTGATTTGAGTGAATCAGTGGATGACCAAACACTCTAAACTAGCTTCAGTGTCACTTCCTGTCCCCTGAGTCCTCCCATGTCACTCCTGTCCCCCGGGTCCTCCATGTCACTTCCTGTGCCCCGGGTCCTCCCATGTCACTTCCTGTGCCCCGAGTCCTCCTAGGTCACTCCTGTGCCCCGGGTCCTCTCAGGTCACTCCTGTCCCCCAGGTCCTCCCAGGTCACTCCTGTCCCCCGGGTCCTCCCATGTCACTTCCTGTGCCCCGGGTCCTCCCATGTCATTTCCTGTCCCCCGGGTCCTCCCAGGTCACTTCCTGTCCCCCGGGTCCTCCCAGGTCACTCCTGTCCTCCGGGTCCTCCCAGGTCACTCCTGTCCTCCGGGTCCTCCCAGGTCACTCCTGTCCCCTGGGTCCTCCCATATCACTTCTTGTCCCCCGGGTCCTCCCAGGTCACTCCTGTCCCCCAGGTCCTCCCAGATCACTCCTGTCCCCCGGGTCCTCCCAGGTCACTCCTGTCCCCCGGGTCCTCCCAGGAGGGCCAGGAGGCCTCCTCCTAAGTCACTCATGTGGGGACCAGCCTGCTCTGATATCTTCAGCATTCTGATGTTCCCTTCCTGTGCATTATAGCCCTTGTTAGACCCTTGAAGGCACCTGGCTCTATTCGTTTTATGGGTGTTTGTGGACTAATCTGGCCTAATGGGTCCCTGATGGGCACACCCAGAACCACCCCTGAATGGACTCACAGTGGACACATTCTGGGACTACCTATTCCTCAGAGTGAGTGCCACCCCGTCGTCTCATTTCTGCCTCCCAGAGCCCAGTGAGCTAGCCCGGAAGAGACTGATCTCTCCAGGCTCGGGGATGGAGTCAGGCGACTGAGGAAAGACCACGTCTCCTTGGTGAGGGGAGGAAGGTGGCTTCACACACAGGCACGCACTCCAGGTCAGTGTCCAGAGTTTCCCACAGGCCTTCCCCACCCCACCCGGCCCCAATCATCTTCGTCCGAAGCCTGATCATTCCCCTGGAACCCTCATTAATCTGGGTGCCCAGCAGGTAGGGTCCTGATCTCTCTAGGGCTGGTGTGGGAGGCATGTTGGGGGCGGAACAGAGTTGCTTGTACAGGCAAATGCGACACACAAATAAAAGCAGCCACAGTGGCCCAGACATGCATTGGGTCGGGTGCTAGTATCTCATTTAGTCCCACTAGGAAGCAGGTGCTGATATTGTCCCCACCTCACAGGTGAAGAAACTGAGGCACAGAGACTAGTAACTTACCCATGGTTGCACAGGTAGGAAAGCATGAAACTGGAATTTGAATCTGGACCGTTTGGCTCCAGAGCCGAGCTGTTAGCCACTGCACCATCTTTCTCACCCATGTGCACATCCAACTCAAGCCCATAGACACAGATTTCCTCCCAGCATGAGATTCATCTCAAGTAGTAACGTAGGGCATCGAGCATGTACCCCCTCACTCACACACACTTTAAGCACATTCACACCCAGGCATGCACGTCCCTGCTCACGCGCTTACATAGAAAGCCTGTAACACCCCAGCCATTCAAGTTCACACATGCCAAGTACACACACATTGTCACATAAGCACACTTTCATATGAACAAGTATTTATTGCGCATCTACTATGTGCCAGGCATATAACAGTGAAGAAACAGAGCACCTACCCTGCCAGCATGTGCAATCTAGCAGGGGCACATGTGTGTATAGACATGCATGTGTGGTGTTTAAATCAGACAGGCATGTCCTGTTAGAGAGTGCTTACTGCATGTCAGATGCAGAGCTGGACTCTCCCATGCGCCAGCCCACTTGTGAGAATACACCTTCCTCCCTCTCTGCAGGAGCTCAGGACACAACCTGGGTCTTGGCAGGGGTGGGTGGGGTGCAGGGGAGAGAGATAGGTTTGCTTTCAGCACCCTCTGTAGTCTGAGGATCCCCGAGCCCCCATTAATTCCCTGGAGACCCGACCATGATCCAAGTGACAAATACCACATACATTTGCAGACATGTGCACAACCCACATTACTCATGTGTGTGCTCATGTGTGTGCACGCTCCTCCAGAGCTGGCAGAGCCGCAGCGCCAACAGGAACCTCTGCCCTAACGTCCCCCACCTCCCTCTGTCCCCCATCTTGCACATTAGGGAGCAGTGGCCCAGAGACAGCTGGGCTTCCAGGAGGCTGTGCTCTCACAGAGGAAGGGCTGCAATGACTCGCCTTCCAGGCAGCTGTGTGAGTTCTGCAAAGACTCCCTTCCTCAAAGAGGCTCCTCTTTACTGAAAGTTCAGGCTGCCATGGTTTCCCCGCATTCGCACGGGGAAAGCTCAAACCAAAAGCTGTCCGTCAGTCAATCAACAGGCATTTACTGACAGCGGCAGCTTTCACACCGGGGCTGGGCATGGTGCGGGGAAAGAGGGGGAGGGATAAGCACAGGTCTTGTCCTTCAAATGGTCAGGGACCATGAGGAGCTGTGGTTAGCGGGAGGGGCCCGGGCGGGTGGGGATGTGAAGGTAGTGGAGAGTGGTCCAGGCACAAGGGGCCGCATGCACAGAGCCTGGCAGTGGGAAAGCATTCCTGTGGCCGCCCCCCCCCCCCCCACCACACAGGCAGTGTGCTGCTAAGTCAACAATGAAAAATAAAAACCGGGCATGTGGTGTCTGCTGCTTTCTGCAGTGTGACAGACCCCAGGCCCATGTCACAGGATGCAGAGTGGAGAAAGGACGTGTGTGACTGGCTCTCAGGAGCTGCTGTGAGTCAGCCTCAGCACCCCGCTGGTTATCGTCCCTCTCTCCCCAGGGACACATGGAGGATGGAGCCAGAGCCTTGGTGCCCAGGGCAGGGCAAGAGCCCCAGGGACGCAAACAAAACCCCTGGTTCGTTCTTCAGTGCAAGTTCTGATTTGTCCTTTCATGAACTCAGCACCCACCCTGTGCTGAGGTGGCATCTGAGCTGAAATGTGATGGCGTGAGGCAACGAGAAGGGTAGGAAAGAGTTATTTCCAAGCAGAAGAACTAGCATGTGCGATGGCTTAGTGACCTCATGGACTTCTTGGTTAACCCAGCAAAAGCATCCTGTTTAACAGACTTCTTAAATGAGCCAGCACCGTCTAAGTGCCATACACGTCTTCGCTGATTTAATCCTCAGATGAACCTATGAGGTATTTACTGTCTTTAACCCCGTTGTACAGATGGGACAACGGAGATGTTAAGTCAATGTGCCCAAGACCGCTGGTCGTTTCGCCTGCCCACCACACCACCTTCATGCATCTGCAGCGGGTGAGGCTTGGGGAAATTTTAGGGGGTACCCAGACACGGCAACCAACTGTGAGTTTAGTTTTGGATTTAATTAAATGTCAGAGTGTGGGAAGTGATGGGTTCGGCTGAAGCATGCTCCCCCACCCGCTTCGCACACAAACAAGGTGAGAGTGCTATCCCGTGTGCAAGTGTTTACCGAAGATGTCTGTCAGCCAATCAACAAACAGGGACTGGCATCTTCGTGTGTTGGCCCTTATTCACTTTTTGCTTTGTGTTTTTTGTTATTTTGTTTTTTTACTGAACACTTCGTCTGGGCCAGGCTAGGAGAAGAAATAGATTATAGTTCCTACCCTCACGGAGTCTAGCAGGAAAGACACACAAATAGTGACTTGATATATGTTCAAATTATTCCATTATCAGAAACAAAAACCAAAATTATATATTACAATAAGTGCTAATAAAGGAACATGCACAAGAGAGGGAGCAATTCTGTCCTGTGTCGGGGGAAGGTTCACAGAGAAATGCCTGCTGCAGCTGGGTCTTGATGATGATGTTTCACAGCGGTTACCAGGGAACGGGGCGGGGGGGAGGGGGAGGAGTTGAGGGTCACTGCTAACCGGTGAAGGGTCTTCTTGTGAAGGGTGGTGGTGGGTGATAGATAATGGTGATGGGTGTACAACATTTGAAATATACTAAAACCCACTAAATTGCATATTTTAATGATTAAAATGGAAATTTTTATGTCATATGAATTCTATCTCCATTTTTTAAAAAAAAGCTATTTCAACCAGGAACCTTGTGGTTGCAAGTGACAGATTAGCTTTTTATAATGGGTTTCCTGGCTCAAAAAAAATGTTTTCAGTTCAAGAATGTAGTTTCAGGCATGGATGAATGAAGGTGCGCAAATGATTTTTTTCATACTGGAAGGCTCCACCTCTGGGCTCTGCTTTCCTCTGTGTTGGTTTCATTCTCACACAGTTGGTCTGAGTGAGACTCAACAGTGGGGAAAAGGCTCTGAGAAGCTCAGGTGTATGACGTACCAGCGTGGAAGCACAGAGGGAAGAACAGATCTTTTCCCCAGGGGTCCTGATGATCATTCTATGAAAGGCTCTTATTGGCCAGTTTTTATCACATGCCTGTCCCTAAACCAACTACAATATAAATAGGGGGAATATTCCAACCCTGAGTCATGAGCCCTATTGAAAAGCTGGGAGTGAGTTGAGTTCCATGAAAACAACTTGAGCTAAAAGTAGGAAGACCAGGTACTGTAATCAGAAGAAGGAGTGGATGGTGGGTAGGCATAACCAGAGTCCCTCGTGCTGATGACAGAGGTACCTGATGGTGAAGTGGGGGCAGGTATGCTTGTTGTAGGGAAGGGCATGAGTAAAGGCTTGGGGTTTTCAAATGTGTAGGGTAGTCTGGCTACAGTGGCCAGGTCATGGTGACTAGGGGAGACTGGTCATGGTGACTAGGGGAGACTGGTCATGGTGACTAGGGGAGACTGGTCATGGTGTCTAGGGGAGACAGGTCATGTTGTCTAGGGGAGACTGGTCATGGTGTCTATAGGAAACTGGTCATGGTGTCTATAGGAAACTGGTCATGGTGTCTAGGGGAGACTGGTCATGGTGTCTATAGGAGACTGGTCATGGTGTCTATAGGAGACTGGTCATGGTGTCTAGGGGAGACTGGTCATGGTGTCTATAGGAGACTGGTCATGGTGTCTAGGGGAGACTGGTCATGGTGTCTAGGGGAGACTGGTCATGGTGACTAGGGGAGACTGGTCATGGTGTCTATAGGAGACTGGTCATGGTGTCTAGGGGAGACTGGTCATGGTGTCTAGGGGAGACTGGTCATGGTGTCTAGGGGAGACAGGTCATGGTGTCTAGGGGAGACTGGTCATGGTGTCTATAGGAGACTGGTCATGGTGTCTAGGGGAGACTGGTCATGGTGTCTAGGGGAGACTGGTCATGGTGTCTATAGGAGACTGGTCATGGTGTCTAGGGGAGACAGGTCATGGTGTCTATAGGAGACTGGTCATGGTGTCTAGGGGAGACTGGTCATGGTGTCTATAGGAGACTGGTCATGGTGTCTATAGGAGACTGGTCATGGTGTCTAGGGGAGACTGGTCATGGTGTCTAGGGGAGACTGGTCATGGTGTCTAGGGGAGACAGGTCATGGTGTCTAGGGGAGACTGGTCATGGTGTCTATAGGAGACTGGTCATGGTGTCTATAAGAGACTGGTCATGGTGTCTAGGGGAGACTGGTCATGGTGTCTAGGGGAGACCGGTCATGATGTCTAGGGGAGACTGGTCATGGTGTCTATAGGAGACTGGTCATGGTGTCTAGGGGAGACTGGTCATGGTGTCTAGGGGAGACCGGTCATGATGTCTAGGGGAGACTGGTCATGGTGTCTAGGGGAGACTGGTCATGGTGTCTAGGGGAGACCGGTCATGATGTCTAGGGGAGACTGGTCATGGTGTCTAGGGGAGACCGGTCATGATGTCTAGGGGAGACAGGTCATGGTGTCTAGGGGAGACAGGTCATGGTGTCTAGGGGAGACAGGTCATGGTGTCTAGGGGAGACTGGTCATGGTGTCTAGGGGAGACTGGTCATGGTGTCTATAGGAAACTGGTCATGGTGTCTATAGGAGACTGGTCATGGTGTCTAGGGGAGACAGGTCATGGTGTCTAGGGGAGACTGGTCATGGTGTCTATAGGAGACTGGTCATGGTGTCTAGGGGAGACCGGTCATGATGTCTAGGGGAGACTGGTCATGGTGTCTAGGGGAGACCGGTCATGATGTCTAGGGGAGACAGGTCATGGTGTCTAGGGGAGACTGGTCATGGTGTCTAGGGGAGACTGGTCATGGTGTCTAGGGGAGACTGGTCATGGTGTCTATAGGAGACTGGTCATGGTGTCTAGGGGAGACTGGTCATGGTGTCTAGGGGAGACTGGTCATGGTGTCTAGGGGAGACCGGTCATGATGTCTAGGGGAGACAGGTCATGGTGTCTAGGGGAGACTGGTCATGGTGTCTAGGGGAGACTGGTCATGGTGTCTAGGGGAGACTGGTCATGGTGTCTATAGGAGACTGGTCATGGTGTCTAGGGGAGACAGGTCATGGTGTCTAGGGGAGACTGGTCATGGTGTCTAGGGGAGACTGGTCATGGTGTCTAGGGGAGACTGGTCATGGTGTCTATAGGAGACTGGTCATGGTGTCTAGGGGAGACAGGTCATGGTGTCTATAGGAGACTGGTCATGGTGTCTAGGGGAGACTGGTCATGGTGTCTAGGGGAGACTGGTCATGGTGTCTATAGGAGACTGGTCATGGTGTCTAGGGGAGACTGGTCATGGTGTCTAGGGGAGACCGGTCATGATGTCTAGGGGAGACTGGTCATGGTGTCTATAGGAGACTGGTCATGGTGTCTAGGGGAGACTGGTCATGGTGTCTATAGGAGACTGGTCATGGTGTCTATAGGAGACTGGTCATGGTGTCTATAGGAGACTGGTCATGGTGTCTATAGGAGACTGGTCATGATGTCTAGGGGAGACTGGTCATGGTGTCTATAGGAGACTGGTCATGGTGTCTAGGGGAGACAGGTCATGGTGTCTATAGGAGACTGGTCATGGTGTCTAGGGGAGACCGGTCATGATGTCTAGGGGAGACAGGTCATGGTGTCTAGGGGAGACAGGTCATGGTGTCTAGGGGAGACTGGTCATGGTGTCTAGGGGAGACTGGTCATGGTGTCTATAGGAGACTGGTCATGGTGTCTAGGGGAGACTGGTCATGGTGTCTATAGGAGACTGGTCATGGTGTCTAGGGGAGACAGGTCATGGTGTCTATAGGAGACTGGTCATGGTGTCTAGGGGAGACAGGTCATGGTGTCTAGGGGAGACAGGTCATGGTGTCTATAGGAGACTGGTCATGGTGTCTAGGGGAGACTGGTCATGGTGTCTATAGGAGACTGGTCATGGTGTCTAGGGGAGACTGGTCATGGTGTCTATAGGAGACTGGTCATGGTGTCTAGGGGAGACTGGTCATGGTGTCTATAGGAGACTGGTCATGATGTCTAGGGGAGACTGGTCATGGTGTCTATAGGAGACTGGTCATGGTGTCTAGGGGAGACTGGTCATGGTGTCTAGGGGAGACTGGTCATGGTGTCTATAGGAGACTGGTCATGGTGTCTAGGGGAGACAGGTCATGGTGTCTATAGGAGACTGGTCATGGTGTCTAGGGGAGACCGGTCATGATGTCTAGGGGAGACAGGTCATGGTGTCTAGGGGAGACAGGTCATGGTTTCTAGGGGAGACTGGTCATGGTGTCTAGGGGAGACTGGTCATGGTGTCTAGGGGAGACAGGTCATGGTGTCTAGGGGAGACTGGTCATGGTGTCTAGGGGAGACTGGTCATGGTCTCTAGGGGAGACTGGTCATGGTGTCTAGGGGAGACTGGTCATGGTGTCTATAGGAGACTGGTCATGGTGTCTAGGGGAGACAGGTCATGGTGTCTATAGGAGACTGGTCATGGTGTCTAGGGGAGACCGGTCATGATGTCTAGGGGAGACAGGTCATGGTGTCTAGGGGAGACTGGTCATGGTGTCTAGGGGAGACTGGTCATGGTGTCTAGGGGAGACCGGTCATAATGTCTAGGGGAGACCGGTCATGATGTCTAGGGGAGACAGGTCATGGTGTCTAGGGGAGACTGGTCATGGTGTCTAGGGGAGACTGGTCATGGTGTCTAGGGGAGACTGGTCATGGTGTCTATAGGAGACTGGTCATGGTGTCTATAGGAGACTGGTCATGGTGTCTAGGGGAGACTGGTCATGGTGTCTATAGGAGACTGGTCATGGTGTCTAGGGGAGACAGGTCATGGTGTCTAGGGGAGACTGGTCATGGTGTCTAGGGGAGACTGGTCATGGTGTCTAGGGGAGACTGGTCATGGTGTCTATAGGAGACTGGTCATGGTGTCTAGGGGAGACAGGTCATGGTGTCTATAGGAGACTGGTCATGGTGTCTAGGGGAGACTGGTCATGGTGTCTAGGGGAGACTGGTCATGGTGTCTATAGGAGACTGGTCATGGTGTCTATAGGAGACTGGTCATGGTGTCTAGGGGAGACTGGTCATGGTGTCTATAGGAGACTGGTCATGATGTCTAGGGGAGACTGGTCATGGTGTCTATAGGAGACTGGTCATGGTGTCTAGGGGAGACAGGTCATGGTGTCTATAGGAGACTGGTCATGGTGTCTAGGGGAGACCGGTCATGATGTCTAGGGGAGACAGGTCATGGTGTCTAGGGGAGACAGGTCATGGTGTCTAGGGGAGACTGGTCATGGTGTCTAGGGGAGACTGGTCATGGTGTCTATAGGAGACTGGTCATGGTGTCTAGGGGAGACTGGTCATGGTGTCTAGGGGAGACTGGTCATGGTGTCTAGGGGAGACTGGTCATGGTGTCTAGGGGAGACAGGTCATGGTGTCTAGGGGAGACTGGTCATGGTGTCTAGGGGAGACTGGTCATGGTGTCTAGGGGAGACTGGTCATGGTGTCTAGGGGAGACTGGTCATGGTGTCTATAGGAGACTGGTCATGGTGTCTAGGGGAGACAGGTCATGGTGTCTAGGGGAGACAGGTCATGGTGTCTATAGGAGACTGGTCATGGTGTCTAGGGGAGACTGGTCATGGTGTCTATAGGAGACTGGTCATGGTGTCTAGGGGAGACTGGTCATGGTGTCTATAGGAGACTGGTCATGGTGTCTAGGGGAGACTGGTCATGGTGTCTATAGGAGACTGGTCATGATGTCTAGGGGAGACTGGTCATGGTGTCTATAGGAGACTGGTCATGGTGTCTAGGGGAGACAGGTCATGGTGTCTAGGGGAGACTGGTCATGGTGTCTAGGGGAGACTGGTCATGGTGTCTATAGGAGACTGGTCATGGTGTCTAGGGGAGACAGGTCATGGTGTCTATAGGAGACTGGTCATGGTGTCTAGGGGAGACTGGTCATGGTGTCTAGGGGAGACTGGTCATGGTGTCTATAGGAGACTGGTCATGGTGTCTAGGGGAGACTGGTCATGGTGTCTAGGGGAGACTGGTCATAGTGTCTATAGGAGACTGGTCATGGTGTCTAGGGGAGACTGGTCATGGTGTCTAGGGGAGACAGGTCATGGTGTCTATAGGAGACTGGTCATGGTGTCTATAGGAGACTGGTCATGGTGTCTAGGGGAGACTGATCATGGTGTCTAGGGGAGACTGGTCATGGTGTCTATAGGAGACTGGTCATGGTGTCTAGGGGAGACAGGTCATGGTGTCTAGGGGAGACAGGTCATGATATCTGGAGAATGGCCAGGTCCTGGTGTCTAAGGGTAACCAGAAACCATTCTGACACTGATATTGATGTGATTACATGTGCATTTGTGTGAGTGTGTGTGTGTGTGTGTGTGTGTGTGTGTGTGTGTGTGTACCACAAGAACTAGCTTGATTCTGACACTATCTGTCTGGAGATAGGGTCAGATCCCACAGGCTCAGTCCTACAAGTCTCCTCCCCTACACTTCAGGCACCATTAGCAAGTCCACTGGCAATCCAGGCTGTCACCTGTGCTTCTGACCAACTGGCAATAGATGGAAGCTCTCAACGACCCCCTCTGGAGGTTATGTTAATTCGCTGGAGCAGCTCACAAACTCAGAGAGCATGTATTCACTGGCCCTCTGGCTGATGATGAAAGGACGTAGCTCAGGAGCAGCCTGATGAAGAGAGGCACAGGACACACCGTGGGCAGAGACTCAGAGCTCCCGTGCCCTCACCAGACTTGCCAGTCTCCCAGCTTCTCCACCTGTTCGCCACCCGGAAGTTCCCCAACCCTGTAGTTTGGGTTTCTATGGAAGCTCTGATTAAATCAGAGCTCTGCAGGCATGACTGATTAAATCACTGGCGTTAAATCAATCTTCAGCCCCCTCCCCTCCCCAGAGTTTCCCTCTAATCACGTGGTTGGTTCCCTTGGCAACCAGTTCCCTAGGTGACTTAGGGGCTTCCCAAAGGTCACCTCATTAAAATAGCAAAGGACACTGAAGGTTCTCATCACCTAGGAAATTCCAAGAGTTTTAGGAGCTCTGTCCCAGCATTAGGGGCAAAGACCAAATATATATTTCTTTTCTTTTTTAAGAGAGAGGGGGTGGGAACATCCATGTGAGAGAGAAACATCAATTGGTTGCCTCCTGTACATACTCCAACCAGGGTGGGGATTGAACCTGCAGCCCAAGTATGTGTCCTTAACTGGGAATCAAACCCTTAACCCTTCAGTGCACAGGCTAATGCTCTAACCACTGAGCTACACCAGCCAGGGACAGATATCACAATATCACACCAGGTCATGGATTCTAGGGGGGGTGCAGGTCATGGGGTCTAGGAGTGCCTAGGTCATGTGTCTAGGAGTGACAGGTCACAGTGCCTAGGGGTGGCCAGGTCATGGTGCCTAGGGTACCTCAGTACCCTAAGGGTGAGAGTGTAATCACAGAATCAACTCAAAACGGCTCTATCCCTTTTAACAAAATACTGGGCTGCTTTTCAGAAAAACAGACCAAACTACAAGTCACACAGCTAAAGTATGCACAGAGGAGAGAACTTTGACCTCCAGCTGCACACAGAACCAAAGTCTCTCTCTCTCTCTCTCTCTCTCTCTCTCTCTCTCTCTCTCTCTCTCTCTCACACACACACACACACACACACACACACACACACACACTCACCCAGTACCAAAGGACTAGTAGGACATGACCAGAACTTGAACACCAGAACCCTTTTAGAAGCAAAGGGTCCATTTTCCAGGTAGATCCAGTGCTGATGCACCTTTACCATAAATGGCCAAGTGTCAGGGTCCTCCAGTTAGGACTTACCCCACTAGCCCCACTGGTGTGGCTCAGCGAATGACAGTTGGCCCATGAACCAGGAGGTCATGGTTTGGATTCATTGTCAGGGCACATACCCAGGTTGTGGGCTCAATCCCCAGTAGGGGTTGTGCAGGAGGCAACCAATCAAAGTTTCTCTCTCATCGATGTTTCTATCTCTTATCCCTCTCCCTTCCACTCTAAAATCTATAAAAATATTTTTTAAAAATGATAAAACTTGCTCCACCAACACTTCCGCCTACCTGTTCCCCCAGCCCCTGAAACACCCTTAATCTAGTCCAGCAAGATGAATTTCAGGATTAGGTCTCTCATCTTCTTGATTGGGGCCTTCTTGATCAATAAATCTTTCCTTACTTCAAACTGACATTTTTTTCAAGGTTTTCATTGCTTTTGAGAGAGAGAGGAAGGGGAGAGAGAGAGAGAAACATTGATGTGAGAGGGTAACATCAATCAGTTGCCTCTTGTGTGCACCCCGACCAGGGATCGAACTGGCAACCTGGACATGTGCCCTGACCAGGAATCAAGCAGCAACCTCTCGGTGCATGGGACAATGCCCAACCAACTGAGCCACCCCGGCCAAAGCCAAGCTGACATTTTAAGTGCTGGCCTTTCGAAGAATCGGGCTCGCGGACTCTGGGTCAGTAACACAGGCCCTGGTGTGTAGGGATGACAGGTCACAGTGACAGAGGTAATAGGTCATGGTGTCAGGGAGTGAAAAGGGCTGAAGAATGAGAAGGGAGGGAGCCAGGAGCCAGGAAGCAAGGGGTGTGGACTCTGGTCTGCAGACGGGTGTCTCCCGAACTCTCGTCACTCGTGCGCACTGCCACAGTCATTTCTTCCATATTTACATTTTCTCTGTCGTTATTCCCTTCAACCTTTTCTTCATACTGACCTACTTGTTTTATTTAAATAACTGTATCTTAAAAAGAAACATTGCCATGGTCATGAATGGACAACCAGGGTTCTTCATTATAAGTAGAAGGGAACTGTAAAACAAACACAACAAACCCAAAAGTGAGTTATTAAGTTCTAGCTCCATGTGGTGTAGCCTGGGGAAGGTTAGTCAGAAGGAGAGAAAGAGAATTGAAAAAGGAATCACTTTCTTGGTTTAATGCCTTAGACACCACATCCATATGCCACCTAAAGTCACCTCAGGGAGCCCCGGGGTGTATCCCTCACCTGGGTTACCCCAGGGGGGTGCATCCCACACTTGGCTAACGGGAGCCAGGAGGCTGTGTGAGCCGGAAATAACACAATCGGAAAAATAGCTCCGGTCCTGGTGGGGGGAATGTTGAGAAGAAAGACGCTATTGGCAGAATTCTAGGTGATAAAATGAGGAGGCTGACTAGTGCAAACAGAGTTGCTGGTGGGAAGGAGTCCGAGGGACAGACTCCCAGCACCTGAATCTCCTTGGGGTGGGGGAGGAGGCGGGCAGGCTGGGAGATGCCTGCTCTGGAGCTTTAACAAGTAAGACCAGGGCCTGGAGGAGGAGGTGTGGGAGGGCATGGAGGGCTCAGTTCTGGGTATACTGGGTCTGAGATGTGGGCCATCCATGTGGAGATCCATTGATTTGTTCAGAAAGTATTTATTGAGAACCTACTGTGTGCCACCCACTGTTTTAAGGCCCTAGGATACAGCACTGAGCCAACCAACCAAAGACTTCTGTGCCCAAGGAGTCTACCTTCTAGTGGGGAGTGGGGCAGGGGAGACCTGATAAGAAAGAAAGGACTTAATAAAATACACACTATCTCATCACATATGTCACATTGGACATGACGTGCACGGAGGATATGAAATGTCTGGGTGGGAGATGTGGACATAGATGGATATATGGGCCTGAAGTTCGGGCAGAGATCTGGGCTGGCAGATCTATTTAGAAGACACCATTCATTCATTCAACAAGTGATTATTGAGCGCACTCTATGTGCCAGCCGCCATGCTGGGTGCTGGGTGACACAGTTCTGCCCCATGAAGCTCCTATTGTTTCAGTAAAGGTTGTAGTTAACCTTATGGAAACAGATGAGATTTCCCATGGAGCGTGGGCATGTGTGTGTGTGTGCGCGCGTGTGTGTGCATGTGTGTGTGAGTGGGCATGTGTGTGTGTGAGTGTGTGTGGCCCGAGATGGGCCCTGAGGGCCCCGATGTTTAAGGGAAGGCCGAGGAGAGACCCTGGGAGGTGAGCCTGAGCAGAAGCAAGCAGTCAGCAACAGCCGCAGAACGAGGGGCAGAGGTTCAGGGAAGAGGGGGAGGTCGTGCTGCGGGAAGATACGACTGAAGCAGACCTGCCTGCACTGGCGGTAGCGACAGCAGTTTCGTGGCAGAAGTGACGGCAGCTTCTGCACAGAGGGCTGAGGGAGTGGGTGTGCAGGGAGGAAGTGGAGACAGTGGAGACAGCTTTCGAGAACTGTCTGGGCAGAAAGAGAGGGAGCGGGAGGGAGAGGAAGAGAAGGAAGTGTGGCGGAGGGAACCTTTGGTTGTTTGCAGATGGAAGGACTTGACAGATGACCACAGTGATGGGAAGAAGCCTACAGAAGGAAGAAGCCGAAACCCAGGGGGTGATTGTGCTTGGGGTCCAGAGGGAGTGGCAGGTCAGCTTTGCAGAGAGGATGACCCTATGGCAGTAATGGCTATGTAATTTGAGGGGCTCGGTGCAAGATGAAAATGCAGGCCTTTTTGTTCAAAAGGTACTCCTTTTGTTATATCAGGAGTGGGCAGCAGGTTTGACTTGCTGACTTGGCTGAATTGTGGCCTCTGGACGCAGCACCCTGCGGCAGGATGGCACCAGCCACCACGCAGCTCAGGAGGTGAGTAGTGACGTCGACCTCCCCGTGCCTGAGCCCAGACCCCCTCCCGGCAGAAGGCACTGTGGCTGCTGGACAGGGGCGGGCAGGGGGAGGTTGACTGGTGTCCAGAGTGCCAAGGGGTGGAAAAGCAGGTGGCCAAGAACCTGTCCAGGGAGGCAGGCGGGTGGTGGAGGTGGGGCCATGTGGGAGCCGAGCCTGCGAATCCTTGCTGCACGCTCCATGTCCAATTGGACTTTCCTTACAAACACAGATGCGCAGGTAAAATCACTAAGAATTTCAAGTCAGGGGCCTGGGAGCTTCGGCATCCACGAACCACTGTGCTGGGGCCACCCATGGGGCCACCGGTGAAGCCGCGAGCCCTGCATTCACTCTAAGGGACGGTGGATGCGGAGGAGGTAGGACTAGCGGACATTCGACAGAATCCTCTGGAACTGGTGACTGAGGGCCAACAGTGAGGGAGCGGGAGAGGGTGTAAGGACAGGGCTTGAGGAAAAGCAGGCTGGAGTGTCTAGAATCCAAAGTCAGATGCATGGAAGAATGTTTCCCATTGCTGCTGTAACAGATTGCTGCAAATTCAGTGGCTTGAAACATGAAAATGTATTATCTTACAATTCTAGGAGTAAGACGTCGGAATGTAGTCTCACTGAGCTAAAAGTCAAGGTGTCCCAGGACTGCATTTCTTCTGGAGACTCGAAGGCAGAGCCTGGCCCCAGACTTTTCCAGCTTCTAGGGCTCATGCTTGCTTCCCATCTTCCCTGTCAGCAGCATAGCATTTTCAGTCTCTCTCTGTCTCAAACTTTCAGACCTCCCTCTTTCACCAATAAGCACCCTTGTGATTACATGGGGCCCGTCCAGATAACCTCTCCAGGTCAGCCGATTAGCAATCTTGATTCCACATGTTCACAGTTTCAGGGATTAGGATGGGCATATCTTTGGAGGTCGCGATCTTTAAGGTTGCTTTATGGCTGCAAAAGCACCACCACAGTGGTTTCAACCAAACAAAACGAAAAAGTAGGTTCATAGTTTCTTTAAGAATCCCAAGGTAGCCCTAGCTGGTTTGGCTCAGTAGATGGGGCATCAGCCTGTGGACTGAAGAGTCCCGGCTTCAATTCTGGTCAAGGGCACATGCCCCGGTTGTAGGCTCGATCCCCAGTAGGGGGGATGCAGGGGGCAGCAGATCAATGATTCTCTCTCATCATTGATGTTTCTATCTCTCTCTCCCTCTCCTCCTCTCTGAAATAAATAAAAATGTATTTTTAAAATTTTTTATAAAAGAGAATCCCAAGGTTGATTTGATCCCGTGATGAAGTGATCAGGGATGCAGGCTCTTCTCCTCTCCCCCTGTGCCAGGTTCAGAGCACTGTCTCTCATCTCCAGGCTCTTCCCCTCATGGTCACAAGATGGTTGCCAAAGCACCAGGCATCATATCCACAGCAGAAGGACGTTTGCAAAAGGGCCTTCTAAGGCTGCTCTCTTTGATTAAAAAAGAGAACTGTCAGCTTGCCCTGTGGTCTCATGGTAGAGAGGCAGGACAGACAGACCAGATATGCTGACCAACTCAAGCTGAATTCACCAGCTGCAAATCAGGAAATGCCAGTTCCTGGATGGGGTGGGGTGTCAGTGAGGGCCAGTGGCCAGACTCAGAGATCGGTCTATGACTGGGGTCAAAGATTAGCCTGTGGCCAGGGCTAGGGGTCAGCATGTGCCTGGGCCAATCTACAGCCACAATCACAAAGAAGTCCACAGTGTGGGTCAGGAATCGGTCTGTGGCTTGAGTCAGAGGCCATTCTGTGGCTGGAGTCAGGTATCAGCCTGCAGGCAGGACCAGAAGTTTGGCATAAGTCTCTCTCTCTGGACCTTTCTTGTCTCGCTCTCCTCTGGAAAGACCTGTGGGAAGCTCGGCCACCTGTGAATAAGGAGGACAGCAGAGTCCGGGCAAGATCCTATAGGTGGTGTATGGTAGAACTTAAGGGGCGAGAGGAAGATGCCGGGGCGGGAGGAGTGTATATAATGCATGTGGCCACGTGGTGAGAAATGCAGGATATAAACCTCTGTGCACGCACAGTCACTGGCTCTGCACACAGATAACATCTAGAAGTCCCGTGGACGGACGCAAACACGAGTTGGTGGGATGACCCTGTCAGGACCATTTGTCTGGGATTTCCATTGTTCCCGTCTGCCCTTTCTGCGATAAAGTAGAATGTCGTTATTTCCTTTATGTCTTATGCCCTCACCTCCTCAACACCCACAGACCAACTCAGAATAATGAAAAGAATGCCAGCCAACATGTGGACAGGCAATACTGTGAGCCTTAAGTGTATTAACATGTTTAATTCTAACAATGTTGGCACTATTATTATTCCTATTTTACAGATGAGGAAGCAAGCACAGAGAGGTTCCTTGGAGCACCGGGAGCTCCTAATGTATGTCAACTAAGCCCTTTCTCCAGGTGCTGGGGGTGGGGGGGTGGGAGGTGGGGGGATGGGGGGAGAGGGGGATCTCCCAGGACTAGTTTTCTGGGCTTGGCAAGCCCTGGGCCTGGACCTAGACCTGGAGCTACTGGGACCAGAGTGGGCCACCAGGGGGCAGCAGGAACCAAGGAGTTGGCCTCCAGCCAATCCAGCCAAGCCCGCCTCTCTCCACTGGCCAGCTGCCTATGATGTGGTGGGAAAGGTGGGGTTTTGAGGAAGCCTGGCACGGTCCTGCTGCTGTCAGGGGCCTCAGGCAAGTTAATCACGAGAGCACTGGCACCTCCTGGCCTTCGCCCATCGTGACATCTGTCCTCACCCCACCACGGTGGCTGCAGGTGCTTCTCTTATCTGTGTTTGATGGGGACGAAAGGGAGGCCCAGAGTGGTCAAGTACTTTGCCCATGGTCACACAGCTCCACTGGCAAAGGCAGGTTCAAACAGAGGCAGGATGAGGTAGAGGCTTCCTTCTCTGAGTCTCAGTGTTTGTTCTCATCTGAAAAAGGGGTGTAAGACTATGGGGGGAGGGGTGGCTAGGAGTCAGGGTGCATCATTGGCAAGTCCCACACTCAGTCTCCACTGCTGTGAGGAGCCGGTGAGGTCATGCCTCCCTTGCAGTGGGGGCTCAAAAAACCCTTGATGTCTTTTTAAATTAATAACTTTTGTAGGAAAATAATATCAGAAAATTTATTCAACAGGATGCTAACAGAGATAGATATGTCTTCAGAAACAGTCATTTGTGACGCCCACAAGCCGCCAGGTGCTGGGGCGGGGGATGGGATTTCCGGTGGCTTTCACTTTCCTATTTATACCTTCAGGTTTTCTCTGAATCGGAGAAGGCTGGCACGTGCCAATTTAATAACCAGAAAAAAAGCAACAAGTAGGTTCTTTGTTTAAAAAAAAAAAAAAAAAAGCAGATGCACCCACTACCTAGGACAAATCTCGGTAAAATTAAGTGTGCAGAGCGATGGCACGGGACCCCGAAATCAGCGGCTCTGGAGGCCTCCTGGGGTCAGCTAAGGCCTTCCTCAGGGCCTGCTACCCACACCCCGGCCACGCCCAGCCCCCCTGGGCCGCTCCATCTCCGGTCCAGCCTCCAGGGGGCGCTGGGAAACTCCGCAGCCAGCACCGCTCAGCCCAAACCCGCCGCCTACTTCCAGCTCCGCCCAGGGGTGGGCAGGGGGGGAAGCATGGGCTGGGCGCACCTGACCCTCTGACCCCGCTCCTCCCCGCCTCCCCCCCCCCACGTGACTCCTGAGTCACATTTGGTGCAGTGGGCTGTTCCTCTTCTCTCTCCCTCCGTCTCTCCGGGTCTGTATCTCCCTTGCAGGCTGAGAAAATTGAGTTGTACGTGGACTAAAATGCCCTACTAGCCCTGCTCTATCCAATACGGGACTCACCAGCCACAGGTGGCTATTTAAATTTACCGGCTAGTCTAGTAACATTTAAAAATCATGTCCTCAGTCACACAGCCACATTCCAAATGCCTACTAGTCCAACGTGGCGAGTGGCCTCTGTATCGGACGGTGAGCGTTCCCACAGTAAGAAGTTCTGTGGGACAGCACTGTTCCACACACTCCGTTGTCTTGCTATAAGACCGCTTCCTAAGGTCATTCATGGAACCTAAGTTCTCTCTTTTTTTTCTGATTTCCTTCCTGTAAATTTAAAATAAAACTTTGATCCATGCTGATAACTTGAGAAATGTATTTTTGGTTTAACAATTGCCTGTCGGGGAGTAATATTTGAATAAAGGAGTGGATCCCAGGCCTGGTGTGGGGCAGTCCCGACCCAGGAAGGGTAGGCATAAGCCAGAGAGAGTGGGGGCCCGGAGGGCAGAAGCTAGGGCTCTTCTGTCAGGCTTAACCAATGGCAGTGGCAACAGAAGTGGGAGCCCGCAGAGACTCACAGGGAAGTTCAGAGAAACCTGGAGCAGTGGCCAGGGCTGAGAAGTCTAGATTTCTAAGCTGTTTGTACCTTTAGTTCTTGTCACCTGTGCCCCAGCCAGGCTGGAGTAAATTGGAGACATGGTGAAGACGATTATGTGGAGACTATCTTCAGGAAAACTCCCTGACACGGGTTTTATTATCCTTTTGTAACTGGACAACCAATGGGTCCGGGCTGCCTGTCACTACTTGAGCCCATTAAGCAGAGACAGGCTTGAATCATGTAGGAGCATTTATTCCAATACTGCAGGCAGCATGGGAGAGCAGCAGGTCACCCAGAAAAATCTGCTCTGCACCCCACCATCAGCCAGCTGCTTATATTGGGTAGAGGGACAAAGATGACGTGGGGAAGCAGGAATGACAGGCATGGGGAAGTGGGTGGGCTGTAATGGTTCCAGGTTACAGGCAATGTGGGCCAGCAGGGGCGAGGGTGCCTAAGAGAGCGGGTACCGCTGGCGCCTCCGGGACTAGGCTGTTGAATCTTTCCATGACAGGCAGTTCTCAGAAAAGCAGGATGGACTGCATTCTGACGTTAGCGCCCATGTTTCAGGGCGTACAACTCCCAGCCAGCTTAGAATGTGCTTCCTCTGGTCAGAACAGAACAACCACAGTTAACAGAGCATGGTTAATGTTTCTTATAACTAAAGCTAGTCGCCACTATTCTGTTTCTGCCCCTAACACTTTCTGTTTCCCAATGAGAAAACGAAGGCACAGGCAGGATTAAAAGGGACCTAGAGAGGAGAATCCAAGATGGCGGCGTAGGTAAACACCTAAACTGCTGCCTCCCGCAACAATTTCAAAAATACAACTAAAAGACAAAACGTCTATCACCCAGAACCACGGGAAAGCTGGCTGAGTGGAAGTTCTACAACTAGAAGGAAAGAGAAAAGAGCATTGAGACGTGCATGAGCGCTGAAAAGCTGAGGTACGGAGGCGCGTGATCCGGGCTAGCGGTGGGCGTTCCTTTTTTCAACCCAAAGGGAGACAAGCCCCCGATTACTCTGAAATACAGTTTCTGGGAAGACGCGGGGGACCCAAACTCCTACGGGGAGAAGCTGGACTCTCTGCCAGTGAGGGTGGCTTGCTTGCAGAGCTGCGCACAGGAATAATTGTTTATGGCACTGGGACACGGGACTGCCGACAGGAACTCAGAGCCGGCTAACTAGCAGCCATTGCTGTTTGCCACACCCTAGCCTAGTGACACCCTGAGACCCCACCCTGCACAACCTACAAACCCACCCAAGCTCCAAGCAGCGGCTTTAGCATAAGAAAGCCCTGCCCTATCGCAGCTTAACCTAGCAAACTTGCAGCCCGGGTCAGACAGCTCCAAAACCTCCAAACCCCAAGCAAAGAGGAGAAAACTGTAGCTCTCACTGTAGCTCCTGCTGGGTGGCCTCAGACAGTAGCTGACCTGCACCCCATTGGAGATCCAGAAGCCAGTGTACCTAGTGGTCAGTGTGAGACACCAGATTTCAACTCCTCACATCCATAAGTGACACATTCAAGAGGCAGACTCAGTGAGCACCAAAGCCCCACTGAAACAAGTCCTGCCCCATAAGCATGTCTTCAGCACAGCAGTTCTTCCATTATAGACACAGGGAGTGCTCACAGCTAATTGGCCTAGAGGTCAATTCCTCCCAGTGTACCAACAGCAATTAAGGCTTAACTACACCAAGACTTTGCACTCAGCCCACAAAGGGGTGTACCAAGAGCATCCACCTCATGTGATTGAGGAGGCTGAGCTACTGCCCCCTATAAATCACCTACCACACAAAGCTACTCCATCAACACAGGGAAGCAGTCAAAATGTGGAGACAAAGAAACATATCACGAATGAAAGAAACGGAGGAAAGCAAACTACTGGATGACATAGAGTTCAGAACCACATGTATAAGGTTACTCAAGAATCTTCTAAAAACCGCTGAGAAACTTGATGAGACCTTCAAGGAGCTTAATGAGAATGCCAAAAAAATGGAAAAGGATCAGTCAGAAATGAAGCATACACTGTCTGAAATAAAGAATATACAGAAACTCAACTGTAGATCAACGTACCCCAAGAATCAAACCAAAGATCTGAAATATGTGGAAACAAAAAACATCCAACCAGAAAAACAAAAAGAAAAAAGAATCCAAAAATATGAAGATGGTGTAAGGAGCCTCTGGGACAACTTTAAGCGAACCAACATCCGAATTTTTGGGGTGCCAGAAGAAGGGAGAGAGCAAAATATTGAAAACCTATTAGAAGAAATAATGACAGAAAACTTTCCTTACATGGTGAAAGAAATAGACTTACAAGTTCAGGAAGTGCACAGAACCCCATACAAGAGGAATCCAAAGAGGACCACACCAAGACACATCATAATTAAAATGCCAAGGGCAAAAGACAAAGAAAGAATATTAAAAGCAGCAAGAGAAAAACAGCTAATTACCTACAATGGAGTACCCATACGACTGTCAGCTGATTTCTCAACAGAAACTATGCAGGCTAGAAGGGAGTGGCAAGAAATATTCAAAGTGATGAACAGCAAGAACCTACAACCAAGATTACTCTACCCAGCAAAGCTATCATTCAGAGTTGAAGGTCAGATAAAGAGCTTCACAGACAAGAAAAAGCTAAAGGAGTTCATTGCCACCAAACCAGGATTACATGAAATGCTGAAGGGTATTCTTTAAGAAGAAGAAGAAGAAGAAGAAGAAGAAGAAGAAGAAGAAGAAGAAGAAGAAGAAGAAGAAGAAGAAGAAGAAGAAGAAGAAGAAGAAGAAGAAGAAGAAGAAGAAGAAGAAGAAGAAGAGGAAGAAGAAGAAGAAGAAGAAGAAGAAGAAGAAGAAGAAGAAGAAGAAGAAAAAGGTAAAGATAAAAATTATGAACAACAAAATGACATCAAATACATACCTACCAACAAGTGAATCTAAAAATCAAGTGAATAAAAAATCTGAAGAACAGAATGGACTGGTGAATATAATAGAATCAGGGACATAGAAAGGGAGTGGACTGACGATTCTCAGGGGAAGCAAGTGTGAGGGGTGTTGGGAAGAGATTGGACAAAAATCTTACTCCTATGGATGAAGACAGTGGCGGGGGTAAGGGCATGGGGTGGGGTGGGGAATCAGGTGGAGGGGAGCTATGGGGGGGAAAAAAAGAGGAACACCTGTAATAATCTGAACAATAAAGATTTTAAAAAAATAAAAATAAATAAATAAATAAAAGGGACCTAGAAAGCAGCGAAGGGGTCTAGGGCTTTATGCCCCAAAGACCCTTGGGGTGTCCTGCCTAATTTGGAGACCAGGGCTTGGGAGGCCAAGGACCAGATTTTAAGGGGATTTGAAAAAGTATTTTGTCAAGAAAATTCCAAGGAAGGCCCTGGCAGCCAGCCGCTCCTCTGTGCAAATCACCTCATTCCTGGTGGGAGTGCCTTTATCCTGCGTGAGAATACCAGCAACGAGGACGTTAGCCAGCGCTGCTGTCTGGGAGCCTTAGTCCTCCACTTCTGCAAGGTGAGAGGGAGCCCTACTGGAGGACGTCCAGGGGCTCCGTGTCCTCTCATTGGCTCCTGCTTGTGGGCAGGTTACATTTGGGGATTGGGGAGATTAAAGAGAGACGGGGGTCTATTGGACCATGTTTCTCAGGGGGTGGGGCTAATGTTCATTTAAGCCAAATATAAATTCCTCACTCCATCCCCCATTGTGCCCACCTTCCTCCCACCACTGTCCCTGGTTCACTGCTCTGGCTGGTCTTTCTGCACTGTGAACACGCCTCCTTAAAACCTCCCTTTAGCTCCCCGTGTCTCAGACCATGTTTTCTGCAGAGCACTGTCAACTGATGGTTGTTGGCACCAATTTAATAGCAACAGGAATCCCCAATGTGGGGTGTGGTGAAGAAGGAGACTTTATTCAGTGCAAACAGCTCAGTTATGGTACAGCACAGCTGTGGAACAGCATGGCTGGAAGGCAGCCCTGGAGCCAGGCCCCTCTCTGGCAGACAGCTCTGCTCCCAGATGCTCTGCTCCTGATGCTCCCCTTTGTTCCAGAGAGACAGCTTCAGTGCTTCAGCTCAGCTAGACAGACTCAGTCGTCCGTGGGAAGGGAAAGTGCCTTCTCAGAGCCAGACAGGAGCTGGTTTATATGCACAGAAGTCCCTGCCCTTGATCCCTGATTGGTCTATCCAAATGTAAATGAGGACTTCAAATCCTCACAATTTGATTGGTCCAAAAGGCATTGTCCTGATTGGTCAGGATAGAGCCACTCTAGTTGGTTGGAGCTGCACAGCTCCAATGGAATGGGGGGAAACCTCAGTCTTATTGGTTGAAATAGGATTCCAGGAATCCTATATAATAAAAGGCTAATATGCAAATCAACTGAATGGTGGACCAACCAGTCGCTATGATGTGCACTGACCATCAGGGGCAGACGCTTAACACAGGAGCTGCCCCAGGTAGTCAGTGCACTCCCACAGGGGGAGCATGGCTCAGCCAGAAGCCCTGAGCCGGGCTCACAGCTGGCCAGCGCAGCAGTGGTGGCGGGAGCCTCTCCTGCCTCCGTGGCAGTGCTAAGGATGTCCAACTGCTGGACTGCAAGAGGGAGCAGGCTGGGCTGAGGGACCTCCCGCTCCCCCCCTCCCCCAGTACATGAATCTCATGCACCAGGCCTCCAGTTCCTTTATAAGGCTGGCTCAGATGGCAGAAACACAGTGCAGGCAGACAGTTCAGTGCAGGCTTCTCCCTGAGGTGGTTTGCATGAGAGATCTGTGTATGGCTATTGCTGCTAGGGTCTGTGTGTGGGGTCTTTTCAAATTTGAGCCCAGTTAGCCACCAGGGGCCCTTCCTACTCTTCTTTCTTAGGGTTCACAGCACCCATTGGTGTTGGCAATTTTTCCTTTTGTCTGTTTCATGTCTGTCTCCCCAACTGGACTATAAGGTCCAGGAGGGAAGCAAGCTCATCTATTTCCTCAGCACCCAGCACAGTACCTGGCACAGTAAATACTCAGTAAATATGGGTGGGGTGTGGGTTTTCCTGCTACCTGCTTTTCTGCTCTGCTTCCTCCTTCCCCATGTTAAGCTGGAGAAGGGGGTTGGGGAAGCAAGAAGAGTGGCCTTTCTCCAGCTTCCGTGAGCCTGGGAGGGTGGGTTTAAATGCAGGGAAGAGACGGGTGGTTCTCTATCTAATTTCCCCTCCCAGCCTCTCCAAGCCCAGTTATTTCTGTCACATCAGCCTCAGCCGACAAGCTGGGTCTCCTTATAAAATCCCAAGGAGAGAACAGTGACTCCTGCCTCCATTCTGTTGCACCTCAACCCTACTGCCCCTCCACCACTCACACAAATGTATTTTCTCTGTTTGCTGCTTAATTTTTAAATTGGGTTTTCTGAGACGATGCTCAAAGTGGATTAGAGCTGACATTTGAATAGGTGCCATGCTGTACATGAGATGGCATCCCATGGGGCTGGAGCTCTGCAGTCAGACCTGGCTCCAGGACTTCCTCGCTGTGTGACCCTGGGCCAAACCTCAACCTCTCTGGGCCTGCTTCCTCAGCTGTAAAACTGGGATAACTGGACCTGCCTACTAGAGCTGACACAGTGGATATACAGCACTTAGCATATTGCTTGGCACTAAATAGCTATTTTTATTTTTAATTCTTATATTTAGTTATGAAAGCTCCTGAAGGCAAAGTCCAGAGGGCTAGTTCAGGCTCTGCCATTCACTGTTGACCTTAGTAAATCCCTTTTCCTCTCTGGAGCTAAGTTTCCCCACCTGCAAACCATGTGTGTGTGTGTGTGTGTGTGTGTGTGTGTGTGTGTGTGTGTGTGTCTGTGTTTTGACTCCAGCTGCAAACCGTGTGTGTGTGTGTGTGTGTGTGTGTGTTTTGACTCCAGCTGCAAACCGTGTGTGTGTGTTTTGACTTGTGTGTGTGTGTCTGTGTGTTTTGACTCCAGCAGCTAAAGCAATAGTTTTTGGCTTAGCACAAAGGAGACACTTAAAAAGAAAACAAAAAAAACGAACAAAAAAATAAAGGAGACACTTGGATAAACTTCAGGCTGTATGTAAGGCAATGAGCGCCCCGTCACCTCTAGTGCACTGTGCAGAACGCCAGAGCAGGAAGGAACCTCAAACAGCCAAGCCTCTCATTTGAAAGTGTGACAGACACAGAGTAACAGACCTAGGAGCTTATGATCCCCTGCCTGCCCATTGGAGGCCCAGTCCATCATGCCACCTACCTGGATGTGCAGAACCATCACCTACAGAGAGCCTGGGTGACAGACATGCCTAGGGTTAGCCATGGGCCTGCTCCCAACGAGCTGTGTGCCTTGGCAAAGCGTGGAGCTGCTGCCAGTGCCCCAGCCAATGGCCTCCACCAGTGACAGAGGGGAGTGGGTGGACGAACACCCCAGCCCCCACCCCCACTTTGCAGGGACACCTCTAGGCATACACGGTGCATGGTTTTCCAAAGCTCCTGGAAGGATCAGGCAGCAGCTGCCCAGCTGGCGCTGTTTGATAACACACCCTCTACTGCCTCCTGCCCTTCCCTGCCTCACTGCCCCACTCCCCAAGCAGGGCTTCCTGGGATCCCCTCCTAAATCAACTCATTGCACTTGAGTCCCTGTGTGGATTCAATGAGTTAATAAAGTTAAAGTACTCACAATGGCAGTATGCTTGTTTCATAAGTAAAAAAAGAGATAAAGAACCTTTACTTATATAAAACTCCACCCCCTCCCGTTCCAGCCTCCTCAGCAAATACAAATATTAGGTTTAAACAATCTTTGAGATGCACACAAACACATTACTCAGCGTGAGGTCCAGGTTGGCATGCAGGCGAACCAGGGCCCGCAGCAAACTGTCACTGCGTGGTAATCACTGTTTTTCATGTGCTGTTACCCCCGCTTGACGAAGCTCCCTCCACAGCCCAGATCCTGCTCCATGTCGGCCTAATGAAGCTGTTGAATGAATGGCACCTCTGGGCTAATCACCACGCTTCCAGGACCGGGATTTCCCATCAGTCCCCCAAAGCCTCCCAGTGCGTTCCCCGTTGCTTGGTTAGTTTCTAGGCTCAGCGTCCAGTCCAGTGACATGGCAGCAGCTAGGCCCGGGACCGGGCAAGACGTGGGCAACAGAGTGACCAGGTGGACAAACAGGCCTTGGGCGGCGTGACAGGGGCAGTACGCTGGAGAAGCGTGGACCCATCAAGTGGCCAAGAGCTCATCTACAAGCCAAGGTGCCTGGAGCCCCCGGGTCCCTGCAGGTGGCTCTGTGGGCCCCGCTCCCGCGCCTCCCCGCCCGCGGCATATGCTGAGCTCCGTCAGTGTTGAGAACAGGGTCCAGCCTCCGTAGCTCAGGGTCAGACATCCTCACTTCACACAGGCTTCTCCGAGTCTCTTGGCCACACCAGCCGGGCTGCCCTCGGGGTGGGGGTAGTGGCATTTCGCAGGCAGGGCTGAGCCACACACAGCAACGAGGGCACACACCTAGGACGCACTCATGCCTGTGGGCCCTGTGGAGAGCATGGCCACCATTTGGGGGGTCTGGCTTGAGCTCTGAGCATTGCTGGGCCAGGCTGGAAGAACAGGGGGGCCTTGCCCTCCTCTGAGACATCCAAGGGTGCCAGGGAGGCCGGAGGGAGGCTGGCCTCCAGTAGAACCCCACCTGACAGGGGGCTCCCCAGGGGCTCGGAGCTGTCTCCACAGTGGCAGCCACAGCAGCGGGGGACCACGCCGTGGGCCTCGCCTCGCTCCTCCTGGCTGTGACACTGCTTCAGGTGGCCGCACAGGTGGCAGGTGAGGGCTGAGTAGACTATGCCGCTGCCCAGGTCATCCCTAAGGGGGGCTGTGGCCTGCTCCAGGGCGAGCGGGTGCTTCTGGCTGGGGAGGAGCAAGTTTTGAGGGCTGGGAGGTGGCCCCATGTCCAGCCCAAAGGTGAACAGGGGGATAGGGGCAGGAACCCCAGGGCTGCCAGAAGTAAGGCCCTGGAAGGGCCTGTAGCACCCCTCCCCACTGCTGGCCTCGACCCCAGGTGGCCCTGGACACACGGCACTGCTGGCCAGCAGGCTGGAGAAGGCCTTGTACCCGGCTTCTCCGGAAGGGCTGCCCGCCTCGCCGCCCTGGGCGCAGCCCTGCCTCACCGCGTGCGCGAACTGCCGGTAGCCCCCGGGGGCCGACGCAGGGGCGGCCGCCCGGTGCTGGAAGATACTCTGCCGGAGCCCCTGCTCCCAGGTTTCTGGCTCAGGCTGGAGCACAGCAGGTGGCCCAGAGAGGACATTGGGGTCCCTGTCTCCCTGGTATTCGGCCAGCTGTGGGTCTGAGTCGAGCTCTCCCGGACCCGAGGGCGGGCGCAGCAAGCTGCTGAAGCTGCGGTACGAGGGGTTGTCGGTGATGACGGTGGCGGGCAGCTCTGCGACAGCCAGGCCGGCTGGGCTCTGCGTCCGAGTGGCTGGGGCGGGCTCTGGGTCAGAAGGCTGCTCCCCGCCTGCAAGTGAGGCCTCCTGAGGCGCCTCACCTGGTAACTCAGCACAAGGCATCTGAGCACTCACACCTGCTGATGGAGGAAGAAGGCAGGACTCCCCCGAGCCTGGCGGGCAGAAGCCCCCCTCTGCACCCCCGAAGAGGTCCAGGAGCAGGCTCTCTGTCAGCCGGGCCGCGATGCCCGCCCTGCTCTCCTGGAAGCCGCCCCCGCTGCTCTCAGGCGAGGGGCAGAAGCTCCCTCCATCTTCCTCCTCCTGCTCCTCCACCTCACTCTCCACCGGGGCCTCTAGCAGCTCCACACACGTCACCACGCTGATGCTCTCCGGCCAGAGGACCACGCTGCTGACCTCCACAGGGAACCATGCTGGTTGTCCAGGGCCCTGGGCAGGCCCGCTCCTGGCCACCTTGGAGGAATTGTCACCCCTTTCCATGCCAGGCTCCAGTAAGCAGGGCAGGAGCTTAGTCAGACAAGTCTTCCAATATCTGCAAAAGCAGTTTGGTCAGGGTTCAGTGTCTCCACTTGAAAAACTCCTATTCATCCCTCAAAACCCAGCTTGAAGCCACCCTGGACTGATGCCTACCTGTCGCAGACATGCCTCCTGGCTTTACAATCACTGCCTCTCAGTCTACCCCTCTCTGCCCTGGAAGCTCCTGGAAGGCAGGGCCCTGACTGCCTTTGGGATGTCTGGAACTCAGCACATAACCTAGGACCCACTACAAGCTCAGACTAGTGAATAAATCAAAGTTTTTGTCAGGGATGATGGTATTTAAAACACATATCAACACGCAGCATAAGGAATGCCCACTTAGGACGGCTGCCGGGTCCAGGGCTCCCCGCGTCCTGAAGTCCCTGCAGTGCCAGGTCTAAACTTTAGCTACTGCACCGTGGGAGGCCCAGAGGCCCTGAGGGAGGCACTAAGGAGGCTAATGTGCTGGTGGCATCCTCAGGGTTTAGGATAGTGGTGTTTGCCAACCAGTATGCAATTATGTCAGGACTTTATAACGGGCACCACTGCCTGGGTACTTGACTCTACAGCCTTGCTCAGGCCAGAGTGCACCCCCAAGGGGGCTCAGCATCTGCCTGACCACCCAGGGAAATTCAGGGGCCCAGCCAGCAGCCACCTTCCCAGACCACTCCTTCCCCTTCCACCCTTCAAAGGAACAGTGCTGAATGTCAAGGAAGAGAAGGCAGACATGGAGGGGTGAGGGACCTCGCTCTCAAGATGTGGCCCACTGTGCCAATTCCACCCCCTTGCAAATCCACACGGGCTATGACCGAAGTTCATATACATACGGGCACTTGGCTGGTTCCTGGTTCCCGAACCTATTCCCCCACAGTGGCACCTGAAACACAGAGACAGACAATGAACAGAGCGGAGAGGCCTCCCTCCAGCCTGGCCACGGCGAGCTCCGTGTTCGCTGTGGGAGGACTGTAGGCCCTGATGTCACCTGGGTCAGAGGTCAGATCAGGCCACTGTAGCTCCCGGACCTCAGTCCCTGGGAATGAGTGAGGCTGCCCTAATATTAAGTCGCTGTGGCTGAAGGTAAAAATGGCCACTGTCATCTGCAGCTCCTCCACCCCTTGGATCTGGCCTGGCCCTGTGACTTGCTTTGGGCAACAGAAAGTGGTGTAAGTGACACTGTGCCAACGGGCCAGCCTGCGGGAGGATGACACAGCTTAGTCACTCCATTGCCCAGGCGAGAGTCAGACAACTGCCGGACCTGTGCGTGAAGCCGCTGGGGATGAGCCAGCCCAGAGAGCTGCCCTGCCTGGCCCAGATCCCCCTCCCGACCCCACTGCTGAGCGACCTGCAGAAGCAAGAGCTACAGATATGGCTTGTTTCAACCAAGTTTCGGGATAATTTGCTGCACAGCAAAAGCTGACTGATACATGGATGACGCTGACACTGTGCAGGGCCCGGTGATACACACTTTACATGTACTGTCTCGGTGAATTCCAACCGTTATATAAACACTACACAACGCACACAAGAAAACCGAGGCTCAGAGAAGTTAAGCCACTCGCTCAAACCCAGTCCACTCTGCAGGTGAGTGGCAGAGCCAGGGTTCAAAGTCAGCACCACCAACTCCAGAGCCTGCCAGAGGGTCGCTGGAGACCTGAAGGACCTGCACCCGCCCCTCCTTCCTAGAGAACCCCAAAGAGCTCAGGCAAACCACACGTGGCCACCGCTCAGGGCTGGCCACTGGCTGGCCTCACGGTATTCCCGCTCCTTGCAGGTGAAGGTTTAGGAACGAGCATGTGATGCAACTCGGGCCAATGAGAAATGAGGGGATTTGCTGGCGCTTTGGCGGCAGTTTCCTGCTTGTAAGAGGAACACACAGGAGCTGAGTCCCCTCTCCCTGGCCTCTTGGCCTCCTGCCCGGGTGCAGGTACCTCCCCAGGAGATGACATGCCGATGACCACAGGGGCCATCTCCTCCCAAGGGAGGGAACCCACCCAAGGCTGAAAAGTGGCTCTGAAAGCCGAGGCGGTGGCGGGGGGGGGGGGCAGCCTCTGGGCCCCCGATGGCCACACTGGGCTGCAGAAGCAACCTGCGCTGGGACCTTCCTGACGGCTCAGGTGCTAATCCAAAAGCCAGTGATATCTTTAACACCCCAGACACCTAAATCCTAGGTCCTGCTAGGAGCAGTCCACAGCATCGGACCAGCCACTCTCCTACCTGAGCCTCCCGGATGACAACAGCTATGAGGGGGCTGCGGGCCGGGTTGGGGATTTGGTCCCACCATCCTTTCTTAATCCTGAAAAAGAAAAGTGAAACGCGTTGGTCTCTCCTCCCATAAAAATGATCACATAGCCACTTCTTCCTAGGGGTCAGGACCATGTTGACTGGTTTTGGATGTCTCACCCTAAGCCCATGGGACAGGTCCTACTGCCACCCCCATCCACAGATGAGCAGACCGAGGCTCACAGGACTGAAAGGACAGCTTGCAGCAGAAGAGCCGGTTTGTGCCCTAGCATTCTGCTCCCAACTCGCCGCCTCTGTCCCAGTGGGAACAAGCCCAGGAAAGCAGGAGGGACTCAAGCTGCAGAGAATTCGGGGTGTGCCCATCAGCAGTCCCCCACAGAGCAGCTGAGAGCCAGGCCAGGGGAGGCCTGAGAAGCCGAGGAGACCCTGGGAGAAATAGGTTCCTTCCCTCCCCTGGTTGGCCTGGAGCCATGGAGTGTCAGCTCTGAGGGAAGGTCCTCAGATTGCCCTGGACCAAACTCTGCTGACTCCACTCAGTCAGTCAACATGCCGTACTGAGCACCTACTATGTACCATTCACCATGCCAGGCCTCGGGGACACAACAGTGAACAAGACAGACAAAAGCCCCGCCCTCTCGTAGCTGAACTTCTAGAAGAGGAGACAGACAGAAATAACTATAGGACATTAATTACGGCATCAAGTGCCATGAATGAAAATGAAAAAGATAAAGGAATAGAGAGGAATGGAGGGTGTGATCCAGGAAGGCCTCCCTGAGGAGGTGGCCTCTGAGTGGCAACTGAAAGTGGAAGAGGAGTGAGTCATGGCGATGCTAGGGGAAAGGGCTTTCCAGATAGGGGCACAGCAAGTGTAAAGGTTTGGAGGGAACTTGCTTGGTGCATTCAAAGAACAGCAAGAAGGCTGGAGTGCTGGACAGTGAGTGGGGCTGGGAGGATAGACGATGGGGAAACTGAGGCTCAGAGAAGGGGAAAAGACCAGCCCACAGTGGCTAGGAAGTGTCAGTGACAAGACACGGAGAGGAAAGCTTGCAACTCCTGCACACTTGCTGTGTGCCCAGCAGAGTGCGGGACACTGGCTCAATCCTCGGCCATCACTAATCCTCACATGGTAAGGCAGGGCTCGCTAGTCCCATTTCAGAGATGGGAGGACTGAGGCTCTGAGACACCATGTTTCCTGAAAACCAGGCTCCTTCTACCTCCACCCCACTGTGATCCAAGGCTCTCTTAGACTCTTAGGACTGACAAAATATGTTCTGGCTCTCTCTCAGCCTACAAAGGAGGAGCCAGTCACACAGCTACCAGCGCCAGGGCCAGATGCCGCCTGTCAGGGCAATCGGCTAGAATTCCTCTGTCTATTGTCACCTGCCCCCAACTGTCTGGACCATAGCCCAGGCATGATCCACCTCCCTTTCCCAAGGTAAGGCCCTTCCCAGCCCCACCCTGGCCAGCTCCTTCCCCCAGGCAGGCCTCAGTTCCAATATTCCCCCCCCCACCCTCCCCACCACAGCGCCTGAGACATCTGTGTCCTGCGCCCGGTTTATTTCCTTCAGCGATTGGGTTGCTGCGGAAAACCCCATGGCTATTCGTAGGCCTGACATCGGTCTCCCACAGGAGCACAGAGTCCTGTGAGTTTTGTTTCAGCTGTTGCCTCAGTAGCCGCTCAATAAACATTTATGGTTGAATGAGGACTGCAAGCTGACAGATGAGAGGAGGGACTCCTGCCCGCTCCCCACCGCAGGGGGCTGGCCCAGGACTCACTTGAGGATGCTGAAGTAGCAGGACAGGCAGACGACCATGATGACAATGCAGGAGATGCCGACAGCAAGTGGGAGGTGCTGCTCCCAGGGCTGCTCATAGTCTGGAAGTGGGAGGGAAGCCGTGAGCCCACATTGTGCTAAGTACAGCCTGGTCTCCATTTCCCCGGGCTGGAGACCGGAGCCTCAGGACAGTGGCTCCCAGATCCCCCACGATCGGGCCACCCACAAGCCCTCCCGCCTCAGCCCCTGCTGCCCTTCCCTTGCACCCTGAGCCCTTGCCACACCAGCCCCCTTGCTGCCCTCTGCTCCTCCATGCTCAGTGCCAGCTCAGGATCTTGAACTTGCTGCTCTTTCCTGAAGCACAGAGGTCAAGGGCAGTGACTCTGGCCCTGGACCACCTGAGTTCAAAGCCTGGCTCTGTTGTATCCTCACCGGTGACCCCAGACACATCCCTCACACTCTCAGTGCCTCGGCTTCCTCACCGGTACAACGGGGTTAACAATAGTACTCATCTCACAGGGAGTTGTGAGGGTCACGCGACTTACTACCCACTGCACTCAGAACAGTGCCTGCACGCCCATAGCTGCTATCACCTTCACACAGCGGGCTCCTCCTCCTCATTCACTTCACCCTCGCCAGCCCCAAAAACTCCCTCAGCCCTCTCTACCGTTGCCCCTCTCATCACTCCATCCCCTTTCCCTGCTTTACTGTCTTCCAGACCTACTGCCATCTGGGTCTGGGTTGATCTGATTTCCTCTTTTCTATATGTTTACTTTCTGTCTCTCCCTCCTCCAAGTGCAGCTCCAGAAGGGCAGGATTTCTGTCTGTTTTGTTCCCTGAGCTGCTGTATGAACCTGGGAAGGTCCCCATGTAAGACTTCATTTTATGTGAGATAATTCAACATTTCTATTGCAAAGCCTAATGATAAAGTTGCAAAGAGTTGCTTTGGGGATGCAGCTACAAGTGAGGGCTACATTTCCCAGAATCCCTTGCAGCTACATGTGACCACGTGGCCAGTTTCACCAACAGAACTTGAGAAGGAATGATGTGTCACTTCAGGCTAAGGCTTTTTAAAAAACATATATGTTTTAATTGATCTTAGAAGGAGAGGAAGGGAGAGAAAAAAAGAGACAGAAATATTGATGAGAGAGAAACATTGATCAATTGGCCACCTCCTGCACGCCCCCCACTGGGGATTGAGCCCGCAACCCGAGCTTGTGCCCAGGTCAGGAATCGAACCAGTGACCTCCCGGTGCACGGTACAATGTTCAACCAGCCAGGCCAGGCTAAGGCTTTTAAGAAGCAGGTGTGGTCTCCCTGCTCTCCTTCCCCTTTTGGTTGGGTGCAGACAATGGCAGGGCCCTTAGAGATCCTTAACTTGGGGTCCACAGACCTCCAACAGGTTGCAGACAGAATTCAGAGGTCTGGGACTTGGGTGGGAAAGAAATGACATCTTTATTTTCATTCACTTCTGACACCTGGCATTTCCTCCCATTAGGAATGGAGGGAGCAAACATGGCGAGAGCATCAGCAGTCACTCAGCTGCCAACAGACCTCACAGCTGTCCTCCTACCACACTGCAGCTGCCAGACACAAAACGTCACTTATCTCATCCGCTTTCCAATGACAGTATTGATGAGAACTGCCCTCGTTCCTGTTTCTAATGTGTTAAAAGAGAAGCATATATTCCCAGATCACAAACATATTTATTTTATAATTGCATTTCAGTAAAACTAGTTTGCCCTGTAACCCTCTGTACTTTATTTATACCTTTAAAAACATTATTCTGAATGGGTCCTCGGGCCTCCCTGACTGCCAAAGGGTCCATGACACACAAGGTTAATCATCTCTGTCCTGGAGAGAGATGGAGCCACGGGAGGAAGACCACCCACAGACCAGCATGTTGGACTGTCACACAAATAGAAGCACATTTCCACATGTGAAAGCTCGGACCTCGTGGGCACCTGTTACTGCAGCCTCGCCTGCCCGCCTGGGCCAGTGCGCCATGTCAGTCGTTCCTCTGTTACCTGCCGTGGAGGTGTCCTAGGACGGAAACCCGGATGCCCGGCCAGGGCCAGTGTCTGGGCACAGCGTGAAGCGGGGGGAGGATTCTAACTGCTCAGACTCACCACGGATACTCACCATGAAGCCACTTTACGTGGGGGCTCCACTCGCTCCACATGCTGTTGTAGTTTGGAGCCCAGGCCCGCACCCGCGCACTGTAGCGGGCCCCAGGCTTCAGGGTGCTGGCTGGGAAGCGGAGGGTGGGCTCCTTGTAGGTCACGTTACAGACTAGGAACTGGGGGAGGAAAGGAAGACATTACTGCACAGCTGGGGGCGGGGGGTACCACTCCCACTCGGGCTGCTGTCCTGGGCTGACCCCACAGTGTGTAAGAGCCACCAGCCTGGTATTTGGTCATTCCTCCAACTCAGGCATTGTTTGGCACCTCCAAAGCTGTGACCGGACTCGAGTGAGATGGGTCAGAAAGCCGGCCCCACCCTACCCCCACTGACCAGCCCTATGACATGACTGAGGTGAGTCGGAACCTTTCTGAGCTTTAGTTTCCTCATCTGAAGTTCAGGGCAAGGGTCCCTGCTGTCACTTTCGGGCTGTGCGACCTTAGGTTAGTGACAAAACCTCTCTGGACCTCAATGTCCTCTTCTGCAATGAGGGTAAAAGTGCCTGCCTCCCAGGGTGGCTGTGAGGATTAAATGGGCTGATGCAGGGAAGCGCTTAGGACAGGGCCTGGCACACAGAGAGCGTGATGATCTTTCCGAAGCACAGAGACCCCGTGCCCCTCGCTCCCTCATGGGCTCTCTAGACCCTCATGTCCAGCCCAGTCACATGGCCCCGAACCTCAGCCCCGCCCACCCAGCTAAGGCACATGGCCCCAATCTCAGCCCCGCCCACCCGGCCCAGGCAACATGGCCCTGATCTCAGCCCCGCCCACCCAGCCCCCACTGGGAAGACTTCCAGGATCTGTAGCTGAGTGGACAAGGTAAGATGACAATTAGTAGGTGTTGTCTGCTGCCTATTGTGTTAAAAAAAAATGGTGTCAGACAAACTGAGGGCTCCAGGACGCCCCCCTGTATCTAGCCCTTGTGCGGTCCCTCCTCTTGAGTGTGGGCAGGACTGTGACTTGTTTCTCACCGACAGAACATGCAAGGGTGATGGGTGTGTGGGACCGCACACATGTGATTACATCATGTGAGACCGTCATTCCGACTCCCCGGGACGCCCTCTCTCCCCCTGGCTGGCTGGGCGAAGGCCACGAGGGAAGAAGGGAGGGTGGCCTCCTGCCAAGGGCCGCAAGGACCTGAGGCTCTCAGCCCAACAGCCCATGGATGCTGCCAACCTCACAAGAGCCCGGGAGCCATCCTTCCCTGTGAGCCTCAGGGGACACCGCAGCCCTGGCCACTTCGTGGTTGCTGCCGGGGACGCAGCGAGGCCGTGCCCAGACGCCTGACCCCCAGAAACGACGCGGCAGCGGATGTGTGCTGTTTAAAGCAGCTGTGTGTGGTGGCGTTAGGTGCGGCCACGGAAGGCTGAATGAACATCACACTTGCTTGCACAGACGTAAACTCTGGAAGGACACACCTCAGGCCTCTGCCGGCTCCAGCGGCCTCCCTTCCCTCCTCGCTTGAGGCAGAGCTGAGGGGGGGGGTTGGCGGGGGAGGGCAACCTCTGAGAAGAGGAACTGGAGGTTGAGGTTGGAAGAGAAACACATTTCCATCCTAAGTCCTTTTCTACCATTTACATTTTTTACATCATGTAAATATTACCTTTTTTTAAAACTTTAAAAAATAAGAAGAAATAAAATCTGTGTTCAAGATAAATTCTGCCGGCAAGTGGGTGGCTTGAACCCTGTGCCTGGGGCTCCTCTCCCTCCTCCTCTGGCCGTTGCAGCCCCTTCCTGGCTGGCCGCTGGCAGCTCGGCTTGGAGGCTGGGAGCAAGTTGGGGGAAATGTCTTGTGTGAAGTGAGCTGAGGGAGGCTGCACAACAGGAGGCAAAACCTCAGCAGGTTCTGGAGAAACAGGGGAAGCGGAGCTCTCCGGGGGAGCAAGGCGGGGCAGGAGCTGTGGGAGACGGGGCTGGGACAGGACTACGCTGTCTTCCTTTCTTTCTAGACATGAGATGTTTGAGCTGGAAGCAGCATCTGGATCTGGTTCAGCAAAGGAATCGGACACCCTGGAGAGAGCGGGGATTGGGAAATGTGTCCTGGGAAACAAGGGAGCCGGAGCCTGCGAGGGACTGCCTCTGGCGGGCTCGTGTTTAACAAAAAGGCCGCAGTCGGGGAGACCGCGTCTGAGAGGACGATCCTGGGCAGGGGCAGAGCTCGGCTCTGGAGTTGAAGTCCTGGCCTCGAAGCCCAGCTCGGCCTCCAGTTGAGACGTGGGAAGGGGTGTCTCAGCAGCCTCTGCCCCACCAACCAGAAGCTGGACCTGACTTCTGAGGCCTGGGGCAGCCCTGAGCCCCTACGTGCCCATGAGCCCCAGCCCAGGCACATGGACCAACTCTGTCCACTGCCAGAGCCCGGCCAGGCCCCATTTCCTGTCCCCAGTCTCCTTTGGGGAGCCACCCCTCCTTCCCCTCCCACCCCGCTCCGGCTCATTCCCAGCCCATCTGGCCTGGGTGAGGCTGACCCCTCCTGCAGCTCCAGAGGTGGGCATATGACTCCCCCTGGCCTATTGGAGCACAGCCAGCACTCTCTCTCCCGCCCACAGCCTGTGATGGATCGAGATTGGCCAATGGCCCAAGCCAGGCAAGTGAGCATCAAACTGTCCTGGGATGTTTACTGAGAATCACCTGGACACAAGAGCATTGCCTACAGTGGCTTTGGGACCTAGACCTGGAGCTGCTCGCCAGCACGTCGGCCACATGAGGGAAGAGCCTGTCTGAAAATGGAGCCAACACGGAAGCAAGCAGGGCCGAGCAACGGAGAGATTCCTGGGACCTGGATCCAGCCATGATAAGCAAGTAAGTAAATGTCTTTGGACACTTATCTCCCCACGCCCCCACCCCCACCCCCACCCCCCGCTGACTATACCCTGACCAGGCACAGCACCTGGGAGGACTGATGGACAAAGCCCCGCCTCTCCGACCAGCTCTGAGCCTCGCAGTGTGTGCTCCCCATTCCTGCCCCTATGGCCCCACGGCCAAGGAGGAACCACGCCTGAGATGGAAATCAGCATCACCAGCTCCCGTGTGCCAGGAAGAGAGGCAGCAGAAGCTAACGTGGGAGCTTTGTATGTCTGGGCCCAGATCACGGGGCATGGCTCAACGCAGGCCTCGACACTCTGGTGGAGGGTTACAGGCCGGGCATGGGGGGCAGGGGGAAGACGGGGGTTTCCAAGGCCGTGGCACTCGGGAGAAAAGGAGGAGGATGTTTATAACATCCTTCATGCTGGGCATGGGAGCTTAGCTGTGTCACCCACTTCATGCTCTCATAGCCTTGTGGGTGGTCCTCTTATCCCCATGTTACAGATGAGCAGACGGAGGCACAAGGAGGGTAAGTGGCAAGCTGGAGATCATGCAGCGGCAAGCAGCAGGGCAGGTACTGGAACCCAGTTCTGGGGGACGCCACCCCCACCTGCAACTAAAATAGTGGCCCCGCTGTCCTGTGTCCTTGCATCTGGCCGCTAGTATCTACCTGATAGGCCAGCACTGCCTACACAAGCGTCCATGGCTCATCTAGAAAGGAACCGGCTCTGCTGGGCCTAGAAGGCAAGTATCAGCCGCCACGAGTGTCACAAGAAAGTCACCGCAGTGAGATCCAGCGACGGCTCTAAATAATAGCTGGATTGTGTCCTGGGGGAGGCTCTGAGCCACGCCTCCTCCTGTGGTGGGAAGGATTACTAAAATGGTCAGCTTCGCTGAGATGCCTGCCTTGACCAATCAGGATCGGGATAGAGACGATGCTGAGTGAGGGTCTCGTGGTGGGACTTGGTCATTTGAGAGTGTTCCCGAAATCTCAGTGTCCCTCCCGGCCCCTGGGACACACAGCTGTGCCCAGAGCCTCCTTTACAGGGAGGAGCAGGGCCCACAAATCACATCCCTTCTCTGCACACCTGGCGCCAGGCGAGGGGTGGAGGGACAGAAGCCGGGATTCTAGGTCCCAGGGCTGCTGAGCGACCAGGCTCCTGTCTGTCTCCCACCCTGGGGCGGGGTCTCTGCTCCCCAAGTCCCAGAAGGTGGTGCAGAACCCCCACAGTGCCCACTCACCTCTGTGGGGTCGTCTTCATTTGAAATGTTGACCAGGTAGTAGAGCTTGGAGTGCAGGCTACCGCTGGGAGGGTACGGGTTGCTCCAGGTCAGCTGCCACATGTGGGAGTTGGTGGCGTGAACCGTGAGGTTCCCGGGGGCCCTGGGTTTCACTGGGGAGAAGGGAGGCCTGGTGAGGGCTTGTGGGCCCTCGGAACCCAGGCCATTGAGGTTTTTAGTCAACACCACCTCCGCATACATTTGTAGGCACCACGTGGATCCACAGTCATAACAGTTACAATCCTAGCACTCACTCTAGCGTTGCTCCACTTCTACCTGGAGCCGCAGGGAACCCAACACGTGTACACCAAATAACCCAAACTTCGGCGTTTGCACTTCCGTCCTTCACACTTCTAGCCACATCTGTGAGCTATATTATGTACTATGTATTTTTCTTTATTTTGATTCATGTGTTTAAACTTAGGCTCTTTTTAAGCAATAGTATCAATGAGATCACAAGTATATAATATGCATTAAAATCATGCCCTAGCCAGTTTGGCTCAGTGGATAGAGAGTTGGCCTGAGGAGGGACCAACTCAGGTCAAGGGCATATTATATACTTGTGATCTCATTGATACGATTCCTCAGTTAGAGGCTCCTACCCAGTCCAGGCCCTGATCGGGGCTCATGCAGGAGGCAATCAATCGATGTGTTTCTCTCACATCAATGTTTCTCTCTGTCTTTCCCTTTCTCTTCCACTATCTCTAAAAATCAATGAAAATAAATATCCTTGGGCAGGGATTTAAAAAAATCAACAAACACGTTCATGGGTTTGTTCATGGGTCAATTTAAATAACCCTGGGCCACCAGCGGGATGAGCTGGCCCTTCAGGAACGCTGGTGGAGTGGTGGAGGCTGCGAGACCCTGCCTCTCCTGCTCAGTAGCTGTGTGACCTTAGGCAGGTTACTTGCCTTCTCCGCACTATAGTTTCTTCAACTGCAAAATGGGGATAAGAACTCTCTTCTGGAAACTGAGGCTCAGAGAGGTAATGTGACTTGCCCAAGGTCACACAGCAATAAATGGTGTTTTTGTGGGGTTTTTAAAATCTTTATTGTTGAAAGTATTACGTATGTTCCCATTTTTCCTCATTGACCCCATCTAGCCCACCCCTGCCTCCTGCCCCAGGCCTCCACCACCCTACTGTCTGTGTCCAGGGGTTATGCATATATGCATACAAGTTCTTTCATTGATCTCTTCCCACCCTCCCTCCCACCCACCCCTGCCTTCCAAGACTCGACAGTTTCCCATGCTTCTATGTCTCTGGATCTACATATTTTTTCCATTTATTTCATGCCATTATTTTTTTTTCACTTATTAGATTTATTTTTTTAAACCTTTATTGTTGAAAGGATAATATTTTTTCTCCCACTGACCCCTTATAACCCTCCCCTTTCTCCCCCAACCTCCACAACCCTATTGTCTGTGTCCATGGGTTATGCAAACATGCATACAAGTTCTTTGGTTTATTTCTTCCCACCCACCCACCCACCTTCCCCCATCTTCCATCTGAGGTTCCAAACTCTGCTCCATGCTTCTGTGTCTCCGGATCTATTTTGTTCGTCAGTTTATTTTGTTCATTAGACTTCACATAAGAGTGGATCATGTGACACTTGTCTTTCTCTGACTAGCTTATTTCGCTTAGCACAATACTCTCCAGGTCCCTCCATGCTATCTCACAGGAAAAGCAATCCTTCTTTTTTACTGCTGCATAGTATTCCATGGTGTAAATATCCCACCGCTTTTTTATCTACTCATCTACTGATGGGCACTTGGGCTGTTTCCAGATCTTAGCTATTGTAAGTTGTGTTTTTATTGATTTCAGAGAGGAAGGGAGAGGGAGAGAGAGATAGGAACGTCAATTATGAGAAAGTGTCATCAAATGGTTGCCTCCTGCATGTCCCACACTGGGGATTGAGTCCGCAACCTAGGCATGTGCCCTGGCTGGAATCAAACCATGACCTCCTGGTTCATAGGTTGATGCTCAACCACTGAGCTATGCCAGCTGGGCTATATGTTCTTTCTGATTGGTGTTTCAGGTTTCTTAGAATATATTACTAGAACTGGGATCACTGGGTCAAATGGCAGTTCCATTTTTAATTTTTTGAGGAGACGCCACACTGATCTCCGTAGGAGCTGCACCAGTCTGCATTCCCACCAGCAGTGCACTAGGGTTCCTGTTTCTCCACATCCTCTCCAGCACTTACTGTTTGTTGATTTGTTGATGACTGCCATTCTGACAGGTGTGAGATGGTATCGCATTGTCGTTTTGATTTGCATCTCTTGGATACTTAGTGACTTTGAGCATGTTTTCATATGTTTCTTGGCCTTCCTTCTGTCTTCTTTCAAAAATATTCTATTTAGGTCCGTTGCCCATTTTTTTATTGGATCATTTATCTCCCTTTTATTAAGTTATATAAGTTCCCTGTAGATGCTGGAGATTAAACCTTTATCAGTGATAACATTTGCAAACATGTTCTCCTATACAGTGGGCTCTCTTGTTGTTTTGTTGATGGTTTCTTTTGCTGTGAGAAAGCTTTTTATTTTGATATAGTCCCATTTGTTTATTTTCTCTTTAGCTTCCATTGCCCTAGGAGCGGTATCAGTGAAGAAATCACTTCAGCATGTCTGAGATTTCTCTGCCTGTGGATTCCTCTAGTATTTTTATGGTTTCCCGTCTTATGTTTAAGTCCTGTATCCATTTTGAGTTTATTTTTGTGTATGGTGTAAGTTGGTGGTCTAGTTTCATATTTTTGCATGTATCTGTCCAATTTTCCCAACACCATTTATTGAAGAGACTGTCTTGACTCCGTGGTATGTTCATGCCTCCTTTGTCAAATATTAATTGAGCATAGTGGTTTGGGTCGATATCTGGATTCTCTATTCTATTCCATTGGTCTATATGTCTGTTCTTATGCCAGTACCAGGCTGTTTGAGAACAGTGGCTTTGTAATACAGCTTGAAATCTGGTATTGAGATCCCACCTACTTTGTTCTTCTTTCTCAGGATTGCTGTGGCTATTCGGGGTCTTTTTTTATTCCAGATGAATTTTTGGAGAGTTCTTTCTAGGTCTGTGAAATATGCCGTTGGTATTTTAATGGGGAGTGCACTGAATCTATAGATTGCTTTGGATAATATGGACATTTTAATGATGTAGATTCTACCAATCCATGAACATGGTATGTTCTTCCATCTGTTAATGTTTTTCTCTATCTCTTTTTTCAGTGTCCTGTAGTTTTCCGTGTATAGGTCTTTTACCTCCTTAGTTAAGTTTATTCCTAGGTATCTTCATTTTTTTGGTGCGATGGTAAATGGGGTTGCATTTTTAGTCTCTCTTTCTGTAAGTTTGCTATTGGTGTATAGAAATGCCATAGATTTCTTGGCGTTAATTTTGTATCCTGCTACATTGCCGAATTCATTTATTAAGTCTATTAGTTTTTTGATGGAGTCTTTCGGGTTTTTTATGTACAAGATCATGTCATCTGCGAATAAGGACAGTTTTACTTCTTTTCCAATTTGGATGCCTTCTATTTCTTCTTCTTGTCTAATTGCAATGGCTAATACTTCCAGTACTATGTTGAACAGGAGTGGTGAGAGTGGGCATCCCTGTCTTGTTCCTGTTCTTAGGGGAAATGGTTTTAGTTTTTGCCCATTGAGTATGATGTTAGCTGTGGGTTTATCCTATATGGCTTTTATTATGTTGAGGTATGATCCTTCTATTCCCACCTTGTTGAGAGTTTTTATCAAGAAAGGGTGTTGGATTTTGTCAAATGCTTTTTCTGCATCAATTGATATGACTATGTGATTTTTATCTCTCAATTTGTTTATGTGATGTATCACATTTATTGACTTGCGGATATTGTACCATCCTTGCATTCCTGGGATAAATCCTACTTGGTCATGGTGTATGATCTTTCTGATGTAGTGCTGGATCCAATTTGCTAGAATTTTGTTGAGGATTTTGGCATCTATGTGCATGAGGGATATTGGCCTGTAATTCTCTTTCATTGTGTTGTCTTTATGTGGTTTTGGTATTAGGCTGATGTTGGCTACATAGAAGGAGCTTGGAAGTGTTCCTTCCTCTTGAATTTTTTGGAATAGTCTGAGGAGGATAGGTTCTAGTTCTTCCTTGAATGTTTGGTAAAACTCCCCTGTGAATCTGTCTGGCCCCGGGCTTTTGTTTGCCAGAAGCTTTTTGATGACTGCTTCAATTTCTTCCATAGTTATTGGCCTATTGAGATGTTTAGATTCATAATGATTGAGTTTTGTAAGGTTATATTTTTCTAGGAATATGTCCATTTCCTCCAGGTTGTCCAGTTTGTTGGAATAGAGTTGTTCATAGTATTTTTAAACAATTCTTTGTATTTCAGTGGGGTCTGTGGTTATTTCACCTATTTCATTTCTGATTTTGTTTATTTGGGTCCTCTCTCTTTGCTTCTTGGTGAGCCTGGCTAGAGGTTCATCAATCTTGTTTATCCTTTCAAAGAACCAGCTCTTGGTTTTGCTGATCTTTTGTATTGTCTTTTTTTGTCTCAATGTCATTTATCTCTGCTCTGATCTTTATTATTTCCTTCCTTCTGCTTACACTGGGCTTTTCTTGTTGCTCTCTTTCTAACTCTTTGAGTTGTAGGGTTAGGTAATTTATTACCATTGTTTCTTGTTTTTTGTAGTACACTTGTAGAGCTATGAACTTCCCTCTCAGGACTGCTTTCGCAGTGTCCCATAGATTTTAGATTGTTGTGTTTTCATTGTCATTTGTTGCCATGATGTTTTTTATTCTTTGATCTCTCTGGTAACCCAGTGATTGTTTAATAACATGATGTTCAGTCTCCATGTGTTTGATTTTTTTGGATTGTTTTTATTGTAGTTGATTTCCAGTTTTATGCCACTGTGACCTGAGAAGATGCTTGATATGATTTCTGTCTTCTTGAATTTGAAGAGACTTTGCCTATGACCCAACATATGGCCTATTTTTTAAAATGAATCATGTGCACGTGAGAAGAATGTATATTCTGTGGCTTTGGGGCGAAATGTTCTGAAGATGTCAATTAATTCCATCTGGTCTAGTGAGTCATTTAGGATTGATGTTTCTTTGCTGATTTTTTTGTTTAGAGGATTTGTCCAATGGTGATAGTGGGGTATTAAAGTCTCCTACTATGATTGTATTGCTGTCAATCTTTCCCTTGATATCCTCCAGGAGTTGTTTTTTTTTATGTATTTGGGTGCTCCTGTATTGGTTGCATATATGTTTACCAGAGTAATTTCTTCTTGTTGAATTGCTCCCTTTAGTATTATGAAGTGACCTTCCTTATCTCTTGTTATGTCCTTCACTTTGAGATCTAATTTGTCAGATATAAGTATTGCTACCCCAGCTTTTTTTTCATTTCCATTCGCCTGAAAAACCTTTTCCTATCCCTTCACCCTCAGTCTGTGTGCATCTTTTTTTCTGAGGTGTGTTTCTTGTAGACAGCAGATATATGGGTTGTGTTTTCTTATCCAATCCATTACCCTATGTCTTTTGATTGGGGCATTTAATCCATTTACATTTAAAGTTGTTATTGATAGGTACTTATTTGTTGCCATTTTTATTCTTTACTTCTGTGTTCCTTCTTTGCTTCTTCTTCTTCTTCTTTTTTTTTTTTTTTTTTTTTTTTTACAGCAGACCCTTTAGCATTTCTTGCATTGCTGGTTTGGTGGTAATAAATTCCCATAGTCCTTTTATGTCTGTGAAGCTCCTGATTTCACCTTCAATTTTGATTGATAGCCTTGCTGGGTGCAGTATTCTTGGATTCAGACCCTTCCTTTGCATAACTTTGTATATTTCATTCCATTCCCTTCTGGCCTGATGAGTTTCTGTTGAGAAATCAGTCGTTAGTCTGATGAGGGTTCCTTTGTAGGTAACTTTCTGATTCTCTCTGGCCGCTTTTAAGATTCTTACTTTGTCATTGGTGTTTGCCAATTTAATTATAATGTGCTTTAGCATCAGTCTTTTTGGGTTCATTTTGCTTGGGACTCTGAGCTTCTTGGATTTGTGTGGGTTTTTTCTTCCCTATATCAAGGAAGTTTTCTGTCATCATTTCTTCAAACAGATTTTCTATTCCTTGCTCAGTTTCCTCTCCTTCTGGAACCCCTATTATGTAGATGTTGTTTTGTTTTGTATTGTCCCTAAGTTCCCTTAGGCTCTCCTCCTGTTTTTAAATATTTTTTTTCTAGAAGCTGCTCTACTTGGGTATTTTTTCCTACCTTGTCTTCTAGCTCACTGATGCGGTCCTCTGCTTCTTCTAGTCTAATCTTGATGCTTTCTATTGAGTTCTTTACAGCAGCAATGTCATTTTTCATTTCTTCTTAATTCTTCTTCATTTCCTCTTGGTTCTTACACATATTGTCCAATTTGTATTCCATTCTTTTCAGCCACCTTATGACCATTTCTCTGAATTCTTTCTCTTACAGGTTGCTTGCCTCCATTTCGTTTACTTCCTTTTCTGGTGATGCCTGCTTTTCTTTCATATGTGGACTGTTTCTTTGTCTCCCCATGGTCTCTCTTCTTCCAGTGTCTGGTTATGTGCTTCTCTCTCTCCTGTGTTGATTTAAAGGCACAAAATACAACACAACCAGGTACAACGCACAAGGCACTGAACAGAAATGTATTCACGATATTAATAACCCCAAATAAAGGTGACCACCAGAGAAAGGCAAATTAGAGGATAGGAGAGAAAGAAGAGGAGAAAAAAAAAAAGAAAGGAGTGCAAAATGAAATTGGGAAAAGGAAAAAAGAAAGAGAATAAGAAAGAAGAGGGGAACAAACTATATATATGGGGAGAAAACTCCAATAGAACAGCCACTAATCCCAACAAATGCCAGCAACAAGTACCTGGAGATGAATAAAAACTACAAACAACAACTAATATCAAGCAAGGCGAGGGAAAACAGAAGTAAAAAGCAAAAAAAAAAAAAAAAAAAAAAAAAAAGAATAAGTAAAACAATCTCACAAACAAGCATAAAAAATTGATATAATCAATAATCAAGCAAACAACAACAAAAGCCCAGAGAGAAAAACAATTTTTTTGGATAGTGAAGACAGAGAAGAGAGAGGTGTGTATAGACTTGGAGCAGGGGATGGGAAATTAGATATGTAAGTAGGGTGAAATTTTAACAGGGGATAAAAAGAAAGAATAGGGAAAATCTAAAGCAGGAAAAGGGTAAGAGAAACAGGACAACAAAAGAGGAAAAGTTAGGAAGAGAGTGATGGCATAAAGGTAAAGTTGAGATAGAGTAAAATGATGCTAAAGGAATGATGAAAATAGAATGTAGAACACTAATCCCAAAGTAAAATAAAGAGAAAATAAAATGAAACTTAAAAAAAAAAAAAGTAAAATAGTAGTAGTAATAATACTGATTGAAAATAAAAATGTAATAATTAAAAAGGTAAAATTCAGTGAGGAAAAAAGAAAAATATAGTTTCTTAAGTAAAAGATGAAAAAAATAAAAATGTGCAGTAGTGAAGGTCATTCACTTCCTCTACTGTTCTGTTTGGCACGCCTGTTTCCTAGTCAGGACAGTATTTCAGTTCCCTGCATTCCACTGCTCCTCAGTGTTGTAAGCCAGTCCTGATTTTTAAGCAGGACTGTGTGTCTTAATTTCTTGTATTCCTTTGTGTTCACACAAGAGTCAATTTGTGATTCAACCCCTGGGTGGCAGTGTTTCTGGATTGATCTCCAAGACTATAGGACCTCTCTAGCCAGTGCTTAGATCCTGCTTTCCCCATGGCACTCAATACCGGTTTGTGGGAGTGGGTTGCCCCAGAGCTGGTTCTCTGATGGTTATTCCCCACTCTGATCCTCAAGTTCCAGAAAAACAACTTTCCCCTGCAGTCTCTTAGGGTGTCCCCAATTGGGTTATCCTATGTATTGGGCTTAGTAATCAGAAGCAAGGATTTAAAGAGGAAAAAGAAAAAAGAAAAAAAAAGATCCAGCATAAGTGTGCGAACTCCGGGGCTGCACGCAAGTCTGTGCAGTCTTCCCCTCCCCCCCCCCACCCTTGGGTCTAAGCAGCTGGCACACTTTCAAAAATTTTAGGCTGTCCTTTTGCATCAGATCAAAATGGGTTGCTTTTTTCCCTTCTGTTAGCAGCTCTGAGGACCCCATTCCACATTCACGGATCACGCCAGCACCAACAGCCACGGATTTTTCTAGACGCAGACTTCCCCTGGTTCTCCAGCTCCCACAGTGCACGTGTTTCTCTGTCCCGCCAGGACCAGAGACCTCACCTTATCCCAGGCGAAATCTGACCTTTCCATGGAGGAGTGTAGAGCTCCTCTAAATCCGCGTGTTTGCGCCAATTGGGGACTGGTGTTCTGGGGTTCACAGCTTTTCAGTGGGTGCTGTAGTTGTAGATTTTCAGGCTTCTGATAACATCCACTTTCCCCTTCAAGATGGCACGGTCTCCGCATCCAATCCAGGGGCTCCAGGAGAAAATCCAGCAGCAGTGGGGGCTACCCGGTCAGGGGAGCCCCATCCAGCAGTCCCCCACCATCTCCTGGAGTATAGCTGTCCCTCAACTCACCAACAAACACTCCCCGTGCGACCCTCAGCTGTTCTTTCTATCTGCTCTGAGACAAGGCTCAGGACACGTCTGTCTATTCCACCGCCATTTTTTTATCCCCCTGCAAGACGTCTGATATTTTGCTGCCTATGTTTTCTTCAAGGATTTTTATGTTTCACGGCTTACATTTTAGGTATTTTATCCATTTTGAGTTTATCCTTGTGTATGGTCTAAGTTGGTGGTCTAGTTTCTTTTTTTTTTTTTTCCTGTGTCTGTCCAATTTTCCCAACACCATTTATTGAAGAGACTGTCTGTACCCCATTGTATGCTTTTGCCTCCTTTAGTGAAGAGTAATTAGCATTATGGCTTGGGTCGATTTCTGAGGTCTCTGTTCTGTTCCACTGATTTGTGCAAGTACCAGGCTTTGTAGTATTGCTTGATATCTGGTCTTGTGATCCCCCTAACTTTGTTCTTTTTCTCAAGATTGCTGCAGCTATTCAGTCTTTTTTTTAAATATATTTTATTGATTTTTTACAGAGAGGAAGAGAGAGGGATAGAAAGCTAGAAACATCGATGAGAGAGAGACATCGATCAGCTGCCTCCTGTACGCCCCCCACTGGGGATGTGCCCGCAACCCAGGTACATGCCCTTGACCGGAATCGAACCTGGGACCCTTCAGTCCGCAGGCCAACGCTCTATCTACTGAGCCAAACCAGTTAGGGCAGTCTTTTTGTTGTTTTTTTTTTAATTCTATACAAATTTTTGGAGTGTTTGTTATAGATCTGTGAAGTATGCCCTTGGCAATTTAATAGGGAATCTATACATCGCTTTGGGTACTATAGACATTTTAATGATGTTAATTCTACAAATCCATGAACACAGTAAATTCTTCCACTTATTTATATCCTCTTCTATCTCTTTTTTCAGTGTTCTATAGTTTTCTGAGTACAGGTCTTTTACCTCCTTGGTTACATTTATTCCTAAGTATCTTAATTTTTGTTGTTGTTGCAGTGGTAAATGGAATTTTTTAGTTTTTCTTTCTGAGAATTCATTATTGGGTATAACAATGCCAGCGATTTCTGGGTGTTAATTTTGTATCCTGCTACATTGCCCAAATCCTTTATTAAATCTAGTAGTTTCTTGGTCCAGTCTTTGGGGTTTTCTATGTACAATATCATGTCATCTGTGAATAATGACAGTTTTACAACCTCCTTTCCAATTTGGATTTCTTTTATTTTTTCTTCTTGTCTGAATGCTGTTGCTAGGACCTCTGGTACTATGTCAAATAAAAGTGATGAATGTGGACAATCCTATTTTGTTCCAATTTTTAGGAGAAATGGTTTTAGTTTTTGCTCACTGAGTACAATGTTGGCTGTAGGTTTATCATACATGGCCTTTATTATGTTGAGGTATGATTCCTCTATTCCTACTTTGCTGAGAGTTTTTATCAAAAATAGGTATTGATTTTGTATCACATTTATTGATTTGTGAATATTGTACCAGCCTTGCATCCCTGGAATAAATCCCACTTAGTCATGGTGTATGATCTTTTAAATATATTGCTGGATCCAATTTGCTGATATTTTGTTGAAGATTTCAGCATCTATGTTCATCAGGGATATTGGCCTATAATTCTCTTTCTTGTGTCTTTATCTGGTTTTGGAATTAGGGTAATGCTGGCCTCATAGAAAGAACTGGGTGTTCCTTCCTCTTGGATTTTTTGGAATAGTTTGAAGAGGATAGGTATTAATTCTTCTTTGAATATTTGATAAAACTCTCCTGTGAAGCCATCCGGGCCAGGGCTTTTGTTTGCTGGGAGGTTTTTTTTTATTACTGCTTCTATTTCATCAGTTGTTATCGGCCTATTCAGATTTTCTGCTTCTTCCTGATTCAGTTTTAGAAGGTTGTATTTTTCTAGGAATTTGTCCATTTCATCCAGGTTGTACAGCTGTTGCCATATAGTTGTTCATAGTATTTTCTTACAATCCTTTGTATTTCTGTGGTGTCCGTGGTTGCTTCACTGCTTTCGTTACTGATTTTATTTATTTGGGTCCTCTCTTGTTTCTTGATGAGCCAGGCTAAAGGTGCATCAGTCTTGTTTATCTTTTCAAAGAATCAGCTCTTGGTTTCATTATTTATTTATTTATTTATTTATTTATTTATTTATTATTTTTTTTTTTTTAGTCTCTATGTCATTTATTTCTGCTCTACTCTTTATTATTTCCTTCCTTCTGCTTACTCTGGGCTTTTCTTGTTTTTCTCATTCTCTACCTTTAAGTTGTAGTGTTGGATAGTTCATTAGCAATTTTTTGTTTGTTTCTTGGGGGAGGCCTGTAGTGCTAGGAACTTCTCTCTCAGGATTGCTTTCCCTGTGTCCCATAGGCTTTGGGTTGTGTGTGTTCATTTTCATTTGTTTCCAGGAAGTTTTTTATTTCTTCCTTTTGTTGGTGACCCATTCATTGTTTCATAACATGCCATTTAGCCTCCATGTGTTTGAATGTTTTTGTGTGTTTTTTTTTGCGGGGGAGAGGAGGGTTGTAGTTGATCTGTAGTTTCACACCATTATTTTTTTTTAATAAATCTTTATTGTTCAAATTATTACAGGTGTTCCTCTTTTATTTTTCCCCATAGCTCCCCTCCACCTGATTCCCCACCCCACCCCATGCCCTTACCCCCCGCCACTGTCTTCATCCATAGGAGTAAGATTTTTGTCCAATCTCTTCCCGCACCCCTCCCACCTGCTTCCCCTGAGAATCGTCAGTCCACTCCCTTTCTATGTCCCTGATTCTATTATATTCACCAGTCCATTCTGTTCTTCAGATTTTTCATTCACTTGATTTTTAGATTCACTTGTTGGTAGGTATGTATTTGATGTCATTTTGTTGTTCATAATTTTTATCTTTACCTTTTTCTTCTTCTTCCTCTTCTTAAAGGATACCCTTCAGCATTTCGTGTAATCCTGGTTTGGTGGTGATGAACTCCTTTAGCTTTTTCTTGTCTGTGAAGCTCTTTATCTGACCTTCAACTCTGAATGACAGCTTTGCTGGGTAGAGTAATCTTGGTTGTAGGTTCTTGCTGTTCATCACTTTGAATATTTCTTGCCACTCCCGTCTGGCCTGCATAGTTTCTGTTGAGAAATCAGCTGACAGTCGTATGGGTACTCCCTTGTAGGTAATTAACTGTTTTTCTCTTGCTGCTTTTAATATTCTCTCTTTGTCTTTTGCCCTTGGCATTTTAATTATGATGTGTCTTGGTGTGGTCCTCTTTGGATTCCTCTTGTATGGGGGTTCTGTGCTTGTAAGTCTATTTCTTTCACCAGGTAGGGAAAGTTTTCTGTCATTATTTCTTCTAATAGGTTTTCAATATTTTGCTCTCTCCCTTCTTCTGGCACCCCAAAAATTCGGATGTTGGTTCGCTTGAAGTTGTCCCAGAGGCTCCTTACACTATCTTCATATTTTTGGATTCTTTTTTCTTTTTGTTTTTCTGGTTGGATGTTTTTTTGTTTCCACATATTTCAGATCTTTGGTTTGATTCTTGGGGTACGTTGATCTACAATTGAGTTTCTGTATATTCTTTATTTTAGACAGTGTATGCTTCATTTCTGACTGGTCCTTTTCCATTTTTTTGGCATTCTCATTAAGGTCCTTGAAGGTCTCACTAAGCTCCTCAGAAGTGTCATCAAGTTTCTCAGCGGTTTTTAGAAGATTCTTGAGTAACCTTATACATGTGGTTCTGAACTCTATGTCATCCAGTAGTTTGCTTTCCTCCGTTTCTTTCATTCGTGACATGTTTCTTTGTTTCTACATTTTGGCTGCTTCCCTGTGTTGATGGAGTGGCTTTGTGTGGTAGGTGACCTATAGGGGGCAGTAGCTCAGCCTCCCAATCACCTGATGTGGATGCTCTTGGTACACCCCTTTGTGGGCTGAGTGCAAAGTCTTGGTGTAGTTAAGCCTTAATTGCTGTTGATACGCTAGGAGGAATTGACCTCCAGGCCAATTAGCTGTGAGCACTCCCTGTGTCTATAATGGAAGAACGCTGCGCTGAAGACATGCTTATGGGGCAGGACTTGTTTCAGTGGGGCTTTGGTGCTCACTGAGTCTGCCTCTTGAATGTGTCACTTATGGATGTGAGGAGTTGAAATCTGGTGTCTCACACTGACCACTAGGTACACTGGCTTCTGGATCTCCAATGAGGTGCAGGTCAGCTACTGTCTGAGGCCACTCAGCAGGAGCTACAGTGAGAGCTGCAGTTTTCTCCTCTTTGCTTGGGGTTTGGAGGTTTTGGAGCTGTCTGACCCGGGCTGCAAGTTTGCTAGGTTAAGCTGCGATAGGGCAGGGCTTTCTTATGCTAAAGCCGCTGCTTGGAGCTTGGGTGGGTTTGTAGGTTGTGCAGGGTGGGGCCTCAGGGTTTCACTAGGTTAGGGCGTGGCAAACAGCAATGGCTGCTAGTTAGCCGGCTCTGCGTCCCCAACGGCATCCGCGAGTCCCGTGCCCCAGTGCAGTTAACAATTATTCCTGTGCGCAGCTCTGCAAGCAAGCCACCCTCACTGGCAGAGAGTCCAGCTTCTCCCCGTAGGAGTGTGGGTCCCCCGCGTCTCCCCAGAGACTGGATTTCAGAGTAATCGGGGGCTTGTCTCCATTCAGGTTGAAAAAAGCAACGCACCCAGTCGCCCGCAGCCAGCCCGGATCACGCGCCTCCCTACCTCAGCTTTTCAGCACTCGTGCACGTCTCAATGCTCTTTTCTCTTTCCTTCTAGTTGTAGAACTTCCACTCAGCCAGCTTTCCCATGGTTCTGGGTGATAGACGTTTTGTCTTTTAGTTGCAGTTTAAATTGTTGTGGGAGGCAGCAGTTTAGGTGTTTACCTATGCCGCCATCTTGGATTCCTACCTCACACCATTATGATCCGAGAAGATGCTTAATATGATTTCAATCCTCTTGAATTTGTCGAGACTTAGCTTGCATCCTAACATGTGGTCTGTCTTTGAGAATGTCCCATGTGCACTTAAGAATGTATATTCTATATCTTTGGGGTGAAATTTTCTGTAAATGTCTATCAAATCCATTTGATTCAGTATGTCATTTAGTGTTCCTGTTTTCTTGTTGATTTTTTTGTCTAGAAGATCTATCCAGTGATGTCATTGATGTGTTAAAGTCCCCTACTATGATTGCATTGCTGTCAATCTCTCCCTTAAAGTCCTCTCTAAGTGTTTTTGTATATTTAGGTGCTCCTATATTGGGTGCATATATGTTTACCAGGGTTATATACTCTTGATGTGTTGAACCTTTTAATATTATGAAATGGCCTTCATTGTCTCTTGTTATGGACTTCATTTTGTTTTGTTTTTTAATATATTTTATTGATTTTTTTACAGAGAGGAAGGGAGAGGGAGATAGAGTTAGAAACATCGATGAGAGAGACATCTATCAGCTGCCTCCTGCACACCCCCTACTGGGATGTGCCTCAACCAAGGTACATGCCCTTGACCAGAATCGAACCTGGGACCCTTGAGTCTGCAGGCCGACGCTCTATCCACTGAGCCAAACCGGTTAGGGCATGGCCTTCATTTTGAAGTCTATTTTGTCAGATATGAGTATTGCTACTCCAGATTTTGTTTTCGTTTCCATTTGCATGGAAATTTTTTTCCCATCCCTTCATTTTCATTCTGTGTTAGTCTTTTGTTCTGAGTTGGGTCTCTTATAGACAACATATATATGGGTCATGTTTGCTTATCTATTCAGCTACCTTATATCTTTTTATTAGAGCATTTAATCCAATTGCATTCAAGATTATTGATAGATACTTGTTTGTTTGTTGTCATTTTAATTTTTTATGCCTGTGTTTCTCCCTCTCTTTCTATTTCTTCTTCTTACAACAGTCCCTTTAGCATTTCTTGCATTGCTGGTTTAGTGGTAATAAACTCCTTTAGTTTTGTTTTGTTTTGTTTTTTATTTGTTTTTGTTTGGTTGTTTTGGGGGGGGTTTTTGGTTGTTGTTTTTTGTCTCCGAAGCTCCTAATTTCACCTTCAATTCTGAGTGATAGCCTTGCTGGATAGAGTAGACTTGGATTCAGTCCCTTGCTTTTCATTACTTTGTATACTTCATGCCCCTCCCTTTTGGCCTTAAATGTTTCTACTGATAAATCAGCTGATAGTGTAATGGAAGCTCCCTTGTAGGTAACTTTCTGTCTCTCTCTTGCAGCCTTTAAGATTCTTTCTTTGCTTTTAACATTTGCTACTTTAATTATGATGTGTCTTGGTGTGGATCTTTGGGGGTTCATCTTGATTGGGACTCTCTATATTTCCTTGGTGACTTTTTTCTTCACCAAGTCAGGGAAGTTTTCTGTCATTATTTCTTCAAACAGATTTTCTATTCCTGCTCAGCTTCTTCTCCTTCTGGCACCTCTATGATGCAGATGTTGTTTTGTTTCATATTGTCCCAAAGCTCCCTTAAACTCTCTTCCTGCATGTATGTGTGTGTGTGTATGTTTGATTTCAGTGAAGAAGGGACAGGGAGAGAGAGATAGAAACATCACTGATGAAAGAGAATCATCGATTGGCTGCCTCCTGCACAGCCCACACTGGGGATTGAGCCAGCAACCCAGGCAAGTGCCCTGACCAGGAATCAAACCATGACTTTGTGGTTCATAGGCTGACGTTCAACCACTGAGCCACACTGACTGGGCTCTCCTCCTGCTTTTTAATTATTTTTTCCAAAGTGCTGCTCTGATTGGTTGGGTTTTTTCTACCTTGTCTTCTAACTCACTGATTCAGTCCTCAGCTTCTTCTAGTCTAGTGTTGAAACCATCCAGTGTGTTCTTTATTACAGCTATGTCATTCTTCATTTACTCTTGATTCTCATTCATGTTGGTGTATTTCTCATTTTGCTCCTTATAATTCTCATTAAGTTGTTTGTAATTCTCACTCAGATATTTGAGCATCCTTATAACCATGAATTTGAATTATTTACCTGACAAATTACTTGCCTCCATTTCATTTAGTTCCTTTTCTTTCGTTTGGGGGTTATTTCTTTGTCTTTCCATATTAGCAGTCCGGTAGTCTGGGGAGCCAGGTGAGGACTCACAGCAGCAAGTCCGTGTGTTCAGAGGTGACTGGTCCCACCGGGTCGCAGTGGTGCATCCAATCTTCTGGTGGCACTGGGTTAGGCGCATCTGCTCTTTGTGGCAGATCCATGTGTCCAGGGTGCATCAGGTCATATCTACCAGGCAGTGTCAGGCAGTGGGGCCATTTGCGCAGGGGTGCCAGGTAAAACACAGTGGGTCATGATGACAGGGCTGGGTGCACTATGTCAAAGCAGTGGGGCCAGTCATCCAAGTGAGCTGGGGCTGGGGCCCAGCAGTGGGCTGAGCGTGCTGGTTCGGAGCAGCAGGTCCCTGTGTTCAGGCTGGGCCCATGTCAGAATGGTGAGGTGGGCCAAGTACTCTGCTGTTGAGGGTGGAGGCTCAGACCAGGGGCTGCTCCACTGGTACAGAGGGCAGACTGGTGTCTCACTCACCTCTATAGTGGGGCAGGCCAGTGGCTCTGCTCACAGAGGGGTTGGGGCAGGCTGAGCACTCGCTGCTAATGAGGCGGAAGGCCTGTCTCTCCCTGTTGAGGAAGCAGCACTGACCGGTTGCTGACTCTGCTCCCTGAGGGCAAGCTGGGCACTCAGCTGCCAAGAAGGAGTCTGGTGGGGTGCCCATTCACCAGCGGGGCCAGCCTGTCACTCTACCCTGAAGGAGGCTGGGCAGGCCAGATGCCCTGTTCACCAATATAGCGGGGCAGGCCCGGCACACTGCCAGTGGGTCAGCCAGCCGGTCCTCCAATGTGCACAGTTCAGGCTAACTGAGCCAATATGACTGGTCTGTGTGCCCAGGGACTTCAGATCTCAGCAATGGGGCTATGAGCATCGGTCAGTGGCCTAGTGGCATTGGGACAAAGTCAATCCCCACAGCCTCCTCCCACGGAGGACCCTGAGGCTCCCTCAAAATGGCACACCCTTCCTTGAAGTGGAGAGAAGTGCCCGGACAAGCAGCAGTGTAAGTTCCTCTGCCTTGATTGCCCCAGTCACCCCCTGAGCTCCTGCTCCGACAAACAGAGGCCCTCTGCCCGGCCGGCATGGCTCAGTGGTTGAGCATAGATGTATGAAGCAGGAGGACCTGGTTCCATACCCAGTCAGGGCACATGCCCGGGTTGTGGGCTCGATCCCCAATAGGGGGCATGCAGGAGGCAGCCAATCAATGATTCTCTCTCATCATTGATGTTTCTATCTCTCTCTCCCTCTTCCTTCCTCTCTCTGAAATCAATAAAATTTATTTGAAAACAAAAAACAAATAGGTGCCCTCCCACACTCACACCCACACACACTCACCCACTCTCCCACTCAAACACTCACCCTCACTCCAGACCTGCCCACCACCATGTTCTATTCTAAATGGTGTTTTGAACACCTGTCACTACGCCCAGCCAGCTCCTAGGGAATGCCTGCAGGGACTCCAGGCAGCAGCATAAGGTCAGCCTTCCATGGACTGTCTGAAGCAGCAGCAGCTAAGCAGTCGAGGGAGGATGGACGATGGTTCTCAGCTGAGTTTCCAGTCTGCAGCAAGCATGCCTTCCACTAAGCAGCCTGCTCAACACCCAGTCAGGGCGCTCACATTCAGGGGGTTGAGATGTCTGAGCTGAAGGGGCCTGGTGCTGCTGAGTCCAACCCCATTTCAAACATGGGAGGACTAAGGCCCAGACAGGGCAAGAACCCCATCGAGTTTAAGGAAAGGCTGCTTGGGCCCCTCCCCCAGTTGGAGCCTGTCTGGTGCACCTCAGGGCAGGGACTTAGAACACCCGCCCCGCCCTGCCCCGCCACGCTCACCATGCTCGCTGGGCCTGAAGGAGCCACTCCACAGCCGCTGCTTCCCAGCCCACAGGTCCAGCTGGTAGATGTCCCCACTGCTCACATTGTCCATCAGCATGTCGCACAGGCACACGGCGCTCTCTCCGTTCACAGGGACACACGTGTGGTTTCTGCGGACATGGCACTGCGTTAGATGGGTCGTGCACGTATGGGTGTCCCCCGTACACGCCTCAAGGAACCACATGCTCTTCTAGTTCCTGGTCACCTGCCTCAAGGACCAGGGCAGGGGACTGGGGAGCAGAGCAGCCAGCCTGTGTGGTGGGACAGTGGGCTGGGACTGCCTTCCCCGCTGCCACAGCCCCTCACCACACCCACATGGGCTCTGACACATCCCTGGCTGCGGCCTCTGTCCCAGGACTCAGCTCATCCCTGAAGGCCAGTGAAAGGGAAGAACTGTGGCAATGAAGATTTTGTAACAGCACGTGTGTGGGGGAACATAACTTGGGGCGCAGCCTCTCCCATGCACAGGGGACTGTGGCACATGCCCTGCCACTGCACATCACCCTACAGTGCCGCCCCAAACAGCCAACCCGTGTCTCGTGGGCTAGGCCACGGGTGGCAAACGTTTTCCGTAAAGGGCCAGACAGTGAGTATTCAGGCCTCTGAGAGCCAGACCATTTCTGTCCCTGCTACACACTCTGCTGGTCAAGAGCAAATGGTTAAACAGCCCCTAAAGAGAGAATGCAGAAGGGGGGGGGGGGGGGGAGGCAGTTTCACTACCTAAGCAGAGAAGCCAGCAGTCTCAAGGCTTAACAAGATAATAATGCCAGGTGCTTCTCATGAATTCTGGGAGACCAACCACAGCAAAGGAAAAAGGGGACCTTGAGAATTAATCTGCATCAAAATAGTCAGCAGAGGAATTTGAAACCTATAGACAGGGAGGTACACCTCAGACCCCCACCCCCTCACTCTTCAGATTAGCGGAGAGCCCGTCTGCCCTTCGTAAGCCAGAAGCATAGGTTTGCTTGCCTCACTTCTTTAATAAAGGTGCATGCTCCAACTGCTTTAATAAAACTGGCTTCATCACAGTGAACTCAAGGCCTCTCATATAAATTCATCGATATGAGAAGACAAGGAGCGAGGCTGGGAGCAGCCCTCTCCCTCTGGCTCGGGGGCTGTCCGGGAGCACCTCTGGTGTTGGTGAGAGGTGCCTCTAACAAAACTACCTGCCACTTTACTCTCTCTCACCCGTGCAGGGGAGTTCTCTAAGAACATGTGGCCTGGAATGGTGTCACTGCTCTGATAGCTGTGGGCTGTTGTGATTTAAATGTCCTGGTTTAATTCCTAACAAGGTCCAGAGCGATCGCTACAGGCTACATGCACAAACACTTTTGGGGTCCTCGCTAATTTTAAGCATGCCAGAGTCCTGAGACTAAGTGCTTGAGAACTGCCTAGTCCAATATTCCGCCCACATCCACATGCCAAAGGCCTGGGTGAGTGTGCTCGGAGCGTCATGACACACCCACCGTATGACACACTGCGCCCCGGCGCCCCATCTCTAACCCCGGGCCCAGTAAGAACCACAGGGAACACATTCAGCACCCGGCACTCCAGGGCACCACTGGGTCCAGGCGAACTCAGGCCAACCTCCCGGCCTCCCCTCGCCCGCCCCCCTCCCTCCTCCCCCAGCACAGGCTTACTCTTCGGGGTTCAGAGAATCCAGCTGGTAGGTCAGGCGGAGCTCGGAGCTGCAGTCGGTGGGGCCACCCATCCTCCACTCGCAGGTGGAGGTGCTGAGGTAGTCGGAGAAGCAGGTGGGCCGATGCCGGATCTGAACACTCCCTGGGGAGACACAGGCCCATCACAAAGCAAGGTAACCACCGTCCCGGGACTGCCACGTGCCAGTCTACAGAGCCTCCAGCTGCACTGAGGCAGCACCTGAAGCTGAAGAAGTTCCCTGGGGTACAGGGCCCATTGAGGGGACACCCCAATGACCTTTATGTGCTGCAGCTCACCTACTTGCCTTTGGCCAAATTAAAGGGAAAATACGTGGCAGCGTGAGGAGGGCGACCCACCAACGGGCACCTGCCCTGCAGCAGCGTACGGGAGGTGGTTATCCCTGTGCCGCTCCCGCCCACCCACCCTCCCCACTCTGAGCTCAGGAGGCTGATCCCCACCATCTTGTCACCTAGGTGCCCGTGGCCTCTGGCTCCTTGTACAGTTCGGCCAATATCAAAGGGCGGGATGAGAGGTTGGGGTGCTTTGTCCAGCCACTCAGTGGCAGAGCTGGCTGTGAACCCGGAGATTTCAAAAGCCCGGCGTGAGAGCCACGCAACACCTGTTCCAAGAGATGTGTCTTAAAAAAAATCCCACGGCCTGCTAAGCTTGAGTATCCCTCCGACTTCCGGAAGTTCATATGCACATCGGGTGCCGACCGTCTGAGAGCCATCACCCAGCTCCTGGCCGCCCAGCACCTGGCCGGCAGGCATCTCGCTCCAGTGGCCAGCGCCGGCCCATCACTGCGGCCCTCCGTTTGCACTGGTTCTCTGGATGGAGGACTTCCCATGTTAAGGAGAGTCGGGATATCTAGCCAATATCTCAGACTCTCCACATCTGATTCCCCGCTCCCCAAAGCCCATATCCCTCTGCATCTCAGAAATGACAGCCGCGCCCTTCCTGGTTGCTCAGGTCAGAGCTCTCAGCGTCATCCCTGACCCTGCTCCCGCCCCGCATGCCAATCTCTCTTCCAATCTCTCTCCCAGAGGGGTCCAGAAGCCAGTACCCTCCATCTCCTCTGCTGGGCCAAGCCCCCCGGCTTACTGCAGCGCCTCCTCCCTGGCCTCCTGGCTTCCACCCTTGTGCTTACAGACAAAGGGATCCCTTTTAGTGTAACAGGTCATGTCGCTCCTCTGCTCAAACCCTCAAGGTCCTTCCTGAGTTGGTCGCCTGCCTCCCGGCCCCACCCCAGCCTCCTCTGGTTCCTCCAACTTTCCAGGCAGGCTCTCGGCTCCGGCCTCCACTGAGGTCCTCCCCCAGATATCTGCATGCTCCGCCTCCTTCAAGTCTTTGCTTGAGTGCCTGTCACTCATGAGGACTTCCTGAGCACGTGTTTTAAATTGCAATCCTCCCCTTGACTCTGCTTTCCCAGTCCTCCCTGCTCTGCTCTGTATCGTCTTTTTCCACCACCTTCTAACAATCCTTAGAATCTATAATAATAAAAGCATAATATGCAAATCAACTGAATGACCGAACAGCAGAACAACCATCCAAACGACCTTCTGGACGACCATGCTGCCATCCAAGGCAGGTGTGATTTAATTGGTCAGGGGCAGGTGGGCAGGGCCTCCCTCTGCGGGGCGATCTATCTGGGGACCCCAGGATTGGTCACCCCACAGAGGGAGGCCTAGGCCACCGGCCAGTGATGCTGTGGTGGGTGTGTGGGGCCGGCCAGCAATTGCCCTGAAGAGGGAGGCCCAGGCCAGCCAAGTGATCGCCCCCCATGCCTGTCACCTACAGAGGGAGGCGATTGCTGGCAGGGGAGGGGGGCACCACACAGATGGCAAGCAGTGGCAGCGGCAGGGGCGGGGCCAGCTGCCAGCAGCCAGGGGAAGGAAAGCCCCCATAGGCCCTAGGGATCCCACCCGAATGGGTCCCGGATTGCAAGAGGGCACAGGGCAGGCTGAGGGACCCCCACCCCCACTCCATGCATGAATTTCATGCACCAGGCCTCTAGTTAACTTATAATTAGGGCCATCTGTCACTGGCTGTCTCCTCCCACTGCAGTGTAATCTCTAAGGCCAGGATCTTTGTTTTGTTCACTGATTGAGCCTGGCAGGTAGACAGTCAATATGTGTTTACTGAATGAATGAATGAATGAATGAATGAATGAGAGGTGGTGACTTACCAGAGCCTGCCACCCACACCAGGATCAGGCAGCTCACAGGGAATGTGAGCCCAGAGCGAAGCCGCCCCATCGGGAGGTCCTAAGGCACCTGCGGAGAGAAAGTGAGCCAGGTTAGTGCTGACTCGTGGTCCCCGCCACCCCAGTCATCCCGAGTGCAGCCTTCAGAACTCACCTTACTCCAGACACAACCGTCCCCCACCCTGGCCATTTGTGTCTCTGGCAACAGCCCTCCATGTTCATCAGAGATCTGTTCATAGCATAAAACCCAACCCAGACGCACAAAGCCCCGCGTGAGAGCCAGGAACACCTGTCCCAAGAGATGCTTCTTGGAAAAAGCTCAGGGCCCGGCTGAGTGTGTGTATCCCTCGGACTTCTGGAAGTTCATACTGCATATTTGCATATAAAGGTTCTGATAAGTCCCACAGTACAGAAGTTTCTTTCTTCATTTAACCCAACACTTACCAAATTTATTTACCCAACCTTCATTTGTTTGTGTGTGTGTCAAAACCCCTGAAGGATTTTTAATTCCTTGAAATATAATTTGGAAATGCTAACCTAACTATTTAACCTTACAGAGCTGGTTAAATAAATGATGATATACACATGCAGTGAAGTATTAGGTGGTCGCTAAAAATGATGCTGTTGGGTATGTTAAAATGGTGGCCCCAATTCTTCACTCCTGTGTCCATGTAATCTTGCCTTGAACCCCCCACCCACTGCTCTGGGCAGGGCGTTCCCCTGCATTTGGACTCTGGGCTCGCCATGTGACTAGCTTTGGCCAGCAGAATATTAGCCAGAGTGAGGCATGCGCAGGCCTGCTCTGGCACAGCCACTGCCTGGAGAACGCGCCTGGCCTCGCCTGTTGGAGAATGGTGACAGGCAAGTCCCAGCAGTCTCCTTTTGCATTGGCGAGGGGCGGCTGTCCAGTCCTGTGGCGAGCGCACCCCTCCGCAGGGCTGGCAGCTGACCTTGCTGACCCCAGGTGCATGAGCGAGCCCACGCGGTCAGGCAAGCCCAGATGGCTGCGCCCACACACTCGAGCTAACAGTCCCTGCGCCTTTGTGCTTGTTCCTGACAGAGCACATTACCCCCTCCCCGACTTCTGACCCCACAGAGGGCCTTCTGTTCTGTGGTTTATATCAATCAGTGAAATCATGTACCAGCCTCGTTGTGTTAACGACATCCCACAAGACATAACTGGGAATAAAGATTGGAAGGTACAGACACCCAGAGAGAAAACACAATTCAAATCCCCCAAATCACAAGGCCAGCAATCCCCCTCACATATTAGTCTCTATTCCTTCTTTGCTGCTATGATTATAGGGAAGTAAATATGAAATCTATTTACCAAAATAGCAGCACCTTCTATATCTGAAAACTTAGGTTTTAAACTCACTGCATCATTAACATCACTCCACACAACAAAACTGAGACCCACAGCCTCGGGCCAGTGGTGCCCACTGTGTGGTGGGTCTGGCACTGGTTGAGCCTTGTTTACTCTGTTTCTTTGTTCGGCACAGAGTGGTGTCTGCCCGTCTCTGGGGGACCCCACCACACATTTCTTCTGTTATGTCCTTAAGTCCACACCTGCTCTGCCACGCGCTCCTGTGACCCCTGAGCAAGCAGCTCGCCCTACGACCTCCGTCTCCATTGCACTGGGTGCTGTGGGGATCACATGAGCTGACACACAGGAGGCCTCAAGCCACCTGGCAGAGGAAGGGATGGGGGAAGGTCGCCAGTGGTTCTCATTAGGAAGATGCTCAGAAGCAGATCTCATTGGGCCACGGAATGTCACTCCCCACACTCCTGGCACCTCATGCCAAATGCCTCCTACAAAGCACTGTCCTGGGGTGTGTTCTGGGCAATGCTGACAGCGTCCACCCACGTTCCCACTTGGGTCTCTATCTTGGGGTCATATTCAGAAAGGCAGCTGCCAGGCCTCCTCCTGCTGCTTAGTAGCCATGTGCTGTTCAGACACTCACTGTCTCTGGGCTCTACCTCCACCGGGAGTGACAGGCATGAAGCTCGCAGGTGCCCTGCACAGAGGCGGCGCCAGCCCTAATGCACAGCACGGTGAGGGCTGAAGCCACAGCAGAAGCCCCAGCCCCTGCGGGAAGCTCTCGAGGGGCTTCGTCCCACGCGAAGGCTCTGCCAGCGGCCGCCTCCCTCCCCCAGCCCAGCAGCTGTGCACCTGGCTCCTGCCACCTGCTCGCCTCCACTCCTGCTGCTCCTCCAACACACCCCACTCATGCCCACCCCACCCTTTCCTCTCCCGTCCTTTCCATTCATTTTCCTCCCTCAGCCTCTCTCTCTTATTTATTTATTCACAGGAATAAATTACCCCTCAATACTCCAGTGTAGATTTCAGGGAAACAAGGACATTCTCTGCATAGCCCCAATGCAACCAGCAAAATCAGGAAATACATGGATGCCCGATGCAATCTAAACCATTGACCCTACTTCCATTTTGCTAGCGGCCTCCACAGCGCCCTTTGTCTGCCCAGGACCCAGCCGGGCATCGGGTCACCATGCATCCTGGCGCCCAGGTCATGGCTTCTAAATCCTTTTCTGCTTTGAAAGGAACCAGCGCCCCTTGGGGAAATTCTGGCTCCAGGAGCAGGGAGGTGTCAGCCTAGATTGTCGCTGTGCCAGGAAGGAAGGAAGTGCTCAGGAATGCTGGGGACACGGTAAAGGACAGGAGTCAGCTCGAACGGTGCCCACTGGCATCACAACAGACATTATAGAAACCACTATAACCCCGGGAGTTAGAGCAGGGATGCAGGAGTCTGCAGGGACAGGTCACAAGGGGGGAGCAGGGATAGCTCTCGTCTCCACGGCAGCCTCGTGTTAGTTATTTACTAATTAATGAGTCCGAATAACTAACATTATAATTTTATATAATCTATCTTACCTAATAATAGACAAATATGTAAATTGACCATCCCTTTGCTATACCCACAGCCAATCAGAGTGAGTACGCAAATTAGAAGGACAAAGATGGCTGCCACCCAGCTGCTCCAGGCACGGAGTGACCAGGCCGGGCAGGACGCCTGCTATGAGAGGGAGGGCAGGGGGCGAAGGGATCTACAGGAGTGGAGTGCTGCAGCGAAGACAAGACTGCAGATTCTGGTCAGAGTCTGCAGCGAAGACAAAGATGGCAGACTCCGGCCGGAGCGAAGGCCTGGGTCCTGGGTGCCGGAGGAAAACCGGTGCTGGAAGCCAAGGGAAGGAAGACCTATTGCACGAATCTCTCCATGCAACGGGCCTCTAGTATATATATAAAACCCTCATATGCAAATAGACCAAACGGTGGAACAACCGGTCACTGTGATATGCACTGACCAGCAGGGAGCATGTGCAGAACATGATGGGCATGAGCTGCAGTGGGATGGATGGTGGGCAGGTGAGTGGGGGCACCAGACCAAGGTGGGAGGCCAGTCGCTGTCGTTGGGTTGAGCCTCTGGTGGTCACTGAAAATGCTTTGCTCCCGCACCGCGGTCCCGCTTGGTGCTCACACCACTGCCAGCGCCAGCCCCGCTCGCACCCACAGCCGGCGCTGGAGCTGCCGCTCACACCCACTGCCAGCGCCCAGAGCTGGTCCTGATCCCTTGGCACCATTAGCGGCCCTGATCGCCCCTGAGGGCTTCTCTGCCTCCCCCTGCTCCTGAGGAGCAATCGGGGCAGCGGCCACTCACACCTGCTCCTGGCACCAGCCCCAATCGCTCCATGCCATCAGCGGGTGCAAGCAGGGCCGGCGTCATCTACAAACCCCCATAAGCCAGAGGTGAAACAGCAACTTAAACAAACACACACACCAACTAACGCCATATTAACAGAGATATGAGATCCAGGACAGGGAGGAGACGGTGCCCAAATGCACCTGTGCTTCCCTTTGGAAGAAATGCTGCTGACTTGCAGCTGGTTGAGAGGATTACAATGGGCACAGAGAGGCCCCAAGTCCAGAGGGCAGCCTCATCATTCATTTAACATACGATATTTACCACATCCCTCTACACAATTTGGTACTTTTCTTTTGTTAATCCTCACTCGCAGATATCTTTCCATTGATTTTTAGAGAGTAGAAGGGAAGGGGAGAGACAGAGAGAGAAACATCAATGTGAGACACATTGATTGGTTGCCTCCCACAGGAGGTACATGCCCTTGACCAGAATCCAACACACTACCCTTCAGTTTGCAGGCCAACGCTCTATCCACTGAGCCAAACCAACTAGGGCTCTCTCTACACATTTTAGTCATACTAATTCATTCAATACTCAAAACTGCCCCATGAGGCCCCATTTTCAGATGAGGAAACCAAGGCACAGAGTGGTGTTAGTGACGGCCCTTGCTGCAGTTTGGCAGGCCTGGCTGTGAGCAGGCGCTCAGGCCCCAGGGCCTCAGCGCTCAGCCTCTCCCTCTGTCTGCCAGCAGAGTCCTTCATGTCCTGGGAACCACCAGCCCATCTGAACATGGGTGCAAACTCCAATCCCTCGTTCTAGACAAGTGCAGACATTTGACTTTGCATTCCACTTTAGGGGTCCACAGATCCCCTGAGCCCAAGTGAGGACTCCAGGTCAGAGGCCCCTCCTCTGGGCATTGAGCAGATTTTGAGGGACTTGGAACAGGGTTGTGGCAGGATTTTCCTCAGCCCAGACTGGGGCTGAGAGAATGGGACGGGACCACGGGGCGGTCAGCAGTTGCTGCAGACCTGGGTCACCCCAGCCTTCTCCATGCTGCTGGCACCCAGGCCACGAACTGCCCCTCAGGCCTTCACTGGCCTCCGGCTCTGAAGGTGTCTTCACCCGGAGGCACAGCTCCCCAGGGGTCACGGCCCACCCATGAGGAGCATCCCCGACACAGAACACAGTCCACGCCCGGGAGCGAAGGCGGCCAATCCAAAGGGACGCTCTGCCTGAGTCCATGTATGTAACATTTCGATGCGTAACACTCCTGAATGGCAGCATTGGAGAGGGAGAGCAGGTAGTACTGCGGGGTAAGTGGGGGCAGGCAGGAGGGGAGGAGGGGAGGGCATTGTGGCTATAAAAGGCAACACAGGGAGGGTTCCCCGTGAGGACAGACCGCTCTGCGTCTTGCCTGTGGGGAGGAGACACAAGCTGTGCGTGTGATAGAACTGCACAGAACTGAAGGCCTGCACGCGAGGGAATGCAGGAAAGCAGGGTGAGCTGCACCAGGTCCTGGCTGTGGCCATGCACCTCGGTTCTGGAAGGTGTCACCTGCGCGAAGCTGAGCATACAGGCGGTCTCCGTATCATTTCTTACCCCTGCATGTGAGCCCACAGCTCTCTTAAAATTAAAGGTTTCAGGAAATAAGAAACCTCAAGCCCTGCCACCCATCCACTGTCCCCTCCCCCTCCCCCAAAAGTCTTGCGTCCCACTGGCCTCTGACACTCCCAGCCCTCCTGTCCCGTGCAGCCTTTGCACCCAGAAACCCATCCCCTAACCAGGGCTGCCCCTGGTACTCATCACAGCACCCTGCTTATAGCTGCCATGTGCTTATCACCGTCTCTAATCATATCACTGAGGTTACACGTGTAAATGCTGGTTTTATTTCAGGAGGTAGATGGCAAAGATAGAAAGATCTGAGTGCAAAAAATTTTCAACTTCCCCAGGTCAAAACACGCCATAAAAAAAGAAGCAAGCAAGCAAAAGACAAGAAAGAGATAACGATATACTAGTACATGATGGAGGGTTAATGGCCTTAATATATAAAGAGGTCTTACAAAGCAGTAAGACAAGCATGCCTGTAAGAAACAGAGGCAAAGGAGAAATAGGCCCTCTTGCTCTGCTGCGAGGTCCTGAAGTGGGGGTGTAAAAGATGGCCTGTGACCTTTAAGTGATTTGTCTGATTTGTCTTCACAGGTGGAGAATGCAAGCCCAGGAGGGCCGAGCTGTGGTCTGCCGTGGGCATTGCCTTGTCCCCGGTGCCTAAACAGTGCCTGATCCGTGCCCAGTGTGTGCTCAATAAGCAGCTATGAAATGAGTGGTTGGCTAAACTTCAGCAATAACAAATTCAGTCATCTGACTGAACATGGGTCATACCTTTAAACATGGGTATGTACCAAGCTTTTGCCCATAATGATTGCTATGCATTCGTAATGCTTATCATGTGCCCGGCATTGTTCTCAGTGCTTACAATGTATTAACCAACTTGGTTCTCCAAATTGTAGGAGGTGGGTACCATTAAAATCTCCATTAAGAGGTAGGTACCATTAAAATCTCCATTAAGAGGTAGGTACCATTAAGAGGTAGGTACCATTAAGAGGTAGGTACCATTAAAACCCCCATTTTCCATATGAGAAGACTGAGGCACAGAAAGGTGAAAGCACTTGCTTGTGGTCACAGCGTAGAGACTGACCCTGGTCAGTCTCAGTCCAGAATCCAGGTGCCTAATCACTGTGTCCTGCTGCCTTTGAAATGCAGCCCCTGCAACCCTGCAATGTGGTGTCATTGTCCAAAGAGAAAAACTGAGGCCCAGAGAGGGTAGGTGACAAGGCCAAGGTCACAGAGTTAGAAAGCAGCAGAGTGGGTGACGGCCTGAGCCGGGAAGACAGCAGCTCAGAGGGAAGCGCCCCTGGCAGAGAAACCCATCTAACTCACACTTTATCGGGGGCAGGTGAGTGGCGAGTCTTGAAATGTCAGCGGCCAGCACAGTTGGGAAGTGAACGAGGAGGTTCTTCCTGAGCCCAGAGGATATGCAGGCCTCTTGCTCCTCTCTTCACTCCTGACCACAAACCAGCAAGAAGGGGCTGGATCAGCAGACAGGAGGCCTGTGGAGGAAGCCAGAGACACTCAGGGGCTACGGTGGCCTCCCTTGGGAGCCACTGGTCCCTAACACTCCACAGTCGCAGGCCAGCGGGGAGCTTCCTCCGGCCTCGGGGACAGCGGGGCGGTATGGCAGGGGGCCAGGGACACACTTCTCCCTGAGGCAGCTGCCTTCCTGGAACTGCTGCCTGGCTGGGGTTCCCAGAACCAGCAGCGCATCAACAGCTCCACCCAGGACAGTGAGACAGGCCAGGCCTGGGCCCCAAACGGCGTGGGCTCAGCCTGCCTGCCCCTCCTCCAGCCCAGCCAGTGACGGGAGGGCTGGCGGCATGCTGGCTCTGCTGGTGCAAGAAACAGAAACGCAGCCAACAGAGCCCACTAGACTCCTGCGTACCTACTGTGTGCTCCAGGTCCTCACCCCTTCTCCCATATCCTGTGTGTCCTTGTCGCAGGTGTTTTCTGAGGACCTACTATGTGCCAGGTGCTATAGATGCAAACAAGGCCATTCACTCATTCATTCCTTTCTTCCTTCTTCCTTTTGACAAATATTAGGGTGAGAAGAGAAGTTACTGGAAGGTCTGAGCAGGGACGTGACACCATGGGACTTTTCAAACCATCCCTCGGGCTGTGTGGTGTGAAAGGCCTGTGGCCCAGGGCTGACGCAGGGCCCAGTGAGGAGGCCGCTGCACTGATCCGGGCAGCAGGTGCGGGGCTCGCACAGGGTTGTGGGGAAGGACTGGGGAGAGGGGCTAGGGCCTGGATCTGGCTGAAGATGGAGCCCACAGGGTGGAACTTGGGGTGGGTGAGAGGAAAAGGGGATGAACGAGGCCGGAGCCCTGAGCGGGTGGAGCGGCCATTTACCCGGTGGCGTGGACCCTGGAGGAACCGCATGAGAAGCAGGCTGCAGAGAATAGGGGCAGCACCCTAGGAAAATGTAAGAGGCAGCAGGAGGCGCCATGGGTGAGGGGCACACTGCTCCTCCAGGGGGTGACCCGGGGAGGACAAACAGAATCCTCCAGGGGAGGCGGGGAGTGTGGAGAGGGAGGAGAATGTCCCAGAGGGCACCGTGGCTCCCTGAGGGCAGGGAACGTTCCTCGTCAGAACCTGAACCCAAGCCCGGGGCTGGCACACAGCGGCACTCGGTACATGGCCACATGCACGTCACTGTGTCCTCGCTGAGGCCGTGCACAGCCTCCCTCCATGCCGCGCGCTGTTCAGATGCTCTAAGCGCCCACCCCCCACCCCAGGTGAGTACAATTATTAAACCCACTAGAGGCCTGGTGCACGGGTGGGGTCCTTAGGCCTGGCCAGCAATCAGGGCCATCAGGTTCCCCGCCTCCCTGCCTCCCTGCCTCCTCCTTCCCTCACTCCCTCAGCACCCTGCAGCCACTGGTCCCCCACCATGTTCTGCGCCGACCCTGGTGGTCAGCACATGTCATAGCGAGCAGTCGAACTCCCAAGGGGACACTTTGCATTTTAGCCTTTTATATAGAGAGATTTTAGAGATTCTGAAGGCTCCTGGGAGAGAAGAAGGAGGGGAGGGACAAGTGAAGAGTGAGCGAAGGGCCAGTTCTCACCATACAAGCTGGGCCCTTGGCTGTGGCGCTGGGTAGGAGAGGTCGGCATGGAGCAGGGGGTCGGCAGGGCCAGAGACAGCCTGTCTGCCAGAGCCGCTGGCTGGGGGAGACCACACACTCCGCCACACTACAGACACGTGACTTCACATGGGTGGTGGCCCAGGAACCATCCGGGAGGCCCATGCCCTGGTGGCTGGGAGACCACATGTCCCGTGTGGCCTCCGGGAGGCCACAGGTCCAGGTGGCTGGGAGGACCACGTCCTGGTGGCTGGGAGGCCCATGGCCCGGTGGCTGGGAGATCCAGGTCCCGGTGGCTGGGAGGCCACACGTCCCGGTGGCTGGGAGGCCCATGGCCCGGTGGCTGGGAGGCCCATGGCCCGGTGGCTGGGAAGCCCAGGTCCCAGTGGCTGGGAAGCCCAGGTCCCAGTGGCTGGGAGGCCACACATCCCGGTGGCTGGGAGGCCCATGGCCCGGTGGCTGGGAGGCCCATGGCCCGGTGGCTGGGAGGCCCAGGTCCCGGTGGCTGGGAGGCCACACATCCCGGTGGCTGGGAGGCCCATGGCCCGATGGCTGGGAGGCCCAGGTCCCGGTGGCTGGGAGGCCACACATCCCGGTGGCTGGGAGATCCAGGTCCCGGTGGCTGGGAGGCCCATGGCCCGGTGGCTAGGAAGCCCAGGTCCCAGTGGCTGGAAAGCCCAGGTCCCAGTGGCTGGGAGGCCACACATCCCGGTGGCTGGGAGGCCCAGGTCCTGGTGGCTGGGAGGCCCATGGCCCGGTGCTGGGAGGCCCAGGTCCCGGTGGCTGGGAGGCCCATGGCCCGGTGGCTGGGAGGCCCATGGCCCAGTGGCTGGGAGGCCACACATCCTGGTGGTTGGACTTAGGAAGAAGCTCGGGCTGGAGACAGATGTGAGGCCACTAGCTGTGGCTGAAGGCCGGCAGCTGAGCAGTGAGCCACAACCCTGAAAGGAGCAGGAGAGGCTGGAGCTGGGGCCTCCCCCATGGATGGGCGGGCCGGAGCCCTGGAGGGAGGTGCCATCTCGGGGACAGGCTGGCATCTTGTGCCAACGGCCACTTTATGGCAGTGTGTACCCTTGTACTGGCTGTGTACATGCTGAGTCCAAGCAGCCAGTGGGGCCCCTAGGGAGGCACAGGCGACTCCATCTAGGATTCTGGAAGCCACGCCATCGGCAGGAGGCCCCGGAAGCCCAGGGAGGAAGCTGAGCCAGCAGCCCTACAAGCCCTCCTCCTGCTTCATTTCTCTGCACAGCACTTACTCCTGCAGCACATCACACACGCACTCCAGATGCCCACCGGGTGCCAGCTCCCACAGGGCCAGAGCCTGTGTCTGCCACCTTCCTGCTGTGGCCCCAGAGCCCAGGCCAGTGCCCAGCACAGGGCGGGCCCACAGATCCTTGTGAATGGAAGGATGACTGAACAAACTCCCCCTGGCTGTGCGAAGGGCGCCTGGTCAGTGGCATGGTCCACCTCTCACTGCTGGATAAACACTGACCACTCCTGGCTCAGAGTGCTCTGAACACCCTAATGCAGGCACGATGGGCCACCCCGGAGAGCTGACCTCCAGGGGAGCCGGTAATTGGGGCATTACCACAGTTATTACTCATTTCCTTGGAGACAAGACGCATGATGTCAGGCCTCGGGGCACTGATTAGATTTTGGCTGTGTTAGCGACAGTCACTCGCGAAGTCCCGGCTCTCAGGGGGCCTCCTTCCTGAGGTCCGCAGAAGTTACCACAATTGCCCGGCCTGTCCCCAGTCCCTCCAGCCATTAGAGGGACAGGAGAGGCTGGATACCGGGGCCTCCTTCATGGAACTGCGGCTGGTCCCCCTGGAGGGAGGCACCATCTAGGGACAGGCTGGCTCCACCTTCCCAGTCCAAGGCACATGGCAGGTGCTGGCTATTATTCTCATCCCATTGTGAAGGGAGAGGGGGTAGGAGGGGGAGGGGGACCAGGGACATGAGCTCCAGATCCAAGGAGGTGAGTCTCTCTCCTCTCCACTCTGACTGGGCAGGCTCAAGTAATAAGTTTTATAGGGAGGGGACTCTGACCAACTGGGTCATGTCCAAGGCCAGACTGATCTCTTTGCCATTTGCCATTCCCTGCGTCAAGACGAATGACTAAAGAATTCTGGCTGTGTCGTCTGAGAAAGAGAAATATAGGGTAGTTGTTGGAGGGTGATGGTCATCCCTCCAGGGGGCAGAACTGGAGCCAGAACGTGAAAGCTCCTGGAAAGCTAATTGGCTCCACCTCAGGAAAGATCTGCCGGAGCTGCCCAGCGGCGGGGCGGGACCGCGGGAGGCCTCTGCTCCATCCCTGCAGGCAGGCTGGCTGGGGCTGCGGCTCCAGCTCCGTGGGCTCGGAGGGCTGCCGGCCGGAGACCTGGTGTCTCTCCTGAGAAGGGCCTGTCCCCTTCTGAAAAGGCATCACACGTCCTGGCTGCTCGGGAGCCGCGGCCTTCCTCCCCTCTCCGGATGCTCTCAGTGCCTGCGCTCCCTTATCTCCCACCAGGAAACCCAGGTCTCTGTCTCCACGCCTCTGGGGATGGCTCAGCACAGCGGCTACAAGCAAGTGAACGACTTCCTGGTCAGCGGCCCTGGGCTTGAATCCAGACTCTGCCCCTCCTCAGGGAAATGGGGAGGCACCCAGTGCTCCCCCCAGCACAGTGCCTGCTATGGAGTGGGGCCTCCACTGGTGTGCCCCCTCCCCCCGCGTCCCCTCTGCTTGGGTGTGTCCTCACTGTCTGGCCCTGGGGAAGGTGCTCACTGGTAAGTGATAGGCTGTAATGCCACTCCTGGCCTGACCATGTCCACGGGGCTGCTGGCTGACCCACAGCGGGCGGGCACACCAGCAATGATCGCAGCAGCAGGCGGCCCTCTGCATTTGAGCCCCGTCTCCATTATGTGTTTAAACTCAGTGGTGAAGACTGCGGACCTGGGAGCGGCGGGTCACAGCCCTGCTCGCCACCTTGCAGCTGTGCCCCTGGACCAGTTACTAGACCGTTCTGTGCCTGTTTCCTCATCTGTTACGTCTGGAGAAGAGCGGGTCCTGCTTTGAAGGGCTATTCTACAAGTCCAGTGAGATCGTGCAGGCACCGGGCTCCTGTTGACTCCCCATGTCCCGCCCCTCTCCGCCTTGCTCAGTTCCAGCCAACCGCATCAGCTTCCTTGTTGTGGGTCCAGCACACTGAGCCCGTCCCCAACTCGGGGCCTTTGCACTTGCTGTTCTCTTTCTGGGATAGTCATGTGTCTCTTACTTCAGGTCTTAGCCCAAAAGTCACCCCCTCGGACTGTGTCCCCAGCCCCTGGCATGTTCGCTGAGTGCACGCGAGCCGTGAGCCCGGTGCTGGCACTCAGGACCCGTCACTCTTAGCTTGTGAGCTGCTCTGCGGGCTGGAGGCTGCTAGTCCCTTGACGATACGTTCTCTGCTCAGAACTGCACAGCCTCCCCTCAGGAAACCTGCCCCACAAACCGGGCTGGTGACCGGCCCAGCAGTCCCAGCACCCAGGCCGCTTCAGCCGAGACCCTGGCTTTCTTACGCAACCTGGAGGCGAGGGGGCCCCTGGGGCCCAGAGTGAGGATGAGTCTGCGGAGCCAAGGCTGAACCTGAGGCATCAGCGCTTCCTGGAAAGGCACAGACGCGCATGAGACGAGCGGCCCACGCGGAGCAAGCAAGCAGCGGCGGAAGCAGGTGGGCGATGGACGAGACCTTCTCTACTCCCAGCCTCTGCCCGTCTTTAATGTCCTCCTCAGGGAGGCCATGGCCCGCGTCACCCTGCTCCCCTTCTCCTTCGGGTGCTGTCACTATGACAGGACATCGCAGGTCCACGTTCCCTCAGCAAAATCCTGGGGCCAGAATCCCTCAATTATACAAAGGTCACCGTGAACAAATACCAGCCGACGGAAGCACCCCCTTCCCTCCATGCATCTAGAGCAGCACCCGGGACCCATCACAGGGACATCCCTGCAGGACGGACGCGCTCAGCGAGGAGGAGAAATAAAGGCCCCAGTGGCCTCAAGCTGAGCTTGGGTCAGGTGGTGCACCCGACTGAAGTTTTTGTGAAAAAAACTGCGGTTTTTCTAGCCCGTGGCTTTAGGAATTATAGATAAGGGTGGGGTCTGTGAGCATGTTTGTTGGTATGGCCTGTCTTCTCAAGTGGAGAAGACAGGAATTTAAGCTCAGGAGGGCAGCGCCTGGCACCTGCCTGCACAGGTACGTGCCCAACACACATTCGAAGAAGAAATGAACGAGGAAGCCAGGTGTTGGATATGGAGAGGTGACTGTCCTAAATGGGGACAGAAACTGCAATCACTGAGCCAAGGGCAAGGTGTCTATAAAAATTATCTCATGAACCCCCCTCCCCAAACATCCATTTTACTGACAAGCAAACCGAGGCTCAGAGAGGTTAGGCAGCTGCCTCCAGATCACAGATGGGAAGCAGCAAGCTCACATCTGAACCTGGGGCCCTGCCTTCAAGCCCATATCTGTGCCTCCAGCTCAGAGGAGCAGAAAGACTTGCTGGAAGTCACACAACGGGAATATGGCCCATCTGACACTGGCTCCTGCAGGACCCTGCAGCCACCGCCGGGTTCTCCCATCCACTCTGGCAAGGGCAAGTTCATACAACATCCTCGCAAGCCATCGGCCTGTCTTACAGACCAGCCAAGGGAAGTCTGGTCTAACATGGCCAGGTATGTCTCCATGGAGCCGGCCATGAGGAATGCTGGGAAAGATGTCCCTCTTGGTCACCCCAGCAAACTGGGACGGTGAAGAACACAGGCTGTGGAGGGAAGTAGGTTCGAATCCCTCCCTGTCAGTCCTACTCATGGGACCTTAGGCAAGGCCACCCACACACATCGCTGATTCTGTTTCCTCACCTGCAAAATGGGCAAACTAACTCCCATCCAATGGGCTCATTTTTATTTAACAAATACATGGTGCTTACTCTGTACCAGGCATTGTTCTGTATGCCTGACACTTATTAATTAACTTCATCATCACTACAGTGGCATAGTCACTGTACTTTCACAAAGGGAGAAACTGAGGTCCTGAGAAGTCAGCTACGTAGTAAGTAGCAAAGCCATTCTCAGCACCAAGCAATGGGGATCCAGAGCCCATGCTCTGAACCTCTGGGCTGTAATTCTTGACAGTAACAATAGACAAAAGCCTTATTATGGATGGACTGTGTGTTGGAAATTGTGATCAGTATCTTATAAAACATGATCCCGATTTTACAAATGTGAGGAATCGAGCACCGAGGGGCCTTCGGTCCCTGCCCCCTCCCAGTGCACGGGAAGCAGCTGAGGGCAGTGAGCTGTTTGATCCCAAACGCCTCCATCCTGGGTAGGTCAGGGGGTAGGGGTAGGAGAGAGGGTCCAGGAAAGGTCCCCTTCCCACTTCTCTGACACCTCACTTCAGCTCCTTTCTGAATCTGAGCATCAGGAAGTGGGACGCTTGGGGGACAACCTCCCTGGCTGCTGGGCGTTCTGCAGCCCCGGGCTCTGCTGTACAAACACCAGCTCCCAGTCACTGCTCTGATGTGGAAATCCTGAGGCCACCACACATGCTGGGAAACGGGTATGTTGTAACCAGGGTGACTGGCTGGTGGTTTCCCCCCTGCTGCCTTCCCTGGGCCTCCCTCCAGATTCAACTCCAAAGGCCGGTGGGGCCCAGGAATCTGCATAGCGGCTCTTAGGGCTCAGGCAAAGGCAGGACACACTGGCCCATTCCTCAGCAGGGCACTCGAGACCTTCTACAACGTGGCCAAGCCCGCCTTTCCATCCCCTCTGGCTTCTCCCTGCTCCCTAGCACCCCACGCCACGCCTTTCACACTTCCCAACCTTTTCACACGCTGTTCCCACTGCCAGCATACCTGTCCTCCCATGCTCCCCTGCCCAGCTCCTCTCCTCCTCTCCCACGGCTGCTCAGGGTCCTGCTCCGTGAAGCCTGTCTCATGCCCCGTGAAGAGCTGATCACCCGCCCTGGGCTCCCCCCTCCCCAGAGGGAGGCGTCCTCAGGGCAAACACCAGTGCCCAGAGCAGCACTGGAGCAGTGCCCGGTAGGAGCCCTGTGAGTGCTGGTGAGTGAGGGATCGGCTGGGCTGGCCTCTCCCGTCCACCCTCAGCATCCTCCTCTAATCACAGGTTGGACTAGCCAAGTTCAGGGGCCTTTGAAGGGCTCTGAAACCCCCTGACTGGGGGGGACACCCTGGCCATATGGACACCCAAGCCTCAGTTTCCCCAGCAGACTTTAAGGTTTTAATAAAGGCGCTGATGTCCCAGCAAATGCTCCAGCTCCTAAGAGGCCACCATAGGGGAGGAGCTGCAGGGTCACAGCCCACAGAGGACTGGGGCTCAAGCAGGTTAGAGCTGGCCTGGGGGCGAGCTGTGAAGCCCAGCATCGGCCACCAGTCCCTGGTCCCAGTCCCTTCTGATTATAGAAAATACTAGAGGCCCGGTGCATGAAATTCGTGCACGGGGGGTGGGGGGTCCCCGGGACCCCTTGGGGGATGTCCGACTGCTGTTTAGGCCTGATCCTGGTGATCGGGCCTAAACCATCAGTCAGACATCCCTCTCATAATCTTAGACCGCTGATTCCTAATCGCTCACCTGCCTGGTTGTCCCTAACTGCTCTCCCCTGCCAGCCTGATCGCCCCTAACTGCCCCCTGCTGCCTGCCAGGTCACCCCCAACTGCCCCCTCTGCTGGCCTGGTTGCCCCTCACTGCACCCCCTGCCAGCCTAATTGCCCCCAACTGCACCCCCACACACACTGGCCTGGTCTCCCCTAACTGCCACCCCCCCCCCACCGGCCTGGTCGCCCCTCACGCCACCGCCCCCCCCAACTGGTGGACCCATGCAGCCTGCTGTTCAGTTGTTTGGTCTTCCCTCACTAACCCCCCTGCTGGCCTGATCCTAGGATGCCATCTTGTGAGGGTGTGAGGGTTAATTTGCATATTACCTCTTTATTATATAGGATAGATTTGGGGTTTTGTTTTTAAATCCAGATTGCTGAGTTTACTGAACCTATCTCCCGGAAGGGGCCTGGGAGCCTGCAGTTAACAGATCCCCGGAGAATTAGTTCATGGGGAAGTTAGACAAATATCATGGTCAGGTGGAGGCAGCGAGTTCTGGCGGCAGACTGCCGGGTTCCCATCCTGACCCACGCTTTCCCGTGGGTTATTTATGCTGCCTGTGCCAATGCGCCCTAACCTGGAAAAAGGCCGTGATGCATAGCACGAGGAGAAAGTATTCTGACTTAACTCCGAATACTGTCAGCGCCCAGAACAGCCTGCACAAAGGTGTCCCTAGTGCTGGGTCCACCCAACAATATTCAAATGAGGAGGCCAAAGGTGGAAGGCCGTGTTTCCCCAGATTCTTCTGCCCCACTTTCCTCTCCCACAATCCTCACCAACTCCCGGTGCGCGGGCCAGGGGGTGATTGCCCGAGAAGGGGCCTGCGTGGCCCAAGACCCGTGTCACCCCACGCTCTCCACATTCCCGAGCCCCCTAGAGGCCGTCCCCGCCGATGTCTCAGCACAAGTTCGGAGGCGCTGGCTTCCGAGCACCCGGGCCAGCCTTCCTGTCCAGCTCCCCGCCGCGCCTGGCCCTGGGCATCGTGCACTGAGCCGGCTCCTCGCGGGAGTCGGGTCCGGGTCCCCACGCCGGGCCCCGCACTTCCCCGACGCCCCGGCGAACCCCTGCCTGCGCCCCGAGTCCTACCTGCACGCTCCGGTCCATTCCCCAGCCGGCGCCCGAGCCGGAAGTGCCACCTCTCGGCGGCCGGGATGGCGGCGCGGTGCGGGGCTTTCCTGGGGCGGGACCGACCACTCCACCTCCCCGCGCCCGCCCCGCGCCCGCCCCCAGATTTGCATGCACCTCCCCGCCCACCCAGGGCGCCGAGTCAGTTTAGGAGTCGCTGTCCCTCCGCCCACGCGAGCTTCGAGGCAAGCCGCTGACCTTTCCTGGGGGCGCCCCTGCTCGCGGCCTCCCCCGCAGCAGCGAGGTCGCGCCCTCGGGGAACCCGCAGTAGTTCCCGGTCATCTCAGAATGAAAGCCTGTCTCTGATCAGGCCCATTCGCTGCGGCTGGTCCCTGCGCCCCTCCCGCCGTCCTTCCTGCCCGGCTCCCCCACCCCCCTCACCCTGCAGGGGCAGTGCGTTTGGGGCTGAGAGTTGGGCAGCTTTAATCTTCTCCCCTCCCCAGCGGCCCAAGGACTGCTAAGTGCCCGTGTGTGTTCATCCCTCCCACATGTCGACTGAGCCCTACTGTAGGTCAGGCTCCGGGAAAATTCAGACAGTAAAACACCGTTCTCTCAACAGCTGGTACCCATGGCACCCTTTGCTCATTTAATGCTCACAACTGCCCTGTGAGGAACTCGGTTACTCTACCCATTTTATAGACGGGGAAACGGAGGCACAGAACCTCTGAGGGAAGCTTGCTCAGAGTCGCAGCAGGTGTGGCATTCGAACCCAGGCTCCATAGACCACTAACCACTGGGCCACATAAGAGCCCTGATGCAGCCAGAAGGTAGGAAAACCACTAAATGGATAAAGTATTTCAGGTAACAAGCGGCCCCAAGAAGAAAGCAAAAAGAGGGTCCTATTAGGCCAGTGGGGCTGGTGGCTTGAACGTATCCTTAAGGGCAGGCATTTGAGCTGAGAACCTGAAGGGGATGGGGGGAAGACTAGTTAGGGAGAGAGAACAGCAAGTGCAAAGGCCCTGGGGTGGGAACCAACTTAGCATGTTGTAGGGATGACTGAAGGCCAGGTTGGCTGGAGAGCCTTGAGGAGGGGAGCGCAGAAGGAGGTGAGGTAGGAGATGTGCAGACTCAGGCCCAGCAGCGTTGGGGACCCAGAGAGAATGCTGACCCCACTGTGCCCTCAAGTGGCTCCTGGTCTGAGAGTGGAGGCAAACTCCTGGGAGCCAAGGGCAGCCCAAGGGGCTCTGTGGTGGAGGGTGAGCCAGGGAAGCAGCAGCCTCTGGTGAGGAAGGGCTGGCTTGCGGGGTGGGGGTTGGGGGCAGTACTTCAGTTCTCTTTCCTCATTATTCACACACTCATTCTCTCTTGGCCGTATGGTATGCCTAACCTGTGACAAATGCTGAGGACTGATATAAAGATATGAAACAGACACGGCTCCTGCCCTCTGGCACCTTACAACCACGTGGACAAGACAGCTGACAACTCCCAAGTATGTGACAGTACAGTGGACCCAGTCTCAAGGAGTAGTCAGAGGTGGCTTCCTGGAGAAGGTGGCCTCTGATAGATGTCTCCAAGGGTCAGTGGAGAAAAGGGAAGGAAAAGAAGATAGGCATTCAGGTAGAGGGGACTGCAGGAGCCAACACTTGGAGGTCAGAGGTGGCATGAAGGGGAGTGACGGGATGACGATTATTCCCATCTATTTGTTGACACCTCCATGTGCCAGGTCCTGAGCTGGGGGTGGGGAGAGTGGGAAATAGACCCAGTCCCTGCTTTCCTAGCCCTGGGGGTCTGGTTGGGGCCCTGACAAGTAAACAGACACAAGCAATCAAGTGTAATGAGCTCTGTGATGGGGCAGCAGAAGGGACAGGACGGGCCTTAGGAAGGACCAGAGAGCTTGGGCTTCCAAAGGGAGTAGGAACTGGCCAGACCAGGTGTGAATTGCGCAGGTCAGATGGGAATTCCACATTGGACGTGACTTTCACCAAGGCCACACCTGGGCAGCTCCAGCGGTTTGCTTCTTTGAGAAGGGTTTGTTCCTGCTCACACACAATCACACTCACACATTCACTCATATGCTCACACATTCACACTCACCCACATATACACTCACTCCCACCCACAGACTCACTGCCCAAACACCTTCACACTCACACATTCACTAATATGCTCACACATTCACACTCACACATTCACTCTTATACTCACATTCACACACAATCACACTCACACATTCACTCATATACTCACACTCATACACAATCACACTCACCCACATAAACACTCACTCCCACCCACAGACTCACCTGCCCAAACACCTTCACACCCGCACATTCACTCACATGCTCATACATCACACACACTTCACTCATATTCTCATATATACACACACATTCACACTCTTACACATTCCACTTATTCACCCCTATGTTCACATTTATCACACTCAGATCCTTACGTACCACACACGTTCATAGCCACTCACATTTTCCCACACATCCCACATGTTCACACTTACACTCACACATCCACACACATTCACACCCACACACGGACTCAAAATCATACACTCACCCACATCCCCTTCCCTGACACACTCATGCTCCCTCACACACCACAGTCGCACTCACGCACACTCACACTCACACTCGCATGCCCACGTAGTCAGTGTTTGAGCCCAGGCTGTTCAGAATGAACGCCACGGGCTTCCCTCTGTGAGGAAGAGACCTTCTTTTCTCCAGTTCTGCTGTCTCTGAGTTGCGCCAATCTCATCTGCACACGACAGCAGAAGGCTCATTTTGGGAATGTGTGTTCTGGGCTGACTGCCCCAAACTGGGCTCCCACCCCGTTTTCTGCATCTTTAAGTCATTCTTTGCTCTTTCCTCGCTTGCCCCAGGCCTGCATCTGCACGCCAGCTCCTCTACTTGCTGACTATGAGACTTTGGGCAAAGCACATCAGTCCCCGAGCCCAGCTTTCACAGCTGCAGGGTGGGGTGGGGATGGGCCCACTCAGAGGGCTGTGTGAGGGTGGAGCGATGAACTACGTGACAGTGCCTGGCACGAATGAGGAGCTAATCAGTGTTCACTGTTGCTCTCATCAGATTGACGATGAGAAGGAAGCCAGGTCAGAGCCTGCCCGTCAGCCTGTTTGCTGGGCTGTGAAGAGACAGGAAAGGATCGAGCCGGTGTGGTCAGGTGTGAAGGCATTTGGGAAAGCTGGGGGAAGGGGATACGCAATTTTTCTGTGAGTCTGAAATTATGTCAAACAAAGAGTTAAAGAAAACAGGGCATTGTCCTGAGGCCCACGAGAAAGAACAGACGTGAAGTCTGTCATCTCACACACAGTCCCTGCCCAAGCTGTCCACACTGTATCAGGGCTGCTCTGCGTCAGGCCTGGAGGCCTCAGAATAGTAAAACCTCAGGCCTGCAATCCAGGGGCTTCCCAGTGTTGCCTCAGTACAAGCTCAGCTCAGACTACATCACAACACACTCACTCGTTTTTAAGCCTACCCTTCAGGTTTTGAAGAAGTAATAGAATTAATTTTAGCCCTGACCCGTGTGGCTAAGTGGTCAGTGTCAGCCTGGTTTCACCTACTCACCCTCCTCGCGCTGAATCCTGGACGCCACTGCTCTTTTTATTGTCTCTGGAGTTTTGCCTTTTCCAGAATGTCATACAGTTGAAATCAGACAATATAGCTTCTTAAGACTGGTTTCTTTCACTTAGTGATAGCTTTTCGGGTTCCTCCATGTCTTTTAGTGGCTTGATTGTGGGATCTGATGGTAGAAATATGTTTAGTTTTGCAAGAAACCCAAACTGGCCTGGCCAGGTTGCTCAGTGGTTGAACATCGGCCCATGAACCAAGAGGTCACCGGTTTGATTCCCAGTCAGGGCACGTGACTGGGTTGCAGGCTCCATCCCTGGTAGGGGGTGTGCAGGAGGCAGCCTATCAATGTTTCTCTCTCATCAATGTTCCTATTTCTCTATCCCTCTCCCTTTCTCTCTCTCTAAAATGAATAAAAATACATTTTTAAAAAAAACAAACTGTATTGCATAGCAGCTGTACCATTTGCATTCCCACCAGCAAGGAGCAAGAGTCCTCATTGCTTTGCATTCTTGCCAGCATTTGGTACTGTCAGTTTTTGAAATGTTAGCCCATCTAGTATATATGTATCTCATTATTGTCTTAATTTGCAAGTTCCTTAAAGCCATATCAGTTAAGCATCTTTCCATGGGCTTATTGGTCATCTGTGTGTATATTGTCTGTTGAGATCTTTTGCCCATTTTAGAATTGGGTTGTTATCTTCTTGTTGAGTTTTAAAAATTCTTTGTATAGTTTGGATATAAATCTTTTCTGGATATGTGTTTTGCAAAGATTTTTCTCCAAGTCTTTGGCTTAGTTTTTAATGATCTTAAGTATTTCTTTCTTAAAGCAGAAGCTTTAAATTTTAATAAAGTCCAACTCAACAAAGTTTTTCTTTCATGGATCATGCTTTAAGTGTTGATCTAAAAACTCATTGCTAAACGTAGATCCTAGACTTTCTCCTATGGTACCTTCTAGAAATTTTATGGTTTTTCATTGTACCTTGAAAAACCATGTAGGTCCATGGTCTATTTAGAGTTATTTTTGTGAAAGGTAGAAGGTCTATGTCTAGATTCTTTTTTTCTTTCCTTCTTTATTTTCTTTCTCTGTTCTCAAATGGATGTACAGTTGTTCCAGCCCCATTTGTTGAAAAGACTGTCCTTTTTCCATCAAATTGTCTTTGTTCCTTTGTCAAAGATCAGCTGAATATATTTATGTGGGTTTTTTCTGGGATTTTATTCTACTCCATTGATCTGTGTGTCTATTCTTTCTCTAATACCATGCTGTTTTGATTACTGTGGTTTTATAAGTCTTGAAGTTGGGTAATGCTTGTCCTTCAAGTTTGTTTTTCTTCTTCTTCTTCAGTATTGTGATGGCTGTTTTGGATCTTTTGTCTTTCCATAGAAACTTTAGAATCAGTTTATCAATATTCACAAGATATCTTGCTGGGATTTTATTGGGATGTGTTGAATCTGTAGATTAAGTTAGGAAACATTGGCATTTTAACGATATTGAATTTATCTATTCATAAACAGAATATCTCTTCATTTATTTCAATCTTCGGTTACCATGTGCCCAGTGCTATATAATCAGTTATCTCATTTAATCTTCAAACAACCCTATATATTCCCATTTTATAGATGAGGAAATTAAGGCTCAGAGAGGTTAAGTAACTTGCCCAAGGTCTCACAGCCAGCAAGAGAACACTGGAAGACCCCCATACCAGCCCTATTCCACAGCCTGTGCCCTTACCCCTTCTGCTTTCCTCTTCTGTGGGACTCTACCCAGAGGCGGCACCTATGGCCTCCTTTCCTTGAGAGAAGGACCCAGACCAAAATGAGCCAATGTTCTAACAGCTGGTTGGCATCATGACCTGTTTTTCCCACTGCAGTAGACACTGTCAATGCCCCGCCCATATCCTCTCCCACCTACCAGTCCCAGCTCCTCACTGCCAGCACCTGAGACTCTGCCCAAGGGCATTCTCTGGCCACTTAGCCAGCTTCACCTGCACAGAGGGTGTATGGAGAGTTGATGCCCACAGGAGCAGGCCTCGGCAGTGATGACTGGAATTGGAGGATGAACACCCATGTCCTCACACTCAGGGAATGCAGGGGGCAGCTCTGAGACACGGTCAGCAGTCTCCCAGAGGTCCCGGAGAGATGGAGTTCCGTCCCCCAGCTCATGAACACACCTGCACCGGCTTCTCTCCCTCCCCCTTCACTTCCCCACTCTCTCAGTGTCTTCTGGGATCATCCCCGTGCCAATGAAGTGCTTCCAGCCCTTGTCTCAGGAGCCTCGGGGCCATCTTATCTATGTCAGCCCCTCCTGCAGCATCCTTGACATTCCTCTAAGAGGCACCCTCTCCAGCTCACAGTCCAGACAAGTCCACCCCAACTCCAAGAGTGGGCAGGTGACTCAGGAGTGGCCAATCAGAACACTGTGGTCCCTCAGCCTTAGTGATTTGGTCAGAGATGGGCATGTGATCCATCAGAGCCCACGAGACACTTTGAGATTTTTCTGGGCCTGTGTGGGTCAATGGTTGAGCGTCGACCTAAGAACCAGGAGGTCAGATGGTTTCCTGGTCAGGGCACATGCCCCGGATTGCAGGCTTGATCCCAGTAGGGGGAGTAGAGGAGACAGCCAATCACTGATTCTCTCTCATCATTATTGTTTCTATATTTTTCTCCCTCCCCCTTCTTCTCTGAAATCAATAAAAATATATAATAAAAAAATTAAGTGAAATAATCTGAAATCTCAGATGTAGCCACTGTGACATTTTGGTGAACATCTCTCTGGGTGCAGGTGCACACACATCTTACACACTTCCTCCCATATCCACAGTCACAGAATTTATATCACTTTGGCAAGATTGGGGAGGATCCTGGGGCAAAGGCCACAAAGGTAAGGCTATGATGCCATCCTTATAAATGAGAGTTATTTGCCTCAGCTTGTCTGGGAGGGAGTAACAATGATAAAAGACCTAACATTGGGCAAAGGGAGAAGTAACTGAAAGACTAAGGTTTCAGGGCAATTAAAGGAGATTGTAAAGCATGATGGTTAACAAATCAGAGACATAAAATAAGCAGGAATGGGGCCTTGGGAAAGAATCAGGTTGGTTTATCTAAAACCCTGTCACCCAGAGCCCGGGGGTTCATTCATTCAGTCAATGAATATTTACTGATGCCTATTATGAATCATGACATCCTAGGAGCTGGGGAATGCAAAGGTGAATAAGACTTGGTACCAGTTCTAAAAGGAACAGAGAGGTTTTCTAGAGGAGAGGCCAAGTAGGAGGGCATCTGATGGATGAGTAGGAGTTCTGCAGTGTGAGGGTGAGTGAGACCAGGTGGGGAGTAACCCAAGGGAAGGAACAGAACTTGAAAGGTATGAAGGGGAGACCAATTACTGGGGTCATTGATATGCGATTGGGATGCTGAGGAAGCAGGGAGAGTGACCGGGCAGGAAGGAAAGAAACAGGGTTCTGTTCCAGGAGAACAGTAACTTTTAAATCTCTTTGATTACAACCCACAGTAAGAAATGCATTTTCTATTTTGGCTCAGTACAATCATACACACACACACATCAACAAAGCAATATTTCTCCTTGCAAGATGCCATTCATGCATATATTTTCTATTCAGTCCTATAGGGGCAAAATAAGCCGATCACAAAATAGTACACATCATAGAGTTTCATGTATGTGAAATTCTGTAACAGCAAAACTAAGCTATAGTGGTAGAAACAAGATTAGTGGCTGCTTGGATGCAGGTGGGGTGGGGCAAGGTTAACTGCAAAGAAGTGAAAGAGAACTTCCTTCAGAGATAGAAATGTTCTATATTTTGATTGGGGCGGTGATTACATGGGCACATGCATTTGTTAAAAATCCTATCTAATAAAAGAGTAATATGCAAATTAATCATCACTCCACTACACCCACAAACCACGCCCACTAGCCAATCAGGAGCGTGTATGCAAATTAACCCCAACCAAGATGGCTACAGCCATGGAGAGAGCAGGAGGGAGGCTTGGGTTTCCCCGGTGATGGAGGAAGCCAAGCTTTCCACACACCCTGGCCGGCCCAGGCCTCCACTTAAGGCTACAAAGTTTCAACGATAGAAGATACATAAATCCCAACAGAAATGGCTGCTGCCATGGAGGGTTACCTCTCGAGGTTACAAAGTTTCAGTTGTAGAAGATAAATAAATCCCAAATACCAGGGCCTCTGCTTGGGTCGCTGGGGGGCGTGGCCGGCCTGCAAACCACCACAGGCCCCTATCCCAGGCCACCCCATACCCCAAGGGAACCCCCACCCTGATCCTGGACACCCTTCAGAGCAAACCAGCCAGCCCCCACATGTGCACCAGGCCTCTATCCTATCTAATAAAAAAGTAATATGCAGATTGGCCATCACTTCAACACACAAGATGGCTGCCCCCATGTGGTCAAAGATCCTGCCCCCATATGGACACAAGATGGCCACCACAAGATGGCCAGTATGGGAGGGCAGATGGGAGGGACCAGGCCTGCAAGGGAAGGCAGTTAGGGGCAAACAGGCTGGCAGGGGAGCAGTTAGGCATCAATCAGGCTGGCAGGGGAGTGGTTAGGGGGTGGTCAGGCTGGCAGGCAGAAGTGGTTAGGGGCAATCAGGAAGGCAGGCAGGCAAGCAGTTGGGAGCCAGCAGTCCTGGATTGTGAGAGGGATGTCCGACTGCCCATTTAGACCCGATCCACCAGGATCAGGCCTAAACGGGCAGTCGGACATCCCTCGAGGGGTCCCAGATTGGAGAGGGTGCAGGCTGGGCTGAGGGACATCCTCCCTCTTGTGCACGAATTTCGTGCACTGGGCCTCTAGTAAATATATAAAAATAAGTGCACATGAGGGAACTTTCTGGGGTGGTGTCAATATTCTATATCTAAGGGATATGCATTGCACAAGTGAATGCATTTGTCAAAACTCATCAAATGGGACATTTAGATTGTGCATTCCATTGTATGTAAATTTTACATTAAAATTTGGGACAAATATTGAACTGTACTTGATGATATTCATGCTGAAGTATTCTGGCACTTGCAACTCACTTTCTGAAATACATAAAAAATAAGATATTGATGGATGGATAGAGGAATGGGAAGATGGACAGATATGTCATAAAGCAAATATAATAAAATATTAATGCATGCTAAGACAATTCAATGAGGAAAGACTAATCTTTTCAATAAATGGTGCTGGGATAACTGCATATTCACATGCAAAAGAATAAAATTGGATCCTTATCTCACATCACACACAAATTAACTCAAAATAGAATAAGGACCTACATGTAAGAGCTAACGTACAAAATTCACAGAAGAAAACGTAAGTGTAAATCTTCCTGAATTTGGATTAGGCAATGGTTTCTTAGTTATGACACAAAAGTACAAGCAACGAAAGAAAAAATAGATGAACTTGACATCATCAATTTTAAAAGCCTTTGTGCTTTAAAGGGCACCACCAAGAAAGTGAAAAGACAGTCCACAGACTGGAAGAAAACTTTTGCAAATCAGCAGAGAAGAGAGTTGTGTCTAGAATATGTAAACAACAATTACAATCTATATATAAAAAAGACTAAGCAACCATCTGACCATCCGACTGGTAGCTATGATGTGCAATGACCACCAGGGGACAGATGCTCCATGCAGAAGCTGCTAAGCTGTGGTGACTTGGCAGTGGCAGTTCTCAGGTGATGCACCCCAGAACCAGAGAGGAGGGAGCCCCATTCCGGGGTGCATCACCTGAGAACCGTCCTCTTGCAACCCGGGGACCCCTCAGGGGATGTCGGAGAGCTGGTTTCAGCCCAATCCCTGCAGGCCAGGTTGAGGGACCTCACCTGCCAGAGAGGTGCGGCCAGCTGGGGAGGGACTGTGTTCAGCTCATCTCGCCCAGTCCTGTCCCACCGGCCACCTTCTAATTAATTTCCTTTCAATGTGCACAAATCCATGCACCAGGGCACTAGTTCAGTAATAACAATACAAAAGTCCCAATTTGAGAATGGGCAAAGGACCTGAATAGACAGTTATCCAAAAAAGATGTATAAGAGGCCCAGAAGCTCATGAAAAGATGCTCAACATCATCAGGGAAATGCAAATTAAAACCACAGTGGGAAAAAAAATAACACAGTGAGATATCATGTCACACCCTCATACACTGCTGATGGGGCTATAACACGGACAGCCCTTTGGAGAACAGTCTGGCAGTCCTTCAAATGGTTTAAACATGCTACCATATGATCCAGCAATTCTGCTCCTAGGTACATACCCAAGAGAAATTAAAACATGTGTCCATATAGAAACTTGTACATGAATGTTCACAGAAGCATTATTTATAGTAGCCAACTGATAGTGGGCAAATAAAATGTGGTGTATTCATACAAGAAAATATTATTTAGGAATTTAAAAAATGGAGTACAGATACATGCTACAACATGGATGAACCTTGAAAACATGTTAAATGAAAGAAGCTGGTCACAAAGGATCACATGTTGTGTGATGGTACTTTTGTGAAATGTCTATGGAGACAGGAAGTAGATGAGTATTGTCCAGGGCTGGTGATGGGACTGGAAGAATAACTGATGGTGGAGGGCTGCAGGGTCTCTTCTTGGGGAACGAAAATGTTCTAAAAATTGCTTGTGGTGAAGAACCCTGCGAATATACTGAAAAACACGGCATTGTACACTTAAATGGATAGGTTGTAGTGTTTGCATCTCAATAAAGCTGTTTTAAAACCTTCATGTGAATGCAAATGAAAAATGAGAGCTGCATGCACATAAGCACACCAATAGACACAAGACACTGGGGGGGTGGGATGAGGGCATACGACAGGGGACAAGGGTTAGGGGAGCTGGGGGAAGGTCAATGGGGGGGGAAAGGAGATATATGTACTAATATATGTAAAACTTTAAACAATAAAAATAATAATAAAAACAGTAAAAAAAAAAAATGAGAGCTGCACTTCAGCAAACGCTTCTGCTCTTCAAAGGGTCACCACTAAGGAAACAAAAAGATATGCATCGGACTGTGGAAAATATTTGCAAATGCTATATCTGACAAAGGTCTTATATCCATAATATATAAAGAACTCTCAGCACTCAATAAGGAAACAACTCAATTTTTAAAAATGGGCAAAAGACTTGAACCTACATTTCGCCAATAAATATAGATGAGCAAGAAGCTCATGAAAGATGACCAACATCATTAGTCATCAGGGAATTGCAAAATAAAATCACCACGAGACACTTCGATGCACAGATTGCAGTGGCTCAAATGTTTTAAATATGCAGACAATGCCAGCTGATGGTGAGGGTTGGAACTACTGGAATTCTCATAATTGCTGCTGGGAATGCAAAATGGTACCGTCATCTGGAAAATAGTGTGGCTGTTTCTTATAAACATAAAATATGTTTTACCACACGACCCACTTGTCTAGGCATTTACCCTGGAGAACTCAGGTTCACACAAAACCCATCTGCAAGTGTTTATGGCGACTTTATTGGTAATTGCCATTAATTATCAATAAGTGAAAACAACCCAGACGTCCCAGCTGGTGCGTGGGTAAACAGTACATCCACACGATGGAATACTGTTTAGCAGTTTTTAAACATCTTCTGCTTTACACACACTATGGAAGAATCTCCAATGCATTATGAAAGAAGCCAGACTCAAAATGCCACACACTGTATGACTGTTTATACAACAGCTCATGGGAGAGAGCGTAGGCCGGTGGTGGCCAGGGGCCGGGGAGGGGGCACGCTGCAAAGGGCCGGGGAGAATCTCTCAGGTTGAAGGAACGCTTCTGTATCATGGTTGTGGTGGTGGCTACTCGACTGTGTCTGTCAAAACTCACAGGACTGTACACTAACATGGGCGAATCTCACTGTATGTAAATTATACCTTAATCTACAAAATTAAAAAATATATATTAACAGTAGATTCTAGATGATGGGGATATGCATGTTCACTGTACAATTCTTTCAACTTTTAATGTGTTTGAACATGTTCGTAATCAGATGTTTGGCAAAAAAACATAAAAAAGGTGTTAGATAGTTGAAAAAATAAATGTATGCATGACCAAAACAAATGAATCATTAAATAAAATTCAATGAGTCATTTCACCCTTCAAATCTTAAACAATAAGAAATAATACATATAATAATTACAGCATTATAGGCCACGATCCATTAAATTGATTCTATAAGCTATTCATGGGCCATGATCTTCAGTTTGAAAAACGCTGCTTTAGAGCAGGCTTCAACACTTGAACTTTAACTTGAGAGGGCCGGGGGAACGGGCCCCCAGAAGTGGGCTGAGCTGGGCTGATTCCCTGCTCTGGGGCCACGGCCAGGTGGAGGTCCGGGGAGCAGCCGGGGCCTGTGCCCAGCTCAGAAGCAATGGCTGCCTGGTGTCCCCAGGGACGCTGGACTAGGGCAAGGTCCTGTGCCCTGCATCAGGGAGCCAGCTCGGTGACAGCAGCGGGAGTCCATGTTCTGGAAGTCACGAGTGTGGACTGAAACGGCAGGCCTTCCCCACCATCTGGATCAGATCACACCCTGGATTTTCACTCGGCTCTGGCTGGGGGAGGCTTTCAGAGTGACAGTGGTTAGCTTTTCACTGGCCTTGTCACTGAGCACGCAGGTCAGGCTTAACACGAGGAAAATCACGTTTCCGGCATCCAAGACCATTGTGGTCAGGAAAAATTTATCCCTATTGTGTCTCAGTGATATATTGGAGCTACAGTTAATGTCAATGTATACAGTTCATGAATAAGAAAACGTTCTACTTAAAAGTGCAAGTTTAGAAACTTTTATTCCAACTCATTTCTGCAGTTTTAAGCCTGCAATTCAGACTTGTTTCTGCACATGGTCTTACCTACCCACGTCTTGGAGCTCGAGACAAGGCCGCAGTGCCTCCTTCAGCAGCCTCCCCTCCTGACCTCGGTGCCACCACTGCGCAGGGTGCTAACACTGCTGAGGGGCAGCCACGCCTGCAGACCTCTCTGCCTTTGCATGACCTTTCCCCTCCTGCCCCCGGTGACCTCCTAGTCACTCCTCAGTGCCAGCTTCAGCTGCACCTCGTCTGTGCAGACTTCCCTGGAATTCTTCTTATGGCAGAAGCAGCGACTCCTTGTCCTGCATGTCCACTGATTTGGGCATGCAGCTGTAATGCCAGGCTGGCTTCTCTCTGGATGTACGAAACGCCATGGGAATTTGTTATTCCAAATAAAACTATGCCAGACCCTCCTGCCCCAGAGTATAACCAATTACTCTCTGTGGCTGCAGGAGTCTCTCCCTGCCTCCAAAGTGAAAGAGAGGGCGAAGCAGCATGTGCAGGCCAGACACTCATGGAGAGCCCTCTGGGCTCCGATCTGAGCAGCACTGGCCAAGTGCCTGCCCTGATAGGCGGGTCCTCGCTGCCCCTTCCCAGCTTGGGCATGAGTGCCCAAGCATCCCAGGGGGGTGGGGATTCGGGGGGGACTCCCCTGGGTCCTGTCACAGCCCTGGGCACCGTGAGGCAGCACTGCATTGTCACACAGCCCGAAATGCCTGCACCTCTCCTCCCAGTTTGGGGAGCTCGCCCGCTCCTGAAGCCCCTGGGAGCTTTTATTGGAAGCACAATGTGGGTCTTGCTTGCCTAGGGGAGGGGCAAGGGGCGCTGAGGCCAGCGGTTTCTTACTAACTCACGCCCTGTTACATCGATGGCACTGACCTCACCACTTTGCACTGATTTAGCTCCCGCCTGGGCCTTCCTCTGAACTGTGGGTCTTCTGAGGTCAAGGGCTGCCTCACTGACTCTGGTCTCCTAAAGGTTGAGAGTGAGCTTCCTAATTGTGGATCGATCGTGAGAAGTTTTAAAAATCTCTTTGAGCCTCAGTTTCCTCGCCTGTAAAATACCAGACTTGCAGCAGTGTGGTTGGGATGAACCAAGACAAGGCATGCTGACCCCTTCAAACACTGCCTGACACGTCCCGATAGCTCCATGAATATTAGCAGCTATATTACTTTTATTCCCATTACTGCTACTTGCAGTGGATGTTGGTTGCCTACTCAACAGTCGGTCCCGACTCTGTTTTTCCACCATAGAGACTGACAGTGCCACGTGCTCTCCTTCCCGTCCTTGCTTGGGGCATGAGCATGTGACCCAGCCTGGGCCACGGTACTTGGATGGAGGCATGCAAAGCCTTCTGGGAAAGATGACCTCTCTGATCAAAAGACAGAGAGGTAGAAATAGACTTTGGACATAATCGTAGAGAGCGGCGATGCCTGGAGCTACGGCAGCCATCTCGTGACCGCGAGAGCAGGGCTAAGGCTTTTCGCATCTGGCACATTTCCCTCTCCCACTGCTTCTGCCCTGGTCCAGGCCCTAACTCCCTCTCGCCCAAACTAAAGGTCCACCTTCCCTGCTTTCTGTTGCTGGTGACAGCCGCTTAGCACGAGCTAAGTCAACATGTGGAAGTTGTCAGAGCAGAGAGAAGGATGCCGTGGGGCCTTTACACCCTTGTTGAGTTGCTGCCCCCACCCTGGGACCTTCTACCTGAGAACACTTTGTTCAGTTATATCTGAAATGTCCTTGTTGCAAAGGCCACTTTTCGTTGGGTTAGCATCGACAGCTGAAATATAGTTCATTGAATACATTATCATAGAAAATGATACTTGGCAGCTCTTGACTGAAAGTGGCAGTGCCAGGATGGAAACCCTGAACACTGAGGCCCAGGTGAGCGGGCTTTCTGAGTGCCCCTGGTCTCCAGCCCCCAACCCCCTCCAGACGCACATTAGGGAAAGAGCTGGCTGCCAACTGAGGTCACAGCTGGGTAATGCTTCTTGGTCCACCAGCACGTGTGCTGGCTCGGGCAGTTGTGCAGTCTGCCCGTAGGAAAGTGGGTGAACAAGTGGCAAAAGCGAGTGCAAAGGAAGGGAAGAGTCCAAAACCCGAGGCTTTGTTTTTGCTCAGTCTTATCCCTTGTTGATTGAACCCGGGCGTCGTAATCTAAACTGCAACCTTGAGTTCAGTCAGCTGCTGGCTGGCAAAGAAACCACTGCATGCCATCAGCCTTGCTTCGCCGGTATTTCTAACTTAGTTTTGGTCCGTTTTTATTCTCTTCTATTGGAGACTCCGCCTTTCTGTGCTGACAAAAGCGGGGAGGAGGCTGTGCTTCTCTTGTTTCTGGTTAATTTTGTGGCTAGAAAAATGTTCTGGGAAAGACACAGGCACAGCACAGTTTTACCACAACTACCGGTCCCTGGCCACACAGGATGTAGCAGGAATGACTGGTGTGTACCTCGTACAGGTTCATGTAATACTTACATTAATACTTCTAGCTGTGCTGGTCCTATGGCAAGTCAAAAACCAGCTAAAAAGTGGTGAGTGGTGGGATAATTTCAGGAATATGATTGGTCACCTGTAGCCAAGAAATGTCCTCTCTGTGCCCGGTGCTTTCTTAGCCGGGTGCTCTCTGCTGGTGTCACCACGCTTCCGTGAACCTGACCGTATTTCATCTCCACCTCGCGCACTTTCCAGGGTCAGCAATGGCAGGGGCACTGAGCTCACAGGCCTCTTCTCCGGTCCTCACCTCTCCTCCAGCTCAGCAGCCGCTCCTTCTTCATGGAACATTCTCCTGCACTGACTCACAGGACTCAGGACCAACCCTCTAATCATGTTCTCTGACTTTTCAGCCTGTTCTCTAAGTGGAATCATTCTCCACGTCCTCCCTGTTCAGCTCATTCAGAAACTCACTTTTCCCTCACTGGGTACACGTCCACATGCATAGCTTCAGCGTGTGTAAGTACAGAGTCAGCGGACATTCCCCCCGGATCTACTGCGCCCGGTCCCCCTTCCCGGGAGGCACCTGTAGGAGCCCTTGGAGATGTGTGAGCTGGCGGACCACGTGTGAGCAGAGGCCTCGGCGATAGCGTGGCTTTGACTGCAGCGCCGTGCTGATGTCCCGTCCCTACATCGGGCCCTGCCCGGGCTCCCATGTCCAGTGTTTGGTGCCCACACCATGCAGGCATTTCCCCCGCTACCCCTCTGACCCCTCAAACCCCAAAGGCCTACGACCAAAGTCATCACCCTTCTCCAGCCCTACTCCTCTCTGTGTGCTCAGCCTCAGTGCAGGTGTTGCCTGCAGTTAAGCAAGTTGGAAATGATGCCATCATCTTTGACTTCCCTCTCTGTCTCTGTCTCTCTCTCTTTCTCTTTCCCTGTCTCTCTCACGAAAGACAGCCAGGAGCCGCCGTGGTCTGTCCGCTCCACCTCTGCATTCCTTTTCGCATTTGGCACATTTCCCTCTCCCACTGCTTCTGCCCTGGTCCAGGCCCTAACTCCCTCTCGCCCAAACTAAAGGTCCACCTTCCCCGCTTTCTGTTGCTGGTGACAGCCGCTGTGCAGAGCCTACCCAGCCCCATTGTTCCCTTCTTCCTCCACTTCATCCAGCTGCAGAGGCCCTGCCCGGAGACTGACTCGTGATTGGTGAAGCCAGTGACAACAATCCTAACCCCCCTAGCAGATCCCCACTGTCCCAGCTCCTTTGCAGCACGGGGTGGCGAGGTGATTCAGTCTGGCCAGTAGGACATGCGGGGGAAATCCAGAAAGAGGCCCATGGAGAGGAAGACCTCCACTCACTCCTCCCACCAGTGCCACCATCAATGTCCATGAAGCATTTTTGCTTCAGAATTTTACTCTCTAGGCTGGCATGTAAGGCCTGGACTGATAGAGCTAAAACTAGGTTGACCCCATGGAGTTCTTTTTGTTACTTTTATAATGTTTCTTTTGTTCTGTACCCGCCTTTCTGCAACTCTTCCTGCTGCCCTTCCCTGTAAACCGCAAGTATATAACAGTTGTACAAACCTGCCAATAGGAATGCAGAGAAGTGCACTCAGCCCAAATTAGGCAAACTGCACAGTACCCCTGCGTAACCAGACCCCTGATCCTGCCCCCTGACCAATCAACGGGGGGCCACTAGCGTTCCCCCTGCCCACTGCTTTGGACCCCCTATAAAGCCTTTGTTCTCCCAGAGCGAGCTCTCTCTCCCGCCGCTGCACCAGTGATTGCTGGAGACCGGAGCTCGTGCTAGCACGAATAAAGGTTCTTTTGCTTTTGCATCGGGCTCGGCTCCTTCCTGGTGGGTTTTTGGGGGTCCTGAACACTGGGCATAACATGGACCACCAGCTCTCCACTCATTTTTCCTCCAGCTTTACCCACTTCTCCCCACTTGCCTCACAAGGAGCCTGGGAGTGGGAAGGCCAAGGGCAGGTATGTCCTCCACGGTAGCTGGTCCCAAGGATGGCCCTGCATGAACCATCTCCCCGGTTCACAATCCTGTGCAGCCCCTTCCCCCCATCTGCCCTGGGCCTGTGAAGCAGTTTAACTCCCCGGATGCAAAGGGCACGAAGCTATGCCACCTGGGCCAGAGGGACAGAGGACACTCTGCTTCTGCCCCTCAGCAGCCTCAAGCCACCAGATGAGCCACCAACTGCGCCGAGACCGCCGAGTGGTGAGGAAGTGCAGCCCGCCCACAGCAGAGGCACGTGGAGGGAGAGTACCAGCAAAGTACTTGACAGCCTTAAAGCATCTTCCCTCCCTATCTCCTGTCTTTTCACTTTAATGGTGCTTCTGAGTATTCAGCGTTATCCAAGACAGGCTAAAGCACTCCAGAGCAGGAAGTAACTGCTAACATAAATGTTGAATTTTCAGTAGGCACAGACCTGTCTCAGTGTTACCCACAAGCACAAAGAACTGCTATGACTCAACTGACCTTACACCCCAGGGTGGGCAGGATGCTTGCCTTGTAGTCTCCTTGGAAGAACTCCAAATACCCCCAAGTATGTCAGGACACCCTTTCAAATGCAGTGCAGATGCTCATATGTGTGCCCTCTGTGCAGTCCAAGCCCTTTAAGGACCAGGCAACGCCGTGTTATTTTTCTAATGTGCTTAAAGGTTCAATAGGGTGTTTATGGAACAAGAGGCAAAGCCACTGTTCTACATCATGAAGCTCACAGCAGCCCCCCAAAGACACTGCAGGCAGCTTGCCAAAGGCCATAATGAGAAGCAGCTCATTGAGCCGGCTGGCTTGGCTCCATGGCTGAGCATCGGCCTATGAACCAGGAAGTCACAGTTCAATTCCTGGTTTGGGCACATGCTCAGGTTGTGCGCTCAATCCCCAGTAGGAGGTGTGCAGGAGGCAGCTGATCAATGATTCTCTGTCATCATTGATGTTTCTATATCTGTCACCCTCTTCCTTCTTCTCTGAAACCAATAAAAATATATTTTAAAAAGAAAAGCATCTCTTTGAACTATCTCTGGATAAGGAAAGGAAAAAGTTGAAAGCCCAGAATATTTTCTTAGGTTTTTTTTTTTTTAATCCTCATCTGAGGATATTTTTTCTATTGCTTTCTAGAGTGTGTGGAAGGGAGAGAGAGAGAGAGGGGGGGAGAAATATCGAGGTGAGAGAGACCCATTGATTGGTTGCCTCCCAATGGAAGGAACCTGCAAACAGGGTATGTGCCCTTGACTGGGAATCGAACCCATGACCCTTTGGTGCATAGGCTGAGGCTCTAACCATTGATCCACACCAGCCAGGGCCAAACCCCAGAATATTTGATCCTCTTCATGCTGCTGCTATAAGGGCTGACTGAAGCCAGGCACACTGGGCCTTCTGGAGCTGGAGCTTATGGAAACCTTGGTTCCTCTGCTCCAATAAGGCTTTGCGTGATGAGAGCGGGGTGCAGGTGTCTGTTAATTCCTGCAAGTGTTCTGTGAACTTAGGTTCAGGACTCCCAAACAACAGGCAAAGGGGGATTTGACCTAGCTGGCGCAGAGGTGATGGGTCCAAAAAGTAGTTTGTTTCCTAAAAATAAAACCGCATGGTTTCCTAAATTACTGACAACGTGTATTCCAGATGGAAGTCACCAATCAGCAAATGACTGCATGATTCTTCAGCCAGAAATACTTCCACATAAATTCTAACCCTGAACCCTAACCCTATACCCTAAACCCTAACCTCCTAACCTTTAACCCAATCCCCATACCCCAACCCTAACTCCAACCCCAGCCCTAAACCCTAACCCCAACCCTAATCCTAAACCATAACAATAAACCATAAACTCCAACCCCTACCCCTAAACTGCTACCCCAAACCCCTAATCCTTACCTCCTAACCCTAACCCCAATGTCAAAGCCTTAAACCCTAAACCTAAATCCTTTTTCTAACCTCCTAATCTTTACCCCATCCCCTTTCCTTAATCCCTACTACTTACCCTAACTCAGACCCCAGAACCAGTACCCTGGACCCCAGAGCCAGATCCTGGAACTGGACACCAGACCTCAATGATGGACCCCAGAGATGGACCCCAATAAAGTCAATAAAAATGTTTGGGTTTTTTGTGTGTGTTTTTTAAAATATATTTTATTGATTTTTTTACAGAGAGGAAGGGAGAGGGATAGAGCGTTAGAAACATCAATGAGAGAGATACATCGATCAGCTGCCTCCTGCACACTTCCCACTGGGGATGTGCCTGCAACCAAGGTACATGCCCTTGACCGGAATCGAACCTGGGACCCTTGAGTCCGCAGGCCGATGCTCTATCCACTGAGCCAAACCGATTAGGGCAATAAAAATGATTTTAAGAAAAGAAAATGTGTTTCCCACTTGGTGCATACTTTCCCATGCTCCCCCAATGCTGTTTACCTGGCCCACCGTACGCCACGGGACAGTGACTCAGAGCCTGCCTCTGTCTTCCGTCCCAAACCTGTGAAATGGGCTCATTTGACTGATGTCACATATCCTGTGAAGATGTGCCCCTGCTACAGAGCACCCTGCAGGTTTCCTGGACAGTCTCCCGCGGAAAGGATGTGGTGGATCCACGAGAACTCAAGGTCCAGGCACCGCAGTCAAGTTTGGTGCATTGTGGGGTTGGGTAAGACCTGTGTTGTCTCTGAGACAAAGCACAAGCCTCCCCATACCCAGAAATGTGAAGGAGGCAGGGCTCATGTGGGAACTCTGGGGTACTGGTAAATTTTATACCCCATTTAGTGCAATGCCTTCACCCATTATAGCACCTAGTTAAGAAGGGACATGTGGCCCCAGCCAGTTTGGCTCAGTGGATAGAGCATCGGCCTGCGGACTAAAGGGTCCCAGGTTCGATTCCAGTCAGGGTCACATGCCCAGTTTGCAGGCTCAGTCCCCAGTAGAGGGCGTGCAGGAGGCAGCCGATCAATGATTCTCTGTCATCGTTGATGTTTCTAACTCTCTCCCTCTCCCTTCATCTCTGACATCAATTTTTAAAAAATCTTTTTTTAAGAAGGGGCATAGTCATATGTGGGACGATACGAGTAACAGGCTGCCTTTGAGAAAGCAAATATGCTGGTTGAACAGATTAAAGCTCTTGGGATCTCAGGTGGAGTTGCCATCTGAGTAGATGTGTCAGGGACCCCGGGCTGGACGTGACGGCAACAGCAACAACAAACTAACCAATGCTAAGGAGCCGACAGCCCTTCACTCTCGGTCCCCATTGCAGAGAGGCCAATGTTAGATGCACCCAGTGGGACAGCAGTTACTGGCAATGAACACAGCTCTCCTGCAGGTGCGGCCTCTTCCCAACGTGCAGCCAGTCACGGCCCGTCAGGAGGTGGCTAGAGGGTTATTCATGAGACCTGCTTCGAGGCCTCCGAGGCTCTGCCCACGGAAACGGCTCGCATATTTGCCGCAGCGCAGTGCTCTTCCCACAGGCCCTTCGGGCGGCGAGTTAGTTACATGCCACACTGGGCCAACGTCTTACAGGCCCACTTCAGTCCCCACTACTCCTCAGAGCTCCTGACATGTCAAACCAGGGGAGGGGACACAAGAATAGGGCTCAGACTGGCCACTCCCCCCCGGGGTGGATAGGATACTTCCTGCCAGAGAGTGAGGGCCACCCCGGCCAGCTAACGTGGCTCCCGTGGACCCTGCTGGAATCCGGCCCAGATGCTCTGTGTATGACTATGGGCACTAGCCGGTACTAAAGGGCCCTGGCTGCAATTGGCTGCTAGGCACGGTCTGTGCCACCCACTCAGAGTGCACATAACCCCGGTCCCCTTACCCCCTGGGCGATGTGCCCGGGATGTACGGCCGGCCCAGGACCCACAGGCTGTACACATGTGACGAATAGGAATGAAACCATTGCTGTTGTCATGATTGCAGGAGAGGACCGCCTCCCACCAAGTGCTGCTGAACCTGTGACTTATTGCCCTTACTTGCTCTTCCCAGGAACCAGTACTGGAGTGCTGGGGATCCCTCCCTCCCCTGAACTGCCACTTCAGCAGAAGCACACCATCAACCTGGCCTCTGGGTCTGTGCTGCCGCCCGTGCCCCGCATTGGGGGAGTGCCTGGGACGGTGCTCCCTTCCGTGTCTGCTGGGAACAGCGGATAGGACAGAACCTGAGAGGACCTGAGCAGTTTGACTCCCAGGCCCAGCGCAAATGGTCCCTCCTTTAATTCTGAACTTACTAAAGAGTAAGTCTCTGATCTAGTTAGACATCACACTCACTCTCCCACAGTCCTCACTGCTTGTCGCACGGAGGATGGCGCGGGTGCGTGTGTGCTGATGGAAGCCTGGCTGTGTGTGCTCCGTGTTGGAGAGAGCGGACTAACCACACTCACTGGCCAGAGGCACTTGGGTGGCTCCCACCCACTGCTGTCACATGATGCGCAAGGATGCTCCCTCCCTCCCTGGGCACCCCTGCGCCTTCTGGGCCCCTCTTCTCGCCCTCAGGCCCGTGACCTTTCCTTGCCCTCTCCAAAGCTCCCAGGGCCCTTCCTTTGCTTCTGTAACTTGTTTCCTGCGCCCATTTCTTCTGCGGCCCACTTCTTCCACCTCTGTGGCTTCTAAATAAACGTGTTCTTATCATTTGAGTACTGGGCTCTGAATCTTTCTTTGCTGAACTCAGGAACCAAGGTCCATTGGTTGCAGGCTCAATCCCCCGCCCTGGTCAGGGCGCATGCAGGAGGCAACCAATAGAAGTGTCTCTCTCATCACTGATGTTTGTATCTCTTTCTCCCTCTCCCTTCCTCTCTGAAATCAATAAAAATATATTTTTTAAAAGAACCAAGGTCCAATGTCACCACCAACACTGCCAAAGAAGGGTCCATCTCCAGACCCTCCACCACTGCCTGGAAACAGGCTCACTGACCACTGTACATGTATGCGAACCCCCCTCAAGTGAGGACAGAGCTTCTTGATCTGTGCCCACGCCTCTCCATAGAAGCCCCACTCGCGCTGTGCCTCTGTTTGCCTGTTCTGAAGAACATGAAGGGTTGGGGTGCCGCAGACCTGAGGTGGAGTCCCAGGCGTAGTGGAGTGAGGGCAAAGGGCTCCGCAACCAGGAAGTATGTGATGAGGTAACAGACCCACAGAGGGAAATGACTGGCCCAAAGTCAAGACCCGCACACTGCCTGGTGCCTTATCTCCCTCCTCCTCCGCCTGCCTCCCAGCTGGCACAGGTAACAGTGGAGTAGGAAGGGGAGGAGGGTGGGCCGGGAGACTCAGAAGTGAAACCTAGATTCTATGATAAGGATGAGCAATAACTAAGCTCATGAAGATTACCTATGACCAGATAGAAAAACGTCACTGGGGCCCTGACCCGTGTGGCTCGGTGGTGGGAGCATCGGCCCAAGCCATGAAGGATCACGAGTTCGAGTCCCCATCGAGGACACATACCTGGGGTGCAGGTTCAATCCCAGGCCCTGGTTTGAAGTTGGGGTGAGTGCAGGAGACAACCAATTGATGTGTCTCTCTCACATTAATGTTTCTCTCTCTTTCTTTCCCTCCTTCTTCCCTCCCTTTCACTCTCTCTAAAAATCAATGGAAAAAAATATATCCTTGGTTGAGGATTAACAGTAACAATCATGTGTAAGGGTTTAGACCCTGAGTGGACAGGAAGAGAGAACAAATCTTTAAAGGCAGGTGCCTTTCTGGCACTCAAAGAAGGGGTCTACATATGTGGCACACATTTATGGCCGTATCTCCCTAAGGATGCACTGACCACTGTACATTTATGAGAACCCCCCAAAACTTACCTGCTCTAAAGTCTCAGTGGGAGCCTGCCGAGGTAGCCTAGCTGGTTAGAGCATCTTCCAGATATGCAAAGGTTGTGGGTTCAACCCCTGGTCAGGGCACATACAAGAATCAATCAGTGAGTGCAGAAACAGGTGGAACAACAAATCAATGCCTCTCTCTCTCTCCCTCCACTTCCTCTCTCTCTCTCTAAAATCCTATGTAATAAGGAGGGAATATGCTAATTGACCATCACACCCTCACAAATATGGTGGTGCCCAGAGCCAATAAGGAGGAAATATGCTAATTGACTGCCATGCCCTCAAAGATGGCAGTGTCCACAGCCACAAGATGGCGGCACCCAGTCCCCTCAGGCCCACCAGGGCAGCAGGCGCTGCATGGCTGGGCCTGCCCCCAGGCGGGTCTGGCCACTCCGCACGCCTGCCTCTGGAGTCCCCCAGTCCCTTCAGCACCCAGCTGACCAGGGCTGGCCCAAGGCTCAGGTAACCAGGGCTGGCTGAGCCTTGCACTGCCAGCAGTGGCAGCAGCAGAGGTGTGATGGGGGTGTCGCCTTCCCCTGATTGCTAGGTTGCCTCCCGCCCTTGAGGGTTCCCAGACTATGAGAGGGGGCAGGCCAGGCTGAGGGACCCCCCTCCAGTGCATGAATTTTCATGCACTGGGCCTCTAGTTGATCAATAAATTTAAATTTTTTTCTTATTAAATAAAAAATAAATAAAGTCTCAGCAGGCTCACAGTCTCATGGTGGGAATGGCCGGTTTCCACTTTCTTCCCCAGGACGCCGGTATCAGTGCCAAGCTAGACATCCAAGCCTTGGCTGAATTCACAGCAACTGGCATATGATTCTAAACAGAGCATTTCCTTGCTGCCAAGGAGCTGCCTAAGTGAAAAACCTGGCTTTGCAATCTTCTTTCCCTGCAGCCCAACATGGGCCCTAGGCTGTCATTAAGCCAGAATGTCGTCCTGACATCCCCTCTTATGAATGTAACATTACTGACCTCTTAGCCCAAATGTAAAACACTACAGGTAAGGTTGACTGGGTTTCCTTCCTTCTCTGATGCATCTGGTCACTGGCTCGCTTCTCTCCCTGGGAAAGGGGACATGGCTATTCGGGGGATACTCTTATGCCTTGTAGGCTTACTTTGCTTCTACTTCTCTGGGATAAGCATGTGGGCCACCTCCTGCTATCTGGCCCCAAGGACTCTGAGGAAGATGGGCGATAAGATTGTGTGGGCCACCAAGATGTCTGGGGTGTGTAGATGTAGATGTGAACAAAAGCCATCTCTACCTTCATATCCTTTCATGCTGTGATCTTTGGCCAACCTCACTGTCCTTAGCAAGCATAGCAAGGCTTGCTAGTTGATCACCTGTGTTCCTGAAAATGTGGCCATAAATATTTATGTTAGTAACAGCTGGAATGGCATGACAGCCAAAGTAAATATCAAACTGGTGATAGTATCCTAATATATAAAAGGCCAGGGTTGTAACCACTGATCATCACCGAAGGCTGACCAACCCGGAAGTCCTTCAGTCAGCGCTGGGTTGGCATGGCTACCCAGCACTGACTGCCCCACTGCAGCCTGGTGACTGAGCACTGACTGCCCAGGGGGCTGAGACCCAGAGAGAGAGGCAGGGTCTGATTTGCAGTCTCAGTGGCAGCTGTTGATCAGTACTTGCCTCTCTCTTTCTCTCCCTCTTTCTTTCTGAGCTTTGCCAGCAGCCGGGCTTTTCTTTCTCAGCCCCGCCTCTCTGGTCAGGCCCAGAGATAGGCCTAGAGATGCTGACTAGCATGGGAACCGACCAATCAGAACCAAATGTGGGTGCTATAAAGAACCAATGGCTGTCTAGGAGGTGGAGCTTTTGACACTGACTGGCATAGGAACTGACCAATCAGAACCAAATCTGGGTGCTGTGGGGAGCCAATGGCTGCCTAGGAGGCGGAGCTTTTGACGCTGGCATAGAAACCGACTAATCAGAACCAAATTGGCCAGCAGAAGAGGGCAGTTGGGGCAAGATCAGGCCAGCAGGGGAGGGCAGTTAGGGGCGATCAGGCAGGCAGGCAGAGGCAGTTAGGAGCAACCAGGCTGGCAAGGGATGGCAATTAGGGGTGATCAGGCTGGCAGGCAGAGGCAGTTAGGGGTAATCAGGCACACAGGCAGGTGAGCAGTTAGAAACCAGCGGTCCCAGATTGCAAGGGGGATGTCCGACTGCCAGTTTAGGCCCAATTCCACAGGGATTCGGCCTAAACCAGCAGTTGGACACCCCCCAAGGGGTCCCCAATTGGAGAGGGTGCAGGCTGGGCTGAGGGAACCCCCACTCCATGCACAAATTTCATGCACCAGGCCTCTAGTCTATAATAATAAAAGCCTAAGCAACCATCGCAACCGAACAGACGACCAAACAGACTGCGTGGGGTGACTAGGCTGGCAGTGGAGTTAGTGAGGGGTGACCAAACAACGAAGCAGCAGGCTGCATGGGGTGACCAGACCCACAGGGGGGGCAGTTGGGGGCGACCAGGCAGGCAGGCAGGTGAGTAGTTAGGAGCCAGTGGTCCCGGATTGTGAGAGGGATGTCCAACTGCCGGTTTAGGGCCTAAACCGGCAGTTGGACATCCCCTGAGGGGTCCTGGATTGGAGAGGGTGCAGGCTGGGCTGAGGGGACCCCCCCCCCATGCACAAATTTCATGCACCGGGACTCTAGTTGATTATAAACAATTATCTGTCACAAGCCGACCAGGAGGCATGGCCCCTGGCACTACTGCATTCTTCATGCCTTTGTCCTGTCATACATTAGTACCCAAGCTATACTATTTTTTTTTTTAATACTGTAGCCCAGCCGATGTGACTCAGAGGTTGAGCATCAACCTATGAACTAGGAGGTTATGGTTTGATTCCCGGTCAGGGCACGTGCCTGGGTTGCAGGCTCAATCCCCAGTGTGGGGCATGCAGGAGGCAGCTGATCAATGTTTCTCTCTCACCATTGATGTTTCTATCTCTCTTTCCCTCTCCCTTCCTCTCTGGAAAAAAAAAAAAAAAATATATATATATATATATATATATATATATATATATATATATAAATTTTAAGTACTGTAATGGGAGTCTGTTAGTGGAGAATAATCTTCACAGAACTGGCTGTTCCACTCCCACCCAATCTTCCCGTAAGTAAATTGTGCTGTAATAAGTTCTGGTCCACTCTGTGGAGGTGCCTGCTTCATCCTTCAGTCTGAAGATACCTTCTCGCACGGTGCCATTGTTCCTCTGCCCCCTCATCAGACAACGAGGTTTCCTCGAGATGAAACACTTCTGTGTCTCAGAGGAAGCTATCCAGAAATTGAAAGACAGCCCACAGAATGGAAGCTTTATTTGTCCATTATACATCTGATACCCAGAATATGCAAAGACCTTTTACAACTCATCAACAAAAAGACAAAAAACTAAATTTTAAAGATGCACTTGAAGAGACCCTTCTCCTAAGAAGACAAATGGTCAACGAGCACATAAAGAGATGCTAGACGTCACTAATCATGATGAAATGCAGATGAAATCCACAATGTGATAGCCCTTCACACACCCTGGGGTGGCGATGACCAAGAACCCCTAAACATCGCTTGTGCACATGTAAATGGTGCAGCCTGTGTGTCTAATAGTTCGGCATTTCCTAAAAAATAAATAAATAAACACCTTATGGTTCAATAACTCCACCCCTAAATACTGTCCCCCCAAAACTGAAAAGGGTGTTCAAACAAAAAGGTTCACATGAATTTCACAGCAGCCAAAAGGTACAAACAACTCAAAAATCCATCAATGGGTGAATGAAGAAACAAAAGGTGATAAATCCATAAACTGAATTATTATCCTGCTCTATAGAGGAATAAAGTAACATGGGGCAGCCGCTGTGGAAAACAGAAGGGCAGTTCCTCAAAGACTTACACACAAAATTAGTGTATGACCCAGCAATTCCACTCCAGGGGATATGCCCAGAAGGTTGGAAACCAGGGACTGGCACAGATATCTGTCCGCCCATATTCATAGACGCATTATATACAATGAGTGGCCCTGCACACGAATCCATGCATGAGTAGCTCACTGCCACTTGCCTCAGCTGGCCGCCCCGCCCACCGCCGTCCGCCACACATAGCTCGCTGCCCCGCCCTCCTGATTGGTTGTTATGTGACGGCGTCCCAACCAATTTGCATATTACCCTATTATAAGTATAGATAGCCAAACAACCCCAGTTTCCACAGATGGGTGAGTAAACAAAATGTGTCATATACACAGTGGTATATTATCCACCTTAAAACTGGGGCAATTCTGACACCTGCTACAACCTGGATGGACGGCGAAGTCACTATGGAAAGGCGAATAAGTCAATCACAGAAAGACAGATATTACATGATTCCACTTATCTGAGGTATCTAGAGAGATCAAATCCAGAGACAGAAAGGAGAGTGTGGTTGCCGAGGCTGGGGTAGGAGGGAGTTAGTGTTTAATGGATATGGAGTTTCAAAGAAAAACAAAAGAAGTTCTGCAGGTGTGTGGTGCTGATATTTGTATAACAATGTAAATATAGTGAATTCCATCGAACTGTGTACTTCACATGGTAAATGTGTTGAAATATATTTAATCACAATGAAAAAAGTGAAGTACTGATACATGCTAGGACATGGATGAACATTGAAAACATCCTACGTGAGAGAAGCCGGCAGAAAAGGCCGCCCTGTGCACAGGAGTCATCTGTGCACTTTAAATCCATCAAGTTTATGAAAACGAGGAAAAGTCTCAGGAAAAGAAAAAGGGGTCACAATGGGAAGGGGCGTCTCACACTGTTGGGCCGGGTGGTGAAGGGAAGGAGGACTGTGAGTGGGTTATAATGTGGAAAGCACAGTGATGTCCTCAGTGGGGTAATGTGGTAGCTCCGCGGGCCCGCACACCTGTTCGGGATAAAACACTGGAGAACTGTGTGACATGCAGGTGTGGGAAAGAAACAACAGCTGCGTGCCCGGCCAGCGTGGCTCAGTGGCTGAGCATCAACCTATGAACCAGGAGGTCATGGTTCGGTTCAGTTCCCAGTGAGGGCACATGTCCAGGTTGTGAGCTCGAACCCTAGTGTGGGGTGTGCAGGAGGCAAACAATCAAAGATTCTCTCTCTCTTCATTGATGTCTCTCTCTCTCTCTCCTTATCCCTTCCTGAGTGGAGAGAGTATCTGTACTGCTGTTGCAACATTTGAAGTTACTGGGAAGTAAATTGCTTTTTGAAACAACCATGTCAATAGCATGCCAGGAAAGCAGAGAACACACAAACGTCATTAGAGAGGTCACGCCCCACGCAGACCCTGTCCATCCGAAGGGGCGAAGCTAGTCGCCCCTGCGGCCGTCCACATGTTATTAAGAGGCACTGTGGGAAGATTGCATCAGTCACCACTATGCCCTGAGATGTGGTAGGCACAGTGGGATTTCTAAATTCCAACTGTCCACACCACTCTGCCACCAAAACAGCTGCTAGACCTGATGGATGAATGCAGTTAATTTGCCTTTCTGCACACTAACCATGAACCATCAGAAAGAGAAATTAAGGAAACAATCACGTTTACAATGGTATCACAAAGAACAAAATACTTAGGAATAAATTTAAGCAAGGAGGTGAAAGACCTATACACTGAAAACTATAAGACATTGATGAAAGCAATGGAAGAAGAGAAGAAGGCATGAATAAATAGAAAGATACCCAGGGCTCATACATTGGAAGAATTCATAGTTTTTAAATGTCCGTTCTGCCCAAAGTCATTCACAGACTCAATGCAATCCCAACCAAATTTCCAATGGCATTTTTGTTACCGGGTGGGGTCCGGGCCCATAGTGTGTGGGTTCTGGACTTTGTGAAGGGCAGATTTCACAGCACAAGTCCGGGTGATTTTGAGAGTGTGTCTATTAAAGCTGGGGACAGTGGAACAAAGAAGGGGGTGAAGATACAAAAACTACAGGAGAGAGACAGAGAAAAGGGGGCCTTGGAGACAGGTTCGGGGAGAAGCATGGGGTGAGCCGCACTGCCCGCTGCTCCCCTGGTTGCAAGTCTCGTGGGGACCCCTAGAGTTTAGGAAAAAGAAGGCAGGGGTACAGGCATGGGTGTGCTCCAGCAAGAATGCATGTGAGTCCTTCGTCTTGAGGCTTTTTCTCTTTCTTTGGCCAGTGGGAATCCTAGGGAAGGTCTCGGGGAGGGTCTCCGTTTAATATTCACCAGCTTTCCAGGTGTGTCCTTCAACATGCTGATTCATCAAAGTGCACGTACAGCAGGGTCAGAGGTTATCTTCTAGTTAGTTTTCTTTTCAAAGAACATCACTGAAAAGGGACCAGGACCGAGGCCGGACTGCTCTCGGACAGTCTGGGAAAAAAAAGCTGGAGGCATCACACTCCCTAATGCCAAACTGCATCACAAAGCTAGAGCCACCAAAACAGTGTGGCATTGGCATAAAACAGACACATGATCAACAGAGCAAAGTGGAGAGCCCAGAAATGAACGCCCAGAAATGGCGCTGGAACACTGGCTGGCCACATGCAAAGGAACAACACTGGACACTACCTTACATCACACAAAAAACTACCTAAAACACCATCATTTTCCATACACAGCAAACCCTTCCTCTGCTGAGTCACCGGAAGACTGACACACCTGTCGCCCCCTCAGCATTCCTCCTGCACGGGAAGCTTCTCCTCACCTTTTCCTCCCTCACTGGCACTCCCCAGTCAGCCCTGAGGACAGTCATGGCTCCCCCTAACATCCTGAGGAGCCCCATTTGCCTCATCTTGCAGAAGCCACGTCCATGGGCCTACTGAACTAGCTCCCCCAGGTCAGAAAGGTGGGCTCTGGCGCTCCCTGCTGGCCAGTGGTGGCAGAGCAATGCAAAACACTAGCTCACACACAGTTCCGTGAAGGCCAGACTCCTGGGCAGTCCTGCGGAACCCATTAACTTTGGAAATGTAAACGGAAATGAAGCCAAATAGGCCATGACTTCTCCAACATAAGTTAAGAAACATTTAATTGGAAACCAAATGGAATAAAATGAATGTTAACACAAACTTTACAACTTACACCAAAATGCACACGACATTGTCCGTAGACAAATTTAAAATGCAAAACTATCAAGAAGCAAACAATGAAAGAAGATCTACATGACCTTGGCTTTGGTGATATGTTTTAAACACACAACACCATAAGCCTAGTCATAAAAGAAAAAAATTAATAACGTGGACTTTATAAAATTAAAAGCTCCTAATCTGGGAAAGACCTTGTTAAAATGGGTGAAGATCTGAAGAAACACCTTGTCAGAGAAGGTATTGAGACAGTAAAAAAGCATCCAAAAATGAGCTCCACATCATATACCACTAGCGAATTGCAAATTAAAACACCTGTTGGAAATGCTAACCTCCAAGAAATGGCAATACCAATGCTCCCGTCAGAGAACCCCGGGAGGATGCCATGGCCTCGGCGCAGTCACAAGCCCCTGCGCAAGACATCGTCACCAGCTAATACTGGTGCCACCTGCAGCCTGTCGGGGGCCAAGAGCCACCTGCCGTCTAACGGCCGAAGACACACGGGCTGGTTCCCGAGCACCACCCCTGACCAACACAGTCTTATTTGTGGCTGTCCCATGTGTCTTCATTGTGCCGATCTTTCCACAACCAGCGCAGTGTGGGCTGCAGTGTGGGCTGCAGCGTGGGCTGCAGTGTGAGCACTCTGAGCACAGGATCAAGGGGTGCTTCTCACCCTCCCTGCCTGTTCCCCTTCTCTGGGGTAATAATTCAAGCAGATCTTATGTAAAATGGACCATTAAATACTACTATTTTTTTAGCTCCTTCTAAACTGTTTGGGTGTATATTCATGTCACGTTCTGGGGACCCTGTGAGGGGGACTTGAGGAACACATGGGGGCCACATGGAAAGCATGTGTAGAACAAGTTGGGGGCACATGGGGGTACTTAGGGGTCATGAAGGTGTCACGGGACTGAACCAGGTCTAATGAGTCAGTAGTTACATCCAAAAGACAACTGACTTTATGAAAAAGAACTTTATTGCTTGGCAGCTCACAAGAACACGTGGGGGGGGGGGGGTCACTACCGAAGCAGTGCATCCCGAACAAAGGGTTGGATCATCCACATGGAAAATCATGTATAAACATCAAGGTGAGCTTCCTCATCACAGGTAGAGGTGGGGACATTCCTGCACCTGCACAGTTAGCAAACATGCCTACACATACATCACCTGCTCAAAAACGGGGGGAAACCTCTGCCCTGGGAGGAGATGTTAGTGTTTAATGAGGGCATAATGAGGAAAGTTCATGAGGTGGTCAGCAGAGGGTCATCCAGGCTGCTGCAGCCGGCCCCGGGTGGTCTGAGCCAGGTTAGCCCCGAGTTCTGCACGTCTTCCCCAGGGAATCCCTGAGAAGACGTGTCTGGCAATTGTCAATGTCAGGGATGGCAAAGGTATGTAAGAAAGTTTAACTGAATCTCAACGCTTCTGTTAAATCAGCAAATCACAGGATGCAGCTAGCGCACCTTATAACAATTAGGGTGCCCTGCATGGGTTTACAGGTTAGCCTAAGCTAAGTTAAGAATTCTAAACAGAAGTTAGTCTAGCCCTGGCCGGGTGGCTCAGTTAGTTGGAGCATCATCCTATACACCAAAAATGTTGCAGGTTTGATCCCAGGTCAGGGCAAATTTGGGAGGCAACCATCCGATGTTCTCTCTCACATCAGTGTTTCTCTCTCTCTCCCTCCCTTCCTCTAAGAGCAGATAGATAGATAGATAGATAGATAGATAGATAGATAGATAGATAGATAGATAGATGATAGATAGATAAAAAGTCTATGCTAGGCTACCTGCAAATCTCCCACATGCACTCCATGTGGTCCCATATGGCCCCCGTATATATATGTAGGTTAGGCTACATGGGATACATAAAAATTACATGGGGACTTGTGAGGGGTACATGAGGGTCACAGGGTGGCACGAGAGGCATGGTGAGGACAACATAGGGGTCTGTATGGTAGGTAAATGGAACATGGGCCCCTTCTCATGCTCCAACTCCCCCTCACCCTGTGGGGATATAGGGAAGACCTATAGGACTGTGAGACCTTGGGACCCTGGCAAGCAACTTGGTCTAAGAAAGGGAAACTGCTTCTAGATGTGCGCCCGAGCTGCAAACAGCTAGTGTTTCATCTCACACGGCTTGTGCCAGGTGGTCCCCCTGCCCCTGCACGCCCTGCTTCTCTGTTCGCTGTACTCCATAAAGCCCTGTGCTGGCAACGTCCGGGTGGTAGCAAAACAATAGCACCAGCCGGCCACCCCGGTGCTGCCTGTCCACAGGCTGGATGGGACTCGGTGGGACAACTTCACTGGCCGCTGCCACCATGAGCAGACAGGCCCTGAAAAACCCATGTCCTTCACAGCCAGGCCTCAGGGTTACTGCTTTGGAATCCACAGTCTGCTGAGGTCTACTGGACCTCAGCACTTGGCCTAATGGGCACATGAATCCTACTGCCCAATGTGATGGTGTTAGAAGGTGGGGCTTTGGGGCCCTGACCTGTGCTGTTCAGTGGTTAGCATGTCGACCAAGCACTAAAGGGTCATGGGTTCAATTCCCAGTTAAGGGCATGTACCAGACTCACTCCCTCCCCAGTCAGGGACTGGGTGGGGGGCGACCAATCGATGTGTGTCTCACCCCTCCCTCTCTCTAAAAATCAATGGAAAAAATATCCTTGGGTGAGGATTAACAAAACAAAAAAAGAAGAGAACTCTTACAACCAAACACAAAAAAGGAAAACAACTCAATTTTCTATTTAATATATTTTTACTGATTTCAGAGAGGAAGGGTTAGAGAGAGAGACATAAACATCAATGATAGGAGAAAATCATTGGTTGGTTGCTTCCTGCACGTCCCACACTAGGGACTGAGCCCACAACCCAGGCATGGGCCCTGACTGGGAATTGAACTCTGACCTCCTGGTTCATAGGTCAACATTCAACCACTGAGCCACACCTGCCGGGCCACCCAATATTTTTAAATGGGCAAATGACTCGAATAGACTTTTTCTTCAAAGAAAATACACAAATAGCACATGAAAAGATGCTCAACATCACTCGCCTCCAGGGAACTGCAATCCAAACCACATTGAGCTTCCCAACCATTAGAATGGCGACTACCAAAACCCCGGGCACCCACAGGAGTTGGCGAGGGCATGGGAAAATGATGCAAATGGAGAATGTTGCAGCCACTGTGGCAAACAGTTCGGCAGTTCCTCAGAAAGCTAAACATAATTACTATATGTTCCGGCAATTCCACTCCTAGGAATATACACAAAAGAATTGAAAACAGGTGTTCACACAGAAACTTGTACAGGAATGCTTCCAGCAGCACTCTGACCAGATGGGGTCTGGGCCCGGAGAGGGTCTGCCCCGGCCCACTGGTAGCCACGTCAGGGCCTGCAGGGTCTTTTGAACTTTGCTCTGCTGTGCCCCCGGTCTCGGTCTCCCACATGGCTCCCGAGGGTCTCACCTCGGGGAGCGGGTGCGTGTTTTCTGAGCACCACGGTGTGCTGGCCCCTTGCTCAGGTGAGCTCACAGCAACTCTGTGAAGTCTGGTGAGTCTCACGTACTTACTGATGGGGCAGGTGTGACTCACTGACGACCCCTCAGCCAGCCTCTAAGGGGCCTCACCCAAGTTTCAGCCCAGAGTCAGGGGCTACCTAGAGTAAGTGTGTGAACAAGTGAGCACCACCCCTGGCCACACAGGAAAGGGTCCCGCTGGGGGGGGTCCCTAGTCCAACCAGGCAGGTGGCCCAGGCCCCACGTGCAGCTGCACGCACCACGCCGATGCTATTATAAATACACCAGCCTGGGCTCCCCAGGGGTCGGCTCCAGGAAGTGGATTCAGGATGGTATGTTTGGACCTGGTTAGAGCTGAGGATGCCTGCGCCTCACTTCCATCCACACCCCTCCCACTCTCTGGACACTAAAGATTCATGTGAGGTCCTGTTTTGTCCCTGCTGGCCAGGACCCAGCTGGGCTGAGGCTCCCCACAAAACCTGGGGGCTCCACGGGCACATAGAGGAGCCTTTTCCCTTGGGGGCCTGGGCAGAAGTCTTCATTGCTGCCCAGGCCACAGGGGGCCCTGGGGAGACACTCAGCAGCAGAGAGAGACAGGCCTCCATTTTATCCTGCTTCTAAAACGTCAGCACCTCTGTCCAATCTCAACAGTTTCATCCCAGCCCTCACCCGGCAGATGGGCCCAGCGCCAGCCCAAGCCCAGCAGCCAGGGGGGACAGGGTCTTCTTCCTGAGGCCCCAGAAAGTGACAAGGCTGCCCTGGGAGGGACTGCAGTGCCTGGGACAGGCATGGAGGTCACTGGCAGAGGCAGGGCACTGTTACGAATTGAATTGTGTTCCCCCAAAATTCGTATGTTGGGATCCTAATCCCCAGTTCCTGTGCACATGGCCTTACATAGAAATAGGGTCTTTTTATTTATTTCTTTTAATCCTCACCCGAGGATATTTTCCCATTGATTTTTAGAGACAGTGGAAGAGAGAGAAAGACAGAGAGAAATATCGATGTGAGAGAAACACATCGATTGGGTTGCCTCCTGCACGCGCGCAGACCAGGGCCCGGCTGGGGAGCAGCCTGCAACTGAGGTGCATGCCTTTAACTGGAATTGAACCCCAGACCTTTCAGTCTGCAGGCCTATGCTCTATCCACTGAGCCAAACTGGCTAGGGCGAAATAGGATCTTTTTATTTTTTTAATAATTCATTATTGTTGAAAGTGTTATATATATATACACGTTTTTCCACCATTGACTCCCTCCAGCCCGCCCCCATCCCCCACCCCAGGCCTTCACCACCGAAATAGGGTCTTTTTAGATGACCAAGCCAAGCCATTTGGATCAGCCCTAATCCACTGTGACTGTGTTGCTATAAAAAGGGGACTCAGGACAGACACACACCCACAGGAAAACCCCTGTGGGGATCAGAGCCACGCGCCCAAGCCGAGACACTGCCCGTGGCTGGAGGGAGACCTTCCCTGTGTCCTCCTGGCCCTGCAACACCTGGAGACACACTTCTGTTCTCTAAGCCACCTAGTGTGGGGCCCTCTGTCACATCACTCACAGGAGGCTGATGCAGGCGCCTTCTGCTCTGTCCCCCTTTCTCTATGAGGGGTGAGGGTCGGGGGAGGGGGTCCTCCACAGGCCAGGCCACTGCTGGGTGCTCACTTGCAGCCGACGCTGGCCACAGCTCTCAGCCTCCGGGGCCCATGACAGATGAGGACAGGAGGGCAGGGCTGGCCTCAGCTGGAGCTGGTGCTATTCCAAGAGCCCAGAAAGTGCAGGAGTGGCCAGCCCCCCACCCTGCCCCTCTCTGAGCCACCCCCACCCCCAGCAGCAGTTGTGCCAGCTACTACATGCCCTTTAACCCCAGTAGGAGAGAGGCCTCAGGAAGGCACAGAAAGAGGACAGTCCAGCTGGTCACAGCATCTCACCTATGTCCTCTGGGCCCAGGCTGCCCTTTAAAGGGGTGAGGGCAGAACATCCCTCTTCTCAGAGGAGCCTGAAAAGGAGCCAGAAAGCAGAAGGAGGGGCGGGAAGGGGTGCCACTTGGCAGGATGCTGGGTGCAGAGCTCCCGTCCCACAGGTGCTAAGTTAAGAGGAGGGAGGAGGGGCCTCCTGCCTCCATCCAGACAGGCTGTCTGGCCCCTCTGCAGGTGGTCCAGTGCCAGCCAAGGGTCCGCTCCAGAAACTTCAGTCCATTTTCCCCAAAGTGGACATGATGCAGCTGGCCGGGTCAGGCTCAGGGCCTTTCAAGACTGTGTCCACTGTCTGCCGAGGATGGGAGACGGACATGCCCTGGGATTCTTGTGCAGCCTGTTCCCCAAGGTCTGGCCCCTGACCGAGACCAGCTCCCACATAGCTACCTCCTTGCCTGACAGCCAAGCTCTGCTGGTCGCAGGAAAGTCCACAGGCCGAGGCATAGATGGGCCCAGAACTCTGCATGTTTCCTGGGAAAGGTGAGGGGTCGCACCCCCCGTAGCAGCCCAGGGCACAGTAGTCACTGCTGCTGCCCTCTGACTGGGGGGGCGCCAGCCTGGCGGGGTTTGCAGGCACCCACTCCTCCTGCGGCAGGTAGGTAGGCAGCTGCCCTCCACACTCCAGGGCTGCAGGCAACACATCTGCTGGGAGTCCAGTGCCAGGGCCCTCCTCCTCCAGGCCCACGAACAGCCAGGGATCTGCCGGCTCATAGATAAGCAATGCAATGGCCTCCCGGGCGCCGGACTCCAAGGCTCCTTGGGCGGCACCGATACCCACCTGGCTCGGTTGCGCGCCAGCTCTGTGGGTCCCTGTCCAGGTCTGGAACAGAGCAGGGGGCTCAGGCAGCGCCATGGACTCACCTGGGAGCAGTCTCCCCTCCTTCTCCAGGAAGCTCTCCCAGAGGCCAAGCAGCACCTGTGCCCGAAGGACCTGTCTTCCCCCCACGTGCCAGCCCAGCCTCAGCATGGGACACCAAGTTCCTTCAGGCCCCTCCCCTCCCCCAGTACAGGTCCTGGGGCTCACAGCAGCCTGAAACGGGGCCCAGGGAGAACCTAGCCAACCTCTGCCTGCTTCTGGCACTTTCAGCAACTAGAGCTCCCCGACCCCCACTCCTGCCCTCACACAACCACCAAACACTGGAGATGCTGTTGGGACTGGAGCCTTTGGGTTGAGGCAGGCAGACCTGCACTCCTTCCTGGGGCCACAGGAAGCAGACCTTCCCACCCCCACACCTCCCCCCACCCCCACCTCCAAAAGGAAGCTGCTTCCTAGTGGGACCAGGAACCTCCAGCAGATGCACCACACACACCACATCCTCCATCACTGCACTGCCAGGTTCCCTGTGGCTGCAGACCGCCCCCGAGGGCTCTGTCCCCAGGCAGATGTCATGGTTCTACCGAGAAGGGGCTGGGTGCCTGCAGCCCAGGGGCAATCAAAATCTTGTCTCACTCAGTCTTTGTCCCCAGCTGCCTAGGGGACCTTGTCCGGTCCACTGCCTCGGGGAAAGAGGTGGATTCCACCAAGGACAAAGGGCTCTGCTTTAAGCTTCAAATGATACTTTTGGACAACTTGAGACAGGAGGGGCCCCTGGGAAGGGCAGGTCTGAGGACCCAGGAAGCACTGCCTCTGCTCCTTCGCCCAAAGTGAGGGGGCCTAAGCGGGTGGTTGCACTTCCTCCCCCACCCATCCCACCTATGCCTCAGGAGCAGGAGCCTCCAGGCAGCAGGGAGGGGACAGGTCTGTTCCCAGCTTGTCATTTGCCCTGCGGGCACCCCCCAGGGCTCCACAAAGGGGGAAAGTGAGGGTCCATTCATTGGCCCAGGTGCCAGTGTGCTACCAGGGCAGCCAGGAAGGACCAGTCACCCCACTATGGCCATCAGAGCAGTGGCCCCAGGGCCAGCGAGGGCCCTTAGGACAGCTCACACACTAGAGATGCTCCCGGCCCCAGCACAGACACCTGGAGGTGAAGAAAGGACAAGGCGGCAGGTGCAGACAGCCCGGGGTTTACTTCCAGGAGCTGCTGCACGCCAGAGGACAGATAATGTCATAAGAAAATTTACATTTTTTTCCGATAACAGGGGAATTAGAGACATTAGAACAAAAAGAAATAGCAATAGAAAATACAGTTCCTTTTTTTTTTTTTTTTCGTATTGGAGACGCCGTGTATAAATTTAAACCCACTCTACATACCCAAAAAGCTCAAAGCACTGAGAAAGGTCCCCATGCTCCCCGCAACCCTCACCCAGAGCCCACATCCTGAGCCAGCCAGGCCTCTGGGCAACCCCTGCACGCCCCCGCCCTGTGGCCACGCACCTGGAAGTTCCCGTGGTGCACGCTGTAGAGAGGCTGGAAGAAGGGCACTGGGGATGGCACGTTCTGGTGAAGGGTTCTCTTCACCCTGAGCCAGGAGAGCACAGTCAGGGGCCTGCCCAGCCCCAGGAAGCGGGGCCCTGCAGGGAGCTCAGCTCTTCCCACCACAGGCAGCCAGCAGCTGCCACACTCTCCCCTCCACCATGTCCAAACCTGCTCTCGGGGAGACCCAACCCCTGGCCCTGTGCCTCCCTGGCCATGGCACTGATGTATACCAACACATGTGTCCTTTGCAGAGTGCGTTTGATGATGAGTTTGGGGCTGGGGGCAACCAGCTGTGATTCAGCCCACAGAGGGAGCCAGCACCTCCGGGAACCCCAGCTTCCCTGAGCAGGCAGGTGGTGACCCCTTCCCTCCCCACACTCCCAGATCTGCCCCGTCTGGGCCCACTGGCCCTCCCGCAAGGATGCAGTACAGGGCTCCAACCCAAAAGGTCCAGATCACCTTTACCCGCCTCCCCTGGGACCCGGTGCCTCTAGTTCCCCAGCTCAGGGGTGGTGCCAGGAGTCATAGCTCACACCTCTGCCCAGGTGTCCCTTTGGTTCCCCTTCCTACCACCCTGGCAATTCCCTCCATTTGGCACTATCTTTACCTCTCTCGCTGGCTCTTGGCTCCAAGGACAAGCCCAGCACCCTCCTCTACCTCTCGGCCCTGCCCATTGCCCCCAGCACCCCTCTTCCTCACCAGTCACCCACCCCATTGCTCTCTTGGTCTGCATCCTCTCTCTACACGGCCACACCTGGCCAGTCCCCTGTGGATCCCGTCCTTGAGGAGGCCTGTGCCCTCTCTTATGCCCTGACAGGTGTGATGGCCCATCTCCGTCTGTTCTCTGAGGCCACCAGGCTGAGAACAGGGTCCCGCGCACACCAGGTGCCCGATGCTGTGTGTTCACAGGCTGTGTTAACAAGGGAGCACACCGCCCAGCACATCCAGGAGCTGGAGACAGGGCCTCAGAGACTTGGAACCAGTGACTTTGGGTCCCAACACCCCCTCCACACACACACACACACACACACACACACACACTTCAACCCTGGCAACTTGGACACTCCCCGCCCCATCCAGGACCTGACGGTGGGAAAGGGAGGAGCACAGGGGAGCATCGCTGGTTTGCCCTCCGCACCCCATCTACCACACGCATTGATACACAAACACATCCAAATGCACAGCCCTTGGGTACTGACCTGGGTGACAGCTTGAACAGGAGGTAGGTCAGGCTGGTCAGCAGGAGAAAGATGGACATGGCGACCAAGGTGCTGTCGGGCTGCCTCAGAGGTGAGACCAGAGGCCCTGAGAGCAGCAAGGGCCCAGAGCTGTGAGCAGCCTCCACACCAGGAAGTTCCTCCAAACTCACGTGGCAAAGGCACCCCCCACCGAGTGCCCTGGGCCCGCATGGGAAGCTGCAGTGGGCCTGGAGGTCTGTGCGATGCCTGCTAAAGCGCCTTGGGTGACTCGTGCACCCTGGCCTCACCTTCCCTTCTGCAGGGCCATCGGGTCAGGGAGCTGCCCAGCACCCTGTGCACAGGCCACCACCCCTCCCTAAGGCCTAGGGGGCAGCCCTGGGCCGCACCCCCCAGCTGAGCCAGGACTCCAGGTTCCTGGGACACCCGAGCTTGGCTGTGTTTGCTTCCTCCCTGCACACCTCAGACCTCAGGGCTGTGACTGCCTCAGGGACGGTCCCAGGAGTAAAAGCGGGGAGGGGAGGCCCAAGCGGACTCCCGAAAGGCAGCAGCCGCTAGCACCCACCTTGCCTCTGGGGAGACAGGAAGCTCACAGGCTGGCTCCATTCGCTCCAGTGGCCCTCGTAGCGCTCCTCCTCTGCCATGGCGTCCTCCAGGGTGGCCATCTGGACACGCAGCCTGGCCTCATAGGTGGAACCAGGGTCCAATTCAACAGCCTCCAGGATGAGCCCGGTCACCCCAACAATGTGATCCTTGTGCCGGGCCCGCTAGGGGGTTGAGGACTATTAGCAGTTGCTGAGGGTGAGACTGGGTCTGCCAGCCCTTGAGGACGTACACACGCACACTGAGGCACACTCACCACACTCATGTACACACGGCACACTCACACATGTACGCACGCACATACCACAGGCACACGCCTACACTCCCCTACCTGCATGCTGGCTCGCACATGTGCACACACAAACACACTCACCACCCTCACTACACGCATACACATGGGCATGCCCTGTGAGCACCCACATATATCATGTTCAGGCATACACAGGCACACTCGTACACAGACATAAAAACACGTGCATGCTTGCACACACATTCTCTTGGCTCTGGTCACCTCCCTTCTCATCAGCCTCTCCCTGTGTGGACTGAGGAGAGACCGAGGCCCCCAGCTGGCCAGCCCGAGCGTTACCTCCCAAGCCTCCTCCTGCCTCTTGAAGGCCAGCTCATAGCTGAGCAGTGAGGCCAGCGGCTCCAAGGCAGGGCTAACGCCCCAGGTCAGGACACAAGAGTCAGAGCTGACATTGCTCTGCAGGTCCGAGGGAGGGTCCAGCTTCACTAGAACAGGATGAGGCCACATGAGTGTGTCAGCCAGCCTGCCCAGGGCTGGGGTCTGACGGACTCCTGCAGCCTGCACTGGGCACCTGAGGGCCCCTGCAGCCTGCAATGGGGCTCTGATGGGCCCCTGCAGCCTGCACTAGGGGTCTGACGGTTCCCTGCAGCTTGCCCAGGACTGGGGTCTGATGGACTCCTGCAACCTGCACTGAAGGACTGAGGGGTTCCTGCACTGAGGGTCTGAGGGGCCCCTGCAGCCTGCACTGGGGGTCTGATGAGCTCCTGAGGCTGAGCAGGGCTGGGGTCTGACGGGCTCCTGGGCATGTTCAAGGCCCTCGCAGATCAGGGGCCTCATGGGAGGCTGCTCCAGGAAAACCCCCGGTGAGACAGCACAGCAATGGCTCCTCCAGCCCCTGCAGCCAGAGAAGGCAACTCTGGAGGCCGGCTTCCCTTTCCCTCAGGAGCTGTGTGTCATGTGGCTCCTTCCTCTGTGACTGACGTGCATTTCAAGCTGCAGACCAGGCCCAACTCGAAACTCTGGGTCTTCATCATCCTTTGGAACCCCTCGCCTCCTGGGCCCACCCTCTCCCAGTCTGGGGGGGGGGGGGGTGGCGGGGGGGGAAATCGCTGGCAGGGCCCAAGGGCACTCAGGAGGCACGGGATTCCCCGCTGCAGGGCCCTGCCCCCAACAGCTGGGCAGCCTGGATGTTTCCGGTCGCGGTGGCCAAGGTGCCCACCCCAGGCCTCACCATGTCTCCGGGGCAGGTACTGGGGGTCCACCAGGCTGACCTGCTCCTTCCCAGAGATGTGACGGTGCAGAGTGATGGTGAAGTTGTCAGAAGGCGCAATGACCTCCTCAGGTGGCAGGACCACGGTGCATGCGCTGCCCCAGAAGACACACCTGTGCTTGCTGCCCAGCGCGTGGTTGCTAGAAAGGGTGTGCCCCGCTGCTGTCATGGCAACCCTATCCTTACCCCTGCCCTCTGCCCAGGTGGGCCTGGCTCACACCCTCACCTGGTGAAGAGGAGCCAGGGGCTGGGGCCCGGGCCCGGGCCCAGTTCTAGGGCTGACCAGTGGCAGTCAATCCTGAGGATGTTGTTGTTGAGGCAGGTGACAGTTCCGGCGCCCAGCCCTGGGAGCAGTGACCGCAGGGAGCCCACAGAGGCTGCTGCAGGCAGGGAGGGGGGGAGGGGAGGCTCCGGAAGCTGACACTCTAACAGGGTGGTCCCCCAAGAATGATAGCAGGAGAATTCATCGGGGCAGGGCTGGAAGGTCTAGATGGCCATGCTCTGGCCCATGGCACTTGGGTGGGATTGGAGTCCAGGCTGGTCCCTGGAGGGCAGATCCTAGCACAGTTCAGCCACACCCTCCCCGAGGAGTAGGACAGGCAGCCTGCCCCGCAGCCTCCCTGCCACACCTCACTAGTGCCCTCACCACCTCCTTCTCCGGGCACCAAGACTCCCAAGCCGACCCAGATGCAGACCAGGAGCCAGGTGCCCATCCCTCACGTCAGGGCTTCACTCTCCAAACTCCAACCTGCAAGGGATGCCGCCCATGAGTCCCTCCCTGTGAGGAGCGCTCCCCACAGTGCTCTGAATGGGTCACCCCCTCACACTCACGTGTCCTGTGAACACGATTAGGCACCACTGTCCGAGCTGCTCCAACACGCCACCAGGCTCAGAGGGTCAGTCAACCTGACAAAGACTCGAGGCTGCAGCACACAAGAGGGGACCCTCACACTCAGCCTGGAAGGCTCCTCTCTGGGACCACTGTCCTCTGCCAGCCCAGTCCCAGGCCCTGGCCCAGGTCCCATCCTGAGCTCTGTGGGCAGACTGTGTAACCCACTGGAATTCCCACAAGACTTGTGAGGTAGGGAGCTTGACTCCCAAGGTGGGGAAGTGCCTTGCCAAGGGCCACACGGCCATCTTCTACCATAGCTTCTCTCCCTGCGTCCCCTTCAATTAAGGCCTGTCCCAGCGCTCTGCTGCAGGAGGGCGGAGGATGGCAGTGAGGTGTCCATGCAACAGCAGGCACTTCCTAAACTTTGTGTCACGCCCCATTCAGAGGTGCTAGCCCAAGCCCCGGGCCCCTGGGAGAGCAGAGGTTAGTGGAGACTCAGGCCTGGGTGTGAGGCAGTCCCTGGGTGCCGTGCAGGGAAGCCACTGGTACCCTATCACCCCGTTTGCAGCTCCAGATGGCGCACTGATAGCCCCTAGGCAGGAAGCAGGGTCCGCCTGGTTATGCAAGCCTGATGGGTGATAAGGAGGCCAAAACGCTGCAGACACACACCGACCTCAGCACACATGCACCAGGAAGCAGACACCACTCCAACCCCACCCGTGTCCCCGCAGACTATCTATGTACTCATAGGCCAGACCCTGTTCAGATCAGGAAGACCTCAACCTTCCCTAGAATGAAGCGCCACCGACACCCCTAGCCACAGCGATCGTCTGCAGGTCTGCCCCCTCCTGCTCAGTTATAGGTGGAGGTGGGAAGCCGCCTGACCACAACACACCCTCCGGGCGTGTGAAGACAGGATCAGAGTGAGCACCAGGACCTGGGGGAGCTCAGGCCCAGCAGGCCCCAGGCCCCAGGGTGGAAGGACACGTGCATCTGTGCAGACCAGGCCAGTTTGACTCAGGCTAACCCAGGAGCCAGTGGCTCAAGAGCATGAAGTACGGTGGCTCCAAGCTCAGCAGGCCTGGGGGTCAGGACCCACCCTGGAGGGGAGGGGCAATCCTTACTTTTCCTTGGCAGAGAACACCTCTGTCTATACCTAGAGAGCTGGGTAGAGCACGGCCACCACTCTCCCACAGATGAGGAAACTGAGGCCCAGAGAAACCAGGCACCTGCTCAATACTTGGTACCTGGCACCTCCATTCTTGGCCCCTATGCAAGCCTGTGAGCTCACAGGGTACCACTGATCTCTCTCTTCAGGGCTCCTCAAGCGAGAGGCAGGACATTATTGAGGCAGGGCCACCCCCACCTTTAACAACAGACACGGGGCCAGGTGGTACAGAAACTCGCCTGCTTACTGCCTGGTCCAGCAGGAGGCATTGGGATGACACCGCGAGGCCCAATCACATCTCAGGATGGCTGTAGAGCAGCAGAAGTTCCCTTGGACAGAGATGCTCCCTAAGACCTCTAGTCATAGGGAAGCCCCTCCCCATCGATCCCCATCTTCTCCATGGCCTCAGGGTCAAGGTCAGCTTGCCTGCCATGGTTTCCTGGCCCATCCCAAAGTCGTGGGCTGGCTTGCAGCTGGATCCCTGCCTCATGACCCACAGACACCACGGGACCAGGGTCAGGGCTCCAGACCACTAAGTCCCTCACTTCCCTGGCCCAGCCAAAGCAGGCAGGCTGGATGCTGGTGGGAACCCTGGGATCCTTGGTGGCTTACCGAACCCCCTCCAAGTCGGCTTTACACCAGTCACTGCGCCCACTTACTGCCCCTTTAACACAGAATATGTTTTATAATTTTCATGGAGAGGGAGTGATATCCCTGTTATTCTCTCTGGCAGACAGAGGGTGTGAGGTGGAAGCTGCTAATTAAATGGGCACTTGTCCTCTTCTCTCTGCCCTTCCTGCTTGGGAGGAGGAATAAATTCAGGCCCCAGCCCGCCCTCCCCCGCCGCCCCCAGAAACTGCTGGAGTCTGGGGGACGTGGGGACTGAGCTAGGAAATGGGGCCAAAAATAGGAGTAGACCCCAACTCTCCCTTTGGATCACACAAGCACATGTGCCTCCCCCCCCCCCCAGCCCCAACTGGACCCATGGCCCCAATGGCACCGATGGGACCCCGGATGCTGCTGGGCAGAAGCTGCCCAGGACACTGTGCTTCCTGTGGGTGCTCAGTGGGTGGGAAAGGCAGGGCGCAGGAGAGGTCAAGGCAGCTGGGTGAGTCCAGAGTGTGCAGGAAAACTGGAGGAAGGGGAGGGTAGCCCCCAGGACCACCGACCACATCCTTCCTGAGAATGGTGAGTGGGAGAAGCACTCCATTAGGGGCGCATGTCTGGGGAACATGGAGACACCGGGCAGAAGCTATGGGAGAGGTAAGGGCTGGACCCACTGGGCCTCAGGTGGATAAGGGTGCACACAGAGGGTGGGACTCAGGTCAGCGGGGGGAGAGGGAAGACTGAGGATGGAGTCAGAGGGGCAGAGGGGAGCCTGGGGAGCTCACGTGGTCCCTGCTTGTCTGCTCTCCAATCCTGGCCTCCCTGCGGGCCTTCTCACACGGATCCCCTGCCTGGCCTCCTTCCCCATCACAGGCCTCTTCCTTCAGGAAGCCCTCCCTGAGCACCCCAGTCTGTCTCCCCAGCAGAAAGCAGGTGGTAGCCCTGGGTCAGGGCTAGAATAAGGCTGTTGACACAGTTCTCTTTGGGGGGCTTGGAGGTTAAACGGGGAGACATAACATCCTCCTCTCCCGGCACCTTCCCCAGTGGCCCTCGCTGCCCTTTTGCGGCGCCCCACATCACCCACATCAGTTGAGAACCTGTCTGATTTATGTTGTACCCCCTGCACTCACCCTAAATGTTCAAGAAACGCACCCTGAAACCCCCTGCAGAAGCTGCCCTGCTTCTAGTTAGTGTGAATGCTGTGGGCTCCTGGGAAGGGTGCTCGGGACATTATAGATCAAGAACCTTGCTCCCTTCCCCTGCTGGGATGAACAAACCCTCCGGAACCCCACCCCCACCATGGCCCCTCCCTCAGCTCTAAGGGGGGCTATCCCCAGACTTCCCGCTCCTCTTCGCCCTAAAGCTCCCAAAGGCATGAGGATTTGGACACCGCTGGGACCATCCCCTGGAATGCCCATTCGCACCCACTCGTGCCCCCAAAAGTCGGCTCAGCCACTGAGGAAGCAGAGCCTCTTCCACAGAGAAACTGACTGACAAACACAGTGCCCTTCTCTCTGCCCAGCAGCACCCACAACCCACAGGCCTGGGCGTGACAGGCCGCCAGCTGTGGTCAGCAGTGCCACTCTGCTGTCCCTGGAGGTGCCCGAGCCAAGGACACCAGAGGAGGTAGAACTAGGGTGGTGCTCCCGGGCACCCCACTTCCAAGTTCCTGCCCAGGAAAGGCGGCTGCCGGCCCTCCCTGTGTCTGAGGTTCAGGCTGACATGAGTGGGTGGGAAGTTCCCGTTACACACTCACCTTCCCAGATGCATCTGCTGGGTCCCATAGCCAGGACAGTCCCTGTGCAGGCGGCAAAGCCCCTCGGCCTGATCCAGGAGATAAGTGCACAGTGACGTAGCCTCGCGCGGCAGGCTGACACAGGCCGCCCACACCTAAACCACGAGCGCAGTAAAGCAGCTGCCCTGGGGTGGGGGGGAGGGTGGGGGTGACTGTCACCACTAGTCACAAGCCCAGGAATTATGAGGTGGGACCACTTTGATTCGCTGTGGTTCTGAAGGTTGCTCCAGGGACTTTGGCGCCTGGCCCATTGATTGGTGGATGAGCGTCTGTTGTATTGTCCCAAGGGACACCACGGAGTGCATTGTATCGGTCCCAGGAGGCGAGGACCGTGGCCAGGCACAGGGCTGCAGCTGGTCCCCTTCCAGGCTTTTCTGGAACCAGAGGTGCAGACTGCTCTCCAGCAAGGCAATCTGGGAGCCATGGGGATGGAGAGGGCGGGAAAATAAAAAGGCAGTGTCCGTTAAAGGAAACAACACAGGAGGAAATAACAAAGGCCTTTTATCTCACCCCAGAGGTAGCCCTTGTGAGAAGGCAGGCACAGTCCCACCAGACATTGCTAAGCTCAGATCCACATTTTTTAAAAATATTTTTTTATTGATTTCAGAGAGGAAGAGAAACATCAACGATGAGAATCATTGATCAGCTGCCTCCTGCACGCCCCCTACTGGGGACTGAGCCCACAACCTAGGCATGTGTCTTTAACCAGAATCAAACCTGGGACCCTTCAGTCCACAGGCTGATGCTCTATCCACTGAGCCAAACCAGCTGGGGCTTGGGTGCACATTCTTAATGGACTCATACTGTGCTCTAAGCTTCGCAGCCTCCTTGTTCCTCTGGCTATTTTCAACACTTTCCAGGTCAGCACAAAAACATACCTTGTGCCTTTAATGGTAGTACATGCTATGGTTTCATAATCCCACCAACGGCTATTTGATTGTTGCCTATATATGCTATTTTAATTTTCATTGAGATATAATTTACATATAACATTCTATTAGTTTCAAGGGCATAGATGCTATTTTAAATGAAGGTAGTGAACAATTCTGGGCATGGATCTTTAATCACCAGAATGAGTACTTCTGTACAAAAATGGCTATGGTGGAATTGTGGGTCTAAGGTTCAGCATTTTAAAAAATCTACAGCTACCGCTCTGGCCGGTATGACTCAGTTGGAGCATCGTCCCATACACCAGGAGGTCGTGGGTTCGATTCCCAATCAGGGCACATATCCAGGATGCGGGTTCAATCCCCCAGTCAGGATGCATACAGGAGGCAACCCATTGATGTATCTCTCTCACATCAATGTTTTTCTCTTCCTCATCTCCCTTCATCCCTCTCTAAAATCTATTTTTAAAAAATAATAAATAAAAAATAAACCTCACCATTAAAAGAGAAAGTCCATAGATATTGCCAAGTGGCCCTCCAAAAATGTACTAACTTCTACTCCCACCAGAAGTGTGAGAATGCCTGTGACTCTCACCAACAGCATATACATTATCAGTGTTTTTTATCTTTGACAATCTGATAGGCAACGATATCTAATGTTGTTTTTCTGCACTTGGTTGTTAGTGAAGATAAGCATCTTTTCACATACTTACTGGCTGTGTGTTCCTTTCTGTACCAAATAAGTCCCATTTCAGTGTGTTACATGCCTACGTTTATCTGTGAGAGTGCCTGTGTGCGCACATGGTGTGCATGTGTGTGCTGTGTTCTGTGCAGCAAAACTTCTCGGGCAAGGCCTGAGTGCCTCAGAGTTGCAGCTCTCTGGAGTCTGAAATACCAGGACCCCGGAGAGATGGAATCACAGGCTCAAGCCCAGGAAATACATTACGCGTGATCAGGGACATAATCACATTTCTAATATTTACATTTCTTATTTTATTTGTATTTATTGATTTTTAGAGAGACATCAATTTGTTGTTCCTCTTATTTATGCATTCACTGATTTTTTTTATGTGCCCTGACTAGGGATCGAACCTGCTTCCTTGGCGTATCAGGACAATGCTCTAACCAACTGAGCTACCTGGCCGGGGTACTAATATTTAAATTTCAATCAGCTGGGTCCCCATTTTACCTATTACAAGGACATACTTTTATACTCACTGGAGCCATCCCTGCGCTAGTATATCTTTATCAAGAGAGCTTCCTTTTGCCTATCAGGGTCTCCCTCCACCTTTCTGAAGCTAGAATTTACTGCCTTAAAACCAACAGACCACACCACCTGTAACCGTTTTAGTCCTAAGTATAGTAGTTAATTTTGGAATCATGATTTGTGGTTTGACATCTACTTCTTAAGTCATTTAAAACACTGAAAAGGCAATATTAAACTTTTTATTTTAATTAAATATTCAGAATAAATTTTGATTAGATAAGCTTGCACTTAACAGTTAAATATTTAGGAACAACCAATGTACTAAATTAGTTAAGTTTTACTTTATTAGTTATGCAAACAATATAAATATTTAAGAGTGTTGGTTAATGGTAAAAGAATGTCAATTCCCCAATAAATGTGAAAGATGAATGAACAGGACCTTAAACAGAGTATAATTAGTTGTGGATAATCTTCCCCACACACAAAATCTCCCTGGACATTAATGAGTTCATCCACTGCTTGGCAGGTGGGCTATCCATTTCTGCCACACCAGCAAAGGCCCTCAGGACACAAGTGCTCGCTCCCAGCTGGGAATCCACTCTGAGGAATAAGGTAAACAGACACCATGCAGCTGGGCCGGCCTGGCCTAGTCCCTCCAGCGGTGTCCACACTGTGCATTGCAGCACTTATAGAAGGTGGTCATTGGCTCGTCGGCAGAGCGGGTCTGAAGCTGCATGAAATAGGCACGAGGATGCTCACATTTGGGACATGGCTCTAGAAACAGGAAAAATAAACAAGTGACCTGCATTAAAAAAATGTTTGTGACCAACATACCTGTTAGAAGTAGGTGTGAGGCAAAAGGCAGCAAAAACCTTCCACGCTTATCTGGTGTCCCTTGTGCCCTGATATAAGGTACCAACAGTGGTCTCATCTCATTCCCAATATGCCCTCACACTGAGGGAATCCAGGAGTCTGAAAACACTCCTCCTCCCCTCCCTGGGTCCCACTTTTCCTCTCAAATCTGGTTGCAGGCTGGTTGGAAACAACACAAAAGGTGACTTATGGCTGTTGTGTAAATGACAGGGTACACGCCTGCAGATTCCTCCTCATAAGTGCATCTCCATCACCTGGGCAGCAGACAAGCCCTCTCAGCCTCCCAGAGGAGACCCCATGGTTGACAATCCACTTCCTCTTTATTTAGAGATCCATCTTGGCAGTTAGTATCTCAGCTGTTCTTACCGAGATCTCACCGCGTAGTCCACACCTTTTCAGAGTGCGCCAAGGCACGTCTTTACCTTCAGAGTGATCTTGCTTTGAGAAACCAACCCCACTCTTGCTGAAAATACCTCCAAACACACTCAAACCACCATTTTGAACATTTGATACATAACTCATTTTTTTTTTAATTGATTTCAGAGAGGAAGGGAGAGGGAGAGATAAAAACATCAATGATGAGAGAGAATCATTGATTGGCTGACTCCTGCACGCCCCCTACTGGGGATCAAGCCCACAACCTGGGCATGAGCCCTTGACCAAAATCGAACCCAGAACCCTTCAGTCCACAGGCCAACGCTCTATCCACTGAGCCAAACCAGCTAGGGCTATAATCCATTCTTTAATGACAAATTATACCATTGCTAAATGTTTAACATAGCAGATTTAGATGACTGTCTGTCTATAGGGGAAAGAGAGAGCACTAATCATGACTTAGCTCTTCCTCCTGTCAATACTGGCTGTGTCTAAGGCTCTCTGTCCTTCTTTGGTCACATCCACCTCTATCAGAAATAAACCAATACTTGGAATAAACATTTATTTTGCTGAGACTGTAGTTTAATGCTCTCTGGTATTAACTTTTAAAACTCTGCATTAGAACAAAAAGAGGATTTTTTCCCTAGACTGGTTTTTATTACTCCTGTCATTGTTGCTATCAAAGCTACCACATGTGCAGTGTCCGTTATGTGCCAAACACCGCATAATTCACTATGTGCTCTTACAATTTATGAGTATAAATTAGCCCCAGAGGTCAAGGGACCCAAGGCCGTAAAATAGTAAGAAGTCACCCTGAGTCTCTAACTCGGGTCTGTGTGACTCCAAGGCTTGTGCCAATATTATCTGTGCAACAAGTAAGTTATTAAAAAACAAATGCACTTTCTCTTTTAGAAACCCACTTCATATAAGTAGGCACAGGTTCTGACATGGAGCAGCAGTCAGCAGCCTCAGACTTCTCCACAGCTCAGTAACACACAAGGTCTCCCTCTCACCTGCAGTGGAGTCCACGTTCTCCCAGGCCGCTGCTCCACCAAGCACATCATCCACTTCTTTCAGCTTTGGATACTTCCGATTTGTTACCTACAAACAAAAGCAAGTCTTCAACTCTCCAATTCAGTGAACAGTACAGATCTGGGCCATCAAAACAAACCTCCACACCTGCCCACTGGCAGTGTCTCTCTCCCCAGACATCCCTCCTCCAACAGACTGGAGAGACTAAACGAAAACGATGTTCTCGCTGTCAGGGAGCAGGGCACTGCCTTGGAATGCGAAGAACTATTGGAACTGAGGCCCTGGCGATAGTGCCACGTGATGGGAGATCCGCCAAGAGGCTGTTGTTGCTGGGGCCAAGCAGCACCTCAGTGCGTGAAATCAGAGAAGCGAGGAGGCTCGGGAGAGAGTTCGGTGTCAGCTTTCACTCTTGCGCTGGGGACTGACTGCCGAGGGTTCTGAACACAGGGCGGACTCCTCTTGGGCACTAGCAGGACCGCTCTGGTCATTGTTGCGGCCACAGCGAAGGGGGCACCTGTGTGAGCATGGAGCCCGAGGGGGGGTAACGGCAATAACCTAGAGCAGTGGTCAGCAAACCGCGGCTCACGAGCCACATGCGGCTCTTTGGCCCCTTGAGTGTGGCTCTTCCACAAAAGACCACGTGCGGACACGCACATACAGTGCCATTGAAACCTCGTGGCCCATGCGCAGAAGTCGTTTTTCGGCCTGGACGAGTCTATTTTGAAGAAGTGGCATTAGGAGAAGTGGGGGGTGTCAGTCGGTTAGGCAACGGGAGACGCAGAGCAGGCGGGCCGCGGGGCAGTGCGGGGGAGGCACGTGCGATTCATGGAGGAGGTGAGTGAGCCAGTCAGTCAGCAGTCTCATTGTGCAGTGGTTAGTGCTAGTCGCGTCCGCAAATCGCAGGCGGGTAACAAAAGTACCCTGTATTTTTCCAACCAGCTGCAAATCCTACAGGTATTTTTGTCATCAATTTAAGAATTGTAATTATTTTGTGTTGGTGGCTCTATTATTATAAAATGAAACTTTTTTTGGGTGCCATTTGACATGGCTAAAAGAAGGAGCAAAGAAAAACGGAAGACGAAAACCGTGAATTTAAAGTTGAATGGACTGAGACTTTCGCGTTTATTCAAAACTTAAATGGCCTTCCGACCTGTCTTATGTCAGGAAAAATTGGCGCATAACAAGAAATCAAATTTGGAGAGACACTTTACTACTAAACACGTGTCATTTAGTACTAAATTTCCTGTCAGTGATGCAAGGAAGAAAGCAGTTGAGGAACTTCAGAAGAGTCAAGAAAAATCAAGTTCTGTATTTAATTACTGGATGCAATCTTCCAACAACGTTAATATTGCAAGTTTTGTGGTTAGCTAAGAGAGGAAAACCATATACAGACGTGAATGCATAAAAAAGTTGTTTTATAATTGCATCTGAAGAGCTATTTCGGGATTTTAAGAACAAAGCAGATATTCTAAAAAAATGAGTTACCATTGTCTGCTAAAACAGTGAAAGATAGAATAGTCCAAATGTCTTCAAATATAACCGACCAGCAAGTCGAAGATCTTAAATTGGTTTCAGCTTTATCAGTTGACGAGTCTTGTGACATAAATGATACAGCAAAAGTTTCACTTGTTGTACGATTTATTTCATCTACAGGTCCTAAAGAAGAACTTTTAGGATTATTGCCACGCAAAGGTCAAACACGTGGAGAGGACATAGCAAATGCTGTAATGGAGCGCATTGAAAAACATCATATTCCACTCGATAAAATTGTCTCAATTTCAACAGACGGGGCGAAAAGTATGACCGGCGTAAGACACGGGTTTTTTGCTATTTTGAAAGAAAAAATTAATCACAAGATACTTACTTACCATTGCATCATTCATCAAGAAGCGCTTTGTGCGCAGACATTTCCAGAAGAAATTTGCAAAGTTATGGAATTGGTGATTAACATTATCAACTCCATTATAACTAAAGCTCTTAATCATCGCCAATTTAAAGAATTTTTAGTTGAAATGGAGTGTGAGTACGCAGATCTGCTGCTGCATAACAAGGTACGTTGGTTATCAAGAGGAAACGTTTGGAAATGTTTCACTTCCTTATTAACAGAAATTAAAGCATTTCTCCTTGAGAAGGGTGTTCACTATCCAGAACTAACGAACGATCAGTGGATCCAAAATTTTTATTTCATGGTACACGTTACGTCTTATCTAAATCAGCTTAATCGTAAACTACAGAGGAAAGGAAACACAATTTTTTCGATGTTAGAAGTTATTTCATTCAAAAACAAATTATCTTTTTGCTCAAGATTTTGAAAGAGAAACTTTGATTCACTTTCCAAGCCTGCTGAAACATCACCAAGAAAATAATTCTGATATTGACATTTGCTATTTCAAAACAACACTTTTAAATATGAGGGAAGCTTTTTTCAGCAGGTTTCAGGAATTCAGAAACAGCAAAGCAACGTTAGCCTTTGTTAAAAAACCTCTTAATGCTATTGTAACAAAATTCAATTTTTCTCCCTTTAATATTGATATTGGCAACTTTGAAATGCAATTGCTGGATTTAAAAAACAAAGAATTGTGGAGCTCGAAATTTGAACGTCTTTATGCTGAGATAGAAATATTGGAGAAAAACAAATGTGAACTTATTTCACAGCACAAGTGGTCTGCTTTGAAAGACCTGGAGAAGGAAGATATATTGATTTTTAACACCTGGAATAGTATTCCTAACTCTCATAATCAACTGAAAAAACTAGTGTTTACTCTTTCGGGTCTACATATTTATGCGAACAATCATTTTCAAGCATGAACCTTATCAAGAGTAAATTGAGAAGTCGTCTTATTGATGAGAACCTGGAATCGTGCCTAAAATTAAAAACAACAGCATACAAACCTGACTTACCCAAACTTTCCAAGGAGATGCAAGGCCATTGTTCACATTAGTGTTTGTCAGTCATTGTCATGATTTAATTTCATGGATATTGTAAGGAATTTAATTTTATCAATAAATAATATCGTTATTAACTATGATATCAAGTTTTATTCAACGTCCCTATAGTTTAACTAAGACTTAAAACTTTAAGTAAAGTTTATTAAGTTAATTTTAGGGAACGCTGTGGAGTGAAAGAAGATGTAGTGTCCAGGACTGAGAAAGGTATGTTGAGATGGTTTGGACATAGAGAGAGGATGAACGAAAGGAGACAGACGAAACAAGTATACGAGTGTGGATGGGAGAGTTGGAAGGGGTCGACCTCAGCAAACGTGCCTCAATCAGATTGAGGACGTTTTTAGCAAAGGCCAGCTTAGGAGTACCCTAATTAAGTTAATAACAATGTATCTACCTATGTAGTTTAAGTTTTAAAAATTTGGCTCTCAAAAGAAATTTCAATCCTTGTACTGTTGATATTTCGCTGTTGACTAATGAGTTTGCCGACCACTGACCTAGGGTAACAGCACAGGGGAGGGACCAACGGCCGGATTCTAGGGGGACTACAAGGTAGAGACGATGGGAAGCGGCTGACAGAACGGGTGGGTACAGGCGTACTCGGGACGGTGGGCGTAGAGCGCCACGGGAGGCCTGCAGGAGACGCACGGGCCCCGCCGGGCTCCGGGACCCACCTTGCGGGTGATGTTGTGCACGTAGGGGCAGGTGTTGCAGGCGAAACGGTGGCAGCGCTGTCCCTCCTCCACGATGAGCCCATTCCCGCAGCCGGGGCAGAAGAGCAGCATGACTGCCGCCTTGCAGGCTCCCGCAAGCTGCCGCAGGTTTCCGCAGACTGCCGCAGGCTCATTCCCACAGCCCTTGCTGTTGCTCAGGCGCCGACACTAGGCCCGCCTCCAGCTCACATTGGCTCGGGCCGCCGCCCTGCCCTCAGCCCACCAATAGGCACGCCGCTTCGCGCTCCCAGCGAGCTCTGCGGCAGGTTGCCTCGCACTTATTGGCTCTCGCTGACGCCCACTGGCGGAAGTGCGTGCTGCGCTCCCGGTTGTGCGCACCTTTCCTCGCTCCTGCGGAACCGGGGCGCGTGGGCAGCGAGGCGCCCTGGAGGAGGCGGAGGCGGCGGCGGAGGCGGCGGCGGAGGCGGCGGCACGGCCCGAGGTGCGTGAGGACGATGAGGACGAAGAGGAGGCGCTGCCGCACTCCGAAGCGGTGGACGTGTTCCAGGAGGGCCTCGCCATGGTGGTGCAGGATCCTCTGCTCTGCGACCTGCCGATCCAGGTGCGCGCGTTCCCTACGGGGCTGTACGCAGGGGCGTGGACAGGTCCCGGTGCTGATGGGGCTGCGACCCAGAGGCCTCGTAAGGCACCTCTGAGTGTAAACGGGGGGTCTTAATCTGGGCCGGGCCTAGCGTGGGGCGAGCTAGGCTTTCGCCTTGGGTGCGGAATTTAAAAGGCTCTCAAAACACCTCCAGCAGCCAGGATACATGACTTTTTTTTTTTCTTTCGGGAATACGTGACATTTTAATACAGTATGTTTATAACTCAGGTTGGTGTAAAAAGCCTATGGCAAACAAAATAATAAAGACTATGTCAGTATTACTGGTTTTTCCCATCTCAAACTTCAATGTTATTTTGTCCATCATGGAATTTAACTTCTATTTTCTTAAAAATTGTATTACAACGTTTGGTATTGCACTCCTGCCAAAACCTTGTTCCGAGGCCCTAGTTTGGGTCCTGATTGGTGATCGGGGCTCAGAATGAACTGACAAGCCAGTTCCTCCTACCCAGCCCCTGGGTGAGAGGATCCAGGGCTGTTGGTTCTTGCCTGTTTCTATGTTCCTTTCTTCCAAGCTTCTGTCCACTTTGGACTTTAAATAGAAAATGTGGATGAAACATGAGATCAAGGTGCTAAAAACCTGGGAAGCCCTAATGTATAAGCAAGAATCCCTTCCCGTTCTTGTCCTTCCTAAAATATGGCACCACATTTTGGACACTCGCAGCTTATTCCTTGTTGTTGTTTGGGGTGTTAAAGAGCCAGGCACTCACCTCCACCCTTGGTCTTTTCTAGGTTACTTTGGAAGAGGTCAATTCCCAAATAGCCCTGGAATATGGCCAAGCAATGACAGTCCGAGTGTGCAAGATGGATGGAGAAGTCATGCGTAAGTGCTGCCCTCCTCCCTTCAGGCCAGGCGGGCTAAGCTTCCACAGGCTGGTCAGTGGGATACTGAGCGGCCATCCACAAGCCCATCTGCCTGGACTTGAGCCTCAGTCGGCTTAAACAAGGCTCAACAGGGCTTCTAGGTTCCTCTCCCACCACCTGAGGCTGTAGCTGTGGCTGTGGGATCTTCTCTCACGGTGCCCCTTGTTGTAGCTGTGGTTGTGGTACAGAACGCCACGGTCCTGGACTTGAAGAAGGCCATCCAGAGATACGTGCAGCTCAAGCAGGAGCGTGAAGGGGGCATCCAGCACATCAGCTGGTAGGTGAAGCCGCGCTCCTTGCAGCCCTCCATGAGGGTGGTGTGGGACTCCACAGGAGCACTGCTGGACTTGTGCTTCTTAATCACCTGGTCTCTGCTACAAAGTACTGACTGGAGTGAAGAGCTGGCTCCCTGTCACAATCCTTCAGACGGGGCTGGCGCTCTCTGCCGAGGGGCTAGGGACTACGCACCAAGAGCCCTTCTCACACAGCGTCTACTAGTACATCCCAGCCACGCAGCTCCCCCTGCTCACAGCTTACCTGAATCCCTCTCGCGCAGGTCCTATGTGTGGAGGACGTACCATCTAATCTCTGCGGGAGAGAAGCTCACAGAGGACAGGAAAAAGCTCCGAGAGTAAGTTCAGGCCACATCCTTGAGCTGCAGAGCGTGGCAGTTCAGGGCCACACAGAGCCAGGAAGAGGGAAGAAAGGTGTGCTTGGAGGTGAAAGGCTACCTGCTGGCCCGGTGTGGGCCTGTGGGAGGATGGCACTGCCCCGCCTTGCCTTCCTGGACACCACACTCGTCCTACCTGTTCTTTCTTGGTTTCTCAAGCCTCAGGTGAGGAGGTGCAGACAGAGCCTTCTGTAGTTACTTGACACTTCCCTTCTCTTTCAGTTATGGTATCCGGAACCGAGATGAGGTGTCCTTCCTCAAAAAACTGAGGCAAAAATGACCCTCCAAGCCAGGACCCTCCAAGCCCTCTGCCAGTGGCCAAGCTCCTCCCTAGCAGGAGGAAGCCTCAGGTACGGTCCCCTCTTCACAGAAGAGTGTTGAGATGGACTCGCCCAGCTGTGCACAGCTGGAACTGCCGGTGTGAACCCTGGGCCTCGGGAGTGGGACTGGGTGAGCCAGTGCTCAAGACCAAAGTTTGACCCCTTCTGGGCTCAAACACCCTAATTTCATGGCAGATCCCACAGGCTGTGGGCCTGGTCCTCTGTAAGTAATAAATCTCCTTTGCTTTCTAGTTTGAAAAGTCAAAAAGCCACAGTACCGGGACATGAGGGCCTGGCGCAGCCCCATGATGGGGGAGGCAAGGGGCAGAGAATGGCCTAAGTCTAAGATGCCACACGGCCCTGTTACTAAGACTCTATAGCAAAAAAACAGTGGAGCAGCTGGCTTCTCCAGCTTGTGGAGAAACGAGCCTGGGTGCGAAAGCACAGCCATGGACAGGCCTCCGGCCTCAACCCACGTTCATCTTCCTCAGGGCCAGGGGCAGGGAAAAATCCAGCTCCCGAATTTGACGGTCCTTCCCCAGCTCCTCCTCCTCCACCAATCCCGACACTGGCGAGGGGCCCCTGGCAGAGCCCGCCTGCCTTCGCATAAGAAGTACCACCGCTGCTGTGAGGATTAGGGGAGTAGATGCTCATAACAAGCTGAGAGCAGTGCCTCACCATTAAAAAAAAAAAACACACACTCCAAAAAAAAAAAAGTGCTGCCACTGACATCACTGCGGCCTCCAGCCGGCCGCACCACGCCCACACTTGCACAGCCCAGTAAACTGCTGCCTGCTTTCCGCACCTCACTGCACCCTGGCCCCAGGGCCCCGAGGCTGCTCCTGATCTACCCAGGATCACATCCCCTCCCCAGCTCCTGGAAGGGGAGGTAGCCTGGGGCTGAAATTGGCGTTGGGGCACTAGTAAGTGTGTGTGGGGAAATGTGACAGCTCATCCATGGGTCTTAAGGAAAGGGAGCAGGGTGGGGTCACCTGGCTTATGGACTTCACTAGGGGAGGTGTTTGAGACATTTCCTATCAGAAAGGAGGAGGCAGCTCTGGTCAAGTTAGTGGCAGCTAAAACGCTCCCAGTCCATTTATTGGCCACATGAGGTGGTCGTCAGGAGACTAGTTAGAAGATAATCACAGGAACTAGTGTAATAAATGCCCAGAAGTACGAGAGGTTCAACAGCAGTGAACGAGGCACAAGAGGTCTATGTCCAGGAAACGGGCAGGACGCCCACAGGGCTTAATGACAGTCGCGTGGCATGAGGCTCGGTGGGCAGTGCCTGGCTCCAGCCTGCTGGAGGCCCGTGGCCCCAGCGCCCCCATCAGCTCAGTGGAGCTGGGCATCTAGCTCGTACTTCTCACAGAACTTGTCAGTGAAGGGGATGCAGGTGAGGAACTCGCACCATTCGCATCGGACAGGGTAGAAGTAGAAGAGGACCACCAGGCCGGCCAGGAGGCCCAGGAAGACCACCTGGAAGATGATGATCTGGCAGCGTTTCCGGTACAGGTCAAACCTGCCAAAGCTAATGTAGGGCAGGAAGGCAAAGGAGAGGAAGAGGCCGCTGATGAAGCCCGAGATGTGGGCAAAGTTGTCGATCCAGGGCAGCAGCCCAAAGGTGAAGAGGAAGAGTACCACCGCGAACAGCTTGAAGAAGGCACGCCAGGGCCGAGCCAGGATCTGCCAGCTCTGGAAGAGCTCCACGAAGAGACAGGCCAGGATGCCAAACTGCGAGCCAGCCGGGCCCACCTGAGGGCAGTGGGGATGCTGAGCAGGACCCCTGGACCACAGCCACCCCACCTCTCATGGCTCAGAGCATAGCAGGACTGAGGAGCCAAATGAAGACGCTCCTGGGCTGGGTCCCTGGGGCAGCCTTACCTCTGCCCGGTATGGCAGAAAAATGGCACTGGCTAGGTTACCAGTGACGCCACTCAACAGGTAGATGATGGCTATGCGGTGCCAGCCTGCCAGCTTCTCCAGGTCCCGCAGGACAGTCATCTGGAAGCAGACAGACACCAAGCAGTGCAGGATGCTGTAGGGGGGAGGGGGACACTCAGCTGGGAAGGCCTCCCCTCCATCCCCTGGCCAGCCCCTCCTGGGGTCCCTGAGACCACCCAACCCTCCTCGGCCCATCTGGTGTCACTTGCCCAGCGTGCAAGAAGAGGGACAGCCACAGGCGGTAGAACTGGTCAGGCACCTCGGGGTTGAGAAAGGGCAGGAGCCCGCACACGTCATCCATGCAGTGCACCTGTGCAGAGTGGCCTGTCAGCACTCTCCGTGGCTGGGGGCAAGGGGATGCACACACCCTGGAGGCCTACCTGAGAGCAGAGCGTGGCCTCCTCGTGGAAGTAGCCCCTCATGAAGTCACAGTACTCCCGGGAGGTGATCTCACACCTGCAAGGTCAAGCCCGGCTTGGGAACTTGCAGAGGGGCTGGGGCCCGGGGGCATAGGCACCTGACTACACCACCCAGGCCTAGGCTTCAGCCCCCTCGCCCATCTTTGTTGGCCCTGGATAAGCCCAGAGCCTTTCTCACCCCACACCCATTCATATCTCGCCTTATTTCAGGACTTGCCCCAGAGCAGTGCTCCGGGCTCAGGCACACCCACCTGCCCTTGGTGCCGATGCAGCAGGGCCGGCCTGTGATGGCACAGTCCATGTGGGGGTGGTTGGTGTGGTTCCCAGCGCTGCTTTTGGTGCAGATCTGGATCACAAAGGGGATGAGCTGGGTTGGGGCCTCCTCCAACCCTGTGCCCCAACACCGTGTTTGGGGGATGGAGCTAAGATGGACAGATTCCTACAGTAGAAAGCAGGCCCTAAGCCTCAGCTTTCCCATCTGTCAAACTGAAATAATGTCATTTCACCTCCCAAGTCTCTACCTGGTTCTGCTCCAACTACCTGCTCAGAGAAGCAGGTGGTGGAGGGTCAGGCCAGGCAAAGGCCAGAGGCACTGCATCTGAAAACAGGGTGGTCCCGTGATGGGATCTCTTGGTATCACAAATGAGTGAAGTGTGGATTCCCCCACATAATAAGGGTGACCCCCAAAGCCAACCATCTCTATCCCAGCTCACCGGCCACTTGGTGATGTCATCTGGCCACTCATGGGGGTCCTCAGAGGAGGGCTCATCACACACCCTGCATGAGCCCAGTGTGTGGTCAGACCCTGCTTTGTGCCCTTCCGCCCAGCTCCACAAGGGGAGCAGCTACACCCTCCCCCCACTTCCCAGGGAGGCAAGAGCAGAGCCAGCAGGACTGACCTGGGGTCCTGGTGACAGACAGAACCAAACTGCCTCTTGTGGCCGGCGAGGTCGGGGGCACTGGGATGGGAGGGCCACTTCACCCACACTGCCAGCGTGGACTGTGGGGAGAGTGGGATCCGGTCAGAGCCCACCCCTCCCACAACACAGTTTCCAGAAGGCAGGAGTCAAAAGCAAAACTGCTGAGAGCCCCCTGAGCCCACAACCCCAAACCGTATAAATGCACACTCCGGGCATGTGTATGCACGTGGGAGTGTCTAAGCTCAAGAGCATAATTCCTATGGGCATAAAATTAAAAACAACCAGTGTCCAAAACCAGGGGCTGGCATGAACTTTGGTACCTCCTCATAAAATGATGTCATAAGAATTTGAATTTTTTTTTTGTAATTGTTTAGTGGAAAAAATAAGGCAATACCACTTAAGTAAACTTAAGACATGCCCCAAAACAAGACACACGGAAAGCACACCCAAATCAAAGACGTCGCAATGGCTGGCTACAGGATGAGGAGGGGGAGCTGGGGGATGAGAAGTAATGAATGTGACGTGAGGGACCTTGCACAGAGGAATGGTGTCATGTGCCAAGACCTAGGCTAAAGGATAACCGGCTCCATCTGAAGTCACAGCACAACCACATCACACGGGGTGCAGAGGCTGACTGCTGGCGGGGGCACACACCGAGCACTCCTCCTCCGAGGTCTGCACGCAGCCCGACCGGTCATTGCGCACGCAGCAGGCCGAGTGCTTCTCCCGCTCCCGGGCGGCGCGGATGAAACTATGCACCTGCGGGTCCTGGCGCATGCAGGGTGAGAACTTGGCGCCCAGGTGAATGAGAGCCTCCTGCGGGGAGCGGGATGCGCAGCTGAGGCCCAGCCCCCTGCCAGCGCAGGGTCCTCGCCCCATCGCCCTGCCGGCCCCACCCTCACCGAGCTGGGCCCGATCCAGAAGTTCTCCTGCTGCACATACTTGACATTCTCATAGACCCCTCGGTTCCGGAGCACCTGGGAAGTTGGGGAGAGAGGTCAAAGGCCGCCCACTCCGGCCCTTACCTCCCAGACTGGGGAGGAGGGCGTCCAGAGCCCAGCCTTCACTGGTCTCGGCCCAGGGAGTGTGCGGGGACTCACCGAGTCCACGGTCTCATGCTGCGAGAAGCCCACAGGCGCGATGCCATAGATGCACACGGCGAGAATGGTGACGAGCGAGTGCACGAAGGTGAGCCAGTAGGTGAAGAAGGGCCTGCGGCAGAAGCATCAGCAGAGGTGGTGGCTCCCATCTGGGGCCCTCACCCCCAACCCGGAGCCTTGCCTGCCATAAGTCACATCTCTGCGCACACCTGTGGTCATCCATGTCCTCGATCTGGCGTTTGACGTAGCTGTCGATCCGTTTGCGGTAGGTGCGGTTGGTTAGCCGGCCCACCATGCCCAGCCCATAAGGCCGCTTCTCCCTGGCGAAGAACTTGCGCACTGGCATCGCGATACGCTGGCCCCGCCGCTGCCCCGCTGTGCTCACCACCTCCTGACGCAGCCGCACCTTGGGCTGCGGGGCCACAGTGCCACCCTCCTTCTGCTTCCGCCAACCGCGCTCCAGAGGCCTGGGGGAAGGGACACAGTCACCTCCCACCCCAGGCCGGGTCCTGCTGCATCTCCGTCTGCTCCCAGGTAGAGGTGAGACACTGTGCACCCTCTCCCTCACCAGTGAAGAGCAATCTTGAGCCCCTCCGAGATGGCAGGGAGGGGGGACCAGACCTATGAGCGGTCCCCTGGCCTCCCCGCTGCATTCCGACCAGCTGAGGTTTCTGGGATTGCGCTCCTGTCCCACAGTGGGCAGCTGAGACTCGAATGGTGCCCAACCCTGGGTCCCCGCCACGGTAGCCAAGTAGACCCCTTCCCTCAGCTCTCAAGGCAGTCCTGCCCTAGGGTTCCAGCTGCTCCTGACCTCCGTAGCCCTCTCTGCTCCCTCACCGCTGCCACTCACAGCATCAGGTGGCTGCGCTCCAGCTCCGAGCGGTCCAGGGCACCTCCTGTGAGGTCCGCCTGGTCTGGTACCTTCTCCCAGTCCTTGAGCGCTGCCTCTGATGGGGACTCGAACACCTCGTCTGGATATGTGGACAGCTCCTCATGAAGGACACCTTCCTGAGCAAACACGCGTGGTCAGCGTGAAAGGCACAGACGGAGGAAGGTGGGGGCCTCGGCTGACAGCCTGTCTCTTACCCGGGCAAAGAAGGAGGTGTCCAGCTCATCAGGGAAATCCACCGTGTCCTCCTCCAGGAAGCTGGCGGGAGTGAAGCTTCGGCGCTGCGCCCTGCGCAAGGTGCCATCCCTCACCGAGCGACCCTGCCAGCGAGGAGGTGAGCATGTGGCCTGCAACAGGGTCAGCCTCCCCACCCCCCATCCCAGCCCCTGCACCCACCTTCACCAGTGCTGCGGCCGCGCGGAAGCTCATCTTGGCTACCGACTCACGCTTGCGCCTCCGCGGAAGTCGGTTGAAACCTGAGCGGGAGCTGGAGAAGGAGCAGAGGGAGGCAGCACCGGGAGTGACGGGCGTGTGCGGGGTACTCAGGCCATCGGCGGTGTCATCCGCCATGCGGAAGGCCCGGCCCCGGGCCAGGGGGTCTATAATCTGGTGGAGGGGAGGAGACGCAGGAGTCGGAGGGCTAGGTCATCACCCCAGAAGCTCCTTCCCCACCCTGTGGAGAACACAGTGGGTACCTGGATAGCTATGGGTACCACTCCCACCATACTGCACCCAGAGGAGTCCCTCTCCCCACTTATAGTGCCTTTACACTGCTATTCAACCTGAGATGCTCTCCCATCCAGAGCTGGCCCCATGGTACAATCCCAGGTCCCCCTTCCCGGAAAGTATCTTAGGTGTCTTTATGGGACCACCTGACCACCCTCCCAGACCATGAGTTCCAAGGAACCTCCTCCGCTTAGGTTGGCTATGTCCCCAGCCCAGGGAAGCAGAGAAAGAGGCCTTTGGGGGGCCGCAGGGGGCGGGCATACCTTTTGCATGCCCAGCTGGCATGGCCCAACATACAGCGGAGGGGGTGTCTCCGTGCTGGTGAGCGACACGTTGTCCTGGCTCGGCAGGTCCAGCTCCCGGATGACCTGGGGCTTCAGCTTCCCGTAGCGCTGGCTGCAGTGGCGGATGCTCTTGCGCTGCCACTTCTGGGTGCTGTCACTGTCCTTGCTCACTCCGAACCAGTCAGCAGTGCCCCTGCCATGGGAGGGACTCAACAAGGGGGCGCCAGCCCTCTCCCCTCCCAGCAGGGGCCCCAGAGCCCTCCTCCTGGGTAGCATGCTCTACCCCAAGCCTCCAGTCACTCCAGGATCTGGGGTCCCGTGGGCTGCGTTCAGTTAAGAGAATGAGTAGGTTCCAGCCCTGCTACCCCCTAAGCAATTAGCCAACTCCAAATTCCCACTGGAACCGCAGATAATAGGCCTGTCCAGGTGAGTATTTTACCCAGGCCCACACCCCATCCCTGAGAGGGGGGTTTGTGGGGAGACACTGAATCAGAGCTCAGCCTTTAGCTCATCCAGAGAGAGCTTAGCCCTGGGCAGCAGTTTGACCTTTAACACCACAGAACTCAAAAAATGGGTAATGCAAGTCCAGGCAGGTTCCCCATAGCCCTTGGACATGCAAGCAAAACACTGCCAACACCTGCTGTGAGGAGCCCCAGGGAATGCAAACCGTGCTGGCAGCTCCCAAGAGGTCCCAAGCCATGCACACGCCAGCTGATGCTGACACACTCACACCCTGCAAGTACCTGAGCAGGGACCGCGAGAGAGACCGGCGCTGTGGGAGGGCCCTGCGGGCAGCAGGGGAACCCAAGAGGGGCAGAGTGTGGACACGCCCAAAGCGCACCTGCCGGCTGTTCAGGGACCAGAGCATTGAGGTGGGGGAGACAGAGAAGGAGAAAGCAAGTGCTGGGGGGAGCAGAGAAGGGTGGTAGGTAAGAGGAGTCGGTCCCCAGAGCAGGAGGGGGGAGGGTGACATGGGGAACAATACCGAGGAGAAAGCTGAGACAGGAGAGGCTCAGCCCCATTCCCAGCCTCGGCACCTAAAAAGGACCCTGTATGCCTGCCTCTGTCCCCCCAGCCCCAGCCCTCACCCCTGGAGCAGCCAGGGCAAGGCGCAGTACCTGCGGATGGTCTGTGTGATTGATGTCTGGCGATGCAGCACCGGCCGGCGGGGCTCATGGTAAGGTGAAGGGACGTGAGCTGTCTCAGCCGGCATGCTCACACTCCGCAAGAAAGCCTGGCGTCTCAGGGGCTGGGTGACAGGGTCATGGTAAGGGGGCTGGGAAGGATGGACCCACAGCCCATGCTGGCCAGGGCCTGCCTGCAGGAAGCTGGGGTCCTCTGCCGCTGGAGGCACCACAGCTGGAATGTCCAGCTTCAGCCAGGGGGGCTTCTTGCGCTGCAGGCTGCTCGTGCTGTCCCTGCGGGCCTCGCTCATGGTTCCAGGCGCAGCAAGATGGGCCTGGAGGTGGCAGAGAAGGGTGGGAGGTGAGAGGTGTCTGAAGTTCCTTGGGCCCAGACCCAGAAGAAAGGAGAAGCAGTGATAACCCCAACAGGGTGGTCAAGATCCAGCTGCTGACGTCCTGTGTGCTCAGCAATGCCGTACGCAGTAAGATCCTGCCTTGTTCATCCTGACAGATATTGCTCTCCATATACTAGGTTCTCAGACAACATAATTCATGTGACAAATACTGGAGCACCTACTATGAGTCTCCTAAGTGCTTGGGACACATTAGTGGAGAAAAGAAGAAACTAAAAACAGACAAAATCCCCGCCTTCCTGGAGCTTACAGTCCAGATAAGCAATGCATATATATAAAAGCCCAAGCAACCAGCAGACTGGTAGCTATGACGTGCACTGACCACCAGGGGGCAGACTCTCAATGCAGTAGCTGCTGAGCTACAGTGACTTGGCAGCTGCGGTTCTCCAGTGATGCAGCTGGAACCAGAGAGGAGGGAGCCCGATTCTGGGGTATGTCACTCGAGAACCACCCTCTCACAATCCGGGACCCCTCAGGGGATGTCGGAGAGCCAGTTTCAGCCCAATCCCTGCAGGCCAGGCCGAGAGACCCCACCAGTGCACGAATCCATGCACTGGGCCTCTAGTGAATCTATAAGTAGGTATTTTGTTTAAGGGTGCAAAGTGAGACAGGGACAAAATCAGCACATTACAGTTGCCGAACACAGTGATGCCTCCTCCTTGTGAGGTAACATCTGAGCAAAGGCTTGAAGGAGGTGATCAAGTTAGCAAGGCTTGGGGCAGGGCGGGGGGGGGGGGGGGGACGGGGGGAGGACAGGGGGAGGAGGTTGTTCCAGGCACAGGGAACAGCCAGAGCAGAGATCTGAGTGAGCGTGAGGGCACTGCCAGGTTGAGGAGCTCACCCATCCGTACACAGGGCAAATCTGAGACCTCATCCTCTAACCACCATGCGAGAGAGAGGGAGGGAGAGAGAAGCTCTGCCTGCTATGCCCACAGGTGGGGTCTGCGAAGGCTTCGGTTCACAAAGGAGTGGCCACGTGGCTTCCCAGGTCTTAGAGCTGTTACCACAAACAGGAACCTCCTGAAAACCACCTGGGCGCAGGAGCTGCCATGACCACCAGGGGGTGCCATGCACCCATAAATCCACCAAAAAAAGCTCAGCCCTGCGAGAGCTGCTTGTCCAGCATCAAACGTAAGTATGAGACCCACCCCCAAATCTATCACTTAGGCGCAGGGTAAGGCCCAGGCCCCAGAGCAGAGAGGCCAGGGTTGGATGTGGGCCACCTCTGCCTGGCCATGTAACCGTGAGGCAAAAGTCATGAGACCATGGCCTACCTGGCACCCTATTTCCCCCTTTACAAAACCTCACTTTCAGGACAGATCTGAACCCTCCTCCCCAAAGGACCACACAGGATCTGAAAACAGGGGATCCAAGATGGAGAGGTTCCCTGAGCAGAATGGACATAGACACCAGGGGAGTGGCCGAGCAATACCTAGGGCAGAGACCCCAAAATTCCTCAGCCTCCTCAAAGAGCTTCAGACCCCAACAGGTCTGTAACCCACCCACCAACACCCCCTAGAAACAGCTTCCTCATCTGAGCCGCCCTCCCAAATGCTTGGAGAAAGTAAATATAGAGCAAGTCCCACCCATACCTTAGAAATAAGGAAACTGAGGCTTTAAAGAGGCTTGATTTGCCCAAAGGCACATATTCAGGGTAGCATCACTGGGGAAGGACAGGCCTGGGATGCTGCTCACACCCCCTACTGGACTTACACAGACAGAGGAGGGCCAGGTCTGCACTCAGAGCAACTCTGGCTCTAGAGTGACTAGGAGAGTCCCAGGAAAGTGCTTGTTTGCACTGCACAGGGAGGCAGGATGCTGAGCAGAGCTCCTCCTGCCCCACAGACCAGGGACAGGCCCAGGACAGATCCCACAGCTGCCACTAGTACTACGCAGACCAAAAACAGCCTGGACACTGCCCACAGCGCCTCCTGGCCCTATATCGACTGGGGCCAGGCCAGGATGTGGCTGGCAGCTCCTACTGGCTTTATACCAAACAGGGCTGGGTCCAAAATACTACTGACAGTTCCTACTGTCTCTACACTGACCAGGGCCAGGGCCAGGGCCAGGACACAGCTCACGGATCCCATTACCCCTATAGTGACACTACTCACCACTCATACTCTGACTGGCCCTATACCAGTTAGGGACAGTCCCCAGGCACCATTCACAGCTCCCACTTACGCTACACCAACCAGGAGCCGACTTGGTGGGAAGGAGTCCTTCAAGGATGCCTTCTCTGAGCTGACTATGCACCCAGGGGTCTTTCCATTCATGCAGCCCCTCAGAGCCAAGCCCCTGTCCTCTGTCCTCACCCGTCTGATTCAGAGCAAGGGCTGAAGCATTTGTTTGCACATCACTGGAAATCCCTTCTGGGCACCCTGCCTATGCTGATCCCCACAATGTGGGGTCAGATGGACGGGTCCCTGCAAGGGTTCGGAGGCAGGCAGTGGGGGGTGGGGGGGCAGTGTCCAACATGAAGGCATCCTGAGAATGGGTCTCTGGGAACTGAACCAGATCAGCACTCGCCCAACTCACACCACAAACGCAGCCCAGATCTGTGTGTTCCCTGACATGGTCAGCACCCACCAGCCCTCCCTTCACAGACCATGTAGATTTTAAGATCCCCCTGTTAGTAAGGCAGTGACTGGGAAGGACAGCTCTGGCTCTCAAGCACTGGTGGTAGGATTTCAGGCAATATCAGACAGATGGTGATCAGATAGGGGCTTCCGGAACCTGCAGTGCCGTGACAGCATCCCCAGTGTGCCCTCGGAGCCAGGTCAGGCCATGCCTGCCACATAGGGATCCAGGTGATGTGACCCCCAGAGATTAGATTATGCTGGACCCTGTGGGGCCTTGTGGGGAGGGACCAAACAGGATGGGAGCCCCCTGAGCATTTCATGGGGCAGCTATGCTGGCTTCAGTCTGTCCCTGCCCCCCAACCACCATGTGCCTCAGGTAGCCTCAGTGTTCTCTCCTGGAAAATGGGCCAATACCTCTGTGGAGCCATTGTGAGGTCCAGAGAGGAATGGTGCCAAGAGTGGCACCTGGGACCACTGCTGGGAATCTACAGGCTGGGTGCTGGGGAGCTGGCCTCTCCGTGCCTCCCCAGCAGGCCTGGCACTCCTAGGTGATCAGCTGGTTCTCTGCTCAGCAGTACAAGGAATCTTTGCCAGCTTGTTGATTGGCTTATCCCACCACACACATCCATGATTTTCCATGGCTCCCACTGCCCCCATGGCCTCTCCCGACACCTGGCTCCCTGCCAACCTCAGGCCCTGCCCTGCACATGCACGCTGCCAAACCTCCAACATGTTCCAGAGCCGCAGCTAGTCAGGCTGCCCTACCAGACCGCTCGGGAGTTCACCGCCTGTGCGCTATCCTCTCTCTGCCAGGTCCACAGTGCCCGGGAGCACTGGGCACTCTGGAGCACAAAGCTAGCAGGACCGATCCCCATGGTCTGGGTGATGGGGGCTTCATGAACATGACCCTTCAATTGGGTCTGGGAGGAGGAGGGGACCGCATGCCCAGGTCAGGGCAGAACAGCACAAAGAAAGAGGTGGGAAGAGGGTGGGGAGCGAGCACAGGGTGTGGCACAGGCCCACAGTCCGTCCAGGAACACAAGAGCCACTCATGATGGAGGCACCGGCTCCCTGCTGGTACACCCCGACCTCCCGGTGTCCCTCGCCTCCCTCAAATCCCTCCTGTGTGGGGGGCAGAGGCAGGAGGAGCTCTGTAACCCACGCAGCTTTAGGATGCCCAGCCTACCCTATCCCTGTGTGCCCAGTTCCCATCTGGGCCTCAAGTGGGTGGGATTCACAGGGGGCTCCACACTAGGACCCAAGGGTATGGGGGAGGGGCGGCCCAGGCGTACAAAGAGTCTGGACGGGGAGGACACAGTGCCTGCCCAGAGGAGACAGTGGCTCAGTGTCCAGCCTCCCCCAGGCATACAGTGGGCTCTTGTTCCCAGACAGCCCCTCATGGTGGAAATCCTGACAGCATCTCGGCTCCGCTGACCCCTCAGCGCAGGGAGAAACCACAGTCCAGGGGCAGCCTGCCTGGCCTGGGTCACACAGCATCTGAGTCACTCTGGCAACATCCACGGCTGCCCACCCGGCCCACCCAGCAGGAGACACTCAAAGGGGCATCTGGAAGGAAAGCAAGGATTGCTGGCAAAGCAAATGCCAATGGTGGGACCCAACCCAGCAGGGAGGCAAAAACCACACTGCACCTCAGGGTGCTGCACCCTAGGCACTTCGAACAGCCAGGATGACTATGGGGCAAGAGATGAAGCTGAGGGATGAGGGCCCCACAGAGTCACAGGACCACTGGGGCTGCTTCAAGCAACAGCGAGAGGGGTGGGGGCTGCTGCAGCCATCAGGGCAGAGGGCGGGTGGGGTGCCGGGGGAGGGTCCCACTGACCCAGGTTCCTGCTGTGGGGCTGACTAGGGATCCTTCAGGCTGGCACTGTGCAAGGGTGCAGGAGGGGCCAGGAAGCAGGAGCCAGTGCAGGGAGGCAGGGCCTGCAGCACTTCCTGCACAGAGTACTTGCTCAAGAAGCAGAAAGATTGGCGATGCCTGCCGGCTCTGGGGAGCAACCTGACAAGGCAGCCAAAGGAAGGGGAGAGCCCAGGGGTGAGAGGGCCAGAGCCTGTGCCATGAGCAGGAGCCATTGCGGGAACTGGGGATGAAACCCTCAGAGATGCCGTCTGGGAAGGTTGTGGCCAAGAGGCAGGAGGAGACTGGAAGAGGTTCTGGCCTGCCCAGGCCTGGCCGGCAGCCACGGGTGATATGAAGCTGGATCCTTAGATGTGAGCAGCAGCCACCACTGCACCCAGGCCTTCCCCGCACACTCAGAGGTCGCTGAAGGCCAAGTGGATGGCCCGGCCCCAGGACCAGACCTGCCAAGCCTGGCTCCCTGTCCTGTCCAGCCCAGGGAACCGCCCACCACTGAGGTCAACTGGAGCAGTGGGCCCCACCCCAGGACACTTGCCCCAACGTGTCCCCAGTTCACCTGAGCACAGTCCCAGGAGAAGCCAGCTCCTCCAGGCTCCCCACTAGAGCCCTGATCTCTGACCCTGTCTTCTGTTTGACCCCCACCCAGATCTCCCTGGGGAGCAGGGATCAGCAGCTGTCTGGCAGCCTGTAGTCCAGTCCTTCTCCACCACATGCTACTGTGCAGCCAAGTGAGGGGTCACCTGTCTGAACTTCCCATATTGGGAAGGATATGGGCCAGGCCCAACCCTCCCAGTTACCCCTCTACCTTTCTTGGAAGAAATGAAGTTCGGGGGCTGAGGGGGGCGGGGGGGGGGGCGGGGCACGCAGACAGGCCAATAGCCTGCGTGGTGCCCTCTTCCTGTCAGAAGGACACATCAAACCCTGCCTGCCCACGTCACCCGCCACCTTCTGTCACCCCAGAGGGGCATGCAGAGGGCCAATAACGGAACAAGAGTCTTCCTGCTATAGGGGCCCTGCAAGTGCAGGGACCTGATCTGGGAGGGTGGTAATAGGCTAGGAAAGGAAGCACTAGCGCTGGGTGGGAGGTACTGTCCAAGGCTCAGCGGGCACATATGGCCCAGGGGTTACCAGCGCCAGAATCAAGCCTCTAACCCCACTGGGTCTGACAGAAGCAGATATAACCCAAGGATGGGGAGCACCGAGGCTCAGAGAGGTCAAAGGTCCCACCTGTGCATGCCACAGTCAGCAAGGGGGTAGGGGCAGGGACATAGCAATAGCAATTCCGGGTGTGACAATCTGGAGTATAACTGGATCTCAGGAGTTGGGTGAAATCAGCCCCTCAAACTGCAGAGAAAAGGTCCAGATCACATCAAGATGTCTGGTCACCAGTCAGAGCCCCCAGCAGTGCCCCTGACTGACCACACAGTACCCTCTGGTGCCCAGACACTGTCAGGACTTAGCAACACCCTCCCAGAACACAGCGGCTGCTGGATAGTGCTGGAGAGGCATGAGGGGAAACTGAGTCCCCGAAGTCTGTTATCAGAGCAGAAATGCTTCAGTCAGCACTATCCTGACACACCTGCTTCAAACCAAAGATCCTTGACCGACCTTCTGAATTATCACAGGCCTTGGGAGGGGTCATCTGTCTCCATCTTACAGATAAGGAAACTGAGGCTCTGAGAAGCCATTCACTGCCCAGTGCTGATGCCCCTGGCACCTGCAGCCTCCAAGGGGGTTTAAAGCCGTGGGCCGCCCTAACCACTTTGACTCAGTGGATAGAGCATCGGCCTGCAGATTGAAGGGTCCCGGGTTCAATTCCTAGCAAGGGCATGTACCTTGGTTGTGGGCACATCCCCAGTAGGGAGTGTGCAGGAGGCAGCTGATCGATGTTTCTCTCTCATCGGTGTTTCTGACTCTCTATCCCTCTCCCTTCCTCTCTGTAAAAATCAATAAAATATATATTTTTAAAAATAAATAAAGCCGTGGGCCATGCCGGCCCAGGAGCTGTGTGCCTGCCTAGCTGGCCTTGGCCACACCCCCAAGGTAAGGGGCACACCTCAGGGTTCCTCAGGGTGTGCGGGGCTGTCAGGCCCCTCTGGGCCCTCACTCCACCTTCTGCAACCCAGAGCACCTCAGCTCAGGGAGGAGGAAGTCACCCACAAACACACCCAACCCAGAAAGCAGGCAGAAGCCAGGAATCCGATCCTTGGACAGAAAGTTGATCCTGTTACAGACACTAGAGTGGGGAAACCGGAGCTGGCACGGAGGAGCCCCTCACATCCAGGGAGAGCAGCAATGGGGTGGCAGTAGGGGGTACCCTGAGCAGCAGTTGGAGCTGAGAAGACCCTAAGAGGGCCCCAAAAGGCAAGGAGACTGGGTGATTCCCTCTGAACCGAGGGTGCCCCTAGAATGCATGCTCCCCAGGACAGAAGCTTGTCTGGCCAGCACTCTAAGGCCGGGTGAGGAGTGTGGGTCACAGCAACGCTCCAGTGCTGCTGGCCTTGGTCAGCCCATCTGTGCAGTGGGAGGCCCATCAGCCCCTGGAAGCTGCTTCAAGGCACTGGGAAGGGGCCTGGGCCCTAACACCTTCAATCTGAGGCCACTTGACTCCTGTAACCCCCTATTGGCCCCTTTCCGGTTCTCAGGGAAGAGGACCCAGATTGCCCAGAACAATTCCTGGTGGCAGGGGGCTCAGCCTCAGGAACCTCTTGGGCCCCAGCCAGCTGCTTGGTTCCCTAGCTTTCTCTCAATCTCTGGGTGGGGGTAGGGGGCTGAGGCTAATTCCATGGGGGTGGAAGGAACCCAGCATATAGCTGGGCCAAACCTGAAAAGCCAGTTTCATCCTGAATCTTCTCTGCCAGGAAGTCCCAAGATTGGGGGGTGAGGGGGAGGGGATGGGGGCCTTTCCTAGCACAGAGCTAGAGGCCCATCCAGACAGACACATATACACACAGCCCGAGTACACACGTAAGGAACTCTGGTCAAGAGCATCTGGGTCTTGGGCAGGCATGGCTGGGGGGCCCCCTGCCCATTCCCCACAGACATGTCCCCAGCAGGTCAGACAGACAGCCCCCACCCCCTGCCCTTAGGGGCTGGAGCCCCTCCATCTCCCCAACTCCCCAGCCTCAAGGCACTGTGTCGTGGCCTCAGGCTCAGCCCTGGCTACTCCTCTTGGCCCCTGAGCACAGGGTAGGGGTGTCTTTGAGCCCTGCAGTTTCAGTGTTTACTGATGGGGGAGACAGGGGCCAGTCTCCACCATCCCTAGCTCCACAGCTACTATGACTCCCATCCCCAGGGAGCACAGCTGGGACAGGGATGATCCCAAGAAGTTCCACCCTCTGAGCTGGAGTTTCAACTTGGGAGGCACCACCCACCGGTGGTGGCCGGGAAAGAGAACATAAGGGGGGAGGGTACAGCTCAGAGGAGCCTGGAGACAGCCCGGACTCCGTGCCCTCCCGCTCCCAGGACCCTCAGCTGTTGGGCGGGGGCTGGAGCCGAGCTGTCCGGCCTGGTCAGCCCGCTGGGACGTGCTAATCCGGCCACGGGCTATTTTTGCGTGCTCCGGGTTTGGAATCCGGGGCTGGGCCGCCTCCGCGGGCGGCTCGGGAAACTCCGGTACGGAAAGTTCGGGCTCCTCGGGTGGGCTCTGGCCCGAACCCCGGACCCGGGCCCGATCGGCAACCCGAAACCGACCAGGCTCCGGCCGCTTTGAGCGTCTCCGGCAGCAGCGTGCTGAGGACCGGCCCGCGCGCAGCGGATGCAGCTCCGGAACCCGCCCGGCCCGGGCGCCCTGCGCCCTGCCAGCGCGCTCACTCACCGCCGCCGCCGCCAGCACCTGGGGTCCTGGGGGTCCTGAGAGCCTCGGGGAGGGGCTGCCACCGCCGGCCGGGAGGGCTGCCGCGCCGAGTCCCCGCCCGCGCGCCCGCCCGTCCGGCCGGCCCGCCCGCCCGCCGGGAATACCAGGGAGCGAGGGGTGTGCGCGCCGGGGGCGGGCCGGCCGGAGGGGGCGGCCTCACTGACTCAGAGCTCTGGAATGCGCGCGGCCCGCCCGGCCGGGCCCGAGTCACCTCCTCCGGGAAGGCGACTGAGCTCCGCTCTCCCCAGTGTTGGGCTGCGGGTGCACCTGTGGTCGGGGGTCGTGAGCGCCGCAATGGACAGAGGACCTGGTGGCCCAGCTAGACGGAGCCTAATGGTCAACTACAGACCTAGGCTTCTCAGACACTCCCCTCACTCCAGAGTGACTCCTGACCTTATCCTGCCTACACTTGTGCTCCAGAAAGCCGGGGGGGGGGGGGGGGGGAGGAGGAAGAGGGGGGAGAGACACACGACACAGTGTCCCTGGATGTCCTGTAATCCAGACCAGGAACCTCCCCCAAAGCACACACTGACAACTACTTACCTATACTCCCCCAGTCCCACATGAGCGCTCACACTTACTCTGCACACATTCACACTCATACACACCTGCTCATGTATTCGTGCACACAGTCATGCTCGCATATTCATTCACACACACCTGTTTACACACTCACATACATACACCTACTCCTACATACAATATACACTGTCATGCCCACTCTCACATATACACGTGTGCAGATACACACCCATGCACACCCACACTCACTAAAGGCAGAGCAGTACCCCTTCCCCAGGCCGCTGTGCTCCCCACCCAGAAACCTGCTCTCCCAACAGGCACCCCCACCAGCCTGAGCCTACAGCTGAAACCCCTGGAGCAGAGCAGCAGTGCAGTGTCTGGCGTCCACTCTGTGCTCTCCCCCGTCAGAGCTCACCAACCGCCCCATGGGCTCATCCCTACACTCTCCGAGTTGGCCACAAAATGGCCCATCTGCTCCTAGGCTAAGTCTGCTGGTGGGAATTTCCCAGTAATCCTTCCTCTCTCCTGACATTGAAGGAGTTTGTGAGTCCTAGTCACCCAAAGACCAGGGAATGGGGGAGGGGTGCCAATAGCAGGGTGTAAGCAGAAGCTGTGAGTGGTGGAGGGGTGCAGACTACCCTAGATGGTTGTTGATACAGTGGTCTCCCTCTTTTCCTCAGAGAAAACAAAACTGGGGCCACCAGATGTCAGAATACCTTGGGACCAGGGGGCACTCTCCCTCTCTGTGCCCGACGTCTGCCTGCACACATCAAGCTGGTCCGTGGCTATACAGGAAATAAAGTTGACAATGGGAGGTAGCAGCCACCTTACAGGTTGGCCTGCAGCCTGGGCAAGGGACAGAACCCTCTGGTTGTATCCTCGCCCATACCATGGAACAGAGTGGTGGCTGCACGTTCCGGGTCCTCTGTGAACACAGGCCTATCAGCGTGATTCTTAGCTACAGGGACACAGTGAGAGCTTCGCAGGGGCTAGAGGGAGCTCCTTCACAAGTGGAGGGAGGTGACTACAGCTGCACTGCGGACACAAGGCAAGAAGGAGGCTGCCCAGTGCTAATGCCCATGGCTCCTGCAGCCACACATGTCAACCCTCCCTTGCCAGGCTCTCAGCCAGACAGGGCGGTCTTTCCATGCCCAGGATTCTTGACCCCTGCCTGGGATAAACAGTCCCTGCCCACCAGACTGGGCTGGCAGAGTATGCAGCAGTGTCCTCCTGGACTCCAAGGCCTGGGCTCACCTCCAAAGCATGTCATGGCTGGGCATCCAGTACTGGCAGGTCTCTTCCTGCAGTGGATGCTGCAGGGTGCCACCCAGGCCCACTTCATGACCCAGACATTCACCCACAGCTGCCGGGAGTACCAGTTATAGCTGGCTCACAGCTGAGAGCCCCTTGAGGAGCACCCTTTATGCTCCCTCCCCAGAGAAGGTGGTCTATGTTCTAGTGACAGGTAAATGGCCTCCCCCACACTCGGGTTACCTCCGAAGGGCCCTTCCCTTCCCAAGCTCCAGTGGATCCACAGCGGCCTCTGTTGCAAACCCTTGCTCCTCACAGGTGTTGCTCCCAAGGCAGGTCCCAGTATATTCTGGAAGGCAAACTCAGGAATCCCAGGTTCTCTGCCCACCCTGGCCTCCTGAGCAGGGACCCTGGCATCAGGATAGTGTGAGCAGAGAAGGATCAACACATATGGGCTCAGGCCGGGACCTAGTCCACACAGACACACATATGCACACACATCTGCTCTGCCTCACCTCTGCCCACTGCCTTATGCCCTGGTGGAGAAGCCCCTACATGGAAACCCTGCTCCCAGAGCTTCCAGTCCCTTCTCACCCAACTCTGGAGAAATGGAAATCAGCTGCAACTGCCTAGCATGTGAGTGGGTAACTAGGATGGTTGAGTGTCTGCCCCCACACCCCTGCCTCCATGGATATGTACTTGACTCTGGGACCTGAGGGGTTGGGAGCCCTGACCAGTAGGAGGAGTCCCTGCCAATCACTCTGGAATCCTCAGCTCAGCAGGCCAGTCCCTGGGCTGGGAGGTGGGGGGCTGGGTGGACCTGGAGGATCCTGGGACCAACCCCTGGCTATTTGGGGAGGTGGCCAAAATGGGCCAGGCCAGCCAGGGGCCTGAAGTCACTAGTTATTTCTGAGGCAGTTGTCCCTCCCTGTGTTTCAGGGGATGGCTAGGGGTCCAGTGAGTACCTGGGTCCAGGGCCCAGATGCTCAGGAAGGGAGGATGCAGCCTACACACACCTCCTTCAGCTGCCCTCCCTATCCACTGGACTCTGACACCCCCCACCTGTCAACTCTTGCTTCAAGGTGACAGCAGCCGTACATCCCTACCTTAGAGAGGACACAGCCGGTGCTGGGGCTGGCGCTCTAGCCTCTGTGCAGCTTATCGTTTCTCTCAAGGCTCTGGTGACTGGTGAGCCCTCCACAGGCCAAGAGCTGGCCCAGCAGGGCACAGAGCAGCCCACCCCAGCACTGATCCTTTTGAGAATATTGAGGATGTCCTCACCTCCAACTTCCACTGACATCCTCCAACATGCCTCTCCCAGCCCAGCACAGGGCACACTGGGGACTGAGCAGGTCCCAGGTCCCTCCTCTGCCTAGCACCACCTTCTCTCACTCCCAGCCAGCCTGTCCTGCAGGCCACAGCGGGAATGCTTAACCCACCACTTCCAGCCTGTGGTGGGGCCTCAGACCACAAACCAGGAAGTGGGGGGCGGGAGGGAGGAGCCCCCCTTGCAGAGGTTGCGCAAGCCCCTGCCAAAACATCTGGAGAAGTGGGTTGCTGGCACTGGCCCTGCCTCATCCTCCTCCTGGGAGCCAGGACTGCTCTCTAAGCCTCTTTCCTCATCCTCAAGTAGGGATAAAACACCCTCTGGGAATGTGTGGGCTCCCCGGATTTCTACAACGACCATGCACCATTTGTGAAATAAGAATAAAAATGAATGCCCTTGCCAGGGGGATGAAGCCTAACTGAGGTCTTAGATTCCCTCCCAAAGTGAGGAAGAGGCAGCGGGAGAAGGGAGGGAGGAAGGGAGGAAGGGAGGAAGGGAGGAAGGGAGGAAGGGAGGAAGGGAGGAAGGAAGGAGGTCTGGGCATACAAGAAGGCTGGAAGAGGGAGTCATTGTTTAGACAGAATGGCTGCAGGGATTGAGGAGGAAAAGAAAGGGGTGGGAGTCACATCAGGCGGCCTGTGAGCATGGCTGTGAAACACTGCCCACCCCCGGAAGCAGCTCTAGTGCCACAAGCCGCTGGGTGGTTTCCAGCAGGCTGGAAGCTGCCGCCCCTCCCTCCCCAGGAAGTCCTGGTTGGGGCCCTGGGACGAGAGTAGGAGGCTGGAGGGCTGGAATTCAGCCCTGGGCTGGTCAGAGAAGGAACCGTTGGAGACCAGGGTCCTCCCAACTGGACTTGCTCTGAAATCAGGTTCCATGCTCATCTTAGGGCCCCAGTGACATGATTCATCTAGTACCCCACCCCCCACCCCACCTGACATTATCTTATGCCAGTTGCTCTCCCAGGCCCCATGGGTATGCCCTCGCAGGGCCAGGTTTTTCCCAAGACAGAGGTAGGTTGTATAGGGATTGGGACTGTGCCTGCCACCGCAGAGGGGTCCTGAACACCCAGAAAAACCCTAGCATGACAGCGCGGAGGGGAGGCTCTGTTGGGTGTTAGGTGCTACCAGTGTGCCTTCTCGCCCCAGGGAAATTCCCCAGAACAGTGCTAAGTCTGAAGAGCGACTACCCACAGCCCTTCCTTCCTCTAGCCCAGGCACTGCTGCTCTCCCCAGATTCCCCTTCCCCGCCCCCTTGGGGCACAAATCCAACTTGAGAGATAATAGGCTAGGTGGGCAGCTGGTGCTGGGAGTGTGAAGAGGCATCGGAAGTGGAGGGCAGCAGTGCTCCCCATTCTGCTCCTAGCTGCTGCCACGCAAGGTGGCGTTCACGGGTCCCCTTGGGTCCCCACAGCCCTAGTCCAGGCCTCAGCCTGCTGAGGAGGCTGGCCATGCTCCAGCAGGCCCACTTCAGGGCGGGCGGGCTCCTCTCAGCAACCTCGCGGTGGGAGGGGTCGGGACTCCACTTCGGAGACAGAATCCCCAGACGTGCGATGACCCTGGCGTGGGCTTCCTGTGAGTCTTTCCACCCAAATGACTCCCTCAGAAGGCAGGTCCCAAGGACCCGGACTCCCACAAACTCCCTCCTGTGACCTCCACGTGCACCCCCACCATCTACAGGCCCTTCTCCAAAGCACTACACCTCCAACAGGAGCCCCTCGATGGTCCAGACAAGGCTCATGACGGACCAGTCCTCTTGGTGGCATCACCACCGGCTGTTGGAGGAGTGGGCTCTACGGCTACGGGGGGAGCGGAGTGCAAGCGGGGCGGAGGCAGGTCACTGGGAGCGGCGGGTCTCGCCCAGCCCCAGCCGCTTTCTCCCCCTGCTCGCACCGCAGAGCCCCAGCACTCCCGGGCCTGTGTCCAGGATGGGAGGTGAGGCGCCCAGCCAGGGGATCTCCCGAGAGCCTTGGTCCCGCGGAACCACCTCGATGTGGCCCCGCCCGGCCCCTCCTGCGGGGCGGAGTCGGCGCCCGCTCCCGGGCTTCCGCCCTTCTCTGCGCAGGCGCCGGCCCCACTCCCGGCTGCAGCGGAGCTTCCGGGGGTGGCTGCAGGGTGGGCTTCGCTGGGGGCTGGCAGGTCCCGCAGGAGTCCTGGCCCCAGCCGCGGGATGCCCGTGCGTAGCGGGACCCAGGTGAGTGCGCGCCCAGGTGAGAGCGTTTCTCGCTCCAGGCACGGCCGAGGGTCAGTCTCCGAGGGCGAAAATCTTACCCGGAGTCGCACAATCCGTGAAAAACCAGTAACGTGCGCACGGCGGCCCTCGGCTGGGTCTGCGGTTCCTAGGCGAGCGCCTACCGGCGGGGTCGGACTCCTGGCCGAGCTACATTTGCCAGAAAAAAAAGTCGAGGCCCGGTCCGAGGTCTCCAGGGAGGTGTGGGAAGAGACCCCAACACCGGTTAAATGCTGGGCACTTGGGCCCAGCTCAGATGCTCCCTCCCCAGGAGCCGGCCTGCCTGGCCTACAGTTGGCCCTAGTGTCTGTCACAGCGAGATCAATGCTCTCCCTTTATTTACTGACTCCCTGTTAGCCCAGGTTTTGATGAAGGGCTGGTGGGTCCCTTGGAGACCCGCATCCAGGCCAGGCCCTCTCAGCCTGGCAAGAAACTGTTATCCCAGGCTTGGCCCGGAGGTATCCCTAGCGGACAGTGTTTCCTCCCGTCATTGAGTGCTTGCTGTATGCCAGCCAAGTGCTCTCCTGGCTTTTCTCAGGACAGATGTGATTGGTTCCCTTACCGTAGATGAGGAAACAGGGGGGTACCTTAGATCATTTTCTGGTGCTTCTCACCCAGGGAACTCTCATTCCTAACCAGGGCCAGGCGATGCGAGTGAGGCACCCAGGTACACAGTTTGAGACCCCACTTGGGTGCAACAGCAGGGTCACCAGGTTCCTCAGCCCTCAGGTTAAATAGCCTGCATCACCATCACCACGAAGGCCTGAGACAGTTTCAAATCCTAGGTCTGTGATGGGGAAGCTGAGGCCTCTCTGAGCCTCAGTCCCTGGACAGCCATATGAGTCCCCCACCACCCAGTGTGGGCCAGGGCAGAGACCCAGAGTGACCTGAGTGCCATGGGGCAGGCCGGGGGCCAGACTCAGGGTGAGAGCAGGGGCATCAGCGTCCCAGAGTCTGAGCCCCTGGTGGGGATTGGCAGATGGGCTGGGCTGCAAAGACGGTCACGTCAGCGTCCATTCTCAGCAGACTGGCAGCCTCCACTTGACATGGAACGTCAGCACTTATGTTAAAAATAATGGGTCTGTCACATGCTAGGGAGACACAGGTCCTGCTGCAGAGCAGCCCTTGAAGGGGTGTTCCCAGGCCCTGCTGCCCACCTGCTCCTTCATCTCCCCCTGCTCTTGGGAGATCAGCCGTTCCTAGAGCAGCCAGGGTGTGTGCTCAGGTTTCCTTGGTGGGAGCGGGGTCCGTGTGGCAGGTAGGAGGCAGAAAGTGATCCTCCTCATCCCTCAGGAGACCTCACTTTTGCCCTACTTATTCTGACATTCTGGGTCATGAGGCAGAGGACAACTGGGGACTCACGGGCGGGGGGGGGGGGGGGTCATGTCATGAGCTTGGAATGGGGCCAAGCAGGTGGTCAGCCTGGTGTTCACCCACCCATGTGTGTCAAACCTTCTAGGCCAGTGGTCAGCAAACTGCAGCTCACGAGCCGTGGTTTGCCGCTCTGTTGACTATCGAGTTTGCTGACCACTGTTCTAGGCCATTCTGACATGGGGTATGGCATAGTGGATGTGTCAGCTGGTGGGAGGGGGGGGGGTGTTGGGTGTCACACCCTCAATCCATTCCCCCACCAAATTCCTGGTTAAGGTCTGAAGGGTTCCAAAAGCAAGCTCAGAATCCATTTGGGATCCATAGGATAAATGGGAACCAGAGGATACCAGCCCTCCTGTGCCAGCCGTGGGTGCCCACTGTCCCCTCCCTGGGCCTGCGGCCCTTTGCCAGAGTTGTACATGTCCTGCATGTGGCAGGTGTGTGAAGCAGTGGTTACCCTGACCCTGTCCCTGCTGCCACCAACCTTTCCTCCCATGCACTCTCCCCACAGCCTCCTGGGACCCTCTTGAGCCAGGCACTGAGCACATCGAGTCTGGCATTCTGTTTGCACAACATGGTCGCCCTCATTTTGCAGATGAGGAAACTGAGGCAGGCAGTCAGATATGGTCCTGAAGCTGCAAGCCTGACTCCACCGCACAGCCCTCTGCCTGCTCCTATTCAGATGCTTTATTTGGTTCCTGTAACAGCTTTCCCGCAAACTGGGGCAAAAAAAGCAGCGACTTTTGGAGGCAGAGCAGCATCAGAGCCCACCAGATGGAACTCCAACACCCTTCTCCAAGGAGCCCCGCCTGGGTCTGGGTCCCCAGCGCAGTATCTATTTCTCAAGCCCACGAGACCCCCCTGCTCGACTGGGACTAGACTTCTTCGACCAGCCTGCAGTCCCCCTGGCCCGGGCGTTTCTGGGACAGGTAATGTAGATGTAGTGACGTGGCCTCTGCCAAAGTGGCCATCTCCATGCAACGTCTGTGGGCATCAGACCTCTCACCACCGGGCTTGCGTCCCTGACTTGGCTCTGCTTGTCCTCACGCAGTTAGCTGCTTTGCCCACACTGGTAGCTTCACCTCAGTCATCTGGGAGGGGGTGGGTCCGTAACCAGTTGGGACGAATGCTGAGATTGTGAGGACACTGGCCTCCACCTGGTATTGCCCTCAGGGCAGGTTTCTTTCAAGTGCTGGCCCGGTGTCTGTGGGGAGCTAACTTTGTCCCCTGGCACAGTGCCCCTCTGTAGCTTGTCTGTGTAGTCATGAGAGCTTTTAGCCACATGAGAGCAGTGGCCATGGCCTATGGACTTCCCAGTGTCAGGATTGCCTTGACACACCGCTTCCTGCTCACCATAGCAGCTCACAGTGCTAGTGTTGGCTCCCCAGCCACCCCTGTAGCTCATCCCAGGTCATTCAGGCTCAGGGCCTAGCCTGGGAAGCGGGGATGGTGCAGGGCCCATGTGCCAGCAACAGCAGAGTTTGGGCCACCTCTGTCTGGAGCAGCATGTGGGCGTTGTTCCTGGGTTTTGGTCCTCTTTGAGATTCCATGAGACCACCTTTAGGTTTCAGTGGCTAAGTGGATCCGTTTCTGTGACTAATAGAAAAAGGCACCAGGAGCTGGGTGCTGAAAGGAACAGATCCTACAATGTGAGCTAGTGGAGCATAACCTAAAGTAGGACTTCGTGGGTAAGGGCCAGACCTGTCTTTCAGCTGCAGGGGCCAAAAGGTCCTTCTAAAAGAACCCTACATAATGAGGGCGTATGCTCTCACATACAGTGGCTCATGGAGCAGAGGAGTCCCTGCGTCAGGTCAAGGGTGTGTCAGTTTCCCTTAGGCCCCCATCATGCCCGCTCGAGCCTGAGGGTAGAGAGGGCAGTCTCCAGCAGAGGTGGGTTTCGCACTGTGTCCTTGTGGCCAGGGAGGAGAGCCTCTTACAGCCTCCCAGTGGATGTCCTGCAGACCATGAGGCCAGGCTCGGGTCATCCCTCTACAGGTCATTGCAAGGAGCAATGAGTTGCCATGACACCCAGACCGCTCTCAAGTCGCCCTCTTGTCTGAGAAGGTGTTGCCTCCCCCAGGACCCTCCAGCAGCAAGGAGATGTGTTTGAAATGGGCATGGGAGGCAACCAACATCTACTATCTGGAAATTTCATCAGAATGAAATTCAGAGGGGAAAATTCAAGTTAAAAAACAACAGTGAGAAAAGAGCCATGAGAAGCTCCCCTCCGAAGCGCAGGCCTCTGGAGGTGTGGAAACAGGAGAGCGAGGCTCATGGAGGAGCCCCCTTGATCCCTGGAAGGATAGAAGCGAGGCCTCACCTGAGATGGAACGGGACTTCCTCTTCATGCCTGGAGATGGGCTCCCAAGTGGGGCATCAACCCCCTTCTTTCCTCCTCTCTGTCTCAGGAAGGCCTCCTCCAACACTACCCCAGAGTCCCAGCTTCAGCACTCGCCTCCCTGTCCCATGACACGGATCCTGGCCGCAGACACACTGGGCTCCCTGGGCTAAGGCAGGGGTGGCTTGGCTGTCCAACTGATTGCTCTGGCCTGAGGACAAGACAGGTGCTGGGCACATCCCTGGGGAGGTGGCTGCCCCCAAAGCCCCACTTTGAACCGTGGTCGAGTAAGGCCTGGAGCTTTGGACTCTGGGCCATACTTTGCTGTGCAGCCCAGAAACAGTCTCCTCCATAGGGCAGAAAGGCTCCGGCTAAGGAGCATTGACTCCGCATGCTCAGCACTCCACAGGTCTGGCTCCCCTGGGCGGCTCTCCTAGGTGCCCTGCTGGCCTGAGAGCACCCACTGCCCCCCTCGTCCTCCCCTTCCGTAACAATCCCTGGCAACTGCCCCTGTCCTCAGCTGGCCCCTCTGACCCCTCCTGGCCCCACCCCTGCCCAGGGTACTGTCCAAGCCAACTGTAGCCAGGCTCATCTTCCTGGCCCACTGCCCACACTGACCCCATTCCTTGTGGAGCTGGCTATACCCAGGCCATGGTTCGGCCAGGAGCACAGCAGGCAGCCAGTCCTGCTGCTCAGAAAGGCCTTTCAGCTGGTGGCAGGAGCTGAGTGTGATAGTACTTTGTGTTTAGTCCACAGGCAGCCTTGGTGGGACAACACTGGGGTGTCCTCCATGCTGCCTTGCCCCAGCCTAAGCATGTAAGTTCAGGGGGACCCTGGGGAGGAGGAAGTGGTGTGGTGGAGGGTCTGAGAGGACATGGAGTGGATGAATTCACTAGTGCTGGTTTGCAGCCCAGCAAAGGCCAGAGCTTGAAATGGCTGCAATCTGTGGACAAGACCCTCAGTGAACAAGGTCTGTTGCCTAGAGATCCACCAGGACAGAGGGACATTGGGGGGACACTGAGCCAAACCGGCTAGGTCTGCCCTGGCTGGCCTGGTGTGCCCAGAGATAGGGAGGTGTGGTCCAGGCTATGGACCACTCCTCGTGTCCTGAGCTGACACTGGTGCCCACAGGTCTTGGTCCGGCGACTCGACGATGGCACAGAGCTCCGTGGCCGCATTGTTGAGACTGAGGCATATTTGGGGCCAGAGGATGAAGCTGCCCACTCGAGGGGGGGCCGGCAGACCCCCCGCAACCGTGGCATGTTCATGAAGCCGGGGACCCTGTATGTGTATTTCATCTATGGCATGTACTTCTGCATGAATGTCTCCAGCCAAGGTGAGCAGTGCTGGGAGCTGGAGCAGGAGGCCTGGACACAGCCCCCTCGGCTGGCAGATCCTTGGGAAGACCAGGGTGGGGCAGGTGTTTGAGTAAGCAAGTGCCATTGCTGGGCTAGGTCAGGGTTCAGGAACTCTGGCCGTACTCACAGGGTGGTCAGAGGGGCTGGGGACCCCCATGAAATAGAGGTCATGGGTTGACCCAAACACATAGCACACAGGTTCCATGAGGTCACACCGCTGGCTTCAGAGCTCAGACCTGGTGTCACCAAAAGGCCAGGGTAGACTCGAGGGGCTGGTTGTGGGAAAAGGAGGGTGAAATCCATTTGAGTTGAGTAGGGCTCTGGCAGGAGCCTTGCCAGGCTGCCAGTTATGGGGTCTGAATCAGTTCTCAACCAGGGATGATTCTGCCACCCTGGAGGAACATTAGGCATTGTCTGAAGGCATTTTTGGTCATCACAGCTGGTGGGTTGGTGCTAAACAGTTCACAATGCATAGGAGACTCCCCCATCACAAAAAGCCATTCGCCCCAATGTCAGTAGTGCCAACGGGGAAGATGCTGGACTTAGAGATCCCAGAACCCACTCAGCTCATGGGACTTGTCCGGGGGGGCCTCTGCACTTTGTGAGCAGGTGGCTATGCTTTCTGGGTGGTCTGTGCTCAAAAGAGCCCACAGCACCATCTTATCAGAGCCACTGCTGACAGGAGCAGGGTCTGCCCAGTCCACACTGGCTTCCGGTCCCCGTGTCTGTCTGGCAAGCCTCATGCTGGTCCCAAGATGAACGAATGCTGAGGAGGCCAAAGGGGATGGATTTAGAGTGCTGTCAGACACACTTGAATGATTCCAGGGCCTGGGAACTGTGACTGCCTAGAGGGCAGCTGGGGGTGTTCATTGCCAGAGCTGCAAGGGCATGAGGGCTGGATAACCCGGCTGGCCCTGTGCCTGGCACTAAAAGGGTGTTGAGGGAAACGGAGTGGCTGGACATCAGGATGGCGGGGAGCACCCCAGGGCCCTGTTCTCACTCTGGAGCTTATTTTGGTCGTCCTGTGAGGTGAGGCTGAACTCAGATAAGGAGAGAGACTGAGTCCAGAGGTGTCCAGGGCTGTGGTCAGCAAGGGAGAGAGGAGCCAAGGCTCCTGAGGGTGGGCAGGGCAGATGTGTGGAGGTGGAGTTACTACTTTCTGGACACATGACCAACATGCCCCAGGAACACCTGGTTCAGGAGAGCAGCAAACCACATGGGTACAGAGTCAGGGCAGCGACTATCCAGGTGCATCAAGGGAGAGGGGGCCAAGTTAGGAGTTCCACGCCTGCCTGCCTTCAGGGTGGGCGCAGTGCAGAGATGACCAGGAGAGCAGTTTGGTGGGATTGCCAGGGCCAGCAGGTGGAGTAGAGGTGAGACTGTAGACTCAGTGGGAAGAAACTTAGGTGTTCGGATTTTATGTCAGGGTGCAGGATTCAGATGCGTTCCAGGAGAGGGAGTATGGGATAGAGGGGGTAGGCTGCTCCTTCAGCCCATTTGGGACATGCTACACCTACAGCAGCTCGGCATGGACTGAGGCTGGTGGGCTGGGCAGGGCCCAGCAATTAGAGGGACTGGAACTTCAAGTATTTGCTTGCCCTTATCTTTATTTTTTGTTTGTTTTTGTTCATCCTCCCCCGAGGATCAAATTTTCCATTGATTTTTAGAGTGGAAGAGAGGACAGAGAAAGAGAAACATCGATGTGGGAGAGACACATTAATCGGTTGACTCCCGCATGAGCCCCCACCAGGGCCAGGGATCTAGCCTGCAACCAAGGTACGTGCCCTTGACTAGAGTCGAACCTGGGACCCTTTTCAGCAGGCCAGCGCTCTATCCACTGAGCCAAACCAGCTAGGTCTGCCCTTAGTATATCTTTTTTTTTTTTTAATATATTTTTACTGATTTCAGAGAGGGAGGAAGGAGAGATAGAAACATCAATGATGAGAATCTTGGATCGGCTGCCTCCTGCACGCCCCACACTGGGGATGAAGCCCACAACCCAGGCATGTGCCCTGACCAGGAATCAAACTGTGACCTCCTGGTTCATAAGTCAATGCTCAACCACCGAGCCATGCCAGCCAGGCTGCCCTTTGTATATCTTGAGGTTCTTTGAAAACTGACTGGTTAAAAGCATCTGGTCACAAAAACCCCACCTGCCAGCTGCCAGTTATGGGGTCTGAATCAGCAGGGAGTGTAGCTGCTGCATCCACTCAGGGTTCTCCCAGGTGCTGATGAGACCTGTACAGTGAGGCTCAAGAGTGGGGACTGGCCTGGCCAACCCTCAGGCTGAGCTTCTCAAACCTCCAGGTAGAAAGGTAGGCCAATGTGAGTCAGCAAAGCTGGTATCTCAGGAGAGTGGCCTTGCTGGGATTGGGGCTTCTCTGGCCAGGGTCCAGGTCATCACTGCCCCTAGCCATGCAGGGCCAAGAGAATTTGGACAAATGTGTCTTCTTGGGCCCAGGGTGTCCATTTGCTAAAGTATTCTGGACTGGTGGGCCAGAAAGGATCCCAAAGGGGGGGTGCTATCAGCAGGTACCTCCTTCTGCCCTTTTTGTCTCCCCACTGAGTCATGGGGTGAGCATCCTATGAACACTGCTAGCTGCTCTGAGCCAACCTTCTGGCTTGCCCAGTAGACACTGAGTGGGTAGAGGCAGATGGGGGAACCCTTGGCCTGGGTAGAGATGACCATGCCCAGGGAGGACCAGCCATTTGGGGTTTCCTTTGCCAACCTCAAAGCTGCTGCTGGTCACCAAACCAGAGGAAGCCAAGAGGAGGCCAACTGCAAGCCCTTGCGATGCCTTTTCCCTGATTCTCCCGAGCTGGTGGTCAGGCCCTCTGGCTTCATGGAGGCACCACCCGGGGCCTTGTGGATGCAGGTGTGTAGGAAGTGGGTGTGGACTGTGAACGAGTACAGGGGTGCTCAGGGAGGCAGCTGCATCATCCCTGCAGTACTGGCTGTGCCCTGGGTAGGGAGTGCCAATCACTGTCTGTCTGTCCCATAGGAGATGGAGCATGTGTCTTGCTGCGAGCACTGGAGCCCCTGGGGGGCCTGGAGACCATGCGGCAGCTTCGCAGTTCCTACCGGAAAGGCAGTACTGGCCGAGCCCTCAAAGACCGTGAGCTCTGCAGTGGCCCCTCCAAGCTCTGTCAGGCCCTGGCCATCGACAAGAGCTTCGACCAACGAGACCTGACCATGGACAAGGCTGTGTGGCTAGAGCACAGCCCCCGGGGGCCCAGGGAGCCAGCTGTGGTGGCAGCAGCCCGAGTGGGCATCGGCAGCGCAGGAGAGTGGACCCAGAAGCCCCTGCGCTTCTATATCCAGGGCAGCCCCTGGGTCAGTGTGGTGGACAGAGTAGCTGAGCAAAACACACAGGTCTAAGCAAGGGCCTGCTAAGGACAGGCTTTTTAATTGTTTAAAACCCAAATAAATGCTTTCTTTCTAGAAAACGTGTCACTTGTGTCTCAGCCAGAGCCCCCTCAATGATCAGTTCCTCCTCCAGGATGTGGATGTCAGGGGCTACGTGTGCAGCAGGGCACCTAGAGCCAGGGCCAGCATGGACACTGCCTTCCTCAGGCCCGATGAAGGCCCACTGCAGCCCCACCCTTGTGAGGGAGGCCTGGGAACACCAGTGCAGAGCCACCCCCACAGGGGAGCCAAGTAAACATCGTGGATGAGCCCAGGCCCTCATGCCTCAGGTGGCAAAGGGGAGCAGATGGCTAAGGCATGAGCCTCCTGGCGGCTGTGGTGAGGGCCAGGGTAGAGATGACCATGGAAGGCCCACAGCAAGCTGGGAGGAATGGGGCAGTGCTAGGCCAACAGGCCAGGCCAGGCACTGGGCCCTCAGTCTTGGAGGGGCAGCAGTGGAAGGGGCTGGGGAACACAGGCAGGATTGGGAGGGAGGTCAGAGAAATATGTAGCCCAAATCTGTGTGGGAAGCATGTACTCACTCAGAGCATGAGTCCTGGCCGGCTCCCCCAGCTCAGAGCCTCACCTTCTCAGCTCAGACACCGGATCTGTTTTGAGGACTAGACAAGTGAGAATGCAGAGGCTAGCAGCCCCATGAGGCAGCTGACCCAGGCTGAAGTCTGGTCTCAGGGCTAAAAGGACTCTGGCCAGTTCGGGAGGGAGCCTTGGGGTGGGAGATGCCGATACCCCCTTGCACTGCATCCTCGGCCCAGGCTCATGTCAGCAGTGCCTGGAAGACGGCGATGACTGGGTCCTCATGGGTGGTCACCACCAGCACACTACGGAACTTGTCGAAGAGCATGAGCAGCTGCGAGCGCCTTGTGTTCTCATTGTACATGATCTCCTCTAGGTGGTGGCGGCCACGGAAGTACTGCAAGAGCCTGGAGGGGAGGGGTGGCACAAGCCCAGGCTGGCCTCTGTTCCAACAGCCACTGAGCAGCCCACAGGCCAAAACAGCTGGTGAGGGTGTCTCAGAGGCCCAGAAGGCAGCTGCCCATGCCCACCCCAACCCCCCAAAAGGAGCAGGTAAGTGTCCTGGGCTGTTGCCCACCATGGTTCTCTGAAGTGGGTCTGTTAGAACACATTACTCTTCAATTCCCAGAGCCCACTTGAGCCCGAGGGTCACACCCACCCTCAGCATTCTGACATGGGTGGGGCAGTGCAGGGGGACAGGTCTGTGGAGGCTTCTCTTCTTCATTCTACTTGGCAGCAAGTCCCATGTGGCTCTGGATCCAAATGGGGTCACTGCTCTAGGGGGTGTCTCAGCCTGGGACTGAACAGAGGCCTGGATCAGCTGCTTTAAAGCAATGGCCTGGCATGTGATTCTCAAAAAGCTGCCTGGCATGTGATTCTTAACTGGGGACTCAGTCCCTGACAGTCTGACCTCCTCCAGAAAACCATACATCTACAGTGCCCCAAATTGGGTGGGTGTGACCAAGTCTATGTCACCTATAATGTGGGGATCTGGATCCCCCTCCCCCAGGCTAAGTCCTGGGAAAAATCACTGCCAAGCCCATGAGGATGAGAACTTGCTGATGCTTCCTAGGAAGTGACAAATACCCAGGAAGTCCTGGAGAGACTCCAGAAGACAGAGGTACAGACCGGTGTCTCAGCAACAGACTGAACTCATGCCTGGCATGCACAGGTAGCAGGCAGGGACACTCAAGTGTATGAGACATCCCCTCAACCAGCGAGTGCTATTTGTCATCAATGGATTTAAGTTGCGGGTTGTTGGGTATAGCCTATCCATTTCCTGTCCTGACCCTCCCTAGACTTGGGACCTAGCCCCACCTGTTGTCCCGCTCCCACCTGGCAAACATGCGGAGGTCCTCGGGGTTCTGGGCTGCAGGCACACTGAGGATGGCTGCCCGCTCGTGCTCTGACAGGCTGGCCAGCAGGTTCTCTGTCATCCTCTTGTTCAACGGGGAGTCTCCACTAGGGAGAAGTTCTGCACTGGAGTTGTCCATGCTGGGGCTAGTGAGCGTCATGTCATCACTGCTGGCTATGGGTGGGCACGGGTCAAAGAGCAGTCCACCACCCAAAGACATCCCTCCCACCCAATATGCATGAGGGGCTGGACAGGTCTTCGCCCTGAACCTGAAGCCGGAGGCCAAGCCTCAGCTTGGGGAGGCACCGCCCGCAAAGCCTTCTAGCCCCTCTTCTTCCCCAAGCCCAGAGACTTGGGGCGTGGCAATGGCTGCTGCCTTTGGGGGCATGCTATGGCCACATGGCTTTTTCAAGAAGGGACATAGCAGTCACTGTCTCCTCATAGGCCCTGGGGCAGAGGTTTCCATTGTCCTCCCAGTGATGGATGACATGGCAGGCTACTTCTGGCTTGAGCAAGCCCCTGCTCAAGAGCCCAAAGATACAGCCTCCTCAGAGCCACCGAGGTGCAGGAAAGCAGGGAGACGGATCTCCTGTCCTCCTTTAGGAAGGCTGCATGAGGACTCGGCCACCCGCATGAGAGGCAGTGTATGGATGGGGGGCCATTCTGAGCAGCGCCCTTGTTGGACCTCTTGGCCACCACTCCCAAGTGTTTCCCAGGTGCTCGACCACCCCCCCCCCCCAACCACCAGATTGATGCCCTGGGAAGGGATTCCTACTTGGGGAGCCAAAGCTGAGGGCATTGGGTGTGCTGAGGCTGCGGCCGCTGACCCTGGTAGTGAAGGGGACCTCATCCTCATGCAGGCGGGGCTCGTCCTGGCTGGGTGAGGCCATCAGGCAAACGTAGGTGTGCAGCTGGACCAGGAGCCTGTGCTGCAGCATCCACACTACCATCTGAATGAGCTGGGTCTGTGGGACAGCAGTGTGAGGCCTGGGGCACTGGGGGAGGCTGACCCCACCACCACCCTGTTCCCTTCCTGAGCATGGCCTAAGACACGACCCCACAGTCATCCTGGAGATCAGGGGGTGCATGAGCTCCAGGGGCCCTCAGGAAGGAGCTCTTAGCTACTGGCTGGCTCTGTGAGCCTAACCCCAGGGAAGGCAGCGAGGCTAGGAGAGCAGTGAGGCCATATTTGCACTTGCTCCCACCACACCCCTGGGCTGCCCTAGTATCAGGCCTTTCCTGCCCAGAGCTGAGAAGCAGGGCCTGTGACACGGAGGCCCATGTGCCCTCCCAGCTCAGAGCTACCCCTCTGCTACCCTGTCTCCCCCAGGCCATTGGGCCCTGTCACACAAGCCCCACCACACAGAAATGGGCCTGTGGTACCCCTTCCCTGTGACATCGCAGAAAGAAGCTGTGGGTAGCTGCCCTGAGAGCAGCACGTCTTCGCCTCAGCTCAACACAAAAGCCTTCCCGGGAACAGGGACCTATGCTGAGCTGTACGGTGCCCAGGGCACGGCACCCACCCTCTCCTGCAGTCTAGCACCTAAGTAGGAGCAGTGAGGAGCCCTGTGTGGGCAGAGCTCCAGCACAGGTGAGCAAGAAAATGCTCCCAGACGGTGTCCGTGTTCTCAGACACACACATCCACTTGCTCATCTTTGGAAGTCCCCTCCTGGGAGGGGCTGGCTGACCAGGCATGGAAATAGGGGTGTACCATGGGCATGTATGACCTAGTAAAACTAAATAAAACTGAAAAGAACTGTAAACTACATTTGAAATTAAATTAAGAAATAAAACAGAGGCTCCAAAGCACTGAAGAGCATATTCCAGGCCTAAAGCTGGAGGGGTGAGAGGCAGACAGCCTTACCCCAGGGCTGTGCAATCAAATCCAGCTCTCTCTCGGCCCCATGACAAGGCATGAGGCTGCCCCAGAGGCCTGGCCTGAAAAACCCACCCACTTTCCAGACCATCAGGAAGTCTCTGCTGGAGAGGGGGAGGGTGCAGATGCAAGATGTGTCTTTCTTTCCGCTGCCATGACCTGGCACAGCTCCTGGAGCCCAGAGGCTCCATGAAAGACGGCATTTAGAGCTCTGTCTCACTCCGCATCTAAATGAACTGAGGAATCAGGATCGCCTTCTCATTCACAATTTCACAAAGGAAAGGGCTTGCTTCTAAAAACTGGTTTTGTCTAACAGATCTGCTGCTTATTAAAGCAAATACTTTACTTTTGAGAACACCTGGCCCCATCTCTGACACCTGCCCCATCTGGCCCTGCCCTGGGTCCCTGCCCAGAGGCCCCAGGTGTTCAGTAAAGGGAAGATCCAGGCCACACTCAACCCTGCCAGACATAAATGGAGGGTTCACTCCACATGCCTCACACCTCCTAGGAGGCCCCCCCCCCCCCCGCCCGCCCAGCCCCTCACCCTGATCCAGATCACCAGGTGGGTTCTATCCTAGGCCTATCCTCTCCAGGTCGTCTTGGATGAGATTCTGAGTACCAGTGAGCCTAGACCTAGTGAACACCTAGACCACGATGGAAGGGAAAGGAGGGCGGGCCCAGGCTCAGTGACAACAAAACCACCTCAGTATCTTCCACCTGTGGGACCCAGGCCCAGAAAGGGGCACCAGGTGGCTCTGTCCCCTTAGGAAAGATTAGCACTCTCCTGACTGGGCCTCTTATTGGGGTTTTAACACTAACAACAATGCACTGCAGCCAGGGTGGGCTCCATGGAAGGGGGAGGGAGTTGTGACTGCCTAAGTGTTGGGTCACTGGTGACGCATCTGCAGGTGGCCTGGCTGGGGACCAGCTTTTTGTTACACTGGTAGGGCATACACCAGCTACACCACAAGGCCCGTTCCATCCCCTGAACCAGAGCTAAGGGTGCAGCACAGAGGGCCCTTAGACCAGGAACAATCTGGGTGGGTGGTTCCTGGGCTCCCAGCTCCTGTGACTCACCTCTTGCACAGGGGGGGCGAGGGGGTTCCTAAATTCTGACAAGGAGACGGGCAAGGAGAACTTAGCAAGGACAGATGGCAGGTCATGAGACGGGAACTGGTGGGAGAACTGCTCAGCCAGTGGGGAATACCTGGAGACAGGTGAGACAAGTGCATCCATGAGCTCAGCGACCTCCCCATCATATTCACAGCACTTGGGCCCTTGCCCTGAGCCTGTGGTAGGCAGCAGGGAAATGCAGCACAGTGAGGAGGTGAGAATGGGTGCAATGGCATAGTGGGAAGGTCAGGATGGGTACAATGAGGACAGATCTCAGCTGCTTTCCTTCAAGGGGTGGCAGTAGCCATGGGCACAGGCCACCCTACAGCCCCTCTAAGCTCTGGAATAAAGGCCAAGGCTCCTGACCACCCATCAGGCACCCCATGCAGAGCTCACTGGCTGCAGACATGGCAGGCACAAGCCCTTCCTGAGGCTGCAGGTGCCAGAGGGCGCACAGGCCCATGTGGTGCTGGACCAGGCCAGAATTAGAACCTGGGCATGGCAGAGTCCAGGCATCTGGTCCCAGTGAAATCCTGGCAAACCTGGAGAGCACCCCCTGGAAGGCCCTGCCAGCCACACCCACTTTCCATTCAAACCCTGGGCTCTGGCAGCCAGAGGTACTCACAGACACACACTGGCGTTGGGAGAAAGCATGTAGACGTTGTTCTCACACAGCGGGTAGATGATGATGGCCTTGCCCCAGTACACCAGGTGCGCTGCAAGCTGGAAAACCTGCAGGCAGGGGGGCTGGCAGCACTGTGCCTGGGAGGCTGACCCCCTGGGCTTCTCTCTGACTACCCAACCTCCCCCAGGGGGGCTGGGCACAGCCAGCACACACAGCGTTCTCTATGTTCAGAGCAACACGGCTTTGATCACTGGTCCCTGTGCAGTTTGGGACTGTCATTTCCTTAGGGCCCGTATTGTCCTGGCTGGCACGGAGGGAAGGTCCTATGTGCACAGGGACATTTGGGACACCCATGATCACGGGGTAAACTCAGCTGAGCCAGGGGCTCGGCTGGATATCCTGGCAGAGGCAGGTTCCCTCTTTACCATCACTGAGTGCCTCCATGGGGGTGAGTCACCCCTACCTGCACGCAATGTCTGCGACACTGCCAAGGACACCTCTATCTACCTCATTTCAGCACATGGGGCCTCCAGTGGCACCACCAACTTGAACACAACAGACATTTCCGTTCCATCACTGACCCTCTTCTCTCATCCCAAGCCCCACTGTCATTTACTCTAAAGCAAGGACACGCCCACTCTCCTCCATCTCAGCCACCACCCACCCAGTGGTCTCCACCTCCCGCGTCTCCCCACAGTCAGAGCACCATTCTGGAGTCCAGAAGTCTACCACCACTAGCACATGCCTGGAGCCGAGGTGCTGGCAGGCAGCCCCCTCCAGGCTCTCAGGAAGAATCTGTTTTTGCCTCTGCTAGCTGCAGCATTCCTTGGCATGTGGCCTCATCATGGTCACATCCCCACCTCCTCTTCTAGAGTCAAATTTCCCTCTGCCTCCCTCTTACAAGGGCCCTTGTGATGACACTGGGCCCACCCGGATAATACAGGACCATTGCCCCACCTCAAGGTCCTTAATCACACCTGCAAAGTCCCACACAGGTCCTGGGGATTAGGAGGTGGAGGTCTATGGGCATTGTTTAGGCAATCACAAGTAATGCACAGCGTGATCCAAATTTTGTTATTCAAAGATAATGTGTGAACCGAGGAGAAAAACTGGAGGAATCCACAGCAGTTATGTCTGGGATATGGAATTGTGCGGACTTTCTCTTTTTTGGGTCTGTAATTTGTGTCCTATTTGAACTTTTGTAAGAACATATTAATTCTATCATGACTAGAACAATCCCATTTACTTGTAGATGGGTGACATTTACACCTGACGCAGACCACTGGGCCACCTGCCGTAGGAAGCTGGACTCCCAGAGCGTGGTGAGTCCACCACCAGGGCTGGGCCTCAGGGAGCTTCCGTACAACCACACCAGCAAGAAAACAAGTTTCTCCCCATGAAGGCCGGGACAGGGAAGCAAAGGAGACGTCATCAAAGCTTTGTCTTTGTCCAAAGAGACTGAGAGCAAGGGGGAGGCGCAGCGTACAGACAGACTTCATGTTGGGCAGCCTCAGTGGACAGAAGGTCAGCTTCTTTCAAAGCTTGGAATGGGAGCTGCAAAGACGCAGACAGCTGCCACTGGCCAGCACTGGTCAGCACACAAACTCTGCAGCACATACAGAACAGTGAGCACATTTAAGGTTCTGTGTTTCGTGTCTGCGAAACACCAAGGCAGAACCCAATAAACACTCTCACAGGGCCTGACAGAGGCCATGAAGTACAGATGATGGAAGGCCTTGTTCTGGGTGGCAGAATCCAAAATGACTGCTTTGGGGAAAACAGCCTGAGAGTCCTTGTTGGACAAGCTTCCCTCAGAGGCCCAGGTGGGCCAGCCTCTTGCCTGTGCTCCTCCTCAGCCTAGCCTGAGAGAATTGCCGCCCAGTGGCCGACGTAGGAACTACACGTCCCTGGGACAGGCCCTGCTGCCCTCTGGTGGCCACACGGTGCTCACCGGCACAGGAACCAGAGGAGCCCTTGCCCTTGGCCTGCTATTTCTTCCTGTGCTTTTCCTTGGAAGCCCCCTGACCCCTGCCCAGGCTCCAACCAGATCCACCGCCAGGGCTGAGGGGGCCTCCATCCAATCAGAAAAGGCATGCCAGAAGCACATGCTTCAGCACTGCAGGCGAGTGGTCAAGGCCATGAGGTTAGGTCCTGGCTCTGCATGCGGGCAGGCCCATGTTGTGTCCTACGCTCACTTTCCCTACTTTGAGGGTGCGGTACTGCTTTCTCATGTGGCCACAGGCTGTGTACCTCTACTCCAGCCCTACAAGCCACCCTGTCCTGGCATCTTCCCAGCACTGCAGGGCCTCACTCCTCTCTGCTGCAGCCTCACTACCCTCAAAGGAAGAGGAAGTCAGCCTTGAATCCAGACCTGACTCAGATTTCAGAACCTCCAGCCAACCCCGGAGCCACCTGTCACTGGCTCTTATCTGGACGGAGGCAGCCTGCTTTCCTGAAACCCCAGCACCTCTCACCTTTAAACAAGGGTCCTCTGCTTTGCTATACCCAGACCCTTCTCCCACCTATTCTTCCCTATCCAGGGTGTCTCCCCAGGGCCCCGAGCAATACCTGCAGCAAGGCCAGGTCTGCATCCTGGGCCAGCTGCTGCAGGTTCTTCACGGCAGACGTGGTCTTGATCACACGCACCAGGGCAGGGGAGCAGTCGAGTGGGAGCTCGCCCAGCAGGGACTTCTCGTCACTGAGCAGCAGCAGGGCATGGTATGGGCTGTGGAGCAGAGTCCGGTCAGAGGCATGTGAGACATGGGTCCCCTGCCCCAGGCGTGCACCTGGAACACAAGGTGCAGCTGGGGCCCAGGCACTGAACCTCAGAAAGGAGAGACCATAGGAGGGATTAGAGACAAGGGCAGTGGTAAGTCTAAGGGCCTTTAAACATCTGCAAGGATTCCTGTCACTCACAGAAAGAAAGAAAAAATTACAACAAAACTGAAGAAGGTCTGCCCAGCAAGGGTGGCTCAGTTGATTGAGTGTCGCCCCATGCACCAAGAGGTCCCTGGTTTGATTCCCAATCAGGGCACAGGCCCCTGTTGCAGGCTCAATCCCCAGTAGGGGGCATGCAGGAGGTGGTAGATAGATGTTTCTCTTATCAATGTTTCTCTCTCTTCCTCTCTCTATAAAATCAACAAAAACATATATATTTTTTTTTAACTGAGGAAGATGTGACAACCAGACTCCATCTCCCACTTCTGGGATTGCAAAAATAAATGAATCTTTCCTAAAGAAAAGAGTCCCAAATATGGGAAAAGTAAGATCGCTGCTGAGACTATGAATAGAACTACATAAAAATACGCTTAGCAAGGAAACCAGGAGGGAAGATATTGACTTGGAGCACAGGCTGGGGGAGGGAGAGAGAATGAGGCAGTGCTTTGCTTTCTTACTCCTTCACATTTTCTGTAATGTGCCCAGATTTCTTTTTTTAGTTAAAAAATATTTAAGGAAACTGAGGACTTGGTTGGGGGCTGGGGTAGAAGGAGATTGGGCTCAGCTCTTTCCTTGCAGGAAATCAAGAAACAGGAGATCCCGCAAGTTCAGATTCAAAAGTAAGAGGAACCAGTGAGCAACACCATGACGACAATATCGCTCCAATGGTACGTCTTTTCCCCAGGATGCTAGACTTCACAGTACCCAGGATGCAGGTGAGGACCTCAGCACGGAGCCCCGCCCACCCAGGCAGTGCCCAGATGGCCCAGGGAAAACCTGGAGCTGATCATTTCTATACAAAACCAGACAAAAAAACCATGTGTTTTTACTTCTATAAACAGGAGAGCTTTATCTGCCAATTTCTGTGGCAGGAAGAAAAGAACGTTTGGAACTAAGTAACTGATGAAACCTCAGGCAGAAGAGAAGGGGCCCTGAAGGGAGTGTGCATGGGGCTGGCACTCACCGAATGGCCTTCAGGCTCCGCTCGATGGCTTCAGGGGGGATGAGGCTTGCAGCAGCATAGTGGATCTTGTGGGGCAGGCAGAAGCTCACCTCCAGCCAGCTATTGATGTGCAGCCGCACCACGCCAGACGTACACAAGCTGCAGACAGCAGGCTCCATTTCTGTCAGTGCCATCGCCCATTCACACAGCAACTTCTACCCAGACACACACATCACACAAAACCCCGCCTGAGGGTACTTCTTCCCAGTACACTGCTCCGGTGGGTCGGAGGAAACTACAAGTGGAGACCCCCAGGGCAAGAAAGCATCTTTCCAGACCTCAGCATGTGGAAGAGAGGAGAATGTGTATTTCTGGCTAGCCCTGGACGCTGTAGTCCAATCAGAGTGGGAGGGCACAAGGGAAGCCTGTGTTCTCTCACAGAGGTTCAGTGCCACTGATGCAGGGGCGTTCTTTCTCTCGCCTCTTCCCGCACACCTGAGGAGAGCTCCATCCCCATCACAAGTGGCAGGCAGGCAGGGCAAGGCCTGTCTCCCAAAAGGAGCCATGGGCAGCAGAGGAAGGGTGGGGGTGCCAAGTCCCATAGGACATCCTGTAGGGGAGGAGCACATAGTGCCCACCTCCCTGCAGATACCAGCGCGCCCCAGGTGCACCTCAGCAACTGTCGAAACCAGCCTCAGTGATGGCAATTTGGTTCTTTCAGGCCCAAACCTAGCTCAGACCAAACACAGCAACTCTGTCCCTGACTCCTCGCTTCTCTCACAACCTGCCTCAAACCATTAGCAAACTTGTCGCACCACCTGCAGGGACCTACAAAGTCCAGTCCTTCTCAGCACTGGCCCCCTGTATCCACCCTGCCCACAGGCCCCATGGCTTCCACCTCGGCAGTTCCAACCAAGACCCCCAAATGCCGGGAGCCTTGAGTGATGTGCCCACGTTCTCTGACTTTGTCTCCTACCCCGGATTGGCCCAGCTACACCAGCCACCCTGCTATTTTAGGGCCCTTGTACTTGCCCTTGACTGCAAGTCTCCCTCCAGGTGCCAGGAGCTCCTTCCCTCCTTCAGGTTTCAACTCAAGTGCCACTTTCTCGGTGAAGTGAACCCTGGCATGGGCCACAGCCCCCCAGGCAATCTGACTGCTCACTGTTCACCTGCCTTGAGCACTTGACCACAGGACACACCTACTTGTCTTCTGGGTAAGCTGTTTCCTCGACCAGAATGCAGTCATGAGGTGGCCTTGTGTTTTGTTCACTGCTCACAGCATGGTTGACTCCGTGTGGGATACTTGGGGGGCACTGAGAAGCACCTCACAAATGAAGGAAGGAGAGGGGCTTAAGGAATGCGCTTCCTGCTCTGGCAGACTCTCTCAAGCAGCCCTTGCCCAGAGAACGGGCTCCCGGCGGCTGGAAAACCACGTACAAGGGGGCTGTTTCCAGCAGGAGCTTCTGAAACTCCCAGGCAGGGAAGCCAGCTTGACCTCCCCCCACAGCCTGGCTGCTCAGCCCCTGCACTCAGTACTGAAAGCACTTGGTGTTTGACACACAAAAGAGGCAACTGCTTGAGCCAAGTCCCCACGGCTGATCCTCGCTATCCCATAGCAGGTGAATGAGAGGGGACCTGAGCCCACTGTGAACACCCATGCCGCTCTCCCAGGATCTCAATGCCACCAAGCAGCACCCCTGGCTGCAGAGACTGCGGGGGGCGGGGGGGGGGTGGCTACAGGCTGTGGCTGAGTCTGGAAGACCACGGTTTGGTCACTGCTGGTGTACCAGCCCCCCAGGGTAAAACCTATGAACAGATCTGATGTGTCATGATGTGGGGAACAGACACAGGGTCTTTCCCCAAGGCCCCAGAGGAAGATCCCACTCTTGGCTTCTTTTAGAACTGAGTGCTAAGCAGTACATCTCGGCAGACAAAGGCTCCTGTAGTTGTGCCCTCCCTTGACCGAAGGTCTTGCTGGCTGGGCGTCAAACCCTGACACAGCCCAGCCTCTTAAGGAAGCAAAGGTTCCTTAAGAACACCATGAGAGAGTTGCCCAGGGGACTCAGGTTAGTTGCTCCACTTGATTAAGTGAGCAATATTTATGCTCTCAGCATCCACATACAAAACAGAACAATGAGGAAAACCAGGGGCTGTAGGGAGAATGAAATAGCCAGGCTCCTCCTGTTTCAGGCTGGTTGATTGAAAATAAAGGTCTTTCTATTTTTGAGTTGTTGTCTTCAGCATATGGCTCAGAGTAGCTGGTCAAACACCACAGAATCAGAATTGAACAGATTCCTATCATTTTGAAGGTAGCTGGTTTTGATCCACCCAGGTGCCCAGTGATGCCACGTGCAAATTGCCAATGACCTGACATGTGCTGAGGCTCCAAGCACTGGTTCAGGCTCCTGGGGTAAAACTTACAGCCTTACATTTGGGGGGCTCTGACTCAGTGGCGTCGGGAAAGAAAACTGTATGGAACATAAGAAGCTGGAGAGAGCTGTAGGAAAGGGAACAAGCAGAGGAGGGTGTGTGTGGGGGGAGGGGGTGCAGGGAGGACAGGTGTTTGGGGCTTGGAACAAACCTCATGGAGAGACAACAGCAAGTGCCTGATTTGGGTGCGGGGGGGAATGAATTAGGCCCATAGAGCAACTCCACATGTCAGCCATCCCAGGCCATATCGTCTGGTATACAGTGGCATGAGGTCCTTTTTTTGCAGGGAGGAGGGGAAACACCTACATTGATTTCCTGGTTTCCATGAGGATGTTTCCACACTTTTCCAAGCATTTGCTCACCTGCCAGCAACCTCCTCCCCTGGAACTTTGCACCGATGGTGGTGCCTCTCTACAAACAGTGTGGAGATCCTGAATGCCACCCCAGCAGCATCTTAGAGGGCCAGCTGCAGACCCTAGAATTCCTGGGAAACCCTGGAACTAGTCAGCCAGAGAGAATGGCCCTCAAGCTCGCAGAGAAGCCCTGTAAGCCTCCCACATCCAGAGGTGAGCTGGAATTGCCCAGAAATCTGTCAGGAGGAGGAAGAAAAAGGTTTGTGCCTGTTTGTAAAGCACAGTTTTGTTTTGTTTGTAAAATACAGTTTTAAGACATGACTGCAGGGTAGGGCTTTGGGCCCTAAAAGTTCCTACTAAGCTTGTACTTCTCTTTGTAGGGCAGCTAATAGTTTGATCTGGAATTACTGTAGGAAAAACGCTGCCCCCATGTGAGGCTTATCCAGCACCTCACACAGCTCTGGGCCAGAAGGGAGAGCCAAGCCCTATCTGCCACAAGAGATACACGCACGCTCCCACCAGAGCCCAGCCCTGGAGCGATGACTGTGCATGAGGCTACACACCAGCCCAAAATATGCTTATCTTTCACCCCCCCAGATAGAAATGTGCACAAGCTTATTCTATTACCCTCAGATCACAGCATTTGAGAAAGCCTTTCAGTTCCTAACCTCTGGCTAACTACTGACTCATCCTTTAGTCACCCTTCTTCCTGCCCCAGGCCAGAGATCTTCAAAGCTCGTCCTGACCTTATAGTCCCTTTGTCTCATGCAGCCGGGCTTCCCAGTGCATGCAGTGGGACCCTGCACCTGATCCAAAAGGTGTGGGTGGGCTCCAAAAGGCCCACCTTGAAATTTCAAACCAAAGTTTCTATGCAGGTACACTTCATGGAAATAGGAACTAAAACTCCCAGGATATTCGTGGAGGTGTCTGTGAGCCCATATCTGCTCTGGACAGGCAGCAGTGTGAGGCAGTGAGGAGTGGGCACAGAGTCCCCAGCCTCGCAGACCCCACTACAGGCCTGTTAACAATGGAGAACCAGTCAGGCAAACACTTCAAGTCCCATGGAATCCACAGAGACATGACTCCTATTTACTCCTTTCAACTACTAGTGGTTGAGCTGTGCTTCTCCACACACCAGGCACAAGGGAAAAGTGAAGGGATGTCCCTGACCTCGTGGGAGACACAACCTGACAGACATACAAAGGAATGGCATGCTATCACTGAGGTCACCAAGTTCCATAGGAAGGCACAGGCACTAGAACAGTTGGGGGGCCTCTAGCGGGATTCACACTGCCAGCCTACATTCGCAGATATTTAGGTCTTTGGGCAAGGGGCCACCAGGCCGCTCAGCCATACCATAACCCTGGATTTTATTATTATTTTAAAAAGTATTTTTATTGATTTCAGAGAGGAAGGGAGAGGGAGAAAGAGATAGAAACATCAATGATGAGAGAGAATCATGGATCGGCTGCGTTCTGTACACCTCTACTGGGGGATCATGCTTGCAACCCAGGAATATGCCCTGACCAGGAATTGAACCGTGACCTCCTGGTTCATAGGTTGACGCTCAATCACTGAGCCGCTCTGGCTGGGTCCCTGGATTTTAATTAAAACACCAAACTCAGAACAATTCCTTTGAGAAGTCCCATCCCAATCTCCAACATGGCTAAGTCTCACAGCTTCCTGTCTCTCATTTAGGCTCTGAGAAACCCTTCCCCAGGGATCTGTCAGGAAGTTGCTATCTGTTTGTTATGCTGCCTGATCAGTAACAGAAACTCAGCCTCCCTTTCTTAGCTCCGAGGTGCAGTACATTCTGCAGGAGTGGGGGCAGGCCAGGCCAGACCCTCAGGGCCAACATGGACCTGGAAGGCCACAGGCCATTGCCGTTGCCAGGTTGGGATAGTTACAAGGGTGGACACAACTGCCCCTGGCTCTCCTGGGGGCGGGGCTGGTACCAGGACTGGTCAGAGTGGAGTCTAGAAACAGGGTGGGCTGCGGGGTTTGCCTGGAGGAAATTCTATCCTGGGTACTAACAACAGATGCCTGGGTTAAAGGAGGGAAGCTAAGTGCTGGACAGTGGATTCTGGGAGCTGTTTTTGCCAAAAACCAATTCCTGTCCTCCCCTTTCAAACTGATGCCCACTGGGGGGCACTGGCTGCCTTAGACTCTGAGCTGCAGCAGGCCCTGACACAATCCAGGATCTCATCCCTCCAGCTTTCCAGTGCAGTTCAAACATAGGAAAGCACAGTCCCTTCTTTCTTTAGGAATATGAAGTTTTCTCCTAGTTTGCTTTTCATTTTAATTCCAGGTTAGCCTGAATTCTGTTGTAGTCTAACCCTAGTTGAGATCACTTCTCGGCCTTTTGGCTAATATCAAGTATAATCCAAGTTGAGGCATGCAAATTCCCACTCAGAGTAAGGCAACGGCAATTTCCAAGGACGAGATTTATTTATTTATTTATTTATTTATTTTTACTGTTTTTTAAAAATTTACTTTAGAGAGAGGGGAAGAGAGGGGGAAGGGAGCAATATCAATGAGAGAGAAACACTGATCGGTTGCATGGAACGACATTCAACCAACTGAGCCATATTGGCCAGGGCCTAGAAAGGGATTTTGAACCCTGACCAGTTTGGCTCACTGGATAGAGCGTCGGCCTGCGGACTGAAAGGTCCCAGGTTCGATTCCGGTCAAGGGCATGTACCTGGGTTGCGGGCACATCCCCAGTGGGAGGTGTGCAGGAGGTAGTTAATCAATGTTTCTCTCTCCTCTCCCTTCCTCTCTGTAAAAAATCAATAAAATATATTTTTTTTAAAAAAGGGATTTTGATATCAGTCAATCCAAGAACAGAGGACAACAATTCTTCTACCGCAGGGGAAACTCCAATGTGATCATGTGGAATACAAAGACAGGGTCAGACTACAAGACCCAAAATCCCATTCTGGGTCAAGTTCTCCGAAGTAGGAGGGACCAGAAACCAAAACCATCGCTCAGCAAGGGCAGTTTCAGGCTGCCCTGATGTTCTCTAACAGGCAGAAGCCACACCCAGAGGTCACCAAAATAAAGACAAGGGAAACACAAGGTGCCCTCACAAAGAGCAACGCCCCCTCCTTTAAAAGGTATTTACACTTCCCAACAGAACAACAAGCAAGGGGTCTGAGCAGAGAGCTACCAGAGAAGAAAACAGGAATGGCTTAAACACGTGAAGACATGCATATGCTGTTTGAGACGCTAGGCTCTACCCCTCACATTGGTTAAAACCAAAAAGCTCACCAAGACGCTGTGCTGGCAGGTGTCTCACGGGCTTCTGGTGGGAGTGCAGACCGAGGCACCCACCCCCACAGAGGGAAATGCATTTACCTATTTGCCCTAGCAATTCCACTTTTAGGAATTTGTGTTATGGATATGTGGGTACAGATGCAAAGTAACATATGGTTGAGCAGCATGTCTTACAGCAGCAAAACGTGAAGCCAAGTAAATGCCCAAGGGTGGGGGCAGGCTAACTATGCAGCAAAAAAAGTTTATTTATCAGCACAGGCAGAAGTCTAAGTTATACTGTTATATTGAGAAGGCAACAGGCTAACTGGATGCACAGTGTGCTACCAGTATGTAAAGGGAGTCAGTGGATCACTCTTTGCCTGTATGCACCTTAAACCCATCTGTGAGGGAGGCTGTCTGCTGAAACGCATCCTGCCTTCAGGATGAGAACCTGGTTGGAGTGCAGCAGGAGACAAAATCAAAGCTCTAAATTTCAGTCTTGATATCAAGTTTTAAAAAATTACCAAAATGTTCATAGTGATTATCACTGTGTATAAAATTATAGATGACTTTTATTTTGTTTATGCTTTTCTGTATTTCCTAAATGTCCTTAATGTTAGCAAAATCAGAATAAATTAACAAAAAGAAGGGAAAGGATTCTGGACAAACCACTGCCTCTGGGCTTAGATGACACGTGGTGTCGCCGGCCCCAGTTCTTACATCAGGACCATCTCTGGTGGGAGAAGAGTCCACTGGACTGGAGTGGAGCTGGGAAGGCCAGGTGGGAGCATTGAGCTGCCGCATGTGCAAAGGAGAATGTGGAAATGTAAGGGAATAGGGGAGGAAGAGGAGGCAGAAAGAGGCAATAGAACTGGAAGGCCCTGAGGAAGCCTGCGCTTACATGCTGTCTGCCTGGTGCTGTGTGGTACCCTGTGAACCAACTGGCCAGTGCAGGACAGGAAAGGCAAACTGACAGGTGGGCTGTCCCTTGGGCACTCGCCCCCACTAAACCTCCATCCCCTGCTGCAGACTCAGGGCCAGAGCCACAGGATACCCTTTAAAAAGAAAATAAGTTCTTTGCTTATCCATGTTTAAGAGAGTAGGTGCTGAGCCACAAATATAATCAGAACAACTGTGAGGTTTCCACTGTGTCTCCAACACCTGCTGCACTCATATACTTAGTGCTCCAAGCCCCCAAGTTCCTCAGGGCATGGCCAACCCCATCTCCATCCTCTGAGCCTGTTTCCTCATGAGTAAAGGGTGACAGCAACATGCACCTAAAGAAGGTGGACCCAGAACTTGGTACTGTGTCAGGCTCAGTAAAATCGCCTTGCATTTGAGGACTCAAATGCACTTTCATGCTCTCATGCATAACTTCAGGCTCACTTTCTGGTTTAAGTATGGAGGTGACTGTTCCAGTCGGGCACACACCAAAGGGGTTGGCACTTCCTGCCCTCTCACCCCCATTTCAGTGGCCCAACGGGAGAGCAGCACCCAGCAGAGGGAGTCCCATTATCAGACACCGCTCAGGCAATAAGGCCCACAAGAAGGAAGTGCATGGTATGTGCTGCTCGCCTGTCTTACCTATCGTAAGCTTCCTTGAGGTCCCTGGCCAGCTTGCACTTGGGCAGGATGTGATGGAACGGAGACTGCGGACCATCATTTGCTGCAAGAATTGAGACACAGAAGGATTTAGAACTTCCAAAGCAAGGAAAATCCACATAGGCTACAATAGAAAATACCTTTAAAAACAACTTAAAAAGAATTTTCAGTAACTTTAAACCAATCATCAGGATATTCACACCTGCTTCTTCCTCTTCTTTTATTAATATATTTTTATTGATTTCAGAGAGGGGGAGAGAGATAGAAACATCAATGATGAGAGAATCATTGATCAGCTGCTTCCTGTACACTCCACATTGGGGATCAAGCCCGCAACCTGAACATGTGCCCTGACCGAGAATAGAGCGTCACCTGGTGCATAGGTTGATGCTCGACCACTGAGCCATGCCAGCCAGGCTGCTGCTTCTTTTTTTAATAGCTTATTGATTTTTTTAGAGAGAGAGGAAAGGAGAGGGAGAGAGAGGGAGAAACATCAATGTGAGAGCACATGGATTGGCTGCCTCCTGCACATCCCCTACAAGGAATAGAGCCCACAACCTGAGCATGTGCCCTGACTAGGAATCAAACTGGCAACCTTTCAGTGCACAGGACGACGCCCAAACAACTGAGTCACATCGGCCAGGGCTCACAACTGCTTCTCAGAAAATGTTTGCATCCAGCTGAATTAGAATTATACGTAGGCTGCTTTGTTCAACTGTCTTCATAGGAAATATCTGTACTTAAACTTCAGGACTGGCGCCACCTGACGCTATAGTCAGAGGAATCACAGGAACAAACCTTTTTCCTGACTGCTCCTGAAGAGTACCTCTGACCACCAGCACCATCTTCTGCCTCAGTGATGATATAGTTCCAGGTCTCATCCCACTCTTTCCCCCACATTTATCCTAATACAATTATTGTTCTGACTGAAAGTCTTTTTCATTAATCTTGTCTCATAAATATCTAACAAAACTATTTCTACTAAACTGAACTTTTAAAATTCCTGTGATAAAGTCACAGACTCTAAAGAAAATGTTTTAAGAAATAAAACTTCATTGTCAAACATAAAAAGTAAAGTTTTACTAAAAATGCACCTGAGTTGGATAGTTCATGCATGGTAATCGCTGCTTTTACTTACTGCTAAAATCAGACTGGGTTCACCTTCAAATGTGTTCTTGGTTTTCGCTTTTGTTACAAAGGTGCTGACCTGAGAAGACGGGGGTGGGGTCTGTTACAGGTATGTGTCTCTCCGCACTTTCAAATGTTGACGGTATGTCAAAAACCACATGGTAATGTATCTATTTTTAATAGCCTGGCCGGTGTGGTTCAGTGGTTGAAAATTGATCTATGAACCAGGAGGTCACAGTTCAATTCCCAGTCAAGGCACATGCCCAGGCTACAGGCTCAATTCCCAGTGTGGGGTGTACAGGAGGCAGCTGATAAGTGATTCTCTCTCATCATTGATGTTTCTATGTCTCTCTCTCCCTTCCTTTCTGAAATCAATAAAAATATATTTTTTAAATTATTTTTAATAACTTTCCAGCTGATAACTCCATTAGGTCCTCCTTCAATTTAGTTGAAAGCAAAGAACTGAAAAGCACCACCCTGCCAGCTCACTGCTCCCGCTGGCCCCTCCACAGGTCCTCCAGCCCGGGACGCAGGGCCAGCAGCACCGGGGCCAGCAGGCAGTGCCTGCCCTGTGTGAAGAGCCATCATGAAGCATTTGTGGGGAGGAAATGCTTCGGGCTAAGGAATCAATGTTAGCACATCAGGTCGGGAAAGGGGTCTATAGCTGTGCCCCCCGAGAGTCTTCCTTTGCACTGGGGCATGCTCAGTCCAGGCTGAGGAGCATGGGACTCTGAGCACTTCAGCTTCCATGTCTTCCAAACCACAGCAGTGTCCTGCCTGGAAACACTGCCTGCTCTGTGTGGATGGGTAGGAGAGACGCCTGCTGCACTCACCATCAGCCACAGCAGACACCTCGTCCTGCAGCGCGAGGATCAGTTTGGCCTCACGAGTGAGGTACTGGCAGCGGCGCTCCTCGTGCTGCAGCACGGTGGCGATACGTCGGGAAAGGTTGTGCAGGCAGTTGATCACCGAGGGATCCGCGTTGGCCTGTGGGAGAAGCCAAGCTTGACTCAAATGCAGCATATGCACTCAGATAATACACATACGAAGCACAAACTGAAACCATGAGAGAATCCTCTACTCCTTTCCCCCAGGCTCCTCTCCAGGGGCCACTATCACCGATTTCCTGTGTCCCCTCTAGGAGCTGTCCATAAATGCCAGCCCGCTCAGTATCCTATATTGCGGATAGTTGCCTGGCTTCAGCACAAAGATGGCTCCGTGGGGTCACCCAGTGTGGGGGGTAGGGAATCAGGCATTTCTAACAAGTAGAGAAAGGCTCCCACCCTGCAGGGCACCAGGGCCATCCAGGAAGGTAGGGCACAGATCAGGCATCTACTCTGGGCCTGGCAGAGGCAGCCAGTGGGATAATGGAAGGTACAGATCTGTCCAACTACCGGCTGTTTGACCCTGGGTCACAAGGCTCCCATCTAAGAAAGGACAACAGTGGCACCTCCATCACCAATTAGTCAGAAATGTCAGGTGCTCAAAACAGAGACTACCCAGAGCAAAATCCCTGGCAGTGTTTGCGGTCACCAGTGTACTGCTGACTGCTGGTGGACCAACTGGCTATAGTAGAATTCAGTCACACATCCCCTCTTATAGGGGGACACAAAGTATAATGAACAGAAGCACCAGGCTAACTGTTCATTGAACATTTCCTATCCTCAAGGTTAAGTGGCTCTTTCTAGCAGAAATGACCTTGGCTAACAGGAGAAGCCAGCTGGCTCCAGCCACTCCCATCCCCTGTGTTAACTCTAGAAACTATCAGGGGCTGCAGTCGGGCCAGGCCAAGGGTGGAGCAGGTGGCTGTGGGGTCTGTGAAGATGCTCCTTGGAGCAGATAACTGGCCATTCATGACTCAGTGATTCAGGAGGCCCACAGGGCAGCTGAGTCATTCTATGGGGTGGAGGTGAGAAAAGGAAGAGGGAGAATGGTGCTGCTGATTAGAACCCCTGGTGCTGCCTCCCTCTCGTTTATCTGCCAGAGAGGGCCCTGCCCACAAAGTATCCACAGTAAACACCTTCATCCCTGGGAGCTGGGAGAGATTTTCTAAACTCGTAGATTTCATGTTCACAAACAGAACTCACACCTGGCAGCATATCTGTGCTGGGAAGAGAACCAAAGGTTGTTCCCATGCTATGCCTACAACTGGCAGCAGTCCTGGCCCTTTGTGTCAAGGGCATCCCCTCAATAGTGCCCCTGCAAGATTACAAAACTGCAGGGTCTGGGTTCCGAGTACGCAATTGCCTCAAGACACTTTCCGAAGAATCTATGTGGAAATACTCCCATATATAGCAAAGGAGAGGTAGGAGAATGATCTTGAGCACATGATCATTCCCTTGAAGAGTAATCAAGTCACACCTGAGAAGATGACTCTCTGCTAGAAGACCCACTGGCTGGGGCATGACAGCGCTGTCAGATGCTCAGGGCCTGTTTGTTCCATATTCCCAGACACGCAAGGTGGTGCTTACGCAGGCGAGGCCCAATGACCAGCACTGATGGAGTGTGCCAGGGTATCCTGTTTGGCTGCACAGGCCAGCACTGTTCAAGGTGCCTGCAGAGCCTGAGGCTGTGTGGCCACACTGAGAGAACTACCACCGAGGACATGCCAGCCCTAAGTGGGAGCTCTTAGAAATGCCACACTTTCCCCATACGTGCTATGAGGCAGCATGGAGTGCAGGGCATCGCCTGTGAGACTTTCTTGTCCCCAGGACTCATACCCAAATGTAATGAAGCATTTAGTTTACAAGAAATACAGGGTCAGAGAGCAAGTCTGACTATCTGCACAATGAGATGAGTCTAAACATAGAACATTTGATGGGACAAATGGGTGCAAGAGTCCTAGACTGGCAGAGATCTAGAGACACAACAACACATGTTTGTGTGGGCTGGGTCTTAATCCTGGTTCAGACAAGACAACCAGCAAAAATGCTGTGGCAATTGGGGAAAGCTTCAATGGACCATGTACTAGTTTACATCAACTTAGTGCAAATTTCCTCAGGTGTGAAAAGGGTATTCTGGTATAAAATAAATGTCCATACATTTATAGAGATGCCTTCTGAAGTATGTAGAAGTGAACAGACATGAGGCTAGGGCCTGTCTTGAAATACGTAAGTGACAATGTAAGGGGGGTGTACTAGAACCAAGGTGCAAAGGTGATAGTTATGGAATCTCAGAGACGGGCGTACAGGTTTATCAAACTATTGTCACTAACTCAGGGTTTAAAACTTCTCAAAATAAAAAAAGCACACAGTTTACATGACTACTGAAAAGAAAACTTGTCTATCCTAAAATATCAACTTTTACATTATTTAAAATTCCTCTCACTCTTCAACATTATGGCCCACACTATCTGAAGTCCTATACTATCTTTGGTAATCTATACTCCTCCAGGTTCTGATGTCATCCCCATTTCTCATCTTTAATGGCCACAAACATGCCAGTGTATAGCAACCACCATCTTTTCCAACCATTCCTCAACTATTGGATCCCAGAATTATTTCCAGTCTAATTATTATTATAAAAATCTTTTCAAGACTTTATAATATGCTTGTTTGCTTGACTGCTATACATTTTGCTATCACATGCTGCCCAGAGATGAGAGCGTGCCGGCAACATCTGGGGTGGAGTTGTGTCTGCTCCTCACTGCCCATCCTACAGGGCTATCAGGACTGACAGGTGGACAGCACTCGTCATGGTTTTTGTTGGCTTGTTTTTTACTTAATTTGAGTTCTCTTTGTGGATGTGTTTGTACTATGTTATTACATAAGTAATACAAGAATATCGTGAAGATACAAATACTACGGAAGTGTATAAAGTAGGAAGAAGATCTCTTGGAACTTAATGCCCCCACCACTAACAAATCATTTTGTTCTAACTTGTAGTTCTGTATTTATCAACAAGGTAAAAATTTATAAATTAAGCTTCATTCTAATGGAGCTTTTCTCTAGCATTATTTTGATTTTGAACTGTTCAGAGTGAGACATGTAGTCTCCATACCAAAAAAAGGCACCATGAGAAAAAACACCTTGAGACTCAGAACGGCACCTAATTTTATAGGTTCCCTTTCTACTTGGTCTCACTTCTGCCACTCTGAAGGTTTTCAGAGCATCACTGCTCCTTGTCACTGAAATCCAATCACTTTCTCGCTCATACTTCTGCACAAAAGCTGTTGTGCAGATCACATGCCCAGCCAGAAAGAACTTCTGGGTTCTGTAGTAAAAACTGATACTGGTAATTTCAGAGGAATGCCATTATTTAACAGTCACTGAATACAAATTTCCATTAATAATATAAGCCAGTCCTTACCCAGGGATGCCTTTTATGTTTATTTGGATCCCTTATATTTTGACAGCTTAACTGAAAATAATTTCCTATAATTACTAAAAATACAACTTCAGACAACACTGAGAACTGCTTTAAGAACAATTAGGCTTCATTATTTAAAAAATGGAAAATAACAAGTGTTGTCAGGATGTAAAGAAATTGGAAGCCTCATGCATTGCACCTGGGAATGTAAAATGGTGCAGCGATGTGTAGAACAGTCTGGCAGTTCTTCAAGTGGTTAAACACAGTTATCATATGACCCAGCAATTCCACTCCTAGGTATATACCCAAGGGAAATGAAAACATGTGTCCACACAAAAAATTGTATACAAATATCTTAACAGCATTGTTCATAATAGCCAAAAGGTGAAAAAAACTCAAATGTTCATCAACAGATGAATGGATAAACAAAGTATGGTCTATTCACACAATGGAATACAATTTGACCATAAAAATGAATAAAGTACTGATATACATGACAAGGGATAATCTCAAAATCACTATGCTCATCGAAAGAAGCCAGACACCAAAGGTCACATATTGTAGGATCACATTCATACGAAACATGCAGAACAGGTAAATCCATAGAGACAGGAAGTAGATTGGTGGTTTCTAGGGGTTGGGAGAGGGCGGGGGAAACTGAGCTCCTTTTAGGATAACAGTAACATTCTGAAACTAGATAATGGTGATGCTTACACAACAGTGTTACAAAATGCCACCAAACCATATACTTTAAAATAGTTAAAATGGTAAATTTTATGTTATGTGTATTTTATTTTTTTAAAAAGAGAGAGAGGAAAACATTAAGAGTAGACCAATGCCATGCCCACTGCAGGCTAAGCACTGAGTCAATGACACACTCACCAGAAACGAGCTGCTGTTACTCCCCTCACCCTCCTTCCTGATTTGCCCATGCTCTTCAGCCATTTATAAACACTCACCCTTAGTGCAAATACCACATTAAAAAGAATCATGGTGGGAGCTTCCCTCTTCGGGGATGGGTCTGTTTTGGAGACCTGTAAAAGACGCATAATTCTATTGAATGAAAGCCACCACTTCCCAAGAAGAGCTGTTTAGAGCTATTCTACTTTAAGCATGGGGAAAAGTTCCAAATTATAGCAGAACCAAAAGAAAACAGAGCCCCATGGTCAGCACTTTGCATGAGCTAGTGGTGACCGCATGGACAGATGAGTCCCCAGTGAGATAATAGGAAGGTCAGTGCTATGACCCAGCATGATGAGGCTGCCACAGTCAATGGAAGTGGGCTGAAGTGCCCAGAGGAGACGAGATGGAGAGGGGCCCAAGCAGATGGTGTTCTCTGCCCAGACATTCTCCCCACTGCCTTCCCCAGTGTCCACTTGAGTTCTTGAGGCCATCTCTGCCAGGTATGATAAGTACTCAGGGTGATTGAGAGAGGGGACAATGCTAGAGCCAGGAGAGACAGGGCTGCTGCTCTGGCAGCCAGCCAATCAGTCACAAACACCACGCTGATTTCAAGTGTAGCCACTAGGGGGCATAAGAGGCCAGGGCTCTAGCTCTTCCTGGGCTAGCCCAACTAGCTCCTCACCATCCTGCCTGTCACTCTAGTTTTATAGGCCCAGTACTGCTAGCAGGCTGCCAAACCTCCCCTCCAGCACCCACAGGTCATAGTGAGGGATCTAATCCCTACCTGCAGGGGTTTCAATGAGGAGGGATGGTGCTGTCCCTGGGGCCAGGTGCACCCAGACTGTCTCATGTTTTAGCACCTCCAACCACCTCAGCTCTTTCCACCTTGGTCATGGAGGATATCTGAAGACCACATCGTAGACCCTCATATTTCTGGATCATATAAATGGAGCTAAATCTTATACTGTCATATCAAAATCCTTCAGAATCTGAGTGCTGCTGTTGCTGAGTCTGCCTGTGTGCAAAGGACTGATTGGCAGGTTCTGGTGTGCAAATTCTTTTGGGTCACAGTGCATTCTATCTTGTTAAAACTCCAGTACTGTAACATTTCATTCATCAGAGAATGTATATAAAGGATTTAGCACAATAGCAAGAGCTAAATTAATAATAATATTGGCCATGAGATCACTTAACAAGTAAGAAGAAATGCTTGTACCACTTTACCGAAGCGAGGGGTAGGGACCGAAACTTGGGGCGGGGGGGGGGGGGGGCCAAGGATGCCTGTCTCTTTCTCCGGGGGTCCCTCAGGATCGATGAAGTGCAGCTGATAGCAAGCAGCTGTCAAGTCTGGAACGCACTCGCTACCTTTACCAGAGCCAGTGGCAGCCACAGTTCCCTGAGGCCCAGGCCAGGATGGGCCAAGCCTGCCCAGGGAGAGCCTTATATTCTCAGGGAGGCCCTTACCTGCCCCAGCGCATGCTGTAGGAGTGTTGGGTGCCCGACAAAACGCACATTATCGATCTTCAGTTCGAATTTTTGGCCACACATTTCAGACTTGGTTGCCAAAATTGTTGCCAGAATGACATCTGAAAACCTTAAAATTAAAAAGAGGTAAAGTGGAAATAAATGAATAAAGTGTCACAGCCCCACATCAGCTGCCCTCAGGGGATAAGGATCTCAGTATATGGCAGCTTTGTGTGCAAAGTGGCTTGATCCCCACTGAAGACCTGGAAGCTTCTATCAGTTGCCTTCTGAAGCAACCCCCAAGATTTGGGACATAAAATCACCAAAATTACAAGGTAAAAGGCATGAGAAGCATAGACTGAAGGCACATGCTGTCAATTTCTTGGCATGCTCGATGAAATTCAGGAGAGAAACAGGTTGCAGTTTGCTTTTAAAGGTAAAGGGAGGAATAACAGCTGAAGCTGGCGCTGCCCTGAGGAGCTACTCATTAAGGCTCACAGGTGGGAGTAGGGGGACTCTACCATCAGGTCCAGGTTTACCAGGCTGCACCTCTCAACTCTCAGAAACCCCCACCCCTCAGTGCTGTGTAAAGGGCAAGAGCACAGCACTAACTGCTAATTACCTTTCTCAGCATGGCTGCCTGACCCTTCCCTTATCCTGAACACTTACACCTTCCAGCTTTTGTTAGGGAAGAAACTTTAAAAGATGAGCAAGATACCCAGACCCACGGATATGATATGGACATAGGATGCACAGGACTGGATACCACAGAGTAGGAATGGCTGTGGTGTGGGTGAGAGCAGATTTGGATATTAGTTCACCCCTTTGCCAGGTGCATCAGTACACTTATGTTTTCTTACTGGCAGCCCACAGGGATCCAGATAAGGGAGAGTCACCACAGGAAGGAGAGTGCTGGGGGATGCTGTGCAGACTCTTATCTCAGAACCCAGGCTTGAGGGGGCCTTCACTTTAGAAACACTGATGCACCATGTCCGAGCTGGAGCCAGAAGAGAGACAAGCCCTGTGCTCATTTCTCCACCGCAGAAAGCATTTCTAGCATCACGTTGGGAGAGTGCACTGTGTTGGGGCAAGTGGCTCCAGCTCCCCCAGGGCCACGCTCTGCCCTTGGGCACAGACCCCTAGAGCCCTGGAGGCTATCAAAGGTAGACACTCCAGTGTGCATCCTGGGCCTTTGCGAAGGAGCTACAGTGAATCAGGCACCATACTAGATACTTTTCTCTTGGACAACCTCATTGAGGGGAGAGGAGCGACTACTACCATACCTCTCCATTTTCTGAAGAAAAAAGATGGTGTGCTACAAACTGCTGCTTCAGCTGAACTCTGAAATAAGAAATGACTCTGGATGAAAGGATCTAGGAAGGGGGTCATTTGCTCTGGGCTCCTTAAACATAGCTGGGCTCACCATCTAATGTAAGAGTGACATGAGCCCTGGCTGGGTAGGACAGTTGGTTAGAGCATCCTCCTGATACACCAGGGTTGCTGGTTCCATCCCCCGTCAGGGCTACACAAGAAGCAACCAATGAATGCATAAATAAGTGGACAATAAATCAATCTCTATCTCTCTCTCTCTAAAAATCAATTAAAAACATTTCTTAAGTACTTGGAGCCAGCCTGCAGCAAGAACCTTGCTGTTCAACCAGCACTCAAACTGCAAGACAAGCAGCTAGAGAATTCCAATTCTCCCCCCCATAGGAGGGGAGCCTGAAACTGCTAAGGCCTTGGTGAGGGAGGGTGTCACACTGGTTTCCAGCCCTCCCCAGGACTGCCATGGTCCTCCAGGTGTCCTAGATTGTTCTGTGGCCCACAGACAAACAAGATGCAGAGCGTTTGCCTCTTGTACTGTCAGGAATGCACTCAGCCCTTTTGACACCAAGGTTGTCAGAAAGGTTGTCAGAGACAGTCTGGGAAATGTGGGACCCATAGCCTAAGTCCTCAGCTGCCTATTATGGGTCTCTTTCCGGGAATACTGCTCTCCGGAGTGATTAAACCAGAGATGGAATATCCCAGTGTCTTTCACCAGAGGTATTATATGCTTTTTAAAAAACTCTTAATGGCTCACTCTGCCCTATAACTCCCATCTGATGGTGAGAGAGGGCTCAGGGTGATAAACAACACTTCTGCCCTAATGACTGATCCAGTGCCAACATTTCACATCCTATCTAAACAAATAGCTCCTCCAAGTCTGCCACCGAGGGAAAAAGATAAGGTATAGAAAACAACCTCCCACCAGAAAGTTCACTTTTTCCTGTGATATCCAAATAACTCCATTGAAAGCCTCTGATCTGTCATCAAGACCCACACATGAGCCTCTGCCTGGCCCTCAGCCACTAGTCCAGGAACCTAAGTTAGTTTGGCTAGGGGCTGGGTCCTGAGATTCAGAGGCAAGCACTGGTCTACTGAATATCTAAAAATATCAAAATCCAAAAGCATCCTTCCAAGAGCCAAATAAAAAGTGCTTCCTCCCAAGACCAGAGAGGCCAGCATGTGCAGAAGGAGCCAAGCAGAAAGCCATGTGCTGCTGAAGTGAAAAGCCACCCTGCCCGACATGGCCATTCAGGGAAGGCCCTCTGGGGCGGCCAGGGGGGTGGTGCTTGTCTGAGCAAGTCTGGCCCACAGGGAAATCCACTCACCACTGCAATATGAACACTTACGATGAGAAAAAACACTTGAGTGGCTTTTTACTTTATATAGTGTGTCTGCTGATATAATACACACAAAGGCATAGTTATATCATGAGATTTGGGGAGTAGGGGAATAACTGTTATAAACAGCAAATTGAAACAAAAAAAAATCACAATATTTGTTTGTTGTTTCCAAAATTGACAAAAATCTTTTTCCCTTGTTTTGATGGTAAAAGGCCTAGTAAGTTATATTGCACACAATAAAATAGCTGTTACAAAACTAACATTCCTGGAATAACTTAGAAATTAAAAAAAAAAATTAGGAAGATGAACCAGCCCAGCTAGAAACCAGGCCAAGACCTTCCACTCCTTCCGAGACATGCAGGAGCAGGGCTTGATCTCTGGCTTGGTCAAAAAAGGGGGGAGGGGTAGCATGGAAGGGAGCTTGACTCTGCACCCTCCAGTTATGGGGGCTCAAAGATGCTCCAATGCCCAGAGGGGATGTCCTGTCAGGGGGACAGGAGGGTCACACTTTATTCATGCCCTCCTAAAGAAGTGCCAGATGAACTCCATGGGTGCATTTTGCTTCTAAAGTGCACACACAATAGCATCTTACCTCAAGCATTACATTTCACACCCAGCCCTTGGGAAAGAGACCCCCACTAAACCCCTCTGAGAAATGAAGGCAAAGGGAATAATTAAGGATCTTGCTTGGGGCGGGGGGCCAGTAAGTTAGGGAGACACAAAACCCTGCTTCTGCTCACCTACTAGCCTCACAGGGCTACTGGTGCCTGCCTGGAGGAGGTCTAAGTACAAGCCTGGTCCCAGAAGCCTCCCTGGTGCCAGCCAACCCTGCATAGGCTTCTTGGGTAATGTGAAATAGGTAACTCCAAGTGGAGAAAGGGCAGGGGCCGTGGGGTCCGAGCGAGAGAGCCTGTGTGCCTCATTAGTCATTCTTCAACACTGAGGGAAATCAGGAGTTAAGCACAATTACAAGAAGAGAAGGTAGCAGAAATCAAGACAGAAAGACAGGGAAGTCTTGGTCTTACCCTGCAACCAATTGCTCATCGGTTGGAGGACATGGCTCGCTGAAATGGGAACAGGACCATCAAGACCAAACAAAAACACATTGATTTTTAAAATCATGAAAAGTTATAGTTGTTTTTATTAAAACAGCATTAAAGTCTAGCAGAAGTACTACCATTAGGCATTAACTGTTGAGATCAAGGCTATGAAACTTACCAGACAAGAAAGGATACAGACAACTCCCCAAGTTGAAGACTTACCACACAGTTTCCTCACTAACGCTCAAATTCGCTCACGTAAACAGACTGGGCCAGAATGAGGGTCAGTTTCCAGAACAAGAGCAAGGCCGGAAGACCTGGGTCAGAGCCTAGCACCACACACATTGGCTAGATGCCTATGCACACGCACTGAATCTGACAAACGGTCTCAACAGGATCAAATAATATCCCCATAGGTAAAAGCCTTATGTAAAATGTATTGACTACCTCAGCCCCAATTCTTGAGATGCTATGACCACCTGCATAGCTGATCTCACTGAGTCTCTGTCCATGTGGCCCCTTCAGCAAGGCAGTCATGGCAGATCCGTATATACTTATGTTAGAAGATGTCTAAGACCTCTGCGCTATCCAACCTGAGCTTTTTAAGAAAATACATTTAAGAGTTGAAATTCCTCTACACAGATCTATATCATGCTGCTTTCTGAGTTTGCTGGAAAGAGAAAGTAGGCCTGAGCCCCACAGTGCAGACAGCATCAGAGGGGTGAGAGCCTGCCATGACACCACGCCATGTCCACCAGGCTGCCCTGCTGGGACTGCTGCTCCCCACAGCTCTCACCGAGAAACACACATTACCAAAGACCCATGCAAGAGAAACACACAATGAAGAACACTTTTTTCAGCAGCTCCCAAACTTTAGCTCATTCGTCTGTATAGTAGTAAAAGGGTAATATGTTGTGTGGACTTTCTCAAGATCATCCAGAAAGTCAGAATCCGAAGAAGCTCACATACAACCCCTAGAACTTTATCTCCTACACCTAGACAGGTCACAAAATCCCTTAACTTTCTGTCCTGGCTGTGTTGCTAAGTGGTTAGAGAGTGTCGGCCTGCAGACCAAAGGGTTGTGGGTTCAATTCCCAGTCAAGGGCACATACTAGTAACTCTGTTGCAGGTTTGATCCCCAGACCCAGTTGGGGTGCATGCAAGAGGCAGCTGGTTGATCTATCTCTCTCTCTCTCTTTCTCTCTCCCCCTCCTCCCTCTCTTACATTCTCTCTATAGAGATCAATGGAAAAATATCCTTGGGTGAGCATTAAAAAAAAAATATATATATATATATATATATATATATATCCCTTAACTTTCAAACGGGAAGGAGCACATGGGGATTCCAAGTGTCAGCAGTGTTCCATTTCCTTACTGGGGAGGGGGGTGACATGTAAAATATTAAACTCCACAAGTATGTTTTATGGACCTGTGTCTGCCCCTCTGAGGGAGGCAGAGCCATCAGCAAGTGCTCACACCTAGATGCAGGTGTTCGCATGACATCTACTGGGAGGGAGAGGCATCTTAAGAAGAGGCTCACTATCTAAGGTACATGCCCAGATCACATACTTTAGGACACAGAGTGAGAATCAGACCCAGAACCCTGAACCTGCACTTATCCCAGCATGCTGCCCTGCAGGAACATTCCAATGTGGATACCAGTGTAGACTCAGCTGGGCCAGGAAAAGGGAAAAGGGAAGGGAGGTATCCAAGCTTGGGGACAACACTACTTATCTACATTTCTGAGTATTGACCTAAAAACCAGCAAGTAGGGGCATCTTTCTCAATACATGCGCCATCCAAACGAAGCTGAAAAGAGGCTCTGGTGGAGCCCGTGTGTGCCTGGTATGGAGGACTTGCATGTTGTATGCCAGTGAGCACTACAGCTCACCTGGCTGAGTCCCCCTCCAGCACAGGGCATGACTGTGCCTAAAAGCTGGACCCACTGCTTCAAGAAAGGTAGCCAAGTCTGAGAAGGGCAGCAGTGCCCCCCGATTCCATGCCGCACAATGCCAATGGAGAGATAAAGGGTAGAGACAGAAACCTATCAAAGCTCTGGGATGATATCTAAAGTGAAATGATTCAGAGTGTTTTAAAATGAAGTTAACTCTTCCAAACCACCAGCATCTCCTTCTCTGAGGCAGTAACCAGAACAATGCTGGAAATATGGAGAGGAAGCCAGAAATAGCCACTCACGTCAGGAGGGACTGGGCCCACAACAGCCTTTCCAATGGACGCCATGCTTCCTCTCCTGATGGCTTTGTCCCTGACAGTGTGGGGTGATTAAACCAGAGATGGAATTAAGCAGGAGCTCCCTGGCTCCTCATACCCTACAATCAGGGACACTACAACTTTTCTAAACTTGAATTTCAAGACTTAGAGACAACAGACAATATCTATTTTCTTCTCTCCCTTCTAAATTCTAGTCGGATTTTTAAAACTAATTCTTATACTCTGAAACACATCATCTTGATGATTTGCATTATAAAACCAGCCTACTCTCTAAGCCAGTGTTGTCCAACAGAACTTTCTTCAGGGACAGAAATTCTAAATCTATGCCATTCAATATAGTAGCTACTTGTCACATGCGGCCACTGAATATCTAAAATGTGGCAAGTGAAACTAAGGAAATAAATTTTCAATTTTATTTCATTTCAGTTCGTTTCAATTTAAATGGCCACACTGGCCAGTGACTTCAACCCTGGGCGGCACAGCTCTGCACTTTCACTTCTCTAAGGCAGGCCACCACCACATTCACAAGTTACCCATGTGGCCTCTTCACATTGTTTCAATCTGGCAAACTGACAAGCAGGAACATCTTGCTGGTTCCAGAAGAAAAGCACCTTTAAGAATGAAAAAAAACGAGAATGGTCTGATGACCTTCACTGCAGTGCTTCAGGAAGATGTCTGAGGTATGACGGGGTTCTCCCAGCTGTCAGGGGCAGAGCAGCGACTGGGCAGGCCTATGTGACAAAATAAAGCTGGGGCCCTAAGTGCATTAACCTGTATCTCTGAAAATATGGGGGGGGAGGGGAAGGATCATCAGATGCTATAATGTGCTAACATTACCAAATGGCATTACCTCATGGTGATTTTCTTATAAGCTCTGAAAATTAACTGCAGGAATTATGTGCTCCTGGCCCTCCTAAAAAATACCTCTACACAGACTATTGCAAGAGCTCTGAGTCTTCATGTCCTGAGCAGAGCCTCACACCTATGGAGCTTAGAGGAAGAACATCAGGCAGCTGGCCAGCCCTGCTCTAAACTAGTCTGTGGCCCAGAAGACAAAGCCACCCACCCAGTGTGCAGGGGCAGAAAGCATCCTGGGTGCCCATAACAAGTGTCTGTCCCAAGTTGCCACCTTTAAAGGACAAGCACTGGCCTCTCTGTCAACCAGAAGGACCCACTGAATGTCCAACAACCTCCCACCTCCTCTTCCCCTCCTGCTGTTCCCTTTTCCAAAGCCTGCTCCCTTCAGAGACAGTCACTAGTCACGCCAGAGGCCCCTGCCATCCTCACACACACAAAATAAAAACCATATTCTTGGAACTGTACAACACTGTGGTAGCTGTGGTGCCTTGTCAGAGAACTGAGGGAAACTGTCCAGTTTGCATGTATAAGACCCAGTGTGGGGACCTCAGCTTTCCCATGGGACCGTGGAGGCTACATCCTTTAGCTCACAAAGACCCCAGCTATGTTTAGGGGAACCAGAACAGGCAACTTACAATCTCTCCTGCCTCATCTGGGTCTGTGTTACCATTTACTAAGCTTTAAAATGAATATAAGAAGGCATAAGCGGTCATTTCTCCTGTTGCATGATAGTCCTTCCCACAGAGAACAAGGGGGCACATACAAGAAGAAACAAGACCCGCTTCCACCTGTGCCCTAAAAGACCAAGGGTCAAATCAGCCCCAACTCTCTGCCCATATCACCATCTGGACACTGCACTGCACCCAAGCACCTACATTTGATCTCTGTGCTGTGCCTGAGGACAGCACGGGGTGTGCTTTCCTCCAAGTTCCCCTCACAGAAGATAAATGACTTACAGAAACATGTCCTCATCTCATCTCCAACCTACTTTTCAGCTGGAACATGTGACCAAATTATGCAGCAAGCCAGAGATTGGCAAATCAGTTCCTTGCTCCATGCTACCCAAAACACCCACCAAATGGGAAAAAAGAATACCTGGTTTCTCAGGGGAAACAAAGGTCAACAGCAGGTGGGGCTTTGCACAGGCTTTGGGGCAGGACTAGCTCCACTATACAATGACTTCAAAGCCGTTACCTGGAGTCACCGTCCTGGTCCTCGGCATGATCTCCAGTGTTGTTGACAGCATATCTGCTACGAGGCTTATCTGAGTGAGGGCAAAAAGGAGACAATAGCTAAGAAACCAGGACCCATCCACAGACAGGGGGATTGTGGAGCCAAGTAAAAGTCATGGTTTCTAAAATGTGGTACATAGCCCGGCCGGTGTGGCTCAGTGGTTGAGCATTGACCTATGAACCAGAAGGTCACCGTTGGATTCCCAGTCAGGGCACATGCTCGGTTTGCAGGCTCAGTCCCTAGTGTGGAGTCTGCAGGAAGCAGCCAATCAATGATTTTCTCTCATCACTGATGTTTCTATCTTTCTCCCTCTCCTTTCTCTCTGAAATCAATAAAAATAAAATGTGGTACATACACACAATAGAATACTAATCAGCCATAAAAAGGAATTAAGTTCTGGCACATGCTACAACGTGGATGAACTTTAAAACATTATGCTAAGAAAAAGAAACCAGACACAAAAGGACAAATATTCCACTTACATAAAATATCTACAATAGGTAAATTCATAGAGACAGAAAGTAGATTAGCGGTTACCAGAGGCTGAGGGCAGGGGAAATGTGGAGTCATTGTTTGGTTACAAGTTTCAGTCTGGGGTAAGGAAAATGTTTTGAGATAGTGGTGATCCTGGTTATACAATATGGTGAATTAATTATGGTGAATGTGATTATTGCCACTGAACTGTATACTTAAAAATGGTTACAATGGAAAATTTTACATTATATATTTTTTACCATAATAAAAAATTTTTCAGAAAATATGGTTTCCAAGAAGTTATGATAACTTAGGAAATGCTTTTGCTACTATTAAGACAGAAAAAAGATAAGTATAAATATATCACACACAGATACACATATATCCTTTCACTATATGATGTCAACTAGCTTGGAAAAAGCACAGGCAAAAGAGTTTTTAGCTCTCGGCCTTGGCGCCATCTTCCTAGAAACCTCTGTGCCATGACAGCCATGTGGAGGGGAAGAGGGGATGCGCAGGCTGAAGCGCAGAAGGAAGTCGAGGCAGAGACCCAAGTTCACCGCAAGCCTGCGCACCTGTGAAAGCCACAGTAGCCGAAATAAGGGCAGCCAGAGGCCAGGCACCCAGCACACGCTGTGGGACTGCATGCCTGCTATCTAGCACTTCTCAATGGGATCTAGAACATACATACATGCCATCTGAATGCTGTGATGGCCTTTTGAGAGACCCACCCTACTCTTACAAAAACAGTCCCTTCTGGATCTTTGCCCTAGACCTGTGACATTCTGGACTGGTTCTGTTCTCAGGTGTGGCTGAATGTAACATGTACAATATATCAACTCTTCTGTCTTAGGTGAAGAAAAAAAATTTTTTTTAAAGTCCATATACTGCCCTAGCTGGTGTTGCTCAGTGGTTAGAGTGTTGACACTTGCACCAAAGGGTCGCAGGTTCTATTCCCAGCCAAGGTCATGTACCTTGATTGTGGGTTCACTCCCCACTACCTGTGGGAGGAAACCAGTCAATGTTTCCCCCCTCTTCTCTCCCTCGCCCCCTCCCCAACTCCATTCCACTCTCTCTGAAAAGCAATGGGAAAAATATCCTCTGGTGAGGATTAACAAAACAAAAAAGTTTAGCCTGCCCTACATGGCTCAGTGGTTGAGCGTCGACCTATGAACCAGGAGGTCACAGTTTGATTCCTTGTCAGGGCACATGCCTGGTTTTCGGGCTCAGTCCCCAGTGGAGATGTGCAGGAGGCAGCCAATCAATGACTCTCTCTCACCATTGATGTTTCTATTTCTCTCTCCCTGTCCCTTCCTCTCTGAAATCAATATAAAATTGAATAATAATAATAATACTGTAATTACTATGCATGGTGCTAGGAGAGTATTAGACTTATCAGGTGCTCAGTTAATAAATTATATAAATGTCTAACCATTATGCTGTATACCTCAAACTAATATAAAATGATATTGAATATCAACTGTAATTGACAAGTAAAAAAAGAAAAGGAAAAAAATAAATATGCTCATTATCCCTTAGATTTAACCATCCTACTTCTGGGAATTAATCCTATATCCAGCAAAATGATAATATATACAGAAAGGACAGTCACACTGGTTATAGTAGCAAAAGATTGGAAACAACTTAAATGCCCACCAACAGAGGACTGGATAAATAAATCACAGTATGCTCATCCCATGATTCTAATCATAATTCTGAAACTATATCAAGATGGAAAATGAAAACAACACACACAGAACAGTGCGCAGTGTGTCCGTTCACTTGTGCTTAGAAAAAGTAAAATAATATATGCATATGCTTGTATTTACATAGGAGATTCTAGAAATATGCCCAGAAAAATGGTAACAGCAGCTGCCCCTACAAGGGAAAATGGGTGTCTTGGGGGGGGATCAATCAATGGTGGTAAAGAACATTCTTTTCATAACCTAAATCCCTTTGAACCTTTAAAACTTTATACTGTATTAACAAATTTTAAAACAATATAAATTACAAACTGAGCATTCATGATAATGAACAGCTACAAGTAACCTAAATGTCCATCCACAGCAGCTGCATGCTAGAACTAAGAGCGGGGGTGATCTCTGTTTACTAAGTCATAAAGTACTCCAAGGCTGTTCAATAGAAGAGCCACTGCAGATCAATACTTATGTGAAGGGGGGAAAAAAATCCCGAAATAATACACTATTTTCCTATGGATACACAGTTGGTATCTATGCATAGGAAGGACAATGACTAAAATGGTAAGCAGTTATGCCTGCATGGGGGTTAGGTAGTCAAAGAAAACTTCAGGTGGATCTGTAACTTCCTATTATTTCCAAACTGAACACATTTATGTAAAAAAAACAACAATAAATGCAACTACCTTTAAAATGGAGCTGGAGCTGCCATCCCAAAACTGCCTGTAATGTCTTATGTTTCAAATCTTTGAAATGTTAAAACTGGGCGAAATAACCTTTGGACTGGGCTTCAGCAACCTGTGCCCCAAAGAACTGACAATAAAGATACAAGAAAGCAGCCCTAGCCTGTTTGGCTCAGTGGATAGAGGTCAGGGTCCCGGGTTTGATTCCAATCAAGGGCACGCACCTTGGCTGCAAGTCCCCGGGGCCCTGGTCGGGGGTGCATGCCAGAGGCAACTGATTGATGTGTCTCTCTCACATAGATGTTTCTCTCTGTCTCTCCCTCTCTCTCCCACTCCCTCTAAAAATCAATGGAAAAATATCCTCGGGTGAGTATTAACAAAATATATATATGCAAATACTATACCTGACTTATAACTATCAGACTGAAAATTAAAAACTGCTCAGAATTGACTTTACTATGTATGTTATCTGACCAATAGAAATAAACAGAAATACATGTCCTCCTTCTATTGGTATGTTTCCCTTCCTTTTTTCATAACTACCCAATGCCTTTGTCTCTCAATCAGAACACTATTTGGAGCATCCCAAATAGCTATTCTTATTGATCTCAAGGAAATGCTTGTTGCCTCTAATTCTAGCCTTTTGTTTTTAGGTTAACACAAGTAGTGCTCACATATTTTTTTAAAAGGCTGCAGACATGAATGAAATGTTAGCAATAGAAGATTTTGGCTATTGAATTATGATTTTTCTCCTGTTTCTTTTTATTTGTCTACACTTTCCAAACAGTACTCTATAAAGAGTAGGCAGTAACTGTATCATCAGGAAAAAGTAAATAAAGGACTTGAATGTTAACGTGCGAGGCGGTGAGGGAAGGGGCCCTGCAGTTGGTTGCTCTGATCCAGCAGCCAGGCGCGTGCCCTGAGCGCCAGGCCCGCTCCCAGCGCTCACTTACTTGTCTGGGATGCCGGGTGCTCCTGGCTTCTCTGGAAGGGGTACCTGAACAGCAGTTTATTGCCCCTGCTCCCCGAGCTCACCAGAATCACGCTGATGGGGCTGGTGTTGTCCCCCATTCTACCGTGGGGCCCTGAGGGCGGGGATGAAGGGTTGGGGGAGGAGGAAGGAAAGCTTAGGAAGACTTGCCGAGGGCTGGGGCGGGCCTGAGGAGGACTGGACGGGCGTGCGATGTTTGGGAAGCTCTAAGAAGGCCGGGAACCCGGGAAGTGCGGGGGCCTGAGGAAGACGCGACGGGGCGGGGGAAGGGGACCTGATAAGGACGCCACCACGGCCACGGAAGCCCGGCGCGGAGAGCCAGAGCAACGGAGCCAGCGCCACGTAGCGCGTCCCGCGAGGCTCGTGAGTTTTCCACCCCAGAGCCGGGCGAAAGCGCAGTGGGTGCCAGCCCGCGGGGCCGGGGAGGTTTGCGCAGGCGCGAGCGGCCCTGTGCGCAGGCGCGGTCTCTCTCTGGGAAGCTACGCATGCGCGTGGACCGACCTCCTTCCTGTTACGGTGAAGGGAACCGCCCACCTGTGTGAATAGGAAACTGAAGCCAGATCAGCTCTTGGGTTCAAGGCCGCTGTCCCCGAATAATTTATTTCTCAGTATAAAAGTAATACTTGCTTTGGGCAGAAAAGTTAAATTGTAAATATAAAATACTAACCTAAAAAAGTTTTTTAAAAATCATGTCAATGGATCACAGACCTAAACGTAAGAGCTAACCCTATAAACTTCTTACAGAAAAGTATATGGGTAAATATTCGTGATCTTGGACTGGGCAATGATTGCTTAGATATGACACCAAATACACAAGCAACTACAGAAAAGCTTAATTAGACTTAATCAAATTAAGCACTTTTGTGCTTCAAAAGACACCACCAACAAAGTAAAAAGAGCAGAATAGGAAAAATATTTCTAATTCATGTATCTGATGAGGGAATTGTGTCCAGATTAATTTTTTTAAACTCTTACAACTAAATAATAAAAAGACAACTAACCAATTGAAAATGTGAAAAGGAATTAAATTGCTATTTCTCCAAAGAATATAGACAAAATGCCAATAAGCACCTGAAAAGATACTCAACATCATTCTCATTAGGATAATGTAAATCAAAACCAATTGCACACTTTATTTCTCTCCAAGTCAATACATGGCTTTTATTTTATTTTAAAATATCACAAGTAAGCCCTGACTGGTGTGCTCAGTGGTTAGAGCATTGGCCCGTGCACCAAATGGTCTCAGGCTGGATTCCCAGTCAAGGACACGTAGGTAACTTGGTTGCAGGCTTGATCCCCATCCCCTGTCAGGGCTCATGGGGGAGACAACCAATCGATGTGTCTCTCTCACTTTAATGTTTCTCTTTCTCCCTCTTCCTCTTCCTCCCTCCCTTCCACTCTCGCTAAAAATCAATAGAAAAAATATCCTCGATGAGTATTAACAAAACATCATCTGGCATCTTGCTGTTCCTGTAGCTGGACAACTTAGATCTCATTCATCAGCCTGCTGAACTGTTCCTTTTTCAGAAACATAGATGCCATCTAAAATTTTTCTGATATCCTTGTTTTTAACTGTTGTGGCTTGCTGAATCAAAGCAGCTGAATTTGGTACAAGTTCAATGCCATTTCCTTCAAGAATTAACTCATCTTAAAAAAAAATAATTAACTCATCTATCTGGATTTGAGATACTAAACTAGCAACACCTGACCTCATCTGAACCTTGTATTTTTCACCCAAGAAATTTCCGATTTCAACAAAAGAATCATTCTCCTGAATAATAGCACTGATGGAGAAGTGATTACACAGACCTCATTCTGTAACAGAAGCTCAGTGTAACACCTTGATCATGTTCTGTACGTGACTGCAGGTAGTGTGAACGGTAGCCAGTTCCCTTCCCTTTCCCCACCATTTGTCAACATGGAGCCGCTTCTTTTTCTTTCCGGGGAGACTGAGCTCTGTCCCGATGTGACTGAAGTCCCTCCACAGGGTGCCTGTGAGGCCCTGCACAATCACTGTGCATCCCTGCAGGAGGATGCCCACATTTTCTGGGATGTCGACAGTCTGCTGAGAATGGTCTTCATCCTCGCAGTAGATGTGACAAAAAAATACAAAAACAAAAAAATTGAATTGCACACTTTAAATGGGTGTAAATTATATCTTGCAAATTATATCTCAATTCAGCTGTTTTTAAAATCACCCCATGCACCCCATCCAAGTCTTCCCCAGGAGGTGACTGTAGTTAACCATCTACTGTGGCTGTTTTCAAATCTTTCTCAAGCATTTCAAATGCATAAGGGTGTAATCACTTGATTAAGGGATTGCTGAAGTAACCTCTTGCACTGAAGCTGACACAAATATGTATTCTGCAAGGCAGATTTATGGCTTGAATCTCCCAGGGTGAAGGGTACAGGCATTTGAAATGCCTCAGACATTACCAATCAACTCACTGCCCTAAACAAGGCTGCATAGCATTGACTTAATTTTTTCCCTAAAATTCCCAAAAAGGAAAATGGTGTATTAGTCTATGTTGCATTTCTTTTTTAAAATATATTTTTATTGATTTCAGAGAAGAAGGAACATCAGAGAGATAGAAACATCAATGATGAGAGAGAATCATGATCTGCTGCCTCCTGCATGCCCCACAATGGGGATCGAGTCTGCAACCTGGGCATGTGCCCTGACCGGAAATTGAACTGTGACCTCCTGGTTCATAGGTCAATGCTCAACCACTGAGCCACGCTGGCCAAGTGTTGTTGCATTTTTTTATATTATTACTGAGATGGAGAACTGTATCACTTGATTATTTGCCAGTATTTCCAAAATGCCTTCTTTTTTTCCTTATGGGTTATTTATTCTTCTTTGATGGTTTAGACATGTTATCTTCATGTTACAGATTCTGCAAGCCTTTTCCCCAGTCTATTTTGACATTATATATAATCAATAGTTTTCTCAGTTCTCACACAGTTCCAAGAAGTGTTTCTGGAATGGAAATGAGGGCACAGAAGGAAGAGGTGAGGCTGGGAGAGCTGGACCAATGGGAAGGGAAGAGCCCACTGTCTGGAGAGATGGCCAGCTGTCGTAATGGAGTTATCTCCACAAGGGCACCAGGAATCTGCACATGCCTAGATATAAGGACCGGGCCTCTAGCTCCAGCCTCCTTCCTCCAACTTTCCTGGACCATGCTGCTAGCCCATCAAACAGTCCCAGGGCCCCCAAACCTGGAGGAGCAGGGCTAGTGTCCAGAGACTCAGGGAGGCTGTCTCTGAGCTGGGAGAAGGCCCAGAATTGGAGGAATCCACCATTCCCCAATTACCCCTCTGGGACCACCTCCTGCTAGCTACTTTTACAATAGCATTTACTGTTTATTTTTCAGGCTAAATGGTTAATATCTTTTCATCATAGCATGCATTGGAATCCATGAGAGATGAAAGATCACCAGGATGCCAGCACACAGGGGCTCGTATACATTGCTTCCCAGGCTGCCCTCACAGGACTCAGGTGCAGGAATGTCCAGGCTTTACTGAGCAAGCAGAGGTCTGACTCCCACGCCACCCTCACCAGCAGCATCTCAGTGTCTACATTTGTTGACTTCATTGGGCTGTTACGGAAATCAGAACTCCTGTCACTCCCTGTTCAGTCCAGGTTGGTGCTGGCAGACAGAGGGACTCTAAGGTGGAATGGCCATGCTTTAGGCCTCAGGTTCCCCACTAGTAAAAGGGCTGGGAGCAAATGGTCTGTACCTGTGGTCTTTTTTTTTTTTAACTTTTATTAAATTGATTAGGGTGGCATTGGTCGACATGATCATATAAACTTCAGGTGTAGGTTTATATGTTGCAAGATCTATATATTGTACTATGTGTTCACTACCCAAAGTCAAATCTTCCCCTGTCACCACATATTAGGTCCTCTTTCTCCCCCCACCCCCTAAAGGTGCAGTTTTAGCTTGAGGCCCTCACACTGTCCCCAGGGCCAACCTCCTCTCACTACAAGGTACGTTCTCAAACTCTTCCCTGCGAACACCCTGCAACTCTACATCCTCATTTTAAAATTAAGTAACTCTTTTGTAACCTATTTTTTTGAAGGTAAATTGATTCTTGGAATCCTAAACTCCTGACCTTTCCTCCCAGCTTAGATCCCCTAGGCAGGGCCAGGCCTTATCAGTCCTGCCACTCAGTCCGGGCCTGATAGAGCTACCACCATCTGTCAGAGGGCCGGGCAGGGCTCAAAGACCCTATCTTGGACCCACTTCCACACCTCCACCTTCTCTGGCGCAATGTTCCTGCCCAGGAGAGATCACTCACCAACAATAGCAACTACAATCATCTTGAATTCACAGTGCCATTATCCCTCCTAACAGTAAGGTGGAGGCTGTTCTAAACACACACCTGAGAGGTTAACATAGTGAAACCGGGACTCACAATGTAAATTAGCCTGCCCAGAGTCACCCAGGGGTCGCTTTCAGGGGAGGGTCTCCTCTGAGGGCCTCTCTGAGCTCGGCTCCAGCTACACAAGTTCTGGGGCTTTGAATTCTGTTCAGAGACCAGTAGGTCTCAGTGTTCTGGAGCTCAGACTTGGGCTCCTTGTGTCACAGGAAACCAAGGTCCAGAGACAGAACAGACTTGCCCAACCCCCAAAGGGCCAGCAGCCTGGCGCACAGCAAACCTAGGTCTCCTCTCCCATCAAGGAGTGGTTCCCTCCTCCATTGAAACTTGAATATGTTTCATAACTTTCCCAAGCCTCCATTTCCTGATCTTAAAACATGTCATGGTAATAACAGAAAATTTCTCTCACAGAGAGCGTTAAGGGTCAAATAGCCAACATGAAGAGTGTTTGGTACCATGCCCAGGACTTAGAAGGCATTTGATAAATGTCAGCTAAAACCAGGCAGCAGACCCTACCTCAACCACACAAAATCAGTTCAAGGTGGACTGTCACCCAATCAAATGCCAAACAGTAGAGTTCTTAGAATGGTAATATAGACAGTTCTCTACAACTCAGCATTTGGCACAGCTTTTTGTTTTTTTTTAATGAGGTAAAACCTGCCTGCTCAGCGTGACTCAGTGGTTGATCGGTGACCTATGAACCAGGAGGTCATGGTTCAATTCCCTGTCAGGGCACAAGTCCAGGTTGGGGCTCGATCCCCAGTAGGGGATGTTGAGGAGGCAGCCAATCAATAATTCTCTCTCATCATTGATGTTTCTATTTTTCTCTCTCTCTCCTTATCCCTTTCTCTTGAAATCAATAAAAATATGTTTTTTTTAAAAAGTATCAACTAGTGAATGCATAAATAAGTGGGACAGCAAATTGATGTTTCTCTCCCTTCCTCTCCTTCTACCTAAAATCAATTAAAAAAATTATAAACTTCCATTCAACAAAACCAGCATTAAGACAGTGGAGGCAAACTACAGACTTGGGGGAGATATGACACATCAAACTGAGAAAGAACTTATATGCAGAGTAAGATTGCAAAGGGGTGGCAGGTGGGAGTTTTTTTGAGTGATGGAGCCAGTGATTTTGGTGGTAGTTACACAACTCTACACACATGTCAAAATTCACAGAGCAGTACAATAAAAAAGTCAATTTCATTGTATGTGAACATTAAAAGGAATATTTGCCTCACTGTTAAAATGATGATAGGGTGAGCAATATTGCAATCCTGCCCAGCCAGCGTGGCTCAATGTGGCTCAATGGTTGAGCACTGACCTATGAACAAGGAGGGCATGATTTGATTCCTGGTCAGAGCACATGCCCAGGTTGCAGGCTCGATACCCAGTGTGGGGCATGAATGAAGCCAATCAATGATTCTCTCTCATCATTGATGTTTCTACCTTTCTATCCATCTCCCTTCCTCTCTGAAGTCAATAAAAATAGTGCAATCCCTAATAGCAGATGATATTAGGATAATTCTCTTTTATTGACCTAGGTTTTCAGGAGACACACCCAGTCAGTACATCTTTCCTCAGTGCTGGGTGGATAAAATCCTTGCTTTCTCAGAGGAAACCCAAGAATCACAGAGTCAAGGGGGAGGGAGCTGGCATGTGGCCAGGGTGATCTAGCCACAGGATCCTACCCAGGAGCCATGCAGGCAGCATGGGCATGTGCCAGCCCCAGGAAGGTGTGTTTTGGGCCCTGCTCCTCCGGTCTCCCTCATTTTTTAAGTCTGAAATGGACAAGGACAATGCAGAGCTGGGCTGCAAATGCCGGCATGACCTCCTGGGTTGGCTGGGCCCCTATCTCTGCTGGACTCTGGTCAGGCTGTGGCCAACGCCCCCTCTAAAACCCAGGAAGGATGGCAGGGGTGATAACCCCTCACCCCACCTGTCCCACCAGGCTCTGACTGCCCATTGCCACTGGATCTGATAAGAGACCCCACCCCACCCCCCCACAGCCTGACCCCCACCTGGACTCTGTGTATGTAAGTGGACCCTGGGGGCTGAGCACCACAAAGGCCAGTCCTGAACATGCCCAGCTCCAGCTCCGACACCACCATGTCTCTGACCAGGGCCGAGAGGACCATCATCATGTCCATGTGGGGCAAGATCTCTGCACAGGCAGAGACCATCGGTACCGAGACCCTGGAGAGGTGAGTGCCAGACAGGCCGAGATGGGACCAGGTAGGTGACAATGTGGGGTTAGTGAGGACAGGGGACAGTGGGGAGGGGACAGTGAGGAGGAGAAAGAGAGGAAGGATCAGTGAGTTTGAGTAGAGGCAAGTGGATGGGGAGGGAGCTGAGGACTGTGTTTCTCAATGGGACCCAGCACACAGGTCTCCACAAACATCTGCTGAATGAATGAATGAATGAATGAATGACAGAGCTGGGCCAGTGAGGGTGAGATAGTGCAGTTTTGCACCCAAGGCAAGGGTCCTACTGGCCTCACAATAGTCCTGCTCTCCTCCCACCCCGCAGGCTCTTCACCAGCTACCCCCAGACCAAGACCTACTTCCCACACTTCGACCTGCACCCTGGCTCTGCGCACCTGCGCTCCCACGGCTCCAAGGTGGTGGCTGCAGTGGGCGACGCGGTCAAGAACATTGACAACATCGCCAGCGCCCTGTCCAAGCTGAGCGAGCTACACGCCTACATTCTGCGCGTGGACCCTGTCAACTTCAAGGTGAGCGTGGGGACAGGGGTCCTGGCTGGTCAGGACAGAGGCCAGGCTGGGATGCGAAGAGGGCAGGATCTCTGCGAGACGGTTGCGTTCCCCCCCACCCCGCAAGAACCCCAGTCCCCCCTCCAGCCCCGCGCTGAGCAGTCCTCCCGCCCCCAGCTCCTGTCCCACTGTCTGCTGGTCACGGTGGCCTCGCACTTCCCCGCGGACTTCGCGGCCGACGCCCACGCCGCCTGGGACAAGTTCCTGTCCGTTGTGTCCAGCGTCCTGACAGAGAAATACCGCTGAGCGCAGCCCCAGAGGACAGGCTGCGACCTCTGTTTGACCTCTGAGCCCTCCCACTGTTCGTCCCTTTACTCCCCAATAAAAGGATGAGGATGGAATGAGCTGGGTCCCGCGTCCTCAGTACCGGGGGAAAGAAGAAACAAAGCGAGGGTAGCGTCACTCCGGGGCTGGAGGCCACTGTCGGGGCGCTTTGGGGCGGTCCTTGCGCCTACGGACCCCAGGGGAGCAGGCGGGAGAGAGCCCCGCAGCCGCAGGCACGCCCCCGCTGGTTTCTCTGGGCGCGTCTGCGCCTCATGCGGGCTTTACAAATCGCCCGAAGATTAAGCTTCCCGCGGCGTGTTGGTTGTGTGGGAGGACTCAGGGGACTTTTCTTCAAAACCTGTCATACCTTCCGCGCTGCCTGCCGGGACCCCTGACCCGGCTCCCTTCCTGGCCCTCGGGGAAAAGGGGGTTCCCTGCCCCGCGCTCTTTCTCCGGATCCTTCCACGGACTCCCTTCTGGCGCCCGAAGCAGGAACTTTGCCCGCAGGGAAGTCATTGCAGACCCCGCTGCAGTCTGCGTTGCAGCCAAGGCACCACGCTCAGCGATCTCAGTGCCAGGAACCCGGGAGGCCGCGGCCTGAGGGTCTGGGCTGCAGACGATTCCGGGCGCAGGCCGAGGGTCCCCGCGCTCCCGCGGTGCTGAGGCACATAACAGCGGGCGGGGCGCCCTGCGGTGGAGGAGGGCGGGTGCTGCTATAAGGAGCCCGGGCGGCGGCTGGCGCCCCCAGAGCAGGCCACGCCCGCACCATGCTCAGCGCTCTGGAGCGCGCCCACATCGCGCAGGTCTGGGACCTGATCGCAGGACACGAAGCGCCGTTTGGGGCGGAGCTGCTACTCAGGTGGGTAGGGTGAGTCTCCAGGACGCAGGAAGGTGGAGACAGGGGTGTCATGGCTAAGGCGGGCGCGGGGGAGGGGGGCGCGTAGGAGAGACGGGGGTCTCTAGGGCTCTGGGGGTGCAGGAGCTGCAGGATCCCACGCTGCCCGCTCTCCCCACTGACCTGCTCCCGCAGGCTCTTCACCGTGTACCCCAGCACCAAGCTCTACTTCAAGCACCTGGGCGCCTTCCCTGACGAGGTGCAGCTGCTGAGCCACGGACAGCGAATGCTCCAGGCGGTGGGCGTGGCGGTGCAGCACCTCGACAACCTGCGCGCGGTCCTGAGCCCGCTCGCCGACCTGCACGCGCACGTGCTACGCGTGGACCCCGCCAACTTCCCGGTGAGGCAGCCCAGGCAGCAGGGGGTTCGCGTGAAGCTGAGGACCCAGTTCGGGAAGGAACTGGAGGGGGCAGGCACCCTTTCACCCGCCCCTTCTCCCGCAGCTGCTGATCCAGTGTTTCCAGGTGGTGCTGGCCTCCCACCTGCAGGACGAGTTCACGGTGGAGATGCAGGCGGCGTGGGATAAGTTCTTGACGGGCGTGGCCATAGTGCTGACCGAGCAGTACCGCTGAGCCCTGTGTCCCACATGTCAATAAACAGGCCTCAAAAGGCGAGACCCTGCGCAAGTGTAGTCTTTGGGTCTTTGGGCCGACGTTTGGGGCTGGGCCGAGAGGCTCCTCCCGCGGGGAGCCTCCTGGAATCTCGGGGAAGTACCCGAAGCTTTGCTGACAAGGGAACCCCGGGAGCGATCCTGGGAGCTCTCCAGACTTGGGATGAGGACGGTTCCGGGCTGACAATCCCGGGTCTGAACAGGATATCCCAAGGCGTGAACAAAACAGTTGCCCTTCTGTGGCGGGGGATGAGGGTGGGAGGGGGGGTGGGGGCAGAGCAGGTGCTGGAATGGGGGGGGGGGAACCTCTAAGGTTTCAGCACGCATCCGACACCGGAGCCGTATCATACCGTTCGCAAAGCACGTCGCATTCACTCATTCATGTATTCTCCCTGCACCCCACTTCCACTTCGCACTGGGAGCCGCCAGCATGAATCTCAGCCTCCTTTGCAGAAGCATGTAGGCGCCAGGCGCAGGGGCCAAGTTCCTGGCCTGAGGTCAAACGTAATTCGGGGCCCAGGGCTCCTTGGACCCTCCTCTCTGTTCCTTTCCCGCTTCCTTCCACATCCCCCCCTCGCCCTCCCCCCACCACACTCAATCTGCAGCAGCCCTCGCCCTGGGCCAAGCTAGCCCCTTTCTCTGAAACTCCTGGGCTGGGGATGAGAGTTCAGAGGAACTCCTAATGGCTACAACCGGCAGACAGAGCAGGTTTCCAACCAGGTCACACCAACAAGCTGTGATCTGAGCCCAACGCACCTGGGGGGAAGGGGGCGCCCGGACACAACCTTGTTTGACTTTGCAATAGTATTTGAGAACATAATTCAGGGGCGGTGTCTGGCAGGACCATGACAGCCCAACCCCCACCCTACATCCCAGCCTCAGCGTCTCAGTCTCTGTGGGTTTTCTGGACAAGGCCTCCTCCCAACCCCTCACCCCAATCTCTACTCGTGCTGCTTGGAGTAGAGATTACGCTCCACCCATAACCTTTACGGACAGGGACCAGCAGCCAGGAGCGGACTCTGGTGCTCTGCAGACTCTGAATGAGGACTGGCCGGATCTGTACTGAGGGTGGGGATGGGATGGGGGTCGGAGGTGCCCAAGTCTGAGAGGGATGCTGGACCCTGACAATGGCTCAGCCAAGTTCCCTTTGCTGACCGGGAGGCCTGCCCTCCACTGGGAGTAGGAGGGTGTGGAGGATTCACCCTATATTATCCTTTATTGTTCGGGTGGGGAACCTCCAGCCCATGGGCCATATAAGGCCCTCAAAATCATTTGGTCTGGCCCTGCCAAGGCATTAGGGGCGAGTTCATTAAGTGTTTGACCAAATATATATTTACTGATTTCAAAGAGGAAGGGAGAGGGAAAGAGAGATAGAAACATCAGTGACGAGAGAGAATCATTACATCCCCCACTGGGGATCCAGCCTGCAACCCAGGCATGTGCCCTTGACTGGAAACAAACCTGGGACCCTTCAGTCTGCAGGCCGACGCTCTATCCACTGAGCCAAACCAGCTAGGGCCAGACTAATTTTTAAGTTGATAATTTTGTGTGGCCCGCCAATGATGTTATAAGTGTCCAAATGGCCCTTGGCAGAAAATAGGTTCCCCACCCCAAGCTGTTGGTACTGGGCAAAGTTTGGTGCGAAGGCAGCATGTTTCACTTCAGAAAAATTGTGCTCCCCTTCCGCAGAGGCAGACAGACACCTGGAAGCTTACCCGCCCCAGCCACACGCGGGGGTAGGGGGTTGGGGCGGTTCCGGAACCTGTGCGGGAACCGGACCTCTGGAGCGGCAGTGGAGGGTGCCCAGAAGAACGGGACTCGGCCAGCTGGAGACCCCGCGGGTGAGGATGCCCTTGGACGCCCCGCCCGCTCCCTCTGTCCAGACTGTGCCCTCGGCCCCACCTCCTGGAATCGCGTCAGCCAATGAGCGCGGCCGCGGCGGGCGTGCCCCTTGCGCTCCGGGCATAAAAGTTCCTCGCACTCCCCGCCCGCAACCCTTCTGGTCCTCACACAGACTCAGAAAGAAGCCACCATGGTGCTGTCTCCCGCTGACAAGAGCAACGTCAAGGCCGCCTGGGACAAGGTTGGCGCCCATGCCGGCGACTATGGCGCAGAGGCCCTGGAGAGGTGAGGACCTCCTTTGCCTGCTTCCACCCCGCCCCCCGGCGCCCGCCCCCCGCCCACCGGCCTGCCAGCAGCGCCCGCATCCCAGGCTCTCAGGGTCCAGAGAGCGGACCTGCCCCCAGAGGCCAGCCAGTGCCTTCACCCGAGTCCCAGGCCCACGACCCTGCCCTGCACCACCCCACCCCCACCCCCACCCCCGCCTCTCACCCTCCTCTCCTCGCAGGATGTTCCTGAGCTTCCCCACCACCAAGACCTACTTCCCCCACTTCGACCTGTCCCACGGCTCTGCCCAGGTCAAAGGCCACGGCAAGAAGGTTGGCGACGCCCTGGGTAATGCCGTTGCCCACATGGATGACCTGCCTGGCGCCCTGTCCGCCCTGAGCGACCTGCACGCCTACAAGCTGCGTGTGGACCCCGTCAACTTCAAGGTGAGCACGGGCGAGATCTGGGCCGACAGAGATCTGGGCCGAGCGCTCCCGTGGGTTCCAGAAGGTGGCGCGGCGGCGCGGGGCGGCCTCGCCCTAACGCCCCCTTATTCCGCCTCTCCCCACAGCTCCTGAGCCACTGCCTGCTGGTGACTCTGGCATGCCACAACCCCGGCGAGTTCACCCCTGCCGTCCACGCCTCCCTGGACAAGTTCCTGGCCTCCGTGAGCACCGTGCTGGTCTCCAAGTACCGTTAAGCTGGAGCTGCGGCCATGCCTACCCTGGGTCGGGGCCCCTTGGCGCTCCTCCACCCGCACATCCTGATCTTTGAATAAAGTCTGAGTGGGCTGCAGCCTGTGTGGCCTTTGTTCTCTGTGTCTGAACGTGCCAGGGGTGAGGGTGGTTCTCCTTGCTTCCGACCGCGGGCCTCTCCGCAGCAGGCGAAGAGAGGGAAGGGGAGGGAGGAAGAGGGAAAGGATTAAGGTTGGCACTTCCAGGAATGCGCTGAACCATGCTTTGGTCCAAGGAGGTGCCAGACTTCCAAGGGTCCCCTGTGGGGCAGAGGTGGGGAGTGTAAGAACTGCCGCCCACTTTGAAGTGTCTCTGACTGATCACTGTAAAACAGACTATGGAGATCAAAATAAGCAAAGCAAAACCACCAAACTCCCCAAATATACCTCTCCTGGCGCGAAGGCAGGTGCTAGAAAACTTCTATGGGACTCCCACCTCCTCCCCACCAGAGGGAAGGTGGGTTGGAATGGGGATCAAAGTCCCAAGCACCCTTCCTGGGTCACAAAAACCCTCTGCAGTCAGGTGGCAGATGGTGTGGGAAGCAGAGAGGGCAGGAGTTGCCTGCCGCACTCAAGGTGCACTGCAGGGAGCCCTTCAGCAGAATACCCTGCTCCCTTGTTCTGCACTTCAAGAGGCACATTAATAGCTCAGTGTTCCCAGCCCTGTGTCCCCCAGCTCATCGCCCCCCCCCCTCCAAGGTCCCCATTCTGTAGCTGGAGGCTCCTGGGGTCTCCCAGCTGATCTATGGAACTGTGAGCAATACTGTGGTTAGGTAGTCCCCTGTCCCAAGTGCTGAAGTCCTGGCTCCACACCCACCTGCCTCTGCAGCCACCTGAGGGACACCATCTTAGCCCAGTGCCCCAGCCCAGACCCAGTCTCTAGGGCAGCACACAATGCTGGATGAAAGTTTGGGGAGAGTGACAAACCCCGTGCTCACCACTTTTTGGGGGACATGGGACTCTGAATAGTTCAGGAGTTTGCTTCCCCCCTCCACCATACACATTTCCTTGGCCTCACAGTCCAACCCGTTTTTATTTTTTAAAATACATTTTTATTGATTTCAGAGAGGAAGGGAGAGGAAGAGAGAGAGTGGGCTGCCTCCCACACGCTCCCTATTGGGGATCGAGCCTGCAACCCAGGCATGAGCCCTTGACCGGAATTGAACCTGGGACCCTTCAGTCCACAGGCTGAGGTTCTATCCACTGAGCCAAACCGTCTAGGGCCCAACTCACTTTTATTTAAAAGGAAAAAACAATTAAGAAGTAAGTTAAAATCCACTTACATTTTCACACACACACACACAAATACACTTTTTGTGTTATTCAAATGAGAGAGTGTCCCTCTGCCCTGCTGCCTCCCTCCTGCTGCGGAAGCCCAAGTGAAGAGTTTGGGACTAGGCCCACTGGCTCCTATCCTGTGCTGAGGGAACACAGCTACATTTACAACTGCACCTTTTTTTTTTTTTGTCAAAAATATCATCCTAACATAGATATTTGTCTGCAACCTGCTCTTCTCACTCAACCTTGTCTTCTCCACATCTCTTCTGACTAGTTTATGCAATTGTGTCATTTTCAGCAAAGTATTGGTTATTTCTATGTTTGTTAATTTCCTTTGTCAAGTGTTCTCTTAAACCATTTTTTCCTTATTTATATGTGGGAGCTCTCCCCATATGAGAAGTGTAAGCTATAGACTGAGATATGTCCTCTAAGTCTTGCCTTAAAAGGGCTCAGGGGGGCAGGAGGATTGGAGCAAGATGCAGAAGGAGGGGTTTGTCCCAGGCCAGCTGAAGAATGGAATTTGGTGCTTCTTAGCCCCCAGGGTCTTATCCCTTTTGTTCTTCAGAGCCAGGATTGGGCCTGAGGCTGTGGACAGAATCAGAAAAAGAGTGAAGAGTGGTAGGAAGGGAAAATGGAATGAAGGGGGGAAAGGGTCCAGGAGGAACAAAATGATAAGAGCAGACACAGAGGACAGAGCCCATGGGATCACTGCTGAGGCTTGTCTAAGCTGCTTTCTTCTCTGTCCAAGTTAGTTTAACCATCAATTTCTCCTGGACACACAGGGCAAGTCTTGAGTGAAAGTCCTAGGGTAGGGATGGGGGCAGAGAGGTGGACTGAAGGAAACCCATCCAACCCACCCCCCAAAGCTAAGTCTTCCTCCAGGCTCCCAAGAAAGGGCATATCAGTGTTTTCTCACTCCCTTTCTCTTCACCCAATTCTCATGTTTAACATCATCAGGAACTCCCTCCCACCAACTAGACCAAGGGACCATCATTAGTCACCAGTAAGGGAACTGCACCAGCCAGCATTTCTGCCCCTTCTCATTGCTTCTCCAGAAGTCCCCCACCCCTTCCCCATCGTTCAGAGTCTGGCCAGCTTCTTCACACCCACGCCTACCCACCTCCATTCTAAAGCCACAGAGGCCCTCGCTCCCCCTACAAGCCAAGGGGGGGGGGTCCCCTTCCACTCTACTCCACCTAATACTTACTCATCCTCTAATCTCACTTCCTCAGGGAAGCCCACCATGACCCTCAGACTAACCCAAATATCCTTGAATGTCTCACCCACTCCCTTTATACTTCCTTAGGGCTTAGTAAGGTTTGAGACTGTCTGTACTTGTGTGATGATCTGATGACTGTCTATGTCCCTCGCTAGGCTGAAAGCTCAGCTCTTGTTAAGCAGCAACTTGATCAAGTCAACCACTATTTACCTAGTGAGCCTTGTGTCAGGCACAATTTGGGGGACAGGTGGGGGTGTTGTCATGGTGAACCAGAATCATTGGGTCAGTCATGGAGAGAGACAGTCATTCACAGGGATCCTGAATAGGAGAGGCCACCAGGACCACCGCCCTGGGAGAAGAAGCTGCAGCCAGGGCTTCCCACCCCAGCGATGTGAACCATGTTCCTCAGTATTTGTTTCTCCCCGGCTGGTGGTCAATGACAAGATTATTTGGTGGTGGGGGGGGGGGTATGGGGGCTGGAAGAATCAAAACTTAAGGGAATCCTTAAGGATTCCAGGCAGGAGTTCTTGACAACATGTGAGCAACGACCTCTTTGTGCACGTTGTCTGTCTCTTTCTGTCCTGGACTAGGCAGCCTTTCTTCCTTCCCGCACTCAATAGCCCATTCATTCACAGATTCTGCCCACGTTAAACACGCTCAGCGTGTACCAAGCCTAGGTCCAGGGCGGGTCCTCAGGTGAGAGCAACCTGTGGCTAAGGAAGCTCAGAGAACCCAAAGGGTGTCATGAGCTCACGTAGTGAAAGAGCCAGCATCGACCCACCTCTGCAAACCGTCCCCCACCAGCTGGGGAGCGATGATGCTACTTCCGGGGGAGCTGGATGCAGCGGTTCGGAAGCAGCGCATCCTGCGAGGGAGAAATATCCTGTCTCCAGGACACTGGGCGTCTCTACAAACTAGGAACAATGCCCCCCCCCCCCCCCCCCCGCTCTAGCCAGATGTAGCTTCGGCGCAGGGCGCCCCCTGCCGTGCTGGCCAAGCAGCGCATCCCCAGCTCCGATCCAGCCAATGAGCGCGGCCGCGGCGGGCGTGCCCCTTGCGCTCCGGGCATAAAAGTTCCTCGCACTCCCCGCCCGCAACCCTTCTGGTCCTCACACAGACTCAGAAAGAAGCCACCATGGTGCTGTCTCCCGCTGACAAGAGCAACGTCAAGGCCGCCTGGGACAAGGTTGGCGCCCATGCCGGCGACTATGGCGCAGAGGCCCTGGAGAGGTGAGGACCTCCTTTGCCTGCTTCCACCCCGCCCCCCGGCGCCCGCCCCCCGCCCACCGGCCTGCCAGCAGCGCCCGCATCCCAGGCTCTCAGGGTCCAGAGAGCGGACCTGCCCCCAGAGGCCAGCCAGTGCCTTCACCCGAGTCCCAGGCCCACGACCCTGCCCTGCACCACCCCACCCCCACCCCCACCCCCGCCTCTCACCCTCCTCTCCTCGCAGGATGTTCCTGAGCTTCCCCACCACCAAGACCTACTTCCCCCACTTCGACCTGTCCCACGGCTCTGCCCAGGTCAAAGGCCACGGCAAGAAGGTTGGCGACGCCCTGGGTAATGCCGTTGCCCACATGGATGACCTGCCTGGCGCCCTGTCCGCCCTGAGCGACCTGCACGCCTACAAGCTGCGTGTGGACCCCGTCAACTTCAAGGTGAGCACGGGCGAGATCTGGGCCGACAGAGATCTGGGCCGAGCGCTCCCGTGGGTTCCAGAAGGTGGCGCGGCGGCGCGGGGCGGCCTCGCCCTAACGCCCCCTTATTCCGCCTCTCCCCACAGCTCCTGAGCCACTGCCTGCTGGTGACTCTGGCATGCCACAACCCCGGCGAGTTCACCCCTGCCGTCCACGCCTCCCTGGACAAGTTCCTGGCCTCCGTGAGCACCGTGCTGGTCTCCAAGTACCGTTAAGCTGGAGCTGCGGCCATGCCTACCCTGGGTCGGGGCCCCTTGGCGCTCCTCCACCCGCACATCCTGATCTTTGAATAAAGTCTGAGTGGGCTGCAGCCTGTGTGGCCTTTGTTCTCTGTGTCTGAACGTGCCAGGGGTGAGGGTGGTTCTCCTTGCTTCCGACCGCGGGCCTCTCCGCAGCAGGCGAAGAGAGGGAAGGGGAGGAAAGGGCAGAGGAGGGAATGGAACCAGTCCTGCCGTCACTTCCTGGGATCCACTGAGCAACCCTCCATTCTCACCCTGGAGTGTTTCCTGCTTTTCATTCTGGAGCTTTCGCTGTTCAGCAGTTTACTCAATTCATTTTCCATTCTTACGTTCCGCAGCGTTCACGTCTCCAGCCCAGGACCTCTAAGCTCTCCCCTGGCTCCTCCCAGAGTTAGACAGTGGGGAAGACACCTAGGCCATACTGTTTCAGGGACTAACTGGAGCACTCCTCTCTCCATCACGTGCCTCCCAAATACATGCACATCTAAATGAAACTGGATTTGAGCAGTGCAATTGCAGATGCCAGGCAATTTTCTGCAGGCACCCTTTTCTCCTGGGTCCACCTCCCTGGATGCTCACTCTACATTTACTGATGTCCTGGAGCCATCACAAGCCTGGAGACCCAGTGTTGGGGCCCAGCCGGGCATTCACTGCAGGCTGGCCCCTCTGATTGCCCCAGTGCTGCAGGGGAGAGGAGAACTAGGGCCAAGGAGCCTGCACTCTGATGTGCTTCCTCCCCACGGAGCAGGCCTCTAATTCTGCAGCCTCAGAGTGAGGGCTTGAGGATCTGGTCCTGGCTGCTGTCCAGTCCCAAGCTTCCAACTGAAAGCAGTGCCCTTTCTTCCCTGGGTTCAAGAGCGGTCCTTGGGGGGAAAATGAAAAAGAGTGGTCCTGAAAAATAAGACAGCAGGTCCCCTGCCTCAGTTTGCGATGTGTTTAGCACAGCTGGCAACACAGTCTGAGCTCTCAATAAGAGGCGGTCTTCCTTATTTTATTATTAGGAAAAAATGAAGGAAAACCCAAACATTCATCAACAATAGACCAACAACATGTGATACAATAAAATGTTGTTCAGTGATAAAAAGCAAAGGCGTATAGATACATAATACAAGGTGGGTAAACCTTAAAAATGTGCTAAGTGAAAGAATCCAGACACCAAAGACCATATACTGCATGACTCTATTGATATGAAATATCCAGAACAGGCAAACCCACAGGGACAGAGCACAGGTTGGTAGTTGGCAGGCGCTAGAGCAAGGTTATGGAATGACTGCGAATGGATACAGAGTTTCTATTTGGGATGATGAAAAAGTTCTGGAATGGGATAATGGTAATGGTTGTACAACAGTGTAAATTTAATTAAGGACACCAAATTGTCTACTTTAAAATGACTAAGATGACAAATTTTATGTTACATGAATTTTACCACCTCCACCACCACAACCACAAAAAGTGGTGCCACATAGGCATTAGCTATTATTACCGTACACCCTAGACACTCAATAAATGTTCACTGTCCCGAAAGGGATACCTGCTATAAATGAAGCATTTACCATTTCTTATCCATTTAATTCACACAACAACCTTGGGAAGAAGAAGTTATATTCACTTTATACAATAAATGATAAAATAGATTAAGGGAGGTGTGATAATAGCCTTGGAAGGTAGAATAAGCTGACATGCAATGCTAAACTCTATGCTAAAAAGTTGTGTTACCTGATAATAATATGTATTAAGTATTAGTTTCCCTACAATAAACACTACAAAAACGGGGGCCTCAGGGTCCAGAGCGATTGGAAAGGTCCCAGGTCAGAGCAGATGGAGACTGGACGCTACTGGATCCCTCTGGACCAGACTCTGCAGCGTGGCGCCCACTAAAGGCCACGGGGACCTGCTGGCCGTTTGGCGCAGGCGCAGCCATCGCCTTAGCTCGCTCTGGGGGCCCGCGGCTGCACGATGGCGCTGGCGGCGGCAGACCAGGCTGCAGTGCGCGCTCTGTGGAGAAAACTGAACAACAACGTGGGCGTCTACACGACGGAGGCCCTGGAGAGGTGCGGACAGGCCCTAGCGCCCTCCGGGCTCACCTGCCTTCCTGCTCGCCCAGGGGATGGATCCCTGCTCTCCCGATGTCCTCCTCCTCAAGCCCCGACTCCAGGGGCGCACCTCACTAGCCATTCCTCCCAAAGGACATTCCTGGCCTTCCCCTCCACCAAGACATACTTCGCCCACCTGGACCTGAGCCCTGGCTCCGCGCAGGTCAAAGCCCACGGCCAGAAGGTGGCTGACGCGCTGACCCTGGCCGTGGACCACCTGGACGACCTGCCCCGTGCCCTCTCGGCTCTGAGCGACCTGCACGCGCACAAGCTCCGAGTGAACCCGGCCAACTTCAAGGTGAGCAAGTGTGGTGGGAGCTGGACCCTCTCGCCAGGAGGGGGAGGAGTTCACAAGGAAGGATGTGGGGGGACAGAGGAGTTCACAAGGAAGGATGTGGGGGGACAGATGGACCACGGTGGGGATGACTCCATCCCTCCGCAGCTACTGGGCCACTGCCTGCTCGTGACCCTCGCCCGGCACTACCCCGGAGACTTCAGCCCCGCCCTGCAGGCCTCGCTGGACAAGTTTCTGAGCCACGTGATTTTGGCGCTGGCCTCCAGCTATCGCTAAACTAGGGGTGGGTAATAGCGGGACCCCCCAGCCTTCTCTTCTTGCGACTGTTCAATGTTTGAGTAAAGTCCCTGAAAGAAAGCCTCACCCTGCCTGCGCCCATGTGTTCTCTTTGGGGGTGCGCGCCAGAGTCCTGATGGGGTTTGGGAAGGTGCTGCCCTCCCACCGAAGGAAAGGTGAGGATCTGAAGCGGCCTGAGCTGCACATCCAGCCGTGTTCAGATCTGGGCGCGCCCCTGGACCGCGTTCGCTGGATGCCCTGGGTGGCTGAGGGGGAGATTCAGGTCATCTCACCCTCGGCAGCCTGAGACGTTTCAAATGCCATATTGTAAACCTCCACCCACCATGCCCTTGGCTGCAGCCACTTGGAAAGCAGGCCAAAGGCTTCAGCCCCTCGGGAGTATGTCGGGGGTCATGGGCTTGCCCTAGCTGACCAGGCCTGGCCCCTTCCCAGAGCTACTCGCTTCGGGGCACTCCACACAAATCTAGGTACGCGGGACCTCGTCTCTCACTCACCTAGAACTGAGGGCGGGGTACCGGGTGGCGGGGCACAGCCCCAGAGAAAATTAGGGAATGGCGCCCTCTGCTGGTGCGGATAGGACTTACTCAGAGCCCAACTTGCACAATAGTACACAGCGGCGCTAAAACGATTTGGGGGGCTTTTGGGATCTAGGAAGCTTGGGGTGAAGCCCCCATTTGCCAGACTCTGGACCTGGTGGAAGAAAGTCGTCCTGTCCCAGCACCCAGTAACTTAGGGGGAGCTGGACCAGAGTTCCGCCTACATCCACACTTCTAAGGAGACAGAGATCAGAACTGCTTTCTTTAAAAATTTTTTCCTCATTAAACCAACCATGGTCACTGTAGAAACTTAAGAAAATGCAGTAACTACTCCACTTACTGTACATTCTTATGTATCCTAGTGGGTCGAGCACATCTATTATTCCTTCAATTCCCATTGGACACTGGGAAAACTATGTGTGAACAAATGGAGGACATGGGAGTCAGATACAAAGAGCATACTTGTGACACACATACATATTGACAAACCACACACAAACAGATATAAACACACAATGGCAGAACAGGCCCATTCAGAAATGTAACAAGGTAACATTTAATATATAGTTCCAGGGACATGTAGAGATTTTTTTTTTTTTTTAAGAAATAATACCCTCAAAGTGACAATGGAAAAACTGGGCACATTGGACTATATAAAGAGAAAAATACTCGATATGGAGAGAGAAAAATATAAGCAAAGTTAAAAGAGAAACTGGAAGAAAAATATTTGCTACAAACAGCAAAAAAAAGGTTATTACCACATCAATAATGAGAGAAAATTGTTGATCAGCTGCCTCCTGCACATCCCTACTAGGGATCAAGGCCACAACTCAGGCATGTGCCCTAACCAGAAATTGAACCGTGACCTCCTGGTTCACAGGTTGATGCTCTACCACTGAGCCATGCCAGCTGCAGCCCCCCACTAGCCATTTTACATATACACACACAACACATGGAACATTGAAAATGGGATTATATTACAAATACTTTTCTGCCTCAAGGAAACTCTTCTAAGTCCCCTGGAATAGCTCTTATTCATTGTCTTTTTGTTGTTGTTGTTGTTAATCCTCACCTGAGGATATTTTTCCATTGATTTTTAGAGAGAGTGGAAGGGAGAGGGAGAGACAGAGAGAAATATTGATGTGATAGAGACACATCGATTGGTTGCCTCCTGCATGCACCCCAACCATGGCCAGGGAACCTGCAACCAAGGTGTGTGCCTTTGACCGGAATCATAATTCATTGTCTTTTAATGGTCACATAATATTCCATGGTGTGGCTATGTCATATTTTTCAAACCATTCCACTTTTATGGGCTGTAACATTTTGTTTCTAATACTTTCTCCCTATGAACAACACTGTAATAAATATCTTTGCAAGTTAAAAAAAGTTATTACCACTAGACCTCCAAATTTTTTCCTCACCCTCCTCTCCTCCACCTTTTTCTTTTTAAAGTCAGTCAACCCAATAGAAAAATAAGCCAATAACAGGCAACTTGCAGTATACCAATGGCCAAGACATTTGCAATGATACACAAAGCAATGGAAATGAAAATGCTCAATAACAATGAGATACCTGTAATGAAAAAATATTTAAAAAGCAAGACCCAAATACACTTCTGCTAGGAGTATAACTTAGCATATAACTTTTAAACAATATATAACTTTAATTCAGTTGTATACAGTTGTAGGCCAGCAAATGTTTAGTAAGTGGTACTTTGGAAAAAGGAGAGGAGGCCTGATTTGTAGAATTTGCCAATTTCCATGGTGTAAATATTGCCATCATGGTTGATTTCAAACTATCAATATGCTATCACTGAACAGGAAATTAGAAAGAGATGCACAACAACTGCTATTATGTTGTATTTCTATTGTCCAGATAAAAGAGATGTGAACATAGGTAACAGTAAAATGTAGTAGCATAATTAAAAAGTAATGAGTTTTCAGTATTTATGAGCTTTTTTGTGTTTTTTTGTTTGTATTTGGGTATTTTTTTAGGATTTTTTTCAATCTTTAATTTCTTTATTGATTATTACATATGTGTCCTCATCCCCCCATTAACTCCCCCAACCCCCACTCATGCCCTTACCCCCCTGTTGTCTGTGTTCATTGGTTGGGCTTATATGCATGCATACAAGTCCTTTGCTTGATCTGCTTTTTTAAAAAAATATATTTTTATTTATTTCAGAGAGGAAGAGAGAGATAGAAACATCAATGATGAGAGAAAAATCATTGTTGGCTGCCTCCTGCATACCCCCTACTGGGAACTGAGCCTGCAACCCAGGCATGTGCCCTGACTGGGAATTGAACCGTGACCTCCTGGTTCATAGGTTGACGCTCAACCACTGAGCCATGCCAGTTGGGCTATTAGCTTTGTTTTTAACATGACCTATTTATTTATAAATTAACATAATTTAATTTTTAATAGTGGTTGTGTTTAACAATCAGCTCTCCAAATTCCTGAAAATTCAACATGAGATCATCTAAGGAGGTGCTAGCACACCACTGGTCTTATCCTTTAAATCCAAAAAGTGCAAATTCTCTAAGCCTGCAATCCTGCTTCTGAGAATTTAGCCTACAGAAAATAGTGGCACACATATATGAAGATGTTATGTACAGTGATGTTCTTTGCAGAGCTGTTTATTAGAACAGAGAAATAATAGGAGAGAAGTTAAATAATTATGGTAGAATCACATAGCCATGTCAGAGAATGAGTGTAGAGAGCACCTGGGAAGGCACATGAGCATTTCTTTCATTTTTGTCAGCTGAGTCCAGTGGCATAGGCAGAGCCATGTCCTGGAAACATACCGTGCCAGAGGCAGGTAGGTTGTCAGCCTGACCCTTAGCTCAAGTGCCAGGGGATGGGTTTCATTATCTAAGTTCAGCCAGGTGCAAGGAACGAACACAATTATCTGGGCTCAGCCAGGAGTGACAATTACAAAGAAACCACAAGAATGAAGAATTACAGCTTGATCTTTAACCATGATTTCACATAATTTCCTTTGTCTTAAACTCTAGTAAAACTTCCTGGAATCATACTGTATAAAATAAACGTGCTGCACCGGCTCTGGGCCACTGTCTTTCCATCAGAGGGCCAGCTGTCCCACCCGGTCCCAGCTTTCCCTACTGTCTCTGTGTCTCTCTCTTTCATTTTCTCAATCCCCCATCGCCCTACTCAGGACTCCTGTCTGCTCTATAGCCATGCTGGTCGCGATCCAAGAGAGAAATACTTATAAATGAGATCAGCCTTTGGGTAGAGACATGAACAATGCCAAGACATTTATATAACAGCATGTTGCAAGTCAATGTATAGAGTATAAATAAATTTTTATATTGATATAATCACAAGAAAACTTGAAAATACACACTAAATGTTGGCAGAAGTTTTCCACAAGCATGAGACTAAAAGGACAGAGAAGGAAATTGTCAACAAACTTTATATAATCCCAGAAAAGGAAAGTGGTTGGGAGTATGAATAATTTTTCATTTGTATGTATGTTTTTCATTTATACAAATAATTTGCAGAAACCTTGCCCTGAATATTTGTAGGTAAAATATTACACACAAACATAATTTTTCCTTGGGGCATTTTTATAGAAGTGGAATTTCTGGGGTAATGGTATGTTCAATGCTATGGCTTTTTGATAATATTACCAAAATCACCTTCCTTACAGTTTCATTAGTAAGAGGCTGGTGCCTGCATCCCCTCTTCTGTTCTCCATGGTTGGTAGCTTCCACTTATTCGATCATTTGCGAAAGTATTGTTGTCTCCAACTCTACTGCTCTGTGGGCATCACCCATTTGTGCCCTTTGCCCACTTCTTACTGTTATTAAAGTAACCCATAGAAGCCCTTCTTCTATAGACCTGTAGAAGGCAATCAATCCTTTTTTTTTAAATAAATCTTTATTGTTAGATTATTACAGTTGTTCCTCTTTTTTCCCCCATAGCTCCCCTCCACCTGGTTCCCACCCCACCCCATGCCCTTAACCCCCCTCCACTGTCCTCATTCATAGGCGTATGATTTTTTTTTTTTTTTGACTGGGCTAAGTGGCTTTATTAGAGAAAACCAGATTACAAAGGACTTTAGGAGTTGGCATTGGGGCCCTTCTTCTTGCCAAAGGTGGGCACAATGTTGACAAAACGCCGGTTGTACTGCATTCGTCGCTTGGCCCGACCAGTCTTCTTCTTCTTTTTCTCCTGTTTGGCCACCTTGGGGGTCTGACCTCTTACTTTCCCAGCACGGGCCAGAGAACCATGGACTTTACCTCCAAGCATGCGGGCGGCTACTTCCAGAGTGGTCAGAGCCTCCACTCCACACTGGCCCAGGGTAGCCTCATCCTCCAGGGGTGTGCCTGCCAGGAACACGACTTGATCTTCTGGAGCGATGCCCTCCAGCGAGGCGACATGAGCCTTGATCTGGGAGACAGTCTCCCAGCCGGTCACCTCGAGGGTGTGTAACTCCAGGGAGCGGACAAAAAGCTGAATGTTGGTGACTGAACTGCGGCCCGTGCCGCTACCTCGAAGATGGAGTCGAGAAAGAGGAAGGAAGAGGAGCGTACACGTCCTAAGCGCTTGCTGCATCTAGCGTCACTTGGTGTATGATTTTTGTTCAGTCTCTTCCCGCACCCCCCACATCCCTTTACACTGAGGATTGTCAGTCCACTCCCTTTCTATGCCCCTGATTCTATTATATTCACCAGTTTATTCTGTTCATCAGATTTTTTATTCACTTGATTTTTAGATTCTCTTGTTGACAGATATGTATTCATTGTTCATAATTTTTATCTTTACCTTTTTCTTCTTCTTCCTCTTTTTTTTTTAAATATATTTTATTGATTTTTTACAGAGAGGAAGGGAGAGGGATAGAGAGCCAGAAACATCGATGATAGAGAAACATCGATCAGCTGCCTCCTGCACACCCCCTACTGGGGATGTGCCCACAACCCAGGTACATGCCCTTGACCGGAATCGAACCCAGGACCTTTCAGTCCGCAGGCCGATGCTCTATCCACTGAGCCAAACCGGTTTCGGCTTCTTCCTCTTCTTAAAGAATACCTTTCAGTATTTCATATAATACTGGTTTGGTGGTGATGAACTCCTTTAGCTTTTTCTTGCCTGTGAAGCTCTTTATCTGACCTTCAATTCTGAATGATAGCTTTGCTGGGTAGAGTAATCTTGGTTGTAGGTTCTTGCTATTCATCACTTTGAATATTTCTTGCCACTCCTGTCTGGCCTGCATAGTTTCTGTTGAGAAATCACCCTTGTAGGTAACTAACTGTTTTTCTCTTGCTGCTTTTAAGATTCTCTCTTTGTCTTTTGCTCTTGGCATTTTAATTATGATGTGTCTTGGTGTGGTCCTCTTTGGATTCCTTTTGTTTGGGGTTCTCTGTGCTTCCTGGACTTGTAAGTCTATTTCTTTCACCAGGTGGGGGAAGTTTTCTGTCATTATTTCTTCAAATAAGTTTTCAATATCTTGCTCTCTCTCTTCTGGCATCCCCATAATTCGGATGTTGGTACGCTTGAAGTTGTCCCAGAGGCTCCTTACACTATCTTCATATTTTTGGATTCTTTTTTCTTTTTGCTTTTCCGGTTGAGTGTTTTTTGCTTCTTTGTATTTCAAGTCTTTGACTTGATTCTTGCGATCCTCTAGTCTGCTGTTGGATCTCTGTATATTATTCTTTATTTTAGTCAGTGTATGTTTAATTTCTAGTTGGTCCTTTTTCAATTATCGGCAGTTTCTAGAAAATTCTTGAAAAACCTTATAACCATGGTTTTGAACTCTATATCCTCCATTTCTTTCATTTGTGACCTGTTTCTTTGTCTCTGCATTTTGGCTGCTTCCCTGTGTTGACAGAGTGGCTTTGTGTGCTAGGTGTCCTATAGGGCCCAATGGCTCAGCCTCCCCAGTTACCTGAGGTGGACACTCTTGGTGCACCCCTTTATGGGCTATGTGTACAGTCTTGTTGTAGTTAAGCCTTGATTGTTGTTGGTATCACTGGGAGGAATTGACCTCCAGGCCAATTGGCTGTGAGGATCAGCTGTGTCTATGATAGGAGAACTTTTGTGCTGGAGACACCCTTATGAGGCAAGACTTGCTTCAGTGGGGCTTTGGTGCTCACTGAGTCTGGCCCCTGAGTGTGTCCCTTATGGATCTGAGGAGTTGTAATCTGGATGGCCCCACTCTGATTACTGGGTACACTGGCTCTTGAATCTCCAAGGAGGTGCTATTTTGGCCTCTGCCTGAGGCCACCCAGCAGGAGCTATAGAGAGATCTGCAGATTCCTCTTCTTTGTTTGGGGTTTGGAGGTGCCCAGATGAGGCCCAGCTGTGAAGCAATGCAAGCTGCTGTGGGGCCTTGGGCCTTCTTTTGGATGTTCTGTGTCTGTCTGATCCAGCTGCAGTTTGTTAGGTAATTTTAGTTCAGAGGACCAGGCCATTCATATGCAAAAGCCTCTGCGCACAGCTTGGGTGGGGCAGGGTCTCAGGGAATAAACAGGGTGGAGCAAACAGCAATGGCTTCCCATTGGCCCTGCCCTAAGAGGCCCTGGGTCTCAGTATCCCTCGGTAATTGCTGCAAGCACCTCTGAGAGAAAGCCGCCCTCGAGTTCCGCCTGATGCCACACAGTCCAGTTTCTCCCCGTATGAGTCTGGGTCCCCAGAGTCTCGCCCGGAACTGGAGTTCAGGGCAGTCGGGAGCTTGTGTCTCCCTCCCGATTGAGAAAGACAACGGCGTACTCAGTTGCCAGCCCTTTCCATGTGCGCGCCTCCGTACCTCTGCACTTTACTTCCGCAGCTCCTCTGAGTCTCAGTGTGCTTTCCTCTTTCCTTCTAGTTGTAGAACTTCCACTCAGCCAGCCTTCCTGTGGTTCTGGATGAAGTCCGTTTTGTCTTTTAGTTGTAGTTTTTAAGTGGTTGTGTGAGGCAGCAAGTTCAGGTGTTTACCTATGCTGCCATCTTGGTTTCTCCAATCAATCCATTTTATACATTGAAATTACTGCCCATTTTTTGTCTTTTTTAAAAATATATTTTTATTGATTTCAGAGAGGAAGGGAGAGGGAGAGAGAGAGAAACATGAATGATGAGAGAGAATCATTGATCGCTGCCTCCTGTATATCCCCTACTGGGGATTGAGCCCACAACCCAGGCACTTGCCCTTGACCGGAATTGACCTAGGACTCCTCAGTCCACAGGCCGACGCTCTATCCACTGAGCCAAAGAGTTAAGGCCATTTTTTCTTTTTTTGATGTGTGTGTATAGGGGGTGGAGAACCTTCCTCCAGATACACCCAGCTCTTCCTTCAGGCCTCTGGCCCTGTCACTGTTCCAAGGCTTTGCCTGATCTGAACTGCTATTTCCAACCTGAGAAAATAAGCTACTGGCTAACTGGTTTAAATCTTAAAGGCATCAAAGAGCAAATGAGATCTAAAGAATTTTCAGGCCAAAAACCAAGTAAAGGTGAGAAACCCAGAGAGCTGATCACAGCACTGAAACTACTTGGGTCCTGATGTTTTTGCCAAACTAGCAAACTTACAGTAAGCTGGGATTTTCTTCTTCATGGGCTCATGGGTTAAAAGCACCAACATAAGGTGATGTGACTCTTGCGCATAAAGCTAGGGCCCCAAAAAGCAGTGGATACACTCACTGGACAATTCATTTTTCCCAAGCTTGGGGGCTGGTAAAAAAATAAAACCATAATGTTCAGCAGAAACAAGAACATAACCCACTGATAAATAGAAATCACATGCTGGCACTTTCTGGTTTTGCAGTCCAAATTCCTATCGCCTGAGTGATCCCCCACAGATTTCTCAGGCTGTGGGTTTCATTTAAAATGACCCTGGACTTCTCTCGTAGATACCAGGCACCTGGCAAATAAATCCTCCCTTGATAAAGGCACTTCATTATAGGCCACAAAAGGCAACAAGCGTCAAACTCACAGAGCACATAGAAATGAGGCACCATGTATGAAAGCCAGCAGACACCCAAGTCCAAGTCAGCAGAACTGACCCACAAAAGTGTCAGGCACAGAATATGTCAGATTAAATTACAAGTAAGCTTACTATGTATACAAGATTAGAGACAGATTTTATATACCTGCAGGGAGCCATAAAATATAAAAAATGACATAACACATGTGAAAAAGAACTTTTAGAAATGAAGAATATAGCCATCAAAAAGTAAAATGCAATGGTTAGCCCCAGTGGTTGAGCATTGACCTATAAACCAGGAGGTCAGGGTTCAATTCCTGGTCAGAGCACATGCTTTTTTTAAAAGGTCAGAATAAATTATCTGAACTGTAGCCCCTGCACTTATTTCAATTTTGTGTTCCTGGTGCCTTACTTGCCTCACCCAATCCTGACTCTACTACAGAATGTACTTGAGGCAGAAAGAAAATGACCCAGAGAGAGAAGACTGAGATTAACAAAGTAAGTGGTAAAAACATTGTGCTCTCTTCAGTAGGGAGAGGCTGGGCCTGACTTGGGGGCGGGGGGGGGGGGGGGGGGGCGGGGCAGATTGGTTGTTAAGTCACAGACATGCTGGACCTTAGGGGGACACGGGGCGGGGGGCGAGTGTCCCAAAGGAGAGACTTGAAGCCTCAGGAGGCCCAGGAAAATATAATACTGTGTTGTATTATACAGTATTATTATATATACAATACTGTATTCTACATTTGAAAGTTGCTGACAGTAGAGTTTAAAAGTTTTGACAAGAAAAAATTTTGTGACTGTGTAGTGATGGATGTTAACTAGGCTTATTGTGGTGATCATTTAGCAACATGCAAGTGTCAAGTCATGTTGTACACTTGAAATTAATATAGTTATTGATCATATCTCAAAAATAAAAGGTGGCCCCGGTCATAGTGGGAGAAATCCCCTTACCACTGCTCCGCTCCTGAATGGCACAGCACGGATGCCCCTTGCACAACCTCCCTGGGAGGGCAGCGTGGAAGTCAGGCAGGCAGGGTGACATGGGCAAAAGGACAAAGGCAGGAGAGAAGCTGGCAGATGCAGGAAAGAGGTAAGAGCAACCTGTTTTAACAAGTTCTCTAATAACTCAGACACTATCAAGTCTGAGAACCATTCCATCTCCACATCCCAAACCCTGCTGTGGCCTCCATCCTCTTCCCAGGGGAGGCACTTCCCCTGCATATCCCTTCCCCACTTGCCTGAATTATGCAGGGCACCACCTCCTCTACGAAGCTCCCCCAGCTCCCAGACCCAGGAAAGTGCACCCAGCTACTGAGCAGCCTGCACCCCGAGAGAGGATACCCACATTTCCACATGATGCAGTGAGGGTCCAGGACCTGCTGGTGAAACCCAGGGTGGGTGCACCCCAAGGTTAGGCTCTCTGTTCTGGATTCTATGAGCTCCCATGCAGGCTTCAGGGCCAGCAGTTTCTCCAGCCCTTCCTTCCCCAGATTGTAGCCTGAGCCTGGCCAGAGATGCCCAGTGTGAGTATGGAGGGCAGCCCCAGAAGCCCTGCTTACTTTAGCTGCAGGGTCCCTTCCCCAAGACAGCCTGTGGCCTCTATGCAGGGTTAGGAGACCCCACAACCCACACTAGGTGCTTATGACCATGTCTTCCTCCACTGACCAGAAGCAAGGTATAGGCAGGAGAGTCCCTAAGAATATGTAACTAGGGTAAACCTAAGGGGCCTGGAATCTATCACGACCTTGGAGGATCCGTATCTGTTGGTTTTACCTATCCAATTCTCCTCAGGGATTGCAATGGCCCTGACCTGCATCCCTGCTTCTTCTCTGTAAACAAATATTTCCCACATTGTTTTATTTTTAGAGTGAGGGGGCTCAAGGTGGAGTGGGTCCCCTCTGGGCCAAGCCCCCTCATGGCATATGCGTGGCCTCCTTTTGGCACCCTCTGTGCCATGCCCCGGGAGCTTCCACCTGGGAACTCCCCTCTGGTGAGACCCAAGGTGAGGATAAGAGGTTGTGGCATCCTCAGAGCAGCCTGTGCCATGTTATACATTGCCCCCATCAGTCTGACCTCCACTGTGCCCACCCAGAGAGCAAGACCGCTTTTCGCTGCTCTCCTGGCACCCAATAGCTTGGCGAGTGCTTGGAACCCATGAGACTCAAGGGCTTGGGGTGCACCAGGGGCAGGTGGGGCGGGGGTACCTTCAGCACTAGGGTTGGAAGAGCTGGGCACAATGTCTGGATCCCATCCTCCCAGCACAAGGGCTCAGACCACCTGGTCCTGGATTAACTGGAGAGGCCAAGTGTGCAGGGAGGAGCTGTAGCCCTCCAGGCCTTTCTAACGGCTATCTTAACCTCAGCCCCACCTGCCTTCTGGCTGGGACACCAGGCCTACTCCTAAATCCAGGGACATCTGCTTTTTCAAAACCACCACCCCTCCAGTACAACACATGACCACACTTAATGCCATTCAGATGTAATTAAAAATGGTTACAATAGTAAATTTTACATATATCTTACTAGAATAAAAAGAAACCCTGCCCTAGCCAGTGTGGCTCAGTAGCTAGTGTCACCCAGCACACTGGAGGGTCAAAAGTTCGATTCCTGGTCAAGGATTGCAGGTCCAATCCCTACCTCCAGTTGGGGTGCCTGTGAGAGGCAACACTTATTGAAGTGTGTGTCTCACATAGATGTTTCTCTCCCTCCCCCGCATCCCTTTCATCACTCTAGAAATCAATGGGAAAAAATATCCTCACTCCTTGGGTGAGGATTCAAAAAAAAGAGCCCTAGCTGGTTTGGCTCAGCCTGTGGACTGAAGGGTCCTGGGTTTGATTCCAGTCAAGGGCATATGCCTGGGTTGCAGGCTTGCTCCCCAGTATGGGGTGTGCAGGTGGCAGCCCACCAATGATTCTCTCTCATCACTGATGTTTCTAACTCTCCCTCTCCCTTCCTCTCTGAAATCAATAAAAATATATAGAGAAAAAAAACACCCACCCTACCTGTATACCCCCTACTCACCCCAGTTGCCCGAGCTGGGATATCTTCTGCCAGCTTCTGTATAGCCTCTGCCTGTCACAGGCCAGGCTATACAACTTAGACAGGAACCAATTATCCAGCTCTTATTCCCTCTGATTCTCCCCTCCCAGAACCACCCTTGACCCACTCAAGGCTTTCCACCACTTGTGTCCACTTCCCAAACCCAAGAGGGCATGCCTCTACCCAGCAAGCTTCGTGTCCACACCAAGCAGAGAGCTCCAGTGACGCTGCTTTTGTTCTGGTCCAGCTTAAGCTGCAGGAAGGGGTAGTGTGGCTTAGGTGGAGGGACACCCTACTGACAATGCACTGCTTTCCCAGGCAGGGAAAACCTGTCACAAGCCAGCAAAGCAAGTTCATCTATCTGCATGTCCTCCTAGAAGGGGACCAATTGCAGCAGGGGAGCCCCGAGCAGGACCATCAGCCACATTACGGTGCTGGTAGCCACAAGATCCAGACCCAGTGCCCCGGTGCTCATTGAGTCAACCAGCCTTTGCACAAAAGGGCTGGGGAGGACTGTTTTCATAATCCGCCATCAGAAGCTCCTTCTAAAAATAAACCAAAAACCTCCCTGAAGTGAAAAAGGGAACGACTCCCAGTTATCCTTCCAGAAGGGCTCATTCTAGTCTGGAGATATGAAGAGCTGAGAGAGAGTGGATACCACCACTGGCCCTCCTGAGTGTGAGTCAAAGCACAGCCTGATCCTCCTCCTCTGAGGAGGCCGTGGCTGTTATGTGGATACTCTGGACACTGCAGTGTAGCTCCCGTGATCTAGAATGCCAAGTCAAAGCCATGCTAAGAGCAGGCTAGACAGGTCTAAATTCCTAAAGAAATGTGGGTAGATGGGATGCCTACCTCCTCCCTAGTGGAGCCCATGGTCTGCACTGAGGGGTGGAGCCAGGCATATCTGGATCCGGTCATTAAGGCAAGGGGAGGTGGGGGTGTCAGATGACCGAAGTCAAAGGGGAGTCCCAACAGTAAGTCATAATTTCTGAAGATGAGCAAAGCTGAGACAGTGCCCTTTGTCACCACATGTGAAGGCCGAGGTGACGCATCTAGAACATACAGGGACAGCAGAGACTCCATTGCAACAATCAGGAGGCAGTCAGTCAGATTTATTTATTCCTACTCAACATAACCCCAAAACACAGGAGTAATTCTGTACATCTCTAGAAACTCACAGCTAGTTCCAAAACAATAGAAACTTTAAACTACAAAAGATGTGTTGTATTCAGCAAATATAAAGGGTAACTTCAGGCTGTGTCAAACATTTATCAGACTATTTACAGCTCCCAGGCATAGGTTCAGATCTCTCCAGCCTCCTTCTCCTCCGATGTCTTTCCATTAGCACTTTCAAGCCTCCAGTCGGTGGCCCCACGCTCACTCCGACCTCGCTCCCAGGACTCCTCCCTCGATGCCCGCTCTCTGGAGAACCTGGGAAATGGGAACCAGAGGCTCAGAAGAGGCTGTTGTCTCCCTTCAGACTGTCTCCTCAGATGCCCCTCAACACCAGGTCAAGGAAGGCCAACACCCACTCCACCAAGGAAGGCTCCCTAGCACACCAGAGAGCAGTCAGGCCTGCCATCTCATGCCCAGCCCATAACCACTAAAAAGTGACATTTGAAAAGATTTCTAATATAATATAAACAGACCAAAGGAAAATGCAACAAAAGGTCCACATGCAGAATATGACCCATTATGTAAAAAAAAAAAAAAGAAGAAAAAAAGACTAAATCCAAGCATACCAAAGTAGTAACAGTAGTTACCAGTGGTGTTTTTTCCCTTAGAAAAACCGCAACAGAGATATAAGCAGGGCACAAGCCTCAGGGGCTCTGTGCATCAAAGTGATAGTGAGCTGGCAGCCCCTGAGTATGTCAGGCACCTCGTGGGGCCGTGCTCATGTGTGACCACCCCCACAGCCTCTTACTTGTCCCATCCCTGAATCCATCTGCTGCTCTCAACTTAGGGCTCCCCGGACTCTGGGTTCCATTTACCACTCCTCAAGGCCCCAATACTCAATCCCACAAGATGCCCAGCCAGTCTCCTGAGTAACAGGTATGGCTGACAGACCCCAGCAGACCCTGGGAACACAAAGAGAAAGGGCTCACTCCTGGTCGCAGCTACTGAAGAAGTCAGAGTAGTTACTTGTATTTCGCACTCCGGTCCCTGGAAGCCCGGCGGTGGCCACGGCTGTGGCTCCGGGAACGACTGCGGTGACGCCGGTGTCTGTCTCGGGACCGGGACCTGGAAGGCTTTCGTCGTTCTCTGGAGGTAGATCTTGACCGCCTCCGACGTCGGTCCCGGGAACGTGACCTGCAGTAGACCAGAGGCTCTGAAGGCTGTGGTGGTCCCACCCCAATGAACCTCCTCTCACAGTACATTTAGCTTGATGCTTTTCTGGTATCTCTCCTTCCCTCCTACAAACTTACATCTTGGGTTCACAACAGTCCCATCAGTTAATCTCTGGTCAGAAAGAATTATGACCAGACCCTTCCCACCAAAACATCTTGCTGGGAAACTCCTGGCCACCCGAGGACCTTGGCAGTGCCCTCTAATCTTCCCTCTTACTGACATCACTGACAGTGGATCTTTCCACTAAGCCCCAATCAACCCAATGACAGATGGGGCTCAAGTCTGACCTGTGCCCATGCCCCCTCACAAGCCAGCCCTACCCACCAGATAATAATTGTGAAGTTATAAAGGTTAAGTATTAAGAAAAATGCATGTGTGCTCAGGCCAGGTAGCTCAGTTGTTTAGAGTGTCCTCCCAATATGCCAAGGTTGTGGGTTCAATCCTCAGTCAGGGCACAAATAAGAATCAACCAATGAATGCATAAATTAAGTGGAACAACAAATTGATGTTTTTTTTCTTTCTCTCTCCCCCCACCTTCCTCTCTAAAATAAAAAAGAAAAATGCATGTGGAAAAGAACATGTGACTGAGAACACTTAAATGGATGTTTGTTTTTAATCCTCACCTTAGGACAGTTTTCCATTGGTTTTTAGAGAAATGGAAGGGAGGGGGAGAGACAGAAAGAGAAACATCAATGTGAGAGAAACACATCCATTGGTTGCCTCCCACACACACCTCTACTAGGACTCAGGATCAAGCCTGCAACTGAGGTACATGCCCTTGACCAGAATAGAACTCAGGACCCTTCAGTCCACAGGCCAACGCTCTATCCACTGAGCCAAACGGGCTAGGGATTAATTGGATCTGGAAACCTACCTCCTTCGATCTCCGGTTCTTGATCCAGACCTAAAATGAAGGGGGGGGGGGGGAATGAACAATTTCCCCCAAACAGCCCCATCCCACACAACTAAGGGGAGGAGTCCCAATTCTACAAGGTGAAGGAGGGTCGACTTCCCACAGAAACCTGTTATCTTCTAGAGGTTCACTTGTTCTCAGGCCTGCGGCACCAAGTGTCAAAGCTTACAAAATGAGGTCCACCTCCAACCCCCAGCTCCTAGCTGCTTTTGGCAAAAGGACAGGACCAGCACCCTGTGTTCAACAATTGACTCTGCGAAGTCTTTATAGTGGACACTAGCTCACCTAACAGACACAGGGCTTGGTAGAAGTGAAAGTCACCATAACACCAAAGTTAAAGCAGAACCTCAAGTTCCAAACACAGGCTGATTGCCAGATGAATGTCATGAGGTCCTTGGGAAATAGTATACAATCAGCAATCCAAAAAATGTGCATAGTAATGAGACCTCATTTTACAGTGTCCACAGCTAAAGCTTACATGATTGCCACCAACATGGGCTAAGGAGGAAGTGACAGAACATGCTCTTATACTGTGTGGTTTAAGATGATTTAATCAAGCCGCATGGAAAGCAATTTCTGTAACACCTACCAATATTTATTTATTAAATTCTTTTATGCCAGAAATTCTAAGGAATTTTATAAAATGCTCAAAACATACACAAAGATGATCTCTAGAGTAAATGTTCAAAAATAGTTTTATAAAAACATAAAAATAGCCATCAAAAATTAAAGCTGGCCCTAGACGGTTTGGCTCAGTGTAAGAGCATCAGCCTGTGGACACAAGGATCCCAGGTTCGATTCTGGTCAAGGGCACATGCCCTGGGGTTACGGGCTTGGTCCCCAGTAGGGAGCGTGCAGGAGGCAGCCTGCAACCAAGGTACATGCCCCTGACCAGAATCGAACCTGGGACCCCTGAGCAGGCCGACACTCTATCCACTGAGCCAAACCGGTTAGGGCTCAAGAACATATTTGTAAATTATATCAGATAAGGACTTAATATACAAAATATATAAAGAACTCTTAAAACTCAAAAGGGAAAACACCCAATTAAAAAATGGGCAGAGAATCTGTATAGAGATTTTTCTGAAGACATACAAATACATAAAAAGGTGCTCAATATCACTGATCACCAGAAATGTAAATCAAACCCACAATGAGATCATACTGTTAGACTGGTAATGATCAAAAAGACATTTTGTCCTGGCCAATGTGGCTCAGTGATAGAGCATCAGCTTAGTGCAACTAACGGTTGAGAGTTCCTTTCTCAGTCCTGGTCAGGGCGTGTGTGGGAGGTAACCAATCGCTGTCTCTTTCTCTCACATTGATGTTTCTCTCTCTCCTTCCCCATCCCTTCCTTCCACTTTCTCTTAAAAAAAAATTAATGGGAAAAAATATCCTTGGACCCAGCCAGTGTGGCTCAGTAGCTGCACATCGACCTATGAACCAGGAGGTCACGGTTCAATTCCCAGTCAGGGCACATGCCTATGTTTTGGGCTCGCTCCCCAAGAGGGGGCATGCAGGAGGCAGTCGATCAATGATTCTCTCATCATTAATGTTTCTATCTCTTTCTCCCTCTTCCTTCCTTTCTGAAATCAATAAAAATATAGTAAAAAAAAAAAAAGTTGGGTGGGGCGGGGGCGCGCGCGCACATTTTAGCCCTGGCTGGTTTGGCTCAGTGGACAGTATTGGCCTGCGGACTGAAGGGTTCCAGGTTTGATTCCAGTCAAGGGCACATGCCCGTGTTGCGGACTCTATCCCCAGTGCGGGGGTGTGCAGGAGGCAGCCAATCAATGATTCTCCCTCATCATTTATGTTTTTATCTCTCACCCCCTCTCCCTTCCTCTCTGAAATCAATTTTTTAAAAAAACTTTTAAAAAAGACATTTTAAGTGTTGGTAAGGATGTAGAGAAAAGGGAGCCCTCCCCCCCCTCCGGCCCCCCAAAGAAGGAAAGGGAATCCTCATACACTGTTGGTGGGAATGTAGACTAATGCAGCCACTATGAAAACCAATATGGAAATTCCTTAAAGAATTCAAACTAGAACCACCAATGCCCCAGCAATTCCACTTCTAGGTAAAGTAGTCCCCCCTTTCCTTTCATTTTCTACAGCTTCAGTTACCCATGGTCAACCTCAGTCTGAAAACATTAACTGAAAATTCCAGAAATATTGGTTGTATCAAACTTGTGTATTAAATATAATCATATGCTATTAAAAAAAAAAAGAAAATTCCAGAAATAAAAATAAGTTTTAAGTTGCACACCGTTCTGAGTAGCATGATGAAATCTTGCAGCATCCCACTCCGTCCATGCTATATACGTTACCTGCCTGTTAAGTAACTTAGTAGCCATCTTGTGAACAATTGGTGAAGTACCACATTGCTTGTGTTCAAGTCACCTTTATTCTACTTAATATTGGCCACAAAGAACAGGAGTAATGATGCTGGCAATTTGGATGTGCCAAAGAGAAGCCATAAAGTATATATAGGGAAAAAACAGCTTACTTAAGGTTTGGTACTATCTGTAGTTTCAAGCATCCAGGTTTAGGAATCTATCTCCTGCAGATAAAGGGGGAATTACTGTATTTATTTGAAAACCCCAACTAAGTGTCTACTGATAGATTAATAAAGAAAAGTGATACATATACACAAGGGAATATTATTCAGTCATACAAAAGAAGAAAATCCTCCCATTTGTGACAACATGGATGGACCTTGAGGGCATTATGCTAAGTGAAATAGGTCACACAAACAAAGACAAATACTATATGATTTCACTTATATGTGGAGGCAGGGGATGGGGAAGTGAAGGAAAAGGGTGAAGGTGGGGGGAAAAAGAATACTGTTATGACACATCATTGTAAGGACACACCTGCTGTGGGATGAGATCAGGTATCAGCTGAGAGTCCCACAGGTACCAGTGCACACAGACACAACCCACACCACAGTGGTCACCTCTGTGTAAAAAGGGACTTGCATATTTTGCTTGTATAGTTTTATACTGCTTGAGTTTCTTTACAATCAGAATTTGTTAGGTAATTAATGGGAAAAAATACAATAAGTTCTTATTTATCCTTCCATAGTTACACACTGAGGAATTCCTTCAGGAAAACCCAGTTTATGGACCTTTCAAGGACAATGAGCTATGCCCAATAAGAGAGCAGTTACTTCTGGCTCAAGTCTCTTCCCTGAACTCCAACCAGATTCAGCATCTCTACCTAGATTTTTCTTACACATCTCAAACTGAGTTATGGCCAGAGTAAAGTTATACTCCCTCCTCACGCCAACACACAGCTCCTAGTCTTTCCTACCTCCGTAGATGGCACTTAAGGCCAGAAACCATGACACCAGCTCCATTCCCCCTTTGCTTGCCTCACAGCTGATTACCAAGAAATTTTTTAAAATATATTTTATTGATTTTTTTTTTACAGAAAGGGAGGGAGAGGGATAGAGTTAGAAACATCAATGAGAGAGAAACAGCTGCATCCTGCACGCCCCCTACTGGGGATGTGCCTGCAACCAAGGTACATGCCCTTGACCGGAATTGAACCTGGGACCCTTCAGTCCACAGGCCAACTCTCTATCCACTGAGGCACACCGGTTAGGGCTTACCAAGAAATCTTACCAGCTCTATACCTAGACCCTTCCCACCCTCACCTGATTCAAACTTCCACCTCCTCCTTCTGGGCTCTCCCAGCTGGCTCCTCACTATTCTCGCTGCTACAGCCCCTACAATCTGCACTTACTCACAAGGCAGCAGGTTCCAACCTCCTCCACTGGCCCCATTTCACTCAAGTCAATGCCAGAGGCTAAATAGCCCCAAGGGCCTTCTCCCACAGCTAGGCATAGCAGTATGACACCTTTTTCTGCCTGTCCTGTTTGCGGAGTGCTACATCCACAGGAGTCCAGGTGTAGCAGGTTCCTCTCCCTCTTCTACTCTTTACCCTGGGGAGTGAGGGGTGGAGGGTGGAGGGTGGTGTCTACATCTTTCCAGATAAGAATTAGGTCACAGAGTTCTTGTGCAACCGAAGATAGCCCAGTCCAGTGCTGCACTGCGGTGCACACAGGTCTTTCAAGGCCAGCCAAGACCTCGCTCAGCTGAACATGCTGTGAGTTTATTTTCTTTTAACTGCCTCTTGAGGTACTTAGCAGACCTCAAATGTTATCAGCAACACTATAATGAAAGTAGGGGTTTCCTTACTATGTGCTATCTTGGGCTCACCTCCTGCTTAGTCGCTCCTCCCGCTCCCTCTCTTCTCTCCTCCTCAAGCGATCCTGGTTTCTCTTCTCCTGTTTTTCAGCCACAGTTTTCTAAATAAATGAAAAATTGGAAAATAAGAGAAGAGTTACATAAACTAGAGCATAAATATTGTTTAATAAAGCACATTTATATGACCTCAGTATTGGTAATTTAAAAATCTAAGAGAAAGTCTTAAACAGGAACATGGTCAATTTAAAAATTTCTTAAACAATGAAAAATGAAAAACTCATTTTAAAAGGCTTTATCATTGTATTAAAAAAATTATAAACATATGTTTATTGATTTCAGAGAGGAAAAGAGAGATAGAAACATCAATGATGAGAGACAATTATTGATTGGCCACCTCCTGCATGCCCCCTATGGGGGATTGAGCCCACAACCCAGGCATGTGCCCTGGCCAGTAATCAAACTAGGTTCTCCTGGTTCATAGGTTGACACTCAACCACTGTGCCACACTGGCTGGACTATCACTACATTTTATAAATTCAGTGACATAGTGCATATCCTTCTTCTTTTTTTCAATCCTCACCTAAGGAGTGAGGATGTTTTTCCATTGATTTTTAGAGTGGAAGGGAGGAGGGAAGATCTGAGGGAGGGAGGGAAAGAAAAAGAGAGAAACATGGATGTGCAATAGACACATTGACTGATTGCCTCTCACACTCACACCGACCAGGGGCAGGGACTGAACCTGCAAATCCAGGTGCGTGCCCTTGACCAGGAATCAAACTGGTGACTCTCCAGTGCGCAAGCTGACACTCTTAACTGCTGAGCATACCAGCCAGAGCAAGAAACTGCATAGTCTAAGGAGCTGTTGTACTTCTAAGTCACAGAAAATTTACCATATTGCTTTACATCAATCCAGAAAGCTGGTTCTCTATCCAAAGGAGACTCCACCAACTTTATAGTAAAGGAGAACACAAGTATCAGACCAAATACATCTTGTTGCTGGGAGCCAAGCTCCTGCTGTCAAGGAGCAGCCAGTCTTCAGGTGCCTTTAGACCTGGCCTCACAGGGAAGCAAGCAGGGGAAGTGGACCATGAACCTCCAACCTTAACACATGGTTCATCAGGCTTGACTGTGAACCCAACAGAAAAGAAAATTCAACAGGCTGGAGGAGGCCTTGAGAAACTTGCACTACTGGAACACAATCAACACAGCTCAGTGCAAAGCAGCACTATGTCCAATCTGCACATCCCCCAACCCGTCGTCTTTCAAAGCCTGTCAATGGCCTGATTTCTCTGCTCAGTGAAATGAAGTCCTGAAGGGAAGTCAGAGCCAATGAGATAAACAGTCACCAGTCTTCTCATCCCCACGAAGGCATGAAGGATGATCTTAAATCTCAGTGAACCAGGCCAGGTCCCCAGGAAGAGAAGGCACAGCAAGGTCTGAGAGAGAGGCTAGCTTTCCTCCCTGAAGCACTCTCCAGCTATGAGAACTTTCCCGTCAGGCACCTGCAGTTCTACACTGGGACCCCAATCACTTGCACCTGGAGCAGACACACACAATGGACAAGTAATGTTAATAATAGAAGTCTCAGCACCTCCGCTTCCATGTGCACTCTTCCTAAGAAGATCTGACCATGAACAGACCTGTAAGCTGGCATCATTTCCTTTCCAAACTCTTCTCACTCCCTAAAAAACTATCTTTCCCCACCCAACAAAAAAGGCCTTACTCTTCTTATACCCTCACATTTACTTCAGTGTGTGGCTTTGAGATGTGAACATCTCTGGGACCGCTGTGAAGCCATCTCTGATTAGAGCACAGAACTCCCACCCTCTTTATCATTTAGAGCTACATTTTCAAATACATTTTCTGTTGTTAGTTTAATAGCTATTTAACAAAATCTGTAATATATTTGTGTTGTTTTGGCCAACTATATACTACTCATCACTGTAAAGATAAAACATACTTTCTAGATCAAGTGAGTAATTAAGTTCTTAAGGGTTCAGGAGAAAATATTTTAATGTATTCACATTTCTGATGAAGATATGTTACAGAAATGAAAAGCTTTCAGGACAAAATTATGGAGTGATATGGCAGGGAACTACAATTTAAAGGAGAAATGGGCTCTAGCTGGTTTGCTCAATGGATAGAGTGTCGGCCCTTGGAATGAATGGTCCCGGATTCGATTCTGGTCAAGGGCACATGCCTCGGTTGCAGCCTGGATCTTTGGGCCGGGGCTCATGTAGGAGGCAACCAATCAATGTGTCTCTCATTTTTCTCTCTCTCTCCTCCTCCCTTCAACTCTCTCTAAAAATAAATGGAAAAATATCCTCGGGGGGGAGGGGGGGCAGGCGCGGACGACGATGACTCTTCTTGGAACAAGGTTTGAAAGGCTGTTCCTTGCTGGAAGAAACCAAGAAACTGAAAAGAATCCTGATGAATAGCGTGTTGAGAGAGGACTGAAGGAAGCCAGATCAGTCCCTGAACTCTCAGATCTTCTCGGGTGCCCTCTGGCTCCCAGGTGACCTGCAGCAGGATCTCTACCTGGACGTGGGAGTTGAAAAACTGGGAAATAGAAGATCGAAAAAATGGCGGCAGAATAGACAGGCGTGTCCCGAATCTTGTCCCGGAGCAGATACAAAGAAGAGCTGATGGTCACACGGGGAGTGTTTGTTGGAGAGAACCACATAACTCAACATCCAGAGAAGAGAGACCATGGGGAGACAAAAACACAGCCCAAATATGAAAGAAAAGCAAGCATCACTGGAAAAGAAAGTAAACGAAATGGAGGCAAGCAACCTGTCAGAGAAAGAATTCAGAGAAATTATCATAAGGTGGCTGAAAAGAATGGAAAACAAATTCGACAATATGTGTAAGAACCAAGAGGAAATGAAGAACCAAGAAGAAATGAAAAATGACATCGCTGCTGTAAAGAACTCAATAGAAAGCATCAAGAGTAGCCTAGAAGCAGCAGAGGACCGCATCAGTGAGCTAGAAGACAAGGTAGGAAAAAATTAAAAAGCAGGAGGAGAGCCTAAGAGAACTCTGGGACAACACGAAACCAAACAACATCAACATAACAGCAGTTCCAGAAGGAGAGGAAACTAAGCAGGGAATAGAAAACCTGTTTGAAGAAATTATGACAAAATGATGACAGAAAACTTCCCTGATATAGGGAAGAAAAAACCCACACAAATCCAAGAAGCTCACAGAGTCCCAAGCAAAATGAACCCCAAAGGATCGACACCAAGGCACATTATAATTAAATTGGCAAACACCAACAACAAAGTAAGAAGCTTAAAAGCAGCCAGAGAGAGACAGAAAGTTACCTACAAAGGAACCCCCATCAGACTAGCAACTGATTTCTCAACAGAAACTCATCAGGCCAGAAGTGAATGGAATGAAATATACAAAGTCATGCAAAAGAAGGGTCTGAATCCAAGAATACTGTACCCAGCAAGACTATCAATCAAAATTGAAGGTGAAATCAGGAGCTTCAAAGACAAAAAAGGACTATGGGAATTTATTACCACCAAACCAGCAATGCAAGAAATGCTAAAGGGTCTGCTGTAAAAAAAATAAAAAAATAAGCGAAGAAGGAACACAGGGGTAAAGAATAAAAATGGCAACAAATAAGTACCTATCAATAATAACTTTAAATGTAAATGGATTAAATGCCCCAATCAAAAGATATAGGGTAATGGATTGGATAAGAAAACACGATCCATATATCTGCTGTCTACAAGAAATCCACCTCAGAAAAAAAGACGCACAAAGACTGTGGGTGAATGGATGGAAAAAGGTTTTTCAGGCGAATGGAAATGAAAAAAAAAGCTGGGGTAGCAATACTCATATCTGACAAAGTGAAGGAAGGCCACTTCATAATACTTAAGGGAGCAATCCAACAAGAAGAAATAACTCTAGTAAACATATACGCACCCAATACAGAAGTACCCAAATACATAAAAAAACTCCTGGAAGCTATCAAGGGAGAGATTGACAGCAATACAATCACAATAGGAGACTTTAATACGCCACTATCACCATTGGACAAATCCTCTAAACAAAAACTCAGCAAAGAAACATCAATCCTAAATGACTCACTAGACGAGATGGAATTAACTGTCATCTTCAGAACATTTCACCCCCAAGCCACAGAATATACATTCTTCTCAAGTGCACATGGGTCATTTTCAAAGATAGACCATATGTTGGGTCATAGGCAAAGTCTCTTCAAATTCAAGAAGATAGAAATCATATCAAGCATCTTCTCAGATCACAGTGGCATAAAACTGGAAATCAACTACAATAAAAACAATCCAAAAAAATCAAACACATAGAGACTAAACAACATGCTATTAAACAATGACTGGGTTAAGAAAGAGATCAAAGAAGAAATAAAAAACATTATGGCAACAAATGACAATGAAAACACAACAATCCAAAATCTATGGGACACAGCAAAAGCAGTCTTGAGAGGGAAGTTCATAGCTCTACAAGCATACTGCAAAAAAACAAGAAACAATGGTAATAAATTACCTAACCCTACAACTCAAGGAGTTAGAGAGCAACAAGAAAAGTCCAGTGTAAGCAGAAGGAAGGAAATAATAAAGATCAGAACGGAGATAAACGACATTGAGACCAAAAAAACAAACAAACAAACAAACAAAAAAACACAAAACAAAAGATCAACAAAAGGAAGAGCTGGTTCTTTGAAACGATATACAAGATTGATGAACCTCTAGCCAGGCTCACCAAGAAGCAAAGAGAGAGGACCCAAATAAACAAAATCAGAAATGAAAGAGGTGAAATAACAACAGATGCCACAGAAATACAAAGGATTGTTAAAAAATATTATGAAAAACTCTATTCCAACAAACTGGACAACCTGGAGGAAATGGGACATATTCCTAGAAAAATATAACCTTCCAAAACTCAATCAGGAAGAATCTAAACATCTCAAAAGGCCAATAACTATGGAAGAAATTGAAGCAGTCATCAAAAAGCTTCCAGCAAACAAAAGCCCGGGGCCAGATGGATTCACAGGTGAGTTTTATCAAACATTCAAGGAAGAACTAAAACCTATCCTCCTCAGACTATTCCAAAAAATTCAAGAGGAAGGAACACTTCCAAGCTCCTTCTATGAAGCCAGCACCACCCTAATACCAAAACCACATAAAGACAACACAATGAAAGAGAATTACAGGCCAATATCCCTCATGCACATAGATGCCAAAATCCTCAACAAAATTCTAGCAAATTGGATCCAGCACTACATCAGAAAGATCATACACCATGACCAAGTAGGATTTATCCCCGCAAATCAATAAAAGTGATACATCACATAAACTAATTGAGAGATAAAAATCACATAGGCATATCAATTGATGCAGAAAAAGCATTTGACAAAATCCAACACCCTTTCTTGATAAAAACTCTCAACAAGGTGGGAATAGAAGGATCATACCTCAACATAATAAAAGCCATATATGACAAACCCACAGCTAACATCATATTCAATGAGAAAAAACTAAAACCATTTCCCCTAAGAACAGGAACAACAAGACAGGGAAGCCCACTCTCACCACTGCTGTTCGACATAGTACTGGAAGTATTAGCCATTGCAATTAGACAAGAAGAAATAAAAGGCATCCAAATTGGAAAAGAAGAAGTAAAGCTGTCCTTACTTGCAGATGACATGATATTGTATATAAAAAACCTGAAAGACTCCATCAAAAAACGAAGACTTAATAAATGAATTCGGCAATGTAGCAGGATACAAAATTAACGCCAAGAAATCTATGGCATTTCTACACACCAATAGTGAACTTACAGAAAGAGAGACTATAAAAAAGCAACCCCATTTACCATCGCACCAAAAAAATGAAGATACTTAGGAGGTAAAAGACCTATACGCAGAAAACTACAGGACACTGAAAAATGAGACAGAGGAAGACGTAAACAGATGGAAGAACATACCACGTTCATAGATTGGGAGAATCAACATCATTAAAGTGTCCATACTACCCAAAGCAATCTATAGATTCAGTGCACTCCCCATTAAAATACCAACAGCATATTTCACAGACCTAGAAAGAACTCTCCAAAAGTTCATCTGGAATAAAAAAAGACCCGAATAGCCACAGCAATCCTGAGAAAGAAGAACAAAGCAGGTGGGATTTCAATACCAGATTTGAAGCTGCATTACAAAGCCACTGTTCTCAAACAACCTGGTACTGGCACAAGAACAGACATATAGACCAATGGAATAGAATAGAGAATCCAGATATCGACCCAAACCACTATGCTCAATTAATATTTGACAAAGGAGGCATGAACATACAATGGAGTCAAGACAGTCTCTTCAATTAATGGTGTTGGGAAAATTAGACAGATACATGCAAAAAAATGAAACGAGACCACCAACTTACACCATACACAAAAATAAACTCAAAATGGATACAGGACTTAAACATAAGACGGGAAACCATAAAAATACTAGAGGAATCCACAGGCAGAGAAATCTCAGACATATGCCGAAGCAATTTCTTCACCAATACCGCTCCTAGGGCAATGGAAGCTAAAGAGAAAATAAACAAACGGTACGACATCAAAATAAAAAGCTTTCTCACAGCAAAAGAAACCATCAACAAAACAAGAAAGCCCATTGTATGGGAGAACATATTTGCAAATGTTATCACTTATAAAGGTTTCATCACCAAAATCTACAGGGAACTTATACAACTTAATAAAAGGAAGATAAATGATCCAATAAAAAAATGGGCAACAGACCTAAATAGAATCTTTTCAAAAGAAGACAGAAAGAAGGAAGGCCAAGAGACATATGAAAACATGCTCAAAGTCACTAATTATCTGAGAGATGCAAATCAAAACGACAATGAGGTACCATCTCACACCTGTCAGAATGGCAATCATCAACAAATCAACAAATGACAAGTGCTGCCGAGGATGCAGAGAAAAAGGAACCCTCATGCACTGCTGGTGGGAATGCAGACTGGTGCAGCCACTGTGGAGAACAGCATAGAGTTTCCTCAAAAAACTAAAAATGGAGCTCCCATTTGACCCAGTAATCCCACTTCTACGACTATATCCCAAGAAACTAGAAACACCAATCAGAAAGGATATGTTCATAGCAGCACAATTCACCATAGCTAAGATTTGGAAACAGCCTAACTGCCCATGAGCAGATGAGTGGATTAGAAAACTATGGTACATCCACACAATGGAATACTATGCTGCTATAAAAAAGAAGGAATTCTTATCATTTGCAACAGCATGGATGGTTCTGGAGAGCACTATGTTAAGTGAAACAAGCCAGGCAATGAAAGAAAAATACCACACGATCTCACTCATTTATGGAAAATAATGAACTTTATAACCTGATGAATAAAAAGATAGATACAGAGGCAGTACAGCACCGAACAGACTGTCAAATTACAGCGGGAAGGCTGGGGAGTGTTGGGGAGGGAGGGAAATAGATCAACCAAAGGCCTTGTATGCATTCATATAAGCACACCAATGGACACAAGACACTGAAGAGGTGGGATGAGGGCATGCGACAGGGGCTAGGGGAGGCTGGGGGAAGGTCAATGGGGGGGTGGGGATAAAAAGGAGATATATGTACTAATATATGTAATACTTTAAATAAAAAAAATATTTAAAAAAAGAGAAAAATATCCTCAGGATTAACAATAACAGAAAAATAAAAAGGAGAGAGAAATGGGAACATGACATTTCCAAATACTAGGGAGATTTTTTTTTTTTAAATATATTTTATTGATTTTTAACAGCGAGGAAGGGAGAGAGATAGAGAGTTAGAAACATCGATGAGAGAGAAACATCGATCAGCTGCCTCCTGCATGCCCCCTACTGGGGATGTGCCCACAACCCAGGTACATGCCCTTGACCAGAATCGAACCTGGGACCTTTCAGTCTGCAGGCTGACGCTCTATCCACTGAGCCAAACCGGTTTCAGCATACTAGGGAGATTTTTTAAATGGGGACAAACACAAAATTGTTATTTATGTTCTATTGGCTACATATAAAGTACTTTTACAACTTTAATACCCATAAAATTATGAAGAAAAAATTCTTGACTTAAAAACATGTGACAAAGTGTATTAATTTTTAAAATCCTATTGGGAGCACAGGAGTAAAATGTGCCAAGACCAGTGGCTAAGGACATCCTCACTGCCAGCTCCCTCACCCAGTGCTGAGATCACATATCACCTCCTGGGGATCCCTCCTTCAATGCAAAGCTCTGCTACCCACTGCTCCTTCCTGAGAGGCACACAAAGGTCTCAGTCTTATCATGGTGTTCTATAGTTAGGTGCTACATCTGTCCTTCTACCAGATTTCAGGTGTCTAGAGGGAAGGCCTATCTATTTCCCAGCATCCCCATCTTTAATACAGTACACAGCAGGGAAGACTTCTGTCAGTTTGAAGAACGATAATTCTAAGTATCTGAAACATATTCACCCTTTCTTCTTCGTGTTCTGTACTCAAGATGTCAAATGTTTTACAGTCTAACCCAAGAAAACAATCACCTTCTTGGCCTAAGTTGGCTCAGGGCAAGAGCCAGGATGTGTCGTTTCCCATCTAGCCTAACCATTCTCCATGCATTGCCTCTGTCCAAAGAGAAAAACTAGAGACTGCTGGTTCTTTCCCATCCCCTATCCGAAGTTATTTCGGAGATGTGCAAAAGCTGTCCGTATCCTGTACTGGACTCTGCCATTATCCTTATAAAAAGGGAATGCAGACTAAATAAATGTCCAACACCCCTTAGGTCTCGTTTAAGTGATGAATCCAGCATTTATCTACACTAATAAAAGAGCAAGACGCGAATTGACCATACCTTCACAACGCCCACCAGCCAATCAGGAGTGAGTATGCAAATTAACCCATCAAAGCTAGAAGGTTAATTTGCATACACAGGTGCCGAGTGGCTGGGGGCAGGACGCAGGCGTTCCGCACCACCCCAGCCACTCTGGGCCTCTGGGCAGTGTGGGAAGGTGGGAAGGCAAAAAGGTGGCTCTGGCCGAGCAAAGGTGGTGCCGGCAGCCAGGGGCAGGAAGGCCCGTTCTTGCACAAATCTTCGTGCATTGGGCCTCTAGTTTCACTATAAAATTCAAGGCACATTCTTAGGGAGGATAAGAACAAAAGTTTTCTAGAAGGAAATAAATGTGAAGATCAAAAGACTTCTTAAGTTTCTCCAAAACCACAATACATTAACGTACCCTCAACTGATCAAGCTTCTCTCGGATCTGAATGAACCCCAAGTGCAATTTGCCTCCAAAGTGGTCTGCAAGTCGACGGTCATTGTCATGGAGACCAAGGTAGGCTGAGCAGACTTCACAGACACGCAACTTCTGCTGTTGAAAACTGGATGCAGGCATGGAATTTCTGTATTCTTCCTGGAAAAAGAGAATGGAGTGATGAAAATGCCACCAAAGATTCAAGCCCTAAAATGAAAATATTTGAAGGGACTATAGAAGTGAGTTATAAATAAACTAGAGGCCCGGTGCACGAATTCGTGCACTGGTGGGGTCCAGCCAGCTGGGGGGAGGGCACACAGGTGGTTGGCTGGCTGCCCCCTGGCCCCGATCAGGGTGGGGGGGCCCGATCAGGGGTGGGGCCAGCCAGGAAGAGGGGTTATGCAGTTGGCAGGCCAGCCCTGCCCCCTGGTTGAACTCCTGGTCAGAGGGGACAATTTGCACATTAGCTCTTTATTATGTAGGATAAGAATTTGATTCTTTCAAAGCTTCAGATACTGTTAACCAATTTAACTTCATCATTTATTTAAGAAATGAACCAACAGACCTAGCCAGTTCAGTTGGTTAGAGGGTCATCCCAATAGGCCAAGGTTGCAGGTTCAATCCCCGGTCAGGGCATATGTAAAAATCAACCAATGAATACATAAATAAATGGAACAGATCAATTTTCTCTCTCTCTAAAAATCAATTTAAAAAACATTTTTTTAAAAGAACCAACAGTCATGATTTTAAAACAAAGAAAATTCAAAACACCCAGACTAGCAGGATGCTGCCTATTCTCAGAGGGAGTAGTGAAGGCAGGTCTCTAGGCACAGTGGGGCGTGAAGACCAGAGAAGCAAGACAGGAGAATCTTTAGCAGGGTCCTTCAAAAAATAAACCAAATAAACAAGCAAAAATAACTCGAGCACCATCCACAGAACTTGTGTCCCAATGTCTAGGAAACTATATCTCAATGTAGCACCAAAAGTTAAAATTTGGAAGGACAAATATATTAGACATTCTATTCAAAGAAGAAAGTGTGCACAACAAAACTGAACAAAAATAATTCCCTCCTGTAGCCACTACAGTCTGAGTCCTATCAGAAGAAGTAACTCACTCAGGCTCAAAATATGTAAGACATGAAAGAAAATGAAACATGACGTGGAAACTGCTGCTTGTGCCCAAATTAAAATGCTCTTTTCAAAATCCAAGTTTAAGATATGCATTACAATAGTCACTTATCCTTAAAGGGAGGCTTGCTTGTAAGTAATCTATTAATCCACACATTCAAAACATTTCCTAGGAAAGACAAATTAAAATACCACATCACTCTCACTAAACTGACAAAGATACAGAAAAACAGGCACTCTCATACATTACTGACAGGAGCCGCCTGAGTTGGTACAACTAATGCACAGTGCACTTTAGTGATCTATCTAATGGAAGGGGGACATATACATACTATTACCAGAAATTCTCCTTCCTAATCTATGTCCTAGAACACTCTCACATGCACTAGGAGACAGGATCAAGAATATTCACTGTATAACTGTTTGTAAAGATGAGAAATCCCCAAAACCTACAAAACGGCCAATGGACAGTCATCCTATCCTATCCTACATAATAACACACACACACATATATATCCTATCCTATATAATAAAAGTATATAAATCCTACCCTATGTAATAATAGGCTAATATGCAAATTGACCGAACTTCAGAACAACCAGTCGCTATGATGCACACTGACCACCAGGGGGCAGACACAAAGCACAGGAGCTGCCCCCTGCTGGTCAGTGTGCTCCCACAGAGGGAGCTCCCTCAGCGGCAGTAGTCGGACATCCCCCAAGGGCTCCCGGACTGCGGGACCCTCCCCGAGTGCAAATATTTCGTGCACCGGACCTCTAGTATGTTCATAAAATGGAATCCTACAGCAATAAGCTAAAAGAACAGATCTATAGGCAGCAACATGGAGAGATCTCACAAACAATGCTGAGTAAACAATGCAAGTGAATAAAAGATATGGACAGTGTGGACAGAATTTATGTAGGACTTTAAAATTTTAATATATTTTTCCTGTCTTCAGAGAGGAAGGGAGGAGAGGGAGATAGAAACATCAGTGATGTTCTGTATCTCCGTTGTTATTAATGTCAGTGTCCTTTCTGTGATGTTGTGCTCGAGTTTTACAACATTGGGTGATACAGGTAAAGGGTAACAGGATCTCTGTATTCTCTCCTGCACACCCCACATTGGGAATTGAGCCCGCAACCCGGGCATTGTGCACTGACCTGGAATTGACCATGACCTCCTGGTTCATAAGTCCACGGTCAACCACTAAGCCACACCAGTGGGACATGTATGACTTTTTTTTTTAATGCACAAAGTACACCCCCCTCACACACATGCATAATGTTTATGGGTATACATGTGTAATAAAGTATAAAGACAGAATTGAAGATTATGTTACATGTACACTAATGCCTGCCTCTGAAAAGGGAGGAAAAGTGGGACTAGAGAGGAGGGGAAACACAGAGAACTTGAATTTCCATTATAATGTACGACACACTTTTTAAAAATATATATATATTTTATTGATTTTTTACAGAGAGGAAGGAAGAGGGACAGAGAGCTAGAAACACTGATGAGAGAGAAACATCGATCAGCTGCCTCCTGCACACCCCCTTACTGGGGATGTGCCCGCAACCAAGGTACATGCCCTTGACCGGAATCAAACCCGGGACCCTTCAGTCCGCAGGCCGATGCTCTATCCACTGAGCCAAACCGGTTTCGGCTGTACGACACACTTTCAAGTAAAAACAAAACCAAAAAAACTTAAGCAAAAATTATAAATATGTTGGTTATACAAATACAGGCAGTCCTCGGGTTACGTAGGACTCGACTTACATCGTTGCGTGGTTACATCGCCATCTCCCATTTACAGTATTTATTTTTAAAAAGTTCCATCATTTCAACATACGTACATATGTGCTTTATGTTCATTATTATTTATTTACCACAAGTAAATTTCTTTAAATTTTTTTTTTTACTGTTTCACTTCATTACTGTTGCATATGTGCTCCATGTGAGTGACATAGGTGCTTATGTAGGTGGGTTCCGACTTACGGAAAAATCGAGTTATATCACTCCATAGGAACATATCTCCCACATAACCCAAGGACTGCTTGTATTTATGATATTGTTTCCCCTTCTGTAGTTTTGTTACTTTGAATGCTATTCTGTAATATCTCTCAAGGTACAGTCTAATTATGCTGACTGAAAAGCCAATTTTGCCCTGGCCAGTGTAACTCAGTTGGAAGGTAGCCAGTTTTATTCCAGGTCAGGGCACATGCTCGGGTTGTGGGTTCAATCCCTGGTTGATGTGTCTCTCTCACTCTCTCCCTTTCTCTCTCTAAAATAAATTTCAAAAAAGCATGAGGAAAGAAAGCCGAACCCAAAGGTTACATACTTTATAAATCAATTTATATAACATTATTGAAATGACCAAATAGACATGGAGGACAGATTGGTGATTGCCAGAGATTAGAGAAGTAGGTATGGCTATAAAGGGCAACAGAATGGGGATCTGTGGTAATGGATATTCTGTATCATACACACACACACATTTTTTCATTAATTTCAGAGAGGAAGGGAGAGGGAGAGAGAAATACCAATGATGAGAATCTATAATTGGCTGCCCCCTGCACCCCCCACATTGGGGATGGAGTCCACAACCCAGGCATGTGCCCTTGACCAGGAATCGAACCAGGACCTCCTAGTTCATAGGTCAACCTTCAACCACTGAGCCACATTGGCCACGCTGGATGCTCTATATCTTGTTATTAACATCAGTGTCCTTTCTGTGATATTGTGCTAAAGTTTTATAACATTGGGGGAAATGGGTAAAGGGTAGACAGGATCTCCGTACTCTCTTAAGCCTGCTACTAAGAGCAGAAAGGATACCACAGGTGCCACACCACCACAGAGACTAGCACTCCCAAGCCTTCCCACACACCATCTGTCTTGCCTGGTGGTTTTAAGTGGTGCTGCCTCTTGATGGTACTCACAGTGATGGGGACAGGGAACAGCAGCAAGAACAAGGATGCTAGCAGTCCTGGGCATGAATAGCCATGTGTCCCATATCCTGCTCCTGTCTCAGCTGTCTACAGATATCCATGTGGTGAACACATCTACAATTACTTTAGGCTATGTGTAAATCTTTGAGCCATCACAGACTTTGGTGTCTGCTTGATTCTTTGAAGCCGGAAGAGCTGCCCTCAGAGTGTGGTAAGAGGCCATAAGTGTCTTTCCTAACTCCCTGGCCTTTCTGGTACAGCTGAGCTGTCAGCAGCAACTCAGGGAGTCTAACATCTGTACTACATATGAACACAAATTTCCCATTTAAGCATGTAGAGATCTAGTTCCTATAAAGGACTTATATGAACATATGACCCTTCAGTGCTTGGGCCAATGCTCCAACCACTGAGGAACGGGGACCAGGGCTCATTTATCTTTTAGTGTGATCAATCTAAGCATTTATATACAAAAACATCAGATATATATTGTGAATTCTCCTTTCTCTCTTTTATGTTCAATAATGGATTATATTACCTACGAATATCACTGAAGGTGATGTTGGCGTGACAGGTGCATGAAGCATTATCACAGCACCACCTTCCAACAAACACTGCTGACCTCAATTCCAGCCTGTGTTGCTGAGGCACCATGGAAAGGTGTCCCAACAGCCCCATCATGAGTAACCTCATTGCTGTCTCTTCAATCTGTCACTCACTCAGCAAGCACTGCTCTAACACCCATGACTCTTGGCAATACCCTATTATGTATACCATGCTGAGCCAGGGATAGTGACAACCAAAAGCAGACCTACACCAGGGCATCTATAGGCCATCTCCTCATTTCTACCTGACCCTCCTGACCCCACCACTTTGATAAACTTCTCAGTCTGTGGATCTCAGCTAAGTGACCTTCAGGATTAACTTACCCTATCTGAAGACCCCCTACAACCCAAATTCACTCTCAAACTCAGACCCCATTTGTTCTTAATTAATCTTACCCAACAGTTCACATTCTCTTCTGTCTGTGCCCCCACCCATTCTCCAGTGCCATCTCCATTAGGGGAGGGCCTCTTCCAGCTTGCTTACAACTAGAAAAGTGCTAGGCACTGAGCTGAAGCTTGGCGAGCACTTACTAAAGGAACACACCCTGTCTCACTCTGGCTCTACCATTCTCAAGCCACCTCCAATTGTAGTGAGGATTCAAGAACAAGATATCCAACAGATAAAATAACCTGGTAAGAAAATGGTTGTCAATGATAACAAACTTTGAGCCCTCAATCTGTTCCGCTACCACACTGCCAGTGTGTTCCTGGCCTGGCACCCAGGCCAATACCACTTGTATGCTACCCCAACTTGCACAGGCTCTATCAAAGATGCAGCATCAAAGGTTTCATTCTTTACAGCAATCTGCAATACAACTGTGGTCCAGTCACACAAGCTATAAAACCACCACAGCCCTCCAACTCCCCAGGGAGCTAGAGGAATAAGCAGTAAAACTGATTTCTATGGAACCTCACACATGGGAATTATGCTCAGATCAGGCAAGTGACTGGTCTTAGATTATGAAGGGATGTCAGGGGGCACAGTAAAGATAAGCCCAAGCATGCACTGGGATCCTGTCAATGTCTCACCTCATTTTAACTCCTTCCTAAGATTAAAAAAATAGAGACATGGCTTAAATTTCAGTCCAGAGACAACTCTCTGGCATTACTCAGTTTCCCCTTTCTCTAAGACATTTTCTCACCAACCTCAGCTTCTTTTTTCTTTGTACGGACTTTCTCCACTTCCATAAGAATTTTCTGGGATTCATCCACATTTCCTTCTGCTCCCAGCTGCTCGGCTTTAGCAAGAAGTTTTCCTATTTCTTCATTCAACTCATGTACTTTTTCTGCCTGAGGGGAGAAACAAGCAAGCAGGCATCCAAAAAATGAAAGATTTTTAATACAAAGAAAATGAGTGTGTTTCTTGCTGAATTTCTGGTCTGTTCCACTGAAAATAAACAGAACAGTTAAATATCCTTGGTGGCTCACATAAATTGTGACAATTATGACATCCTTATTGCCAACACTGAGCTCTGACCATAAATTAAACCTGTACACTATATTTCAATTAAAAGCACCAGCATCTCTGTCACTTCCAATATGGCTGCAAGGATCAATATTGGTCATTTTCTAGGCTGTGTCTTTTTATGTCTCCTTCACAGTTCGATATTTTGGGGTAAGAGTAATAAAATGTCTAGGTTTAAATATATGAAACTTATACTATAAGCAAAATGCCTAATTATTTGTATTTACTTTCAGAAATAGCACTTTTGGTCCAGTTAGCAACTGCATATATTCTAAGAAATGCTTTCACAAAACTGAAAGGGAAAAAACAATGAGCAGTTTTAGTTCCACTGAACAGGGAGTACAGAAGAATAATGCAGCTGACACCCACCCAGGCCCATTATATACAGATCTACCTTCATTCCGTGATATGGATGTACTACAGTTCAAACATTTCCCCACTTCCCATTTCCTGTTTATGTGGGATACTAAAAACACAAACTTTAAAAAGTATGTATGGTGGGGGCAGGGATAGCAGCAGTAGCTCCTGGTAGCTGAGAGCTCACTGACAGCCACTCTTCTTATTGGAAATACTCAAGGCAGAGTAATGTCCACCCCAAAGATGCACTATCAGTGCTGATGGTGAGCTGTAAGTCCATCAGCAGCCCAGTTCTTACCAGACAGTGATTTGTACCAGTAACTCGAGGCGAAAACTTCGCAAGCATACCTTTGCAGAAACTTCTGCACTGATCTCCTCCTGTGTCTCTGCCAGCCGCTTCTTGGCAAGTTCAGTTCTCCGATCACACTCAGCGATAAAGGACTCCAAGTGATCCATCGCCTAGCTCAGGAGAAGCAAAGAGCTGGGATCAATTACATGTATGATCTTAGAACCCATTTGTTCGACAGGAAAATACTCCTGGGTTGATTTCTTAAAACCTGTAGGTTCAGTGGGAAGATCTGAAACTACACTCCAGCCAACACATCCATAGTCACATTAAATCAAGGGGCTTTGTTAAACCAAGTAAGCATTCGGGAGCAGTCTTCTCATCTGATTTATTTATTTCCAAATTTTGCAATAGGTACCCCATCCCTCAATAACATTTCCAAGAAAATACTAAGGAAAATTACAACACTTGGCCATAATGAATAGCTTTCTCTGAGGGACAGAAAAGGCTGGATCGAGACTGGTGTTAGAGCCCTCCTCTGGTGAGCTGTGGGAAATGCAGATGATGTACTCACTGGTCTTTGTGAGCCACGCAAATATTACCCCTCATGTTCTGAGGGTAGAGCTCCCCCTTCCACCTCAAAACAAAACAATAGAACAAATATTACTGAGAGCTGTGAATACGTTTAGTTATTGCCTACTGTCTAAAGTACCAGGAAAACTGGTATACTACTTACCCAAAGAAATAAAGGAAAAGAAACTCTAGAAATCTAAATGCTTACTCTGGAGAGAGTTGGTATGGAACAATAAAATACTAATTAACAAGTTGTCACATACTGGTATACTAAGCAGTTAATTTGCCATACTAGTCAAAGGCCCAACATAACTTCACATACATACAAATAGGAAATCACTTGTCCAACTTTCAGGCTACCACCAGTAACAAGCAGCATCTCCTAAGTTATACCCATGAGCCAATCTGCTAATTGAAAGCAAGGGAGTATAGCCATGGATAACAGGGTCAGACAGTATGATCTAGCATTAAAAAAAATAGGGAAAAGAAAATTTTGGGTGGAAATGATAACAAGACAGATGAAAGTTAGGCCAACAGACCAAGTGGTGGTAATCCATATCCCTCCCTGCAAAGATGGCCAGGAGAGAGCAGGTGAGCTATTAAGGAAGTGCTCCACAAGAATCCGTTGACACTGGAATAACATTTCACTATGTTCAAATCAAGCAATCAGGAATGCAAATGATTGGCATTTGTTTGCCTGGACGCACTGTATTTCCTGGGAAAATATAGAATAAATAAGTTGTGCTGACAAATTTGAACTCACCAGGATCAAAGTTCCAATGAGTTCCAATGGGTCACATACCATCTGTGCTCACCTAGGACAACAGTGCCTAAGAAAATAGCCTGAGATGTCCCAGTTCACCCACACACAGGCATTGAGACTTTGGTGCGGAGCCCCTCTAATGTCTACACAAATAGAGCCATTTCACACCTGAGGCAGATCCAGGGATCCACTCATCAGGGGCCCAATAGAGAAGAGACATCTGATGACACTGCCAGTGACTTTACCAATCAGAGAAACCACTTGTATCTCAAGCAGAATCCCAATTGGCAGGGTCAAAAATCATAATCAGACTTCTGATCAGTTATAAACTAAACAGTAAACTTCACAAAACAGAAGAGGCAGACCGCAGAGAGGTATTTTAACGCCAGGTTTTCTTTTTTTTTCTCACTTAAAAAAAAATTCCTCACCTGAAGATATGTTTTTGATTGATTTTAGAGAGGGAGGGAGGGGGAAAGGAGAGAGAAACATCATTTAGTTGCCTCCTGTACAGACCTCCAAAAGAGATGGAACCCATAACCTAGATCTGTGCCCTGATCAGGACGACACTTCAATCTAGTGAGCCACCCGGCCAGGGCTAACTGCCAGGTTCTACTGCCCTTCCCTCTCTTCAATGTGCTTCTCAATTTCAGAGTGGTTCCTAAACCAAAGAGCAGGTCTAAATGATTTTTTTTTTAATGTTGCATTTTTTTAAATACTTGATTATTCTCCATAATAGTAATAGTAATTGCTATAATGGATTAAAAAATTGTACTACAGACATCTCAGCAGAAAATTGAAAGACTAATATTTAAATTAAACCACTTTCTTCTATACTAAAAAACTAAAAAGGCCATGAAAAATAGATCTCTCAATAGCAATGAAAATTTTAAAAAATTATAAAAACTACTGAAAAAACTTTATTGAAATACATTTGAGGTTCCATAGCTCATCAAAATGCACAGTTTTAAATGGACTGATTTTATTCTACAAAAATTGCTCTTTAAAAAGCACCCTTGCTAGATGCTGTGGCTCAACGGTTGAGACCCATGCCCAAGAGATTGCTGGTTTGATTCTGAGCCAGGGCACAGGCCTGGACTGCAGGCTCATCCCCAGCACCAGGTGTACAAACAGCAGCCAATCGATGTTGTCTCTCTCTCATCAACATTTCTCTTTCCCCTCTCCTCCAAAATCAATAAAAACATTTAAAAAAAAATAGAGGTACCCTTCCCAGGGTCATTGTATTATGACCATTTATTGTGGTATCCTTTTATGTATTTCAGTAAATTATTTTTTAAAAAAAGGTATTTGCGTCTAAAAATTAAGTCCTAATCACAATCTACCACTTACTACTAGAAAGTCATCCAACTTCTCATAACTCAAGGGTGATGAGATGAAACATGAACTACTAAGGGTACTTGAGCACAGCGCAGCACTGGCACACCGGTCTCACTGCTGCTGCAGGAGGCTGTCCCTTTACACACAGGACTGTCTGTGACTGACTGTGCTATTTCTGATTCTGCCTGGCCAGCAGCAGTGACACCAGCCAGCAATCCATGAGCCTGAGACAAAACAATGTTGTCAGAATGTTCACAGCAAACATGTGCCCCTGGACAGTGTTGCCTGTCCCACACATGCCTCAAAATAGCTGTACAGGGACACTTATGATTTCCATTTCTCAGATGAAGAAGCTGAGGTATAGGTTCCAAACTAATAAGTGATAGTATCAGGATGCAAGGGCCCCTGTGGTTTAGCTCCCTACACCTTAATCCTCACAACTCTGAGGTTGTTATCACCAGCCCAGTTTCTAGATGAATAGAAACAGGTGAAATAACTTGCCCAAGGTGACACAGGGATTCTAATCCAGGATATCTGACTTATAAAACTATTAAAAAAATGTGTGTGTGTGTGTGTGTGTGTGTGTGTGTGTGTGTGTGTATTAATTACGGTGCATATATAAGACCGAAAAACTAGGTATAATCAGAACTGGTCACATTTGGTATATTAAGACAGTTTGGAAATTAGTTAACATGGTGTATTGTTCTAGAAACCTGTCAAATAGAACATCACAGAAAAAGACAATTTAAAGAAAAGATCAACTGTATTTACACTAAATTAAAGAAAAACAAATTATTTACATTTTCAACATATGGATACTTAAGAAATGTACTGCTCTGTAACTTTTCCATAGGTTAAACTAATTAGTTAACATTGTTTATTTGCCAGTGTTCAAGTTGAGAAACTTGAAATTCATTTACATAGAGTACCTAGTAGCAAATATTACATGCTCTTTCCTAGAAAATTCCTGGACAAAACACTCAAGAAAGCAAGGTCTGCTCCTAGCATGATCAGGCTGAGGCTGCATTAGGCTAGAAGAAGCTATTGGTAGGCACCTTCTCCCAGATAAAACACCCGAGTTTTGGGTGGCTCCTTAGTGGAAAGGTGCCAGAAGTCCTGTCTTTCATGCTTAAACTGAGGATACAGGCAGGGAATACCTACACAAAGAAGTATCTTGATGACAACTCTATCAGGCCCACAAAGAAATATATTTTTACACCTTTTGGGTCTCTCACTGACAAAGAACCAGAGTTTGACAACTCACTGTCAGTGAAGATGTGAAAACTGGAACTCACACACACCATAGTGACAGCATTCTCACCATGGCATTATCCGTTTAAGAGTTTGGTATATACCTTTTTAAACTGTGTTAAACTATAAATTGGTAGTTACAAAATAGTCACAGGAATATAAAATACAGCATAGGGAATAGTCAATAGTACTGTAATAACTATGCACAATGCCAGGTGGGTATGTGAAATATTGGGGGACCAGTTTGTAAAGTATATGATTGTCTAACTGCTATGCTGTACACCGGACATACAAAATATTATTGAATGTAAACTATAATTGAAAATTAAATTTTAAAAAGTATATAAAAAGACATAATTTTTATTCCAACTAAACAGGTTTTGCAAGTTTCCTTATCTTTTTCACATCAATGTACACATCTATGACCTACAGCTGTGTCGTATTTCACTGTATTTTTAACACAACTATGGTAACCCCTCTAATACATACGTAGTTGGGATTTTTCAATTTCATTACTTCAAAATGATAGCAATAAACATCTTATGTCTTCTCATACATAGGCAAATACTCTTTTAGGACAATTTGTTACAAATTGCTTAGAGGTGATTCAAAGTCTGTATTTTAAACTTATAAAAAGGGCTGATTAGTTCTTATTTTAAGAGAATTTCCCTTTAAACCATTGCATCATGAATTAATAAATCAACTATGAACTTCAGTTTTAAAGAGAGTTCTTTTCTAAAATAAACAAAAGACATGGCTATCTTAGTACCATCTAGATTGTAAAACTTTCATTTTGATCTGATTTCAACAACCTATTTTGAAAAACACCCCTTGTATAATAAAAATGATGTAGCCCAGCTGGTGTTGCTCAGTGGTTGAGTGTCAACCCATGAACCAAGAGGTAGCTGGTTCAATCCTCAGTAGAGGGATGTACATGAGGCAGCCGATCAATGATGTTTCTATTTCTCTATCCTTCTCCCTTCTTCTTTCTCTAAAATCAATTAAAAAAACATATTTTAAAAATAAATAAAAATGATATAAAATATAATTCAAATCCTTGCTATATTGAACATATTTGATTAAAATTTTTTTCAATATTAAAACAATATAAATGTTATATTTTTTTTTGGTCAGCTCTCTAATATAACTCAGGTTAAAAAAAGCTCCTAAATATCCTTGATTGATCTACTGAATGGAATCTGATTACTCTCCTACTCAGTATCACATGCTGCTGCTTCCATTCATTCTGGCCAAGAATATTTAACTTACAGAACTTTCAGAGACTTTGGAGGTAAATGTTTGACCCACCTCACAGAAATATTGCCAACAATGAAGAGATTCTACCAACACATTTGGTGAGCTACACAAATGTGTTAAGAAAAATGAGAACATGCCGAAACCAGTTTGGCTCAGTGGATAGAGCGTCGGCCTGCGGACTGAAGGGTCCCGGGTTCCATTCCGGTCCAGGGCATGTACCTTGGTTGTGGGCGCATCCCCAGTGGGGGGTGTGCAGGAGGCAGCTGATCGATGTTTCTCTCTCATTGATGTGTCTAGCTCTCTATCCCTCTTCCTTCCTCTCTGTAAAAAATCAATAAAATATATTTAAAAAAAAAAAAAAGAAAAGAGAGAGAAACCAAGATGGTGGCATAGGTAAGCACCTACACTGCTGCCTCGCACAACAATTTCAAAACTACAACTAAAAGAACGGACATCATCTAGAACCACAGGAAAGCTGGCTGAGTGGAAATTCTACAACTAGAAGGAAAGAGAAAAGCTCCTGGAAAAATTGGAGGAATGGCAAAGGGTTGAGGTACGGCAAAGGGTCTTTGTGCACGCAGAGAGGATGGGCAGCTGAGAGCCTGGCTGACTTTCTCTGGCGGGACGGGGAAGGAAGCCCCTGACTGCATTGAATCCCAGTTCCGACTCCACTGAACCCCAGTTCCGGGTAAAACCCCGTGGACCCAGGCTCATACAGGGGGAGTCTGGACTATCAGGTAGAGAGAAAGGCACTCGGAGACTAGGAGATTTGGGGGGGGGGGGGGGGGAGCCGTGGCGGGCAGGGATCGGGAGGTGCGCACGCGCCAGTGCGCACAAAGACTGCCATAGACTTTCCCTAGCAGAAGGGAGTCGGAAGCTCCTGAATGCACTGAACCCCAGTTCTGACTGCACTGAACCCCAGTTCCAGGTGAGCCTCTGGGGACCCACGCTCTTGCGGGGGGGGGGGATCTGGACTCTCAGGAGGAGGCTCGGGAGCCGGGGAATCCAGAGGTCTGGAGGCGTGCGCGTGCGCAAGGGCAGGGCTGATGGGAAGCCAAGACTGTCTGCTCCGCCCTGAGACTCCACCCTATCCAAGCTGAGCACAGAGGCTTTTGCAGTTTGGCAAGTCTAATCCTATAAGGCTGTCTCCAGCACCGAACTTCTCCCAGCATAGACACAGCTGATCCTCACAGCCAACTGGCCTGGAGGTCAATTCCTTCCAGTGATACCAACAACAATAAAGGCTTAACTACAACAAGGCTGTACACACAGTCCACAAAGGGGTGCACCAAGAGTGTCCACATCAGTCAAAGAATTGAAATACAAAGAAGCAAAAAACACTCAACCGGGAAAGCAAAAAGAAAAAAAAAATTCCAAAAAGTTGAAGATAGTGTAAGAAGCCTCTGGGACAACTTCAAGCGTACCAACGTCAGAATTATGGGGGTGCCAGAAGAAGAGAGAGAGCAAGATACTGAAACCCTATTTGAAGAAATAATGACTGAAAACTTCCCCCACCTGGTGAAAGAAACAGACTTACAAGTCCAGGAAGGGCACAGAACCCCAAACAAAAGGAATCCAAAGAGGACCACACCAAGACACATCATACTTAAAATGCCAAGAGCAAAAGACAAAGAGAGAATATTAAAAGCAGCAAGAGAAAAACAGTTAATTACCTACAAGGGAGCACCCATACGATTGTCAGCTGATTCCTCAACAGAAACTATGCAGGCCAGATGGGAGTGGCAAGAAATTCTCAAAGTGATGAATAGCAAGAACCTACAACCAAGATTACTCTACCCAGCAAAGCTATCATTCAGAATTGAAGGGCAGACAAAGAGCTTCACAGATAAGAAAAAGCTAAAGGAGTTCATCACCACCAAACCAGGATTATATGAAATGCTGAAAGGTATTCTTTAAGAAGAGGAAGAAGAAAAAGTAAAAAAAAAAATTATGAACAATAAATACATATCTATCAACAAGTGAACCTAAAAATCAAGTGAATTAAAACCTGAGGAACAGAATAAACTGGTGAATATAATAGAATCAGGGGCATAGAAAGGGAGTGGACTGATAATTCTCAGGGGGAAAGAGGTATGGGTGGGGTGCAGGAAGAGACTGGACAAAAATCTTACACCTATGGATGAGGACAGTGGGGGGGAGGTAAGGGCAGAAGGTGGGGTGGGAACTGGGTGGAGGGGAGCTATGGGGGGAAAAAGGAGAAACAATTGTAATAATCTGAATAAAGATTTATTAAAAAAAAAAAAAAAGAAAGAAAAGAAAAATGAGAACAAATCATGGGTGATGGTTCACAACTTGTGAAAATGAAACCTGAGTCTATCTCCAATAGTGATGATCACACTACAGCTCTTCCAGAAACCAACTCAATATGGACACTTGGGAGCTATTCATCCCAAGCCTGAGCCTCAAGACAACCCATGGGCTACACGGCAGGCTGGGAGCTAAGTGCCAACAAACAGGTTATCATGCAGCAGCAGGGTCTATCAAGAGTTGGTCTATTAACCACATCTGGTCAAAAAGCTAATGTGTTCTGCTTACCAAAATTGCAATTTTGAAACGCTCCCCCCAACCCCAAATCACAACTAGCCTCTATGAGAATTAATTCATTCTGAATAAATGTTCTTTGAAAGCTACAAGTGACCTCAATAGACAGATACTGGATGGCTAGTCACATGGAAAGGGGAGACTTCCATGTGAAAAGTCTCAGAGCCTTCTAGAACTCTGGAATCAGTAACAGTGAGTGTATATTAGCCACCAAAAATCATTTTCATCAAATTAATTTAACAAATTTATATATGAGAAAAAACTTTATATTTCTAAGTTTATTCTGCAAAACTAAGGAAATAAAAGTTAATATAGCTTGGTATTTTAAAGTCAGGCCACTTTTATTATTAAAGTAACCCAGGCACATCCAAACACTACCAATATGTATAAATTTTAAACTTTTAACATAGGCCTAGCTGGCATGCCTCAGTGGTTGAGCGTGGACTTATGAACTGACCTATGAACCTGATTAATGTAATATCAGAGAGGCAGCCAATCAATGACTCTCATTATTGATGGTTCTCTTTCTCTCTCTCCCTCTCCTATCCTCTCTGAAATCAATAAAAAAATTTATTTTTAAAATAGTAAATTTTAGTCCTAGCCAGTTTGGCACAGTGGACAGAGTGTCGGCCTGGGACTGAAACTGAAGGGTCCCAGGTTTGATTCTGGTCAAGGGCACATGCGTGGGTTGGGAGCTCGATCCCCAGGGTGGGGAGGTGGGGGAGGCCGAGGCAGCCTATCAATGCTTCTGTCATCATTGGTTTCTCTCTCTCTGTGTCCCTCCTTCCTTCCTCTCTAAAATCAATGAAAATATATTTTAGAAAAACGTAGTTTTTAATATAAATTTTTAAGGTAGGGCAAATCCTATGGCATGTGAACTATATCTAAAGCCATTACTGTAAAAAACCTTTTAAAGTAAAATCTCCCTAACACCCAGAGATACCTGCTTAAAACTTCATGAAACAGAATGATAGGACAATTTGTGTACCAATCCCCCATTAATAAATAGTTTTATCATAGCTTTCCTTCCCCCTGAAAAAAAGTTGCAACAAGCCTCTTTTCTGTGTATTCATTTGCACAAATCCCCAAGATACCTTCCCAATTGTAGAGTTCTGGGAGAAGCATACAATATATGTTCACTGGACATGCTGACAGTTCCTGACAGACTGCCCTTCTACAAACATGGCTGCTCCAAGTTACCCTTCAGGCTTCGGGGTAGGAGGCCCCCACCCCCCACTTCCATGTGTTCATAGCACTGGTTATCAGACATTTTAATATAAGCTTTCCACAAGGTCAAAATTATTTTTAAGGAGATAGCAGAAGGGGTGGTTACCTTCTCAAAAGAAAAAGTAATTCCCACATACAGTAAATTTTCACACAGCACTAAAAGGTCTTTTGACCTGCTAGTCCTCCAACTAAGACAAGAGTGACCATGTCAAGGAATATAAACCACCCTCCCTTCTTGAAAAAAAAAAACAAAACAAAAATAAGGACACATATGTAACACCTTAATCAATAAAGAAATTTTTTTAAAAAAAGAAAAAACAAAACAAAAAACACACTATGGAAGCATCATACCACATTTTGCTTTTCCACTTAATCTTAGAGGTAATTTCACATCAATATACACGAAACTTCCTCAATTCTCTTTTCACACTTATAGGTCCTTCCACTAATCTAGCCAGTCCTTTACTGAGGGAAGTCTTCTTGGTTCCTGCTTTCCGCAGTTATAATGCTGTAAGAATATTCTGGAGCAAATTTATCTTAGTACATATCCAAGTGTTCTCACAACTGGCACTGATAGAACGTGTTTTCACACCTTGAGATGCTCAATTATCCAGGTATATCAGGATTACTTACTCCCCATCTCTTTAGTTCTGAGTGAAAGTAAGCACGTTATAGGATTAGATGCCTGCTAGGAAATGTTCGTCACCCGTTTTCTATTAAGCTATGTCAACCATGATGAATTTTATATATAGCAGGTCCTCTAATAACATCATTTCATTCAACATCCATGAGATGCTATAGGAACTTTACTCTTGCTTATATCTACTATTAACCTACAGTAAAATTGGTTTCTTTTTACATCATTTCACTATGCAGGGGTCCTCAAACTATGGCTCGCGGGCCACATGCGGCCCGCCGAGGACATTTATCCGGCCTGCCGGGTGCCTGTCCTGCTTAGCAGCCGACTCGTCCCGGGCCCACAGTGCGCATAGGAATTTGTTCATAGTTTTTTTTTTAACTATAGTCCGGCCTTCCAACGGTCTGAGGGACAGTGAACTGGCCCCCTGTTTAAAAAGTTTGAGGACCCCTGCTGAGTCACAGAACCCACCAATGTTAAGTGAAGACTTAATGTAGAAAGGAAACTAGCCCATCATCATATATACAAACATTTTGCCTCCGTTTATTCTTACTTTATGTATGGGAATTTTTCATAAAATAGTATCTTAAGTTTTCATATAGACTAAAGCATCCATCTTTCTCATAGCTTCTATGCTTTATAACATCTGAAGATGACAAAAACAAAATTAACTTTTTGGGGCTCCAACTTGGTATTTTTCCAACTGGCTAATCCACAGTTTCCAACACTGTTCATTAAATACCCACCTTCTCTACTCTGACTGAACATGTACCCTTCATAATAAACTAAATTACTATTTACATTTCAATCTCTTTCTGTAGTCTCAATTTCTTCTATTTATCTATTCTCTGATATTACATTAATCAGGCCATTTAAAAAGTACACTGGCCTTCTGACTTAATAGAAATGCTAAGGTTTGTGATCCAAATAATATATTAACTAAAACTGAGATTTCAACCTATACCTCTGTATACCTTTCAGTTTACTAAAACCTGATATCCCTAGGTAAGAGCCTCTTTATATAATCATTTTTAGGTTATTGGAGAATTAAAACTCATAATATAGAAAATTACCATTTCCAAGTCCCATCTGTTAGTTGAGCTGATCAGGCTGAGGCTGCATTAGGCCTGCATTTTTTGTTAATTCAAAGATTCAATGCTGAGAGCACACTGCTGTTAAAGAATATATTTGAGAAAAAAAATTCTCCATTCTAATCACTTTTTAAGACTACTGGCTTAACCAGAATTTACTCCAGCAACAATATATCCTTTAAAATGTCCTTTGAGGGGAAAAATGTCTTTCCTTGGCTTTCATTTTTCTCTGGCTTCCTTCACAGTCTTCAACTCAGGAAACTGAATGGCATCAAACCCTTCTAATGACTTCTGCTCATAATAGTGTTGGCAGATTAGGGGGAAAAAATTAAAACAAAACAACTCTAAATCATGCATTTTCAAAAGGTGAGGGGTAAAAACTGGCCTTATAGGGGGGGAAATCTAAGATATTACAATGGTTGTAGCATGGAAAGAATCACGGTACATAAAATGACATGCAGCATGGATTATCATGATATCCAGGGTATCACAGAGGGAACAGGGACAAATTCAGAAGAAAAAAAAAAGATTTTAAAAAGGTTCCTTTGGGAGAAAATAATCAGAAGTTGTGAAACGTAATTTTATAACCACTAAATTGGAAAAATTTAACAGTCTGATAATACCAATGTTGGTGAGGATGTATACACCTCTATTGTGGGTGTAAATTGATACAGCCACTTTATCAAACAATAGAGAGAAAAAAGAAAAGAATTATCTTGAAAGGATAAACATGTGCATCCCTTACAAACTACCTCTCCTAGGAATATATCCTAGGTAATAGAATATATCCTAGAAAAATCCTTGTACACATGCACCAAGATGATATTCAAGAATATTCTTTATACTCTTCATAATAGCAAAAAAAAACTAATTTTGTCTATGAATAAAGAATGGATAGTTTGAGCAATACTCAATCAATAATGAAAACAAACAATACCCAACAAAATGGGTAAATAGAAACACTATTGAACGAAAAAATAGTTATAACAACTGTCTACACTATGAAACCATTTTAAAGCCTCAAAAAACAAGGAATCATAAAAATATGTAATAAAAATATTTTTAAAAGGAAATGACACACACAAAATACAGTGTTGGGGAGGTAGACACACAGGCAGACACAAAATGGTATTGGCCATGTTCCAGTCCTTAGCTAGAGTGATGAAATAACAAGTATCTATTTTGTTTGTTTCATAACTTACTTATGTTGCATTATTCCTGTTAGTTCAATATTTGGCTCTTCACAATAGGGACTAATTAACACCAAATAAAACTTACATCCAATTCAAAAAACAGGTCCCTTTCTTTACTTGCGATTTCATAATCTGCTCGGAGGGCCAAGTCGTGAATTTTGGTACATTCTCCTAAATCCATTCGCTGTAAGAAACAAACAGAAGTTTACACACGAACATCTACCCATTAGAAAGCACATGCTCTGGTGTCTCAACTGTCACCAATATAACAATACTTTTTTGAATACTAATCTAGCATAAGAAAATTAATAGAATATGGCTGAGAAGCCTTATTTTTCTTTTACCACCGTGACTACATGATAGAACTGATGCATTTAACAAGTGTAAAGGTTCTATCTCTTTTAGACCCAGAGATAATTGACAAATGAAAACCACATTAATTAACTTTGCCAATTTTATTTTTGCATCAATCACAGAAAAGAAAATTCTACTTTTTAATAGCAGAATTGGGGGTGGGAGTGGCAAGAAAGAGGCAAGAACACCCAAGTGTCCTGAGAGCAACAAGTGCTTCTAGTTCTAGGCATCCCTTCATGCAGTCTTTACTACTCAAGATGCTCAAATTGCAGAAACAAGAAAAGGAAAGAGCAGACAGAAATCAGGTTTTGGCAATTACAACACAACCTAACACTTGGCTTTTGTGTAGCACTTTGTATACCAAAGAGAATAAAGCAGAATAGGCTGATTCAGAGCCAAATGAATCCTCCATTCTCTTAACCTGGTAAATGACCCTGGACATATAATTGGGCCACTCAGTTGCCCTTTTGAGAAACAAAAGGCTCTTTAACTAAACAAATCACCTGTGTTACAGTAAGATTAGCCTGATGTGCTATCATGTGTTTTAAGCACACATAGAACAATTAAGCCTGCACAGTACTTATGTAAATCCTGAGTACAAGACTGCACAGACACAAACACCGCCTCTGACATCTAAACAGCAACAGGGAAGTTTGTATACTGAGGATCATGCTTATCAAGTAATAGAGTTCGAGTTAACAAACTCGACATCCAATAACAAAACCCAATATCCAATGAGATAATTTATAACTAGTAAACAAAAAATGATGGAACCCAGGAACTCCTTTGAGCTCAAACTGTGTTCATAATGATATCAAAACCTCCACGGGTTATTAAATCCATAACATTTTAGGAAAATTAGAGAGGCTCACAGTGCCTAGCTCTTGGGCCCTATCTCAAAGAAGGTATGTGCCATACTCACTAACAAAATATCCTTCAGCCCTAGCCAGTTTGACTCAGTGGATAGAGCATCAGCCTGAGGACTGAAGGGTCCCAGGTTCAAGTCCAGTAAGGGCACATGTCTGGGTTGGGGGCTCGATCCCCAGGGTGTGCAGGAAGCAGCCGATCCATGACTCTCATCACTGATATTTCTCTCTCTCTTTCCCTTCCTCTCTGAAATCAATGAAAGTACATTAGAAAGAATATATATATATATATATATATATCCCCTTCAATATCACCAGTGACAGTAATAATGTCAGTAAGCTGCCTAGTGTGTTTATCTTCATTTCTATCAAAGATTGACTCTTACATTTAAATGCTAAAACCTTTTCTCCTTCATGATTCTTACTCTGAAGTCATATATAGCTCACGTATTTTGGTTACACAGAGGATCTAGAGGTAGAGCAATAGTAGTTCTAGAAGCCAAAGTTGCAACTAGAATCACTGGCCCTGTAAAGCTAACTTTTGCTTCATTCACTCTTTTAAGTACCAACTAAGATTATTTAAAATACCTAGTTTCCACAAATAAAACTATGCACTTTAGCTGAAAAATTAATGGCAGCTATCAGAAATAGTTAAAAGCTAATGAAGTCTTGCCCTGGCCAGTGGTTAGAGCATTGGCCCACTCACCAAAGGATCAAGGATTCGATTCTCTGTCAAAGGCAAGGGTATGTACCTGGGTTGCAGGTTAGAGCTCCATGAGGGAGTGTAAAGGAGGCAACCAATTGATGTTTCTGTCACTCCCTTTCTCCCTTCCACTCTCTTTTAAAAAAATAAAATAAAAGCTAATGAAGTAACTACCACAGGAAGCACTAAAACCTTAAGTGTTAAAAATTTTAAGTGCAAATCAATTTCCACTCTAAAAACTTCCAAATGCCAAGAAAGTTTTTACATTAGGGAACCATAAATGAAGCAAAATTCACCGCTAAGGTCTTCCTTTGGGTGAGAGCCCTCAAGCTAAAGTAAGCGGAGGATAGGCCTGGGTGCCATGGTTCCTCTCTGGAAGTATTAGTATCTTTTCCACTTTGCCAAGGATGGGTAGTACTGGCCAACTACCCTGGCAGCTAAACACCAAACAGAGCTGAAACATACACTCATTAGGTCCTTCCAAAATATCCCAAGTGGCTGTTAAATCCAGCCTGTCAGACCTTTTTTACTGCACAAACACCTGTGTTCTTGCTAGTGATCTGACATTGCTAACAGGAAAAGACACTAGAGGTTTCTTCCAGGACCTTTGGAAAACAAAGTTCTTCCATTGAGACAAGTTATACTACTTTCCCTTCAGCTATTTTATTCTCCCAAACTTACTAACCAATACTGTATTTTTCCATTAGGCCCCAATAAAATTATTACTTCCACCCCTCTTTGCCTTACCCTAATGACAGGATATAGTTTTGAACAAAAACTTGGGCCTGGCGTAGCCCTTAGCAGGCTGACGGTTATAACCACTTTCATCTTGCAGCTCCACTCTACAGAATTATATTCATTCCAATTTAACACAAACTCCCCATAAGACCCATCGCTCAACTCTACCCTCACCTTCCACTTCCATGTAGCCCACACCTAATGAGGCTCAACCTTTATTTACCACAACCTCCATTTGAATTCCCAATCCTCATCCTAATGGATCCTCAGCAACTCCTGAGATTTGCATCTTCACAAGAACATGTCTCCTTCTCCTCAGTCTGCTCCTCCTCAGACTCCTTCTATTGAGATGCCCCTGCCCAACCTGACACCGGAGTGACTCTGATCAGTCCGTGGCTTCCCATAACTCAAATGATTCCACAGCCTCTACCTCCCTCTCCCCACTCACACCAGTCCAGATACACCAGTGGCATTCCTTCTTTCATCTCCATCCTCTACCCAGAGCATTATACCCTCAAAACCAGGTACATGTTCTTTCTCACCATTCAGGTCTCTATTCCAATGTCCCTAAGAGGCCTTACCTTATCACCCTATCTAGAATAGTCCATTACCTACTCATTACTTATGTTATGTTCTCTTCCACCATTAAATGAGAGCAGAGACTTTGTCTTATTGGCACCATATCCTCAGTGCCTGGCACAGAGAGTAGGTGTCCAATAAATGCTTGGTGAATTAATCTATACCTAACACAATAAACATTGGTAGGAAATGGCCTCATTCTGGTTATTTTTCTCACCAGCATTCTGGAACAATGTTACAAAGGAATCCGATTAAGAAAAACATGGTTGGCCCTAGCCGGTTTGGCTCAGTAGATAGAGCACTGGCCTGCAAACTGAAAGGCCCCGGGTACGTTTCCAGTCAAGGGCACATGCCCAGGTTGTGGGCTCGATCCCCAGTGGGGGGGCATGCAGGAGGCAGACTATTAATGATTCTCTGTCATCGTTGATGTTTCTCTCTCTCTCTCCCTCTCCCTTCCTCTCTGAAATCAATAAAAAAAAATATTAAAAAGAAAAGGAAAACATGATTGAAATGCTTCACTCTGGTGCATGTCCCTCATCTCCAAACTTCTCCCACTAAGATCTATCAACAATTCCAGGTTATAAAACTTCTCCTAAAGGAGTATCCTATAGCTGAACTGTTTATAAACAACAGACATCTACATTGATGGATTCCTTTGGCTCTGAATTTGCCTATTCTGCTTGACTTTGTCTGGTACACAAAGAGCAACACAAACAAAAATCTGTAACAAATACGAGTTACAATGCTTTCCTACACAAGATCAAAGTGCAGGTAAGCCTCAGGTAACAAGAGTCACAAGGTTTGGCATTCATTTCCTATTTGCGGTCAGAAGAGCCAGCTTGAGAAGATTTAATACACCTAAGCAGTTTCCCACCACAATGACATTAATAAATGATTAATCACAAAGAAAACGTTCATTAGTACATGCACATTTGAGCCTTAAAATGAAGACAGTTTTTATACCCATGAGGTGGCTGTGAAATCTTAAAATGGTGCTGATCTTTACAGATCCTACACTTTAGTCTTAAAACCTATCTAATTTTGAATAAATGCAATTCTACAAAATTAGCACTCATCTGTTTTGTTCATCTGAAGTGAACTTAAAATTTTAGGGGTCTACATTCATTGAAGCATGTATTACTTTCTTGAAAGGGTGGCATACCACAAAACTAGAAAAATCAATGCTATTCCCAACTGATTTTTAGAAAACTTCTAAACTCGGATAAGAAATGTTATCTTGTTTGACTCTACAAAAACCTGGTATCTTTTGCCAGGCCTGTTTGTCTCAGTGGTCAAGTACCAACCTATAAACCAGGAGGTCACAGTTTGATTACAGGTCAGGGCACATGCCCGCTTATGGGCTGGATCCCCAGTAAGGGGTGTACAGGAGGTAGCTGATCGATGTTTCTATCATCTCTCTCTCATCAATGTTTCCATCTCTCTCTCCCTGTCCTTTCCTCTCTCTTTGAAAAAAGCAATAAAAACCTATTTTAAAAAATTGTTTATTAAAAAAAAAATTCCATTAAACTAAAAGAACCTATAATTTGAAGGGGCAATAAAGGTGATTTCTATCTGATAAAGGAAGACAGAATTCAACCTGGAAAACTTATACTGCCTACACAGCACCCCAAACCGAGTGTTCTGTGATGTCTCCCTCCACCCCCCAAATGTCCCACAAATGCACCTACCGTCCCAGCCAGGATGTCATGAGGGCAGCAGTCCAGAAGGTGACTCTTGCAGACTCGGTCATCTGTAAACTTCACCCTCTGTCTGGTTTCATCTCCTGAAATTTATTTGTGGTTTTAAATAAGACAATATCATGTTAAATACAAAAGCATATCTGGTACAAGTCACCTGGATGATTTGCAGACTACCAAATACACTGAAAAGCTGACCTAGAGATATTTACAACTGGAGTGGAATACAGATTTTTTTGATGCTAAATATATCACGAAGAATCACATTTAATAAGTTCTGACTCCATCTTTGTGCCAAAGTAGTCAAGGAGTCAGAAGTAAAAGGCTGAGCACCAAAAGGCCACTAGCCCCACACATACATGTGGGCAATGATACCAAAACCCATGTTAATCAGAGGGCCATGAATCACCACATACGACCTATAGCTGGTAGTTTCCACCAACAAAAGCTATTTATTAATCTAATCATTTTGCTGTGGACAAAATGTGTAGGCAGCATTTTGCTCAAAAATACAAAGAAAGCTTTCAAACTCTACCGCTAATAAATAATCTAGAACTAGTCTTCCTATCCCCTTTTCACCCCCACCCTTAAAAAAGAGAGTTGGCACCTGGGAGTCACTGTTAACAAGACAAGACTTAAAAAAAAAAAGAAGAAAAAAAACTAAAAAAAAAAAGGCAAAAAGGAACTAGGTTAGTCAATACACACTGTGAGTTCCAACATATACTGTACCCATCTGCATTCTTCAAGACCTCAGCTGCAGAAATTTATGCCCGCTGTTGAAAAGTTTTAAAGGAAAAGTTTTCTTGCCCAACCTGCAGTAAGGAAGTCAGGGGAATGATACATAAAAGTAAAGGCAAAGTGGAATGTGACAAATTTTAAAGCTAATCTGTGTATAGGACACAGAGCTGTGTAATACTAGAGGAGGAATATATTTTAGGATTTGCAAGCATCCAGGATTAATGTAGTGTCTTTTTATTGAAAATGCTCTCTTTCTAAACTACACTTTTAAAGATACTTGTGAAAAAAAGCAAACACTTTTTTGTTATAACAGCTTAGAAATTGGTTGTGACTCACGGCTCGATGAACATGAGGCTTTTCTGCAACTCCCTTGCAGATTGATGTAGGCAGGCAAAGATACACTGAACCTTTATAAATAAAATAGAGGGGCCACAATTGTTCAGTTTGTATGAAATAAAAATATGGGAAGCAATTCAAAAGCAACTCAATATACAAAGAAAGCTAAAAAGCACGTTTTCACCTATGAAATATAGTGCAAAGAATTTGCACAGCCCTGCGAATGTGCCAGTGTGAACTTACAACTTCATTACTTCAGTAGAAAAGAAAACACAAACCACAGCAGGTATATAGTTTTGCAAAGATGCAACCACTTTCTCCTGAGACAACCATCATGATCTTGCACTCCTCCCTACAACACAACCTAACCTAACGACTGACAAGCGCTGGCTAAACAGAGCCTCTCCTAAGTGAGAAGTGGGCTTGGAAAAGCACTCGGCAGGAACCCTCGTAAGAAAAGCTCAATTTACGGCTCTCCTTGCAATGGTACAGAACAAGAACGGCGGGAGTTCGAGGCCCATCGGCTCCCTTGGGTGTAGCTTCTCCCAAGTTGCCCGCGACCTGAAACCCATGGTGGCTCCAGCCTTTCGCCAACTGCCCGGTTGGAAATGGCAAGACCATAAATGGGGAAGGAGGATGGAGCCCCACTGACGGAGCGGGCTCGGAGGAGGAGCTCGCCGAGGATCCGCCGCCGGTGGGAGAAAAGCCGGCCGAGGTCGCCCGCCAGGCGAACCCGCTCACACAAAGGCCCGGCGCCTGCCATCGGCGCGTGGGGGAGGGGAGGGCGCAGGCGCAGACAGTTGCGGCCCCAGTGTCAGGCCGCCCGGCGGCCTCGCCTCACTCCCGCCCCAGCCCCTCGCCTGGCTGGCCGCCCCGACTCACCGTCCCGAGCCGTGCCCATGAGCTGGTCAAGCAGGGCCCGCATCTGCGCCTGAGCGGACATGGTGGCCAGCGGGAGCGGCAGGAACGGCCCTGACAAGGTCTCTCAATTCCGCGGCGGTGGCGACGACGAAGGCTAGTCACGTCGGCCTCGATTCCACTCGGCTCCTTCCCTTCGCGGGGGACGTCGGGAGGAAGTACGTCAGCTCCGGCGTTTGGCCTGCTGGGAAATGCAGTTCCTGGGTCGGGCGGGTGCAGAACTCCGCTCTAGAGGAGACTACGGTTAGATGGTCCAAGCCAGTTGTCTAAGCAGCGGAGACAAGTCTCTACTCTGATTTTACTCTGGAGCCCAAGACCTATTAACTCTACAGAGGCTAACGTGCAACTAAACAAAATAGTAAATATAGACAAAACAAAATAAATCTCGTGGGTCTTTTTGCTAGCCAGTTTCAAAATTAATGATAGTCTTTAACCTGGACAGGAATCAGGAAGTCCTGCTGGAGGAGCTCTAAATGCCCTATGTGGTGACAGAAATCCCTACAAGAAGAGTTCTAGGTTATAACAATCCTACCACACACTTCCTCTTCCCTTCTATAAAGGCTTCCTCTTGCCCTGACCAATTTGGCTCAATGGACAGAGCGTAGGCCTGCGGACTGAAGGGTCCCAGGTTCTATTCCAGTCAAGGGCATATACCTTGGTTGGAGGCACATCTCCAGTAGAGGGTGTGCAGGAGGAAGCTGATAGATATTTCTCTCTCATCGATGTTTCTAACTCTCTCTCCCTCTCCCTTCCTGTTTGTAAAAAAAATCAATAAAATATATTAGAAAAAAAAAGACTTCCTTTCTACTGCTTACCCAGGAACTTGCACCTGATTCACTATGGTGGCAAGGGCTGTGTTGCAATCCTATCTTTATTTTCAATTAAATATTTTTGCTGAAGGAATACCTGGCCGACTTCGTTTGTGGTCAATACAGTGAGGGCTCATCTGGGGTCCAGAGAATACCCCGATAGCTCTGGGCTGGTGAGCAAACAAATGTGGTGCCCACAGAGCCAGCTATTTGATCTGGTTGTTTTCCTCCCCTCTGCAGAAGCTTGAGGGTAAGTTTTCTCCAGAGTCCAAGCTTCTAGGTGTCTTGCGTTTTAAAGCTCTCTGGGTTTTATTTGGAATCTGTTTAGAGGGTTCTTTTTTTTTTTCTTTTTATATTAAAAGGCCTTGTTTGTCTGTGAGCTCTCCCTTTCATACTTTGGCCTGATTCCAGGGGATCAGGCTGTTTCTTGGGACTGTGTTAACCATGGACTTGGTTTTTATATTCTGGTCGTTTGAGCTGTTCTGTCAGCCTGATTCTGTTCCTATTCTGTTGAAACTGTGTCCTTTAGCCTTTGGCCAGGCTCTCTCCCAAGCAGGCTGTTCTGATAGAACTACACTGCTTCTCAGCCTATGCCTGACCACCTCAAGTTAGGTTTCTGAAACTGCTGCTTCAGCATGGGGCCCTGACCCCTTCTCCTTTGGATCAAATGGTTCTCTTTTTTAAATATAGTTTAATTGATTTCAGAGAGGAAGAGAGAGATAGAAACACCAATGATGAGAGAGAATCATTGATTAGCTGCCTCCTGCACACCCCCTACTGGGGATTGAGCCCTAAACCTGGGCATGTGCCCTGATCAGAAAATGAACCCATAACCTCCTGGTTCATAAGTTGACCCTCAACCACTGAGCCACCTGGCAGGGCTTTATTTATTTATTTATTTTTAGAAGGAGTAGAAAGGAGAGATAAACATTAATTTGTTGTTCCACTTATTTATGCCCTGGACTCTCTCTCCTCTTCCTAGTCTGTTTGTCCCTTGAAAAGGATTTACGATAAGCCAAAGTGAAAGGGATAGCCAATTGTTTAAGAGTGCAAGTTCTGCTCCATTTGCTGGGCAAGGCCACAGGTAATGATCCCCCATACCACCAGACATCCGCACGGGTTACTGACAGTGCAGAATGATTGACTTCTGAGGATACTTGGCCATTTCAGGTAAATTTCCCATAAACTCTGAGTACTGCTCCCCACCTTGAGGGGCAGGAAGTATAGTTTACATCAGAAGATGGGGGCTGGATTGTTCTGGGGGAACCTTGCTCTTTACCTCTGTTGGATGGGAACAACAGGGAGCGTGTCTTACACGAAGTTTTTCCCCAGGCAGTTTCCTCCTGATACAGGGCAAGCATACATTCCATCCTGTTACTGTCTGAGGTCCATCCAAATGGAAATGGGACCACTTGGGCTTCTAGCCTTCCTGCTGCACAAGCGTAACAGTCACTTTTATTTAGGCGTGTACAGAATAGTTAATCCATTCCACCTGGGCATTCGTTTCCTTATAGCCTACTTCTTTTTGCATGGTGGTGGCAGTGGCCTAGGCCCTAGGGGATCTTGTCCTGTGACATCTACTCCTAAATCTAGTCCTAGCCAATCTTTTGGCCTAAAGGCTGAAATATTCAAGTCACTCAAGTTATCTATAATCAGTAACGTAACTTGGTAAGCGTGGTCCGGATTGCATACATTTCTCCAGTCCATGTTGTAAGTCCCTGCAATTTGCCAGATACCTAAGCAAATAGAGAGTTTACAGTTTCTTTAGCATTAATTTCAAGGGGTTATGTACTGGTATGGCCGTCCAAGTTGAGGTGGCTCTGTTCTGGCGTAAGTGACCCCAAGTCAGAACAGAGACCCCAACTGTATATTAAGGTTTGGCAGGTGACCCACGCTCAGAAGCATGTGGTTCGTCATGCTCCAGCCAGGCATGACTCCTGCCCTTTGTTTTAAAGTAAATCCATCCCACATCACAAAGGTAATTTTTCTGTGCCTGTGGACCAGAACTGCAGGAGATCAATTCCCACTGACTCAGTAGCTCCAGGAGTAGAAACTGTAAAAAACTTTTGGAGATTATTAACTTTGTCAATTCTGCTTCTGTACAATCTGCTTTTGTAAGATGTGACTGGGAGCAACCCTGCGGGCTGCGCCTAGCCTTTGTAATTTAGAGTTTAGAATAAAGGAAATCGCAAGGCTGATCAAACAGGCAACTTACGCTGTAACTACATTCTCCCATGCTTTGTAACTTTTGTAATTGCTTGTTCAACTGAAAATCTTCCATTATTGTGAGTAATGTAACTGACTTTTTGACCCAAGTTTAACAAATCAAGTTCTGCCAACTCCCCCTGCTTTAGGATAAAAACTTGCTCGCTCCAAGTGTTCAGCGCTCGCGTTGCTCCCTGCTGTGTCAGTGGAGACGTGGGCCCGGGCTCGAGTTCGTAATAAAGGCTTCCTAAATTTCAATTTGGCTGCCTGGTGGTCTTCATTCGCGGGTCGCCCCACAACTTTTGGGGCCCCGGCGAGGTACCCGAGAGGCAGGAGAGAGGGACCCCCCCAGTTGGGGCTGGAGGCTCTCCCTCCTTTCGGGGACCTTAGCTGGAGCATCTGCCTCCGGTGGTCTTATTCTGACTCCAGGGTTCGACCCCACAACAGCTCCACCCGGAGAAGTTAGTGGTCCACCCTTAACCCGTGTGTGATGGGTCCAACCTTGTTTTTTGTTTTTTAATTGATTTTTTACAGAGAGGAAGGGAGAGGGATAGAGAGTTAGAAACATCGATGAGAAACATCAATCAGCCGCCTCCTGGGGATCTATTGGGGATGTGCCTGCAACCAAGGTACATGCGCTTGACCGGTATCGAACCTGGGACCCTTCAGTCTGCAGGCCGATGATCCACCCACTGAGTTAAACAGGCTAGGGCCCAACTTTGTACTTTGTTCTGCAGACCGAACAGCAGTCTCAGTGGTAGCAAGACAAGGTAGGGTCCTTCCTAGGAGAGTTCCAACTTATTTCCCTCCGTGGCTTGACCAAAACATAGTTTCCCGGTCGAAGGCAATGAGCCAGGAACTCAAGAGGAGGGCCTTAGGCCAGGAGGCCTTCTAACCTGAGAGAGATTAAAGTAGAAGAGATACCCAGTATGTAGTTCTTAAGAAATCTGTCCCTGTCCTAACCAGTTTGGCTCAGTGGATAGAGCTTCGGCCTGCAGACTCAAGGGTCCCAGGTTCGATTCTGGTCAAGGGCATGTACCTTAGTTGCAGGCACATCCCCAGTAGGGAGTGTGCAGGAGGCAGCTGATCGATGTTTCTCTCTCATTGATGTTTCTAATTCTCTATCCCTCTCCCTTCCTCTCTGTAAAAACTCAATCAAATATATTTAAAAAGAAATTTGTCCCTAGTCTCCATTGTAGGAAGATCTTGAGGCACTCCAGGGCCTTTTGGAATGACCCAAAGCCAATTCTAGGTCAAGTGAAAGTTTAACTTCATTTGTCCTTGGGTGTGGCCAGTAAATTACACTAATTGGATTTCTGCTGTCCCCTGAGTACCTTGATGTAAGCGATTTGCCCTCCGGTTAGGGAGGCAAAATGCAAATCATTTACTCTCAAGTGTCCTTGTTTTAGGGAAGATGGGATTTACTAGATAGCTCCAAGTTGCTGTTGAACCATCTTGGTTTCCTTAGTCTATTTATCCTGGCTTACTGGCTTGTGTCATTTATATAACTGACTTTCAACATTTCTCTTTATACGCATTACTCTTCTTCCAAAGAAAATAAATTAATTAAAAAAATACATTACCCTTCCTCACAAATCTTACAACTTTCAGAACCCACTTTTTCGCCCCGTCAAAATGACACCAAAACCTTAATTTCTTTCCAATTAGAATTCTCAACCCATAGAAACCTTAATTTTTAGGTAACATGTAAATAATTAGCATTCCTCAGATTAGCAATATATTCACATTTTAAGAGATATTTTAAATAAAATACAAGACTTATTCATTAACAGATTCAAATCCATCCTTTACATTCTCCATATGAGGCATACTCAGATTAATATGTCAGTATCCTGTTATTTCAAAATACCTAGATATTTAATAATTTTTACCATTTAACCCAGTAAACTCAAAGTTTTAAGTTTCAACAACTCTGAGATTTTCAAGCTAGTCATTATTACCCAAGGCATTTTATTGGCAATTTTGTAACAGAGATAACTCACACGCCTTCAGTGGCTTTAATGTGAATGTACTATTTTATTTTATTTTTCTTTATAAAAACAAAACAAAACAAGGGAGTGCCCTCCCCACCCACTGCTATTTCTGCAGCTTGCTGGAGGGTACTTCTGCAAATCTACTCCACCTAGGGTCAAACAATTGTATGCCCGCAGGACCTGGGAGTCAACCATGGATTTTCATTGCAGAACTGCCCACCATCATGGAAACATTAACTTTGCTGCCCAAACTGTTATGGGGCGACCCGCAAGAGACAACCACCAGAGACAGAGATCAAAATTTATGAGCCTTTATTAGCTGGCCAGCGACTACAGTTGCAGCACTTTACCGTGGCAAAGGTCGAATTGCAGTGCAGACCACAGGTGTTAGAGCAAATTTATACTCGGGAACCACAAGAGGGAGTTAGGACAGTTACAATGACAACCCAAAGGTTACAAAAGCTATTTCAGCCCTTTCCAAGAAACTCAGGGCACAGGTGGTTCACGCTTGGCCTGAGAGTGAACCACCACCTCCCTCCAAACTCTAACCGACCCATTGTTCGTGACCTATTGCACCTCCCTCTGTCCTAAGGCATCCTGCCTCCAGGCAACGGAGGAGCTGTGCAATGTTTGGGGTCCGGAACACAAACAATGGAGACCAACTTAGCCCTTACTGCCCACTTCCCCATGCCTGCAATCCCTTCTTCCCCATGTCAAACTAAGTCTCCCAAAATATAGAAATCAAGCAAAGTAAATCAGTAACCAAAATTACATTACAGACACACAGACAACAAATCTCACTAGCTAAGAGTTTCTGGCAGCTGATGCCCTGAGAGGGAAATCAGGAAGAGTTCCCAAGCTGGGACGTTCCGCAATCTCTGCCACATGTTCAGACTTGCCACAAATAGTTGGGCTCCCCCAAAATGGGACATGCCCCATCTTTAAACAAATTAAACCAAACAACAAAGAGACACAAAACATCAACAGAAACACTCTTATATACAATATTTACAGGTGCACACAACCCACAGACGCCACAAAATGCCCTGCATAAAAACACCACCGAAGCAGAGCAATGTCTCTTGTCCCTGGTTCTGGGACTGTCCTGCGGGAGTAAAGGTATTTGCCTTGCTCTCTGGCTCCCGTGTGTCCTTTGTGTTCTGCCAGGACCCCTGGTTTTGGGGCTCGCCTTCTTTCTAACACTTCTCTCTCTTTCTCCCTCTCCTTTCCTCTCTAAAATCAATAAAGATATATTAAAACAAACAAACAAACAAACATGTACTAGGGTGAGGATTTAAAAAAAAGGAAAATAAATAAATAAAACATATCATTAAAAAAAGGGGAATCCCTGTAGGAGGAGTTTTCATGCCCTATGCCAGTTGAGACAGCCCACAGGAAGAACTCTATGGTTTTAAAAGCCTCCATCCCCCAATTTCTTCTCCTGTGTAGAACTACTTCTCCTTTGTTTAATCTGCTTGCTACGGCTGCACATATGAAATTGCAATCCTTTCTTCTTTTCTGAATGAACCTTTTTGCTGAAGGAATACCTGGCTGACCTTTTGTTTGTGGTTGATGTTATGAAACTGTGAACATATTTAGCTACTCTCAGACTCATTTTTTTTACATCTGTGAAATGGGAATTTCAAAAGGTGCCTGACATATGACTTGTAAAATCAAGTGTAGAATTAGTGTTAGGTTTATGATTACTGCTTTGTGATTGTCCTCTGAGCTCATAGTCTGCCATCCACCAAGACTCTTCTAGTCCTAGCCACATCAAGAGACTGACAATGAACTCTTGACCTGGTACTCTCCCTTGAGAGCAGCCCACTGCTTGAAGGTAGGTTGATTGATTACATTGGGTTCTTCCTACTCTAAGGGGACAGTGATTCATCCTTTTGGAACCATCAACATATCCAGATGTATATTGGCTTTTCCTGACTACAGCACCTCTCCTTCAGCCACCACATCCAAAGGCTTGCAAAATTCTGAGTCAGTGACATGGAATCCTGCACCAGAGATCCATTTCATGGTAAAGCAGGTCAAATATTTATTTCTGTGTAGCAAGCCACTTAGAAACTCAGTAGTGTGAAATAAAACATTTATTATTTCTCATAATTCTGTGGAATTCATCCAGGGCTTAGCTGGGCCCAGGGCTCTTCAACTCTAGGTGGTGTTGACTGAGTTCCCAAAATTGCTTGTATAAAACTGGGCTGAGTGAAGGTAGCCGGCTTCACTGACATGACTGGCCCCTCTGTGTTCCTCCATGTGGCCTCTCCCTGTACATGATATCATGTCATTCAGCAGAATAGTCCAAGCTGCTTCATTGTATGGCAGCTGGCTGCCCTCAGGGAGGAAGCGGAAACTGTACTTTTAAGGCCTAGGCTCACACCTCAGAACTTTACTCCTACCATTATCAGTCAAAGTAAGTTGAATGGCCAATGCAGATTCAAGGGAAGGGGAAACTAATGCTACCTTTTGATGTCAGGAACAGCTTGTGTGTACAAAGCTCTGAATAATTTCCAATAGCCATTTTTGGAGACTACTGACCGCAGTCCCCAATAGCTAAAACATACAGGCTTTGGAATTAAGGGTGGAAAGCAGTACTGACATCATCATTGCTCTCGTTGACCGAATTGAGGACTTCAATATTAAAATAAAAACTTTAAAGCCATAAGGAAAAAATGTGGAAGAGTAAGTTGAGGTAGGACAGGATTCTTTAGCAAAATACAAAAAATACTAAGCATAAAAGATACATTTTTTAAAAATATATTTTATTGATTTTTTACAGAGAGGAAGGGAGAGGGATAGAGTTAGAAACATCGATGAGAGAGAAACATCGATCAGCTGCCTCCTGCACAGCCCCTACTGGGGATGTGCCCACAACCAAGGTACATGTCCTTGGCCGGAATCGAACCTGGGACCCTTCAGTCCGCAGGCCGACGCTCTATCCACCGAGCCAAACCGGTTAGGGCAAAGATACATTTTTCTATATTAAAATAAAAAAACTGTTCATCAAAAGGCACCGCAAAGTGAAAAGACAAGATGCAAACTGAGATACTTTCAACACAACTCACTGATAAAAATTTAATATCCAAAATAGAGCGCTAAGAAATAATAAGAAAAAAACAAACCATTTAACAGAAAATTGGACCAGAGAAGAGAAAGTCTTGGCCAATAAAAACAGATGGAAAAATGCGGTACTAATCGTGGAAGGAGAATAACGCCACAAGCAGATCTACCTCAAACCCACAGGCCTGTCAAGGCCAGCTCTGCGTGGTGATGACCGCACGCTCACGCGGCGCTGAACTCCCACGCACGTGCCCGCTTCATGCGCGTCTGGAGACGCGACCGCCGCCAGTAGTGGGACGGCCCTGGATCCCGGTGGGCTCAAGTTTCTTGCCGCGGGAGGGCGCGGCCAAAAGCAGTGTTGCTTAGCAACCGAGGCCATCCGCGGGATGGGGCCAATTCCGGCGAGCTTCCGCCCCGCCCCGGTATACCGGAAGTGAAGCTTGGGGGCGGGGCTGAGGAGTGCAGGGCGGTGCGGACTGTGCGGACCTGAGAGGCACGGCGGCAGGTGAGTGAAAGCGTTCGCGTCCTCCTCTTCCCGTGTGCATCACACGGGGCCCATCTCTTCACTCTATACCTGGTTCCTCCGCCTCGGCGACCCTAGCCCCGAGGGACGCCGCCCGTGCAGCGCCCACCTCCCCTTGGTATTCGAGTCCACGCGTGTCGGTGCAGTGGTGTGGGTGGAAAGGCTGCGGCAAAAGCTGGGGCCGGCCAGTTCTGCCGGCTCTTCCAGCCCCAGAGGGTCAGCAGATCCGGTTTCCACAGCCTGGACTTAGTTGCGTTGAGTTTGAGCCTTTTTACCTCAAAGACAGGATTTAAATCCCAGTTAGGAAACTTCCCACTCCGTGTTGCCTAAGCAAGTAGGTAAGCTAGGCATTGCTACTTATACTCTTGAGGGTGTTGCCTAATGAAAAACATCCATACTAAACGGGATGCCCATGAGAAGTTTCTCACAAGGGTCAGATAGGCATGTCGTCTTGCCAGGACATTGTTAAACCAACTGGCAAAGTAACCCAAAGCTCAGCTGATACTCATCTGTGGAGAAGATCACTCAGAGATAGCCTGTCTTACTGAACAAAAGCCAGAGTTTAAAAGGGGCGGGGGGGGGGAGGGGAAACACAGTGAAAGTTTCTAGCTCCTCCATGAACTGATTGGCTGAGAGCTAACAAGGAGAGAGTGATAAGTTATCAGGATAGGCAAGTGCAATTACTTGCTGTTCTTTAAGAAACCCTGAGATTTCCGCTGAGGCGCTCGTGTTTTGTGCTATCTCCAAGTACTGACTAATGTTTTTCTAGTGCCATCTCCAGATTGTGCCACTTCTTTCTTTTTCCATTGCAATTTCTCAGTGACCATACAGCAGCTTAGATGAACTCATCAAATACTGAATGTCTACTTAGTGCCAGGCATAGTTCTAGGTGCTGAGGATATAGCACTCAACAAAACAAAATCCCCGTCCTCAGGGAACTTAAAATCTATAGGAGGATAGAGATAACAAATAAGACAAATAAGCAATATATGGATCATGCTAAAGAGGAAATACAGAGGAGGGAAGAATGAAATAAGGGAAATTATCCTGATATTAAGTGGATATTTATTAGGGCACTTTACCAGTTTTCTGGGTTCTTGTTGCAGGCTTCAAGTGTCAAAAAACATTAAAACTAGTGTAACTTGGCCCATTTGTCCTGGCTTAGTTGTCTGAGTGTTGTCCCGTGTACCAGGAGGTTGCTGGTTGATTTCAAATCAGGGCACCTGCCCCGGTTGTGGGCTCAGTCTCCAGTTGGGGCTGTGCAAGAGGCAGCGCATCAATGATTCTCTCTCATCATTGTTTTTTTAAAAAATACATATATTTTTATTGATTCCACAGAGGGAGAGGGATAGAGATATAAACATAGGAATTTATGATTTATTAACTTTTTTCATCCACAAATTCAAACACTTATTATTTCACAGTTTCTGTGAGTCAGACATTTGGGAGTAACTTAGGTGATTATGGTTTTATCACCTATAGCTAGGTGAGTGTGGAGCAGTGTGAAGGAGGTCAGGTTTGAGTGTGCTTGGCAGGCATAGTAGGAGTTACTAGGTGAAGACAGGAAGAGGAACAGTGTGTACCAAAGATCAGCAGTGTGACTAGGGGAACAAATGTTGGGCATAGTGTTTGGGGAGAGATGGTACTAGAGGTAGGCAAGAGCCAGGTGATGAAAGGCCTTCAGCCAAACGGGGGTTTCTGACCTTTTTTCTAAAATTGTGAGGGGTCTTTCAAGAAATTTTAAGCAGGAGAATGACATGATCAGGAGATATCTTAGAATGCTGTCTTTCACAACTTCAAGGAAAAAAGACTTGAGAGGGCTGCAGAAATTCAAGTAAGTTATAGAAATACTAGAGGCCTGGTGCACGAAATTTGTGCACTTGACAGGGAGTGGAGTGGGGGGGGTGGTCCCTCAGCCCAGCCTTCATCCTCTCGAAGTCCAGGAGCCCTCAGGGGATCCGACTGATGGCTTAGGGGAGTGGGCCTAAGCCGGCAGTCCAACATCCCTAGCTCTGCTGTGGAGGCGGGAGAGGTTCCTGCCACCGCCACTGCCACTGTGATCACCAGCCATGAGCATGTCTTCTGGCTGAGCGGCACTCCCCCTGTGGGAGCACACCGACCACCAGGGTGCAGCTCCTCTGTTGAGCATTTGCCTCCTGGTGGTCAGTGCACATCATAGGGACCGGTCGTTCTGCCATTAGGTCAATTTGCATATTAGCCTTTTATTATATAGGATAGGATGACCTAAAGCAGTGGCTGTTGGAAGGAGGAGCTAAATTGAACAGATAGATAAGTTATAATCTACAGAATTTGTTGGATGTTTCAAACCATACTGTATGTCTCACTCAAACTTGGTCTTTATATAAAGCCCACAAATCTAGTGAATTTTGTTCCCTCTTTCACTTTGTAAAATCCTTCATGGAGCTTAGGTTGCCTGGATGTGGTGTCAAAAAGGATGAGAATGAAGCCCTGACCAGGTCGCTCAGTAGATTAGGTGTTGTCCTCATACACCAAGGTGCAGGTTCCATCCCTGATCAGGGGACATACAAGAAAAGTTTTTGCTTCCCCCACCCCTTAATATATGGATAAAAGTAACACTGATTCCTAGGGGAGTCAAAGAAAAAATCTGCTTTAGAATTCAGGGAAAAGGTTTACTCTATGTAATTTGTGGACAAACCTACACAACTGATTCCATGTAATAGCTATTTGTCTGAAATGCAGATACATATTCCTCAACTTATTTTTTAGGAGGTACTGTGAGCCAGCCTCAGTTAATTTAAACCTTTTGCACTTGTGTAAAGGAAAGGAACAGGGTATTGAGGTTTGTGAGTGCTGCTGCCTGCATATGCTGTAATGCATTTGCCTTTATCTGGGCACTGTCACCTTAAAATTTGTTCTCAGTTGAAATATGATTAAGGGCCTATTCTTTGTTTTGGGTTTATTTGCTTGGTGAAGAGAGGAAATTATTGTTCAGCTGTAAACAATTGAACAGTAGCAGTCATTGTCTGACTCTTGCTTTGCTCAGCGGAAAATCCACGCTGCTTAGTTGGATATTGTGGGTATCTTCCAAATACCCAGGTGGAACTATCAGAATACTTGGGCCACTCTTGGCCTTGACATAGGCCTCCTAGTGTAAAAAACATTCTTAACCCTTTCTTATATATAATTGCTAGCTTTAGGGGCAAGCATTTGAGCACACGTGCTATAAGATCAATTAGAAATTACAGGTCGTGAAGTCTGCAAGAAGACTGGCCCTGGAGTGAAGAGATAGATTGTGGTTTATTTATTGTACTTGTCCTCTTGTCCAGGGCTCCATAAAGCTCTCTCCCCTCCAGTTAACTGACATTTACCGAGTGTCTGCCACATGTTTGGCACAGGGGATGCAACAGAGTCCTCTCGCCCTTAAATAGCTCTCGGTCAGCTGTAGGAAGGATATCGGGAGTGCTTTGAAAGAAAAAGGCCAAGTACTCTGGGGTAGAAGGTGGCTAACCCCAGGTCAGGAGTGTTCACACAGGCTTGATGCTGTTCCAGCTGAGGCTTGGAGGACTGAGAGGGGGCTTCCCAGGCAGGAGGACCAGCACATGGAAAGTGTTGAAAATCAATATTCCTTACTGGTCAAGTCATAGCACAGGCTAAGTGGACAAAAGCAATTTAATAAAACAACAGAGCCCAGCCGGCACGATTCACTGGTTGAGTGTGACCTATGAACCAGGAGATCATGGTTCAACTCCTGGTCAGGGCACATGCCTAAGTTGAGGGCTCAGTCCCTAGGACGGATGTGAAGGGGACAGTCGACAGATGATTCTCTCTCATCATTGATGTTTCTATCTCTCCTTTCCTCTCTGAATTCAATAAAAATGTATTTTAAAAAACCACACAAATGCCCCATGAATACAGTAGTTTCCTCCCCCCCCCCCCTTATTCGTGGGGAATACATTCCAAGACTCCAGTGGATACCTAAAACCACAGAATCAAACCCCATGTATACTGTTTTTCCTTTATATTTATGTACCTATGGTGAAGTTTAATTTATAAATTAGGCACCGACAGAGAAAAACAGTAAAACTAATAATAAAATAAAAGTCATAACACCATACTGTAATAGTTATGTGTATGTGGTCACTTGATTCAAGGAATCACTTACTATTTAATATTTTCTGACCATGGTTGACCATGAGTAACTGAAACCACGGCTAAGGGGGACTACTCTACATGACAAGATGCAGTGTATGCTGTTCTGTACAATTCCTATTTTTCAGAAAATAGTCCAACTGGGTATAAATTAGAGGTAAGAGTTCCCCAAAGAAATCTCTTCTTTCACCCAGACTTTAAGAATGACCTTTGACCTCATCAATGCGCAGTGATAAAGTGGTAAAGTGATTTTTTTCAAGCCATGGACAGGATCCTTTCAGTTTCTGTTACTAGTTGGTGAAGCTAGATAATAAAGTTAATCTGTAATCAGAACTTTTCCCTAAGTATTCCTTACATATTTTCTCCATTAAAAAATAACGCATCTGCTATTTCCTCCAAGTATCTCCTCTGCTTATCTGAATGTATTTTTTTCTCTCTGTTTTTTAACTTGCAGGTACTCTTTTCCCCCTCTTGCTTTATTTATTTAAATTTGAAGTAGCCTTGATTTAAATAGTGTCTACATTGTAAAATTGTGGTTGAGGAATGCAAGAAGTAGGTAGTCTCTGAGTGGTGAGAAGCATTCAGTTGGCTGTGCTAGAATTTCTGGGTGCACAGAAGTGAGCCTTCTTCATTATTCCCTCACAGAGATCCAACTATAGTACCAAGTTCTCAAAATTCTCAGATGAAACCAAAGTTATTACGACTTTAAGACATGCAATTTAAAAAATTTTAAAAATTTAAACCAATTTTTAAATATGCAAACTACCTTTTAGGTTAAAGTATTTACTTTAAAAATCTGATCTCTTTGGCTCATTGTCTGAAAATTCCTTTGAAAAATGCTGTAAAATTCAAAATTTTAAAATTGGTGGAGGCGGAAGGTTTTTAAAAATATATATGTTTTTATTGATTTCAAAGAGGAAGGGAGAGGGAGAGAGAGAAACATCAATGATGAGAGGGAATCATTGATCGGTTACCTCCTGCACACCCCCTACTGGGGATCGAGCCTGCAACCCAGGCATGTGCCCTTGGCCAGAATCAAACCTGGGACCCTTCAGTCCTCAGGCCGATGCTCTCTCCACTGAACCAAACCGGCCAGGGCAGGGAAGCGTTTATATTCAAGTACCTTGAAATGACCTTTTCTCAGAAAAACAGTAATCAAATTTTAGTTTAAAAAATTAGACCCCCTCCTTTCATAATATCTGTAGAACTGCCAATAATTTGTTCTGGCAGTTTTCCTTCTGCTTTTGTTAGAATTTTTATGCTTTCTTTATCTATTAAAAAAAAAAACAACAATTAGAGTGAGACTTTTTTTTTCTTCTAATTTTATGTTCTCTCTGACTCAGTTCTCTCTTCTTAGAGAAAGAACTCTTGGGGGAAAAGGAGATACCCTTTATTTCCTTCCTGTGTGTACTGTAGCATTCCTGCCCTTGAAAGTTAGTGAGTTACATAAACTGTTGTTTTATTTTATTGTTTTTCCTCATAATTAGAGTCTCCACCTTAGATGGCATAACTCCTTTGGGAATGTTACTGGAAAGGGGGCCTGGCCCTTGGTGGGTCTGCCCAAGGCAGCTGGTGGTTCTTAACTTCATGTAGGAAAAATTTCACAACATGAGTCCAGGTGACTGACTATGAGGAAACACTTATTAAAGCCGGGGACAGTGAAACCAGAAGGGGCTTAGCGCAGAAGCAACAGGAGAGCCTAGGCTGGGCTGCCCTAGCTGGTGGGAAGTCAGAGAAAATGGAGCTGCTGCTGCTCATTGCTCCCCTGATTGCAAGCCTGTGTGTGGGGGGGGTCCTTTAGGGTTTAGGAGATGCATGCCTGGGGGCGGGGGGGGGGAGAGGAGGGGGAGAATGGTGGGGGCTGCTCCCCTGAGGGAGAGCAGGAGCTGGTCCTGGGTCTTGAGGCTTTCTCTCTGTCTCACAGGCTGGAATAGGGGAGGTCTCAGGGGAGGGTTTCAGCAGAATATTCATCAGTGTTCTAGGTGTGCCCTTGTGGTCTCCACCAATTGGTCAGTCCTCGCAGCTGGTCCTGGTGTCGCCCACCTGGATCTGCCGCTTTCCTGGGTCAGGAGCTGAAATACAGTTGAGGCCTAGCTGTCATTTCTGGGGAGGGGCCTTCTGTATCTGCTGTAAATTGCTGCCAGTTTGTTCAGCGCCTGTCTCAGTGTCCCTGTCCCACTTGTCCTGACTTACTGGCCAGTCTCAGGAGGACAGGAGAGGCAGCTATAGTGGCCTGAAACAGACACACCCACTGTTGCTGGGTGTGTCTACTTCCTCATAGTTCCTTAGTGCAGAAGGGAGCGAGTAATCTATTTGAAAATCCATACATAGGGATATGTTTTCATCTCACTTCAGGTTAGCCTTATCATATTGATACATTTTCTTTCTTCTTTCTCATCCCTCACATTTTCTTATTTTTTTTTTGTTTTGTTTTACTGGACATTAAGTTAAAATGCAGACTTTATAGTTATCATTTCAGAAACTCAGAATTGATAGGAGAAAATTCCAATCAGTGATGATCTGAAAATCCTATGACTCGATTTCTAATTTCTGTCCTCAAGAATAATAGCTTGTTAGAAGTGAAAGAAAAATACATTGGGTGCAAATGAGGGAAAGATACAAATTTCTTAAACTCATGATCTTTTTCCTTTATTATTTTTTCTCCATCTGTTATATCTTCACAGCTTTTATTATAGATGAAAACTGCTTAATTTCTTTTTGGTATCTGGAAAGCATTAATTTAATTTCATATATAGTTGTAATGGAAACAGTTTATTTTTGTATTACTATTTATTGATTACTATATTATTTTCCATAGAAACAGGTATGTGGTTTGAGATTCTTCATTGTGATATTAGAGGCAAAATACCTTAAAGTTTATCTTATTCCATCTTTTTTTTTAAATAAATCTTTATTGTTCAGATTATTACAGGTGTTCCTCTTTTATTTTTCCCCATAGCTCCCCTCCACCTGATTCCTCACCCCACCCCATGCCCTTACCCCCCACCACTGTCTTCATCCATAGAAGTAAGATTTTTGTCCAATCTCTTCCCGCACCCCTCACACCTGCTTCCCCTGAGAATCGTCAGTCCACTCCCTTTCTATGTCCCTGATTCTATTATATTCACCAGTCCATTCTGTTCTTCAGATTTTTCATTCACTTGATTTTTAGATTCACTTGTTGGTAGGTATGTATTTGATGTCATTTTGTTGTTCATAATTTTTATCTTTACCTTTTTCTTCTTCTTCCTCTTCTTAAAGGATACCCTTCAGCATTTCGTGTAATCCTGGTTTGGTGGCGATGAACTCCTTTAGCTTTTTCTTGTCTGTGAAGCTCTTTATCTGACCTTCAACTCTGAATGATAGCTTTGCTGGGTAGAATAATCTTGGTTGTAGGTTCTTGCTGTTCATCACTTTGAATATTTCTTGCCACTCCCTTCTGGCCTGCATAGTTTCTGTTGAGAAATCAGCTGACAGTCGTATGGGTACTCCCTTGTAGGTAACTAACTGTTTTTCTCTTGCTGCTTTCAAGATTCTCTCTTTGTCTCTTGCCCTTGGCATTTTAATTATGATGTGTCTTGGTGTGGTCCTCTTTGGATTCCTCTTGTATGGGGTTCTGTGCGCTTCCTGAACTTGTAAGTCTATTTCTTTCACCAGGTAGGAAAAGTTTTCTGTCATTATTTCTTCTAATAGGTTTTCAGTATTTTGCTCTCTCCCTTCTTCTGGCACCCCAAAAATTCGGATGTTGGTTCGCTTGAAGTTGTCCCAGAGGCTCCTTACACTATCTTCATATTTTTGGATTCTTTTTTCTTTTTGTTTTTCTGGTTGGATGTTTTTTGTTTCCACATATTTCAGATCTTTGGTTTGATTCTTGGGGTACGTTGATCTACAGTTGAGTTTCTGTATATTCTTTATTTTAGACAGTGTATGCTTCATTTCTGACTGGTCCTTTTCCATTTTTTTGGCATTCTCATTAAGGTCCTTGAAGGTCTCACTAAGCTCCTCAGAAGTGTCATCAAGTTTCTCAGCGGTTTTTAGAAGATTCTTGAGTAACCTTATACATGTGGTTCTGAACTCTATGTCATCCAGTAGTTTGCTTTCCTCCCTTTCTTTCATTCGTGACATGTTTCTTTGTTTCTGCATTTTGGCTGCTTCCCTGTGTTGATGGAGTGGCTTTGTGTGGTAGGTGACCTATAGGGGGCAGTAGCTCAGCCTCCCCAATCATCTGATGTGGACGCTCTTGGTACACCCCTTTGTGGGCTGAGTGCAAAGTCTTGGTGTAGTTAAGCCTTAATTGCTGTTGGTACGCTGGGAGGAATTGACCTCCAGGCCAATTAGCTGTGAGCACTCCCTGTGTCTATAATGGAAGAACTGCTGCGCTGAAGACACGCTTATGGGGCAGGACTTGTTTCAGTGGGGCTTTGGTGCTCACTGAGTCTGCCTCTTGAATGTGTCACTTATGGATGTGAGGAGTTGAAATCTGGTGTCTCACACTGACCACTAGGTACACTGGCTTCTAGATCTCCAATGGGGTGCAGGTCAGCTACTGTCTGAGGCCACTCAGCAGGAGCTACAGTGAGAGCTGCAGTTTTCTCCTCTTTGCTTGGGGTTTGGAGGTTTTGGAGCTGTCTGACCCAGGCTGCAAGTTTGCTAGGTTAAGCTGCGATAGGGCAGGCCTTTCTTATGCTAACTCCGCTGCTTGGAGCTTGGGTGGGTTTGTAGGTTGTGCAGGGCGGGGCCTCAGGATGTCACTAGGTTAGGGCGTGGCAAACAGCAATGGCTGCTAGTTAGCCGGCTCTGCGTCCCTGTCGGCAGTCCCGTGCCCCAGCGCAGTAAACAATTATTCCTGCGCGCAGCTCTGCAAGCAAGCCACCCTCACTGGCAGACAGTCCAGCTTCTCCCCGTAGGAGTTTGGGTCCCCCGCGTCTCCCCAGAGACTGGATTTCAGGGTAATCGGGGGCTTGTCTCAGTTCGGGTAGAAAAAAGCAATGCACCCAGTCGCCCGCAGCCAGCCCGGATCACGCGCCTCCCTACCTCAGCTTTTCAGGGCTCGTGCACGTCTCAATGCTCTTTTCTCTTTCCTTCTGGTTGTAGAACTTCCACTCAGCCAGCTTTCCCGTGGTTCTGGGTGATAGACGTTTTGTCTTTTAGTTGCAGTTTAAATTGTTGTGGGAGGCAGCAGTTTAGGTGTTTACCTATGCCGCCATCTTGGATTCTCCTCTTATTCCATCTTTATTTGAAATTTAGCAGTTGCCATTTGAAACAAACCAAAAAAAAGCTCTGAGTTTACAGACTTACAAATCCCGTTTAGAAAGAAACCTCTTATACTTTTTTTAAAAATATTTTATTGATTTTTCACAGAGAGGAAGGGAGAGGGATAGAGAGTTAGAAACATTAATTAGCTGCCTCCTGCACATTCCCCACTGGGGATGTGCCCGCAACCAAGGTACATGCCCTCGACCAGAATCGAACCTGGGACCTCTCAGTCCGAAGGATGATGCTCTATCCACTGAGCCAAACCGGTTAGGCTATACTTTATTTTTGAGTCTGCTCAGAGCAGGTCCCCATGGGAAGGCCTGCAGCTCTCCCACACCCACACCTCCCACAGGTGCTGCTGCTGCTCCAGGAACCATAATGATGGCTGGCAGTATTCATAACTTTGCATAAGACGTAAACTTATAGGTTCAGGAAGCTAAGCAAACCTTTAACGGGGTAAACCCAAAGAAACCCATGCCAAGACATTATAATTAAACTTCTCAAAGCTAACGACAAAAAAGAATTGACATGTTACTTAATGGGGAAAACCAATTCAAGTGACAGTAGAATTCTTGTCAGAAACCTTGAAGGCCAGAAGGAAGTGGCATAACATTTGTCAAGTGCCCAAAGAAAAGAACCTATCAAACTCTGAGGGCTTTTTAAAATTTCTTTGTTTTTTAATCCTCACTCAAGAATTTGTTTTTTATTGGTTTTAGAGAGGGGGTAGAGAGAGAAATATGGATGTGAGAGAGAAACATTTATCGGTTGCCTCCTGTACATGCCTTAACCATGGATCGAACCCACAACCTTTAGTGTACAGGACAGTGCTCTAACCAACCAAGCCATCCAGCCAGGGCAACCCTAAGTTTTTTATTTTTATTTTTATCTTGGGAATATGTTTATTAAAGCTGGGGACAGTGAATCAAGAAAGCACTTCGGATGTAAAAAGCAGCAGGAGAGACTAGGCAGGGCTGCTTTGTTTCACTGGAAAATCAGAGAAAAGGGCCCTTGGAGACAGGTTCGGGGAGGGGGTTAGCTTGGGACCAGCTACCTGGCCTATTTCTCCCCTGGTTGCAAGTCTTGTGGGGACCCTTAGACTTTAGGAAAAAGAATTCATTTGAAAAGGAGATTGGAGTGTGCATGCCCCAAGGAGAGTGCACCTCAAACCTAGTGTTTTTGTTTTAATATGTCTTTATTGATTTTAGAGAGGGGGGTAGAGAGATAGAAACATCAATGATGAGAGAGAATCATCAATTGGCTGCCTCCTGCATGCCCCCACTGGGGATCGAGCCTGCAATGTGGACATGTGCCCTTGACTAGAATCAAACCCAGGACCCTTAAGTCCAAAGGCCGATGCTCTACCCACTAGCCAAACCAGGTAGGGCTCTGGTCACATTTTAAAAACATATTTTATGCGTGTCAGTGCAGTGGGCTTTCTAGCCATAAGAAACTGCTAACATGCTTACCCTCTTGAGTTTGGGGGCCATAAGAGGGAGGAAGATTTATACTTTTATACCTTTCAGATGTATTATGTATATTGCTGACTTAAAAAATAAAATTCCAAATCATCAGTACTATTTGTTTTGCACTTCCCTTTGTTCTTAGCTTTAGGAACCCATGTAGTTTAGGGATCCTAAGACTGGTGAGGAAAAGGAAACGTTTAACTAGATTGGGCTCTGCATTTGGATTTACTTTACTTTACTAAGCTTACAGACAATTCCGAGGAAAATAGCACCCCCAAAAGCAGCCTCGGACGGCTTGATTTACTGGAAGAGGCTGTTCCTCCCCTGGCTTTGCTTTCCTGCTGGCTGGCAGTGGGAGTGGAGTCTCCACTCAGGGGCCAGGAGGCAAGAGAAAACTAGTCATCATCTGATGGCAAAATGGGATGACCAGACAAGGGAAGGCGGAGAATCCTGGCTCCGGAAGGACCTACATCCTTCACAGGACACATTGGCAGGCTGCCCCGAGATGCATTTCACCACCAGCTTTCTAATCCCTAGATCTACCTGTCCAGACCCAACCACCAGATGTACCAGTGGCTGTCCAGAAGCTAATGTTGAACACGGCTTCCAGGTGCTCCTGCAGAGGTAGGCCTGGGAAAGGAGGGTCAGAGACTGAATGTGAATAGGTGTGTCATTTTGAACAGGTGCCCCTCGTTCTTGCATAGGCAGTCTGAGGGTGAGTTCCTGCTGTCTCCTGATAGATGCTCCGTTTTCTGACAGATGAGGGCAGCTCTTAGCTCTGAGAGCTTGAGTTTCTTGCCTAACATTTTAAAGCTCTAACTTTAAAATTAGATCTTTTAAAATCAAGGATTTTGGAATTCTGATTTCTCATTCAGTTTTCTTTTCTTTGCCAAATGAATTTGTGTTTTAGTGATTTCTAAAGTGACCAGATTTGCTGAATAAGCAGCCCTCCTGTTGGTCAGGCCTGGTCCCAGGTTCTGTTGCTTGCTTTTTCCCTAGTTACCCCTACAGACACCCTGCCCCACCTCCTCCACACCCACGACAGGTGTTTGGGTTTGGTGAGGTCACTGTGTCATTTCGTGTGTTGAACTTATTAACTTTGACAGATACACCTTTTCTAGCTTTGATGTTTAAACATGTCTCCACACTCAGGAGAATGCACACAGGTTTGTTTGGTTTTCCTCTTAAATTGTGGTAAAATACACATGACATATGACATTTGGTTTTACTGCCGCCACCACCACTACTATTTTTATCACTCCAAAGGAAACCCTACACCCATTAGCGGTCACTCCCCATTTCCCCCAGCCCCTGGCAACCACTCATCTACTTTCCCGCCTCTCTGGATTTGCCCATCCCTGATGGTTCATATAAATGGATTCATATAATATGTGACCTTTCCTGTCTGGATTATTTTACTGAGCACAAATGTTTTCAAGCTTCATCCATGTTGTGGTATAGGATTGCTTTATTCTTCTTTTGGCCAGATAGTATTCCATTGTACAGAATTAGCACATTTTGCTTATCCATTCATCTGTTGATAGACATTTGGGTTGTGAATAATGAAGCTATGAATATTTGTTCGCAGGTTTTCTTTTTAAATATATTTTTATTGATTTCAGAGAGGAAGGGAGAAGGAGAGAGAGATAGAAACATCAATGATGAGAGAGAATCATTGATTGGCTGCCTCCTGCATGCTTTCTACTGGGGACTGAGCCTGCAACCCAGGCCTGTGCCCTTGACTGGAATCGAACTTGGACCCTTCAGTCTGCAGTCCAACGTTCTATTCACTGAGCCAAACTTGCTAGAGCTGTTAACGGTTTTTGTGTGAGTCTGTTTTCATTCCTTTTGGGTGAGAAGTGGACTTGCTGGATCATGTGGGAATTCCATATTTAACTTTTTGAGGAACCGCCACACTGTTCTCCACAGCAGCTGCACCATTTTCCATTCCCACCAGCAGTGTACAGGGTCCCAGTTTCTCCACATCCTCACCAACACGTGTCACTTCTTATTTTTTCTAATTAAAGCTACCCTAGTGGGTGTATAAGCAGGTTTTAAAATTAATAGTTTTTACTAAACGGAGAGAAACAGTTAAAGTCAGAAAGTAAAAAGTTTTAACAAAAACATCTTCTCTCCTTCCATCCTCCGTTAGCCCATTCCTACAGGAACAGTGTCTGTTGTTTCTCTGGGTTTCACCTCATTTAATAGACAGGCGCTTTAACCAGCTAAGCCATGGAGCCAGCCCTCCCCTCTATTTATTTATTTATTTTTAAAAATATATTTTATTGGTTTTTTACAGAGAGGAAGGGAGAGGGATAGAGAGTCAGAAACATTGGATGAGAGAGAATTATCAATCAGCTGCCTCCTGTACACCTCCTACTGGGGATGTACCCGCAACCAAGCTACATGCCCTTGACCGGAATTGAACCTGAGACCCTTGGGTCTGCAGGCCAATGCTCTATCCACAAACTGGCCAGGGCTCCGCTCCATTTAACTGCTGGCATATTCTCATTTACCCATTTGGAGTCATTGACTTCCTTTAGGTGAAGATTACAACTCACTCTGGTCCATATGATCCCTTCCATTTTCTCAATATAATTTGTGTTAATTATAGACACTGGTTTGACTGTATAAAAAAGATCAAGACAAGCATTTTGCCTTACACAAGATAGAAGTTTGTTTCTTTTTTTGAATTAATATATTTTTATTGATTTCAGAGAGGGAGAGAGAGATAGAAACATCAATGATGAGAGAGAATCATTGATTGGCTGCCTCCTGCACGTCCCCTACTGGGGATCGAGTCCGCAACCCAGGCACGTGCCCTTGACCAGAATCGAACTGAGGACCCTTCAGTCCCCAAGGCCCATGCTTTATCCACTGAGCCAAACCGGCTAGGGCTTCTTTATTTTTCTTTTATAGTTTATTAATCCTCTTATGAAACATTTGCACAACTGTCACCGAAGAATCTTTACTCCTTCTGTTGTTCAATCTCCAGCTCACGTTTTGCACCAATATTGGCCTTTGCAGTCCCCCTGACTTCCTTCATTCTGTTCGTGCGTTCCTTTCTCTGTTTTCTTGAGGTCTTCTTCTCATATAGGCCATGTATTGCAAGTCTGTGTTTGGGTTCATTTTTCTTTGCGTAATCCAAGGAATCATAAATCATGCCAAAGCCAGTGGTCATGCCACCACCAAAGTGGGTTCTGAATCCAGATACAAAGATGACATCAGGTGTGGTCTTATACATTTTGGCTAGTTTTTCCCGAATTTGTGCCTTGAGTACTGTTGCCTTCCCAGGGTGAAGGACATCAATGACCATTTGCTTCCGCTGAAGTAGTCTGTTGGTCATGAACTTCCTGGTCCAGATGGTTACCGTGTCATTCATGATGAAGGTTGATCTTCAAGCAGCCAGGGAGGAAAAGGTGTTTCTTTCTCACATAAAAGAGTATAGAGAACTCAAGTATTGATGGTGATGGTTTCCAGCTATCAGGGACCCATGCTCTTTTTGTGGCTTCACCGTCTTCAAAACTGTTTTCCATCTTATTTTCCAAGGTGGCCACTCAAGATTTGCTCACCACACCCACCCACGGTCCAGCCACAGGGAGGGGACAGGGCAGGAGAGAGCTTGTTCTCCGCCGTAAAGGCTTGGAAGTTGTGCACAGCCCCGTGCCCTTCCATGCAGCTGTCCACTCTCCTCCACGTGACTTGTAACACATTTTATCTTGTTGTTAATAATAACTAGCCAGTGTTTTGAGTGCTTTATATGCGCCAAATTCTAAATGCTTTCTCTTCACTTACTCATTTAACCCTTAACACAGTCTTCTAAAGTAGATATTGTTTCCTGTTTACAGATGAGGCACCCAGGCGGTCCAATCAAGGGACTGCCCAGGTCACAGAGTGTGTGAGGGCGAGGCTGAGGCTCCAGAGCCCACCTTCACTCAGCGCTTTTAACGTGGGGTCTGGATCCCATCAAGTTGTTCCATCTGTGCTTCAGGATGGCAGAGGCTGACCAGAGGTCCCCAGCCATGAGCTGGCTGGGCTTAGTTAATATTTAGTGTATGGACTTGGTTATCAGCCTCGACCCAGCACTGCCCTGCTTATCCCAGGTCAATGGACAAGAAATATCAGTGTATGAAGGATGAAATATATCCTGTACTGGCTCTGTACAACCAATTTGCCTTTCTGAATTAAGGACCTTCTTGCCCGGCCACTGTGGCTCAGTGGTTGGGGGTCAGCCCAGGAACCAAGAGGTCACTGGTTCGATTCCCGGTCAGGGCACATGCCTGGGTTGCGGGCTCAATCCCCAGTGGGGGGCGGGCAGGAGGCAGCCGATCAGTGATTTTTTTTTTTCTCTCATCAATGCTTCCATCTCTCTATCCCTTTCCCTTCCTCTCTCTAAAAGTCAATTAAAAAACATGTTTAGCCCCAACCGGTTTGGCTCAGTGGATAGAGTGTCAGCCTGTGGACTGAAGGGTCCCAGGTTCGATTCCAGTCAAGGGCATGTACCTTGGTTGCGGGTACATCCCCAGAGGGGGGTGTGCAGGAGGCAGCTGATCCATGGTTCTCTCTCATCGATGTTTCTAACTCTATCCCTCTCCCTTCCTCTCTGTAAAAAATCAATAAAATATATTTTAAAAATAGATATGTTTAAAAAGACCTTCTTAAGTGGAATCTGTGACACCCTAAACATTTACTCAGCTTTTATTTCTTGGGCTGTAGCCCACAGTCACCACTGCAGCCATATCCCCCAGCACGGACAGCAGCAGGGCCTGGGGGTCAGTGCTGCCTCTCCTGACTGCCTGTGTTTTGTTCACACAGTGATCAGAAGGTGAACTGTGGGATGTGCGCACGATGGACAGCAAGGACTTAGAAGCTGAAATCCACCCCTTGAAGAATGAAGATGGGAAATTGCAGGAGAATCTGGAGGACCAATTGAAAAAGGGAGATAACTTGAAAAGTGCGCCCCCGCAGTCCCGCCTCTCCAGATGCCGGACGGTGGCATTGTTCCTCTCACTGTTCGTCTGCCTTTTGGTGGTGTTTGTGATTTCCTTCATCATCCCGTGTCCAGACAGGCCGGTGTCAGAGGGGATGTGGAGGATCAATTACAACACAGCAGGTGCACCTCTCCCACAGTGCCGTGCTCTCGGGTGGGGAGGGGGAGGTCGGCAGCATGTGTGTCCTGGAGCCTGGAAGTAACCTTTGGCAGTGAGTCAACCCTAAGTGGCTGCCAATTCTGTGTCCGTGGTTTTCCTGGAATCTGGGGGGAAACTGCAAGAGCAGCCTCTCAGAAAAACTGGAAGGACTGCTGTGGGAGCACAGCGCCCTGCTCTCCATTTTAGGAAGGATGGGTTGGGTCAGTAAAGGAAAGTGGCCCTTTTGATTACTTTTCAGAATTAAAAAAATAATAATAAAACAGTAACTGGCAGAAGAGATATAGAGAAGGCTGTTCCAAAATGTGGCAGATATGCGTTTGATTTTGTAGTCCAATCTTCCTGAAGGGCTCTGGCTGACATTTTGTTGGATTAGCTAGAGCAAAGCACACTTTCATTTGTCTCATGAAATTGACAGTCAGGCCCTAGCTGGCGTTTCTCAGTGGCTAGAGCGCTGGCCTGTGCACCAAAGGGTCCTGGGTTCGATTCCCAGTCAGGGGCACACACCTGGGTTGAAGATTTGATCTCCAGCTGGGTCAGGGCACATACGGGAGGCACCAATCAATGTGTCTCTCACAGCAACGTTTCTCTCTCCCCTCCATCTCCCTTCCCCTCTCTCACTCTCTCTCTTTATCCCTCTAAAAATCAATGGAAAAAATATCCTCAGGATTAACAAAAACAATTTTTAAAAAGCCTATCTTGCCCTGGCCAGTTTGGCTCAGTGGATAGAGCATCGCCTAAGTGGACCAAAGGGTCCCGGATTCTATTCCAGTCAAGGGCACGTACCTCGGTTGTGGGCTTGATCCCCAGCCCTGGTCAGCCCATGTGGGAGGCAACCAATTGATATGTCTGTATCACATAAGATGTCTCTCTCTCTCTCTCCTTCTCTCCCTCTCTCCCTCCCCCCCTCTCCCCCTCCCTCCCTCTCCCTCCCTCTCCCTCCCTCTCCCTCCCTCTCCCTCCCTCTCCCTCCCTCTCTCCTCCTCCGCCCCCCTTCCACTCTCTCTAAAAATCAATGGGAAAATATCCTCAGGTGAGGATTAACAAAACAAAAAAAAGCCTTCCTTAAAAAAAATTTGGCAGTTTATGAAAAGCAACTGAGTCAGCCTCTCTCTGGACACTCCACTTCTTTTATTATATATATATATATATATATATATATATATATATATATATATATTTTACTGATTTCAGAGAGGAAGGGAGGAGAGGGGTAGAGAAGTAGAAACATCCTTGAGAGAGAGAGACATTGATTAGCCACCTCCTGCATGCCCATCATGTGCATGAGAATTGCTGGTGCTCTAAAGAGCTGGGGATTGAGTTCACAACCCAGGCATGTGCTCCAACCGGGAATCAAACTGGTGACCTCTTGGTTCATGGGTGGACGCTCAATCCACTGAGCCACACCAGCTGGCTCTTTGATCCATTTAAGGTAAGGGCCCATTCTTTTGGTGTTTGATTTTAAAATAGAAAGTTTTGTTTTTTTGTGGGATTTTTATTGTTAATTCTCACCCAAGGATATTTTTCCCATTAGTTTTTAGAGAGGGTGGAAGGGAAGGAACGAAGGAGGTGGAGAGAGAGACACGCATTGATGGGTTGCCTCCTGCATGCACCTCGACCCTGGCCAGGGATTGACCCTCCAACCCAGGCTTGTGCCCTTGACCAGGTTTCGAACCCGCAATCCTTCGATCCACAGGTTATGCTCTAACCACTGAACCACCATCCAGGGCTAGTTTATCTTTGGAGCCTTCAAATGAAGGGAAGGGTTAGACCCTTATGACTATGGAAGTGTGTGTGATCTCTCTCGATCCCAAACTGACGTTAAGGAGGAATTCATTCCTGAATAGAAGGTGCTCAGACATCCATTGTGGTACCCAGGTGTCTTGCTTGCTCCTTCCTACAGGTTAACCTCTGATACTGTCATCCATCATGTGCATGAGGAATTGCTGGTGCTCTGAAGAGCTGTGGGGAATGGCTAGTCCCTGTGGTGATCTCACAGTGGCAGGTTCTAACTGGCACTAAACTCTAAGGAGCAGAGAAGAGGTCATGTCAGACATGGCCTGGCCTTTAAACCAGGCACAGCCTGGAGAATATAGTCTGGTTTTCTTTTGCAGTCACCTACGACTTTCTGGCCACAAAAGACATAAACAGGGACAGGGTCCAAGATGTTATCTTTCTTTATAAAAACACCAACAGCAGCAACAATTTCAGCCAGTCCTGTGCTGACGAAGGTAAGAAAGAGGAACTCCCTATATATTAAGAGGAAGAATCCTTGCTCCTCCAATATTTGGGAAAGCAATTGGTGGAATTTCTGGAATTTCATTGTCTTTGCTTTGTAGCAGGACTAGAAAGAGACAAGGCCAGTCTCAGCACCCGCCCTGTTTGGCTACTGAACCCCATGGGGTCAATACTGGGGCCCCCAGGGGATGGGGTGGGTTAGGGGCCCAGGTATAAAGGGAACGAGCCTGGTGGTGGGGCTGAGGGAGGTGTGAGGGAGGACTGGCAGTTTGTCCTGCATGCACAGCCCCTCAGAGCTGGTCTGTCCCCTGCAGGCTTCTCCTCTCCCTGCTCCTTTGTGGCTGCTGTGTCAGGGGCCAACGGCAGCATCCTGTGGGAGAGGCCTGCAGCCCAGGATGGGGCTGTCGTGCTGTGCGGTGTCCCGCACCCGAGAGACAGTGGGGCATCTTCTGCCTGCATCCTTGTGGGCAGATCTGGTTCTTCCATCGCGGTCGACTTATTCACAGGTAGGCTGGTCCCCTCTGCATACCACCTGGGCCTCTCAGACGGAGGACGATGCCAGCACGCTCTGGGGAGGGGAGGGTCAGCCTGTGTTCTTGGGCATGTGACTGGATGGAAGGATGGTCACAGAGTGGAAGGGAACCCCACATGAGGACACGGCCACTTAGCAGTCAATACCACAGCTCCTCTGATGTCACGTGCCATTGTGCCTTGTCACCTCCTGTATACATTTTGCTTGCGGAAGCACCTTGTGGGAAGGCAGAGATGAGGAGCTCGGCTGCTGCCTGTTGTGGGAGGAAGTGGCCGCAGCCTGCTTTTGCAGCACCCGGGGCCAGCATAGGCCATGCAGCGTGGGAAGGAGATCTGGGCCTGTCAGTGCTCTAGACGTGAGGGTGCTCCCCGGTGCCTTCCTGTCACCCGCTGTTTAGGCCCCAAGGGGGTGGCCACTGACACTTACCAAAGTGTTGAGGAATTCTGTGCCTTGACACTAGATTTGGTGGGTACTGACATTTCCCTTACAACTTGTGGTTTTGAGACTGTGGAGGAAAATAAAGAGCAGGTTGGAAGTATTTTAAGAAGAGAGGAATCACTCTATTAAAAAAAAGGACAAGATTATGTCTGTTCAGAAGCTGTTGCCTCAGGACCTGCAGTTCGCAGGCATAACCCCAAGACCTTCATTCTCTCCTGTGTGAAGGGCACAGGCACAGGCCACTCAGCCAGAGCCTTGGTGGAGGCAGAGGACCCACCTATGAGCCCAGCAGCAGATGGGTCCTGAGGGGCCTTGAGACATGGCGAGGTCAAGCCCTGTCCATCCAGATGGGAAGGGTCAGCGTTGGCCCTAAGGTGCTCTAGAACCAAGTATTAGAAAACTAGTGGCCCGGTGCACGGATTCGTGCACATTGAAAGGAAATTAATTAGAAGAAATATTTTAATATCACTATTTGCCATTTATCTATAATAAAAGTGTCAGAGATGAAAGAAAATTAGTAAAATGTATATGAAAATATATAAATTGATTAATAAATAAACAATAACAACATGATATAACAACAAAGACATGATATAAAAACAACATTGATAAAAACAGTGACTGATAAATTGATTAAACTTATTCTAACACTGAGGCCAGGGTCAGATGGGGACAAATCAGTTCTTGGAATCAGAACCACCTCTCCTCCGCAGACCCTGTTAATACTTTAGCTTCGATTATATTAGGTTGCAATCTTTGATAATAAATCTAGTACCATTACAAAGACCCCATTTACTATTAAGATTTCTCAGTAGCATGATTATTGCACCTACTTTCAATTCTAATTTATGACATGGCATTCCCGAAGGAGTAATACTTTCAAGAAATTCGATGGGAAAATTTTCCTTTTTGGCATCATCTGTTGAATCTAGTATTATTGTCAATTACACTGTCATCTCTGAGTCTTTTTTTTTTTAAGTGATTAGTACGCTCAAGTTTTTTTATTTTTTAATACAGTTTTATTAATGTCAGAGAGGAAGGAAGAGGGAGAGAGATAGAAACATCAATGATGAGAGAGAATCATTGATCGGCTGCCTCCTGCACGGCCCCCACTGGGGATCAAGCTGGGATTGATCCCACAACCCGGGCATGTGTCCTTGACCTGAATCAAACCTGGAATCCTTTAGTCTGCAGGTCGATGCTCTATCCACTGAGCCAAACCGGCTAGGCTCGTCTCTGAGTCTTCATGCAATATCCGTTCCCCAGCCTTTCCCACCATGTGGGAAAAGAATAGGATACGTCATTGCAATGTAGGAAACAGGATACTGATTTGTTTCATTTCTTTTAAAAAATATATTTTGCCCTAGCCGGTTTGGCTTGGTGGATAGAGCGTCAGCCTGTGGACTAAAGGGTCCCAGGTTTGATTACGGTCAAGGGCATGTACCTTGGTTGCGGGCACATCCCCAGTAGAAGGTGTGTAGGAGGCAGCTGATCGATGTTTCTCTCTCATGTTTCTATCCCTCTCCCTTCCTCTCTGTAAAAAATCAATAAAATACATATTTTGAAAAATATATAGAGTTTGATTTTTTAATATATATATATATAAAAGGGAGAGGGATAGTTAGAAACATCAGTGAGAGAGAAACATCGATCAACTGCCTCCTGCCCACCTCCTACTGGGGATGTGCCCGCAACCAAGGTATATGCCCTTGACCTTTCAGTCCACAGGCCAACGCTCTATCCACTGAGCCAAACCGGGCGATTTGTTTCATTTTAGTGGCATTTGGATTATTGGGATCTGGTTGACAATGAATGAGCAAGTCCCTTTCAGAAGGAGTCCTCCATCTTCGTTTCTTTTTTTTTCTTTTTTTAAGATGATTTTTTTCCCATTTCTTTTTTTAAAATTTATTTTATTGATTTTTTACAGAGAGGAAGGGAGAGGGATAGAGAGTTAGAAACATCAATGAGAGAGAAACATCAATCAGCTGCCTCCTGCACACCCCCTACTGGGGATGTGCGTGCAACCAAAGTACATGCCCTTGACCGGAATTGAACCTGGGACCCTTCAGTCCGCAGGCCAACGCTCTGTCTACTGAGCCATACTGGTTAGGGCCATCTTCGTTTCTGAATATGATGGTAACTGGTTACATGGGGATAATTATATCTACCCAGATCACTATTACAATCATATTTAATCGCCATTGTTACTTCGGTATGCCGCCACTGCTTGCTTTCAGCTTCAGAATGTCAACAAAAACAACCAAATTCACGATGGACAATGACAGATGGAAACACACGGTGCGATTGATGCCAGCTTTGAGAGCTCTTTATATGTATTGCGCATGCACGAGTCAACTTAGCCTTTTTAAAAAATACTTTTTTTTTTTTTTTTTTTACAGAGAGGAAGGGGGAGAGAGAGCTAGAAACATCGATCAGCTGCCTCCTGCACACTCCCTACTGGGGATGTGCCTGCAACCAAGGTACATGCCCTTGACCGGAATCAAACCTGGGACACTTCAGTCTGCAGGCCGACGCTCTATCCACTGAGCCAAACTGGTTAGAGCCAACTTAGCCTGTTATAGATATAGAACAAATTTGCTTAATTATACCTGCTTTCTGATGTAGCTAAACTTTTTCCAGCCCAGGGAAGCACCCCAACTTCTCGTTCAGGTAATTGTCAGCAGCACAGCAATAAATATCAACATGAAGCAGATTATTACTGTAGATCACACAGGGAGAACAAAGGGCAAAATATTTAACTGCAGCAGTGTTTGACTATATTCTGCGCAGTGAGAAAACCTGAAGTCATTTTCAGGGTCCACCATTTCTTCTTTTCAGTCGGGTCAAGTGTCTAAGCTTTCTAAATCTCTATTTTCCAGCTAATGAAAGAAAATAGGATTCCACCGAGTCTCCTATCTACCTATTCCAGGACTTCTGTGAGGATCAAATGAGATGAGGCACAGGAAAACGCTTCACAGGCATTTGGTTAAAGTGTGAAATGTTTGCACCTGGCTATAAAACAAGTTGTGTTCCTGGGCTGAAGAAACTGCAAGGAGGCTAGTCGTCACTAGGGAGAGGAAGCTGGGCGTTGCTACATGATGCCATTACCCCGGCAGTCAGACACTTAGCATATTAGCCTTTTATATAAATAGATGGGCCCTAGCTGGTTTGGCTCAGTGGATAGAGCATCGGCCTGCAGACTGAAGGGTCCCAGGTTCGATTCCCAGTCAACATGCCCGGGTTGTGGGCTTGATTCCCCAGTGGGGGGTGTGCAGGAGGCAGTCAATCAATGATTCTCTCTTATCATTGATGTTTCTCTCCCTTTCCTTTCCTCTCTGAAATCAATAAGAACGTGTAAAAAAAATGTATGTATATGGGCCAACAGAAAAGGGGTGGGGTGGGGAGTTCCGCAACTCCCAGAAGTGAGGCTTGAACACTGGTGTGTGAGCCCCTGGTCTTTTCCACGTGTGCATGTCCATGTGCTCAGCAGCTGTGCTCACCTGCACCTGTCCTCAGCTCCAGCCAACAGGTGTTTACACTTGCGAGTGGGTCTGTGCATTTGCCAGGCTGTGGTGGAAGGGGACCTGGGCCCAGCGCCCGCTGATGTATGCTTGGTTTTAGGGGAGACCCTGTGGAACCATCCCCGCAGCTTCAGAAGGAACGCTACCATCCTGAGCCCTTTACTCCAAGTGCCTGACCTCGATGCCAATGGGGCCCCAGATCTGCTGGTTCTCACCCAAGAGGACAAGGAGGTACAGCTCTCCTCCCAAGTCCCTGAAGCCTATGCCTCTGGAGCCTCTCTTCCCTGCCCCCTGGTCTTCCACTTCCCAGGCAGATTTTGGGTCTGATCACCTCTCAGAGGACTTGCCCAAGGCCCTGTGCCCTGGCACCTGCAGACCCAGCACACTGGGGCAGCTCTGTCCTGTCCGTAGCTCTTGGGCCTCCCCAAGAACGGGAGTGCCCTTCCCATTTGTGCCACTGAGGTGTGGGTGGGTCCTGAGGAGTCCGAAGGACTCTAGTGTGGGAGACCACACACACACACGCCTGGTATCAGACACTTAAAGTAATCTTTCCCCAAACCAGGGGAATTTTGACCCCTTTCTCTTCCCATGTGTTGCAGGTTAACAGCTACATCTATTCGGGTAGCACTGGGCACCAGATTGGCCACCGAGGCAGCCTTGGTGTGGATGGGACCAGTGGCTCCCTCCTTTATGTCACCAGGGCGGGTGCCCACTACATCCTTCTCCCTTGTGGTATGTTGTGTCTGCTGGGCCCCCGAACGGCCTCACTTGCAGAGGCCTTGCTGGTCTCAGATGAGATCTGTAGCTGCCGTGAGGCTCCTTGGCTCCTGCTTTCTTCTAGGATTCAAAGTAATCATTGACAAGCTGTGAAAGCCATGGAGGGTCTCATCCCTCCCCAGCTCAGGGGGGGGGGGGTGCCGTGTGTTCCTACCAGCGGGGCTGATGGGCGCGAGTCCTGGTCCCCCAGCAGCCCCTGGTGACTTGAGGCTCTTCTGTGTTTTGAGTAGCAAGTTCTCTCTGTGGGCACTCTGTGAAGGGCGTCTATGAAAAAGTGACTGGGAGAGTCAGCCCACTGAGGAGAGACCCCAGCTGGGAGGACGTGCTCAATGCCACCAACCACAGGCTGCTTTTGCACAGGTTGGTGTGGGCAGCGTCACACAGGCCAGGTCCCAGTCCTCCATGCTCGGAGCCGTGGAGGGGCTGTGGACCTGGCTGCTGTACTGTGAGGCCATGCTAGGCTCAGACACGGGAACTGGGCAGACAAGCTGCATACAAACCAGGGAAAAGGTTCCCAGCAGTGGGCTCACCCTCTCTCCAAGCACAGCGAGGTCTGGTTTTATATTCTCAAATTAGAGATCTAAGAATTAGGGGGCTGCATGTGGGAGTCTGGTGGACAGTGCTTTGGGGAGGGTCCCCGCCTCCAGCCTCTGTCCTAGCTGCCGCCTCCTCTAGCTCTGGAGCCATCCACTACCTGATGAACGTTCCCGGGAAGGGCGGCGAGGACCTCCTCCTCGTGAGTTCGGACACCTGTGTGCTGCTGGATGGCCAAGAGCTGGCACCCAGGTGGACCTTCAGCGTGCCCCAGGTCCTCAGGTACCGGCTCTTCCCCAGGAGCCTGTGCAGTTGTTGCAAGCCAGGCCCTGCCAGCCCATCCCCCTGGCAACCCCGTGGAGGTGGGCGAGAGGACCAGTGTGCTTCTGCCAGAGGCCTCCTGCCTGTCCCCGGTACCTTCCTACGTGGAGGGGCTGGTGAAGCCCCTCTGCTTCCTGTCCTGGGCCTGCCTCGTCAGGGAGAAGAAGTGGCATACCTGCCCCCAGGTGTCTCCTCACAGAGACCCCTCGTGACTTCTTCCCTAGAAAACCCATCCTGGGTCACTACAAACCCGACACCTTAGCCGTGGTCGTTGAAAATGGAACCGGCGTTGACAGGCAGGTTGGCTGCACTTCCTTTTGTGTCCCACCTTGGTTTGTGGATGAGGAAAACTAGTTTGAATGAGTCTGAACAGGGCTGTGGCCTGGAGGCTGAGCTGGGACAAGAGGGGCCTCAGGGAGACAGTCTTGTCGACCCCAGGGAGCAGCTCGTTCAGGGTTGGCCCATGTGCCTGCGCAAACCCCACCCCATCTGCCCCATGCTGTCCCCTTCCTCCCAGATCTGGCTCCTGGACCTCAGCACCGGGGCGGTCCTTTGGATTCTGGCCCTTCCAGGCCTCCCAGGGTACCCTCCGTCTGCCAGCCTGCTGACCGCAGACCACCGCTCAGCCTTCTTCTTCTGGGGCCTGCACGAGCTGGTCGGTGCCAACCAGATGGTATGGACAGAGTACAAAATCGGGACACGCCCGTGCCAGAAGCCAGGGCCAGAGACCAGAGGCCTGTCTTAGGCCCCATCTTAAGGAGCTAATTGGGTGACTGGACATGTACAAATAAATAGAAGCCATGGGAGAAGGGTGGGATGAGGCAGTGCTCTGGCCGCAGGGGCGGCCAGGGCGTGGTCTGCCTTGGGGCGGACTAGGGGAATCTGGAAAGAAGTAGGGTGTACTGGGGAAAGGGCCACGTTCCAGGTGGAGGGTGCTGGGGAGGGTCAGGGTCAGGTTGGGGGAAGAGGGGTAGAGAAGGTAGATGCAGAGTTCAGATTGGCATTTGGGGGGCCCCGGGGGACACAGCTCTGGCTGTGGTCAGTGTGTCGAGTGTCCCATAAGCGATGAGCACAGCATGACCCAGCTGCCAGGCCCAGGTGTGGAGGTGGCTGCAGCCTGGTCAGCCTCCTGCCCCATTGCTTGTTCTCATTCTAGGAGCCGGGAGACACCCAGCACAGCCTCTACATGTTTCACCCCATTCTGCCCGGCGTCCTGCTGGAGCTGGCCAACGTCTCTGCCAACATTGTCGCCTTCCAAGGTGAGTGCAGCCTTGGTATGGACCTGAGTGCCACCCACTTGCACTCTGTCTGGTCCCAAGACACCTGACGGCTCTGTCCTCCACAGTGGCCCTCTTGGAGCCAGGCCGCCATGCTGCCTGCATCCTCCTCACGGGCCCGGCCAGCCCGGATGCACCTGGCCTGGTCTCCGTGGCCAAGCACAAGGTACAGGACCTCATCCTGAGCAGCAGGGTGGTTCACCTGACCGAAGGTGGGGCTGACAGCGACCAGGACATCAGGGACCGGCTCTCCCGCCTGCGGTACCGGAGCGAGGCCTAGGTACACAGAGGTCAGAGCACGAGAGGCTCCAGCTGCTGACATTAAACATCCTAGGAAGCTGGCCCTTCGTTCATTTGCTCTGTACACTGACTCCCACTCCTGAGCCTGGCAGCGCTCCACAGGGTCTCCTTAGTCCCAGGGACACGGGTGGGAAAAGGACACCCAGGCCTCTGTCCTGCCCAGCACGCTGTGTCCTTAACAGGTCCTCATCTGCCCACTGAGGTCACATGCCGAAGGCCAGCTGCCTTCATGGTAGCCTCCCTCTGGGAAGAGCCCAGGCCCAACCTGCAGAAGCCCCCTCCCCATTTCCCACCTGAGCTCGTCCTTCTCTGCACTGTCCCCCTGGGGTCCTGGAGCTCAGAGGGTGGTGGTCCCTGAGGTGGTATCAGGGCAGCAGGACTGGCCCCCAGCCCTTCCCAGAGCAGGAAGGGAAGAGTCTAGTGTGGTTGGTGGTGTCTTGCCCTGGGGAGCGGAGCCCCTTTGACCGGCTCATGAAGAGTGGGGCCTGTAGGGCATGGTGGGTGCACTGCTCACGGACGCCCTGAGGGGAGTTCACACCCTGTGCTGGCTGCTTGTGCTGTGACCTTCCCAAGGAACTGCCTTAGGACGCACGCCGGGGTCATTTTGCACCCTCTTGACACACACTGGAGCCGCTTGTCCCTCTGGAGTCCCTGCACCCTTAGGCGTAGCTCCCCTCCTTCCTGGTTCTGGGTCGTCCCCAGCGTTGGTGTCCCTGATGCAGGACTCACCTCTGTGCCTTGCTGCACCCGGGGCTGCCCTGCACTGTGCAGCTCAGCCGGCCCAGGCACAAAGTGGCCTGCCGACTCTGGGTAGCACGGAAGAAACCAGAATAAACGTTTGCACTCGCTGAAAAAGCCCAGCGGGCACGTGTGCGCTTCCTGTCTGTCTGCTGCAAAGGGGTGAAATGGGTCAGGATGGGAAAGATGGCTGAGGAGTTGTGGGACCCTGTGTTCTCGGAGTGACCCCACTCCTGCCAGATCAGAAACTTAAGGGCCCAGAGGTCTTTTTCAGCACAGCCTCCACGTGCATCTCAGGTTTGAGGACCCCTCCCTGGGCACCCACAGCAAGCCAGGAACCCAGCCCACGGACATGCGTGTGCTCCCGCCTAGGACAGGCAGTGCAGGGTTCCCCCAGCACCCCGGTGTCTTCCAAGGGCTGGCCAGGGGGGGGGTTGGAGGTGGGTTCTGGCAGCTGCCCAGGGGCCTTCAGTGAGATGCAGCTTTGGGTACCAAACTGATGAGGGAGACGTTTTAGAGAACCCTGAAGGAATTTCCTGTGGACATTTAAATACGAAAAACTCCCTGTAACCCCAAAATCCCCTACCTCCCAAAAAATGTTCCTGTGAAAAGTGACAGGTCTGCAAGTGAAAATCACCTGGAGCCAATAGGGCTGGGGCCCAGGGCCCAAGGCCTCTCGGGGTCCAGGTTGGGGTCCATAGCCCTGGACAGAGGAGCCGGCTCTGGGGAGGGACCACCCTGTTTGGGTCCTGGGACAGTGAGCAGGAGTTAGGGGGTTGAGCCCAGGGAGTGCCCTCATCAGTGGGCCTCCCGCACCCTGGACTTGTAAGCAAAGCAGTTGGCCCATGGGTTCCATGCTGCACCCCCTGGAACTCCCCAGCCTTAGTGCACAACCTGCCCAGGAGACAATGGGTTGCGTCCCAGGAGTCTGGACTATTTCTGCACTCTGCCCTGGAGCCCGGGCATCCTCCTCCCTCAGAGCAAAGACCAAGCACCCCCAGTGTGCAACCTGAGTTCAGCTTGGGGGCTGTCTCCTCTTCCGTGGACACACGGAACCTTCTATGACACCTGAACTCCCCACATTGTCTTTCACCACCGCCCTCACCGCTGCATGCTTCATGCATACACAGATACAGCAGATGAGCACAGAGGGAGGGCCGAAGGCTTTTTTTTTCTTTATTGATTTTAGAGAGAGAGAAACATTAGTTTGTTCCACTTATGTATTCATTAGTTCATTCTTCTATGTGCTCTAACCAGGGATTGAACCTGCAACTTGGTGTATCGGGACAACACTAACCAACTAGCTACCTGGGCTGAGGGTCTTCTATCTCTGTGCCAAGAATGGGCAGGAGCAGGCTAGCTTTGTGAGGTGGGGTGCTGCCTCAGCTGAGCCCGTCAGAGCTGCACCCCCAAAGAACCAGTGTTCCTTCACAAACAGAGGTGCACCTTCAGGGCAGGCCTGGGACATACACAGTGGCAGTGACAGGGCAATACCTGTGGAGACAGCTCTGTACTCATTGGAAGGCTAAGCCCAGCCCAGCAAAATTCAGGGGGCTGTGTAGAGTCCCTGTTGGGGTCACACTGAGCAAAGTGGAGTAGGTAACAGCTTTGAAGCCTGCATTGCCTCACCATGTGAAAGTGCTCCTGCTGTCTAACTCTGGCTCCAGGTACTTGCCTGCTAAGGTAATGGTCTGGAGGTGGGAGGTGGGCACCAGGAGCTGAAGATGGCAACATGCCAGGAGCGTGGCCTGGGTCTGGTTTGCCCATCTCGTTCCGCCTTTCTCCAGGTGACCCACGCTCGGCCAATGACACCCCCTCCCTGGTAGTTAGCACCTGGACCAATCCCTGCAGGGAATTCTGACTTGTGTGCCCCACAGCAAGGCCACACTCTTTGTGCATTAGGGGATGCCCAGGCTGGGGGTCTCGGCAGCTGCCAGGACCCTGGGTGAGAAGAGGGTGATGAGAGGTGAGGGGTGGAACCACCTCCTCCAGGCTCAGGCCCACCTATGCCTCTCCATCACCACCCCCAGGGCCACCTGCAGCAGCTGCAGGTTCCACTGAAGCAGAAGCAGGAGGGAGAGCAGGGCTCAGGCTCGAATGCCGTGGCTTCCACATGAATGGGAACACTCTGTAGGTGAGAAGGGGCCTCAGTGCAGGGCGGCATCAAGAGTCCCACCTCAACAGCTCCTGGACACAGGGCACCACCAAGGCTCACCGTCTCTTTGTCTCCGGGAGTATCATGGCCTCCGCCAGCAAGCCTTTGTACATGTCCGACTTGAGGAACCTCGGGTAGGAGTCCTGTAAGAAATGGTTGTCAGCCCTGACGCCTTCCGCCTTCTCTCTCTCAACTGCCCCCACCGCAGCCTGCCACTGCTCTGACCCTCGGAGCTCCCAGTGGACAGTGCTGGAGGCGGCCACCCAAGACCTGCCCTGACCAAGTCAGCTGACTCAGAGGGACCTGGGCTCCCTTCCAGGTGGGCCATTTAACAGCCAAAGATGAGCAAAAGCCCAGCACCCACACATGGAGGAGTGAACCAGGGTGCCTGTAGAGTGAGGGCAAGGACACAGAGCCGACTAACAAGGGCACGAGGAACTGTACAGTAGACAATTAAGTGGGGGAGGAATCTACAAATCTAATTGGTTATATTTTAAAAAGATGAATATAAATTATCTTGGGAAGGAGGGAAAAAGGTAGGGGGCAGCAATAAAAGCTAGATGTATTGGAATTTACCCTGCTTTACAGATTGGGTTTTGAAACTAGATATTTCACATAATTATAAAATAAGTAAGTAATCCCCAAACATTGGAAGTAAAGGTTCATAATTGGAACTGGATATCCAGGGGTGACACCATCCTAACCACACATAATGACAGAGCCATTCAATTAGGACACATACAAGGGACCAAAAGAGGAAAAAAGGAAACCATTGCTAGCGGTTGTATGGTAAATGGTGCTGTGTGTCGTTCAGTTCAGACTACTGAGTGGATTCTGAGAAAGCAAACGAGTAATTATGTTAGCATTGTTGGAAACCAAGATTTCCAGTGGGAGTGAAAAAAGAAATAAGATCAGGGAGGTAGAGAAAGTCTAATCCTGAACCTAAAGTACAAGTGTCAGTATGATTCAAATACATTCTTTTTAAAACACATATTTCCTAATTCTGTCCACTGAAAGGCCAGGAAATGATGACCACCCCAGTGGCGCGATCACATCTGGTATGTAGGTCAAGGTTTCTAAACACCACCCATGAAAAAGGGCCAGGGCTGACTGGGAAATGGCCTAGGTCTGGAGCAGGATGAACCTGGACAGTATCACACCAGGAAGCAAGGAAGTCACCATACACTGTGGGACACATCAGAGACCTCTGAATGTTACGTAAGAATAAGAACTGACATGGGCCCCAGCTGGTTTGGCTCCGTGGATAGAGTGTCGGACTGTGGACTGAAGGGTCCCAGGTTTTTTTCCAGTCAGGGGCATATGCCTGGGTTGTGGCCTCGATCCCCTGTTGGGGGATGTAGGAGGCAGCCAGTCAATGATTCTCATCATTGATGTTTCTCTCTCTCTCTCTCTCTGAAATCAATAAAAACATGAAAAGAAAAAAAACTGACATGGATTTAAACCCATTAAATCCAGTGAAAATGTGAATTTGTAATGGTATTAAAAACACTGAAACCTCATGACCTCCCTCGGCGGATATCAGGGTCAAACTCATTATTTTGATAAGTGGTAATTAAAAGAAGGAATCAGCCCTAGCCGGATTGGCTCAGTGGATAGAGCATTGGCTCTTGGACTGAAGAGTCCTGGGATTGATTCCAGTCAAGGGCGCGTACCTTGGTTTCAGGCTCAATCCCCAGCCCTGGTCAGGGCATGTGCGGGAGGCAACCAATCAGTGTGTCTCTCTCACATCTGTTTCTCTTTCTCTCCCCCTCCCTTCCACTATCTAAAAATCAATGGGAAAAAATATCCTTGGGTGAGGATTAATAACAACAAAAGAAGGAATCAAGCATTGATCTGCCTTTCCTAAATGAGTCACTGGCCAGCAAAGAGCGGGGAGGGGAGGCTTCAGCTCATAAACAGAGACGTGATGGGATCAGACCTTTGCTGATGAAATCACAAGTCTGGGCAATGACTGTTAGTGGAGGCAGCCAATCTCATGTACCTCCTCATGGAAGAACACACCAAGCTGAAGAAAATATTCTTGACAACACTGAACAAATAAGCAACGAAACTGAAAATGACTTCTGATCAAGATTTAAATGGTAACTACCAATTTTTAGCAACTACCAATTTTGGGGCAGAGAAACACATCAAAGATACTACAGGGACTCAGAAAAATCCAGACTGTGGGAAACTACAAAACAAAGGACCCAGTTCCTTCCAAACAAAACAAAAAATTTTTTACAAGACGGAGAGGAAACCTATACAGTACTCTAAAAAGAGATTTAAGAGACATTACCAATGTATGGAACCTGTTTGGATCCAAAGTCAAGCAAATTTTTAAAAATTAGATAAATAGTTGTAGGCTGTGGTGTACAGAATAAAGCTGCCCACAGATGTCTACATCCTAATCCCCAGGGATGACGTGGAGATGGGGAGACTGCCTGGATTACCCAGGTGGGCTCAGTGTGAGCACATGGGTCTTGAGAAGTGAAAGAGGGAGGCAAGGGGATCAGAGAAAGAGAGAGAGAGAGATTTAAAGATGATACACTGCTGCTACACCTGAAACTAATATAATATCAGAATGTATCTCAACTATAATTGAAAAATAAATTTTAATTAAAAGAAAAAGAAAAAGCCCTGGCCGGTGGCGCAGTTGGTTGGAGCATCATCCCGAAGTGCCAAGGTTGTGTGCAGACTGGTTTGCTCTCCGGTCAGGGCACATACAGGAAGCAACCGATGAATGCCTGAATGGTGGAGCAACAGATTGATGTTTCTCTCTCAAATCAATTAAAATTGTTTTCTTAATTAAAAAGAAGAGATGATACACTGCTGTCTTTGAAGATGGAGGACGGCCCATGAGCCAGGGATGGGGGTGAACGGCCGTGAAGTGGATTCTCCCCTAAAGCCTCCAGAAGGAACCAGCCCCCCAGACACCTTGACTTTAGCTCAGAGATACCAGTCTCAGTCTCTGGCCTCCGGAGGATAAATGTGTGTTCATCTAAGTCACCAAGTTTGTGACATTTTCTACAGCAGCAACAGGAAACTAACCTAAGAGGCCAAGTGGGCAGGTGCGGACCCTGACTGGCTATTTGAGGACACTGAGTAAGCTGTGTGTTCTGGGTGTGCTGCTGGCGTCTGCACACCCAGCTGAGGCCTATAGAGGAACTTCCTGGAATATCTACACACAGGAAGTGTGGAAATGGCTTTACAGTCACAGGAGGAAGTGCTCACCTTCTTCATCAGCATGTAGATGTGCAGCTGGGCATCATCTAGCACGTAGCGGTGGGGCTGGCACAGGCCCTCCAGGGTCCGCTCCATCGTCTGGCTGTCGATATTGACCCAGCGGGCAGCGCCAGGGGCCAAGAACTGCCTGTGTGTGGGGATGAGGGACAGCCCTGGTGGGTCCGGGCTCCACAGTCCTGCCCTCTGGCCTGCCAGACCCACCTCTCGTACTCACTGGTACACGGAGTCCACCAGGGTGGGGATCTGGGCCTGCCCTCCATGGCGCAGCTCCTCACATGCCTCCCAGAAGCTGAGGTTCTCGGCTGGGGGTCCAAGCACCAGATCAGGCCCAACCTGAGCTGCGGCCAGGGCTGATTAAAACCTGGGTAGTGGGGGAGTCCCAGGCAAAAACCTCCCTCACTGGGGCCTCAAATAGGAGGTGGAGGCATCTCACCGCTGAACTCTTTCCTGAGAAAGTCCATGAAATGGGCCCGGCCCACAGGGTCTTCCAGGAGTTCCCGGAAGCTGAAGCCCCATCGCTCCACACGGAGCTTCATGGGTACAGCCACACTAGGGAAGGGGTGGGTGTGTCAGGACTGTGGGGTGGGTGGGACAGTTGGGAAGAACACCGCAGACCCCCTCTCCCACCCTCAGCTCACTTGGGGGCGTTCATGGCCCAGTAGGTGTCATCATCTGTGATCCAGGGGTTGCTGGGCAGGCACCCCGACATGATGGGGTCATGCGGGCTATGCTGACTGCTGAACTTCAGGTACCTGGGGGTGGGGATGGTGCCAGGGACCAGTGCAGGGAGGAGTTATGGGTCAAGGGCACTAGAGGAAGGGTCTGGGCTCTGGGTTTGGGGTCTCCAGCTGCCACCCCCATTCCACTCACGCCTCAAGGCAGACAGAGGACTTCACCCGGATCCTGCCCAGGGCCTTTGTGCAGCACTCAATCTACGACATGGAACCTGTGAGCAGGGTCAGGGTGGCATCAGCCAGCCCACTCCCCTGTTCTGGCCCCAGGACCTACCTCCTGCTTGTAGAAATCCGTGTTCTTGGTCTGGAAGGGCCAGGGGAAGCTACAGTTAGAAGGCAGGCCCCTGGGGACCGACATCCCACCATAGCCCAGGCCCTGGTCTCACTCTCCTCTGATGGCAGGGTCTGACTATCCAGGAAGCTTTCAGGAAGCTATAGGTTGGAGGTTTCCAGAATGTTCTCAAAGTTGCCTTGAGGTGCCCCAATTATCACTATCCCATATTTTAAAATGTACTTAAATTACTTTTTAAAAACAACACATAGGTGAGAAATACTATGAAGAGTCACACTAGGAACCCAGGCTGCTGACTGTGCTCCAAACTCACCATGTTCAGAATTTGGAACCTGCTTGCCACCTCCCTGTGGGCCAAGTGGAGGGGCGTGGCCATGGGACTGGCTAGCCCTTCTGAACACTGCACACCCCTCACTGGTCAGCGAGCAGAGGCACAAGGCACCCTAGGTGCCTGTGATTTCCAAGTTCTGTGTCAGCCCTCCTGGACTGACCTTAAAATGGGAAATTATAAACTTATGATCATGAGCTTATGGTTTTGAACTCAGGAAGAAGCTTTAGCAGTAAGGTACTAAATGTATCTGTTCTGTTTGGGGTTTCATAGGATTTGAATAGGGGGCTCTGCTGCTACAAAGTTTGGCCATGCCTGTCCTGGTGCAGTTGGTTCCCAAGGCCAGCAGAGGCCTTGGAGAGGTGGCTGGTCTGGCTTGGGAGGGAGCCCCTGCCCTCACCAGATCCCATTGCACTTACTTGCACCCAGAGCAGCAGGTGGGAAGTGAGAGAGGACAAAAGTTAGCAGGGGGGCTGGGAATGGGGGGCTAGGGTGAGGGGAGAGTGAGACCAGGAGTGTGACAGGGCACATGGAGTGGGACAGATGAATGCACAGATAGGGGGAGGCCCCCAAGTAGTCCCAGAGTGGTGGAGTGGGGGTGGGGAAGGGTGTGTGCATGGGAATGGGGATGGCAGGAGGCCTGGGTGCAGGGGTGGGGAGTGGGGGGCATGTATTTAGGCGTGGGGAATGGGTGGGGGTGGGGCATGCATGCCTGCAGGGGTCTTACAATCTGCACTCGCCTGGCAATGCAGGAGCCCCGCTCTGGACCCTGCTCCAGCACATTCAGGACCCCAGGCTGCAGAGGGGAGAGTAGATAAGGCAGGAAGCACAGCTCAGATGGGCTGCTAAGACCCCACCCTAGAGCTATGTTCCTGCCCCCCACTAACCCCCATATATTGAAGCTCTGAGTCCACGTATTACCCTTTGACATAGAAACTGACACTCAGAGGAACCCAGAAACCTGAGTCTCCTCTCTGCCCATTCCCACCCCAAGGGACCACCCTCTCAGAACCACTCTGGGTTTTTCTCCCCAGCCCCTCCCCCAGCTCATAGCTCCTGAGTTCCACATCCGTGTGTCATCCCTGGTCAGCAAGCAGAGGCACAAGGCACCCTAGGTGCCTGTGATTTCCAAGTTCTGTGTCAGCCCTCCTGGACTGACCTTAAAATGGGAAATTATAAACCTATGATCATGAGCTTATGGTTTTGAACTCAGGAAGAAGCTTTAGCAGTAAGGTACTAAATGTATCTGTTCTGTTTGGGGTTTCATAGGATTTGAACAGGGGGCTCTGCTGCTACAAAGTTTGGCCATGCCTGTCCTGGTGCAGTCCTGGTGCAGATGGTTCCCTTCAGCCTGGCTTTGCCACTATAGCGAAATCCTTGACTTTTCTCCCCAAACCTCCCCATTCTTCCTCTCTTCAGTCAAGTTCACCTTCATATACTTGACTGCTCAAGCCAGAGACCTAAGCACCTAAGACAGTTCCACTCACCCAAACCCACTCGTCCTACACCTTGTCCTCACACACACATGCTGGCCTGGCCTCTCCCTCCCTCTGCCCAAGTCAGAACCCTCGTGTCCACTTGCCCAGAGGCTCCAGCTGCCACTCCTGGCCGCTCCACATGCACCGCTCACCCATACCGCTGGCCCGGCCCACTCCTGGGCCCCGGCCTCAGCTCATGCACATGGTCTTGAGGCCATGCCCACTCCACCTTCCTCCCACGGCCCGCCGCCTGGCCCTCAGATAGAAGATTGAGTCATTTTCCCGGAGAGACCCTCAAAACACATTTGATGAGGTCATCAGGCCTGTGGGTGCCCCCCAGAATCTATTTCCTTGTGTGTTTTTTCCCATAGGAGCTCCTGTTCATGGTTTGCTGTGACTGCCACATGGACCCAGACATCTCTCCACTGCCCCACACAGTCAGGGGACCTCAAACCACCTGCCGGGACTGCGGTTCTGGGCAAGGCCTGACTCCTGACCAGCACCCCAGAAGCTGCAGCTAAGCCTTGCCCCCACTTGCCTCATCCCTCTGGTCCAGCTTCCGCAGGCCTCTCCCTTAAACCTAGGGAGAAGCGTTTTGTCCCGTGGTCTGTGAGTGGGGGGCAGCCTTAGTCCTGGCCTCATGCTCTTTAGGTTCTAATGAGCCACAGACTAGAACCTCCTGTCACCCAGGGGCACCATTTGAAGCGTACACACTGACTCTGGCAGGACATGCTGCTGTCCAAGGAACCAGCCCTCCCCACACAAGGGCTCACCGGGGGCCTGTTCACCAGCCAGTACGTCTGCTCCTGGCACGCAATGACCAGCCTGTCCCCCTTCCTGCGCTGCTTAGCAGCCCTGGGGAGGGATAGGCAGAGTTGGGGAAACAGGTACCCACCATAGCACCTCCCACACCCACCCTCTGGCCAGGGCCTGGGCAGGCAGCCAAGCGTGCCTGGCACTGTTTCTGGTCCCATGGCTGCCAGTGCCCAGCTAAGTGTGTCTGGGCTCTGTGCCTGCTGGGCGGGGGGGTAGGGGGAGAGGGTCTCACCGCAGCTGTTCTCTCGCCTGCATCACTACCAGGTCCCACGTGTGGTTGATCTTCCTGTGCAGCTGGTCATAGTGCTCCTGGGGGTAGCATTCAGGTCTCCAGTGGCTAAGCCCCTTCCATGCGAAGCTCAGGGGCGGGGCATAGGCCCTCCCATCTCCCCACTGAGACACACAGGGTATGGCGTGTTTGTGCACGTGCATTATCCTGGGGCCTGGGCTGTGTGCTCTGGTCAAACTGTGAGGCCCTGGGGACACGAGTGGGGCTTGGGCTCCTCTGGCTGGACTCAGCCTGGGGTGGGGTTCCCACCTTCTCATGGTTGACCAGGGCCCCCTGCTTTTGGATATTCTTCTTGGCGAGGTAGATGGCTGGAAAGACAGGGAGCAGGCTGCAGGGGAGCACTCTGCCTTCCTTCCCTGTGCATCACCCAAAGGCCTCGGTCCTGGGAGCTGTCCCAGGCCAGCCCACCCTTCCTCACTCACCATAGTCAAGCTCAGCCGCTGGCCACAGAGTGCTGGTCCAGAAATAGGGTGTCTGGTGCCATGCGGGAACAAGGGGTATCTGGGACCTTCTGGGTCTTCCCCACCCCAGGAGCTGTCCCTACCCTCTCAGCTCCATTGGGAAGAGACTGGGCTGGCTGGGGATGGGGAGCCAGAGAATCTGCCTGTCTGTCCATGGCTCGGAGGCTCGGCTGACCACTGGCCATTCTCCCACCTGGAACTGAGCTCCATTCAGCTCTTGGGGCCCTGACATAGCTCCAGGGGCCTTCACTCCAGGGAGGGGTGGGTGGTGCCTTCCCAAGCCCCAGATTTAGTCACAGTCTCTGCTGGGAGGCAGGGACAGAGATTGAAGGCAGGCCTGACCTGGGTTCCTATTGTGGACAGGAAGGGCAGGCAGGGAGTTCCATCATGACTGAGGACACAGACACACTGAGGTGCAGGGATCCTGACCTCAGGCCCACACAGCCTCCTTCTTGGAGTGGGGGCCTAAGCCCAGGGGAAGCTGGCAAAATCCTCCCTAGGTACTAACTACCTTATGGAGGCCCTGCTGTGGTCCCAGAGAAACAAGGTAAGGCCCCTCCCCTTAACTTGATCCTTCTACCACAAGGAAGCTTCCAGCCCTAACTGGTTTGATTCTGGTCAAGGGCATGTACTTTGGTTGGGATGTGCAGGAGGCAGCTGATCAATGTTTCTCTCTCACCGATGTTTCTAACTTTCTATCCCTCTCCCTTCCTCTCTGTAAAAAATCAATAAATTTTTTTTTTTTAAAGGAAGCTTCCAGTGCAGGCCTTTTGGGGAGGGGACAGTAGACCACCAGGCCTGCTGTGACATCACCCCAGCCCGCCTCTTCCAGAAGTTCCTAGTGGGGCTGCTGGGTTCCCACCTGCTCCCAGTTGAGCCTGACCTGGAACCTGTAGAGCGTTTCATCAAGCTGGAGCCCAAGGCTGTGCGGGTCGTGCAGTGCATACAGGTAGCCGTGCCGAACCAGGAGGATGCCCAGGTGCAGGGCCTCTGGGGTAGGGTTGGGAGGTTAAGGCAGGGTGGCAAATTCTCATCTGGGGAGAATTGAGCAGGGTCTCTGGGGATGAGTTCTCCTTCCCCAACACACTTGGCTTGGCCCTAAAACTGCTGAGCCCCAGAAGGCCTAATTATTAGCCCTGGGACCCCAGGTGGGCTAGGCGCCAGGATGGGCAGTGAGCTGACCCCCTTACCCGCCTCTGAGATGCAGTACTTTTGCATCAGCCACTCCACGACGTCGCTGCCTGTGTAGTAGCAGAGATTGTGTGGTGGAGGCCAAGGCAGGGCCAGCAGCCCCCAACCCCCGCACCCCAGCCTCACCAGTCACAGCATGTGGAATGACTGTGATGAGCAGTCGCTGGCTCCGCATCTTCACGCCCTGGTCGGGGTCCTGCATACTCACGACCACCCGCTCCATCTGGGCAAAGGGGACACTTGTGGGGTTGCCCCAGCCAGCCTCCCCCATCCCACATCCTGATTCCGCCGACCTGGTTGCCCGGATCAGTGTGGGCAGAGATTAACACACACAGATGGTGGTATTTCAGGCCTTGCTGGCAATGGGTGGGGGCGGGGTGAAGGCAAAGGGCCACTCCCCTAAACCCCAGCCCTTGGGGTCTCTGCGTCCTCACCCCGCCCCACAAAAAGCCAACATCCCCAGGTCAAGGTCTACACTTGTGCTCACCTGCACCCACTCTTCTCCTGCCCCTCCCAGCCTTGATGCCAGAAATCCTGGGGACTGCAGGACCCTCACCCAGCACCCACCTTGCTTAGGTGAGGCATCTGCGCACGGGGGCACCCACCATGGGACGCGGGGCCAGCGGCCATGGCTAGGGGTGAAGCCCTGGGGGGTATTGGCATCCGAGATGCCCTGCCCCTCCCCGCCCTGCCCCGCCCCACGTCCGAGTTAACCCTCCCTGGTCTGGAGTTGGTCCCTGGTCCCATTCCGGGTCTGGGGAGTGGCCGGTGCCAGGCCAGCCACCCCAAGGAGCTTCTCCCTACCGTAGGGAGAAACTGAGGCCCCTGCGGGGAGGACTTGCTAGGAGCAGAGCAGCATGACTGTGGAAGGTGCCCTGAGGTGGGAACCGAAGATGTGAGCTTAGAGCAGGGTCTTGTGAGAGGGTAGGGGCTCAGGAAGAGGGAGGGGAGCTCAGAGAGGGGGTGAGAACTCAGGGAGAGGGTGAGAGATCAGGGAAGGGGAGAGGGCTCTGGGGGGGGAGGGAGGGTCTCCAGGAGAGGGAAGTTTTGGCCAAGGTGGGCTGGGTTGGGGGACAATGGGTCTACTGTAACCCCTGCAGGGACCAGGAGTGGAGGGGGCTGTGGGGTCAGACAAGGGGTCTGACTGCCCTAGGAGGGTGTACTTGCGATTGTGTGATACCCTGGGTGTCATCGTGTGGGTGCCACCAGCACCTATAACATTTTGTGGCTGCATAAGGTGCTGGATAGGGGTCCTTTGAGATTGGGGGAAGGTGGAAGGTAGCTCACTTTCCATCAGCTGCACAGGACCTGGGTGGGGCCAGTTAGGGAACTGGCAGAAATCCCTTTATTGGGAAGGAAGGATCACACACACACACACACACTGGCCAGTTCCAGCCCCTTCCCTCCTCCAACTTCTTGGCCATCCCCACCCCAGACCTCCTTTGCTGGGACCATTTTAAGGGCTACAAACAGGTCCATTTCTGCTTTTTGGAAACAAGAGGCCTCCTCCTTCCCTCTCCCCTCAGGGGCTTGGGGCGGGGCAGGGCAGGATGGGGTTAGCCTTTGGCCAGCAGCCTTTGACATGTGATCTGAATCCATTTCCACTACTGGTGAGGACAGGTCCGGCATGAGCTGGGGTAGGGGGACTGGAGGGAGCTCCTACTCCAGCCAGGTTACCATCCTGCCTTAGATCCCAGTGAACTCCCGCCCAGCCCCACCCACACAGGTGAGGTCAGGCTGGACCCAGGCCTGGCTGTCCTCTCTGAATGAGTGGACATCTCATGAGAAGGCCACCAGAGGCCAGAGCTGTCCCTCACCTGGGGTCAAGTAGCTTCCCGGACTGACCGGCTTATCCCAGAGAAAAGGCAGCAGGAATGGGCCCCAGCAGGGGGGCAAGAGGTGAAGGGGGGAAACCTGCCTTGGAAAGACTGGGGGCAGGTGGGGCTTGGAGGGGAACAGTCCCTCCCAAGCCCAAGTGCCCCCTAACCCCCAGGACCTGTTGGCCTCCTGCTCATAAAGGGGCTACTTTGGGCAAGACTGGGTCCAATCCCTGGGTGTCCTCAGAAATAGGAGTGGGCAGAGGGGGCCTGGAAAGAAGGGGACTCAGGCTTTTCCACCTCCTCCTGCTCCACTCAGACCTAGGCCTTTGTTCCAGCTGTCCTGGCCTGAAGTCCAGCTTACCCCTGTCCTCGCAGGGCTGACTCCACCAGGGTTTGCTTAGGTGTCAAGACCAGAAGCCCCTTCTCTGCCCCCGCCTCTCAACACTCCACCACCCAGTTCTGTTTTGGATCAATGTCCTCTTCTCCCCAAGGACAAGGAGGGGTCTTCAGAATCTTCTGGGTCCCCAGAGCATAGAGACCCCCAACCCACCCCCACCACCCACACAGGCCAGTGAATAAACACTGAGAAATGGCTGTGTGGGTGGGGACCCCAGCCCCGTGCATGTGTGCTCTGGTTGCTCTGTGCTGATGACTGTAACCTCTGGGGTGCAGGGCCAGGAGGCTGTGCAGGAGGCTGTCCAGCCCCGAGGCCAGGCGGTTCTGGGAGTCCCCTCTGCCTAGACAGAAGCTCCGAGGATGGGGAGTGGGCGGGGAGTGGCGAGGGAGTGGGGTGGGGGTGAGCTGTTGGGCCCCAGGTGCGGCCTGCACTGCTTACTGGTAATGAGAGCCTGGGGACCTGCTCCACTGGGCGCCCCAGCCCCCCACCGGCCCCACCCTGAGGGCTTCCCTGGAGAGCCCCCGACTCTTGCGGGCGCCTTGGGAGTAAGGCAGCCCTGGTGGCCAGAGCAGGGTGCAGTGGGGTGGGCCGCTGGGACCGTGACCGCGGCAGTATCCGCGGCAGCTGTGCGGGTTCCAGTGGGTCGGAGGCAGGGACGACTGGGTGCCTGCGCGGTGCGGGCGACACGCGCGTCTCTGCGGGGCTGCGCGGGGTCCGCGGAGCGGCTGGGGGCGCGCGGCGCGGGCGCGGCGCTGGGCGCGGGGGGCGCTCCCGGCCGGGATGAGCTCACCGCAGTCGCGCCGGGGCTGAGCGCCAAGCCGGGCGGCGGCTCCTCGGCGGCTCCTCGGCGGGGCCGGGCCGCGGGCCACCATGCTGGGCCTGGACGCGTGCGAGCTGGGGGCGCAGCTGTTGGAACTGCTCCGGCTGGCGCTGTGCGCTCGAGGTGAGCCAGCCCGGTAGGGGCCAGGGCGGCCACGTGGGCGAGGGGGCTCTGGCGGGGGCCGGTTTTGGTCTGGGGTGGGGACCGGCCCCTCCCCCGTGGAAACTTTGGGGGCTCGCGTGGGGGCCTTGTGATGTGGTCCTCCTGGCAGCGCTCTGGCGGGGGTGGGAAGCTTCCTTCAGGCTAAACACTCGGGTAAAGGAGCCAAGAGTGGGCGGGTCTGTTTGTGAAGCCTGGGTGATAGAGGGACCCTCTCCTCCTGGGAACCTGCTCCACAGATCCTACTCCCTTGGGTGGGGCTGGGGCTCCTTCAGGGTGTGTGGCGATTCCTGAGAAGACAGGAGCGCAGTGTGCAGGGACTCAGACAAACCCTGTCCCAAGACACTATGGGAAGGGCTTAGAGAGACCCCTGCGCCAGCCCAGCTGAGGAAGGGGCTCTAGGAGACATTGGGAGGTGGCCCCACAGCATAAGCTCGAGGGTTTAGAGAGAGCCCCCTTCCCCATCCCCCCACAGGAACACTGTAGAAGGAACTCCTAGGACTGTGGGAAGGCCCTCAGAGACCCCAGTCTCTGCCTGAGCAGGTTGATAGGGGCGGGCCACAGGCTTCTGAGAGCATTGTGGGAATATGGAAGAGGCCTCAGAGCACTGGGGGACTCAGAGGACTATGAGGGCAGAGCCTCGGCTCCAGGAAAGACCTTGGAGGTTACCACTCAATGGTGGGGCCCCTAGTCCTTGGAGCTGTTCCCCACTTGGGGTCTTCATTGCCCCCACCTTTGGCCTCAGAGTCCCTAGATGAATGGTTGGGCCAGGAGAAGGCAGCTGATGCCTCCAGGAACGTTACTTAGCTCTTGTGAGCCTTTGTCCACCCCCAGAGCCCACCCTCTTCCTGAGCCCCCATGCAACTCCCTCTCTGAGCTCACACCTTCTTCCCTAATCCCACACTTCCTCCCTCCCTGTGCCCCTACTGGCTTCCTCTTAAGTTTCTTTAGGCAGGGGGAGGTCCACCTGATCAGATGGGGGCTCCGTTTGACAAGTGAATGCCAGGGTACCTGGCATCAGTTGCTCACTCACCTCCCTGACCCCAGTCCTTCTGACAGAAAAGGAAGGGGGGCAGCTGCCACCAGATGAGGTGATGGATGAGGCTGTGCCAGGGTACCGGGCTCCAGGGAGGAAGAGCCTCCTAGAGATCCAGCAGCTGGACCCAGACGATGAGAGCCTGGCCAAGTACAAGCGGGTGCTTCTTGGTCCCCTGCTGCCGGCTGTGGGTATGCTCGGGCCATGGGTGTGAGAGGGGCAGGGTGGGGATTGGGGGGTGCATCCAGCAGACTTCCAATTTCTCCTCAGACCCAAGCCTGCCCAACGTGCAGGTGACCAGGCTGACTCTGATGTCTGAGCAGGCTCCCGGGCCCATGACCATGGACCTCACAGGTAAGCTCCTGCTGCAAACCACAGACTGATCTTTAGGGTAGAGACCGCTTAGAACCCTGTGCCCAAACCCTAGTCCTCAGACCCATCACGTAGACTTCACAGATACTGCCCCCGTAGGGGGCTCCTGGGGCAGGGTCTCAGCCATCGAAGGAGTTTGTTCCTTAGCTGCACTTTCCCTAACAGGTGAGCTGGCTGCACTGAAGAATCAGGTGTTTGTCCTGAAGGAGGGTGTTGATTACAGAGTGAAGATCACCTTTAAGGTGAGGGCAGCTGTCATGGGCGATGCCAGCCACCCACAGGATCAGCTTCCCAGAGGGACCACGTAACACTCTTTGTCCCTCAGGTTAATAAGGAAATTGTCAGTGGCCTCAAGTGTCTGCATCACACCTACCGCAGGGGCCTGCAAGGTGAGGGCCGTGTGAAGGGCCTGGAGGCTGGGGGCGGGGGCCAGTGGGCAGAGGGCAGCCCCTGATGCCCTCCTCCTCCCCCAGTGGACAAGGCTGTGTACATGGTGGGCAGTTATGGCCCAAGAGCCCAGGAGTATGAGTTTGTAACTCCGGTGGAGGAGGCGCCGCGAGGCGCCCTGGTGAGGGGTGCCTACGTGGTCACATCCTTCTTCACCGATGACGACAGGGCAGACCACCTTTCCTGGGAGTGGGGCCTCCACATCTGCCAAGACTGGAAGAGCTGAGCACCCACCCCCCTGCCCTGCCCCGGGAGCTGTCTCCCCACTCGGGGTCCTTGTTCCCTCTGCCTCTGTCAGTCACTGCACAGGGACCCCCAAGCATTCTCCAGTCCCCTCAGTCAGTGACCAGACCCCTCATGCCCTCTGCCCTGTCTCGGGACACCCCCTCCCGGGCTTGGCGCTGTGCCCTGAATAGCCCTATTAAACTTCACCCTGTCTCAGTGCCCAGTGTTGCCTCTGTCTGCTTCCCCTCCCCCGGGGGTGGGGGGAGCCTTGTGGCCTTATCTTTTCCTGCGACCAGGACTGGGTGACACGTGGCAACTGCTGCTTGGCCCCCGGCCCCCTTATCTGCCCCCGCCCCATGGGTCCCGGCACTGCCATGGACAGTCAGCTCCTGTCTGTGCTGCTACTGCTGCTGCTCGGGGCCTTGAGCCTACGGGGCCAGGGGCCGGAGCCAGGGGGTCCCTCGGAGCCCGGGAAGGAGGAAGTTCCTGAGGAGGATGGGATCTTGGTGCTGAGCCACCGCACCCTGGGCCTGGCCCTGCAGGAGCACCCTGCCTTGCTGGTGGAGTTTTGTGAGTGCACAGGGTCAGCAGGGCTGGGGGACCCGCAGGTGTCACCTAATGTGCTCAACCTCCTTCTGCGTGGACTCTGGGGCTTATGCACTCGAAGGGCTTCCCTGATGGGCACTTGGCTCCATCAGAGGGTACCTGAGGCAGAGCCTTGGGGCTGAGTTGGTCTGGGGGTCCAATTTGAGCAGGTGGGAGGGGAGGCACAGGTATAAGGGAGACCCTCAGTTAGACTGTCAAGAGCCAGATAAAACTCACACCTTGCATATTCCGTGGCTTTATTACAACCCTTTACACATGTAAAAGCCATTGAGCTGGCAGGCCTCAGAGTCAGCGGCATATGGCAGGGAGCATGGCCTTAGGGAGCAGCAATGTAGGATTCTTCTCCAACTCACTGTCTGGAAGGTGCTGGCCACTGCATTCCTGATCTGGAGCCTTGAGTAGTCCGGCCTCTGGTGCTTGGGTTTAGTGTGGCTGAGCTCAGGAGGGAGGTATACAGGACGTGCTCCATGCTGGAGCTGAGTGATCCCAAGTCTGCCAGCTCTGGCTGGGCGGGAGCAGGGGCTGCGACCAGGGGCACGGAGGCCAGGGACACTCATGGCCCTGTCCCCCAGATGCCCCGTGGTGTGGGCACTGCAAGGCGCTGGCCCCTGAGTACATCAAGGCAGCTGCCCTGCTGGCAGCAGAGTCAGCCAAAACCAGGCTGGCCAAGGTGGATGGGCCTTCAGAGCCAGAGCTGACCAAGGAGTTTGCTGTGACCGAGTACCCCACGCTCAAGTTCTTCCGAAACGGGAACCGCACGAACCCGGAGCAGTATACTGGTACAGGAGGCAGGCATGTGTGTGGTGGTGTGGGCCAGGGGCTGGGCCCAGGCTGATGGGACTCTCCACAGGCCCCCGGGAAGCCGCGGGCATTGCTGAGTGGCTGAGGCGGCGGGTGGGGTCCAGCACCACACGCCTGGAAGATGAAGAGGGTGCCCAGGCATTGATAGATGCCCAGGACATAGTGGTCATCGGCTTCTTCCAGGTAAGCTAGTGGCACAGGGCCCAGGCTTTGGGAGCAGGGCCTGTGGCTCCAGATGGCCTCACAGACGTGGACCCCTTAGGACCTGCAGGATGAGGACGTGGCAACCTTCCTGGCTCTGGCCCAGGATGCTCTGGACATAACCTTTGGCCTTACTGATCGTCCGCAGCTTTTTCAGAAGTTTGGCCTCACCAAGGACACCGTGGTCCTTTTAAAAAAGGTGGGTCTGGGCCAAGGCGGGGTTAGGGACAGGACTATGGCTCCTACTGACCCACCTGATGTTGTCCAGTTTGATGAGGGGCGGGCAGACTTCCCAGTGGATGAGGAGCTGGGCCTGGACCAGGGTGATCTGTCCCACTTCCTCCTCATGCACAGCATGCACCTGGTCACGGAGTTCAACAGCCAGGTGAGTTGGGCTGCAGGTATAGGAATGGGCATTGGGTGGAGTGGGAGGGTGACCACAGAGCCAGCTCCCATGAGCCCTGCTTACCCCTGCAGACATCCCCCAAGATCTTTGCAGCCAGGATCCTCAACCATTTGCTGCTGTTCATCAACCAGACACTGGCCCCGCACCAGGAGCTGCTGGCAGGCTTCAGGGAGGCAGCTCCCCCATTCCGGGGGCAGGTACTGACTGGATGGGCTGGGGGCGGGGGGTGGGGAGGCCAGTGACCAGTGCGTACTCCCTGTTGGCAGGTGCTGTTCGTGGTAGTGGACGTGAGTGCCAACAACCACCATGTGCTACAGTACTTCGGGCTCAGGGCAGAGGAGGCCCCCACCCTGCGCTTCATCAACATGGAGACCACCAAGAAGTACATGCCTGCTGACAGGGGGCCGGTCACTGCAGCCTGGGTCACCACCTTCTGCCACTCAGTCCTCAGTGGCAAGGTCAAGGTCTGTGCGGGATGGCCCAACTAGGGTGTGGGGGTGGGAGCAGCAGCTCTCAGGAGAGATCACAAACAAAGCGCCTGGCCCGGTTCCCCCCAGCCCTATCTTCTGAGTCAAGAGGTCCCCCCTGACTGGGACCAGCATCCTGTCAAGACTCTTGTGGGCAAGAATTTTGAGCAGGTGGCTTTTGACGAAACCAAGAATGTGTTCATCAAGTTCTGTGAGTGTGGAGGGCAGTAGACAGTGGATAGGTGGGCAGTACGTGGTCCTGCTGGCTGTGCCAACATCTCCCTGTCCTAGATGCCCCATGGTGTACCCACTGCAAGGAGATGGCACCAACCTGGGAGGCTCTGGCCGAAAAGTACAGGGACCACGAAGACATCATCATTGCCGAGCTAGATGCCACGGCCAATGAACTGGAGGTCTTTGCTGTGCACGGCTTTCCCACCCTCAAGTATTTCCCAGCAGGGCAGGGTCGGAAGGTGAGGCAGGACTCCATCTTCCTTGGTCTGATGTCTGAGTCCTTAGATGGAGATGGGGCAAGGCCACACTAGTAGGTGCACTCTGGGATGGTGTGTGGTCTTAGAGTGCAAGGCCTAGCTAGTATAGGGTGTGGCCTGGGGGCAGGAAAGGGTCTTGGTAGGGTGGGGCCTTAGCCAGTGGAGTCTAGACTGGATGTGGTCTGGGCAGGACATGGTGTATCCTCCAAATCCTCCTGTCCCTTCTCAGGTGATTGAATACAAAAGTGCCAGAGACCTGGAGACCTTCTCCAAGTTCCTGGACAATGGGGGCAAGCTACCCGAAGAGGAGCCCACTGAGGAGGCCTCAGCTCCCTTCCCGGTGAGTGCCTCTCTATTCCAAGGTTCCAGGCCTCGGACATGCCCTCGGATGGGTGGCTATGGGACTGACTGGGCAAGGTTGGGCTAAGGGCACAGCTTTCAACTGGGCCTCTGTGACCCTTTCCAGGATACAATGGCCAACTCCACTGTGGATCTCAAGGAGGAGCTGTAGCCACCCCATCAGTACAGGGGAGCCATCTACTCGGTGCCTGGGAAATTGTGGGCATTGAATAAAGAGTTTTGGCCCTGGACTGTGTGTGGTTCCTGAGCATGGCTGGCCCCCATTTGGCTGTTGCTGCCATCTTGGCTCATCAAGACACCCTACTCCCAAGACCCTTGGATGCCAGTGTGACCTTGCTGCTGAAGCCTGATATGGGTTGCGCATAACCAGGCCAGGCTAGAGGACACGGGTCACACGTGCTGGAAACTGGGCTGAGGATGGTGCACCCACTCACCAGACCCCACCGACAGAAGATCCGTGTACCCTATAGCCAGGGATGGTTCAAAACTGGTTTTATTTCATTATTATCCAAGTACCTTTAAAAGATCATTGTACAAGTCAGCGCATGAAAAATGGGCTCGGGGCAGCCCCCCCGCTAGCCCTAGCCTGAGAAATGTACATATTTACATGGGCCCTTACAAAGGAAGAGCCCGGGACCCGCTGAGCCGGCGATGTGGAAACTGAGGGTGGAGAGGGAGCACTGAGGTGCCCCGTCGCCGGATCCACATAGTGGCAGGCAAGAGACAAGCTGTGTTGAAGGCACTCGGTGACATGTACAATTTAGAGACCCCCTAATAGCCCCCTGAACCTCGGGCCTGAGTTGGCCCTGACCAGAGTGGGGCATGGTGGGCAATTTCTGGAGGGAGAAGGAGAGCCCTGGGGGAGGCACCAGGGGGTTGGCCCATGGTTAGCAGCGGGGATCCGCTGGGGAGGCTCAGCAAAGCGGCCCCACGGGGGGCTGCTCCCTGCTTGCTTGGGCGGACTCTCATAGTAGTGCTGTGGAGGAGTGGATGGGGACCCCTCCTTGGCAGCAGGACAGATACCTGTGGGACCACTCAGCGGGACCCCTGCTCACCTGGACACACACAGATGGACCAAAGGGGTGGGTGGCTATGGGGCAGGCAGTCCCTGGCCTCACAGGAGAAGCCGCATGTTTGCATACACATGAGAGCACCTGACATGGCACAGCCTTTCCTGTTCTCAGTGTGGCCATCCCCACCCCACCTGATGAGGGCCACGCCTAGTGCAGAGGCCTGGCCTGCAGGTCAGTCCACCTTCTCTACTTTGCCGATGATCTTCTCCTCAAAGACAGGCAAGATGGCCTCATCTTCCCGAACCTCTTCAAACACCACTCCACAGTCAAACTCGTCACTCACTTTCTTGAAGTAGTATCTGGGGGATGGGAGTGAGAGGAGATGAGGGCCTGTCCATTCCTCTCCTGCCCACACCCCCATACCCTAGGGGCCTCCCGACTTTCTGGCCCGGTGGCCCCATGGTCCCACACACGCACAGCATTTGGTGGCCACATTCCAAACACATCATGCAGGGCATGCGAGCTGGTTCTGCCTGATGCCCACATGCCATGAGAGTTGACAGTGAACAGTACAGTGACCATTTGGGGGGGTCCTCTGCCCTGGCTTCTAGGATGCTATGGGGGAGACATAGGCAGGTTTGGGGGTTGTTTCCTAAGGGCTGAGCCTGTCATCTCCCATCTCCATCAGGGTGATGTGCCCCCACTAAGGCCCAAGCAGAGGCCAGCAGAGCTTGGGCCCTCCTCTAGTGGCCACACCCTCTACCTCCAAAGAGCACTTTCTCACCACTCACACACCCCAGGCTGCAGTGGGCTGACCCCATGTGGCCCTTCCTCCTACAGTGCTCACTCAGGAGCCTTCAGGGGCTAGTCTTAGGCTGGCAGGGCAGAGCAGCCCATGGCAAACCCTGGGAATGGGGGTCCTGGATTCTGTATCTAGTGAAAATGGGTTGAGTCAGAAGGCTGGAGAAAGGCCCACCCAGGTCAGACTAACATGGGGACAGACAGACCACTGTGTTTGGGCCTGCTTCCCCACTTTTAAGGCAAGGACTGTCCAGACCCCTCGGTTGACCTGGAGGCCTCAGTCACCTAAGGCTGGGAGTTGGGGCTGGGAGCTTTGAGGCCATCAATACCTCACACATCAAGGTGCTCCCGCTAACAACTCAGGGTTGGTTAAGCAGGTAAGAGGGAAACAAGGACTAGATAGGATAAGAACAGGGTGGGAATAGGGCACCCAACACAGCACACTCTCCTGGACAGGGTACCTGTTTACCACAGACCCCAGCCCTTAACTCTCACCTGTAGTTCCCTTTCTTGGTCAGCAGCTCCTTGAACTGGCCCAGGGTGACTGCACGGCCCCTCACCAGGGTCCGGTAGGGGATAGGTTCTCCACAGAAGTAGTAGGCCACAACAATGCTGTCACACAACTGGGCACCCCCACCTCCTACCTTCTTCTGTGGTTTTGTCCTGGAGACAGAAACACAGTGGTTACTGCTGAGCTCAGAGTCCCACAGGTCATCTCCCCGACAAGCCCCAGGCTCCCCAGGAAACGACGGGGCAAGGCCTGCAGGAGTGAGCTGCAACACACTCAGAAACGCCATGCATCCAGAGGTCCCAATATTCACCCCACCCATTCAGTTGCATCCAGCCCCCAGGGGCCCTCGTCTTGAATGGTCTCTCAACCCAGGGTTCCAATCCTGCGCCAGCCCTATGCACAAAGACACAGCGTGGACTGCCCCACATCTCCACAGTGCCTCAGCTCACTTGCCACTCTCCTCCACCATTGGGAAGCTCCTGGCCTCACTGTGGCTGGACTGGCTAATGGGCAGCACCCCTGACACAGACCACATGAAAATGGGCCAGCAGGCTTCTCAGGGCTGGAGCCCACAGTAGATCCTTCTACCTGCTTCTTAAGGTGGCCAGGCCACTAGAACCAATGTTGCAACTGCCTCTGGGCTGGACTACACAGCTTGTACCCCAGATAAAGCCTACTGCTCCCAAATAAAAAACACCTGAAGGCCAGGAATTGGACAAACAATTGTGTTGGATCTTGAAATGGAACTGCCCCATGGCAGAGAGCTTGTCCAAAGACCAGAGGCAGCAGCCAGCCAGATTTCCAGAGAGAGGTGTGAGGCCAGCACCATTTCCCACTCAGGCTGGGGTAGAGCCCTCACCCTGACGGGTCCTGAGCCGCCATTCTGTGTTTGGGACAGGTAGCACTCTCTCTGTCCCCCAGAACCCCTCGTCCTTGTGACTGATCTGGAATTGCCCAGGTACATATGGGCACAGTCCTTGGCGCTTGCCAGCTGGACGTGGTAAGAAGCTTCCTGAACCAGCGTCATATCAGGAAGGCCACCTTAACTCACAGTGGGCTCTTCTCTCCATGAGGACCCTCCCCTCCCTGTGCTCCTGGGCACACACCATGGAATCAATCTGTGTGGTTGTCCACCCCTCGAGCCACACTCCATGGCGCCTGCTTTCCTTCCCATAGTCCTGAAACCTCAAACCTAGCCTGTCCTGGGAGCCTGCCTTGGGGTTTGTGTGGGCCTATTCTCTACAGACAGGAGACAGGTTCCTGCTCCTCCAGGGGCCATCCCTGAGGAGTGACCTGGTGGGAACAATCAGAGCTGGCTGGCATTGTCTGGGATAAGCTTGGGGAGGACTTTAATGAAGGACTTCCTTTTGCTCTATCTTGACCAGAAGTGCAGGGTTGGGCAGCCAGCATTGTCTGCATGTGGCCTGCAGCTCCCTAGTGCCCACCCTACTCTACGCATACCTAGGAAGCAGATACGGCCCACGTGACAATACACCGAGGCTCACTGTGCACACAGCACCTGGACATGCACCACAGGTGCTGATGCTTTCAGTTGGCAGCGTGTCAGAGGAACCATGGGTGCAGCCCTGACCCTAAGTCCTGAGTCCTGGCTGGGTGACATATGGGACCTCCTCTTGGTCATCTGTCATCACGTGGATGGTCAGTGTCCCATTTGATAGAGACAGGAAGGAAAGGTCTGTGAACAGCTTGCAGCCCCAGCTCTTCCAGTGCAGTGCCCGGGCTCCCGCCCTGGGAAACAGCTGCTGCTCCACAGCCCCTGGCCCACAGCACAGGCTGGACGAGCAGTACAAGAGGACCCGCAGGGGACGCACGTACTCTGTCTCGGAGAGCTCCGTGTCGGACACTGCTGGCACCACGCTCAGCACGGGCGTGCACACCGGCCTGATGCAAGAACGCCCCCGCTGGATGACCTCCTGCACATACCTAGGGAACAACTGTGTCAGTGAGCCACAAAGGCCTGGGGCAGGGCCTCTATACTCCGCGGTGACAACAGGGTGACAGACAGCAGGTGGAGCATGTGCTCCCCAAGAGGTTCCATTACCACCAAGCAAGGCTTCCACTGTGTGAGTCGGGCAAACCCCTTCTTGGGAGGTGAAGTGGTCAGGATCAGTCAAGAAACAGATGCTGCCTTCATCATTCAGATTTCCCACATTCTTCATTTGTGTTCAGAGCCCTTGAGCTCCCTGGAATACACTTTGGGGGAACCCCTCATCTCATCTGAGGTGCTAGGATCCTGTCATTTCATCCACACTGAGAAGACCTGCCTCTAGCCTCTTCCCTGAGGGCATAGCTCTTCCCACTTGGCCCTCTGACATGGGCCTGGGTCCTGGAGTATGGTCACTGCTCCACCCGAAGCAGCCAGAGCCCTGTTCTGGGTCTCACTGGCCAGCAGCTCCTCTCCAAGTGGCCATCCACCCTGGGCATGCGCTGTGCAACCCTAACAGTAATTTCTGCTCTGACTGATCTGGGTGGGGGTTACCTCACGAGGAGCTCAGGGAGGCCTAGAACCCCACTGTCACATCCAGACCTCTGCTCTGAGGCCATTTACAAAAGGCTCACATACCCTGGACCAACGACACCACTGGTTGAAACCCCATAGGTGGCTCACCCCCCAAAACGCAAGTCACAGAATGGCTCCACTGGCTACAAAGACCATGGTGTTATAAGGAGCTGGCTAGGTGCTGGTGAAAAGAGGGAATGAGAGCCCTGCCTCTTGGAGATCGCAGCAGAAATGATGTCCCAAGAAGCCCTGGCAACAGGAGGAATTCCAGCCCTCCCGCCCCAGCCTCTCCCTAGGCTGCCCTCTGTTGCCCTGTCTGCCTCCAGGTCACAGGGGTCTGCACAGAGCCAGCTGGCTCCATACTGACTGAACAAGATCACAGAATGAAAAAGGTGGCTGTAAAAAACATTCACCTTCAACCACCCGGGGACACCTTCAGGCTTCCACCTGTGCCTGATGAGGTGGATGCTAGGGAGAGTTTGCACCTGACACCAGCTTCCCCAGAGCAGCATAGCCACCCCCACAGTGAGGACCATGGGAGGCAGAGTCAGGAACCGAATGACTAAAGAGTGGGCAAGGGGAACCAGTAACATCTGAGGAAACAGTGGCCGTGATGCCAGGCCCTGGTGAAAACTACAGATTCCAGGCACTTCAGGAACCATTATCACCTAGAGATTCCAATGAACCAGCATGTCTGTGAAAAGTGACCTCAAGGCCAAGCTGAAAGGGTCAGGGAAGCCACACTCCTGCCTGGAGAGATTGTCACTCAAAAGGGGTAGTCTCCTTCTTCCCCCGGAAGAGAGAACAGGGCCTGGCCTAAGGCCATAGAGGCAGCAGTTTGAGCCACTCTGCTCCCTGAAAGCCAGAGAGGGCACAGTGAGGAATGGCTGTGGGTTCTCTCCAGAAGAGATTTATACTGGCACATATTTTAGCACTGTTTACTACTCTACCTGCAAATGGCACGGGATAAGGCTCCTGAATAGAGGCAGCCAGGACCCACTGGGACCAAAACCCCTGAGCTGAGCATGCACAGCAACCAGTGGTGACCTGTGTGACCTCCAGCAGTTCCATGCCACTAAGGGGACCCCACAGCCTCCCATAAAGACCCAGGGTGAGTGCAAGCTCAGAAAGCACAGGAGGCGTGATCAGGGGACAGACATCCTCTCCTCCCTAGGACAGTGCAATGACGATTTGCCTCGAGCAGGGCCGTGTGAAGAAATTGGAAGGAAAAACCCAGTACTGCTGGTGGGCACCCAGTGTGGCTCTATGTGTGGACCTCAAGCCTCAGGGATCTCCACCCCAAAGCATAGCCAGAGCACCTGGAGGGACCCTGAAAGGTTCAAGCCCTGCTCTCCTCGATGGCCCTGTACCTCTGCTTTGAGGGCAACTTGCTGGCTCTTTTCTCTTCTTCCTCCAGACGCCTGCGGGCCTCCTCCAGCTGGGTCAGGGGGTTGGGGGCCGGGTTGGGTGGCATTGTGGGGTCTTGAATGAAGAGATGAGAGGGCTGGACAGAGTTCCGAAGCTGAGCGCTGACCCAAGGGTGCACAGCCCCAGGACGCTCAATGGACAAGGGCCTGGAGCTCTCGTGAATCTGCTGCTTCTTCACCCCAGAAGACCTTTGAGAGTGAGAGAACAGATGGGGCAGAACGTGAAACTTCGGGCCCTAGACAGGCATCTGGTGCTGGGCAGAAGCCAGCAGCATAGGCTGAGCTTAGCACTGATCCCTGGATGCCTGGGTCAGGAATGCCCTGTGATACTGGCCATTGGAAGCCAGGTGAAGCAATTTCCTCCTAAACTACATGACACAAACATTCCTTTCTTGCACACTTCTTTTTTTGTAACTCATTTTTAACAGCTTTATTGAATATATAAATCAATCCTATACAAAGACTTTCTATAAAAAAGGTTTTGGTATTTAATATTCTTTGTGAAAAACCTGAATTATATAGGAAAGTGAAAGAAAAAAATACTAATAATCCATAATTTAGATAGAAATAGTCACTCAGAATATTGATCTATTTCTTTCCCCATTAAAAAATACTGAACACGCTTGGCATAATTCTAAACATAATTTTCCTCTCGATGTGGTATCATGCCTTTCTCTTTGTTGTTTAACATGGAGAATGTGCTTTACACCCGTGCAACATGCCATCACTCAACCACTTGATGGGATTCCAGTGAAAACATCAGCTTCTTGCAGCTATAGCTCGAAAGGGGGAATCTCCAGGAGCAAAGATGAGGGAACCCAAGACAGCCCCCTTGGAAGTGGGCTGGCCCAATGTTCTCATGACACCAGAACTGCCCCAAGAAAGATACCCCGGGGAAATGGGCTCCTCCTCCTAAAAAACCCCACAAGGCTAGCCACAGGGAGACCTCTGCCCCCCTCCCTGCTCCCCACTTCCCAACCTCCTACACCCCCATCTTCTCAACCCTTTTAACTCCCCACCCCTCACTTCCCATCTCCCACCCCTTCATTTCCTTGCCACCCATGCCCCCCAGCCCACCTGCCTTATGTAAGAACTCCTGGGAAACCAGAGAGGGCCTGGTGGGGACACTAAAGGCCATAATTTAAAATAGCCCATCTGACTGATGGCAGGAGCCTCTGGAACCTGGGAGGCTATTTCTAGATGTACCTCTTAACTCTTCAGCCATAGAAATCCTTCCTTTGGGGTGGGAGGACTGGCCGGGACAGACCCATTCATTCTATAAACCCATACGGGAGAAATTCGGATAAGCTGGGAATTGAACCCACTCCAACCAGAGCAGGAGAGGGGCTCCTGGAGAGGCCCCCCACTAGAACAGGCTTTGTGGCTGTAACGAGGTCTGGACACTGGTGGGGGGGCTCATTCCCAAGGTCAGGCTCACCTGCCTCACACATATATTTAGTCCTCCCTAACCATGGCCAAAGAATGCTGAGGGTCAGGGAAATCTGAGAGTGAGAAAGGAGGGGATGGCCCACCCACTGAAGGACAGATGCCACCAGCCCCAGGCCCAGGGCCCCTGGGTGTCACCCACCTCTGGCCTAGTCCCATCCTAAGCCAGCCCTGTCCACCTTAGGATGGACTAGCCCAGTGGGGTAATCTAGAGCTCAGAGGGATGCACACTAAACAAGAACCTTCTCCCACCCACTGCTGAGGGAATGATCAGGTATAAACACAGAAGGTTTCTGCTGAAGCTCCAGCTGAAGTAAGGGTCAGGTACTGGCTTCACTTCCCCGATGCCTTAGGTCAGTGGTCGGCAAACTCATTAGTCAACAGAGCCAAATATCAACAGTACAACGATTGAAATTTCTTTTGAGAGCCAAATTTTTAAACTTAAACTTCTTCTAACGCCACTTCTTCAAAATAGACTCGCCCAGGCCGTGGTATTTTGTGGAAGAGCCACACTCAAGGGGCCAAAGAGCCGCATGTGGCTCGCGAGCCAGTTTGCCAACCACTGCTTTAGGTCATTCTCATGTGGAGGTGTCATTTGTGAGAGCAGCTATGTGACAGCTGGCCCCCTCCTCAGTGTGGGGCAGCAGCGAGAGGCATGGTGACTTCAGACTGACCTCACCAGTGGGCACTCCTGCCCAGGACACTGAAGCTGCATCCAGGACCCCACCCCATCACAGGTTCATACAAGCGCAGGTGTCAACGAGTTTATGCTGTGAGAGCTCAAACCAGATGCCTTTGAATAACTGCTTCCATTGTACATGGTTTGCAGTCCGATGGCAGGTGGGGCTATGCCACTCTGGACACTGGTAAAGCAGCTCTAGAGGGTCACCAGCCAGTTTGCATGCCTGTGCCCACACCCCCAGGACACAAGTTGCTGCTTACCCGTGGCCAGCCTTTCTGTGCCTGCTGATCTCCTTCTCTCCCTCAATGATCCACTGCATGATCTTCTGGTTCTTCTCTGCATCCTCTGAAGGGCCTGGCACCTCAGTACTGGCACTTTTCCCTGACTCAACCTTCTTGGCATTTCTTTTGGAGGTTGTGCCCGCCTTTCCACTGCAAAAGCAAGACCTGGGAGTCATCCACTTACTTTATTTACCCCTGTTTAACCCTGTATGGCTCCCTGAACATGGAGGCCTCAACAAAGTGGCGTGTTCTCGCAGCCTCCGCCCCAGCTCTGTAGGGTTATTTGGGGTTTGTTTCAGGCAACTCCATGGCAAGAAGTGAAGGAAGGCAGCATTGGCTGGGAGAGCTGGAGCCAAAGATCAGCTGTAGCACTTGCCTGTGTCCTCCCAGGCCTGGTGGAGACATCCAGGGCCTGGCCACGCCTCCTCATCCAGATACCTTGCTCTAAAATGGATCTTTATCTAACCACACATCACAGCTGGAGCCCTGGCTGGACCAACATCCCAGGCAGAACCTGGTGCCTATCTCTACCTGGCACCTGAGCTCTTGGCCATGACACGCCTGCAGTCTCTGCAGCTGACCTTGGTTTAAAGACTTCTAAAGGAGAATTCTAGTCTAGAAAATCAGAACAGAATCCACAGGAGCCACAGTCTCTCATTGCGACCCCTTTCTCCCTGGGAAGGCAATGGACACAAGCCCAAGGACAGAATCCACAGCCCCAATCTCAAAGCATGGCTCTGGCCACCCCAGACACTCACCTGTAGGCCAGGCTGTCGTTGGCATTGGGGGTGGTGCCCACACTTTCCAAGTGGCTTCGGGTCTTGGCTGTGTGACTGTGCAGCTCTGGGCCCCATGCAAAGCTGCTTTGGACCCGGCGGATGGCCTCGGCCTCAGCCTGCTCCTTGGGCCTGGCCACACCGTGATGGCTGTGGTGGTGGCTGTGCCTATGAAGATGCAGGCCAGCCGCCTCTAGCTTTGCCCCCAATTTGGGCACGTGCTTACTGTGCCCCAGGGTTGTGGCCCCCAGCACTCCTGACATCTTAGGCATGTGTCCACTGTCAGGGGAGCGGTGGCCAGGCCCAGGCGACTGGCAGCCTGGAGTCCTCATGACCCGCTGCACATGCTCATCCAGGATGCTCTCGGGGTTCTCCTCATGTGCATCCCGCAGCCCTGTGCAGCCTACGTCCGTGTAGCGGGATGGGAAGTTGTGCCAGGCTGGGGCCAAAGGCAGCTTATGACTGGCCCCTAGGGGAGCAGAGGACACATCGCCATCCTCCCCTTCTTCCTCCTGTAGAGACAAGGTCGCATGTCACCTCTTAGCACCTGCTGCACCAAGGAAACCTCACATTTTGGGAAATAAACAAATAACAACCAACCAAAAAAAATCCCCAAACCATAAAGCCTGTCAGCGCCGAGTCCTGGGGGTCAGGGGCCCTGAGCCAAGGGCCAAGGGAAGTGCCGGACTTCCAAGCGACTTTTCTGTCCCTGCTGATTCCTGAACAAACTCGGCCAGGCTCTCAGCAGGCTATGCTGCAAGACGGGGTGCAGATAGGATGACAGAGAGCTATGCTCACCCACAAGTGTGCAAGGGCATGCAACTGCCACACCCCAATGATTCAGGGAACACACCACCACTGCTGGTTCAGATCACAGAGCAATCTCCGCACTGGTTTAGTTTTCTTTCATGCTTCTCAATAAAGATTTTTGTTTTCTTTCAGTGAAATTTTCCTGTTCCTCAATTTATATTGCCATATTTTCAAAGGCCTTTTTACAGAAGAGCTCTTGTTTTTTATCTTGTTATGTGTTTCTTGATAAATTCTCACATTAACTGAATTTTATTCAATTCTCTCGAAGTTAATATAACCATTACTGTAACAAAAGCATTTTATCACCTTAATTTCAAATGATACATATTTATTTTCTCACTTTATTATATTGGCCAAACCAGAATAATGTTCAGTAAATTTGGTAATAATTGAAAAGAAAGTGGAACTAAGCTAAACCTGTACTTTAATATACAAAGATCTCCAAAAGTTTACCACAAAATTTCACACTAATGCAAAAGTATCTAAATGTCATTAGAATAGGCTCAGGGTAGAATGGCAATGCAGAGGACAGAGTACAAGAGAAGGGACCTAATAGATGGAGGGTGAATCCCCCCCCCCCCCCCCCCCCGCCGGGGACACAGCTTGGAGCCACCTCAGCAGAAACTTGGAACCCTGGACTCCCATCCCGTGTCCCCATCCCAATCCCTTTGCTTTGCAGGGCTAAGGGAACAGGAGACTTTTTACTGGGGGTCTTCCCAGAGCACTGAAAATATTAAAGCCATTTATCCCCTAAAGCAGCAGCAAGCAGGAGGAAACCTCCGAATTCCTGAGAGGTGAGGGGGTGTAAACCTTCAGCTGAGATCCATTTTTTCTTAGTAGTTCTGCATATATAAGAATTCAATTTTACAGTTTGGAAATGTTACAGATTTACCTAACTGTTCAGCTAATAGTTTTCATTTTCTTCTTTGCTTTTCTTTTCAAATTTTTATAGTAAAAGTTATTTAAAAATTGTGTAGTTATCCCTTTTTAAAAAAAGGACTATTATTTATAGCATGACTTAGATTACAAATTGCACATGATTAACAGAGACTGCACTGACAGCTGCCGGGCAGTATGCCACAACCGAGGACTAAGGGACACCTGTGGGAGCAAACTTGCTGGAGCAGCTTTGGGCGGAGCACATGACCTACAGTCCGTGCACCCATTTCTGAAGGCCACTGTAGGCCACTGCATGTAGTAAGCCCACCTGAGCTTGAGGCCATGTGCCTGCCGATTAGCTCCTAAACTGACAATGGAGACATATAAAAGGCTGTTCATTTGAACATTTCTGTTAAAGAACACCACTGGGTGTTGGCAGCTGGGTCCAACCCCTGTCCTGAGAGCTGGTGGTGGTTCCAGACACAGCCGCCTTGCACCTGCCAGGGACACCACAGAGAAAAAAACATCTGAGTCAGACATCAGAAAAACACACAGAATACCCACAGCCACAGCTGCCTTCACAATTTCTCGCCCAAAATGTTGACCTGCTGAGGACACAAGCACACACAGCCACTGAGCCAAACTAAAAACTTGACAGAACAATTATAATAACTCAATTCTATAGTAAAAAGGTGGTGAATTCTTCCTTTCTTAGACTCCATTTAAGAAACATTACATACATTATTTAATGAGCACATTTGTTTTAAGAGTTGTTCACTATGACATGTTCAGGGGACCCCTCACACAAAGAGAGCTGATGTCCACTGAAATACTGTGCTACACAAATGAAGATACCAGCTTTGCCACAACATGCAAATTGGGATTTAGCTCCTTCTGAAATATTCCATACTTCATGGTGATTCTGTTCCCTGCATTTATTTGTTCAGAGAAGGCTATTAAAATGCTGAAACTACGCTCCTAACTATTCCTTCAACTACTCAATAAGGCTCTGATGGACACTAAGAGCTGGCCTCAGTAGGTGCACACTCAGTGTCCCTGGCTCCCACTAGACGGCCTGTCTCTGACCGGCTCCTGAAAGCCTCTCCCTCTAGGCCCGTGGTCGGCAAACTGCGGCTCGAGAGCCACATGCGGCTCTTTGGCCCCTTGAGTGTGGCTCTTCCACAAAATACCACAGCCTGGGCGAGTCTATTTTGAAGAAGTGGCATTAGAAGAAGTTGAAGTTTAAAAAATTTGGCTCTCAAAAGAAATTTCAATCGTTGTACTGTTGATATTTGGCTCTGTTGACTAATGAGTTTGCCGACCACTGCTCTAGGTCAAAGAAGTCTCACCCTTGTCCTCACAGGAGAAGCCAGTATGGCAGGTGCCCTGTTGAGGGACCTTGGACAGATCTCTGAATTGTGGGAACTGTGGGGAGGACAGCTGGCACCTGCTCTGCCAGAGTGAGGGTCACCCAATCACCATGAGGGGAGGAGGAAAGGATGCTGGTAAGAAAAATTTACTTGTGCATGTGCATGAGCGCTTAGCTTAAAAATACTTTCATGCAAATTCCTTCCTGGAAATCACCACTGTCTGGCTATTGATCTTACTCTCAGGTTTGCCTTCCTGGTACCATGTTCATATCAGAACATGAATCTCAGGTTCTAATATGCTATTTGAAATCTACCTGATGTCTTGATGTGGGGAAAGATGGGAGGAGCCATGCCCTTCGGCTGGAAGCTGAGCGTCATGTAAAGGAGCTCTGGAACCTAGGATCATAGCTGCAAGGTACAGCCACCAGGATTCCCTATGTGCAGTGCCCGGAGGGGGGGGGGGGGCAGGAAAGGAATCGTCAGCTGTGACCCTCTGCTCTGCCCCACATCTACCCTTAGGGCAGTGGCTCCAGCTTCAGGCGCACAGAACTCATCTGGGGACATGTAAAGAGAGAGAATAAGCCCCTCCCGAGGGGTTCTGATGGGGTTTGAGGAGGGCTCATGTACTGTATTTTAAATAGGACTATTAGGTGATTGGGTAGAGAAATAATTCCTTCAAGAAACATCACATTTTTGAGTTTCAGATATTGAGCATAAAATATTGAGAAAAGACTGGAAGACAACCACTTACTTGGTGGTGACCATTTACCTCCAGCAGGTATTTCCTACCTGCTGAGAGAGAAGCAAAAGCCTGTCTACCAGTGACATGGAAGCACATGACATTCAGGAGGGACTGGGTTCAGTGAATAAAGTTCAACAGCTAGGAAGTGCAAGGGGCACAGGGAAAGCCTCACTCCAGGGGCACGCTTGTTACTGATGTCCCAGCACTGACACCCTTAAATGTGTATGGAAATGAATTTATAGAATGACACCTGGGACAACAAAAGCAAGGTATCTCTTCAGCAGTTATGGAAAGAACGGTATTTAAGCAACTGAATTACAAATACTACAAAATTGTTAGCATTCAACACTTCATGAAGTGAGGCTACAGGTCAGTAGACAAGATAAAGAGAAGCCTACATCCAAACCTAAAGCCATTCTGTGCTCTGAGGTGACAAATGGGAGCTGCAGGCCCTTCCTGCCACATGCCTGCTCTGCTCTGCACAGATGCATGTGGCCCAGGACCCAGAGGTGCTTGAGGGGCCTCCATCCACCAGCACTCAAGGGAAATTTTAGCTCCACATGCCAAGAGGCCTGTGGGTGCGGGGGACGTGGCCAGCAAGGCATGTGTGTTCATGCACAGAGTCAGTTGTCTGGCATGGAGGGCCTTGGTAGAGGGGAATGAGCCTGGGGCACCAAGAGAAGGACAGCAGGAAGGAAACTGGTCCTGGGGTGAAAGGAGAGGCTGGTTAGCCTGCACTTTGGACATGTCCTGTGCCAAATCTCCGAGTTGAGCTGTGCGGTGTCTACTTTGGGGACGACAGCTGGGAGTTGTCTTGGCTTCCCTCTTAACTCTCTTTTCACAAGCAGGTGGAAAAAATAACCCAACCCTGGCAACCAAGGCCATGGCTCTGACACCTACTGGGTCACTCACTCCCCAGGCCCACATTCAGGGCCCAGCCATAAGGACCTCTTCCCGGGGAGACAGCCCAGGCTGGGAACAAGGGGTGGGGGCTTTAGAAGGGGTAGATGTCACAGGAAAGCGTGCCTTGGCTAACCATCAAGACAGGTCAAAGCATGTCAGGAGACAGTGTGCAGTCAAGTAGGGGGAAGAGGGCTCTGGGAAAACCTGGAGGGGGCCCCTCAGGGCCTGAAGCTGTAATAAAATAACTTGGAAACCACGATCTGCGTGGCCTCCCTGACTGAGGCCCACTCACCATCCGCACCCGCTTCAGTCGCTCCTCTAGCTTCTCTTCTGCCTCCCGAGTCCGCTGAACAGCCTCCAGGCGGTGGATGAGCTCCGCAGCGAACTTCTGGGGCTCCACGCGAATTTCCTTTGGTATTCGGTAAGTACGCTGCAAGGAGACACTGCTCATTAGTCGGCCAGGCACAGCTTTGAACTACTGTTCTCTGCACCAAGGTGGCACTCAAGCACTTTTGGGGTGGGAGAAAATAATGTTAAATCTGAATTTTATTTTAAAGTGAATGTTTACTTTTCCCCCTTTTACCTGGGAATTAATCTCCTCACTGCCCCCTATTCTTGTCAGACTAAATCTCTCCTTCACCCAGCCCTGATCTAGGGGTGAGAATAGAGCACTGACTTCCACGGCCAAAGAATCAGACACTGAGCAGGGCAGAACTTGGTCTCCTGGGGTCAGGTTAGCAGGGCAGTGGTCAGCAAGGGCCTGTGAGTGTGCCCTGAACAAAGGGCCTCCAAGACTGACCCAAAATAGGCCTTCTAATATCATTGGCCAGGAGCTGCAAAGACCACAGAGGAGGGAGAGAGCCCACAGGCAGGACCTATCTGCTTCCTGCAGTGATCATCCTGCATACAAGAGGGCAGCAGCCTATGGCGCTTAGATGTACGTGGACCAGGCTGCTGCAGGGGTGGGGAACATAAAATTCATGGTACAGGAAAAAAATAAGGGTGGAAAGGTAGGACTCTGAAGGACTTCCCTTTTCAAGGAATATAATTCTGCAATGTATTTTATAGTGATACACTGTATAGCTTTATTTATTTATTTATTTTGGAGGTAGCTTTATTTTAAAGTAATGTCATATTTAAAACAGTTGCAGGAGTAGCACAAGAGCTTCTGTCCCAGATTCCCTGACTGCTGACCTTTCTCTCACACTGTCATTCTCTCTCACACACACTTCTCTGAGCCAGTCAAAAACAAACTGCACATATGATGCCTGCCTACTCCTAAACACTTTAGAGTGTATTTAATATTAACCCAGAACATTCTTATACCTACAATAGGACAATTATTTTAAAAAAACAACCCTGATATAATACTGTTACCTAGTTAGCACATCTTATTCCAATTTCACCAGCTGTCCCAATATAGCAAAACATGTTTTAAAAATCTAACCCACTGCCCTGGCCAGTTTTTATCAGTGGTTAGCCTCAGCCTGAGGACTGAAGGGCTGTGGGTTCAATTCCCAGTCAAGGACACATACCTCAGTTGCAGGTTCGATCCCCGCCCTCGAGTCAGGGCGTGAGCAGAAGCAACCAATCGATGTGTCTCTTTCACATCCATCTCTCCCTCTCGCCCCCCCAATCCTCCCTCCCTTCTACTTTCTCTAAAAAAAAAAAAAAAAATCAGAGGAAGCCCTAGGTCAGTGTTCGGCAACTCATTAGTCAACAGAGCCAAATATCAACAGTACAACGATTGAAATTTCTTTTGAGAGCCAAAATTTTTAAACTTCAACTTTTTCTAACGCCACTTCTTCAAAATAGACTCGCCCAGGCCGTGGTATTTTGTGGAAGAGCCACACTCAAGGGGCCAAAGAGCCGCAGTTTGCCGACCATGGCCCTAGGTGGTTTGGCTCAGTGGATAGAGCATTGGCCTATGGACTGAAAGGTCCCAGGTTTTATTCTGGTCAAGGGCACACACCTGGGTTGTGGACTCAATCCCAGTGGGCGGGGTGTGTGTGTGTGTGTGTGTGTGTGTGTGCACGCGCGCGTGTGCAGGAGGCAGCCCATCAATGATTCTCTCTCATTATTGATGTTTCTATCTCTTTCTCTCTCTCCCTTCCTCTCTGAAATCAATAAAAATATATTTTTTAAAAGTCAAGGGAAAAAATATCGAGTGAGGATTAAAAGAAAAAATCTAAGCCACCAAGATATAAGGATGGGGAAGGTCTGGAGGGGCCTCAGATGAGGCAGGACAGGTGGAAGAAAGCGGTGGCCTGGGGACAGGGTGGCACACAGGATCTCTGACCTCTGTGGGTGAACAGTGACTATTTAGAACCCTGGCCTTCAGACGTGGGACAAGGCAAAGAGAAAAGACTCAGGGTGAGAGCTAAAGCCTTGAGTGGAGGTGGCGCCTCCAGCCTCTTGTTGGTGGGCTCTGGGCATAGTTCTCGACTTTGCCTACCTGTTTCTCATCTGCAAAACAGGAGTAAAGACAACACCTAAAACCATAGAAAGTTTTAAGATGATAAGATGATTATGTGAAGGGCTCAGAAACAAATGTCCATGTGTAAGGCTGATGGCAAGCCAGCACAGGCCAAGGTTTCAGGGGTGGAAAAAGTTGGTGTGCTGCCCGGCTGGTGTGGCTCAGTGATTGAGTGTTGACCAGGAGGTCACAATTCAACTCCCAGGTGGGGCACATGCCCAGGTCTTGGCTCGATCCCCACTAGAGGGTGTGTAGGAGGCAGCCAATCAATGATTCTCTCATCAATGATGTTTCTCTCTTCCTCTCCCTTCCTTTCTGAAATCAATCAATCAATCAATCAATCTGTTTCTTAAAAAAGTTAGTGTGGAAGACCTGGTGGTGCCCAATACTGAGCGGGGATCTGTGCTGAAGTTGAGGAGAAGGGCAAGTTGGGGTATCCAGTGCTTCTAGAGGGTCCTGGGAAAGGAGTCAGGGAAAGAAGGTGGGCATGGATGGCAAGCCCCAGGGCACTGGGGACACTGTGGAAGGAGTGGGGCGTTTGAACAGATAACAGAGGCCAGTTCTTGTGCAATATGGCAACTTGGGCTGTGTGATGGCGACGTCCCTGGGAGGAGGCATTGGGGCCACAGGACCCTGCTCACTCTGCTCACAGGGACAGTGTCCATCTGTCCCAACACTGACGACAGCATCTGACCCCTGACTCAGGAGGACCTCACAGGACCTGCCCAAAAATTGCTTTTTCCCCACTGTGAGCGGTTATTTGGAACAATGAAAGTATCTTGTCCCTCATCAAACTCTCCATTCATCATTTCAGCATGGATGCATGGATTCCAACTTCACTGCCACTAACTCTGATGCTCCAGCTATCTAGGGCTTGGCCAGCAGGAGCCAGCCCCTCTAAGCGGCTCCTGTGTGCTCCCACCCCCTTAATTTCTGGGACATAAGATGCCCAGTCTCCTCTTCTGCACCCCCTACCCAGCCCTGGTCTTGAGTTTAAACGTCCACTGAGCAGAGCTGAGAAGACACTCGCATTACCACAGGGCAAGGTGAAGATCCCAAGGCTCAGGACCAGATTGCTCCAGATGACATGAGTGAGGTTGGATGCTCCCCAAGTCACCTGAAGCGCATACACACACTCCACACACAGCATCTTCCACTCTTCCCTAAGCAGACACCATCAGTGCCCAGGTTAGGCTAAATCTGTGCCAAGGGTTTGCTGGGAGGTGACAAAGCGCTAGACCATCATTTTCACAGAAGTAAGGACAAACCAACATCCTTTCTTCTCAACCATAAGCAATCGTTTTTCTTATCTGGAAATTAAAGTATTTGCAGAGACTCTAATCAAGGAATCCTGATTAAGAGTGGATGTGTGCTGTGATTCCAAGAGACAACCACTTTCCCTGCACAGAAACCACAAATGAGTGGCCTGTGTCGCTCTCAGATGCTGCAGGCACCAATGGGCTGGAGCTGCTACTCTAAGCTTTTCTTATCTTCCTCTTAGTCTTTCCCATTCAAAGATATTGTGGCAAAATAAGAAAAGAGATCACTCCATTCATCAATAAAGGAACTATGTACAAGTGGAGACAGGCGGTGGCTGGCCACTTAGTGTTGGGCTCTGTGAATCCCCACAAGCAGAAGAACTGCTATCATTAGGAATTGATGAGCCACTTTTTATTTTTATCGAAAAGGTGAAGCTAAGGCAGCTTTGACGTCAGGATGTCCATATGATGACGCTCACCATTCAGCCACAGAAAGGCTGATGCCTCTTTTTATCTTGAATAAGGCAGCGTTCACAATAACTCGAACCAAGAGGCACCCCCGCCAGGCTTTCTGACAGAGCAACAGCCAGGCCTGGGGATTGAGCTTTTGAGGGAGGCTTAGAGCTTCTCTCCCACCTCAAGGAGAAGCACCTCACTTGGCACAATGAGAAAAGGCCACATGGCAGACACTTAAGGGCAACCCCTTATCTTCTGAACTAACCGTGTGGGCTGGGCCCTAAAAGCCCCCCCTCCGAACAGCAGAGTATGACCAAGTGTTGACCACGAGCTATATCTGGATGTAAGATGAGCTCACAGAAAGTGAAGCAGATGCCTTTCCCACTGTCCATGGCAGAATAAGAAAAACAGGTGGGCATGGGTCTGAGAGGACTGGTGAGCCTCAAACTCAGGGACAGGAGGGTGAGAGCTGTGCGGTGGAACTTACGGGAATGTGAGGTAGAGGCACTCGCCCGTTGACCTGGACGCTCTCCTGCATCTCCCTGCGGTGCTGCTTACGGATCCTGTATGGTGGGATTCCATCCCTGGCCAGAAGAAAGAGACAGCCTGGTGTGAGTGCACACAGAACAGCTCCACAAAGCATAGCTGTGCCGGCTTTACTGTGGGCAGGGTCCATGTGGCCTGTTTTACTAAGGCCTGATAATTAAGAAAGGTTCTTACATTTTTAAAGGGGGAAAGAGATATGTGACAGAGACAGCATGTGGCCACAAAGCCTGAAATATTTGCTACTGGTTCTTTAAAAAATACATTTGCTGCCCTAACAGGTTTGGCTCAGTGGATAAAGCATTGGCCCTCGGATGAAGGGTCCTAGGTTCAATTCCAGTCAAGGGCATGTTACCTCGGTTGCAGGCTCAATCTCCAGCCCTGGTCAACTGAGGGCTGGGGATAGTGTCTCTCACATCGATGTGTCTCTCCCCCTCCTTTCCACTCTCTAAAAACAAACACACAAACAAAAAAACATTTGCTGACCCCTGCTTTATTGCCCAGGCAGGATGCGATATGCCTACCTGGGAGGGGACGGAAACATTTGAGAGCTGCAAAATGGGCAGCCAAAGCAATCTAGAGATCATAGTGAAAGATTTGCAAGGCTTCATTTTTCTACTTTCTTCCAGGGTAAATTGGCCAAGCAGTGTACTCTCTTTGAGGGGTGCTCAAATTAGTTTTCTTGACATAGCTATGAAGATTTAACTTCTGAAGATTATGATAAAAAATATGTCAAATTATATATTGTCTTTAAGATAATTAAATGCACTTACTCAAGACAGATGTCAGATTTAACACATAATTCACTGCATGTATACAATCCCTAAAAACTCTCCAGTCCTTTCCCTGCCATTTAAAAGCTACTCTGGGGAGCACAGTGGCTACTAGGAGCCAGTGTGTGAAAAGATGCCCGCCAAAGCAGGATGACTACCATGGCTTCCCTGGGTTCCTACTTCCTCTCTATTGAAGGAACCCCAGGTGGGGCTCCCTGCTCTCCAGGGTGCAGTGAATGTCTGTGACCCCGACTCCAGGGTGCTGTGAATGTCCTGACCCCCTTGACTACTTTCCAAGCACCACCCACTGCCAGCACATCATGCTCTTCCTGTATGGTGGACGCAAACATGCAGCCAGGACAATTCTAACTCCACTTTAACTGCTGGATGGACTAGGGAAATTGCCACCTTGCCCCTTGGTACCCAGGACACACTTGGTGTGTTTTGGCCAGCCCCACACCTACCAGCACAGCAGTTTCATGGGTAGGTAGGGCTGCAACATTGTCCCCAGAGCCCTGGTCTGGGTGGAAAAAGTGAGCTTTGGTTCAGAACAGGGCAGAGAGAGGATGTGATGGTCTCTCCCTCCTATTACCACCTCAATATCCCTGGCTACCAGATATCTAGTGGGTGCAAAGGGACTCAAGGGGCAGGTGTCAAGGGAAAAGTGAGTAGAATACATTTAAAATGTCTTTACATGCCCTCAGGTTTTGTTCAGGAGTCCTGAGCAACCAACTTGTTTGCTTCTCATATACTTTAATGGGGCACTTAAAAACTCCATACTCCTCTATGGGCATTAGGCATTATCCTCAGAAACCTATGTCCAAAATCCACATAATACTAAGGTGGTCAGTCATTTTTGTCATGAGGTTAAAATACTAAGTGCAGTTGCCCCAACAATTTAATAAAACACACAATCCTATTTTTTTTGCATCTAATATACATTCAAATATGTCATAATTTTACATTCCAAATTCTTGACTTTCCTACATTTCTGACTCATTATAAATCAAGATGAACAAAATATCAGGAGCAAAACATTTTTAGTTTGTTTATTTTTTAAATATTTTTTTATTGATTTCAGAGAGTAAGGGGGAGGGAGAGAGAGATAGAAACATCAATGATGAGAATCATTAATCAGTTGCCTCCTGCACGTTCCCTAATGGGGATTGAACTCGCAACCCAGGCGTGTGCCCTGATCAGGAATTGAATCATGACCTCCTGGTTCATAGTTCGACACTCAATCACTGAGCCATGCCAGTTGGGCCGTTTTTAAATTTTTATATCTTCCCCTTAGCAAATATATTTTATTGGATAGAATTAAGATACTTTTCAAGAAAATTGAAAATTACCTAGGCAGATTAACTTTCATTTTAGTAACAAGAGTATTGGGGAAGAGGAAAACCAGATGCTACAAATGCTATCCATCTTGTGCTTTCAGCAGTTGTGGACATCTGCAGGGCTGCAGCTGAATGTAACCGTTTTATGATACTTTACATTCATGGCAGGTACTATTTGAAACCCCAATAATTTCAAGTAAGAAGTTGCTTAAAAACATGTCAACATTTTATCTTAAAGATTCAAAATAAAGGAGAATGAAATGGTCCATGAGAAATACCACACTCAGAAGTTCAACCTGAAGGGACAGATTCATCTAGTGATGTCACTACATGGTCACTGAAACGGAGAGAGCTCAAGACTTACAATGATGGGTGACTGGCTAAGTTTGGTTCAGAACAGCTTATGATAACCTATCCTGCACACTAAAATTGAGATGTCAGAAAAATCCTTAAAGACAGGCAAATGATGGGGAGAGGACCTGAATAGATACTTCTCTAAAGAAGACATACAAATGGCCAATAGACATATGAAGACAGAGACAGCATGTGGCCACTTATATATTTTCTTATATATATATAAGAAAAGCAGTGTGGTTAATGATTATATGTTTAAAAAAAAGTTGTGATACATGTATACAATAGAATATTATTCAGCCACAAAAAAGAATAAAATCTTACCATTTGTGACAGCATGGATGGACCTATAGGGTATTATGCTAATTGAAATAAGTCATTCAGAGAAAGACAAATATCTTATGATTTCACTTATGTGTGGAATCTAAAGGACAAAATAAACTAACAAAATAAAAATAGGCTCATAGATACAGAGAACAGACTGATGGTTGCTAGAGGGAGGGGGGTTGGGAGACTAGGTGAACAAGGTGAAGAAATTTAAGACTCATTACAAAACAGTTGCAGGGATGTCAAGTACATCATAGAAAATATAGTCAATAACTGTAATAATTATGTATGGTGCCATGAAAATATCAGGGGGAACAGTCTGTAAAGTATATATGATTGTCTAACCACTATACTGTACACCTGAAACTAATACAAAATAATACTGAATGTAAATTATAGTTGAAAAATACTCATTTAGAAAAAAACAAGATGGTAGCATAAGGTATACACCTGTATGTGCTTGCCTCTCACAACCATACCAAAACTACAACTAAAAGACAAAACGTCTATCACCCAGAACCACGGGAAAGCTGGCTGAATAGAAGTTCTACAACTAGAAGGAAAGAGAAAAGAGCATTGAGACATGCACAAGCGCGGAAAAGCTGAGGTAGGGAGGCGGGCGAATCATGTTAATTGGGCTGGGGGCAGGCGCCTGGGTGCGCTGTATTTTTTTCAACCCGAAGGGAGACATAAGCTCCCGATTACTCTGAACTCTAGTTTCTGGCGAGACTCTGGGGAACCAGACTCCTACTGGGAGAAGCTGGATTGTCTGCCATCAGGTCGGAAAGTGAGGGTGGCTTTCTTGCAGAGGTGATGCAGGAATCATTGTTTACTGCACTGGGGTGAGGGATGAGGGGGCACGGAAACTACTGGCAGCCATCGTTGTTTGCCACACCCTAGCCCAGTGATTCCCTGAGACCCCGCCCCGCACAATTTATAAACCCACCCAAGCCCTGCGCAGCGGCTTTTGCATATAAATGGCCTGCCCTATGTCAGCTTAATCTAACAAACTGCAGCTCTGGTCAGACAGCTCCAAAACCTACAAGCAAAAAGGAGAAATCTGCAGATCTCACTGTAGCTCCTGCTGGGTGGCCTCAGACAGTAGCTGACCTGCACCCCATTGGAGAACCAGAAGCCAGTGTACCTAGTCGTCAGTGTGAGATGACACCAGATTTCAACTCCTTACATCCATAAGTGACACATTCAAGAGGCAGACTCTGTGAGCACCAAAGCCCCACTGAAACAAGTCCTGCCCCATAAGGGTATCTCTAGCATAGCAGTTCTTCCATTATAGACAGAGCAGGTCCTCACAGCCAATTGGCCTGGAGGTCATTCCTCCCAGTGTAGCAACAACAATCAAGCCTTAACTACAACAAGACTTTGCACTCAGCCCACAAAGGGGTGCACCAAGAGTGTCCACCTCAGGTGATAGGGGAGGCTGAACCACTGGGTCCTATAGGTCACCTACCACACAAAGTCACTCCATCAACACAGGGAAGCAGCAAAATGTGGAGACAAAGAAACATGTCACGAATGAAAGAAATGGAGGAAAGCAAACTACTGGACATAGAGTTCAAAACCACATTTATAAGGTTACTCAAGAATCTTCTAAAAACCTCTGAGGAACTTAGTGAGACCTTTAAGGATCTTAATGAGAATGCCAAAAAAAAAATGGAAAAGGACCAGTCAGAAATTAAGCATACACTGTCTGAAATAAAGAATATACAGAAATTCAACAGTAGATCAAAGGACCCCAAGAATCAAACCAAAGATCTGAAATATGAGGAAACAAAAAAACACCCAACCAGAAAAACAAAAAGAAAAAAGAATCCAAAAATATGAAGGTAGTGTAAGGAGCCTGTGGGACAACTTTAAGCGTACCAACATCCGAATTATTGGGGTGCCAGAAGAAGAGAGAGAGCAAAACATTGAAAACCTTTTAGAAGAAATAATGACAGAAAACTTTCCCTACCTGGTGAAAGAAATAGACTTACAAGTCCAGGAAACGCACAGAACCCCATACAAGAGGAATCCAAAGAGGACCACACCAAGACACATCATAATTATAATGCCAAGGGCAAAAGACAAAGAGAGAATCTTGAAAGCAGCAAGAGAAAAACAGTTAGTTACCTACAAGCGAGTACCCATACGACTGTCAGCTGATTTCACAACAGAAACTATGCAGGCCAGACGGGAGTGGCAAGAAATATTCAAAGTGATGAACAGCAAGAACCTACAACCAAGATTACTCTACCCAGCAAAGCTATCATTTGGAATTGAAGGTCAGATAAAGAGCTTCACAGACAAGAAAAAGCTAAAGGAGTTCATCACCACCAAACCAGGATTATATGAAAAGCTGAAGAGTATTCTTTAAGAAGAGGAAGAAGAAGAAAAAGGTAAAGATAAAAATTATGAACAAAATGACAACAAATACATACCTATCAACAAGTGAATCTAAAAATCAAGTGAATAAAAAATATGATGAACAGAATAAACTGATGAATATAATAGAATCAGGGACATAGAAAGGGAGTGGACTGACAATTCTCAGGGGGACGGAGGTGTGAGGGGTGTGGGAAGAGATTGGACAAAAATCTTACACCTATGGATGAAGACAGTGGCAGGGGGTAAGGGCATGGGGTGTGGTGGGGAATCAGGTGGAGGGGAGCTATGGGGGGAAAAAAGAGGAACACCTGTAATAATCTGAACAATAAATATTTAAAAAAAAAAACTTAAACCTAAAAAGAAAAATATTCATTTAACAAATATCAGTTGGATTTCAACTACTACTGATTGGTTTTGAAGGTCAACAAAATAGTCAAGAATGTTTACAGATGAGATAAAAAAAGCAAAAACACAAACAGCAGGTGCCCTAGCTGGTGTCTTAGTGATGAGAGTGTTGGCCTGCACACCAAAGGGATGTGGGTTCGATTCCTAGTCAAGGGCATGTACCTGGGTTGCAGATTTGATCCCTGGCTCCAGTCGGTGTATGTAGGAGGCAACCAATCAATGGGTCTTTCTCACATCAATGTTTCTCTCTGTTTCACAAAATCAATGAAAACTATCCTTGGGTAAGGATTAACAACAACCACCAAAACAAACAAACAAACATATATACACCCACAAAGACAGGCAAACGAAAGGTATGAACTATAAAAATGGCATGTTAAGTAGGACACTATTTTTTTGGTTAATCCTCACTATTTATTTATTTATTTATTTGGGGGGGGGTTAATCAATATTCTTCCATTGAGTTTTAGAGAGAATAGGAAAGGGAGAGGGAGAGGGAAAGTGAGGGGGAGGGGAGGGGGAGAGACATTGATTAGTTGCCTCCACATGCACTCCCAGACCAGGACCAGGGATCCAGCCTGCAACTGAGGTACATGCCCTTGACCGGAACTGAACCCAGGACCATTCAGTCCGAGGGCTGATGCTCTACCCACTGAGCCAAACCAGCTAGCTCAAGTTAAACCAGCTGGGACACAATTTAAAAGTATGCATTCCCCTAGCCGATATGGCTCAGTAGTTGAGCCTTGATCTATGAACCAGGAGGTCATGATTCAATTCCCAGTCAGGGCACATACCTGGATTGTGGGCTCAATCCCCAGTTGGGGGCATGCAAGAGGCAGCCAATTGATGATTCTCTCTCATCACTGATGTTTCTATCTCTCCCTATGTTTTCCTCTCTGAAATCAATAAAAAAGTTTTTATTTTTTAAGAAAAATTATCTAAATATAATGTTGCATGCAATAAGACATTAATATCTCAAGAAAAATGATTTTAAATATGTTACATACAATAAACACCAATTATTCAAGAAAAATGATCTTATATATAATATTACATGCAATAAACATTAATATTTCAAGAATAAAAGGATTTTAAGTATAATATTACCCAAACTGTACTAACATAGTATGATATCACAAAAGTTGTAGGAAATATTAAAAATCTGCAAATAACAGGATTACTTCTATTATATTCTAGAATATCCGCCCCCCCCCACTCTATTTTTGTTCATCCGTTTATGCTATTCATTATGTAGCACAAATGAGTAAGATCATATGATATTTATCTTTCTCCGACTGGCTTATTTCACTTAGCATGATGCTCTCCAGTTCCATCCATGCTGTTGCAAATGATAAGAATTCCTTCATTTTTACAGCAGCGTAATATTCCATTGTTTAGATGTAACACAGTTTTCAAATCCACTCATCTGCTGATGGGCATTTAGGCTGTTTCTAAATCTTAGCTATGGTAAATTGTGCTGCTATGAACATAGGGGTGCATATATCCTTTCTGATTGGTGTTTCTGGTTTCTTGGGATATAGTCCTAGAAGTGGGATTACTGGGTCAAATAGTCCTTATTTTCTTTCTTATTTAATCTATGACTCCTCAAATTTTTCATATGATGAAATAGGCTGGATGGAGAAGTCTCCCTGTGATCAGCTGACAGCTTGTTGCTTTAGGCCCTATAAGGTCTCAGTCTTGTGGGGAAAGAACCCTGTGTAAGGTATATTCTATATCTTTCCCCTGCACTCAGTACTTTTCCACTGTGCCCACTTGGGGCTCCTGCCCTCTCTGCAGTTTTCCTGTTATTCTCATTTCAGGTGTCACAAAAGAGAGCTAAGGGGCCAAAAAGAGCAGCTTTAGAGTTGGCTCCCTGCAACCTCCTGCAGCTGCATCCAGCTTAACTGTTCGCTCCCACCCACATAAGTAAGAGACATAGAAATACCTGCCCTCCCTACTCTTTCTTACTTTGGTCTCTCAACCCTTCTGTTCACAGGTCTAACAATAACTTTGCTTTTTAATTTCATTTGGCCTGTTCCTCTCAGTATCCACTTAACACCCTGCAATCATGAGCTCACACCTACCTGCTCAATGTCACAGCCAAAGGCTTTCTGGCCCTGAGGCTGGAGGGTGTCCAGGAGGCAGCCTCCACCCCTAGGGCCCAACCCTGAACAAATACTTCCTATCAGTGCTGGTCAGATAGCAAATGGCAAAAGTACCAAAAGCTGGGCAAGCCTGACATCATGGGCATCAGGGTCAAGACCCCAAATGACTTCAGTGGGTGGGACACGCAATGCCCTCATCTAGTAAGACAATGTTTGACACCATTAAGCTTCTAATGTGCACTTGTACCCCAACAAGCCATCTGCCGCTGTGGAGAAGGTGTCAGAAAACAAGTAAGATCTGCTGCCACCACAGAGAACATGGAGGCTCAACGTGGCTGTTTATGGTCACTGAGACCGCTTGGACATGCAAAGCCTCAGTTGAAATATCCGGGCACTGGGCCAGCACACAGAACCAGCTGCACCAACTTTCTCTCTTGCTTGCATCTCCCTGTCTCCCCATGGTGAGATGATAGGGGACTGCTCACCTATATGACAATTTCTAAATTTAAAAAACTGGTAAGTGCATAACAGTGAGGACAAGAAATGTACCTGCACAGCAGTGCAGCCTTCCAGGGTCACATTTGCCTGGGCAGGCAGTCACCCTCTGCTTGGCTGCTAACCAGTGCTGATCTTTAAAGTGAACCCCACACTATAAAAACCAAAGAGAGAAACAGAACCAAAGTGCTCTAGCCGAGGCAGCCCTAAAATTTGTTTCAATGTCACCCCATGGTTTCTCCTCTTTCAAAGGTTCCTGTAATCTCGGCCTTGGAGAAAAGCAACTAATGCAAAACTCAATTCTAGTTTATGTTAGGATTAAAAAAAAAAAAGTTTTTATTGATTTCAGAGAGAAGGGAGAAGGAGAGAGTTAAGAAACAGTGATCGGCTACCTCCCACATGGTGTCTCCCCTTCCCCCGCACTGGGGGTCTAGCCTGCAACCTGAGCATGTGCCCCAATCGGGAATCAAACCGGTGACCTCCCAGTACATAGGACGACACTCAACCAACTAAGCCACACTTGCCAGGCTATATTAGGATTTTAAACACTTCCTGCAATGCAGCTTGTCTGTCTGTACGTCAGATGCACTAACACCAAGTTGGGAGAAAGGCCACAAGTCACTTTCCGTCAAGATAAAGCCCCAGCTCGGACCGGCACAGGCTATCATGCTCCATGAGGGCTGCACTCACCCAGGCAAGGGGGACTTACACACTGCTGTCAGTGAGGGACAGGCTGTCCGCGTCGCTGGAGAGGCTCTGCTGCTCACTGTCATTGGTGCTGGTGGCTGGAGCGAGGGCATAGCCAGAGTTGACATAGTAGGGGTTAACAGGCTCCCGCCAGGATCCATATCTGCAAAGAAGGAAGGCACATCAACAGCAGCCCAACATCATCTCCTGTTAATCCATGTTTTCAGAATCATATGGATATCCTGCTATACGAACTACAAATGCAAACAATTCAAGAAAAAGTAAAAAGGACTGGCATCTTCTTCCTGCCTCCCATCCCCCACTGGGATCGGTTAAGCCCCAGGCATCTTCCAGGTCTTTCCTCTGTATTTAAGTAGATGTGTAAGTGAACACACAGATTATTATTTGGATTTGCATTTTTATACATGTAACTAGGAACATGACACAGCTGTTCTGCTTGTCCTTCTTCTAAAGAGCAGACTTATTTGCTGCAAAGTACACCCAACCTCCTGGATGTTCCAGCAGCAGTGTCAACCCTTGCCCAGGGTTGACACTGCTGCTTAACCTTTCTATATTCTCTTACTTTTGTGTAGGCCCACTTCAAGGCAGCCAGAACTCCTGTGCACATGTCTGAGAACCACTACAAAATGAAATGTAGGAGATGGTGGGGGAAAGTGCATAAGTTTAACAGTGTTCATTCTGTCCTCCAGTCACTACCTGGGTGGCATTCACCTCCAATTGTCATGTGATTAGCCAGAAAATGACTATTTATTTTAGTTAACAGTCAGGCTGGCAGTTTTGGTTGTCGTTTAAATTTCTCCCTCTGTAAGTTACCCATTCATGCCTTTTGCCCATTTTCTACTGTGCTGATTATGAATTTCAAAGTGATTTTTTTAAAAATTGTTTTTATTGATTTCAGAGAGGAAGGGAGAGGGAGATAGAAACATCCTATCTAATAAAAGGGTAATATGTTGCCCTGACAGGTTTTGCTCAGTGGATAGAGCATTGGCCTGCAGACTGAGGGGTCCCAGGTTCGATTCCAGTCAAGGGTATGTACCTTGGTTGCCAGCACATCCCCAGTGGGGGAATGTGTAGGAGGCAGCTGATCAATGTCTCTCTCTCAATCTCTCATCGATGTTTTTGGCTCTCTATCCCTCTCCCTTCCTCTGTAGAGAATCAATAATAAAAAATAAAAATATATATATTTTAAAGGTAATATGCAAATTAACTATCACTGTCACAAAGATGGTGGCACCCATAGCCACAAGATGGTGGCGCCCAGACCTCTCAGGCCCGCCAGGGTCCCCCAGTCCTGGGGCGCAACTGCTGACAGCGGTTAGTGTGAGCGGCCTGGCGGAATGCTTGCTTTGTCCCTGCGGTGACAAGGCAAGCGTTCCGAGCCCAGCCGAGGATGGGCCTCTGGGCCTCGGGTGGGCCTCTGGGCCAAGGAGAGCCTTTGGGCAGTGGGCATGGAGTGGCCAGGTTCTGCAGAGAGCTACTGGCACAGATTTGTGCGCAGGGCTACTAGTCAATAATGAGAGAGAATCATTAATAAGCTGCCTCTTCCACGCCCCCCCCTACTGGGGACTGAGCCCACAATCTGGGCATGTGCCCTGACCAGGAATTGAACCAGTAACCTCTTGGTTCCTGGGTCCATGCTCAACTGCTGAGTCAAACCCAGCTGGGCTCTTAATGATTTACATTGGTCTTTAAATAGTCTTACTATTAACCTCTGGCTACATATAAAAAAGATTTTTTTCTCTAGTCACTTAAAAAAGAAATCCTCACCCGAGGATATGTTTATTGATTTTAGAGAGATAGGGGGAGGGAGGGAAGGCGGGAAGAAGGGAGGGAGAGAAAGAGAGAAACATCAATGGGGCAGAGAAACATTGACTAGTTGCCTCCTGTCCATGCCCTGACTGGACATTGAACCTATACCTGCAACCTTTTAGTGTATGGGACAACACTCCTACCAACTGAGCCACCCAGCCAGGGCTAAAGTCACTTTTAAAAAATATCTCGTTTATGTTAATTTCAGTCATACAAAATGTTTTATTTTTATGAAGATTTGGAAACCTCTTCCTTTATAGATTTCCCCCCAATCTTACATAGGTAGGTCTTCCTCATTCCAAATTATAAATATATTCTTCTATTTATCTTAATTTTTAAAAATTTAGATCTTTACCTGAAATGCATGTGGATGTAAAATCTACCTCACTTTCTTACATCAAAATGGGAAGCCAGTTGTTAACACTAAATACTGAATCTTTCTCTGCATTATATCTGGACTTCCCTCATACACATATATATTCTAGTGTCTACACTGATCTATCTACACTTCAGCTTTCCTAACCCCTTCACTAATGCCCTTGGCTTTGTGTTCCTCCACCACCTCTTCTTCCCAAAGACTGTCCTTGAATAGCCACCTCTGTCAGGCCTCTACAGGTCATGATGAAAGTGGGATAGGACTAAGGTTGTCTGAAGGCCCCATGTCTGTGTAGGAGGCTGGGGTTTTCATGCTGAATGCTCAGTGATGTGCACAATGAACCCCAGTCATAGTCCCCACAGCCCCAGCCTCACTTCTGATTAGATTTGCTGCTCACAGTCCTTGAGCACTTGCTGTACTGGTGAATGACAGGCTGTACTAACTGCCAGGACCTGGGATGTGTCACCCTGTCCTTTGGACTTCAGTATCCTTAGTGTAGAAAGAGGAGAGACCAGATTGCTTCTAAGCTGACAGAATCCTTGTGGACACCCATTGCCTGATAAACAGAACCTTCTGGAAGTCCCATTTCAAGTCATGCACATACCCAGGAAAAGGCACTTTTATTAATGAGACCGTAGGATACCCTGGTATCATGGACACCTGTCATGCAGACTATGTGGAGCTGGGCTGGGTCAGCCAGTCGGTTTGGAAGGCAGTTCCCACAGAGGAGGGCCATGTCCCCTGGGGGCCTTGGCAAAGGCAGCACCTGAGGCCACAAACCCCAAAACAGTGCCAACTATGGTCAGTACTCCTCCTCTTCTAGCCATCGAGGTCACAGCAATGGACAATAACTAGGCCATATAAGTTACCTACCAGCTCAGGAAGCAGATGTTCATCATTCCAGCACCACAAGAGGGGGAGCTACACCCAGGGGGTTAGTCACTATCCAACATACACAGTATTTCTGACCCACCCAATGTAGCCTGAGGGCATCCTTGGAGGCCACTAATATGTTCCGGCCCAGAGAGGGCAAAGGCAGGGCTAGAAGGCTCTTAGGAAAGCATCATGTCCAAAGATTTACAGGAAGGACAGGGATATCTTTAGGATGTGGACAGTCTGTCCCTAGGTCCTGTTTACACCTCCTTGTCTAGACTGTATCTGACACAGAAGAAATGATATGCAACATCACCTTCTTTGCTTTAAATATCAAAAACTCATTTTTTTAAATGACAGTTATTCTTCTGGCACTTAAAAAATAAAACCACCAATATCGTCACCCAACAGCCACCGTATTGAAACTCAAATTACAGGCCAAGTGCTGAACTGTTTGTTTTTCAATTTCCTTTTTACATTTAAGTAATATTACACTTTGGTAACTTTGAATAAACACTCATTTGGTCAAACAAACAAAAAAATTCGAATTAAAGAGAAAAAGGTGTCACAGCACAGAAGCCCGAGCCCACAGATCATACTGAAGAGCCCCACACACTCGCACGCACCCACCTTCGCCTCCCCCCCATGGGACAGGAAGGATGTCAGCATAGGACCAAGTCTCAGACTTCGATGAGTCTGTTACGTCTGCCTTCCTCCTCTGACAGCTCCCAGAAAATTCATCTTTAAGGTGATAAGCAGGAAAAACATGAATTTTTAATTTTCTGTAGTGTTCAGTGCAGATCAAATCCCACTATGTACATGCACTCCAAGTTCAGAGGACAAAGGGAAGAGAAGAGAAAGGAGGAAGTGCTACCCATCACCTGTTTACCTTTTTAAAGTTCTGAACAGTGAAACTGGCTCTTGGGACAGGTTAGTGCTCACTTCTTGCCATGGAAAACAGAGCCGCTGGGCCTTCACTGCAGGCTGATGTGACAAAGAAAATTCTGACTAGTGAGGTGTGAGAGGAAATGTCATGTGGGGAACTCCAGGACCAGAGGTGGGAGGGAAGTGTGTGCATGCGTGTGTGTGTGTGTATGCATGTGTGCTGATGTGCAGACACAAACTCCTACATGAATATGGGCACAACAAATATGGCTAACTCCTCAAGTGGTGCATCTAGGAAAACATCCAACTCTTCTGTAGCTTTCAAAGTTCTCAGAATAAAACCTGCTGGGATCCATATAAGCATGTTCCCCGGGCCCTCATCCTGCTTGTATTGACTGCTCTCTGGCTGTTCTTCGCAGGACTTTCATTTTCCATCTTTTTACACTTAACCTTTCTATATTCTCTTACTTTTGTGTTTTTTGTTAAGATCCAGTTTTATAGTTTTTTCTTTTAATTGTATCACTTAGTCCTGCTGCACTGAGTTTGATCACTGAACGTGGGGCCACCATTTTAACTTGCTTTCTGTTTGTTGTAGGTTCTATTTGTTTTGTTCTTTCTTGCCAGCTTTTTGAATATTTTTCATGTTCCATCTCCTCCCTCTAAAAAAGTAACCGTTTTACTATTCTGATAGTGATTCCTGTAAAGATTACAATAGGTAGCCTTTAAGTCCAATTAAATGCATTTACCTCTTCCAAGGCAACACAAGGTCAGAATTTCCTCCCTTCACCTTCCTCACACACTGATGTGCTACTGGTATCCTGTATTTTAATTCTATATATGTCTTAAACCTCACAAGACATTATTATTATTGTTTTACCAACTGAAAGTTAACTAGTTACCCCATATTTGCCTTTTCCTCTCTGTGTCCAGGAGTTTCTAGCTGAGGGCATTTTTCTTCTGCCTGAAGAACAGAACATCCTTAGGTATCTCCTTTAAGTAAGGGGCTACTGGTGACAACTTTCTGTGTTAGTCCTTCTGAAACAGTCTTTATTTTCCCTTCATTTATTTATTTATTTTTTGAGAGAGAGAGAAAGCCCTAACCAGTTTGGCTCAGTGGATAGAGCATTGGTCTGCGGACTGAAAGGTCCCAGGTTCGATTCCGGTCAAGGGCATGTACCTTGGTTGCAGGCATGTCCCCAGTAGGTGTACAGGAGGCAGCTAATCGATGTTTCTCTCTCATCGATGTTTCTAACTCTCTATCCCTCTCCCTTCTCCTCTGTAAAAAAATCAATTAAAATATTTAGGAAAAAAAATTTTTTTTTTAATGAGAGAGAGAGGAAAGGAAAGGGAGAGTGAGAAATATCAATACGAGAGAGAAATACCAATTGGTTGCCTCCCATACACATCCCGCCTGGGGATTGAACCCTCGACCCTTAGGTGCATGGGATGACGCTCCAATCAACCAAGCCACACCCACCAGGGCTCCCCTTCATTCTCTTAAAAAAAAAAATTTATATATATATATATATATATATATATATATATATATATATATATATATATAATTTTTTACTGATTTCAGAGAGGAAGGGAAAGAGACAGAAACATCAATGATGAGAGAATCATTGATCGGCTGTCTCCTGCATGCCCCCTAGAAAGGATCGAGCCCACAACCCAGGCATGTGCCCTTGACTGCAATCGAACCTGGGACCTTTCAGTCTGCAGGCCGATGCTCTATCCACTGAGCCAAACCAGCTAGGGCTCCTCTTCATTCTTGAAGGACATTTTCACTGGATTAGAATTCTAGGTTGTTGGTTATTTTCAATTTCTCTGGAACCTTGTGCACTACTGGTGGGAATGTAAAATGGAGCATAGCATGGCAGTTTCTGAAACTTAAAACAGTAATTTCACTTCTTGATATGTATCCAGAAGAACAGAAAGCAGGGTCTCAAATAGATTTGTACACCCAGACACTTCAAAAATACCACCTGTCAGCTTGTCCATCTTTCACTCCTTGGAAGGTAACAAGCCCTATCCACCTGCCCCCTATGGTTGCTGGAGGCAGGTTCTCAAGACTGGCTGATGGCTCCTCCGCCTGCTCCCAGTGCTAAGGCTGAAGTGAGGTATTATTCCCCTACCTGTAATTCACAGTGGCTCTGATCTTGCCACAAGCCAAGGGCAACAGGCAGTCAACCCATACAATATCGATCACTAATCGAAAGGCCTAACTCGGACTTTTTCCACTGGCCCAGTAATCCCTTTAAAGCTATTTTTATGTCAAAGATTCAGGCCATAACTGCACATTGACTATGATGTGTCTTCAATGTCCTTTAACCTGGACAGGCCATCAGTCTTCACCCTTCCTGACCATGACATTCTTAAGAATCCATATCAGTTGTTCTGTAGAATGTCTCATTGTTTCCTTGCTATGAGATTCACATCAGGCCTTTTTGGCAGGAACATGAAAGAAATGATGCTGTATCACATCAAGAAGAACATCATGTTAACTGGTTCCATAATGGAGGCAAACCAAGTGCCTGCTAAGTTTTTCCACTCTTAATTTATTATTTTTCCTTTGCAATCAACAGGCATTCATGGGGAACGTACATACTCTATTAACACCCAGTGACTTTCCCTCCCTGCCTCCCTCCCTCCTTCCCTCAATATATCTTTATTGATTTCAGAGAGGAAGGGAGAGGGGAAAAGAAAGAAACATCAATGATGAGAGAGAATCATTGATTGGCTGCCTCCTGCACATCCCCTACTGGGGATCAAGCCCGCAACCCAGGCATGTGCCCTTGACAGGAATAGAACCTGGGACCCTTCAGTGCGCAGGCTGCCGGTCTATCTACTGAACCAAACCAACTAGAGCACCTAGTGAGTTTCTAATGTCATCATTTGAGCTGGATTTATTATTTAGCATTCTACTGTGAGGAAGACTCCCTCTGCCACATTTATTTATATCAGCATGGACTGTCAGATTCTTATTTATCCAGTAGATTAGAATCCATTCCTTTCATTTCTGTTTATATCTGATCATGGCCCCATCCATCTGTGAACATTTTCTTGTTCCTGTTCGAGCCTAGAGACTGGCCTCAGCCATGTTCCCACCATAGCAACCCTTCTGTACCCTCTGTGTCCAGAGAAGGGCTCTGGCACCAGAAGGGCAGGGGAGAGTCACTGGGCAGACAGAAACCTGGGACATCACCATCATTGGCTTCCAGAAAGGTAAACCAAGGAGAGGAGTGTGGTTTGGACTCTGGTGTGTGTTGTCCTGTACCCAGAAGAGAGGATACATGGCCTTCATTACCTCATTACTTCAGGACACTCTGCAGTGACCAGAAGCCTCCACAGCCAAGTGTCAGAGGGTCCCATAATGGAGGTAAACACTACCTTCTGAGCCACGTATGTTCTGTGATATGGAGGCTTGTTTCTCCACCCACCTTTTTTGTTGTTTTGTTTGTTGTTTAGGGGTTTTTTGGTTAATCCTCACCTGGGGATATTTTTCCATTGATTTGCAGAGAGTGAAAAGGAGGAGGAGACACACAGAAAGATCGATGTGAGACACATTGATTGGTTGCCTCCCGCACGCACCCCAACAGAGGCGGGGATCAAGCCTGCAACTGACCAGAATCTAAACCAGGACCCTTCAGTCTGATGCTCTATCCACTGAGCAAAACCGGCTAGGGCCAGAGGGTGGTCCTTGATCATATTATGGTCAGCACAAGTGTACAGCCACATCACCACAGACTCCGGTAACATCAAGTGTACCTTCCTGTTTGATCTTCTTGAGAAGTGTGGAAAGGAGAGCAGGAAATAAGCACTCATTGAGAGATTCAGGAACAAGGCACCACTTAGCAGACAGCCATCTGCTGTGGTGTGCTGGGACCAAATGGCCGCAGCCATGATGAACACCTTCCAGACTGACTTGTCAACATTATCCACTGAGCTCAGACCCTGCAGAATTGCCATCAATTTGCCATGGAGCCAGGAGACATGCAGGTAAGAACAGCATTGCGTGTTACCAACCATCTCCTGCCAGAAGCAGCTTCCAATGACACCACCGTTCCCTGGAGCCTGGTCCTCACTGAGACCTGACCTGCATGCACAGGAGCCCACACCTGTCACTGCCCCATGGAAGCAAACAGCTGAGCTCTATCCAAGCCTTTAGGGAAATGAATACTGTTGTACCCTCCGGTCCTAAAAGCCTAAATTACCCTAGATCAAGGCACATAAACTGCTTTTGTAAAAACAGCTTTGCTGAAGTGTGACATACAATAAACTTTGCATAATTAAAGTAGACAATGTGATGATTCTGATGTATGTCAACTACACCCATGAAATCATCACCAAGACCAACATAATGAATGCATTCATCAACCCATAAAATTCCTTGTGCATCTTTATAATTCCTCTGTCCAGTCCCCCTCCACTCCCACCACTCTCATTTGAGGTTACTTTGCATCTTTTAGAATTCTGCATAAATGGCACCACCACACAGGGAGTACATGTTCCCTTTTTTTGGGCTTCTTTCACTTGGCACATGGATTCTGAGATCCATGAAAGTCACTGTCTGGATCAGTAGTCATCCCTTCTGTGCCAGGTAGTGCTCTGTGATATGGAGGCTTGTTTCTCCACCCACCTAGCAATGGCCACCTGCGTTGTCCCTAGAGTTGAAGGGTACATACCTCTCACAGTGACAGTACATCACACTGGCAGGACCAGCACCCACCTAGCTCTGTCGCTTTCTCACAGGAGGATGTGGGAATCTAGACTCAAACCTGGATGCAGGGCTCCCAGACCACAGCTCTTTTCTACTACCCTCAAGGAGCCACAACTGAACAAAAAGGTTATCATCCAGAGACACCACCAGCCTTTGGACCAGTGTTACTCTCAAGCCTGACCCTTAGGAAAAAGAAAGAAGGGGCCTGTTTCCCAACAAAGCAATTTGCTCCTAGAGCTCTGTCTTCTCACAATATAATCTTCAAAACCACAAAGAAATGACTAAGACAAAGGAGGCAGAATAGTTAGAACACTTCATTTCAAATTAGTACAAAATGGCCCTACCTGGTTTGGATCAGTGGATAGAACCTTGGCCTGTGGACTGAAGGTTCCCGGGTTTGATTCCGGTCAAGGGCATGTACCTTGGTTGCAGGTTCCCCGGCCCTCACCTGGGTGGGTTCAAGAGGCAACCAATCGATGCCTCTATCTCACATCTATGTTTCTCCCTGTCTCTCCCTCTCCTTTCCACACCCTAAAAATCAATGGGAAAATATACTTGGGTGAGGATTATCAGATTAGTACAAAATGCAGGGTACCAACCCACAGGTGAGATGAGCTTCTGTTTGTTTTGTAGCAGCAGCGATGACTTAGGTGCATGTTGCCTGCGTTGACACACACATACTATCACTTCTAAAACAAATAGCTTTGCATCCAAAGGTCAAAAAGTTTACACTAAAAAATGAAATAGAAATAGAAATCAGGTCAATGTCAGATATAAAAATCTCTATTTTACGTCCTCCATGCAAAATCAGGAATTTGGCCTTTATGCAAATCATCAGCCAAAGTTAATAAACAGCCCCTCCATGAAGCCCCCCATTCACTACACTACACTTACATATCCATGATAGACACTTGGGGTCACTGTTAGGGGCAGGAACAGGTGATATCAGAAGCTGAACAGACAGCTTCCACTCATACATGGACCACTGGGCTCTTACTGCCTCTATGATAAAACTGAGGTTAACGCAGGATGGGAGGAGATAAAGGCTAAGAAAAATAAGTCACCTGGTTATACCAGGTACAAGCTGCCTGCTTGGCCATCATGATACCTGTGCCATGAGGTCACTTCATGGCTTCATACTCGTGCAGACTTTTTATTTTTATTATACAGCTGGAGCACCCTGCCTGCCACTGTGAATGAACTCTGAATTGCACAACACATCAAAGGCCCATATGGTCAAATCAAACAGGATGTGTGTTCAGTAGAACAGGCACAGCACAGACTGGGCCAGATGGCTGCTGGGTGGCCATTCTCATTTGTCCCCTCCAGAAGTGGACAGTAGAGAATGCTGGCTCTAGAGCAGCTCTCAGGGTCACCACTTGCTAACTGACCTTTCCTTCCTTCCCTGCAAAATGGGATGACAACAGTTGCTTCACAAGGATTCCAAGAGTTATGAATAGCATACATGGAGCACTTGCTGGCATATGATATAGAAAGCCCTCAACTCAGACTGGCAATCATGCATTCCAGTCAGGGCACAGTGTCCCTAGCACCGAGTGGGAGAAGAATTGGGTATTAAAGGTTGCAAGTTGCAGTTAAATCCCACATTTCAAACTAGCTTTCTGTGAGAGTCAATACAAATGCTTAAAACCCAGATTAAAGGCTTTAGTCAGAAGGACATCCTACTTAGGGGAGCCTAAGCTCACACTGGAAAAGGGTCACTGCAGCTGGTATGACAGTTGTAGAAGAGAAGGCAAGGTGGGTCCCACCTGGTATCACTTTAAAAAACATGTTTTTATTGATTTCAAAGAGAGGAAGGGAGAGGGAGAGAGAAATATCAATGATGAGAGAATCACTGATCGACTGCCTCCTGCTCGCCCCCTACTGGAGATCGAGCCGAAACCCGGGCATGTGCCAGGACCCGAATCAAACCATGATCTCCTGGTTGATAGGTGGAAGCTCAACCACTGAGCCACATAAGCCGGGCTGGTATTACTTTTTCTTTGCCGTAATTCTCACATGTAGCTATACTACTCAAACCAGTAACACTTTAAAATCTAGATAAGCCGAAACCGGTTTGGTTCAGTGGATAGAGTGTCGGCCTACGGACTGAAAGGTCCCAGGTTCGATTCCGGTCAAGGGCATGTACCTGGGTTGCGGGCACATCCCCAGTGGGGGGCGTGCAGGAGGCAGCTGATCGATGTTTCTCTCTCATCGATGTTTCTGACTCTCTCTCTCTCCCTTCCTCTCTGTAAAAAAAAAATCAATAAAAAATATTTTTTTAAAATAATAATAAAAAAAAGTGGAACAAAAGCCTGGCCAGTGTAGCCCAGTGGATTTAGCACTGTTCCATGCACTAAGAGGTCACTGGTTCAATTTCTGAGCACATCCTCGGGTTGGGTTCGATCCTCAATAGGGGGCATGCAAGAGGTAGCTGATTAATCTTTCTTTTCCTTCCTTCCTTCCTTCCTTCCTTCCTTCCTTCCTTCCTTCCTTCCTTCCTTCCTTCCTTCCTTCCTTCCATATACTTTTATTTATTTCAGAAAGGAAGGGAGCGGGAGATAGAAAAATCAATAATGAGGGAGAATCACTAATCGGCCGTCTCCTGCGCGCCACCTATTGGAAATCAAGCCTGCAACCTGGGCATGTGCCCTAACTGGGAATCGAACCATGACTCCTGGATTCATAGATTGATACTCAACCACTGAGCCACAGTGGTCAGGCTGATCGATGTTTCTAGCTCTTTCTTCTTCTCCCTCTAAAAAAATCAATAAAAACATACATATATATTTTTGAAAGTGGAACAAAAACATTTAAAAAAATATGCCATCATGATCTTTAATGAATTGTTCTCACTGTAATGATAAGGGTCAGCCTGCACCCAGCACTGCTCTCCCCTGGAAACCCCAGCCCTTCATTCAGCCTTGACACCTCAAATAAACGCTCCAAAGAATTTACCAGTGCCACTCATACTATTTGACAAACTCCAATAGTCACAGTTGCAATAAACTTTAAGAAGTGGTCATTCTCAACAAATTACAGGCAATTTAGAATAATTTACTGAGATGCTATCTGATGTATTTCAGACATGAGCTAGAGAACCACAGGAGACTCTAGACCTGGGTCCCTGCTGACTTCAAAGTGGCAGATCGGGTGTCAGACTCACAATCTCCTTTTCTTTTTTTAAATATATTTTTATTGATTTCAGAGAGGAAGGGAGAGGGAGAGTTAGAAACATCAATGATGAGAGAATCATTGATCGGCTAATCCTGCATGCCCCCTAGTGGGGATGGAGCCCGCAACCCAGGCATGTGCCCTTGACTGGAATCAAACCAGCAGGCCGCAGGCCGATGCTCTATCCACTGAGCCAAACCAGCTAGGGACATACTCATAATGTCTAATACAGGCTGTGATCAGTTAATAACCCAAATCAAAATGAAAGAGGCTAATAATCACAATTCCAAAGCCACTGTAATAAAAACTCTGGTAAGAAGACCAGTTCTCAGTGTAGTAGCTTTAAGACCAAAATAGAAACAGTATAATTTGTTCCCTTGAAGTAATTCAGAAATCACTATGACCCTTGCCGGGGAGCTCAGTTGGTCAGAGCATCATCCCGATATGCCAAGGTTGCAGGTTCGATCCCAGGTTAGGGCACATACAAGAAGCAAATAAAAAATGCATGGATAAGTGGAACAACTAGTTGATGTTTCTCTCTCAAAAATAAATAAATTTTTTTAAATACAAAAAAAATTATTTAAAAAATAAATCACTAATTCTAAGCCTCAAGTCACCCTCTTTACTTCATAACATCATCAGGTAATTCTCAGGATCTTCTTTCTAAACTAACAATTCATATGGCAGCCCTGACCCCTGCAGGAAGCTTGTGTCTAATTTCCTTGACTCTGAGCCTCTGCACAGAGTGAAAACCCATGGGAACAATAGAAAATCTTTGGGCATTTTGTTTTTATAGGTATTTGATTTTTCTGCTTATGAGTTCTCTTCCACAATGTCTCAAAAGCATTTTCTTTTTGGCTGGGCAGTGTGGCTCAGTGGATGAACATCAACCAATGCACCAAGAAGTCACCGGTTCTATTCTCGGTCAGGGCACATGCACAAGTTGCAGACTCAATCCCCAGAAGGGGTGTGCAGGAGGCAGCCGATCAATGTTTCTCTCTCATTGACATTTCTATCTCTCTCTCCCTCTCCCTTCCTCTCTCTTTCAAGTCAATAAACACATACTGGAAGTCCTAGCCACAGCGATCAGACAAGAAGAAATAATAAAAGGCATCCAAATTGGAAAGGATAAACATTGCCATTATTCGCAGATGACATGATATTGTACATAGAAAACTCTAAAGACTCCACCAAAAAACTATCAGATTTAATAAAGGATTTTGGCAATGTAGCAGGATACAAAATAACCAGAAATCATTGGCATTTTTATACACCAACTAGGGGCCTGGTGCACAAAATTTGTGCATGGGTTTGGGGGGTGTCCCTCAGCCCGGCCTGCACCCACTCCAATCTGGGACCCCTCAGGGATGTCCCCTGCGGGATCGGGCCTAAACCGGCAGTCGGACATCCCTCGCACAATCCAGGACTGCTGGCTCTTAACTGCTCACCTGCCTGATTGCCCCTAACTGCTTCTGTCAGCCTGAATGCCCCCTAACCACTCCCCTGCCAGCCTGATTGCCCCCAACTGCCCTCCCCTGCCAGCCTGATCACCCACAACTACCATCCCCTGCCGTAATCCGTCTCCTTCGCCGGGCCCCGCCTCCACGGTGTGCACGGCCATCTTGTGACAGCCATCTTATAACGACGTGAGGGCATGATGCGCGAGGGCATGACGACCACCTAGGCCAGTGGTCAGCAAACTGCGGCTTGCGAGCCACATGCGGCTCGCAAGCCATGGTTTGCCGCCCTGTTGACTAATGAGTTTGCTGACCACTGCTAAGGCATTACCCTTACCCAGAAGTTTTGACTTCAGGTTAAAGATATTAGTACATTATTAAAATGTTTTTTAAGTGTTTTTCCCTAAGGCAGTGGTTGGCAAACTCATTAGTCAACAGAGCAGTAAACTGCGGCTCATGAGCCGCAGTTTGCCGACCACTGTCCTAGGCTATTATTAGTATAGATAATGAACTCTCAGAAAGAGAATCTAGAAAAAAACACCCATTTACCACTGCAATGAAAAGAATTAAGATACTTAGGAATAAACTTAACCAAGGAGGTAAAAGACCTGTACTCGGAAAACTGTAGAACCTTGAAAAAAGAGATAGAAGATATAAACAAGTGGAAGAATATACCATGTTCATGAATTGGTAGACTTAACATCATTAAAATGTCCATACTACCCAAAGAAATCTATAGATTCAATGCAATCCCTATTAAAATACCAAATGCATATTTTGCAGATCTAGAACAAACACTCCAAAAATTTATATAAAACCAAAATAGACCCCAAATATCCACAGCAATCTTGTGGGGGGGGGGGGGGGGAGTAAGAGGGATCACAATACTAGAAATCAAGCTATGCTGCAAAGCCACTGTAACAAAACAGCCTGGTACTGGCACAAGAACAGGAGTATAGATCTGTGGAACAGAACAGAGAACCCAGAAATGGACCCAAGTCATTATATTCAATTAAATCTTTGATAGAGGAGGCAAGAGCATACAATGGAGTAAAAACAGTCTCTTCAACAAATAGTGTTGGGATAACTGGACAGCTCCATGTAAAAAAAATGAAACTAGACTACCAACTTATACATACACAAGAATAAATTCAAAATGGATAAAAGAGTTAAATGTAAGTTGTGAAACCATAAAAATCCTTGAAGAAAACACAGGCAGCAAAATATCAGAGATGTCATGTAGCAAATTTCCACTGATACAATGCCTAGGGCAAGAGAAACAAAAGAAAAATAAACAAATGGAGTTACATGAAAAAGCTTCTGCACAGCAAAAGAAATCAGCATCAAAATGGAAAGGGAACCCACTATATTGGAGAACATATTTGCCAATGATACATCTGATAAGGGGTTAATATCCAAAATATATGAAGTACTCATACAACTCAACCAAAAGAAGACAAATAAACCAATTGATAAATGGACAAAAGACCTAAATAGACATTTCTCCAAAGAGGACATACAAATGGCCAAGAGACATATGGAAAAATGCTGAATGTCATTAATCATTGGAGAGATGCAAATTAAAACTAAATGAGATACCACCCTCACAGTTGTCAGAATGGTTTCCATCAATAAATCAACAAACAGTAAGTGCTGGAGAGGATGTGGAGAAAAAGAACCCCAGTACACTGCTGATGGGAATGCAGACTGATACAGCCACTATGGAAAGCAGTGTGGTTTCCTCAAAAAATTAAAAATAAACTGTCATTTGACCCAGTGATCCCAATCCTAGGAATATATCCTAAGAAGCCTGAAACACCAATCAAAAGAATATATGCACCCTTATGTTCATAGCAGTGTTATCTACAATAGCTAAGATCTGGAAACAGCCCAAGTGCCCACCAGTAGATGAATAGGTAAAAAAACTGTGGTACATTTACACAATGGAATACTATGCAGCCGCAAAAAAGAAGGATCTCTCACCCTTTGAGGCAGCATGGAGATACCTGGAGAGTATTGTGTAAATGAAATAAGTGAGTCAGAAAAAGACAAGTATCACATGATCTCACTTATATGTGGAATTTAATGAACAAAATAAGCTGACAAACAAAACAGATCCAGAGACATGGAAGCAAGCAACAGCCTGAGGAGCCTGAGAGGGAAGGGCTGGGGAAAGAGATCAACCAAAGAACTTACATACATATCTACATATATAAAAGCCTAAGCGACCATCCAACTGTTCAACCGTCTGACCAATAGCTATGATGTGCACTGACCACCAGGGGGCAGACTCTCAACGCAGGAGCTGCCAAGCTGCAGCTGTGGTTCTGGGGTGACGCACCCGAGAGGAGGGAGCCCGATTCCGGGGTGCGTTACCCAATAACAATCCGGGACCCCCTCAGGGATGTTGGAGAGCTGCTTTCAGCCCAATCCCTACAGGCCAGACCGAGGGACCCCATTGATGCATGAATCCGTGCACCAGACCTCTAGTACGTATATATGTATAACCCTTGGACACAAACAATAGTGGGGTGCATGCCTGTGGAGAAGACAGGAGTGGGGAGGAGGGGTGGTCAATTGGAGGGTGGGGGGGAAGGGGACATCTGCAATACTCTGAACAATAAAGATAAAATTTTTTTTAAAAAAAGATCTATTAAAAAAGGAGGATTTTTGTCCAGCTAGCATGGCTCAGTGGTTGAGCATCAATCTATGAACCAGGAGGTCATGCACATGCCCGGATTGCCAGCTCCATCCCCAATATGTGGGGTGTGCAGGAGGCAGCTGGTCAATGATTCATTCTCATCATTGATGTTTCTGTATCTTTCTCCCTTCCTCTCTGAAATAAAAAAAAATAATAAATAAATATATATATAAATAAATATATATAAAGGGCGGGGGGGGGGGGGGAGCCCTAGCTGCTTTGGCTCAGTGGATAGAGCATCAGCCTGCAGACTAAGGGGTCCTAGGTTCGATTCCAGCCAAGGGCACATGCCCGGGTTGCGGGCTCCATCCCTCCTCCCCCGCCAGTAAGGGGCGTGCAGGAGGCAGTCAATCAATGATTCTCATCATTAACATTTCTAGCTCTCTATCCTTCTCCCTTCCTCTCTGAATAAAATAAAAAGGGGGGGGGGAGCTTCTTTAAAGGAGTTTCACTTTATCCAAATGAACTTAACATGACCACCTATGAGAAAGCCAACTACACAGGATCTATCAAATGTTTCTATAGAAGGCACAGCAATAACTGGTCAGGGAAGCGTAAGTGGCCTGTTTGCCAATCTTTTTGTTCACCATGGCAGCGTTTTATCTTTAAAGCATCTCCCACACAGCTCTACTGTAGCACCACAGAACTTACATTCCAAAGTAAATAGAATTTCAAAGAACCAAGGTGCAAGTCTGACATTCCTTTAGTCCTGTTCCCTCCATCCTTGGGATCTCCACGAAGGTGGGTCTCTGCTGCAGGCCTCACCCCAGAACTCATTAGATCCTGATCAATACTACTGTTTCCATGATGTGGATTGCAGAGGCAGTCTTGAGGGTGGGGAGGACTCCAGCACAGGTGCACCTATGGAACTTTGTTTTCTGTTGCCCCAACAATAGTCAGTGACACAGGCTCAAAATGTCTGAATCCTAAGCCTACTGAAGGACAGCTGGATGCTGGGCACAGTACCTCCATGATGTGGCATGTATATGTGTCCTAATATACCTAAGACACATGGAGCTGAAGCTACCTGGCGTGTGCTTGCTGGGTGACATTATATCCACCAAAGCCTTGAGTTTGGTCCTCATTCAGGTCAGTTAATTATGTTCACTCTCTTCCCTAGTGAACTTGGCCAGTACTCCATCCAGTCATATTTGTCACATGGGAAACAGGGTAAGAATACTTGGATAGATAAAAGCAATGTAATTAAAAACACAAAAGCCCTGGTCAGTGTGGTTCAGTTGGTTGAGCGTCGTGCTATGCACCAAGAGGTTGCTGGTTCTATTTCCAGTCAGGGCACATAGCTGGGTTGTAGACTCGATCCCCAGTTGGGTCCATGCAGGAGGCTGCTGATCTATGTGACCTCTCACATTGATGTTTCTATTTCTCCCTCTCCCTTCTCCTCTCTGTAAAATCAATAATAAAAACATATTTAGCTCTAACAGGTTTGGCTCAGTGGATAGAGCGTTGGCCTGCAGACTGAAAGGTCCCAGGTTCGATTCCAGTCAAGGACATGTACCTTGGTTGCGGGCACATCCCCAGTAAGGAGGTGTGCAGGAGGCAGCTAATGGATGTTTCTCTCTCATCAATGTTTCTAACTCTCCATCTTTCTCCCTTCCTCTCTATAAAAAATTAATAAAATATATTTTTTTTAAAACTTGTTTAAAATAAATTTTTAAAAAATTTCAAAAAATGTTTATAGTAATTAGTACTAAGTCATCTTTATACCTGAAAAATGAATATATATATACAATAGATCTAGAGTTTATACTCAACGTATACCATGTTCTATGAGATTGACCTAATTTCTTAGGTTACATCCATTTCTCAAAAGAAAATTTATATTTAAAAAATATTAAGTATTCAAAATATAAGAATATGTTCATATTAATTTGTGTATGCATAAAGACATTCTGGAAAGACACAGAAAAATTATACAAATTATTTACCTCTAAATGGTGAGTTCTGGCAGGGCAGACTGGCAAACAACGTTGAGAGAGAGGATAAGAGGAAGTCCTCTGAAAAACATTTGTTTTTTATAACCCATGGAGCATTTACTTCAATTTCTGCTCGTATACCTGCCCACAGCAGGCTTTCAACACAGTCTGTGGAAAGAACACCACTGAAGAGCGCAGCTCTCAGAAAAAGCAACTTGGCCATTGTGAGGCAGAGCAGCCTCTCTGCTCAGAGGCCATCTGAAGGCACATCAGGGAAATAGGGACACCCATCAGCAACCACTCATCTATTCACAGAATTCTGACATACATACATACATATATATATATATATATATTTTTAACAGAGAGGAAGGGAGAGGGATAGAGTTAGAAACATTGAAGAGAGAGAAACATCGATCAGCCGCCTCCTGCACACTCCCCACTGGGTATGTGTCTGCAACCAAGGCACATGCCCTTGACTGGAATTGAACCTGGGACCCTTGAGTCCGCAGGCCGACGCTCTATCTACTGAGCCAAACCGGCTAGGGCTCCTATTTTTTTATATATATATTTTTTATTGATTGCAAAGAGGAAGAGAGAGGGAGAGAGAGATAGAAACATCAGTGATGAGAGAGAATCACTGAATGGCTGCCTGCTGCACATTCCCTCCTGGGGATCGAGCCCGCAATACGGGCTTGTGCCCTTGACCAGAATCGAACTCAGTCCGCAGGCCGAAGCTCTATCCACTGAAAAAACTGGCTAGGGCTCTAACTCCTATTTTAAAACGGCACAACAGCATTATCTAATTAGGGTTCATCAAAATCAAGCTCTAAATAAATAGCTGACATAAAGTGAGCGTTGGATTTCTGCTTGCAAGGTAGACTAGCTTGTTTGTACACTAAACTACTTACAAGGACAATTAGAATAGACAAAAAAACTTTTAACCTATTTAAAGGCACCAGAGAACTACGATGACAATGAAGTCTTAAAGGGCCAAAATACGAGAAAAAAGGGGAAAACAGATATAAGCCTACCTTTTGGTCCCACTTTTCTCCAGTTTCTCGAGCAGTGCCTCAGAGGCTAAAAATGTATAAGTTCTCCTCAGAATGCTTAAGTGGGTGTTTTGAGTGCAAAAAGAGGTGGGTGCTGGTGAAGGCCCCAGACTTTCTTTCGGTTGGGAGCCCAATGGGCCACATAGGACAAGGAATGAATCTGAACTACACTAGCCTTTCCAAAGATGGAAGGAAACCCAGCATCCAATCAGATTGGTTCCTGAGTGGAGAAAAGTGATGTGTCCCCACACAAAAGGGCAATCTAAAGAAAAAGTAAACCCCAACTAGAGAAAAATATGGTCAGATAATTCATATGAGCTCTAAATTTTTCATATACAATGTCTGGTTTTCAATAAAAAGTTGCCACCCTAGCCAATTTGGCTCAGTGGATAGAGCTTTGGCCTATGGACTGAAGGGTCCCAGGATCAATTCCAATCCACATACCTAGGTTACAGGCTCGATCCCCGGCTCTGATCTGGATGTGTGCAAGAGGCAACTAATGCGTCTCTCACATTGATGTTTCTCTCTCTGTCTCTACCCCTCCCTTCCACTCTCTCTAAAAATCAATAAAAAAATATCCTCAGATGAGGATTAACAACAACAAAAGTTGTCCATCAGCCCAGCCAGTATGGCTAAGTGGTTAAACGTTGACCTATGAACCAGGAGATCACGGTTCAATTCCTCGTCAGGGCACTTGCCCCAGTTGCAGGCTCCATCCCCAGTGGGGGGCAGCTGATAAATGTTTTGTCCTCATTACTGATGTTTCTATCTCTCTCTCCCTCTCCCTTACAGTCTGAAATCAATTTAAAAATATTTTTGCCCATCATACCAAAAGACAGGACCAAATAACTCAGAAACAAGAAAACACAGACAACAGAAGCAGAACCACAAACTACCCCAATTTTGAAATTATAGATTAAGATATACGCGATTAGTATGTTTAATAAATTAAAAGACAAACTAAAATGCTCAGCTGGTGTGGCCCAGTGGTTGAGCATTGGAACCAGGAGGTCACTGATCGAGTCCTGGTCAAGGAATATGCCCAGGTTGTGGGTTCGATCCATAATGGGGGGCATACAGGAGGCAGCTGATCAATGATTCTCTCTCATCACTGATGTTTCTATCTCCCTCTCCCTTACTCTCTGAAATCAATAAAAATGTTTAAAAAAAGACAAGCTGAAGATTTTGAGCAGAGAGTTGTATATTTTTTTAAAAAATAAGTACTTTAGAACCAAAAACTATAATAACTGAAGAACTCAACAGACGACCCTCATAATAGAGAACAGACAACTGAAGGGAAATTAATGAAAGTGAATTAAAGAGCATTAATGAGTTGGTAGGTAGGACTGGAGAATACCCTGAAGCATAGTGAGGAAATAAAGGACAGAAAGCATGAAAAGGCTTAAGAAAGAAGGACTAACATGAATAATTGGAATCCCAGAGGGGAGGAGAGAGAATAGAGCAGAAGCAATATTTGAAGAGTTATTAACTAAGAACTTACAAAAATTAACGAGACTCAGCAAGCCACAGATTCAAAAATCACATCAAATCCCAAGCAAGCCCAGCTGGTGTGGCTCAATGGTTGAGTGTCAACCTATGAACCAGGAGGTCACAGTTTGATTCCCGGTCAGGGCACATGACCAGGTTGCAGGCTCAATCCCCACTGTGGGGCATGCAAGAGGCAGGTGATCAATAATTCTCTTTCACCATTGATCTCTCCCTTCCTCTTTGAAATAAAAAATATATTAAAAAAAAAATCCAAGCAAGATAAACACACACAATAAAACTTCAGTAGTTTTACCAAAAGCAAAGAGGAAAATTTTAACATTAACACCAAAAAAATTACAAATTATTTTCCAATTTGCAATGTTATATTGAAATTCAGTGAGTCCAATAGAAGACACCACAGCCAGAGGATCAAATTTTGGAGCTTTTATTTCAAAGCCAATGGCAACCGCAAAGGGCTATCACCACTGCAAACCTCACAATCCTGAAATGAAGTTAAGGGTAAGCTTATAAAGGCAAAAAGAGGGGAAAAAACTCTAGGATTGGTGCCATGAGACCCTATCTCAAGGCCTGGCCTGGTGCCAGCCCTGACAACTCCGTCTGGGAGTATTATAGTTTATGGCCTTTCCAATACGGTAACAATGCTTAAGCAAACAGGTCCTGCAAGACAGACGATTTGAGAGGGAGCAGTGACCAGACCATAGACCGATAAGAATGTACACCAGATTTCCGCCACAGGCTCAGATTTCCAGCCCCCCCCCCCTTTTAATTTTCCCATTATTCAAGCAAGCATATTTACAGAAGGTAGAAATAGCATAGTTAATCTGGTTTACTTATATCCTGGAATTAACAGGTCACTGGACCATCTGTGCCTGAAAGGCAGTCCTAACAAAATTTATGGGAATAATATGGAATGCCTATGGTTCAGATAGAGGACAAGAGGACAGAACGGAGTCAGTTCTTTCAAGGTCCATTTTTTCAGCAGCAGTAAGACTGATACTTAACTTCTCCACAGAAACAATGGTGACCAGAAGGCAATGGAAAGATATTGGTAAAACAGGAAGAAGAAATTGCCCACCTAGCATTCTATACCCATCAGGAGCAGTCCTCAAAAGCAAATGTGAAATAGAGTGGAACCTTGGTTCTCAAACTTAATTCATTCAGAAGGCTGTTCTAGAAGCTATTTATTCAAAAAAACAAATCATTTTTTCCCAATAGAAATAATGCAAACTGAATCAATTCATTCCAGACCACCAATGATTCCCTGTTTTAACCTTTCTTATATACAGGGCATGTCTAATATACTGTTTAATCTATAAATAAACACTTCTTAAATTTATCGAACCACGCCCTACTAGCCTTAAAAGAATCACTTTCAGCACTGGTTTCCAGGGATGTATTTCAGGAAGTCAGCATGCAAGCATCTTTGCTTTTTCACATTATCACTGCCTCCAAAATGCTGTCTTTTATCCAAATCAACAAGTTTTTCTACCTCTTCAATGGCCTGTGATCAGTTTTTTTCACACCCTTACAAACAGCACTCTTTTTGTTGTTGTTAATCCTCACCCGAGGATATTTTTCCATTGCCTTTCAGAGAGTGAAAGGGAGAGAAGGAGGGGGAGAGAGAAATAGAGGGAGAAAGAGAAGCATGGATGAGAGAAGACACATCGACTGGTTGCCTACAACACACTCCCCAACTGGGGGCAAGGAGCGAACCTCCAACACAGGTATGCGTTCTTGACTGGGTATCCAATCTGCGACCCTTTGGTTCAGGGGCCGACACTCTAACCACTGAGCAAAAGCAGTTAGGGCAGGGCAGTATTAGTACTCTTGATGGTCTCTTTTATGTTTTCAAATTGAGCTAATGGTCCATTTCACCAGCAACAAAAGCTCTGTGTGTGTGTGTGTGTGTGTGTGTGTGTGTGTGTGTATTGAACCAATGAATGCACAGTTCCAAAAATATTCACAGCAATTTCCTGAGGTATTAACAATTTGAGATTTAGCTGTAAACTGACTGCATTCTCTTCTTTGTGGCCTCAGAAATGCTTTTTGTTATGCTGATGTAGCAGCATGAAAGGGTTGTCAGGTTAAGAACCAAAGTTCTCTTCAACAGCTAAAGACATTTTTTTATTGAAAAACTTGGTTGAGAACTGAATTGTCAAGATGGGAGACAACATTTCAAACCATCAAAAACTAAAAATATATCACTAGCAAATCTACAACAAGAGAAATACTCTAAAGAGAGTTCCATCTGCCTGGCTGGTGTGGCTCAGTGGTTGAGCGGCAACCTACGAACCAGAGGTCACAGTTCAATTCACGGTCAGGGTACATGCCTGGGTTGTGGGCTCCATCCCCAGTAGGGGCTGTGCAGGAGGCAGCAGATCAATGATTTTCTCTCATCACTGATGTTTCTAGTTCTCTCTCCCATCCTCTCCGAAATCAATATAAAAAAAAAATATATATATATATATATTTTTTTTTTTTTTAAAGAAAAAGTTCCATCTGTAGAAGAAAAATGATCACAAGTGAGAACTTAGAGAAGCAGGAAGAAAGAGAAAGAAATGAAAAGGGTAAATATTTGAAAAAATTTAAATGACTACTAACTGTATAAAAATAATGATCATATCTTATGGGATTTAAAATGTATATACATCCCTATTAAAATACCAACAACGTATTTCACAGATCTAGAACAAATACTGCAAAAATTTATATAGAACCAAAAAAGACCCCAAATAGTCACAGCAATCTTGAGAAAGAAGAACAAAGTTGGAGGGCTCACACTATTAAATATCAAGATATACTACAAAGCCACTATAATCAAAACAGTCTGGTACTGGTACAAGAACAGGTATATAGATCAATGAAATAGAACAGAGACCCCAGAAATCGACCCAAGCCATTACACTCAATATTTGAAAAAGGAGGCAAGAATATACAATGGAGGCCCTGGCCAGGTAGCTCAGTTGGTTAGAGCACCATCCTGATACACCAAAGTTGTGGGTTTAAACCCTGGTCAGGGCACATACAAGAATTAACCAATGAATGCATAAATAAGTGAAAAACAAATCCATTCTCTCTCTCTCAAAAACAATAAAATCTTTTAAAAAGAATATACAATGGAGTAGAGTCTCTTCAATAAATGGTGCTGGTATAATTGGACAGATACATGCAAAAAAATGAAATCAGACCACCAACTTACACCATACACAAGAATAAAGTCAAAATTTATAAAAGACTTAAATGTAAGTTGGGAAACCATAAAAATCCTAGAAGAAACCAAAAGCAATGAAATCTCAGATATCTCTCGTAGCAATATATTTACAGATACATCTCCTAGGGCAAAGGAAACTAAGGAGAAAATAAACAACTACATCAAAATAAAAATATTCTGCACAGGCAAAAAAAAGAAAAGGGGGGGGGTGGAGCCCGCTGTATGGGAGAACATATTTAGCGATGATACCACCGGATAAAGGTTTAATATCCAAAATACATAAGAAACTCATACAATCTAACAAAAGGAAGAAAATTCAACTTAAAAAAAATGGGCAAAGGACCTAAATAGACATTTCTCCAAAGTGGACATACAGATGGCCAAGAAACATGAAAACATGCTCAAAAAGTCACTGATCATTAGAGAGATCCAAGTTAAAACAACAAAGAGGTATCACCTCATACCTGTCAGAATGGCTATCATCAACAAATCAACAAACAATAAGTGTTGGAGAGGATGTGGAGAAACAGGAACCCTAGTACACTGCCAGTGGGAATGCAGACTGGTGCAGCCACTATGGAAAACAGTATGGAGTTTTCACAAAAAATTAAAAATGGAACTGCCATTTGACCCAGTGATCCCACTTCTAGGAATCTATCCTAAGAAACCAGAAGCACCAATCAGAAAAGAATGTATGCACCCCTATGTTCACAGCAGCACAATTTACAATAGCTAAGATCTGGAAACAGCCCAAGTGCCCATCAGTAGATGAGTGGATAAAAAAAGCTGTGGTACATTTACACCATGGAATACTATGCAGCAGTAAAAAAGAAGAATCTCTTATCCTTTGAGACAGCATGGAGGGACCTGAAGAGTATCATGCTAAGTAAAATAAGTCAGTCACAGACAAGGGTCACATGATTGTAACAAAATAAACTGATGGAGTGGACCCAGAGACATGGAAGCATGGAACAGAGTGCAGAATCTCAGAGGGAAGGCAGGGGAGGGAGGTATGTGGGTGGGAGGTAATTAACCAAAGGCCTTGTATTCAGATATGCACAGCCCATGGACACAGACAATAGCGTGCTGAAGGCCCTGGCTGTGGCTCCTGCAGGAGGCAAGCAAGCAATGTGTTTCTCTCACATTGTTGTTTCTCTCTGTCTTTCCCACTCTCTTCCACTCTCCCTAAAAATCAATGGAAAAAATATATTATTCTTTTTTTAAAAAGAGGTTTCATAATAATAAAAATAAAACTTATATGCATAATAAAACTTACATGCATATAAACATAAACTATGGACTCAAAACACATAAAGCAAAACTGGACAGAAATAAGAAGAGATAGATAAACCCACAATCATAATGGGAGATTTTAGCCAATAAATTCAGCCTCAACATTCAATAGTAGTGGTATATAGAAATATATAGGCCATTTCTTATTTCTATACATGGAATAAGAAAAATCAGAATCTCTGTTTATCTTTTTTAAATTACCTACTTCTTGCCCTAGCCAGTTTGGGTCAGTGGATAGAGCATCAGACTGCAGAATGAAGGGTCCCAGGTTCGATTCCGGACAAGGGCATATGCCCAGGGTTGTGGGCTCAGTCCCCAGTAAGGGGGCGTGCAGGAGGCAGCTGATCAATGATTCTTTCTCATCGTTGATGTTTCTCTCCCCGCCCCCCGCCCCGCTTCCTCTCTGAAGTCAATAAAAATGTATTTTAAAAATAAATAAATTATATGGAAAAACAAAACACCTAGAACAGCAAAAAGATTCTTAAAAAAAATTACCACCCTAACCGGTTTGGTTCAGTGGATAGAGCATCGGCCTGAAGACTGAAGGGCCCCAGGTTCAATTCCAGTCAAGGGCATGTACCTTGGTTGCCGGCACATCCTCAGGAGGGGATGTGAAGGAGGCAGCTGATCGATGTTTCTCTCATCGATGTTTCCAACTCTCTTATCTCTCTCCCTTCCTCTCTGTAAAAAAATCAATAAAATCTTTTTAAAAAATTACCTATTTCTTTATGAAAAGTGAGAGGCCAAAAATGGTAAAATCAACACAGAGGTAGCCACAGGCTATGACTACAAGCCACAACATAAGCAGCAGTTTCTTTAATAAAGATGGGATCCCAAAAGGATGATGTGAATTCCACCACTCAAGGGCACAATGTCATCCAATTCTGCAAGTCTTGGGAAGTACTTTCTAATAGCTAAAAGAACTACTAGTTATTTCAGTTCAATACATATTTATCAAGACCACACTGGAAGACACTATCATAAGCCAAGGGATACAAGTAAGACGAAGACAGTCCCTTCTCAAAGGGCTTGGAGCTGTTTCAAACTAAATTTGAAAGTCATTTCAATATGCATTTACCATCTCCCACCACCACCACCACTAACACAATTCAGGGTCACAGTAATCTCCACATTGCTAAGCTTAATGATTGTCAGTCGCCCTCTTATTTTACCTGCCAGCAGCGCTGACAGTTAATCATTCATTCTAACTTTCTTGAAAATTTTCTCCATTTGGCTTCCCAGTTGCCACACTCCACTGGTTTCCTACTACCTCACTGGCCAAATCTTCTCAGTCTCCTTGCTGCTACCTTCCCATTTCCAAACTGTCAGTAGTGGAGTGTTGCTTCACCACTTCTTTTCTCTATCTACATTCACTCATTGGGGATCTCAATAAAGCTCATGGCTCTAAATACCATTAATAAACTGATGACTTCAGAGAGAGAGACCAAGAAGTTGCATTGGCTTTTAAACCCAACTTCAGAAATGTCAAACCTCTTCTCTGAGCTCATTGCCATTACTCTCACCTCTCTCTCTCTGCTCCAGCCATGCTGCCTTTCTCATTTCTCAGATCTTGCTTTTCCCTCTACTACCTGGAATCATCTTGAATGAGACCCTCTCTGGCTATTCCTGTTAAAATGGAAATCCTCCCTCTGCCCCTACTGCCCTCTCCCACCTTATACTTTACCATAGTACTTGTCACCATATAAAACCCTGTATTTTACTTATTTGTCCATCTTGTACTTCTTCCTGTTAAAATGTAAGCCCCATGAGTGAAGGGATTTTTGTCTGCTTTTGTTCACTGCTGAATCTCCAGCTCCTAGAAGAGTATTTGGCACAAAGACGGTACACGATGAATGAATAAAATTTGTATTTCTGTTAATTCTTCTTTTACTTATTTTTTTAACTGATTTTAGGGAGAGAGGGACATCTGACCAGGGATCAAATCCACAACTTAGGTATGTGCCCTGACTGGGAATCAAACCTGTGACCTTCAGGTGCATGGCACGATGCTCCAATCAACTGAGCCACACCAGCCAGGGCTATTATTCTCCTTTTAAATGAGCAGCTACAGCCCGGCCAGTGTGGTTCAGTGGTTGAGAATCAATATATGAACCAGGAGGTCATCTTTGGGTTGCAGGCTCAATCCCCAGTATGAAGAGGAGGCAGCTGATCAATGATTCTCTCTCATCACTGATGTTTCTCTCTCTCTCCCTCTCCTTCCTCTCTGAAATCAATAAAAACATATTTAAAAGGACAGCTATATTTGGGTCACAAAGTACAGATATTTTTCCCTGTCTCCTCAGAGACAGCTTTTCTTGGACATGTCCACCACTGTCCTTTAGTCTCCTTTTGTTCTCCAAAAACTCCAAAACCCTGTGATCATATAATAAATAGTCCATTGCCAGAATAAGGATCAGCATTCCTCTCTAAGATGAACTAACGGCCCTCAAAAATATCCAAGAAGAAAACCAAGAGTTATACACGAGTGAGAAACAGCACCACATCTATCCGAAGACACCAACCCTTCAGGCTATGTCCAACGTAAGCAGAACTAACATAAACAAGCTCCTGAAAAGTTATATGTATGCACATTACTTTTATTCACTGAGTAGGTCTCAAAAGTACTAGGCATTCCAAAGTGAATTTTCATTAAAAAGAATCCTAACCGGCTGATGTGGTTCACTGGTTAAGCATCAACCCATGAACCAGGAGCTTGTGGGTTTGATTTCCAGTCAGGGCACATGACTTGGCTGCAAGCTTGATCCCCAGCAGGAGATGTGCAGCAGACAGTCAATCAGTGATTCTCATCATTGATGTTTCTATCTCCCTCTCCTTCTCCCTTCCTGTCTCTGAACAAAAAACAAAAAAGAATCCTTTCACAATGCTATCACCTCCAAATTACATTATTTTATGGTAGTCACATAAGACCTCACCTAAATTGCTGAGCTCCCATCTCCTTTCCTTCACTGAATTCTTCTCAAATAATTAGTCTTTTTAAATTATTAGTATTTTTAATAATTACTAAATAATTAGTAATTACTAAATAATTAGTATTTTTTTAAATGCTTTCATTGCTTTCAGAGAGAAAGAGCAAGATAAAAACATCAATGATGGGAGAGAATCACTGACGGGCTGCCTCTTGCACACCCCTACTGGGGATCAAGTCCACAACCCAGGCATGTGCCCTTGACCAGAATCAAACCTGGGACTCTTCGGTCCACAGGCCACTGCTCTATCTACTGAGCCAAACCGGTTAGGGCTTCCTTTTGTATTTAAAATAAGTTTTGCAAACTAGGTCCAACTCTATAATCATAGAAACAAAGAGCAGTCTTTCTCCTATATGTATGCAGGACTTCTTGGCAAACTAAATAAACATGCCACCCTACTGGGGGATGGATAGGGAGCATGATACTACTAACAGAAATTGTTTGAGCAACATTTAGGGGGCAGTTAGACCCCAGGGCCCTCCCTGTCCTCACCCACACCCAGCATAGTCATACAACTCTCCCTCACACACCTTGTGGGACACAGGAGAAAGTTTCAGTAAAAATTTATCTGTCCTGGCCTGTTTGCTTAGTGGTTAGAGTGTCGGCCCACACACTAAAGGGTCAAGGGCATGCTCTTACCCTCATTGGGGCGCATGTGGGAAGCAAGCAGTCGATGTGTCTCTCACATTGATGTCTTTCTCTACCCACTCTCTTTTTCCCTCCCTTCCTCTCTCTCTGAAAAGCAATGAAAAAAATATACTCATGTACTAGCTGGTTTGGCTCAGTGGACAGAGTCTTGGCCTGCAGACTAAAGGGTCCTGGGTTCGATTCCAGTCAAGGGCACATTGTGGGCTCGATCCCAGTAGGGGGCATGCAGGAAGCAGCTGATCAATGATTCTCTCTCATCATTGATGTTTCTATCTCTCTTCCCCTCTCCCTCCCTCTCTAAAATCAATAAAAAAATATTTTTTTAAAAAGCTATACTAAGTATAACACTTCAAAAAAAGAAAAAATACTCATGAGGATTAATAAAAAAAATTGTTTTTTCATTGTTTTAAATGAATTTGCGCCCTGGAGAGTGTGGCTTAGTTGGTTGAAGTTTTATCACGTACACCAAAGGGTGGTGGGTTTGATTCCCGCTCAGGGCACATAATCAGGTTGTGGGTCCAATCACAGTAGGGGTACATGAGGGATGCAAATGATTGATGTTTCTCTCTCTTTCTTCTACTCTCTGTCCCTCTCTTCTCTCTTCCTCCCTCTTTCCCTCCAAGATCAACCAAAAAAGAATATGAAAGGGCCCTAACCGGTTTGGCTCAGTGGATAGAGCGTTGGCCTGTGGACTGAAGGGTCCCAGGTTCGATTCTGGTCAAGGGCATGTACCTTGGTTGTGGGCACATCCCCAGTAGGAGGTGTGCAGGAGGCAGCTGATCGATGTTTCTCTCTCATCAATGTTTCTAACTCTCTATCCTTCTCCCTTCCTCTCTTGAAAAATCAATAAAATATATTAAAAAAAAAAAAAAAAGAATATGAAAGGCACCTGATTTGGGGAAATCAGATGCAGGGGAAGATACAGAGATTAGGACTGAAAACTGAGGGATTGGGTGAAAGTCTGTATTCTCAACTGGGAAACCCAATTCCTTTACATTAAGCTCCAGAATGCAACAGCCAGCCCCTCAAAAAGGAGACTAAAACATTCCTCCCAGGAGTAAGCAAATCACCCTTGAGAAGACTATAGATACTGATATTTTGGGAGTAATGGCAACGAGCAAAAAAGCCATCTGGCAGCCTGAACACACCAAGTACACCAATCAAAAAGGCCCCACGTACAGTTTTTTTTTAATTAGTTCTTTATATTGATTTTTAGAAAGGAAGGGAGGGGGAAGAGGAGGGGAGGGGTGGGGAGGGAAACATCAATTTAGTATTCCACTTATTTATGCACACACTGATTGATTCTTGTATGTGCCCTGACTGGGGATCAATGGCGCAATCTTGGGAGTATCAGGAGGATGCTCTAATAAACTGAACTACCCAGGCAGGGCTCCCATACAGCATTTAAGCAGCGTTTCCAGAGCTCACATATAAACGAAAGGAAACAGCCAGGATCATCATTTGGATAAAACGTCAAGCAAGGAAGACAGAATCCAAAACAAGCCTATAACAAAAGAACTCAGAGGACACAAACACCATACTATGCAGGAAGCAGGACAATTAAGAAATTATAATTAACATCTCCAGAAAGATTGTTAAATGTTGATCTATGAACAAAAAAATAATTTTTAAAGAGTGTAAGTCAGAAAACAAGGACAGTAACTTTTAATAGAAAAATCTGAAAACACAATTTGAAAAAACGAAAATTAGGAGAAAAAGAGATTTAAAGTCTTATTCCAGATGGTCCAACACCTAAATAAAAGCTCTAAAGTGAGAAAACAATGAAAATAAAAAACAGGAAGTTGTCAGAGAAATAACATTTAACAAATTTCCAGAACTGAAGGACAAATTTCTTCAGCACAATGAAAGAAAAAAGCCCCGGAGTCTGGTCAAGATGGTGGAATAGGTAAACATAGTACATGAATCCAACCACAACCACATCAATATTACATTAAACTACAGGACAACTATCACTGAGAACCACCTGAAATCTAACTGATAGAAGTCCTACAACTAAGGATATGAAGAAGCCACATCAATACTGGTAGGAGGGGTGGAGACCCAAAGCTGGCTGATCCCACACCCACATGTGGTGAATAAAAATCGTGAGGGATATCCTGGCGGTGGAAGTTCCCCCTGAGGAGCAAGAGGTCCCCAGCCCCACACCAGGACCCCTACACAGGGTTCCAGTGCCAGAAAGAGAAGTCCCCATAACTTCTGGCTGTAAAATCCAACAGGGATTGTGGCTGAGTGAGATGGAGGGCTGCTGGAGTCCCAGGTGTTCCTCTTAAAGGAACCAGCCCTAACCGGTTTGGCTCAGTGGATAGAGCATCGGCCTATGGACTGAAGGGTCCCAGGTTCGATTCCGGTCAAGGGTATGTACCTTGGTTGTGGACACATCCCCAGTGGGAAGTGTGCAAGAGGCAGCTGAATCGATGTTTCTCTCTCATCGATGTTTCTAACTCTCTATCCCTCTCCTTTCCTCTCTGTAAAAAAATCAATAAAATATATTTTTAAAAAAAACAGGACCCAGGCACAGACTTACTTAGACTAACTTGTTCTGAGCTCCAGTGCTGGGGCAGCACATCAGGAGGAACTGACTTGTCTGGCATCAGGTGGGAGCTGGAGGGGTAGCTTTCTCTCAGAGCAGTGCTGGCAGAAGCCATTGTTCCTTTTCTGAGCCCTTCCCCCCCAGAGGCAGGCTCCCAATCTGAGTCCCATTCCCACCCACCCAAGCATTTCCAGTGGCTTTTCCATACAAATGACTTGTCTTGGCTCATGCTTCAGACTTTCCTAAAATCTCTCAAAAAAGCAGCACCTGGTCTCCCCAAGCCCCATACCTCTTAAATGGCCCTGGGCCTGGCACTAGTGGCAGCTGGTTTTTGTTGCAACTTGGCCTTACCTGGGCACCTCCAAGCCCAGCACAAGGAGCAGCCATCTGAAGATCACATTGTAGCTCATGCCAGGTGGGTTGGCCTTGGCCTACATCTCCCAAGAAGGCCCAGAGCCAGCATATACACAGTGGACAGCTTCAGACCATGCAGAAATACCTCCACAAGGGGCACTTAGTGGGCACCAGAGCCCTACTAATATATATCCCACTTCCTGGGGTCGTCCCTATACAGCTGATACTCCATGACAGTCAGAGTCAGTTCTTGGTGGTCATAGCCAGAGGGGGATAAATCCCTCCCACTGAGGTGCCAACAGCAATCAAGGCTCAACTACAAAAGAAGGGTGTACACAGGGCAAATGGGGGCACACCTGGAGTGGCCAGCTCTGGTGATAGGGGAGGCTTTGCCACTGAAACCTATAGGACACCTATTACATAAGGCCTGGGAGAAGTTGCAGCTCTACCTAAAAACAAAATAAAACAAAAAATACAAGGAGGCCACCAAAACGATGAGACAAGGAAACATGTCCCAAATTAAAGAACAGAACAAAACTCCAGGAAAAGAACTAAACAAGATTTCACAAAAAGGGAACCATGGGAGAATCCAAGATGGCGGCGTAGGTAAACACCTAAACTGCTGCCTCCCACAACAATTTAAACTGCAACTAAAAGACAAAACGTCTATCACCCAGAACCACGGGAAAGCTGGCTGAGTGGAAGTTCTACAACTAGAAGGAAAGAGAAAAGAGCATTGAGACGTGCACGAGCGCTGAAAAGCTGAGGTACGGAGGCACGTGATCTGGGCTGGCGGAGGGCGACTGGGTGCGTTGCTTTTTTCAACCGAACGGAGACAAGCCCCGGATTACTCTGAAATCCAGTCTCTGGGGAGACGCGGGGGACCCAAACCCCTACGGGGAGAAGCTGGACTGTCTGCCAGCGAGCGTGGCTTGCTTGCAGAGCTGCACGCAGGAATAATTGTTTACTGCACTGGGGCACGGGACTTCAGGACGCCTTCAGGGACACAGAGCCAGCCAGCTAGCAGCCATTGCTGTTTGCCACGCCCTAACCTAGTGACGCCCTGAGACCCCGCCCCACACAACCTACAAACCCACCCAAGCTCCAAGCAGCCGAGTTAGCATAAGAAAAGCCTGCCCTATCGCAGCTTAACCTAGAAAACTTGCAGCCCGGGTCAGACAGCTCCAAAACCTCCAAACCCCAAGCAAAGAGGAGAAAACTGCAGCTCTCACTGTAGCTCCTGCTGAGTGGCCTCAGACAGTAGTTGACCTGCACCCCATTGGAGATCCAGAAGCCAGTGTACCTAGTGGTCAGTGTGAGACACCAGATTTCAACTCCTCACATCCATAAGTGACACATTCAAGAGGCAGACTCAGTGAGCACCAAAGCCCCACTGAAACAAGTCCTGCCCCATAAGCGTGTCTTCAGTGCAGCAGTTCTTCCATTACAGACACAGGGAGTGCTCACAGCTAATTGGCCTGGAGGTCAATTCCTCCCAGCGTACTAACAGCAATTCAGGCTTAACTACACCAAGACTTTGCACTCAGCCCACAAAGGGGTGTACCAAGAGCATCCACATCAGGTGATTGGGGAGGCTGAGCTACTGCCCCCTATAGGTCACCTACCACACAAAGCCACTCTATCAACACAGGGAAGCAGCCAAAATGAGGAGACAAAGAAACATGTCACGAATGAAAGAAACGGAGGAAAGCAAACTACTTGATGACATAAGTTCAGAACCACATTTATAAGGTTACTCAAGAATCTTCTTAAAACCACTGAGAAACTTGATGAGACCTTCAAGGAGCTTAATGAGAATGCCAAAAAAATGGAAAAGGATCAGTCAGAAATGAAGCATACACTGTCTGAAATAAAGAATATACAGAAACTCAACTGTAGATCAACATACCCCAAGAATCAAACCAAAGATCTGAAATATGTGGAAACAAAAAACATCCAACCAGAAAAACAAAAAGAAAAAAGAATCCAAAAACATGAAGATAGTGTAAGGAGCCTCTGGGACAACTTCAAGCGAACCAACATCCGAATTTTTGGGGTGCCAGAAGAAGGGAGAGAGCAAAATATTGAAAACCTATTAGAAGAAATAATGACAGAAAACTTTCCCTACCTGGTGAAAGAAATAGACTTACAAGTTCAGGAAGCGCACAGAACCCCATACAAGAGGAACCCAAAGAGGACCACACCAAGACACATCATAATTAAAATGCCAAGGGCAAAAGACAAAGAGAGAATATTAAAAGCAGCAAGAGAAAAACAGTTAATTACCTACAAGGGAGTACCCATACGACTGTCAGCTGATTTCTCAACAGAAACTATGCAGGCCAGAAGGGAGTGGCAAGAAATATTCAAAGTGATGAACAGCAAGAACCTACAACCAAGATTACTCTACCCAGCAAAGCTATCATTCAGAGTCGAAGGTCAGATAAAGAGCTTCACAGACAAGAAAAAGCTAAAGGAGTTCATCACCACCAAACCAGGATTACACGAAATGCTGAAGGGTATCCTTTAAGAAGAGGAAGAAGAAGAAAAAGGTAAATATAAAAATTATGAACAACAAAATGACATCAAATACATACCTACCAACAAGTGAATCTAAAAATCAAGTGAATGAAAAATCTGAAGAACAGAATGGACTGGTGAATATAATAGAATCAGGGACATAGAAAGGGAGTGGACTGACGATTCTCAGGGGAAGCAGGTGGGAGGGGTGCGGGAAGAGATTGGACAAAAATCTTATTCCTATGAATGAAGACAGTGGCGGGGGGTAAGGGCCTGGGGTGGGGTGGGGAATCAGGTGGAGGGGAGCTATGGGGAAAAATAAAAGAGGAACACCTGTAATAATCTGAACAATAAAGATTTATTTAAAAAAAAAAAAAAGAACTAAACAAAATGGAAAAGCAATCTACCAGATGCAGAGTTCCAAACACTGGTTATAAGGATGCTCAATGAACTAAGGGGAAGAGTAGATGAATTTAGTGAGAACTTCAACAAAGAGATAGAAAACATACAGAACTAGTCATGACTGACCAATGTGACTCAGCTGGTTTGAGTGTCAGCCCATGAACCAGGAGATCACAGTTTCACAGTCAGAGCACATGTCTGGGTTGTGGGCTCGATCCCCAGTGGGGAGCATGCAGGAGGCAGTTGATCACTATTTCTCTCAATGAGGTTTCTCTCTCTCTCTCCCCTCTCCCTTCTTCTCTCTGAAATTGATAAAAACAGATTTTTTTAAAAAGAGAGAACCAGTCAGAAATGAAGACTACATTAACAAAATGAAGAATACATTACAGGGAATAAACAGTGGAGTAGATGAAGCAGAAGATCAAATATGAGATTTGGAAGAAAAGGAAAAAGAAAACAGCTGATCAGAACAGCAAAAAGAGAAAAAAATTTCACCAAAAAATGAGGACAGTAAGGAGTCTCTGGGACAACTTGAAGTGTACCAACATTTATATCATGGGGGTGCCTGAAGGAGAAGAAAGAAAACCTATGTGAAAAAATAATGGTGGAAAACTTCCCTAACTTGGCCCTGGCTAGGGTGGCTCAGTTGGTTGGGTGTCATCCCATGCACCAAAAGGTTGGCGGTTCAATTCCCTGTCAGTGCATATGCCCAAGTTGGGGGCTCAGTTCTGGGAATGGGGCGTGCAGGAGGCAGCCAGTCAATCGATGTTTGCTCTCACATCGATGTTTCTCTCTCTCTCTCTTCCTTCTTCTTTCTCTAAAAATCAATAAAAATTTTAAAAACAAACAAATAAACAAAAAACCTGATCTCATATGGTGAAGGAAATAAGACATACAAGTAGAGGAAGTGCAGAGAGGTCCATACAAGACGAACCTGAAGAGACCTACAGGAAGACACATCATAATTAAGATTCCAAAGGTTAAAGACAAATAGACAAATGTTGAAAGCAGCAGGAGAAAAGCAGTTAGTTACCTATAAGGGAACGCCCATTAGACTGTCAGTTGATGTCTCAATAGAAACTTCACAGGCCAAAAGGGATTGGTAAGAAATATTCAAAATGATGAAAAGCAAGAATATACAACCAAGATTACTCTACCCATCAAAGCTATCATTTTGAATAAAAGAACTAATAAAGAGTTTCCCAGACAAGAAAGGAGCTTATCACCACCAAACCAGTATTACAAGAAATGTTAAAGGGTCTTCTTTAAGAAGAAAAAAAAGGTAAAAAATGTGATGAATAAAATGACAATTAATACATATCTATCAACAATGAACTTAAATGTAAATGAATCAAGTGCTCCAAAGAAAAGATATACAAAGGCTAAATGGCTATATATGCTATCTACAAGATTCCCACTTCAGATCAAAAGACACAGCCCTGACCAGTTTGACTCAGTGGATAGAGCATAGGCCTGCAGACTCAAGGGTCCCAGGTTCAATTCCGGTCAAGGGCATGTACCTTGGTTGCAGGCACATCCCCAGTAGGGGGTGTGCAGGAGGCAGCTGATTGATGTTTCTCTCTCATCGATGTTTCTAACTCTCTCTCCCTCTCCCTTCCTTTCTGTAAAAAATCAATAAAATGTTTAAAAAAAAATGCTTGGCCTAACTTGCTAAGCAATGAACACACCAAATATGGATTTAAACCAAATCTGGAATATATTATTACAAGTGACCCTGGAACAACATGGGAATGAGGGATACCAATACCCCCACACAGTTGAAATGTGCATATAACTTGTGACTCCTCAAAAATGTAACTACTAAAAGCCTACTCTTGACCTCCTTACTGAAAATGTACACAGTTGTTTAACATATTTTGTAGGTTACATGTACTACATATGGTATTTTTACAATAAAATAAGCTAGAGACAAGAGAATGTTATTAAGAAAATCATCCTATATAATAAAGAGGTAATATGCAAATTGACCATCACTCCATCACACAAAATGGCCAGCAGGGGAGGGCAGTTGGGGGCGATCAGGCCAGCAGAGGAGGGTAGTTGGGAGGAGGGGGGACCCAGGCCTGCAAGGGAGGGAAGTTGGGGGGGGGGGGAACCAGGCCTGCAGGGGAGGGCAGTTGGGGGCAACCAAGCTGGCAGGAGAGAGCAGTTAGGGGCAACCAGGCCAGCAGAGGAGGGCAGTTAGGGGTGACCGGGCCAGCAGGGGAGGGCAGTTAGGGGCCATCAGGCTGGCAGGGGAGTGGTTAGGGGGTGATCAGACTGGCAGGCAGAAGTGGTTAGGAGCAATCAGGTAGGCAGGCAGGCAGGCAGGTAGGCAGGCAGGCAGGCAGGCAGGCGAGCGGTTGGGAGCCAGAAGTCCTGGATTGTCAGAGGGATGTCCGACTGCCCGTTAGGGGGGATCGGGCCTAAATGGGCAGTCAGACATTCCTCGAGGGGTCCCAGATTGGAGAGGGTGCAGGCTGGGCTGAGGGACACACACACCCACGTGCATGAATTTCATGCACCGGGCCTCTAGTAAGGAAGATAAAACACATTTATAGTTACTGAAAAAAATCCATGTGTAAGTGTATCCACACAGTTCAAACCTATATTGTTTAAGGATCAACTATAATTAAAACAAGAGGTAGGGAAGGGAGAACACCAATATTGACTAAAAATAGCACATTACTGCCCTGACCAGTGTGGGTCAGTGGTTAGAGCATCATCCTGTCACAGAAGGATTGCAGGTTCAATTTCCAGTCAAGGGCACACATCTGTCTGTCTATCTGTCTGTCTGTCTTTCTCTCTCTCTCTCTCCCACCTCCATCCTTTCCACTCTCTAAAGAAACAGCACATTATTCAGAAGGGTGGGTGTGATGGACTGCAAGTCTGTGCCCTCTCGAAATCCATATGTTGCTGTTCTAACCACAGTGTGACTATGTTTGGAAGAGGGGCCTCTAAGGAAGTCATGAAGGTTAAATAGGGTCTTAAGAGAGGGATCCTAATCTGACAAAATTAGAAATATCCGGAAGCTGCTCTCTTTTTCCACCCACACACACTGACAAAAGACCATGTGAGCACGGCAAGGTGGCATCCATCTGCAGCCATGAGAAAGGGCCTTGGAATAAAGCCTACATTAATGGCACCTTGATCTGGGACTTCCAGCCTCTGGAACTGTGAGAAATAAATGTCTGCTGTTTAAGCCTCTAATTCCAGTATTTTGTTGTGGCAGCCTGAGCAGATTAATACACTAGTATAGTGGTCGGCAAACTGCAGCTCGTGAGCCACATGCAGCTCTTTGGCCCCTTGAGTGTGGCTCTTCCACAAAATACCACGGCCTGGGCAAGTCTATTTTGAAGAAGTGGCGTTGGAAGATGTTGAAGTTTAAAAAATTTGGTTCTCAAAAGAAATTTCAATCATTGTATTGTTGATATTTGGCTCTGTTGACTAATGAGTTTGCCGACCACTGCACTAAGGTAAGACACAGTTGGATGTGATCATCTTGGAAAGGCCAGGGGTGATATAGAACTGCTAGTTATCAGCCTTTTAGCATTATTTGAATTTTTCCTTGTTTCCATTTTAAAAAATAAAGTAAAATTAATCTAAAATATTGGTATAGTAGTGCAAACATTAAGGAATCCAAAGAGAATATTAAAAGGAAACATTCACATGCATCCTTTTTTTGTTAAATTTTTTAAAAATATTTTTTTAGCCCTAGCCAGTTTGGCTCAGTGGATAGAGCATCAGCCTGCAGACTGAAGGGTCCTAGGTTCGATTCCGGCCAAGGGCATATACCCAGGTTGCAGGATATATATATATTTTTTTATTTTTATTTTTTTTCTTAATTGATTTCAGAGAGGAAGAGAGAGGGTGAGAGAGATAAAAACATCAATGATGAGAATCACTGATCAGCTGCCTCCTGCACTCCCCCTACTGGGAATCGAGCCCACAACCCAGGCATGTGCCCCTGATCGGAATCGAACCCAGGACCCTTCAATCCGCAAGCTGATGTTCCATTCATTGAGCCACATGCATCCTTTTTAAAGAAAAAAATGTTTTTGAAAAGCTGCATACAACTCAGATCTTCTTGTGATATACTTTTGTATATATCTTAATAATATACTTTATAATTATAAAGAAACATATTTTATAGAATTTTGTAAAATGTAAAAACAAACAAAAAAAGACAATAAAAAGCCTATGTTCTCCAACTGTACAGAAAAAAAGCCCTGTGCAAGTAACCCTCCTATGGGACATTCTATTACAAACAAGGTTGTGAGCAGCATTCTTTTTTTTTTAAATAGTTTACTGATATATATATGTGTGTGTGTATGTATATCTATTTATATATAAAAGGCTAATATGCAAAGTGTCCCCTTGGGAGTTCAACCAGGAGACTGGGAGTTCGATCACTCACTATGATGTGCGCTGACCACCAGGGGGCGGCACGGAACATGGCGGGCGACCGGCTGTGGTGGGGCACTGAGGGAGCAAGGGAAGGAGGAGGTGGCGGAGGAAGAGGTGGGGGGAGACGGCACAGAGGAGAGGGACCGCACATGGGCAGGTGGTGAGGGAAGGAGGAGGTGGGTGGTGGGGAGGCAGGGAACTTGATCGGCCCTGATCACCGGCCAGGCCTAGGGACCCTACCCGTGCAAAATTTCATGAACTGGGCAGAGAGAGAGAGAGAGAGAGAGAGAGAGAGAATGAAGACAGAGAAGGTAGAAAAGAGAAATATCAATGTGAGAGTGTAACATCAATTGGCTGCCTCCTACATGCCCCCTACCCAGGATTGAGCCCACAACCTGGGCATATGGTCTGACAGGAAATCAAACCAGCAACCTTTCAGTGCATAAGATGACACCCAACCAACAGAGCCACACTAGCCAGGGCCCAAGCAATATTCTTTATGATTATTTTTATTATTTTTAATTGCTGTTAATCCTAACCTGAAGATATTTTTACCATTGATTTTTAGAGAGAATGGAAGGGAAGGGGGGGAAGAGAGGAAGAGAGGGAGAGAGGGAGAGAGGGAGGGAGGGGGAGAGGGAGGGGGGAGAGAGAGAGAGAGAAAGAGAGAGAAATACTGATGTGAGACACATCAAATGGTTGCCTCCCACACACACCCCTTTGGGACTGGGAATGAAGCCTGCAACCAAGGTATGTGCCCTTGACCAGAATCAAACCCAGGACCATTCAGTCTGTGGGTTGACAACTCTATCCATTGAACCAAACCAGCTAGGGCCTTTATGATTATTTTTATTTATTTATTTTTAATATATTTTATTGGTTTTTTACAGAGAAGAAGGGAGAGGGATAGAGAGTCAGAAACATCGATGAGAAACATCGATCAGCTGTCTCCTGCACACCTCCCCTTGGAGATGTGCCCGCAACCAAGGTACATGCCCTTGACCAGAATCGAACCTGGGACCCTTCAGTCCACAGGCCGACGCTCCATCCCCTGAGCCAAACCGGTCAGAGCCCTTTATGATTATTTTTAAATGTTCAAGAGAAGACACTGGCCTTGGAGACTGAAGACAAGAGGGGCAATATAAAAAATAATAATAATGATTTTTTAAAATAACAGTATAAGCACACAAAAATGGGTGAATAGAAGGCCCAGAAATGGGCAGAGGAACCCCTTCCTGCTGGGGGGCTAAGGATGGTGCTCACCAGCCATAGCTCAACTCTGTCCACTAAAACTGGAGGAGTTTGGCCCAAACAAAAGAGTTGAGTCCAGCTGCTACAAGAAGTTTCAATAGTTAAGAGAAGGCTGGTGGCCCAGGCTGTAATCCACACAGCAACGGGGATCCACTGTGAGAGGCAATGAGGGGAGAGGTTGAACCTCTTCATGCACAGAGGCCCTTAAACTCGACCTGTGTGTGGCCTCTTTGAAGATGATAAAACAGTGTGAAGGCCAGACTTGGTCCCAGAAAGGGAATATAGAGATTTACTGAGTTTTTACCTCATATCAAACACTTTTTGGAATTAATGGGCTCTGAGAGGACCCTAAATGGCTCACAAAACCATGCATTTGTACTGAAATGTGAAAAAGGGGGAAAATAAAGCAACACTTATTTCTTCTACACACAGGTATGTAGCCTCATGCTGATCATGGATTGAAGGAAGAATTATTAGACAGCCTTCTTTTCCTAACCAAACCACCACCACTAGCCAAATGCCACATTTCTAATAACTGCAGGGTAAACTGCATGGTATAAATAAACTCAGGATTCCAGAAAAGATTAATGGAGCCTGTGTGTATGAATTAAAACCAAATCTCTATGATGCTGCCCAGTTGGTGTGGCTCAGTGATTGAACATTGTTCCATGCACCAAGAGGTCACTGGTTCGATTCCCGGTCAGAGCACATGCCTGGGTCGCAGGCTCAATCCCCAGTAGGGGGCATGCAGCAGGCAGCTGATAGATGTTTCTAGCTCTCTCCCTCTCCCTTACTATCTCTAAAATCAAAACATATTTTTTAAAAAATCTCTGTGACTCTGACTGGCATATAAAAATGACAATGGGCTGGTCACCAGGCAGTTCCAAGAACCACACAAGCAATGCCCACATGCCTGCACACTGTACCAAATACAGTGTACCAAATTCACCAACCCCACACTCTCCTGAAATAGCCAGGGGCAGCATGATCCATGCAAAGGGCCTCAGTCAACATTTGCTTGTCTGCTCTCTGTAAGCACTTCCCTTTCATAAACCCAGTAATACAAAGGCCCAGGCAAAGGGGCCCCCTCTGTTCCAGAATTTTTCAGTCTGATGGTTAACCACAGATACTTTCCTGGACTTTGTTGAAACCTGTCAAAGATCATAGAGTTTTATATGACTAAAGCAAAGAAAAAAAATATGTTTAGACTCTCCTGTAACTAGTTTAAAAACTTTGCTTAAAAAAAATTATAATGGCCAGTCCTACTCCACTGACAGGTATATAAAATGCACACAGCATGCCCAGGTTGTGGACTCGATCCCCAGTGGGGTGCGTGCAGGAGGCAGCCGATCGATGATTCTCTCTCATCACTGATGTTTCTGTCTCTCCCTCTCCCTTCCTCTCTGAAATCAATAAAAATATATATTTTTTAAAAATGCACACAGCATGTTGGTACTGCTGTGACAGAATCCACCGTGAGCATATTTGTAGCATGGAGAGCTTGAGGTTGACTCCAGGTGCAGTGGGAAGTCCCAACAGGGCTGAACGAAGGGATGGTGTGATCAGACTTGCATTTATTTTATTTGTTTATTTTCTAAATATTTTTATCAAAAATTTTTTTTGGGGGGGGGAGGAAGGGAGAGACATCAATGTGAAAAACATCAACCAACCACCTCCTGCAAGCCCCCTACTGGGGATCGAGCCCACAACCCAGGCATCTGCTCCGACCAGGTCTCAACCCGTTGACCTCTCAGTTCATGGGACAATGATCAACCAACTAAGCAACACTAGCCTGGGCCAGACCTGCATTTTTATTTTATTTTAAAATATATTTTATTGATTTTTACAGAGAGGAAGGGAGAGGGATAGAGAGTTAAAACATCAATGAGAGAGAAACATCGATCAGCTGCCTCCTGCACACCCGCTAATTGGGGATGTGCCTGCAACCAAGGTACATGCCCTTGACCAGAATCGAACCTGGGACCTTTCAGTCCACAGGCCAATGCCCATCCACTGAGCCAAACCGGTTAGGGCCAGACCTGCATTTTTAAAAGATCCTTTTGGTGTTGTGGGGAGAAGAGATCAAGGCCGAGACCCAGCCAAAAGGTGGTAGGTCCAGGAGATGGGAAACAGAGGAATTCAACACACATTGGAGGGGTAACCAGGATGTGCTTTTGTACTGAATGTGAGGGTCAGTAAAGCAGGAATCAGGTGATTTGGGTAGACTTGTTAGATGTTGGTGTCACTCCTGGAAGAAAGAATGATTACAAGAGGAACAGGTTTGGGGTAGGGAATTAACATAGCTCATTTTAAGGAAATATGATTCCTAAAATCTGAATGTGTTATTCTCTACCCTATTTTTTAAATATATTTTTATTTCAGAGAGAAAGGGAGAGGAAGAGAGAGATAAAAACATCAATGATGAGAGAGAATCATTGATCAGCTGCCTCCTGCACGCCTCCTACTGAGGCTCAAGTTCGCAACCTGGGAATGTGCCCTGACCAGGTATTGAACCGTGATCTCCTGGTTCAAAGGTCGATGCTCAACCACTGAGCCACACAAGCTGGGCCTCTACCCTATTTTAAAAACCAACCTAGATGGTAATTTCACAACATCTAGCAAACCACTAAATTCAGATGATAATGATGATGAAGAAAAAGAACCACAGCAAGAGCTGAAATTTAATAAGCACCTGCTATGTGTAGGCAGCAGCTGGTCTAAGCACCCTTCAGGTATTATCTTACGGAACCTCCATGGCAACCTCATTTGGCAGGTTCTCACTTCAACTTCCCCACTTTACAGATAAGTACAGAGAGGTTTAGCAACTTCCCTTAAAGTACACAACCAGAATGCTAACCCTACAAGACACTGCCAACTGGAAAAGTCAAGTGAGGGGTCGTTAAGTTAAACCACCAAGCTTAATGTTCTCCCCATTCAGCCAGCAAGGTAAGATACCTAAACTCGTCTGGAGAACTCTGCAACAGCATATTAAGCCTTGTCTGAAAACATCTCCAGTCATCTACTTTGGGATCATCTGTTCGGTTAAAAGAATTCATCCAGTTAGACAAATCACACATCTGGAAGGTGACAAGGGAACAGCAGCAGGGCCATACATTCTCCCTAAGTTTTGTGCCCCCGCTTAGAGTAATTACAAGCACAGCAGTAGAAAAAACAAAGGGGGGGGAGGGTTATAGGGAGAGCTAGAATTAAATGAGCTACCTTCCATCATAAATGGCCTAAAAATTCAACAGTGAAGATAACGTGCTAGCGCGCAAATTTAACAGGCTCACTATGAACAAGACAAGTATGTCCTGAGACACCCATAGCCTGTGGCCAACCATATCTCAAGCACAGCAGACACACACTCTACCCTGTTGATGTGGAGCCCCTCTGCAGCTAGGATCCTTCAGCAGAGCCACTGCCCAAATTCTACCCCACACTCCACTCAAACTCCAATCAGAAACCCTAATCAATCTTACTTTTCTGCCTTTCATATTATATTGTATACCTTTTGGGTGCTCCTCTTTTTACATTTCTTCTCTTGACCCTTTAAGGCATTACCAGAAATATAGTCAATATACCAACAAACAGGTCAAACTCTGAGGTGACCTTGGAGAACAAGAGCTGGTTACCCACCCTTTAAAGGACCCACAAGTCGCCAAGTTGCTTCTGCTGTGAACAGTATCCGTAGTCCACTTTCTGGCCACAGCCATGATAACCAGCCCTGATCAGGAATGCATCACAGGACTGACTCACCAGGAAGATGCAAGAACATATCCACTAGGACCCTGTCCTTAGGAAACTTCTCAGCCAATGAGGAAGGTAAGGGCAGTAAGTAGAAATGCAAAGTGCCCTGGCCAGATAGCTCAGTTGGTTAGAGCATTGTCCTGATACCCTAGGAATACAGACTCAATCCCCGGTCAGGGCACATAGAGGAATCAACCAATAAATGCAGAAATAAGTAGAATAACAAATCAATTGACAGAGACCTAACTAAGTAAAAGACTCATTTAACCTTTCTCTCCTTCTTCCTTCCTCCCTCCCTCCCTAAAATCAATCAATAAATAAAAATTAGAAATGGAAAGCATTTGCTGATGTTAGACATCAAAACCAGTGGCAATCACTAAGTGTGGGTGGTTGAAGCTGAGGAAGATGGCCTGGTTTCAAGCCTGACCAAGACCAGCCCTCCCATGATCAGGCCCTAAAAGAAAACTGGCAGGCCAGGCCAAACTTTGAGAAGGAGTAAACCCTGAGCCTCCTAGCCAATATTTTACAGACCCTGGGTCTTAATGACAAATAAGTGAATATCTAGCTAAAACGCCTGCATCACCAGAGGACTCTTTGCCAATCACACCAATTAAAATGGTGGACATGAACCAACCAAAATTAGGTTAAAAGTTCCACTGATAATGGGCAATAACAACTGTCAAAATCTTTCGCACATAGAACAGGAAAACCTGAGTGAATTTGTGATTCCAGGCTTAGCCCATAGGCTCAAATGATCCCAGGTGAGTAAGATAAATGCAGAAAAAGGTCAGAAACATCACTGTTTTCTCAATTTTGACAGAGACCTAACTAAGTAAAAGACTCATTTAACCTTTCTTAAGTCGGCTATATAATAAACAACTAGCCGAAACCGGTTTGGCTCAGTGGATAGAGTGTCAGCCTGCGGACTGAAGGGTCCCAGGTTCGATTCCGGTCAAGGGCATGTACCTGGATTGCCGGCACATCCCCAATAGGGGGCATGAAGGAGGCAGCTGATCAATGTTTCTCTTTCATCGATGTTTCTAACTCTCTATCTCTCTCCCTTCCTCTCTGTAAAAAAATCAATAAGATATATTAAAAAAAAAAAAAAAAAGAAACAACTACATGTGCATACCTAATGCCAAATGAGGAACCACGCTTGGCCTCCTATCAGGGACTGGAAAGCACGTATGTCTGGTACAGAACACCACCAGCCAGTACAATTGGAGCAGCCCATTGGTAAATTCTAGATTCAGGAGTCCCTCGAAGTCATCCTATCCTAAAGATGGCCATCTGGACATGACACACTCTTCCATACAGAATCAACACTTAGAGAGGCACCTGCCATCAATGGGAAATGCATTTCCTACCAACAAGACTGTTCCTCCTCTTCTTTGTAGTGGGCCCTCACAAGTTGCCTATTCAGCACACACTACCTTTCCCTCTTCCCCATAAAACCCATCTTCCTTTGGAAGACCACTCTCCCCTGTTGAGGAGAGGCATGCTATCTGGATGGGGTACCCCACTTAACTTCCAGGGTGGTCCTACTTGGTTGTGTAAGCTCAGCAGCACAGTATCAGGCCCTTGTATGATTATGCTGGGCAGGACACAGCAGCACACAGCATCCCTAGTTACTCAGAGCAAACTGCAGGACCTCCTTCAATGACTTTGGGAAGCATCTATCTATATAATCTATATAATAGAGGAATATGCAAATTAGCCAGGTGCTGTAACGTCACGACCAAACAGCAGGGACCTGAGGCTGCATGGCGCCTGGCCGGGGCAAGGGACCTCAGGCTGCACCCCCCATCCCACGGGGCTTGACAGGGGCCCTCAGGCCACGCCCCTCGCCTGGCAGGGTTTGACAGGGGACCTCGGGCCACGGCCCCTTGCCTTGATGGGGGTGGGGCTGGCTGAGTCTGGGTCTCCTGTGTTTTTGAAGCACATGTGGGTGGTGGGAGGGGACTTGACTCTAGGTGTGCCCCAGACTCTGACAGGAGGGAGATTTTCATATACATTTTACTAATTTTCTTTCATCTATGACACTTCTATTACAGAGAAAGGGCAAACAGCAATATTAAAAGATTTCCTCTAATTAATTCCCTTTTAATGTGCACGAATTTCGTGCACCGGGCCACTAGTGTGTTTATAAAACACTAGAGGCCCAATGCATGAAATTCCTGCAAGGGCCTTGTCCGCCCTCCGCCGCAGTGGCTTTGTCCGGAAGAATGTCCAGTTGGATGTCCGGTCTAATTAGCATATTACCTTTTTATTATTATAAAAGGGAGCCCAGGTTGGTGGCGCCCTTGCTTTCTGGTAGTGGCAGGGAGCTGGTGGCCACGGCCTTTTGGGCTGGGATGAACCGCGCTCTCGGCGGAGGCAGGGGAGCCGAGCTGGAGCCATGGCCGTTATGTTTTGCAAGCTATGAAGCATATGGAGCCTCAAGTAAAACAAGTTTTTCAAAGTCTACCAAAATCTGCCTTCAGTGGTGGCTATTACAGAGGTGGGTTTGAACCCAAAATGTCAAAAAGAGAAGCAGCATTAATACTAGGTGTAAGCCCTACTGCCAATAAAGGAAAAATAAGAGATGCTCACCGACGAATTATGCTGTTAAATCACCCAGACAAGGGAGGATCTCCTTATTTAGCAGCCAAAATCAATGAAGCTGAAGATTTACTAGACAGTCAAGCTAAAAAATGAAGTAAATGTATGGTGAATTTTAAGTTGTTAGTCACATATATAAAAACAGCTTTTTGTAATAAAATGTCCCAAAGCTACACATTAAAAAAAAAGGGGGGGGGGAGCCCAATGGGCAGCCACCTCCAACACAAAGTAGCCAAACTGAAAGCAGGCTACTGAAAGTGGCCACAGGAAGGCAGAGGCAAAAAAGTATTAACCCCAGCTGGTGTGGCTCAATGGTTCAGTATCAACCCATGAACCAAGAGGTCACCGGTTTGATTCCCGGTCAGACATGCCCAGGTTGCAGGCTCAATCACCAGTAGGGGACGTGTAGGAGGCAGCCAATCGATGATGGTTCTCTCTCGTTGATATTTCTATCTCTTCATCCCTCTCTAAAAATAAATTTTAAAAAATATTAAAAAGAAAAGAAACCGGGCCGTAACTAGTTTGGCTCAGTGGATAAAGCATCAGCCTGTGGGCTGAAGGGTCCTAGGTTCGATTCTGGTCAAGGACATGTACCTTGGTTGCGGGCACATCCCCAGTAGGGAGCATGCAGGAGGCAGCTGATCAATGTTTCTCTCTATCCCTCTCCCTTCCTCTCTGTAAAAAAAAACCAAAATCAATAAAAAAATATATATATATTTTAAAAAAAGAAAAGAAACTGGGCAGAGCCCAGGTGAAGTGGCTCAGTTGGTTGAGCACTGTACTATGAACTGAAAGGTTGCCAGTTTGCCAGTCGATTCCAGTCAGGGCACATACCTGGGTTTCAGGTTTGAACATACAGAAGGCAACCAATAGATCTTTTTTATTTATTTTATTTTTTATTGATTTCAAGAGGAAGGGAGAGGGAGAAAGATAGAAACATCAATGATGACAATTATTAACTGGCTGCCTCCTTGCACGCCCCCTACTGGGGATCAAGCTCACAACTTGGGCATGTGCCTCTGACTGGAATTAAACCTGGGACCTTTCAGTCCACAGGCCGACGCTCTATCCACTGAACCAAACCAGCTAGGCCAACCGATAATCTTTCTCACATCAATGATTCTCTCTCTCTCTCCCCTTTACTCTAAGTGTGTCCTCAGGTAAGGATTAAAAAAAGAAATAAAGCCTGGCTGGCATGGCTCAGTGGTTGAGCATTGACCTATGAACCAGGAGGTCACAGTTCAATTCCCAGTCAAGGCATATGCCTGGGTTGTGGGCTTGATCCCCAGTGTGGGGCCTGCAGGAGGCAGCTGATCAATGATTCTCTCTCATCATTGATGTTTCTCTCTCTCTTTCCCTCCCTTTTTTCTCTAAAATCAATAAAAATATATATAAAAAAGAAAAGAAAGAAAGCCCTAGCTGATTTGGCTCAGTGGATAGAGTGTTGGCCTGGGGACCAAAGAGTCCTGGGTTTGATTCAGGCAAGGGCAAGTACCCCAGGTGCAGGCTCCTCCCCGGCCCAGGCCCTGGTTGGGGCTTGTGTAGGAGGCAACAATTGATGTGTTTCTCTCACATTGATATTTCTCTGTCTTTCCCTCTCTCTTCCACTCTCTATAAAAATCAAGGGAAAAATATTCTCAGGTAAGGATAAATAAAATGAATACTAACTAAAAAAATAAAATAAAATAACAAGAAAGAAATGGGGCAGTGTCTTATAAACTAAACCTGTTCTACCATGCAATCCAGCAATTGCGCTTCTTTTGGGTATGTACCCAAAGGAGGTAAAAACTTATGTCCACATAAAAACCTTCACAAGAATGTTTATAGCAGCATGATTCATAATTGCCAAAACTTGGAAGCAACCAAAATGTCCTTCAACCCTGACCGGTTTGGCTCAGTGGATAGAGCGTCGGCCTGGGGACTCAAGGGTCCCAGGTTCAATTCCAGTCAAGGGCATGTATCTTGGTTGCGGGCACATCCCCAGTAGGGGGTGTGCATGAGGCAGCTGATTGATGTTTCTCTCTCATTGATGTTTCTAACTCTCTCTCCCCTCTCCCTTCCTCTCTGTAAAAAATCAATAAAATATATATATTTTTTAAAAATGTCCTTCAGTAGGTGAATGGATAAATAAGCTGTGGTACACCCAGACAATGGAATACTATTATTCAGCACTAAAAAGAAATGAGCTACTAAGTCATGAAAAAACATGGAGAAAACTAAAATGCACATTACTAAGTAAAAAAAGCCACTGTGAAAAGGCTATACACTATATGATTTCAACTATATAACATTCTGGAAGAGGCAAAACTATAGAGACAATAAAAAGATCAGTGGTTGCCAGGAGTTAGGAGGGAGGAAAATAGGTGGAGCACTGAGCATTTTTAGGGCAGTGAATATACTCTATATGATATCATAATGGTAGGTACACGTCATTATACATTTGTCCAAATCCATAGAATGTACACCACCAAGAGTGAACTCTATGAACACTATGGACTGTGGGTGATTATGATGTGTCCACAAAGGTTCATTAGTTGCAATTAATATACCTCTGGTGGGAGTTGTTGACAATGGGAGAAGCTGTGCATGTATGGGGCTAAGGATATATGGAAAGCCTTTGTACCTTTGTCTCAATTTTGCTGGTAACTTAAAACTACTCTAAAAAAATGAAGTCCTAAAAAGAAAAATGGCTGGAATACAGATCAAACCATACCTGAAGTTGGCCTTGCCTCTGGATTTTTCATTTATCTGAGTCAGCCAATCCCCTTCACTGTTTAAGTCAGAGTAGACTGAATTTGCTGTGACTTCCAACTAGTGCACCCTAACTGCACATCCCACAGAACAAGTGAGATGTGCTGAACTCTATCCTGTCAGTGCTCATAAATGATGACCCAACATTGGAGATTCTCCACCAACAAAAGCACCATAAGCAACTTCAAATGGGAAAATATTCCATTGTAGACAGGACTCCTGAACTCCAGGCTCCCTCTACCACCAGCAGCTCCAGGACAGGCATGTTAAAAACAAAGTGTGCCATAGTCCTTATAGCTGAACTAGAGGCCCGGTGCATGAAAATTCATGCACTGGAGGGGGGATCCCTCAGCCCAGCCTGCCCCCCTCACAGTCCAGGAGCCCTCAGGGGTTGGGAGGTGACCCGGCGATCAGGGGAAGGTGACGCCCCATCACATTTCTGCTGCTGCCGCTGCCAGCAACACAAGCCTCGGCTGGCCCTGGTTACCTGAGCCTTGGGCGGCCCTGGGCAGCTGGGCAGCCGTCATCTGAGGCTTGCCTGCGCCTCGGGCCAGTCCTGGGTGGCTGGGTGGCTGGGGGGCTGAGGGAACTGGGGGACTCCGGAGGCAGGCGCATGGAGCGGCCAGGCCCACCTGGGGCCTTGCCACGGACCTGCTGTCCTGGCGGAGCTGAGGGGATTGGGCGCCACCATCTTTGAGGGCAGGGCAGTCAATTAGCATATTCCCTCCTTATTGGCTATGGGTACTGCCATCTTTGAAGGCAGGGCAGTGAAATGGCATATTCACTCCTTGTTGGCTGTGAGCGCCTCCATCTTTTGCGACAGCATGAGGGTCAATTAGCATATTCCCTCTTTATTAGATAGGATGCTATCAGACAGGCAAAGACAACACATTCTATTAATTTGATAGCAAGGACTCATTATAACAAATAGAACCAAAGAAAAAGAAAAGTTGCTATTTAAGAACTGAAAAGTGTGCAGACTGGGGCTGGTTGGAGGAGGAGTAGCCCTCAGGGATATTTTGTTAGAAATCAGAATTAAGCTCCATTTTTTTCCTGAATCCCAGACCTCAAATTTAACCCCATCTTAAAACTGTTCTAATCAGATATGAAATCTTTTAGGTGAAGTTTTTTAAACTTTGTCAGTTATTAGCCTTAAGAGGATAATTTTATAACATACTCTAGTCCAGCGGTCGGTTTGCCACTCTGTTGACTAATGAGTTTGCCAACCACTGCTCTAGTCTAAAAAGCTTTGTTCCCTGGCATATGTCATCAGTTTTGGCTCAAATAAACTCCTATAAAAATTCCAAATAGCCCTATCTGGTTTGGCTCAGTGGATAGAGCATCGGCCTGTGGACTGTAGGGTTCCAGGTTCGATTCCAGTCAAGTTCATGTACCTTGGTTGCAGGCACATCCCCAGTAGGGGGTGTGCAGGAGGCAGCTGATCGATATTTCTAACTCTCTATCCTTCTCCCTTACTCTCTGTAAAAAATCAATAAAATACATATTTTTTTAAATTCCAAATAAAGAAATAAATACAAAATAAAAACCTTGCTAAATCAATAGCGTTTAACTAAAGAGAGTGAGCAAAAAGGCACACAAAAATTAACTCAGATAGTACATCCTGCCCTAGCCAGTTTGGCTCAGTGGATAGAGCGTCAGCCTGTGGACCAAGGGGTCCTTGGGTTCGATTCTAGTCAAGGGCACATATCTTGGTTGTAGGCTCCTCCCCGGCCCAGGCCCTGGTCAGGGCTCATGCAGGAGGCAACCAATTGATGTATTTCTCTCACATCAATGTTTCTCTCTCTTTCCCTCTCTCTTCTACTCTCCCTAAAAATCAATGGAAAAATATCCTCAGGTGAGGAGCAACAACAACAAAAAAAGAGCATATCCTGAATCACATCACTTGAAGGATGGTTAAACCTCAAAAATGTTTGATCCTGTGTTTATTAGCAAGTATCAATTTCTCTGTCACAGTAAGTCTGAATAAATGATCCAAATTTTTAAAAACTCCATGACAGAATCCCAGCACCTGGGGATGTATTTTCAGTCTCTTGATGAAATCAGCAGGGTCACGCGAATTCCAGGCTTTCAAAGTTTCACCTGCAGTAGTCTCTAGACCAGCTATAGGGAAATGAGTGGAAAACAAAAGAGACCTGCTAATATTTGCTAACATCAGCAACAGGCTCCAACTATGGCCAAATATACCTCCAGTAACCACAAAAGGGATTACCAAGAAGAGAATGAAGAAACAAGTTTTCTAAGTTGTAACAACTTCTTGATAGCACCACTTCATACCTCCAAAGTTGCATATGTGCCTACATGCAAAGAATGCCCCCAGGCTGCTGGGCACTGACTACACACACACACACACACACACAAACAGCACTAATACATTTTGTTGGCAAGGGAAAAAAGTCCAATTCTAGAAATGCAACCACAGCCACAAAAGTTCCCAAAGTGCTCAGACAACCTGCTACTTGGCAGCCTCCTCATCACCATTTCCCAACCTCTAGGAAGAATCTTAGAGACCAGTGGTCAGCAAACTCATTAGTCAACAGAGCAGCAAACCGCGGCTCGTGAGCCATGGTTTGCCAACCACTGTCTTAGACCATTATAAAATACAATGATCCAGAATTCTCTAAGTACTGATGCATCTCAATGTCCACACCTCCTTTATTAAGCCAGAAGGATTACCTCAACCAGGTAAATCCACCTTCTATGCAATTTTACTGCTAACAAGTAAGGTGTAAATGTCACGACTTCTAAGAATTCTAACGTTCCAAATGACTTACAAAGACATATATTTAGTCTGTCCTTTTTTTTAATTTTATTTTTCCATCATATTTTAGTCTGTTATTTTTGCTGTTGTTGTTAATCCTCACCTGAGTATATTTTTTCCGTTGATTTTTAGGAGAATTGGGGGGAACAGGGAGAGAGAGAAACATCAATGTGATAGAGACACATCAATTGGTTGCCTCCCATATGCACCCTGACTGGGGCTGGGGATCAAACCTGCAACTAGGCATGCTCATGCTCTTGACCAGGAATCGAATCTGTGACCCTTTGATGAGGGAGTCAACACTCTATCCACTGAGCAACAAAGGCCAAGGCTAGTCTGTTCTCAAAGTATCCTCAGCATAAAAATATTAAAAACATCTGCCCTAACCGGATTGGCTCAGTGGATAGAGCATTGGCCTGCAGACTGAAGGGTCCCAGGTTCGATTCCAGTCAAGGGTATGTACCTTGGTTGCAGGCACATTCCCAGTAGGGGGCATGCAGGACGCAGCTGATCGATATTTCTCTCTTATTGATGTTTCTAACTCTCTATCCCTCTCCCTTCCTCCTGTAAAATAGCAATAAAATATATTTTTTAAAAATATTAAAAACATCTAATGACAAATGTGAAGTTATCATGACTAAGAACTAAAACCACAACTTACACACGGCAATAGGAGTATACCCACTTGGGGTTGACAGACAAGACCATTCCTTACCAGCACCTTTCCTTGCCAGTTCTCCAGCTCTGGGAGGTGAGCTTGTGTTTGACTCACCTGAATTCTCTGCCTTCGCTGTACCGTCTACTTGAGGAAGCCCGAGGGGCAGCTGTTTCCTGGAGCAGCTTCTGTGTCACCCTGCCGGCGGGAGCAGGGTCTCTGCCATCATCTTCATCTATATCTTGGTCACATTTCCATTCCTCATCTTCGTTCAAAGTGGGCAGATATCCAGATATGCCCTTCCCTGTCCCTGACCCAGAGCTCTGGTCACTACAGAGCTTTGGGCTCTCTGAACCTGTCCTCGTGTATTCCAAATAAATATCAGACTTGAGGAATGAGGGGTAAGTGTTCTCCTCCATGGTAGATTGGATTTCAGTCTGGGCCTGGTCAAACATGGCAGGATCAATCAGCTGCTTCATAATGCAGTCCTTTATGAAACTCTTGGTGGCTGGCTTAGTTTGCCTGGATACGATGCCATTGTTATCAAGGATATACTTTCGGTAAATAGCTTTGGCCAGCTTCAGTCTCTTCTCCTCATTCGAGTCACAGGGCTCCAGTTTCCTGAAGCCGCTGCAGGCAAACCAGAAGTCCAGCAGGTCAGCACAGTCCTCCTGTTTCAGGAAAGTCCTAAATAGGTTTATCCCGTCTTGATCGTCTAGTAAGGAGTGCAATGACTCGGCCCACTTCAAGTACGGTGGGGTGGGTGAAGCACTGCCCTCAGGCTCATACCCCAGGTCCAGATCTGAGCGCCTTGGAGTGGCTGTTGAAGTCTCGCCTTTAATACCAACACCTTTCCCGGAGCAGAAGCTGTGACTGACGGGCCTGGGATCTGTGGACACCAGTTCACCCTCCTCACCAGGCACTGGAGGTCTGGGGGCATCTTCGGTGAAACTTGCGAGGTCCAAGGGGAAACCCTGCTCTTGAATATTCATTTTGAGACTCTGCGTCAATGAACAATGAGCGCTGCACCCTAATACATCAGTACTTATAGCTCCAAAGTGAATCAATCTGTCCTGTTGAAACCATTAAGAGGACAAGGATTAGGAAAGGTGGGTCCATGGAAACATGACCATAGAGGTTTTCTCAAGACAAGACTTGCAATGATGCCCTCCCACTCGAACTCAAAGCCAGAAATTCCATTTAAATTTGCAACTTTTCATCATAAGATTTTGCTTATTAAAACAATTTCTGGAAACTTTTACAACAACAAGAATGCCTCTGTGCTAAGAAGTAGAGAGCACCACACCCTTCAAGTGTCGTCTGTGAAAACATCACAGAGACCAGCAGCCTGGGGACCTCCCATCTCGGCTACAGAGCTGAGTGGCCAGTTCTCTGCAAGCTTCAGGAAGGCAGGAGGACTGGGGGAAAAAGGTGCTTCTAGTCCTCCTAGCTGTACAAACTTGGGTGAAAGCTGATCCCTCACATGTGAACTAAAAATGACACCCTACCTACTCCATGGGTCACTATGAGACTCAGATACAGAAAGGACGGCACATCACACACCATTAGGTGGGCAGTCGTGTCTGCACCCGACATTCTCTAAGCCCTCAGCCACTGTGCATTCTGTCCACCCCATCACTTCATACTTAGTATGCCTCACATATGCAAACATACAATGAGTTGTTCCTCTAACTCTCAATACATGCCTATAAGAGCAGTTAATTATGGGTCACCTTCAGCATCTTCAAGCGAGTGAGCAAAGGACACCACCCACATTCACACACGCGCACGCCTTCTCAAGTCACCAATGTGGACAATCTTAAAAATGCTCTCATCAGAAAGCTGCACTTCACCTTTAAAACCTTGCTTATAATGAAAGTATTCTACTGATGGCAAATGGCAATTGAGTCCTCTGAGGAACAGAAAAGGTATGGAAAAAATGAAATCCAATACAATTAAAACTTTTAGGGAAAGAAGCATAACTCAAATGATTTAACTCTTTAAACTAAACACCAAACCACCCCCTCTTTTAGAAGTCAGGGAACCATGAGGGTTTTTTGTTGCTGCTGCTACAAGTCTGCCTGAGGTTTGAGGGAAGATTGCCCTGGTTCAGCACTCTGACATGGTCTTTGGTCCTCCCTGACACATCCTACAAGGGACCACAAGCTTGTGCTATGCCTCCCAACCTGACCAAGGGGGTGACTGCCAAGATGTAAATGGTCTGCCTAGAGGTGGACTGGAGAGAAGCATGTCAGGTCCATAATGCCTGGAGCACTGAAAAAGCCAGAAGCAGCAAAATAAAACCCTAAAATCTGGTACCAACACAAAGGGTAGCTCTCCCTGGCCATCACTCCACTCCGGGCCCTGGCCTACATGTAATCCTCCCCTAACACCTGCATTCTCACACTGCACACACTTTACCAGCCAATAGCTGCTAACGGCTAGAATGAAAAGCATCCTGAGATGGAGGTCACAATTATGTGCACCAAATGACACTTCTGCAGCTAATGACTTTTTATGAAAATGACTGGGTAGGCTGTAATTTCAGCCTCAGCAGAAACAGCCTGTTCTTAAGGTCAAGACTGGTGTGCTGTGGCACCCTGCTGTTCATGGACCACTTCAACTGCCAAGTTGCTTTTCTTGGAGCACCATCAACATAGAATGAATACCTATGGTGTCTCAGCTCCACACCAGATTGTGGATGTCTAATGTCTTCTTGTCCAGGACACCATTTCAGGGAAGAGGGCCTGAACCCAGCCCCTGAGCCTTACCCTTAGAGATACTCTGTAGTTCACTGGCCTTAAGAAAGAACCAAGTCACTGTGTTGGAATGGGAAGCTACTTATGAAACTGTCACTTTCTCTTAAGGTGCTATGACTTCTATGTAAATGATCTGTAGCAACCTAATTTAAACATTTTCCGCAGGACTCACAGCACCTAGCACAAGGTCTGGCAACTAATGGATACCAATAAATATTTAATTCATTGACATAAAGGAAAATGACACTTGCCACAGATGCCAAATGTTACCTCTTTACAGACGCTGAACTACTATGCTATAGAAACAGCAGTAAATTCAAGATTTAGCCCTTTATTACCAAACGGGCTATCTTAAAAGACTGACATTTTAATTCACATGTGAACAAGTCCCCCTAATCATTTTAAACTATTTTTCATTGCCCAAAAGAAACATTTCTTATAATTCACATCTATTTTGGCTATCAACTGACAGAAGACCTTTGGTGTTTCTGGAAGCACATGAACATTTCCCCAAATTACTGATGTTATCGAAATGTGCTCTAATTCCCACAACCTCCAGGTTTCCACAGAGAAGCACACCAAGCATTTAGTGTGCACACATGTACATACCACACATAAAGCAGTTATATTAATTCAGGTTAGAGTCAAATACCCACAAGCACTGAATCTGACCAACAGCATATAACCACCATCAATAAAGGGATTCCATGAAAGGAATCTACAACTCTGATACCGCATTTAAAATCTAGTTTGGTCACTACCAAGATGACACCCCCTGGGTACCATGGCAGCCAGTTCAATGCTATAGATGTGTATACATTTATTTATTTAGCTCAAATATAATTTTTGACCGTCTTGTTTATTTATGTGGAGTGTGGAAGTACTACAACATGACTGACATTTTCCCAACCATCCATTAATTAAGCTCTTGAAAGATTAAAGGCTACCATTTTACATGTAATCCATTCCCCCACCACCTAAATTCTAAATAACCAATGTAACCAAAAAAACGTCCACCTAGCTTTTCTGAAATTAAAAATCCAAGAAACACCAACACCTGGTAAGAAACACTGTATTGTATATGCTTCCCCATCCTTATTCCTGAACATAAATTCTTAAAAATGAACCCCCAGCCCTAGCCGGTTTGGCTCAGTGGATAGAGCATCGGCCTGCAGACTGAAGGGTCCAAAGTTCGATTGCGGTTTCTGGCTTAATCCCTAGTAGGGTGCGTGCAGGAGGCAGCCAATCAATGATTCTCTCTCATCATTGGTGTTTTCTTTCTCTCTCTCTCTCTCTCTCTCTTTCTCTCCCTCTCTCTCTCTCTCTCTCTCTCTCTCTTCCTCTCTGAAATCAATAAAAATATACTATAAAAAAAAAGTGAGCCCCTGATACTGTTATCTTGGAAGATCAGATTTAGACTGTGTGTGTTCTCTAAAACAGGGCCTGTGGGTCCAAGTATGCCTAAGACTCTTCCTGAAGACGCAGAGAACATAAGTGGGAGCAAAAAAGAGGCTGAGATGCATAATTAAGAACTCTATAAATCTGAGAGGTGAGCTGAGAAAAATCCCAAGAGAACTGATTTATTTTTCTCTACTGTCCTTAGTGCCGAACTAAGTTTCACTGCCCTGGCTGTACTGCTCTGGTTTCATGGAAGATGCATTCCAAAATATGGTGTGGAGGTAGAATCTAAGACTCTCAAGACAGAGTTTGGGTGCATCAACCTGAAAGAGCACAGCCACTCAGATAAGCAAAACAGCAGCCTAGACGCTGCCTAAGGCACCTCTGCCTTAGAGGGAGTGCCCTCCTTGGGTTTCAGACTCACTCATTCCTACCTTTTGCTGGGGTTAGGAAAAAGATACATTCCTTCTGTCCAGCCTCTCTCCAGAATCCCTGCACACAATGTCTCACCCCAGCAGTTACTCTGCACGCCACCCCCACCCTGAAACATGCCTAAACCCACAGAACACGCACCTGGCATCATCCAATCAAACACATCAGCTGCAGACCCCAGGCTCCTCCAGGAGGAATTCCCACCTCTTCTCGATATCCTGGGTCTTCCTTACACCCTTCCACTCACCTAGAGCAGGAGTCTGCCCTTTCTGAACCAAACCCACCACTCTTCCCCCCAGGGTTAAAGTCCCTTGTCTTCTCTATCCCCTGCTGGCACCCCCTCTCTGACACACCTGCCCTCACAGCCTTAGCCACACACACCTTCCTTGAACATCACCGCAGTCTGCACACCCTCCATGCACAGCCTAAGCACTCCAGCACACCTCCCCTCACACACTCCCGGCCCGCACAGCCTCCCCTCACACGCTCTCAACCGGCAAAACCTACCCGCACTTGCTCCGGGCCCGCACCCGCCGAGCCCCTCTTCCGGGTCCCGCGCCGGGCCTTGGCCTACGCGGCCTACAAAAGGCGGCCGCACTGGCCCGCGCCCCTCAGGAATGCGCGACCTACCCACACCACTCACCCGCGCGCGGCAGCAGCGGCGGCGGCGGCGGCGGCGGCGGGGCCCCAGGCCCGGCTCCCGAAGCGGCGCGGCGCGGCGCGGCCCATGCGCTCAGTGGCGGCGCGGCGGGCGGGACGGGGTGGGGGCGCGGCCCGGGGCGGCCCCCATCGCAGCGGCGGCGCGGCGGCCCCGAGGCGGGCGCAGGCAGGCCGCGGCGGAGCCGCCGACGCCGGCCGCCCACTCTCACCAGCTTGCTCCGCGAGGACACGAGTCCGGCCCGACTCCGGCCGGTCCTGCGGCGGCAGCAGCGATCGTTTCCCCGAACGGGGAGCTCAAGCCCAGAGTGCCGAAGCCCAGGCCCGAGCGCCCCCGCCGGCGCCGCCCGGAAGTGCGGGGGCGGGGCCGGACTAGGGGCGGGGCCCCGAGATTAGGAAAGGCCGAGAGCGTGGGGCGGGAACCAGAGCGTGAAGCGGGGCAGAGAGCGTGGGGTGGGGCGGGACAGAGAACGTGGGGGCAAGGCCAAAAACGTGAGGGCGGGACCAAGAGTGAGAACTGAGCCGAGAGCGCGGGACAGAGCCAGAGCGCAGGGATAAGGCAAAGAGAGTGGGGGTGGGTCTCCAAATGTGGGGGTGGAGCTTCGAACAAGGAGACAGGGCCGGGTCACGTGCTTGAGGCCGAGAACGTGAGGGCGGGGCAGAGAAAGACGGAGCCGGAACGATGGGCAGGGCTAAGATCGTGGAGGTGGAGCCTCTACCGAAGGGGCGGGGCCTGGGCGAATGGGTTGGCCCTGAGCTCTGAGGCGGGACCAAAAGCATTCAGGCGGACCTGGGACGCGAGGCGAGGCCGGAATGAGTGGGCGTGGTTAAATGTGCTGCTATGGGCGGGGCGGAGCGAAGCTACGACACTGTAGAAGGGGACCTGGAAGGGGGCAAAGTGGCGTGTGGAGACCCCCCCGCGAGGTTTCTTAAAGACTCTGGTCACCAGGAAGACCTGGGCTGGTGCATCAAGCTAATGGCCGGTCCCGCAAAGTGCATGCCAGGTTGCAGCCCTTTTCTGCTGCCCCACACGATGTTCACCAACCAGCCTAGGGTTACCAAGGTTGGCACCCACAGGCCCTCGGGGCAAGCTCGTGCACCAGTGGGAGGGGTAACTAGAGGGACTGGATAACTTGGGGCTGGCTGGCCCTGGACAGTAAGACCCTCACAACTGTCCAGAGCACTGAAGGGAGCTGGTGTCCAGGAGTAGGGCACTTAAGAGGGCAGAGCCAGGCTGACCTGGAGCGGAACCCCTGCTGATGTCCAGCCCGTGTTTCTCCCTTCTTCATGCCCACTTCCCCCTAGCTGGCCAGGACGCTGAGGAGGTGGTCTGGGGCTCTGCCTTCCCTGAGTCCTCAGGCAATCTGGACTCAAAGCCAGGGCACACAGAAGGTAGTATTAGGCATCAAATAAATGTTAGCTGTCACTTGATCAGGAGCCCCAACTTCCAAAGAGCTGTGGGCTGAGAGACTTGCTGAAGCCCCACCTTGGCTGGGACCACTTGCCTCAATTTCTTCCAGGCACCATCTAGAGTCCAGAGAAGGGCTCCCCTTCCCACCACTGCCTGTGGGTCTCACTTGCCCAGGCCAGACTGAGAACACAGGCTTCTGGGTGTCCTGATCCCTGCACTCACCATCCCTCTCCCCATCGCTGTCACCATGGCAGCTTTTGCCTGATCTGCAAGCCCAGCTGCTGCCAAATCTGTGTTTCATACCCCCACCACCATCCCCTCCCTGAGGGAAGGATGTTGGCACCCAGAATTGATTACTGCCCCTAAAGAATTGCCTCTGCCACCACCCATGGACCACCCAAGACCCTGTCCCCTGCAGAGCACTGGGCTTAGCACCTGGAGAAATGTTACTGGCAGCCTCCAGAGGACAGCTATACTGCTATTATACAGACAAGGATGCTGCCACTCCAGCCACATTAAGGACCAGCTCACCTCTTCTTGTCCCAGGGTTCCCCAACACTTCATCCACTCATACCTTCTCCAATAGCCTGCTCTCTGGTGCACACAGCCCTTCAGGGCCCTTTGGTAGTTTCTTCTCCACACCACATGCTCCTGGGCACATCTGGGCTCTTGCCTACTTCATGCTTCCACTAAGCTGCCCACAGGTCACCTCTGATGTCAACACATCTCCTGAACACTGCTCACCCTTATTGCCCACCATGTATATCTTATATACATCACCCAGGCAGGAGCAGAAATCCCGGCTCAGGGCTGCCTGAGCCACCAGCCAACTTCTCACTCAGCTGCCCACCAGTGGTACCTGCCTCTCCCAAGACTCAACATAGCACCCGGTGCCCAGGATTTTGTAGGAAAGGGGAGCAGTGAGCGATGGAGGCCACTGGAAGTATCCCCAGCCTACTGAGGACCCAGGCCACCTTTAAGGGCCATCACCATGCCTAGAGGCTGGCTGGGCAGGGGCAGAGGTTGTGGAGATGACAGCATATTTTAGGAGCTGTATGTCTGAACCCACATTGGCCCCACTAGAGTCCTGGCAGCAGGTGTCACTCTCACTTGCTAGGATGGCCTCAGGCCCCACAGTGCTGGGCACAGTAGGTGCCCCTGCACCCCCTCCTCTCACCTGTTCAACCTCAGAGGCTTAGAGGAAACAGAATGGGTGGCCTTCATGGCATATCAGGGTCACTGTGGGGTGCAGGAGTCTTGGGTGGACTGGACAGACAGCAGCACATCCCACATGATGATCCTCAGACTACTTCCCCTCTCCTAGACACGGGCCCCAACACTTGCCTTGGTTCTGAAGAGCAGCTGCGGCCAGGCCAGGCTCCTGGGGTTGTGCCCACATCCATCCTCCTCCTGGCCCATGATGGCAGATGTCCCCAGGCCCTGGGACCAGAACAGGGCCCTCGGGCCTCCGGCTCCTCAGGGTCCCTGCCCTGCAGGGACAGGAAGGACATCAGAAAGCCTGGATAAAATGCAACAGCACTCTACAGTGTGTTATAGCTGTGGTCATGGAGGGGAGATTATCCAAGCAGGGGGTGGGGGGTGGGAGGTGGGAGGAAGGAGACCAGAGGAGAAAGCTCCAGGAAGACTCTGAAGTGAGGGAGGCAGGGAGGGCAACACTAGGGGCCTGCAATGAAGCAGAGATGACCTGGCAGGGAGATTGCATCAGCCACCTAAAGCTGAAACCAGATACATCTACAGAAATCTCAGTTCTGAACAGGTAAACTCCGAGATCAAGCACCCCCTTTTCATTACAAAGGTCCTTTAAAATGAACTCCCCATCCCTGGGAGCAGGAGTTTGCCACTAGAGGCTTTTGATTTGATTACCTGTAGATGACATTTGTTCAGGCTCTCCAGTAACTAAACAAAAAACTTAGGAGCAGAAATGAAATTCTTTTCTTCAATTTAGACATAAAAGGAACACTTTGAAATAAAATGGTCTTTGAAGACTTACATGTGTTCATGCACTTGGCTGAGGAAGACAACTTATAAAAGAGATCCCAGATGCACCAAGGAGGTATGTTGAGGCATGGCGGGGGGCAGAAGGTGTGTGTGTGTGTGTGTGCAAGGCCCGATGCAGAATGGTGAAAACCAGCAGCAGTAGACTAGCCTCAGAGATGGGATACTGTACAGATTCCCATCATCCTCCTTGGAGGACAGGACAAGGAGGAAGTGTACTGATTCCAACTTCTATAGGGAGATGGGAGCCTCAGACTGAGCCCCTTTCAGGCTGTCCATTCCCTGGACCCTCAGCCCAGACCACCAGTGTGGGAGTGGATAAGCAGGTAGTGGGAGGGAGGCGTTGGCTCATCCAGTTCTGAGGAGAGAGGATTGGACTTCCCTTTGGAGCACAGCTTCAGCAATACTGGCCAGCCGCCTTCCCAACCATAAACTTAGCCCTGGCCTCTATCTCTCCTCCTTGTATCCTTTTTCCATCAGTTCTGAACTTGGGAAGGGATCAGGTATTGTTTTGAGCCTCCACCCTAAGCCAACCAAGGACGTGGAACCATTGCACATCGCAAGACATAACACCATGAAGAAAAGCTAGGAGACTGCACACACAGGTTGCCTGTATTTGTGAGTAAAGAACATGGACATATCAAGGGAAGAAGACTAACGAACTGCCCCAGTGCAATAATACCAGGTTATAGCTGCAGAGCAGAATTAGGAATGGGTTCCATTCTGTGTTCAGGAAGTTCTACGTGATATCACTATTATGATTACATGAAGACTACAAAGCTCTGCAGCAGGTGTTAATCTTTCAGTAGTTGGAGCAAGACCAACAGGGGTAAAGACTCTGGGAGGTAGGACAGAACTGACCCATTGGGCAGGAAGGGTGGGGGGCTATCCTATGACTGCTGCAGTCACCTCAATTTGGGCCCCAGAACCAATGAGAAGGTGCCATCTCGAGCTTCCTGGGGTGACTTATGGGCACTCCAGGCTGGGGTCACCCCCGGGCAACCCCTTATCAGACAGTCCCTCCCCTGTTCTTGTATTTGACTCCTCTCACCTGCCATATCTGTGGGGCAGGTATATTGTCCAGACATTTTGCATCCCTCTTGCTGTTTGGATTTCTCTCACCTACCCTTCAGATGATATTGCCTGAGGCAGATGCCCCAGGAGTGGTCCTGGCCTCAATGCCAAGCTGGAGAATTATAGGGATAGCAACAAGGATTTGCCTCAAACAAGCTGGCTCCAATGTCAGCTCGGTGACATTGATCCCTGCATGCATGATACCTGGCATGACTGTCCCCTTCTAACCCGGATGCTATATGTCATCCTGTCCGGATGGTTCCTGCTCATCCTATGTCCCTTGCATGGACAACTTACCATTAGACATGATACAGTCCCCACCTCCCTGCTGGCCCCAAGGCCCACAGAAAAGCAGTGGCATGGCAGAAGGTATGTGAGCCCCAAGGGTAGCACACTCTATACCAGGGTGCCCTCTACCTACTCCCCAACTCAGGTCTCATCCTCAGTGTCCTGAGAGGGGTCCTGTCACTCCAGGATGAGGAACACAGCAGAGACACCTTCCTGCACAGCCTTTCTGGAGGAATCTGACCCCAGAGATGTGTCCATGGGTCCAGGAGATAGTCAAGTAGGCTTAGGGCTAGAGGGTAACTGTTGAGGGTTCAGGCTTCCTGCCAGCTACAGGGGCCTGGGAAAGAGGAGGGGAGAGTCGCTTGCCTACCACCAACCTAGTACCACCCCTATTTGGGAGCCTCAGGGACATCAATGGTATGGCCAGTTCCTGGCTCTCTGGAGACACAGTCTGCCTGTGTCTTGGGCTAGCTGGTGGCTCTGGGCAAGGTAGGTACTTCTTTGAGCCAGAATATCCTCCTCAACAAAATGAGAGTCCTGGCCCAGCCCCAGTGGCCACAGAGGTCCCTGTGCAACTCTCTGTGAATGGGCCTGGGCCATGGGATGGAGCCCATGGCTGGCTGTGGCCCCAGATCTTGTGTCTCAGACACATCACAAGCAGAAGGAAGAGCTTCTAGATGCCCCCAACCTCAGCGCAAATTTCCTAGGAAAGGTGTTGTCCCAGTGAAAGGGTCTTGTGCCTGAGGGGCCTTGGCCAGACTTCTAGAAGCAGCAGATGAAGTCTCACCTTCCCGAGTGGCCTTGGGCCACTTCCCCTTCTGGTCTTGGGCATGCCTTCCCTCCGGCTGCACTGACCCTCACACCAGGGGGACTCCCCCTTTGTCATCACTGTTCTCTCACCTGGAATGCCCTTCCCCATCCTGACCACTTCATCCCCAAAGGCTTCTCCCAGTGCTGGGAACTCTCACGATCCTTTGCAGTTTATTTTACCCACTTGATGCATCTCACTCAAATCCCCCCTCCCCCAAGCCTGCAGTTCCAGGGACCAGGGGCAACCTCTTAAGCTGGCAGCTGGGTGACTTGGTGATGGAAGACAGGCCAGCTGCCCTCACCACAGCACATGCCCTTTAGGTCAGCTGGCACACACCCCTGACCCCTCTACTGCCCATCCTTCACTTTGCTGTCCTGCTATGTCTCTCTCTGCTGCCTAGCAGCCCTGCGTGGCCACTGCCAAGTTATAAGTATGTGATTATGCATGCTGGGGTTCCCCAGGCCCCTTTGTTGCTGCGGAATCTGTCCTGGCAAACAAAAGTGCACTGGATTAGCCACAGTGGATTAAAAGATTTGCTTCTTAGAGTTTAACTAATAACCTAACAATCGTGCCGACAGAGGCTTTGAACCTCTGGACACGCTTGCCAGGCCATCTGGGAGCTCTTGGCCTCTGTGAACAGTGGGGTGGCAGTTGGGGTCATAAGAGGCAGCCACCACCCACCCTCACACCCAGCTGTGTGTGTGTCTGGGCCTGTGCTCTTGGCTCTGCCAGGCCCATCTGGGCTGAATTTGCAGACAGACCAGACTCCAAGAGAAGGTGGAGGGAACAAGGCCCAACCAGGACCCCCTTCTAGAGGGCTGGCTGCATGAGGCCAGGTGTAGGTGGTATAGACCAGGCTTTGCCTACACCCAGCCTGGCCCCCCTAGGTGTGTCCACATGTCCACACAGCACCAAGGACACAGGAACATGGCCGTGATGAGCAGGTGACATTCCAGGCTTCACCATGCCATGGCACACGGCCCCCCTGCAGTCACCCCATGATGCACGTCCCTACACACACACACACACACACACACACACACACACACACACAAAAGCATGTCCCTCTTTGATCTCCAAAGGACACTCCATTTACAAGCTCTTAATCGCAGCTGTCTTTTCGGGGCCTGTCCTCTTAAGTCCCGAGTAATGGGATTTGGCTCCTCTGATCCATCTTGAGCTGGCCGCTCGCCATTATATGTGGACATTTTTTTTTTTCTTGAAAAATTGTCCCTTAAACCTCACATGGCTTGTCGCCTAGTCCTGGGAACGGTGGCTGGGAGAAGGACAGGCAGCCTTTATGCCAAGGGCCTGGCCAGTTGGGGGTCTTTGATGCCGCCTCCATGTGAAATCTAATGTGAAAGACCATGAGAGCGATTTTCGGAACCATAGTACGGTGGATTCATTCTGCCTCGTGCTGTTTCCTTTGTCTCTCTTCCCATGACCCTTCCTTGGGACATTTGGGGAGAAGGCCTCAGAGTGAGGGTGCGGTTATGCGTGTGCGTGCATGTGAGGGTGCAGAGGGCAGGGTCGGCTGAGGGCAGGGCCTCGGCCATAAGAACAAAGGGCAGCAGGGAGCATGTCCACCTGTCCGCCTGCCCATCCATCCGTCAGTCCATCCACCCGCCCAGCTTACCTCACCTGCCTGGCTCTGTGTGCTTGCTGGCGCCCCACCATCCTGCGGTCCGCCATGATGGGCTTGGCTGTCCGTATGAGCACTTTCAGCCACTCCAGGAAGCGAGTCCCTGCTCTTGGCCACTGTGTGGCTGGGAGGAAGAAGCGTGACTCTAGGCTGCAGCTCGGGCTCCCACCGCCGATTGGCTGAGGCAGGGACCAGATGACGGCCTCAGAACCCTATGGTAGCCATGGCAACCAGCCCCTTTAGATACCGCCACCCCCAAGCCACTCCTGACAGCTGAGGGAGCAGGCAGCGCCTCTGATGGGTCCATGCCAGGGTCCCCTCAGTGGGTCAGATCAGGCATGGCTGGATGGTGGCTGTTCCCGCACTAGCTGTTAAGTGCTTTCGTGTGTGTGTTTTTTTCATGAATGTCCAGTGCAAAGGGTCCCTGACCCTCTCGGGACATGTCCCAGGCTGCTCCATACCCTGTCTGACCTCTTAGTAGAGGCAGAAACAGTGTCCTTACAGCCCCTGCTAAGAGGAGGACTTCAGGTTAGGCTTGCCCCAGGGGCTGAAGACCAGGCCCAGTGTCATGAGAAAATAATGGGTGAGAGCAACAGGAGGAAGAGGAGAAGGAACTTCCCAACCCCAGGTGGACAGAGCCAAGCTTTTGACCCACCTCAAACCCCAAAGGGCCTGCCAGCTCTATCTCTGACTGCCAACCTCTCCTCTGTACTCTCATTAATCCATTGAACACACAATTACAGTCCCCTCTCAGCCTTCAAAGGCCCTGGCATAGCTCTGCTGCCTACAGATCTTATGCCTCCACCTGTAGGACTCTGGGACTTGGGCCACACTAAGTAGACACTCTCCAACCCTGCAGAAATTGGCCACACACCTGTGACCTTGCATCTGCTCTTCCCTTGACCTTCACCCCCAGGTCCTTTGGTGAAGCCTTCCCAGATATCTCAAGACTAGCACTTCTCAGAAAGGGCACGACACAGCATCACTCCTGGGTGCTGCAGAGCAGAGAGCAATTCATACCTCATCTCTGTGACAGCCCCTGGCCTATCCAAATATTCCTGGGATGAGCACCACCTGGTCAAGGTCCCCAAGAAGGCCACCTGAAAGCCCAGCTTTCTGGCCCAGCCCAGCCCATACCTGCTGAACACAAGGTTGAATAAGGAACAGCTGCAGGGCTGCCAGGAGTAGGCATAAGCCTCAAGCCCCTGTGAAGAGGCCAGGACTAAGGCAGGTCTCTGGGGCCCAAGAGGCTGCTAAGGCCACTGCCAAGGCCAGAAGACCCAGGAGCTAGGGGGAGCCTAGAACACAGATCAACATGGGTCCCGAAGGCAGGGGCTCAGGGAATGCCAGGCTGGATTCAGAGCCACAGAGCAGAGGCTGCTCAGGTAGACCCCTGAACTTGCTTACACTTCACACTGCCTCCACCCTAAGCTACCTGGCCACATGACTGAGCTCCCAACTTTAAGGGCCTCCCCTGCAGGATAGGATGCCACCAGCAGATAGCATTTATCCACTGGTAAAGCCTGGGTCACCTGATGGTGATAAAGGAGCCCTGGACCTGCAGCTCCAACTTGGGGGTCTGAATGAGTTGGGAAGGGCTCTGGTTTGCTGTGGCAGAATGTAGGACAGCACAGGGCTGAGGCTAAGGGGGTTCATCTGGCATAGGGCTCCAGCTTGGGGGCAGTTGATGGAGGAGGGATTTGAAGAGAGTCTGGAGCCGGCAGAAGGTTCAAAGGGATAGCAATGGATATTGAGGACGAAGTTCAAACACAGGCTCAGGGAAGGGCAGACGGTACACAAGGGTGGGCCTCACAATGGCTCCTCTGAGCTCCCAGCACCCTGATAGAACCCAGGGCAGGGACAAAGGTGCCCAGGCCTCACCTGCTCTCTCCACACGCACCACCATGCAGCTAGTGTACACTAGAGCAGGACTCGACACCCTCACGATGAAGAGAGGTACAGAGCCCTAGACTGGGCTGCACCCTTCCTGGGGCTTGAGACAGACACCAGAATGAGAGAGTGGACATAACATGGTCTTAATAGCCACTCTACTGCCCCAGTCCCAAAGGACCCCTACCCAGTCCATAGCCAGTGATGGTCTACCCTGTGTCCACAGCCCAACCATGACCCTTGACACTGAAGCTGACTGGTTGGGCTCTGTTGTCCTGTAAACACATGGGACACATGGGGATCAAGAGGGCTCCTAGACAGCTAAGGGTCTGACCCAGGCCAGCACAGGGTAAGTCTGGCTTCTGCAGGTTTGACCTTGGTCAGTACAAGTGACCCAATTCAGGGGCTTGAGGTGCTGCAGGACCTCATGGAGAGGGAATTGGAGGCTCTCGCAAAGAGCCTCTCACACAACAGAGATGACCAGGGCCTGGAGGAATACATGGGGCAGGGACATGTGGCTAGATCAGCTCCAATGGCTCAGCTCCTGGTTCCACATGACATGTGAGCATATATAGTCCCTGTGCCCCCTCCCCATCTCCTAAAAGGTAGAACAGTATGATGGATACAGTCTGTCAGTGGCCTGTCCCAGAGCTGGGTTATTTATTTGTGGTGGGGGATGACTCTGTCAATCACTGAGGGCTTCTTAACCTTTGCTGCGTCAAGGGTATTTGTGAGAATTTGAGGAAACAAAATGGATGCTGCCTCCCTCCAAGAGAGAGCTCATGTTTCAGAGATTCAGGGCCAAGGCCACGCTCAGACTGCCACCTCAGTCTAGCCTCTATTACAGAGAAATGAGTGACCTGCCAAAGCCATGCCAAGCTCCTCCCACTAGCCAGCAGCACCAGAAGCCAGGGGAGCAGAGCCAGCCAGGACTCGGGACACTCTCCCTTGGTTCACCAGTGCTGACAGGGAAACAGATGCCCAAGTTCATCCCTACCCTGTGCCAGCCCCAGGTCCCTTGGTGATCACAGGAATCTGACACAGGAGCCCCCTTACCTGTGGCCTTGAGGTGGAAAACAGGTTAGTGAGGGGTGACTGAGAACCAAGGTCAATGAACTGGGAACATTAGGGTTACATACCACTGTGGGGACCCAGGTGACAGGCTGAGGGGCTAGAAAGGGATCATTTTGATTCAGTTCAGGGCTGATGTGAACTGGGATTTTGGACATGAATATGGGGAGGACTGGCCCATCCAGAACACAGCCAATATCTGGCTTAAGTCAGAGGCTGTAGTTCAGACAACTGGGCTTGGTCATGCTGGTCCACCAGAGATGGGGCAGGGGCAGACTGGGAATTGTCAGCCTTTGGTAACATTTTTTAAATATTTAAAACTGTTGCCCAGCTAGCATGGTTCAGTGGTTGAGTGTCAACCTATGAACCAGGAGGTCACGGTTCAATTCCTGGTCAGGGCACATGCCTGGGTTGCAGGCTTTATCTCCAGTAGGGGGTGTGCAGGAGGCAGCTGATCAATGATCCTCTCTCATCATTGATGTTTTTCTCTCTCTCCTTCTCCCTTCCTCTCTGAAATCCATTAAAAATACATATTAAAAAAAAAAACACAAAACTGTTGCACTGGCTGGTTTGGCTCAGTGGATAGAAGGGTCTGCGGACTGAAGGGTCCCAGGTTTGATTCTAATCAAGGGTCCACGTTCCCAGATTACAGGCTTGATCCCCAGTAGGGGGTATGGAGGAAGCAGCTGATCAATGATTCTCTCATTGATGTTTCTATCTCTCTCTTCCTTTCCCTTCCTTTTATTGATTTTAAATCAATAAAAATATTTTTAAAAAAACTGTTCGTAAAGTAGGGGCATTACATGAGAGATCACTGGTGTATGGGAAGGATGAGGAAGTGTGTGGGACTAGGACAGTGTACCTAGCCATGGACAGAGATCTTGGAGACATGCCCCCAAGCAGGTCCTGACTCTTGATGACCTCATGAGCCGTGAAATCTCCAGGGCTCTCCTGCAGCTGTACCCACTGAGCAGCCATACCTACTGGCCAACTGTATGCTCTCTCTGGCCTCCGTCACCAAGCACACAACCCAGGAGTTGTCACTTCCATATCACCTTTCAGGGGAGCCCAGTATCCCTCAGCCAGTTGTCAGGACCAAGTCAGGGAAACCTTCCTTGTGCTCCCAGGGACCTTAATGGGTCTCAATGCTGGACTTCCAGGTAAGGGTCAGGGAAGAGGGCCAAGTCACCCCAAAATCTCAGAGCAGGAAAGGCCTCAGGGTGACTGGCCCAAAATCAAGAGTGGGTTTGCAGGTCCAGGTGGTTATGCTGAGAGAGCTCCTGTGAGAGGCTCTCCCTGCGAGACACTGCCACCTACAATGCCCTCTGAGGGCCCCTGCACCTCTGAGCTGATGGGAGGTGCTCACCACACCAAAGGGCCTGCCAGCACAGACACTGGTCACTCCCAGAGCCAGGCCACAGTCTCCTTGTCTCTGCTCTGGAAAACATTCAAAACAGGCAGGAGAGGCAAGCACCATCCTGCCCTATTACAGAACACCTTCAATTTCTCAGGATTCTCTCCCAGAGGAAAGAAAAACACCAAAACAAATCTTAGTCCCACAGCTCAGCTGGGGACCACCGCCCCTCTCAGCCATGTCCAGGGTCTCTGGGCAGGTGGGTAATGGGGTCAAGGACTATGCAGGAGAGCTCCAATCCTCTAAGCAAAACAGCACACACATGGCCCAGCTCAAGACTTTACTCGTGCTGACCCCAAAATGTGGTGAACCTTCCTGAACTGGGCCTCTGCTGCAGGCGGAAAAGAGATCTCAGAGGCAGTGAGAAGGCTCCAGGCCGTAGGGATCCTGAGACCAGAGGCCCATTAGGGCCTCCACAGTCCACCCCACCCAGAAGCTTCACAGCCAGCACATACAAGAACGGTTCAGCCACTGCCCACAAGTGCCTCTTCCACTACCCCACACCATATCTACGGTGCCAAAAGGTGGAGGAGTGGACTGGCCGGGAGACAAGGGACACTGAGCCTGGCTATCAAGCGTGGGTCAGTCACTATGTGGTCACTTCCCGCTGGCTCTCTTCTGCATCACCGCTGGCTCAGACAGTGCCTGTTGCTGAAGCCGCTCAATTAGCTCTTCCACGTAGACCTTGAACAGAGGGACAGGATCCTACAGGGGCAAGATGGGGTCACAGTGAGGCACTTTTGGGAGAAGAGAAATCCAGCTGCCTTTGGCCAACCACCAAGAGGAACTAGGAAAGAGAGGACTAGGCCTCTCAGGTTTGGCCACAGGGTCAAGTGAGGCCCCTCAGCTTGTCACTCCTCAGTCCCCAGTCCAGAGGATAGTGCCCTGTCCATGAGACAGAGATAGTCTTCCCTTGGGATGCAGGAATCAGGCGCCTGCCTCTGGTTTCCCTGCATGGGGCTTAATGGAAACAGCTAAAACTAAACAGAGGGAACAGAGGCAGCCAGCTGCTTTGCCACAGGTGGGGGCTCTCTGTCCCGGCAGCTACCACAGGCTCCACACTCTTCTAAGGGACAGGCACAAAAGGTCTCAACTGGGAAGACCCTGAGGGATGCTAAGTGGCTAAGTAACCCAACAGTGCAAGATTCCAGCTCTTATCACCAAGAGACTTTCTATCCCTGAACCTATGAAGTGGGCCAGAGGGAGCAGGAGAGGGTCCGAACCATGAGGGGAGGGAATGTGCCATGTGGAATCTACAGGACTGTGGCTCCAGCTGGGGAGCTGGGCCAAAGCAGCTCTTTCCCAAGCCCACCTGGTGTGGGCAGCCCCTCATTCAAGGCAGTGCATTTCCTCCCTCCCAATCTGTCTGCTTGGTCACAATGCCACCCAAGAGGGTAGAGCCGCTGGCACTCCCACACGCTCACCTTCTGCTCCAGAAGCCTCTGCTTCTCCACAGCTTCATCCAGTGTCAGGCCAACCCACTCGGCCTCCTCCTCTGGGATGACAAACTCCTGGGCAGGCAGACAAGAAGCATGTGGTGAGGCCAGGTGGTCAGTCACTGGGGCCCATGAGGAGCAGAAATCCAGGCCCAAACCCTCACTTTGTACTTGTCATAGATGGCTGCCCTCCTCTCAGGGTCGTCTGGGTGCAGCTGGGGGTCCCGTCGGGCAAGCCGCAATAGCATCCCTCGCTTCAGGTCCATCCCAAACTTGGAGCACAGGTCCTCCTTCGGAGTCTGACAGAAGCTATGAATGGGGCCAGGTGCTGCTGGCAGGATCCCACCCACCCGGATACTCCCTAGCAGCTGGCAGTCCCTAGGCCAGAAGAGAGGAAGGAAGAGCCAAGAACAGGAAAAGAGGAGGCTGTATCCACTTGGGCCCTGCAGAGTAACAGAGCCGCTCACAGCAACAAAAGAAAGCCCCCACGGGGGCTGCCCCAAAAGGGGCATGGTCCCATTCACATTTCATTGGTGACCCTCCACTCCAAAGACCAGTGTGCCCCAGTGGTTGCTGGACCTAGCCTCCCCTCTATGACTGACCATTAGACCCCTCTTGCCTTCAGGATGTAGAAGTCAAACCCATAGGCCTCATCGATGAGGTCCAGGGTGCGCATAGTCACAGTCACAGAGAACTTCTTGTCCAGGATCTCACTATAGAGCTCACGGTGAAACAGCTGTGGCTTCCACACCTTCTTTACCCTCTTCGAGAGCTGAGAAAGCAAGAGTCTTCATGAGTATCGTTGCTCCTCCCAACCAAGCAGAGACTCAGAACACAGACCTGGTTGCCCATTCAGAATTCAGCTTCTACCCAGCCAATGTGGCACCCCAGACTTTGCCAAGGTTCCTGGTGTGTGTTCCAGACACACTACACACACAATCATAACTCCATGTTTCACGAGTTCTCACATTCCATACCAGGGACCAAGAAGGCAAAGGGAGCCACCAGCCTGGGAGGCCTCCCCAAGAGGGCTCTGCTAGCAATCCCTCCAGGTTTACCACCAGAGGCAGCATGTCTCCCAACTGACTTGGAAGACATGCCCTCAGGTGTCTCAGTCTTCCAAAATGCGATGAGGAGGTGGTTGTGTCAGGAGAAGTGTCAGAGGCAAACTGGTGATTCAAGCCGACAGGTGACTGCAGACACCTCACTCCTCACCACACAGGCCTCCCCATCCTTACACCTGATCTGTGCCACAACCGCGGGGCCTCTGCACTTGCTGTTCCTGATCATGGATTACCCTGTGTCAGTATATCCAGTTGGTTTTACAAAGAGCTGTGTTCCCTAGAAATGTGCCTTTTCACAGATATGCTCCTTTGAGGGAGCTGTCTCACCAGACTGTAAGCCATCCTGGGACTGGTCGGTCTCCCTTTTGCTCTCCAGGTACCTCGGAGCCCAGCACGGTGTCCAGAGCAGCAAAACCCCGGGGAAGTCCCCCTGAAGCTTGCCCTGCTCACCCACCTTGTCGTTGTTGACATATCTGTGGCCCAGAATCCAGCCCTCGCCGCCCCAGAGCCCCAGCTGGGACTCGCGGGGGTAGTGAATGGGAATGGGCACGTCCTCCACGCGCTCCCGCTGCCCATTTTTGGGGTTAATCTTGAACTTGGCCCCGTGTGGCCTGTAGTGCACGGGAGTGGGCGTCCGCGTCTCCTCCAGTGAGCGAAGGTAGTGCTGGGGCAGGCGGGAGTAGATGCCCTCCCGCAACTGTAACCGCTTCCATAGAAAGACAGGGAACTTGTGCAAGGGCATCGCGGCCAGCCTGGCGGGAGGCAGAAGACCGCCATCACGACGCAGCCCGGCTAAACCCCGGACTCTAGCACAGCCCCTACCCCAACCCCGGCCTCAAACCCCCGAGCTAACCCGGCTCCCGACCTCCACTCTCAGCGAGAGACAACCCGCCAGAACCTGAGTACCTCTCCGAGCTCCGCGCCCTGCCGGAAACGGAAGTTGTGGCGGACACGTGCTCTCCACCCGCCACTGGCTGGCCGCAAAGCCCGTCACTCTATCGCTATCCCGCCCACTTTTCCGCCTTTAGGGACCGTGAAAAATGCCCCGCGAAGCCTGAGGCAGCGCTAGGCACCGTCCAGAAAGGCCGGTTTTGGGCGAGCAGCAGCCTGGGGGACAGGCCTTGTCATCCCCGGGCCTACTTGCTTTCCTCCCAGGAGCGCAAAAAAAAAAAAGGTAAAAACTCTTGCCTTGAAATATAACTGTAGCCCCGGCGGGGCGGCTCAGTTGGTTGGAGCGCCATTTCATAGACCAAAGGGTTGCGGGTTCGATCCTCAGTCAGAGCCCGTAGGAGAGACAACGGATCTCGTTGCTCCCTCTCCCTTCCTCTCTAAATATATCCTTGCGTGAGGATTTTAAAAGTATATATAACTGTAGAATATTAAATTAACCAATCACAGTGAAATCAGAGCTAAAAATATATTAGTCTTAGTTTTACCCCCAAAAACACCATATATAAATGTTTCCCTTTATAAGCCTAGCGAATGCTATGTTGGCCACATGCAGAGAGACTGGAAGTGGAGGAGGCCTCTAGTGAGGCTACACCCTGGACAAGACCCTGAAGGAAGCCCCAAGGGCTCTGAGCCTGGCCTCAGTGACAATGGCTTCCCATGGCCCTGTTCCTTGGGGCGATCATCGCCCCTTACCTTGCTTCCCCCACAGAAGAGGGAGAAAGGCTGGGCCAGGTCTCTCTAGCAGCCCCCTAACCAAACACGTGCTTGGGCCAGTGTAGGGAGGCAGCCATCACCTCCACTCCTGACAGCAAATCAAGAGGATGCTCACCAGACAAGGGCCCAGGGGAAGAGTGGGGACAGAGTTGGAGCAGAGTATACCCTACATTGCTGGCACCCACAGAGCAGCTCAGCAGCCCCCTCCCCAGGAAGCTCTTCTCAGGGGCCTGTAACTTCAAAGCTGAGAACCAAAGGGAGGGGGAGAGGAGGGCATTATAGCCAGAAGCCAGCCTCTCCCGGGCCACCACTCCTGGCAGCTGAACCCTATTTCCCCCAGTGCCAATCAGCTCTCTGGTGGCCATGGTCACCTCTCCCCAGGGCAACTGCTTCAGCAGGGGGCATTCCCATACCCAAGATAAACTGGCATTCAGAGGCACAGCTCCAAGCCTCAGCGTGTTGGGGGCCGGTGGGAGGTGGGCTCAAGCCTCCTCTGCCTCCCTGGGTCTCACATCACAGCCTCACAGGAGAACAGGGTAATGAGAGAATCGTTCTCCACATCTCCAATTGTCCCCTGGCTGGCAGAACACAGAGCCTGCCTCCAAACGGCACCTGTGGTCTCCAGGCAGCCAGGCCCTGGCCCCAGGGGCTATTGCAGATAACAGCTGGGACCTGCAGAGGATGGGGTCAGCTGGCAGCCAGGAATTGGGGGGTGTGGTCCTCTCCCGGCAGGAGGAAGCAAATGGGTGAGCAGGGCCATTTTATTCAGTTGGAAATCTATCTGGACAGGGTCCCTCTCCCTTGGTCCTGTCCCTGGCTGGAGAGGCTGTCATCAAAGCTGTGCATGTCCCTGAGTTGGCTGCATCATGTCACCGTGTACAGCTCCTCCTGGTGGTTCTTACAGATCTGATAGTGGCAGGTGAGCTTCTGTGAGCAGGCCCAGGGTTCAGTGTGCTTATCACGTGGTGGCAGCAGGAACGCCGTGCTTCCTGCCAGCAACATGTGCCAGATGCTGTGGGTATAGTAATAGTTGCCACTGGTCATCATGGAGGCATAGATGGAAATGGCCACAGTGGCCATGGAGATGCCAGGCAGGAGATAGAAGACCCAGCGCTGCCAGGAGGTAGGGTAGCAGTGGCGCCGGTGCCCACAGCGGTACACCTGGAGAGAACCATCACGAGAGCATTGGCACAGGGGCTGCAGCTGTACCTCCCAGGGGCCCACCCATGGGTAGCAAGACCATGGATTTGCAATACTCGGAAGGGGCTCAAGGGCACAGAGACCTGCCGGGTCCTCAGGACTGGGCCTCAGCATGAAGCCACACAAGGCCTTGAGTGCCAGTGCCCAGGCCTCAGCAAACGTGGAGGACTTGCCCTAACCGGTATGATTCAGTAGATAGAGCGTTGGCCTGCAGACTGAAGGTTCCCGGGTTTGATTCTGGTCAAGGGCACAGGCTCAGTTGCAGGTTCGATCCCTGGCCCTGGTCGGGGCATGTTGGGGAGGCAACCAATTGATGTCTCTCTCACATTGGTGTTTCTCTCAGTCTCTCCCTCTCCCTTCCACTCTCTCAGTAAAAATCAATGGAAAAATATCTTCAGGTGAGGATTAACCAAAAAAAATATATATATATATTATATATATATATATATATTATCAGTGAAAAACATATATATATGTGTGTGTGTGTGTGTGTGTATATGTATATACATACATATATACATATACATATATATGACTCAGACTCAGGACCAGGAACATGGCCAGAATCAGTGGTCAGGCTCTCTTCTCCCAGAGCAGGGGGTCTGTGGGGAGACAACACTCTCTTATTCCAGTTACCAAGAGATGGGGTCTGGGAAAGAGCTCCTTACCCACATGGTGACCATGACCACGAAGGCAAAGAGACAAGGCCCCATCATGTTCCAGGCGCCCCTGCGGTCCAGCTGTAAGGACATGGCGAACACCAGCGTGCCCAGGAGAAGCAGAACCTGAGCAAGGCACATAGACGACCACAGGGTCATAGGAATCCTAGGCCAACATTGTCCGTGATGGCACAAGGTCCAGCAGGAGCATGTGGCCTGGGCATGCTGGTCATCCTGTTATTGGCCCACTGCCCCCCAACACCTCTGCCCACACCCTTGGAGCTGCTGGCACACTGTTCTGCTCCACTGTCAGGGAGGGAGGCACCTCTCCTCTAGATACTGATTAATCCTAAGGCACAACTTAGCCAGGCAGGGCACCGGGTCACAAGTCTCCATCAGCCACGCCCGGCTGTGGCAGAAAAAGCTCCAAAGTGTTCTCAGCACCAGAGACTCCAGGAGCACATCCGGGGCTTCTCAGGGATGTCTGATCTGGGTTGGGGCTCTAGGCATCCCTTTAAATAGAGCCTTGAGAGAGAAACAGGCTAGGAAGGTCCTTGCCTAACCCTATCTTCCACCTTCTTTTCCTGGAATCCTCCAAGCAGTCAGCACTGTCCCTTCCAGCTGCCAGAGGCTTCTTCCAGAGGGAGACTGGACATTACAAAAGATGGGAGGTTTCTAATGGCAGCAGCTGAACCCTCTTTCTGATCTCTTCCTCAGCATGCAAGGGCCTCTGCTCCCTCAGAACCCAGACCTGGATGTCAGGAGGTCACTCACATATTTCAGGGCTGCCTTCAGCCGTGCCATGCAGAGGATGGTGACCCAGATGGACACTCCAGAGCCCAGGAAGTCGCAGTACTGCAGGGTGTCATAGTTGAGGATGCACAGCACGGCCTCCCCCGGCTGGTCGCAGGCATGATAGAACTGCAGGGCAGGGCGGTGAGCGGAGGCCCAGACCTCCCCACCATCCCCAAGGGAGCAGGCAAGCCTACCGTGGAGAAAAACATGGTGTAGGCGTAGACAGAGGCTTCCACCAGGAGGCAGCGGTACACAGAGAGGGCAATGGGAGCCAGAAACATGAGGTTGCTGAGGGTGAGTAGGAGCACCGCCATCCTCTGCTGGGCTACCGTCTGGGCTGTGCTGTTGTCCGTGCAGCTCCACCCACGCCAGCCTGTGGGCAGGGCAATGCTGAGTGGGCTGAGGGTGGCCAACTGAGGCCAGGCTAATGGGGAGGCACTTCTGAACCTCAGAGCCCACCCTCACCCACAGCCCTGCAAAGAAGTCCCTTTCTCACCTAGGAGCAGGCTAGGACAGGTATAGGTAGTGGGGCACGTGTGGGTAAGTATAGGCTGGTGTGGGCAGGGGCAGACAGCTATGAGGCAGGCATGGGCAGGTGTAAAGAGGTGTGAAACAGGTATATGTGTGGGGCAGGTATGAGGCAGGTATGGGGCAGGTGTGGGACACGTGGGCAGGTATGGAGCAGATGTAGGCAGGTGTGAGTCAGGTATGGGACATGTCTGTGGGCAGGTGTAGGCAGAGGAGGCCAAGGTTAGAGGCAGTACTATCTCTGGGGGTGCCTTTCTGTGCTTGCATGGGGGAGGTATGTGGCAGGAGTGGGGAGAAGGCATTTGCTCTTGTTCTGTGAGGGTGCTCTCCAACCTTGGCAGAGTGGGATGGGCTCCTAGAAGAAGGCACAGGGCTGAGAATTCAACGATAGTATTGTCTGGAGGCATCCAGGCCTAGCCCTCACCTGCCTTGCAGCTACACCCCGCATACAGGTAGCCATGTCTGCGTAGCAGGAGGCACTGGCCATAAGGTCCACAGTCATTCAAGCAGGGCACCAAAGACAAGGTAGTCTCCACGAGGACTGAGGACTTCTCACAGTCCCTGCAAGAAAGGGGCCATAGGAAAGCTGGCTGCCGAGGTCTGCTGGCCATTCTCAGCCAGGGCTCCAGTCAAGCTTTTGGACACATGAGCCCAGAATTGAGGCCCCCAGGCTCTGGGCCCTGGAAGACAGCAGCCATGAGATCCACAGAAGCCAAGATGCCCTTTCCGCTTTGCACCACACTGCATCCCAGTTTATAGGGCTGTGCTGAACCAGTCACCTCAGGAGACTGACTCCCAGGGCTGCCCGAGGAGGGGTGGCCATGTGAAGAAGGAAAGAACTTCATGACTCCCGGAAGGCAACTTATCCTGTGCGGCTTATAGGAAGCTGGGGTCACTTTCAGACTCAGATGCAGGCAGCCCAGTCATGGTCCTGAATGCAATGATTCCTCCACCTGGCAACTCTTGGTGGCCCCCACCCTAGCCCCCAAGTTTACTTACTCAGGACTCTGAAGGCACACGAGCTGCAGAGAGAGGTACCAGCTGTCCGTCTCTGGGTAGGGAATGATAAGGTTGGCCTTGCGAGACAAGGTGCTCAAAGACAGGGGATACCCCTGGAAGAAGGCTGCAGAAGGAGCAGGAAGGCCTGGTAAGAGGTGGCTGGAGAGGCTGGCGGGGTCACTTAGCCAGATGCTCCTGCCCATACCTGTAATGCAGTTGAGCGAAGTGTTGAAGCTGAGGAAGGGTGAGGCAGCGTTCACGCAGACCTTTACCAAGGTGTTGTTGGAAATCACACTCTGAAAGGGGCGGCCGTGCAGTATCAATCCTAAGTCTGATGCTGGGTGCTCTTTGTGGCTCCCACTGCCCACCCAGGACCCTCCCCTTGCAGGCCAGGCAACACCCAGCCACTGATCCTACCCACAGTCCCATTTCTAGAGGCACAGCCCTCCAATTGCTGACAGGTCTCTCAGCCCTGGCTGGTGTGGCTCAGTTGGTTAGAGCTTTGTCCTGTGTACCGAAGGGTTGCGGGTTCAATTTCCGATCATGGCATGTACTGGAGGCAACCAATTGATGTTTCTCTTTCACCTCTATGTTTCTCTCTCTCTCTCTCCCTCTCCTTTTCTCTCTTTCTAGAATCAGTGAAAAACACATTCTCAGATGAGGATTTAAAAAACAAACAAACAAGCCTCCCTTTCTGCAAGTAGTGCTCCTATTCTGGTCCAATGCCAATTGGGGTCATTCTGTTACCTGAAAGGCCACCCCAACCCAGTGTCAATGATAAAGTCAGTGCAGGAAGGCTGAGCAGCATCATTCGTCCTGGGAGCATCTGAGCCCTGAGCTGAGCTGGGCCATGAGGTGCTCACCTTGTTGGCCCACAGGGAGATGGTGAGGGAGCCCCCACTGTCCATGCCCGTGTTAAGGTGCAGCCGCATCACCGAAGGCATGTCTGACTGCACCAGCACTGAGACCCTGTCTAGGGGCCTGAAGTGCACAGATAACACGTCCATGTCTTCCCGCATGACCTGGTAGCTCAGAAGGCAGAAGGGGCCACCACCCACAGTGCTCCTCCTGCCAAGGTCCTGGTAGCCAGGGCTTGGGGGCAGCAGGCCATTGGAAGTGTTGCGGCTCTGGTTTGGACTGTTCTGCAGGAGATGGTGGAAGTTTATGATCCAAGGCCTACAGACTGATAGGAGGGCAAGGTGCTCAGTTGGAAAAAGGGCTGGGAATAGAAGGCAGGGGGCAGAACCACCCCCAGCCTGCCTCCCCATGCAGCCCACCTGTGAGAGAAGCTACAGTGCTGAAAGCCACCAATACATGAGGCCCTGCCAGGCTCTTGGCTGTCACTTGCAACCACCGGTCCCAGGGTGGTGAGGGCAACAGCAGGCGGCAGGTCTGGGTGGGGTCAGTGCAGGTGAGCACCTTCTGGAAGTTGCTGGGCAGGGTAGCTGAGCCCACAGTGAGGTGCACAGGGCAGCCTAGGCTCCTGTTGGACACACAGCCCTGCAGCTCCAGCAGCAGCTCCTGGGTATACTCGGGGACGAAGATTCTGCAGCCAAGGGGGATGGCCTCGCTCAGGCTTTGTGACTTCCAATGACCTCCCCTCACTGGTCACACTCAGGTTGGTTTCTCCACTTCCCAATACGACCCCAAGACCCATAACCCAAACTTTCTCACCCAGGGTGAGGAAGTAGTAACACCCACTCCACCAAACCCGGAGGCTAGGCCTCCCCCAAGACCTTCACTTACTTGAGGTAGCTGGGGTGGGAGAGGAGGGTCTGTGGAAAGGGTGTGTTGGGCTCCAGGATGGAGACCTCAACTACCCGCACAACCAGCATGTCAGGCTGGAAGATGTAGGCACAGGTAGGAATAAAGCCCTAGGGAGAGAATGAGAGGCGGGGGAGGGAATTTTGTAGGCATGGGATGGGGCAGGAGCAGAGAGCCCAGACCAGGTTGGGCGGGGAGGGCAGGACCAGAGAACCTAGCTGGGGGTGGCTGGTGGGGAGGCAGGGCTACAGCAAAACCTTGACAAGGTCTGCCCCGAGGAGGTAAATAACAGGGATCAGCCATTCCTGCACGGATGTGTCCTGCCCCTCTATCTCTGGCGAGCAGACCCCTCACCTTCACCTCAATCTTCTGGGATGAGGGGGGCAGGTGGGCAGCCACAAACCAGTCCCCAGGTGCTGGGTGGGAGATGTTGATGGAAGCATTGCTCTGCAGCATCTTGATGAGGAAGGAGGGCTGCATGGAGGTGTTGGCAGGGAAGCTGGTACCCAGTGGGTTGATGACAGGAGGGGCACCATATCGGAAGTACCTGGAGGTGGGGATAGCAGGGCAGGCATCAGATGGCGGCCCTGGGCTAGGCTCGGGCAGGCGGGCAGGCAGGCACCTACACGGTGATTTCCACTTTTGCACACGTGGGGTCACCACCCTGGGACACCTGCAGCAGCCAGCGCAGCAGTATGGTATCCGGGGGCACTCGGAAGTGGAAGAGTCTGGCGCTGCCATACCAGCTGTAGAAAGACAGCTTCTGCGGGGACTGCGAGAACTGCTCAGACACCAGCCTGATGTCTGCGGGAAGAAAGCACTGTCAGCCAGACCAGGGATGCCCCAAGGTGCCTCCAACTCCATGTGCGGGGCAAACAGAATTCAGAGGCCCTTCTCCCCCGGCATGGCCCCAGAGAGAAAGGGTGAGGGAAGCCATGGCGAGCTGGTCTAGAGCCCTTGGGATGCCTGGCACTCCAACTTTCACCTTGGCAAAGGTTATTGTTCCTCCCTCTCCAGCCCCTGGAAGTTGCCTCTGGCAACTTATCCCATTTGACAAGTGAGGGAGTTCAGGCCTGTGATTATTTGGGACACAGCCTGAGTCCCCTCACCCAGAGAGGTGGCAAGCAGAGACCCTGGGGTGGAGGCAACCCAGGCTGGAAGCCTAGCTAGCGGTGGGGACCAGAGGACAGCTGGCCCCCATTCTGCCCAGGGCTTCACTTGAGGCTCTCCACACCCCAATCCCTGCAGTGACTCTCAGTCCCTCTACTTCTGTGGCCTCAGCCCCCTGCTCCCCTCCCTGACACACTCCAAAATTTTGCCCTCACTGCTCACTTCCTGTCATACCAACATTTCCTGGAGCAGCTCTGAGGAGCTTCTGAGACTCAGCACAAAGGCCTACGCCCCATCTAGGTTAGGCTCCTCCTGGAATGTCCACTGACTAGGGCACAACCTCCATGAGAGCATATGTCTGGGTCCTACAGTGTAATCACCTGCCCCATGAGTGAGTGAGCGTACCCACCCAGGACCCTCCCTATTGGGACTCCCAAGGAACAGGCATGCTTTGCACTCCCATAGGTGGATTACCAGGCCTGGGACCCAGTTACCAGCTTAGGCCTTGTGCCCCCGTGACCTTGGGTATCCAACCCTTTTTCTGGGTCCCAGTTTCCTCATGATTTGGTCCAGATGAATAGCACCTCTCCTTAGGTGTCCCTTCCTCCAAGGTTAATGGATGTTCAAGTGCTTCTGAAAAAAATACCCTGTGGACACAGCAGAGGGCAGCCTCACTCTCCTCCCAGCTGGGGGTGCCGCCCTCTACCCTGCTAGGAGTTGCTGGCTCACACAACCCCAGCAGCAGGCCCTGGGCCCCTTCAGTGTGAGTCAGGTGAGCAGGTAAGGGAGCCAGGAGAGCAGCTGGCTCTCCTGCCAGCCTCCTGACCTTCCAATGGAAGAACCTTGAGAAAATATAACAACCTACTTTCAAAGACAGTCTGAGCTCCAGAGGAGCCCAGCGTGAGGGGCTAGGCAGAGGTAGGCTCCACATAGGACACACTCCAGGCTTTCTGGGTGTCTGCTGGCCACCAGGTCCCACCTGGTGAGTGGCTAGGAGCCACTCAACTAGCACAAACTTTTCTCCTGAAGCTCCTACAGCCCCTAGGATGATATGACAAGGGCCAAAGGCTGGGAGATGAGACAGGATAGCTCCCCACCCCCACCTCAGGACCATGGGGCCTTAGAGAAACAGTCAGCCAGTGGAGCTAGCCTCTGGATGGGGTCCCAAAGGGGAGGTCACACTGCACTGCACAGCCCCCTGACCTGAGAGAGGCAAGTCCTTCTGGCCCTGCCAGTCCTGGAGCACCAGCTTGAGGACAGCTGGAACCCAGCTGGTAGCTGTGACGTTTCAGCAGATGCACAAGAGATCAGAGATGTGCTCAAGGTCACCCTAAGATGCAGTGGTGCCCACTCCCAGGGCTATAGAGCCCCTCCAGGATACCCCCTAATCTCTGTAGCCCCATCTCCCTGCCCAAGATGCTCACACTGTTATCTTGGTAAATACACCAAACCATTAACACATCAGTCTGAACCTAATGTGGAAGTCACATCTCTAATAACAGGGAATAAGGGATGTATGTTCCCCTGCCCTACCCCATAGCCCCCTCCAAGGACCCAGTGTTGTGGGGGGAACAAAGAACATTCCTGAGCCTGACCTGGGAACTTGAGTGAGGGCACCCTCCAAACCAGGACCCCTGCAGACCCATAGTTCCCAGAAGCCAGCGCTACATTGCTGTCTGCCCCTCGAGCAGGCCCGGGAGGTGAGGGGCTGCCCCAGGTTTCCATCTCCATAAACTGTCCACCAGTGACCCCTCACCCAACTCCACCCCCCAGGATGGAGAAAATAAGGCTGGCAGTATCTAATGGAGCAACTTAATCAGGAGTCATCTCTGAGAGACCGCCTTTCATTTCAAGCTCAGAAACCAAAGGCACAGTCTTCAAAGAAACAGAAGCTTGGAAGAGCAAGATTTCAGAAAAGGAGGAGGGGCTGGGAGCACCAAAATCAAGGTGAATTAGTCCCAGGCTGTGCTGGATATGGCTGCCCAGGGAGGGAGGTCATCTGGGCCTTTGCAAAGCAGCCCTGCCAGCCTGGTCTCATGGCCCCATAGGAGTCCCAGGCCATAGGAGTTAGGGGAGCTTACTCAACACCCCCAAGCCCCAGGCAGAACCCCATGGGCAGCACCTCCTGTCTAGGCACCACTTGGGTCCTGGAAGATTGGGGCCTTTCAAGGATGCAGAAATGCAAATGGAGGGAAGCAACTTCACCAATGCCAGTGAAGTACCCATGCCAGTGAAGTACCCATTTCCTCCAAACTCGTCAGAGCCACCTCCCTCCAAGAAGCAAGGCAGCTGTTGAAAGACTTCACTAGGGTTGGTGGTCAATGTGGGAAGGATGGAAACATGACACCCACCTGGGCCCCTACTGCAGGATCTATGCAACTTTCTATTAACTGTCCCTTCTCCAGACCAGATGCCCCCCTCCCCCAATCACACTGCTTAACCCTTCTTTTCAGCGGCCTCTCAGCTGGAGCCTGAGCTGAGTCCCCCTGGACCCCACGACACCCCCCCCCCCCCACGTCCCAGCGTTAGGAGGACGCTCTCCAAAGGGTCCGTTAGGCCGAACCCGATCCTGGGGGCAGAGAAGGGGTCGAGCGCGTCCTTTACACCCCGATCGCTCGAACACGGAAAAGACTGACCTACGCCCCCAACCCGGGGTGGGGACCTGGGCACTGAGCCCGCGCTAGATGAATGCAAAAATGCCCCCAGGTGAGTCACAATCCCGGCCCCGCCCCCGCCACCCCGGCAGCTCCCCCACCCCACCCCAAGCCCTTGCCGGCGGGTTGGCACCCACGGTCCCACTCTCTCACCACTCTTACTGATGTCGCCGGTGGCGGCAGGAGAGGGCCGAGCGAGCAGCAGCAGCAACAGCGGCCCCGCTACTGCCACCGCCACCGCAGCTCCCCGGGTCTCGATCCCAGCCCAGCCCATGGCTTTGCGCACGGCCCGGCACTACCCGGACCGCGTCCTTGGACACCTGCTCCCGCCGCCGCCCGGGCAGCCACCGCCGCCACTACGGACCCTGCCGCCGCTGCCCCGGGCTCCCATCGTCCCGGCGGGTCCCAGACACCGGCGCCCGGGGCACTTCCGCCTCCGAGGCCCCGCCCCGCCAGTAGCCGACTGGAGAGGTGCCGGAGGAACGCGGAGCTAGGGCCCCAGGGCGCGGGGGGCGCACGGGGACTGGGATCCGAAGGAGGACGCGGCAGGGGGATATTGGAGTGTGGGGGCGGGGGGAACGCTGACCGACGCGGGACTGAGCGCGATGCAGAATCAGGGGCTACATGGGATCAGGTGACGCGGGGCGGGGTGCGGTGTGGAGTCTGGAGCGACTTGTGCCGTTGGGCTGACGCGGGGCTGGGGAGCGGACCTGAGGCCGGGGTTGGGGGAAGGTGGGCAGACGCAGTCAGGACAGACAGGAGGACCGAGGGGTGCACGAGGAAAAGGGTCAGAGCGAGGTCGTGGACTGAGGGAGACCGCTTGCGCAGGAAGGGGTATGCATGGCGGGTAGATGGACGGTCCTGCGGTACGCGCTGGGGACAAGGGGCCGAGACAGAAATTCGGGGCGGGAATTAAAACGCACATAAGATTCCAGGCGGCGGGAGATGCTCAGAGAGCTCCAAATGCTTCCTGGAGGCGCGAGTGTTTGTTCACTGAATTGTGGGCCAGGCGCGGCGGGGCAGGCCGAGGAATGGCTGGAGCGGAGACGCCTCACAGTCTGGCCAGCATGGCTCAGTGATTGAGAGTTGACCTGTGAACCAGGAGGTCATGGTTCGATTCCTGGTCAGGGTACATGCCTGGGTTATGGGCTCAATACCCAGTGGGGGGCATGCAGGAGGCATAGAATCAATGATTCTCTCTCATTATTGATGTTTCTATCTCTCTTCTCCTTCCTCTCTGAAATCAATAAAAATATATTTTATATATATACATATACATATATATTTAAAAATAGAAAATACAGTTGCTGAATAATGTGGATACATCCATTTTCATTTTCAGACTGCAACACCCTGGGACAGATCCTCTCACTAGCTCTCTGAGTATGGACCAAGTGGAATACTGTCCAACCACCCAGAGGGAAGGGCTGTTAGAGGGACGGGGAGGAGGGGGGTGGTGTGAGTGGAGGACACAGACGTTTTCCCACAGATGGTCTGTGTCTGGCCACAATGAGCATTATTTTATTTACTTTGGATAAACATTTCAAAGGTGCCCTAGCTGGTTTGGCTCAGTGGATAGAGCGTCAGCCCTCAACTGAAAGGTCCCAGGTTTGATTCCAGTCAAGGGTTGCAGGCTCAGTCCCTGGCTCTGGTTGGTGCTTGCGGATGCAACCAATTGATATGTCTCATATCAATGTTTCTCTGTCCCTCTGCCTCTCCCCCTCCCTTCCACTCTCTCTAAAAATCAATGGAAAAATATCCTCAGATGAGGATTAACAAAATTTTTTCCCCGAAGGTTAATAAAAGACACCTGCCCCCCAAAACACACCCCACTATAATTCAATTTTATCCAAATAATTGTAGGAAGAGCTGCGGCACCTGGGTGTTTCTTTCTCTCTGACCCTCTGCCTTCCTCTCTCTCTAAAAAAAATAAAAAACAAACACAAAAAACTTGGATATGGTCTGGTAGGGAATTGTGGGTGTAGAAATCAGTTTCCCTCTTTGTCCCAGCATAAACTAGAACAGGGTGCCCAGACATCTGGGTTTCATAAGGATAATTTTCCCAAAAGTTTTATGAACAACATGGGGTTTTTGAGTCTATTTTACCAAAACAATTTTTTAAATTATAACTTTTTATTGATGTTTTAAATACATTTTTATTTATTTTAGAGAGAAATGAAAAGGAGAGAGATAGGGATATCAATGATGAGAGAGAATCATTGATCAGCTGCCTCCTGCACACCTCCCACTGGGGATGGAGCCTGCAACTCCGGCATGTGCCCTTAACCAGGAATCGAACCATCACCTCCTGGTTCATAGGTTGACGCTCAACCACTGAGCCAAACCGGCAGAACTGTTTTATTGATTTTTTTTTTTAAGTATATATAGTTTTATTGACTTCAGAGAGGAAGGGAGAGGGAGAGATAGAAACGTAAATGATGATAGAAACAAAACATTGATTGGCTGCCTCCTGTAAGCCCCCTACTGGGGATTGAGCCTGCAACCTGGGCATGTGCCCAGTCCGAATTGAACCATGACCTCCTGGTTCATAGGTTGCCGGTTTTCTTATTCCAGCATTAAGAAGGGTTCAGCAATCTGGAGAAAGATTGTGCGTAGATTAAGTAAGAGTCCAGAGATGAAAGATAATTTTGAAAGGCTTTGGGGGTCAAAGGAGCTTCAGCTAAAGGAGCTAAAGGTCCAAGTTCATCATTCTCCTTGTCTCAGGACCCCTGCTTTTTATTAACACAATTTGTCCTAAGGCAAGGTGGAGATAATACACTTCAAAGGGTAGGGTACAGAAGCATTGTCAGATTGGGGAATAGCCTACAGCTGTTCAGATGTTTGGCCCACAGGAGGCAATAACATGTAGATTAAAATGCCCTGAGCTATCTGGTGGTAAACAATCATCCTATTCTGGTTTGGGGGAAGTACCTTCCAGCAATTCCAACAGGTAATTACATATGTGACTCAGCCCTTGTTGAGCCCCCAAGTTTCATCAACCTTTTGATGAAACTCTTGTAATTATGACATGCTGGAATTGGCTTCCAGCAATAGGTCAATGATGCTCAACTACCAAACTACCCCTGCCAGGCTGATTTTTGTTGTTGTTGTTAATCCTCACCCGAAGATATTTTTCCATTGATTTTTAGAGAGAATAGAAAGAAGGGGAAGAGACACAGAGAAAGACACACACACACATCAATTGGTTGCCTCCTGCACATGCCCCAACCAGGGCTGGGGATCAAGCCTGCAACCAAGGTACATACCCTTGACCAGAATCAAACCCAGGACCCTTCAGTCCATGGGTTGATGCTCTATCCACTGAGCCAAACTAACTAGGGCTGAATTTTTTTTTTTAAGCCAGAGAGAAGGCAAGAGAGAGAGAAACATCAATGTGAGAGCAAGACATAAATTGACTATCTCCTGCACATCTCCTACCGGGGATTGACTCAGGACACTTGGGAATGTGCTCTAACCAGGAATCTAACCAGCAACCTTTCTGTGCAAGGGATGACACCCAACCAACTGAGCCACATGTGCCAGGTCCAAAGTTTTTCTTAAGTCTAATAAGCCCAAGTACTATTATCCTGTCTAATAAAAGAGTAATATGCAAATTGACCATCACTCCAACACACAAGATGGCTGCTCCCATGTGGTCAAAGATGGATGCCCCCATGTGGACACAAGATGGCCACCACAAGATGGCCAGCAGGGGAGGGCAGTTGGGAGGGACCAGGCCTGCAAGGGAGGGCAGTTGTGGGCAATCAGGACAGCAGGGGAGGGCAGTTGGGAGGGACCAGGCCTACAAGGGAGGGCAGTTGGGGGCGATCAATCCTGCAGGGGAGCATTTAGCATTCAATCAGGCTGGCAGGGGAGTGGTTAGGGGGTGATCAGGCAGGCAGGCAGAAGTGGTTAGGGGCAATCAGGAAGGCAGGCAGGCGAGCAGTTGGAAGCCAGCAGTCCTGGATTATGAGAGGGATGTCCAATCCTACCAGGATCAGGCCTACACAGGCAGTCGGACATCCCTCTATGGGTCACAGATTGGAGAGGGTGCAGACTGGGCTGAGGGACCCCCCACCCCATGCATGAATTTCATGCACTGGGCCTCTAGTCATTTCATAAAGAACAGTCATTTTCAGCAGTTCCAGAACTGTTTGTCTCAACTGGCCATTTAAGTTTAATAGCAAAAGACTGGTTAATGATTACAACACACTGTAAAGCATTCAGAAGGAAAGGAGAATGCTTTGTGGACCATTTGGGTTTTGTTTCTTTGTTTGTGTGGCAGTTTTTTATTTTTATTTTTTATTTTATTTATTTTAAAATATATTTTATTGATTTTTTTACAGAGAGGAAGGGAGAAGGATAGAGAGTTAGAAACATCAATGAGAGAGAAACATTGATCAGGTGCCTCCTGCACACACCCTACCGGGGATGTGCCCACAACCAAAGTACATGCCCTTGACCAGAATCGAACCCTGGACCCTTCAGTCTGCAGGTCGATGCTCTATCCACTGAACCAAACCAGTTAGGGCATTTATTTTTATTTTTTAATAAAATTATTTGTTATATATTTTTTATTGATTTCAGAGAGGAAGGGAGAGGGAGAGAGATAGAAACATCAATGATGAGAGAGAATCACTGATCAGCTGCCTCCTGCACGTCCCCCACTGGGGATCGAGCCTGCAACCAGGGCATGTCCCCTGACCAGAAATCCAACCATACCTTCTGGGTCAGAGGTCAATGCTCAACCACTGAGCATATCAACTGAGCATGTGTGGCAGTTTTTGTTATTAGTTTTAAAAATAAGTACTTTAAAAAAATATATATATATATATTTTATTGATTTTTTTTACAGAGAAGAAGGGAGAGGGATAGAGAGTTAGAAACATTGATGAGAGAGAAACATCACTCAGCTGCCTCCTGCATACCCCCTACTGGGGATGTGCCTGCAACCAAAGGTACATGCCCTTGACCAGAATCGAACCTGGGACTCTTGAGTCCGCAGGCTGATGCTCTATCCACTGAGCCAAACCGGTTAGGGCTAAAAATAAGTACTTTTAAATGGAAACAGCTTGACCAAAAATCTGCCACAGAATTTTGAAACCCATTAAAACAAAATTTAATGAGACAATAAATTCATTTTCCAACCTAAAGTAGAAAGTACATACATTCGGAATTATGCTTAAATAATGGTTAGTAGTTGTTGTTTTTTATTATTGATTTTTAGAGAGGGAGAGGAGGGAAGAGATAGAAACATCAATTTGTTGTTCCACTTATTTTATTTTTTAAATATATATTTTTTATTGATTCAGAGAGGAAGGGAGATAGAGATATAGAAGCATCATTGATGAGAGAGAATCATTGACTGGCTGCCTCCTGCAAGCCCCCAGTGGGCTTAGCATGTGCCCTGAGCTGGAATCAAACCTGGGACCCTTTAGTCCACAGGCCGATGCTCTATCCACTGAGCCAAACCGGCGAAGGCTAAAGATTAGTTTTGTTTTTTAAAGTTCAGCCAGTAGTTCTTATTTATCCCCTCTTTTTAAATATATTATGCATATTTTTTATTTATTTTATTTTACAGAGAGGAAGGGAGAGGGAAGAGAGAAACATCTATCAGCTGCCTCCTGCACACCCCCAACTGGGGACGTGTCCGCAACCAAGGCACATGCCTTTGACTGGAATCGAACTTGGGACCCCCCCAGTCCGCAGGCTGACGCTCTATCCACTGAGCCAAACTGGTTAGGGCGTATCCCCTCTTTTTTTTTGGATTTTTTTTTTATTGTTTTAAGTATCATATCCCCTCTTTTTAAAACCTAAGTTTTTATTGACCTTAAAGAGAGACGAAAGAAGAGGGAGATAGAAACATTGATCGGCTGCCCCCTATTGGGAATTGAGCTCACAATCCCAGTATGTGCCCTGACTAAGCATCAGACCTGCTCCCTGCCACATTTTAGTGCACAGGATAGTGCTCCAACCAGCTGAGCCACACCAGCCAGGGCTTGATTTTTTTTCTTATTTATTTATTGTTAGAGAAAGGGAGAGAGAGAAACATCAATTGGTTACCTCCATTCCCCAACCAGGGTTCATCCTGAACTAAAACCTAGATATATGCCTTGACTGGGAATTGAACTGGAAACCTTTTTGGTATACAGGAAGACGCTCCAACCAATAGCCACCCAACCAGGGCTGGAATGTCATCTTTAAATGGCTGGAATAAAAAAGAAACTCCTGTCAATTCATGATTCTATATCCAGAAAAAGCATTCTTTAAGAATGAGGACAGTCCTAGCCAGTTTGGCTCAGTGGATAGAGCGTTGGCCTGTGAACTGAAGGGTCCCAGGTTCGATTCCAGTCAAGGGCACATACCTGGGTTGTGAGCTCCAACCCCAGTAGGAGTCGTGGGTCGTGCAGGAGGCAGCCAATCAATGATTCACTCTCATCATTGATGTTTCTATCTCTCTCCCTCTCCCCTCCTCTCTGAAATCAATAATAATAAAAAAAAGAATGAAGACAAGCCCTGGCAAGCCCTGGCTGGTGTGCTCAATGGTTAGAGCTTCTGCCTGCACACTGGAGGGTCTTGGGTTTGATTCCAGTCAAAGACACATACTGGGTTGCAGATTGCAGGCCCCTCCCCCGCCACCCCCAGACAGGGCAAGTGTAGGGAGCAACCAATCCATGTCTCTCTCTCACATCTATGGTTCTCTCTCTCTCTCCCCCTTCCCTTTCACTCTCTCTAAAAATAAATGGAAAAAAATATTCTCACTCCTTGGGTGAGGATTTTAAAAAAAGAGAGAAAAAAGAATGACGATAAAGCCCTGGCAGATGTGGCTCAGTTGGTTGAAATATTGTTTGTGCACCCGAAGGTTGCAGGTTCGGTTTCCAGTCAGGGCACATAAGTTTTGGGTTCTATCCCTGGTCCCCAGCATAGGTGAGGCAACTCTTGATATATGTCTCACATTTATGTTTCTCTGTCTTTCTCTTCCTCCCTCAAAAGAATAAAAAATTAAAAGAATAAATACTTTTTTAGATAAAAGAAAATCAAGATGTGGTCAGCCAATCTGAATGACAAAAAAATGCTAACAAGATAGATCTTATATTGTCTTAACACAGAGACACACAATAATAATAATAATAATAATAATAATAATAATAAAAAGAGTGTGGGAGAAAACTTTTGGAGATGATGGATATGTTTTTTTAAAAAATATATTTTTATTGATTTTTTACAGAGAGGAAGGGAGAGGGATAGACAGAAACATCGATGAGGGAGAAACATCCATCAGCTACCTCCTGCACACCCCCCACTGGGGATGTGCCCACAACCAAGGTACATGCCCCTTGACCAAAATCGAACCTGGGACCCTTCAGTCCGCAGGCCGATGCTCTATCCACTGAGCCAAACTAGTCAGAGCAGATGATGGATATGTTTATGGAATATATTGTGATGGCTTCACAATTATATACTTATCTCCAAATCCTACACATATATATATACAGCTTTTTCTTTGTCAATATTTAATGACTGCGTTGGTATGAAAACAAATATGATCCACACTGAGTTCATATTATTATCAATTTTTTCTTCTGATTTTAACAGAAATTGACCTATTTTTCCTTGGGCCCTATAAGTGGAGAACAGTCGGGGATGGGGGTCGAGCAGGGAAAGGGGCGGGGATAGATGGAGAGGAGGCCAACGCTTCTCCAGGCTGTCCACCCTATTGTTCCTCTCTTCCCTCCGCCTCTTCTTTCTTCCCCCCCACCCCATACCTCCGCTCTCCTTTCCTTTCTCCCTCCGCCCCTTCTTCAGTCCCTCCGCCCCTCCTCCTTTTCTCCCCTCCCTGGAAGCTTTATAATCCCGCGCGCTCACTCCTCCAGTGTTCAGCCAGCGCCCACGGCCTGGGCGACATGAGCGGCCTCTTAGGTTACGCGGTGCTGAGGGAGGTGTTGTGCGGCACGCGGGCCTGGGTCCCCAGCCTGCTCGTGCGCCCCTGCTCGGGTGAGTCGGGGGAGGGGATCGGCAGGAGGTGCCTCCTAGCCTTGGTTGGCGCACAGGCTGGGGGCCTAGACCCCGCAGTTCTCCTGACTCGCCGGGAAATCTTGGGGCGCCAAGTGGGTGCGGGGTGGGGGGTGCGGCGATCGAAGTCCCGGAAGGCGCGCTTCTTGGGTTCCTGCGGGGGCGGGCCGGGGTCCTGCATCCCTCCCACTACCCCTCATTGCCCTCCAACGCTCCCATGCCTGCCGCCCACCTCCCCAGGTTGCCTGGTGCAGAGGGACTCAGGGACCCAGGAGCAGAAGGAAGCCAGAGAGGCCTAGTGGCCACATTGGGTGGTGATGTGATCCCTGCGGAGCTGGGTCTCCTGAAAGGGAAGTCACTCTCCGCAGGTGAAAACTCCTCCCTCGGGACCTCTGCAGTGTTTTCTCTAGGCCCTAAATCCACCTGGCCGTACCTGTTTGGGGCCCTGGGGCCCTTATCTGTAACTGGTCCTCCTACCCTAACTGAGAGCCAGATATCATGGTGTTCCAACGCTGGCAAGAGTGCACTGCCATCTTCCAAGGCCAGGCTAGACAGCAGGTCCCTAGGCACTGGATTTGGGGGGAACAAACTAGTCGGGGGCTCCTATCCCTGGTGGGCCTCATTTGGCCCTGAAGGGATGTGCCAGCAGGTCACCCACAGCACAGGTTTTGGTTACTTTTCCTCCTGGGGATGAGGAATGGCAGCTGCAGATGCCCCCTGGGACGTTGGCTGGCTCCAATCTAATTCTCATTTCTCCACCAGTTCTGTCTTCGAAGGACTTTGCAGGACATCCAGGGTCTGGGCTTTTCTCAAAAGCACAATTGAGCCTGGATCCAGTGCTGTGGGTTTGCATAACTCAGAAATGGCTTGGGCTGTAGGAGAGTGATGCAGCCTCCATCTTCTTAGCTGTGTTGGGCCAGGCTCAGTGTTTGCCTTGAGCCTGGAAGCTCCCCACCTTAAAACCTCACAGCAGCACAGAGTTCCTGCCTGGCCAGTAAGGTGTAAGAGAAGTCCTCCAGGCTTCCTCACCTGCAGACAGGAACCTCTCTACCTTCCTCCTCAATCCCCAGGTGCCACTTGTCCTGGTGTCTGTGGCCTACCCGGTGGAGAGAATATACTGCATTTCTCCTTTGCTCTCTGCTATATTCTTTCACCTCAGACCCTGAAGATGGGCTCTGGGTCCTTGGTGATGCGGCAGTGCCTGTGCTATCACCCCCAAGGACAGGAGTCAAAAGTGAGGCCAAGAGTCATGCTTTCTTTCCAGTGAGTCATCCCTCGGTCTCCTGGCTCTCAGGGGACACCAGCTACATCATGAGCAGCTTCTGCTATTGCCTGGGAGGGAGCTATGCCCCCTCCAACAGGTTGGAAGCCCCCAGGAATCCAGTGCCCTGATTATCCCTGACAGGCAGCACCATGCTGGGCAATTCCTGGCTGTGGGCACCATGCTTATCCCCCTCCAGAGCTGCTCTGGCGGAGGCAGACACTGTAGCCCAGATGACATCTGGGTCCTGCCAGGAGAACACAGGTCAGCAGACATGAAAAGGTGAGGCAGCATCTCTGAACCCTCCTCTTCTAAAGGAGGGCCCTCCTGGACTCGGGAGCGGACCCTGGTGGCCGTGAAGCCAGATGGGGTGCAGCGGCGGCTTGTTGGGGATGTGATCCGGCGTTTTGAGAGGAGGGGCTTCAAGCTGGTGGGGATGAAGATGCTTCAGGTACCAGGGCTCTTGGCCTGTGGGTGTCCCTCAGTGCACTAGGGGGAGGGCTTCTTTTGGACCTCAGAACCTCAGCCCTTCATGTCAGCCCTGCTCCAGGAGGAGTGTCCTGTTGGAAGTAGAAGGGAAGGGATGGAGAGGTGGAGTTGGTATCTCCTGCACTGCTGTGCTTGACATGCCGGCTCGTGTAGGTGTTATCTGCAAAGTCATTGCCCCAGTGTCCACTGGGGTTCCCTCTCCAGGGGCTCCTCTCACTCCTTCTCCCAATGCCACTCAGGCGCCAGAGAGTGTCCTTGCTGAACACTACCACGACCTTCGGAGGAAGCCCTTCTACCCAGCCCTCATCAGCTACATGAGCTCTGGCCCCGTGGTGGCCATGGTATGGCCTGGTAGAAGGGGTGGGGGGCCCTGGATTGAGCCTAGGGCTGCTGAGCCCTTGGTGATCCCCACTTCTCCTGACCTTTATCTCTGTGCTGCAGGTCTGGGAAGGCCCCAATGTGGTCTGCACCTCAAGGGCCATGATAGGGCACACGGACTCAGCTGAGGCTGCCCCCGGCACCATTCGAGGCGACTTCAGCTTCCACATCAGCAGGTACAGGGGGGCCCTGGCACATTCAGCCACAAGCTCATTGTTTTGCTGGGTGAAAGTTAAGCCAGAAGAGACTTTTAATGTGGGACATCACACCTCTTACTTGCTAGTCTCAGGGAGATAAAGTATTCCCTGAGTGTTGTGTATGTACTGAGTCATCATTGTCTGTTGTCTGACTCTATCTTGCCAGATACCCTGAGGGAGGACTGGTGGGAAAATGAGGCTCCCAGTAACAGTCTGGGCTGGTCCATGAGGTTGTGGGTAAGAGGCCGAGGCCAGGCTGGAACCCAGTTTGCTAGCTCCCCTCTTCTTCCTTTCCCCTCTGCATAATCACCTTGCTCCTCTGGATAGTAGGGAATCAGCAGACATATCCCAGGACCTCCATGGTGCATGTTGAAGCCTGTGCCTTACCTTTGCTACCTATTACCTGGCACAGGAACATCATCCATGCCAGCGACTCCGTGGAGGGGGCCCAGAGGGAGATCCAGCTGTGGTTCCAGAGCAATGAGCTGGTTGACTGGGCAGACGAAGGCCACCGGAGCAGCCTCTACACAGCCTGAACTTCAGGCTGCCCTAGGCTGCCCCCAGCATCCACCCAGGACCAACTACCTCTATCCACAAGAACTTGAGCCCACACTGTGCTCTGCCCATCTGTCCCAGACCACTTCCCTGTTCACCTTCTGCCTCAGCCCAGAGCAGTTGAGCCAACTTTATGTGCCTTTTGGTATCTTAAACCAGCAAGAGATTGGACCAAATCCTTTCCATACCAAAATGCCAGACCACCTTTGGGGGGGATCTCCAAAAGTGGTTTAACCTCCCCTCCCCCACAGGGGAGACATTAAAAGTCCTTGTGCTGTGTATGGGGGTGGAGCACTCATTATGTCGGTGGCTAGGTACTAATGAAGCCTTTACACAAGGTTGTATAAACCAGTAGGGGGTCAATAGAATGTATGACTTGGGCAGAGATCCAGAGACCTCAGACCTGAAATTTGGGGGAATCCAAGCTGGGCCCTGAAGCTGGTGCTGTCCCAACACCATTCTGATTCTGCTGAAGGAGGAGCTTCCTGCCTTGGACAGGACTGGAGGGTGGCAGGAACTGGTGGCTGGGGAGGTGGTGGCTAAGATCACGCTCAGGGCAGAAAGCTTGGTGACTATAACCTCCTCCCCTCTTCATGGCTTCATGTGGCTGAGGCTGCCTGGTGTTTACTTGTTGACACTGCATCTCACCCCTAGTCCCCAGGTGTCCCTACTCACTGTTGACAGGTACTGGACACTACACAGCACACATCATTACATCTGCTAAGGCTGACTTGGTCCTCATTTGATATTTTTTCCTTCTTAAAGTTCTTTTTTTTTTAGAAAGGGGAAGGGAGAGGGATAGAGAGATAGAAACATCAATGAGAAACATCAACATTGATGGGCATACCCCCTACTGGGGATCGAACCCTGACCTGGAATCAAACCAGCGATCTCTTGGTAACCACTGAATCACCCCAACCGGGCTTTTTTTTCCTTCTTGATGAAGGATGGCCTGGTCCTTGCCCTGACATTTATCGCTCTTGAAACGGGTCATTTTAGGAACTGGCACTGGGACTGGACAAGTGAAACAAAGCCTTTCCGTGGCTTTTCTTGGCTGGAGTCTCCTTCCCTCATCTTCCTCTTTGATATTTATGCAACAGGGTAGGCAGGTGTCTGGGAGGCAAGGGCATTTAAATGCTGAGCACTTCCCAACCAGCTGTTTTAAATGCACAGCTGGGCCAGCCTGACCTTAACCCTGGAAGGAGTGTCCGCTGTATCCAGCTGGCTCCGACCACGGTACTAACACCCAGTCTTATGGAGAGGACTTAGTCTTGTGAACAGTTTGGAGGCCCACTCACCTGGCCTCACACAGAAATCCGCCTGCAGCACTGCGCTTGCGCCTCCCGCGGTTCTGGGACAGACCAGCCACCCCCATTCTCAGCAGGCCATATGGCCACAGTACGCAAAATGTCCTGGAAGAAGCTGGGAGGCAGCTGTGGGTAGGGCTCGCGGTGGAGGGGGGCGGGCGTCCTAGGAAGAGCGAGGGCGCCTGCGGGAGGGGTGGCGGCGATGGGCGGGACCTCCGTTTCCCTGGACTCTACGGGTGCTCCGAAGTGACGTTGCTAGAGCGCCGCTCGTCCTGGTGGTGGCAGCTGGTATTCTGATCCGAAGCAGGTTCCTGCTGTTCCCGCTGCCGCGGGTCTGTACCGAGCGCCATGGCCCAGCCGCCGCCCGATGTAAGCGAGGATGACTGCCTCCCGGACTACCGCCACCTCTTTTGCCCCGACCTGCTCCGGTGAGGGCCTAGTCCGGGCCTGCGGTCGGGAGCGAGGTCAGGAACTGGGGACGCTGGAGACCCGGCCTGGAACTGGAGGCTCCTGAGGAGTAGGACCTGGGGTTCTGGGCGTCCAAGTGCTCTGGAACTTTGATCTTTGCACTATGGAGAGCACGGTCTGTTTGGCTTGGCCAGTGCTAGTGGATATTGCTAATGGCAATTCTGGGAGGGTGGAATTGAGGGGCAGTGGAGGACGGCTTGTATGTTTTGAAAACGTTACTCACTGAACTGACAACTTTATGAATAGAGAATTTTAGGCTGAAATAGGATTTCCCAAAGACCCAGAAAGCCTAGGCATGCAGGTGTTAGCGTTTTACTTTCTTACAAAAATCATCCACGTTATTTAGTATCAGTCTAAATTTGATAGAAGTGCCCAGTTCATAGGGTCAGAGTCCTCCCAGAGCCACAGCCTTCCCCCACTCCCCAGTTAATGGGGATGTCTTTAAAAAGCCTTGTGTTGTTGTTTAATTCTTTATTGTTTAAAGTATTACATAAGTCTCCTTTTCCCCCCATTGACCTCTCCCTGCTGCCCCCACCCTTCAAAAAGCCTTGTGTTTTCTCCCCCCAGGGAAAAAGTCGCCTTCATCACAGGCGGTGGCTCCGGGATCGGATTTCGGATTGCTGAGATTTTTATGAGGTGAGCACTCTCTGTTTGTTCTGTGCCCACCACCCCATCTCCACTGCTGACTCTCAAGCTTCCTCACACCTTCCCCGCTGGATCCTGGGATTCCTGGGCAAGAGGCTGGTGGGTGTGGGAACCTCTCTAGGCAATGAGCCATTTAAGAACATCTGAAAGGGGTCAAGTGCTGTCCTAGGGGAGTCAGGACTCCAGGGCCCTCTCCTAGACCTTAGTGGAGAGGCTCTGGTCTGAGTACCCTCATTTATACAGAGAGAGGGTTCAACAGCTTGAGGTAACTCTATTGCAGAGCCCCTGGGACCTGGCTGAGCCAGAGTGATGGAGGGCCCAGTTGCATGTGGAACACAGTGTCTCTTGGGACACAAGTTCTATGGCCTCAGGTCCAAGTCAAGTATTTATCACCCTGACCTGGGAAAGGCCCAGAGTTAGGCTGGGGTTGGGGGAGTGGGAGCCTGGTGATATCCTAGGGACCTCTCCAGTGTCTCCTGGAACCTCACTTTTCATACCAGAGAGCTGAGTCCCACTGGACAAGATTTTGGGATTCATTCATTCTAGGTGAACTTTTTGCCAAACTGGTGGCTTTGGGCATTTTGCTTCTCTGAACAGAGTATGACTAGCTGGCCAGGGTTATTTTGAGGAGTAGGTAGAACCTGCTTAGAAGGTGATAGCTGCTATTGTTACCACCAACACTGTGAGGCTCAGGTTGTGAGGAGGTGACACAGGGCAGGTGCCCTGACCTCAGAATGGGCTTTCTGTCCTTCTCTCCAACATCACAGGGAGAGAGAACAGGGGCATGTGGGGCCATGCCAGGGGGACCCAGAAGGCCTCAAGCAAATGCTTGGGTCCCATTTGATGTTTACAGCTGCTTTGGTGCTGTGCACATGGAGTTTGGGGCAGGGCCTGTATCCTGATGCCAGAGAGGCCAGCCCAGAAATGCTGGGAGTGGGACTAATGGCAGCCACCTGAAGTCCCACCACAGTGGCTTAGCTATGTTCAGACCCCTGTGTCCTCTGACAGCTGTACCTTCAACATTGGGCTGCTGTTTCAGCCCAAGAGACTCTTGGGGAAAGGGGAGCTCTGCTTAGAGCTCTGGGCAAGAGCCCATCTGGCTTTATCTCTTGGCACCTTGCCACCCTCACTCCTGCCCTCTGGCTTTGCAGGCACGGCTGCCACACGGTCATTGCCAGCAGAAGTTTTCCGAGAGTATCAATGGTAAGGTGTCTCTACTATGCCTATCCCATCCATGGGTGGCTATGGAGACCCAGAGCCTGGACGTGGAGGGTCCTGAGGCCCAGAGAATGTTGACTCCAAAAGCTGCTCCTCTTCCAAATATCAAGGTTCAGTGGAGGTTGTCTCCAAGGAAAACACCTGCCTTTTAAAAATGTTTAATTATTGGGACCTGTGAGGGACCCTCATGTTGAGTGATACTGATGCTAAGAGAGATCTCTGAGCTCAGCTGGGTTATAATAGCGGTCCACATGCCCTACCCAGTAGGAAAGTCTCACCCCTGCCACAGTGGGTCTCTGGGCAGGGACTGGAAGTCCACTAGAGCTGCCGCTGACCCATGACCAGTGGCCTAGAAGGTGATGTGGAGGGAGGAGTGTTGAATTTCTGAGAAATGTACATTCGGGGTTGTGTAGCCAGGGAATGGCTACCTGCCAGCTGCATCTCTCAAGAGTGGAGTCCAGCAACAAACCCTGGCTTCCCAGCAAAACCTGGACACATCCTCCTTGGATTCTGAAGGGCTGTTCTCTCTAGGCCAGTGGTTCTCAACCTCTTTAATGCCGCGACCCTTTAATACAGTTCCTCATGTTGTGGTGACCCCCAACCATAAAATTATTTTCGTTGCTACTTCATAACTGTAATTTTGCTACTGTTATGAATCGTAATATAAATATCTGTGTTTTCCGATGGTCTTAGGCGATGCTGCTAGCGGTTCTCAACCTGTGGGTCACGAACCACAGGTTGAGAACCGCTGCTCTAGGCTGAGCTACTTGGCCAATGCCCACCTCTTCTCTCCCTTCCTGTCTGGCTTCTAGGCTGCCAGAAAGCTGGCTGCAGCCACTGGCCAGCGATGCCTTCCTTTATCCATGGATGTCAGAGATCCCCCAGCCATCATGGCTGCTGTGGACCAGGCACTGAAGGAGTTTGGAAAAATCGACATTCTCATAAACTGTGAGTCACTGTTAAGCTAGGCCAGGGGTTTTCTGATGAGTCAGCAATACTAGACCTTCCTTCTTGGAGGTCCCAGAACTTTTATTCTGGGCTCCAGGCCACTGTCTTGGCCAACTCTGTTCCTTCCAAGTCATTTCAGTGTGAACTTGACTGAATCAGAGTCAGAGACAATCTCAAGCCTCCTTTCCTGTCCAGCTGTGCCATCCTGAAGTCTGTATGCTCCAACTGCTCAGGGCTCCCGCACCATCCGTGTCTCCTTCCATCCTGCAGGTGCAGCCGGAAACTTCCTGTGCCCAGCCAGCTCATTGTCCTTCAATGCCTTCAAGGCTGTGATGGACATCGATACCTTGGGCACATTCAATGTGTCTCACGTGCTCTACAAGAAGTTCTTCCGGGTGAGTGTTCTTTGATTGGAACCTCCCTGATGGTCTGCTTGCTGACAAGCGCCCCCCTGACCCCCCCACTCTGGTCTTTACCATGTGTTGCAGGACCATGGAGGAGTAATTGTGAACATCACCGCAACCCTGGGTACCCGGGGGCAGGTGCTCCAAGTGCATGCAGGCTCTGCCAAGGCAGCCGTGGGTATGGCACCCCATCTGGTCTGCTCTCCTGGGTTCCTTAGGGTCCCTCTCCTGCCTGTCCCTAGAGGCCAACAGTGTCTGAGTGGGCATTGGAGAGGCCCAGCCCTGGCCCTGAGTCCCCACTTCAACCCAGGCCACCCCAGAAGTCAAAGCAGCCCTGCACTCTCCCTCAAGCCTTCCCGCCTTCCTTCCATGCAGATGCAATGACACGGCACTTGGCTGTGGAGTGGGGTCCCCAGCACATCCGAGTCAACAGCCTTGCCCCCGGCCCTATCAGTGGCACAGAGGGGTTCCGGCGGCTAGGTAAGGCTCTCAGGAAGCCCAGGTCCTCTTGGATGCTCCCCTAGGTACAGGCTCCACAGTGCCTCCCTGGGTTCCCCTCTCACCTGGCTGGGACAAGTGCCAAATTTTCATGGCTCCTTGGGGCTGGCAAGGAGCCATTTGTGGAAAGCACTCAGCTGCAGTGGACTAAGGATTACCAGACTTGGGAAGCTGCTCCCTTGAGATAGAGGCCACAGGGCTACTGGCCTTGATGTTTGAGTCAGAACCAAAGTGGATCTTCCATTGAAGCTTCCAGAACCTTGGGAGGGTGTCCATCAAAAAGCCCTATGCTGGTTCTTTGGCAGTGTTATTCAGTACCTGGCCTATTCCTGTTCTGCTTGGATGGTGCTAATAGTGCCTGCAGCATTCTCGGATGTGGTTTAGAGAAGGCTGGGCTGGGGAGGGTGGAGGGCCTTGAGATCCCGTGGCTCACAGGGTTTGACCTTCCAGGTGGTCCCCAGGCCAGCAAGGTCCTGGCCAGCCCCCTACAGAGGCTGGGGAACAAGACGGAGATCGCCCACAGTGTACTCTACCTGGCCAGCCCGTTGGCATCGTATGTGACAGGGGCCTTGTTGGTGGTTGATGGCGGGGCATGGCTGACATTCCCTAATGACATGAAGTTGCTGGCGGATTTTGCATCCTTCTCTGCTAAACTCTAGGTGATGTGCCACTCCCACCTTCGGGTTGTCATTTGTGTTCATGGCCCTTTCCCAGGACCCCACCCTGCGGGCTTTTGGTCACTGGGCCCTGATACGTTTCTACTCAATTCCTTGGGCATATTTCTAGACATGTTCTTGGGCATGTTTGGGCTTCCACTACTCCAGCAGACCAGGCCATATGTAGTAAAAGCTGGGGAGGGGTCTTCTTGGGTAGTATTGGGAGAGGGCCCAGTCCAATGAATCTCTACCCCAGATCTCAGGGCCCTCCTGCAAACCAGGGTGGGCATGGCTTGCCTGGCAGACAGGAATTCTCTCTCTCCCTGGGAGCTCCCCTCGGTGACCCTCTCTGGAGGCCTGAGGGATGTCTGAGCCCATGCAAGGGTGCCATTGCTCTCAGCCTCCCCCCTCCCCCCAATCCCAGTGGTGTGGCTGGTCCATGAGGCCTGCTTATCCTGGTTCTCTGAGCAGCAGCTTCCTCTGAGGAAGGCTGAGGCCCTACCCATGCTTCTGAACACCTGTGCTCGCCAAACCTCCTGGGTCACCATCACAGGGTGGTGGTAGAATGTTCTAGACTTTGGCTGTTTCCTGTCCCATCTGAGGGGGTGTGTATGGTGAAGGGATAGTGCAGGAGTACACAGTTCAGTCACACTGTGAAGCCAAGTTTGGAGCAGGCTTCTGCGATGACCCCCCACCATCTTTCTTGGAGATGGGTTTGTGAGCACAAGCGACGTTGAGAACCCCCTCTTCTGAGGCACTCTGTGCTTTGGTTGCCATCAGACATGTTCTGAAGTGCCCGTGAGCTACCAGGCAGCTGGAGGTGGGGGGTCGGGTGAACTCTGGGCTGGTAAACCATCTACTGGGGTGAGGAGAACTCATCTAGGAGAGTTCTGGAAGAGGGCAGAAGGGGACTGCTGGTGTTTGCCCCCCAGGGGATACATAAGGCTTAGCTGCCCACTGCCGTCTCCTGGGCACTTGTGGGTGCTGCCCAGATGGCAGATACAGTTTCCTAGGCTGTGCAGAAGATAGGCCTGATGCGCTTCAGTCCTCTGTGACCTTGGTGTCTGCTGGCATTTCTGACAGGAGCTGAACAGCTGAAGCAAAGAAAGCATTCTGAAGGCGAGGCTGGCCCACAACCCACTCTTGGATTCCTGGGACCTGGCTCTCACCTAGCTGAGAACTCCAAACCAACACCCTAGCAGCGCAGCTGAAGCAGAGATTAACCCTGCGGGAAACCGATCATTGTCTCACTAATTAGAAAGGTGTAGACAAGGAACCCGGAAGGCTGGTCAACCTTGAAGCTCTGAAAGGTCAGAGCCAACCACTCCCTATCTAATTGAGACAATGGTAACTGAAGCAACTTCCCCACCAAATAATCATGTAAACCCTTACTGATAAGATAATCTGCCTGTTAAATGGAATTACCTGCCTAAGGGCAATGAGTGTATCCCATAACCTTAATAAAAGGGATAGCAAAGCCAGAGCGGGTGGCAGTCCTCCCACTAGAGGTGGGCTCCCACCTGGCCCCCAATATTCCCAAATTAATACTTTTCTAGTCTCTTTTCATTTGTGTGCGGCCTTCTCCAGAACCCGAACCCTGAACTGGAACCCTGAACCATGCGGGACGTGAAAGGGGTTTCCACAAACCCCTCCTCTGAGAGCCATTCTGTGTTCCCATTCCCTTCCCATGGCCCATCTCCTGTGCATGGGCAGGCGTGACCAGGCAGTGACCCACACCACACAGATATCTGCCAGGGGGTGATTGGCATTCCAGAGCTCCGTCAAGAGTGGAGATGCAGCCCTGACTGGTTTGGCTCAGTGGATAGAGCGTCAGTGGACTGAAAGGTCCCGGGTTCGATTCCAGTCAGGGGCATGTACCTTGGTTGCAGGCACATCCCCAGTAAGGAGTGTGCAGGAGGCAGCTGATCGATGTTTCTAACTCTCTATCCCTCTCCCTTCCTCTCTGTAAAAAATCAATAAAATATATTAAAAAAAGAGTGGAGATGCAGACCAGTTGCTGGGGTATACTCCTCACCCCCTGACCTAGGGTTAGGGGCTATTCTGCCCTGCCTAGTCCCAGCCTGGGCTGGCCTCCTGCCTGTTTCCTGTCCCATCTGAGGGGGTGTGTATGTGAAGGCATAGCCCAGGAGTTCACAGTTCAGTCACACTGTGAAGCCAAGTTTGGAACAGGCTTCTGCGATGACTCCCCACCATCCTTCCTGGAGACAGTTGGATGCCTCAAGGTTTGAGCCTCTCAGAACTATAGGTCAGCCCTCTGGTTAGGCACACACAGTTCCATCCTTCCTTGTTGGTATCACTCATTTGTATAAGCACAGATCCTAGAGCTTTGCCAGAAAATACATTTCCTTAAAGAATAATATTTTTTATTGTAAAACATCTATTCATTGGACTTTGCAAAATTTTTTAGAAGGAAAAGGAAGATACTTGAAAAGAATCACTGTGATCTGGTCATTTAGAGGTAGGGAATGTGTTTCCTTCCTATCTTTTTCCTGTGAAGAGTTTAGAAAATGCTTCCTATCTAATGCCTGAAGACCCTGCAAGATCCCCATTTGCTCTTGGTCTGCTCCTACTGCCATTAGGGGGCTGAGTGTGAGCTCTCTGCCCCAGAGGACCATGCTCACTTGTCCCTTGTTCAAGTCCATTCTATTAAGAGACCACCTCTCCTCAACATGTGCATAGGAGTGGCAGGAAAACCCCATGACCATCCCAGCTGGGAGGCCACCTGGCAGAGGGAGCACCTTTTGCTATTTAAAGGTGCTCCCTATTGTCAGGGAGACCAAAATGTGGTGCATCAAGTTCACCAGCAAGACAGAATGGGCCCCTTCTGGTTTGGCTTAGTGTCAGCCTATGGACTGAAGGGTCCCAGGTTTGATTCTGGTCAAGGGCATATACCCGGGTTGCGGGTTCTATCCCCAGTAGGGGATGTGCAGAAGGCAGTCGATCAATGATTCTCTCTCATCATTGATTCTGTCTCTCTCCCCTCTCCCATCCTCTCTGAAATCAATAAAAAATATATTAAAACAAAAAAGACAGAGGAGTCCTTATGATACTGCTGGGGGGACAAGACAAAAGAGTGAAAGCAGTTATTGGGGAGACCAGGCCAGTGAGGGGCAGAGGCAATCCTGAAGACCCCCCTCCATATGCCAGCGAGCTTGGGCCTGCTGTCCTTCCTCAGGAAGAGGCCCTGGGGATGGCCTGAGGGGGAGGGTGTCCCACCATGGATGACTAGGCTCTGCTGCTTTTGAAGGTTGGGATGCACTGTTGAGTTGCAGGTTCCAGGGGAAAGCCTTTTATTACTGTATTAGGGTGCTCCAGAAACAGAACCAATAGGATGTATTTGTAGATATAGATATATGGAATTTATTAGAGGGATTAAATAGGAGGCCAAGAAATCCCATGATTTGCAAGCTGGAGACTCAGGAGAGCCAATGGTGTAATTCAGTCAGAGTCAAAGGCCTAAGAACTAGGAGCTCTGATGGCCACGGGCAGAAGAGAGAATTCTGCCATCAGTGGATTGGATTAGGTGATCCCACCCACATTGGTGAGGGTGGATCTTCACTCAGTCTACTGTGCTAATCTCTTCTAGAGACACCCAACTATCTGGGTGTCCTTTAGTGCAGGCAAGTTGACACATAAAATTAATCATCGCAGGTACATACAGCAAAGTCTGTCTCCTCACTCCATCTCCTGCACATGCTGGTCAGTTTGGTTATGAGAAATCAGCCTCTGGCTTAGTCTACCAGCCCAGGCTGTCATCCTGTAGGTATGGGATGACCACTGGGAGCTCATGGGTCACTAGCATGTCCAGCAGGCATCACTTGCTGGGTGGTGAGGCTGGTGAGCCCCAGGTGCAAGCTGGCGAGGAGAGTCCGGTGCACAGGGTGTGACAGCAGTCCCAGCAGTGGCACTTGGGCTCAGTGGCAACTGACAAAGAACTAGGTTATTCCCTTTCACATTAATCTCAAAAATTCCCCTAGAAAATGCCAGGATTTCTGAAAAGGATAATTTTTTTATATGTGAACCCTAGTCAGAGTTCTCTTCAACCTTAGCCTTGGAAACTAATTTATAGCCCTGCCAACTTGGCTCCCCCTTCGATGAGCTAAGGGTGTTTATCATCCTTTCAAAACTATACATAACATCAGCCAAGGCAGAGGACTGCCACCCACAAAGAAGCTCCCACTTGGGATACAGTCCTGCAGCCCTTTTTCTATATCTTCATCTTCTCAGGGAGCAGATGGACATATTGAAAAGCATTGTACACTGTATTTGTTGAATGAATAAGTGAACCCCCGCTATGTTGTGAATAATGCAATGACTATCTGGGCTCATTCATCTTTATATCTACAGAAAGCAAAGAAAATCTTAAAGTTGCCTCAAATTACCAGCTAATTTGAGGTCATTTCTCTCTGCTGACTCTTGTTCCCATGGTAACTTGGTTAAATTAGACTGGCTTGCATGTGCTAGCTTTATCCTTCGGGTCATCTCTGGAGGACCTGGAAGCTAGACACCTAGCACTAATGGTGGTTTCCCAAATGCCACATTGTTTTCTCAGTTGCTGAGTTGTCATACCCCTCCATACCTTCTTCTGTCTTCCTGTCCCCTTTCCTTCTATGTGCACTGAGTGTACTTTGCCCAGCACCCTGGCTGAGAATCCAGACAGGACTCTAACCCTCCTGGACTTCCCTGCGTTCTGTCCACACTGAGAGAAGCAGGAAGAGAGAGATGAGACATCCTTAAGAACTTCAGCAATTTGAGGGTCAGCAGATGTTCCTCTGTCCTCATCTTATGGGTCAAATCAAGCCCCCAACCCTGGGCTGCAAGTTCAGGCGAGCATCTTTTGTTCCCTGGGTCTGCCCAGTGCTTCAGCTAGGCAGCGACGTTCTCTTGAGCAGGACAGATGGGCTCTCTGGGCTCAGGGCTTCCCATGCTGGGAAGTGGGCTGGGCATGGGCCCCTTGGGCATGTCCCTCAGGATACTTAGGTTGGTCGCTGATGGATGCATGCGGCAGAAACCTATTCTGGCTGTTTAGAGCCAAAGAGGAAATGTATGAGGAAAATCCTGGCTCCAAGGATAGGATGCACTGGAGCTCCAGGATAAAGCTTGGACCCAGGGCTCTGGGGTCTCTTTTTTCTCTCACCTTCACCTGGCCCTGTGAGTCAGCAGCTTCCCCTCCCTACATATCAGCTGTCTCCTTGTCTTGGTCCCATTGCCATGGATATAAGCTGTAATCCAGCTCCTTGAAGAGAGACACAGAGTTCCTGAAGAAATATGCATGGTCATTCCACCAGGTGTCCGCTCTTGTTCATTAAACCCTGGCCAAGGATTGATCACATCATACAAACATGGCAACTCCCACTATAGGCATGGATTTGATTGGAAAAGGGCTGCTTTTAGATAATGTGTGTTATAGCAGACCATCCAGTGTAGGTCCTGAGTCACACCAAGCAAACACACTAAAGACCAATGTGTAGGCCCTGGCTGGGTATCTCAGTTGTTTAGAGCAGCAGTTGCCAACCAGTTGTTCACGGGTCACTGGTAGTCCTTGAGGTCCGAAAGGTTGGCAATCGCTGGTTTAGAGCACTGTCCGAACGCCAAGGTGGTGGGTTCAATCTCCAGTTAGGGCACATACAAGAATGTGGCTTGTGTAGCTCAGTGGTTGGAGCATCAAACTGCTCCAAGGGTTGTGTGTTTCATTCCTGGTCAGGGGCGTGTGCCTGGGTTTCAGGTTTGATCCCCAAGCGTGTAGGGGGCAACTTGTTGATGTATCTCACATCGATGTTTTTCTCTCTCTCTGTTTCTTCCTCTTCCTGCCTCCCTTCCACTCTCTTTGAAAATCAATGAAAGTATATCTTCAGGTGAAGACTACCAAAAATAAAATAAATTAATTAAATTAAATAATAAAATTAAATAAAATAGAAATCCACCAATGAATGCATAAATAAGTGAAACAACAAATTGATGCCCTAACCGGTTTGGCTCAGTGGATAGAGCGTCAGCCTGTGGACTGAAGGGTCCCAGGTTTGATTCCGGTCAAGGGCCAATGTACCTTGGTTGCGGGCACATCCCCAGTGGGGAGTGTACAGGAGGCCGCTGAATCGATGTTTCTCTCTCATCGATGTTTCTAGCTCTCTATCCCTCTCCCTTCCTCGCTGTAAAAAATCAATAAAAAAAAATATATTTTTTAAAAAAACAAAAAAAAACACCAAATTGATGTTTCTCTCTTTCAATAAAAAAAAACAAACAACTTACGTGTAGCCCCTTAAGCTGATAGTGTGTGTGTGTGTGTGTGTGTATACTCTTTTCAGTGATTGGATGAGTCTCAAGTCTCCCTCTCTGGTGAAACCCAAAGGCCACTTGGGAGATGGCAGAGGTTGCCTAAGTCAGATGATCTACACAGGCTTCCCTCTTATATCTGGGGCCAGGACTTTGCCCAACTCAGCTCTTCTGTGCTAGGGACCATGGTGGAGACTGGATCCTTCTTTGGACTTCTGTTTTTCTTGCTTATGCCAATGGAACCCTTGAGCAAAACAGCCCCCAAAGACAGGGCATTGCTGCTTTCCTATTTAACACTGGGTTCTGGTTCAGGTCTCTGGAATGAGACCTACATCTGTTTCTCAGGTGACAAACATAATCAGTATGGATTTCACCAACTGAACTCTAAGAGGATAACATTATTTTCAGGTCTGGAAGATTTTTGGAGTACCTCATCACATCCATTAGTCAGAGTATCTCGATAAGACATTACTTGGCAGGTGTCTGTTGAAGAAGGAATGATGAATATGCAGAATTCAGAATTAACTTTTAACTCTTTCACCATCACATGTACTTTGGACAATTTTTATACAATGGGAAGAAAATGATGTGGATTAGATCTTTACCTCTTTGGAAAATATGACCTGAGGCTGAAAAAGGAAGTTCTGCCCTAACGGTTTGGCTCAGTGGATAGAGCATCGGCCTGAGGACTGAAAGGGCCCAGGTTGGATTCCGGTCAAGGGCATGTATCTTGATTGCAGGCACATTCCCAGTAGGAGGTGTGCAGGAGGCAGCAGATCGATGTTTCTCTCCCATCCATGTTTCGGACTCTCTATCCCTATCCCTATCCCTTCCTCTCTGTAAAAAATCAATAAAATATATTAAAAAATAAAATAAAAAAAGGAAGTTCTGAATCCACATACAAACTTCTCACTGCCCCTCAGTGCAGTTCCCCCAGTTGTGATTTTGGCTGCAGGAGAGATGTGGTGGGTGCAAAATGTGGGCTGTGAAACGCTCTGGGCAGTGGGGATTAGAGGCGCTTGTCTTCACAGGAAGATGGGAGCAGGTGCCAGCAGCTTCAGAGTGAAATGGTAAAATAGGAAAAGCATCCAAACTTTGAGTTACAAGGAACTATATGGTGCCTTTCAAACTCATTTAATTTTACTCTAAGAAACGTACTTTACTAAATTTGAAGGTGAGAAAAAAGCCTATCCCACAGAATAAAATATCAGTAAACACAAGTGTGGATCTGTGCTCTCAACTGCTGGAGGCTACAGGGGGAGAGTGTGATCTAGATCTATAATTGACTTCTCTTTACAAAATATGAATCTTGTTTCCAAAATTGTAAAATAAAAATATTTGGCTGGTGCCTGACCAGAGTGGCTCAGGTGGTTGAGCATCATCCTGTACACTGAAAGGTTGCTGGTTCGATTCCCATTTCAGAGCACATATACCTGGGTTGCAGGTTCCATCCCCAGTTGGGGCACATCTGGAAGGCAACCCATGGATGTTTCTCTCTCACATTGATGTTTCTCTCTCTCTCTCTCTCTCTTTCTCTCTCTCTCTCTCCTTCTTCTTCTCTCTAAGGATGTCCTTAGAGAGGATTAGTGAGGATGAAAGGATATATATATTTGGCCAGCAGTTTTTGTTTATAGCTTGATAGATATATACTTGACATACAATAAACTGCACTTATGTAAAGTGTATTATTTGATGAATTCTGACATACATCTTTACCTGTGCAACCATCACAACATTCACAATAAGGAACATACCCATCACCTGCAAACCATTCCCTCCAGTCCCTTGGTAACCATCCCACCCTGCTTCTCCCTCCCCCTTATCCTCAGGTGACAGAGGGGAAGAACTGGTGAGCCATCCAGGATGACAGCTCAGGTCCTGGGAGGGCAAGACCAGCCAGAAAGGGAGTGGCCATGTGGGAGAAAAGGTTCCATGAGGAGGAGGGGAATCGAGAACATCTGGCTGAAAAGTGGAATAGTAGGAAGAGTTGCTGGGCACTCAGCTGGGTCCAGGACCCCTTTTTAGGAGTCCCAGCACAGGCTGTTTGGTGGCGGCGCTCTTTCCTTACCCTGGCCCTGTCACAGGGCAGTCTCTCTCCTGTGGTCCATCTCCAGGGCCACCAAAGCTGCTCCTGGCCTGCTGCCCCAAACCATCTTGCAGGAGGCTCCCACTTGACCACTGGCTGGCTCATCCTTGGACATTGTGCTCTGGGACACAGGGCTCTCTACATGTACTGATGTCCAGCCCTACATGGCCCTCAGTGCTCATTGAGAGAAGGACCTGCCATAGATGTATCTGGAACTGTCCCCTTTGGGAGGAGGGCTTCTTTAGACAGCCTCCCAGAGCCTACTCCCCAACTCTCTGATCTGGGTTCCTACTATAACTCCACTTTTGACACAAATCATTTTCAAATATTATAATAAAATGGCTGATAGAGGTGACCTCACAAATACATGGGGAAAGAACACATAGTGTGGGGGAAACTGGCTCATTAAGTAAGAAACATAAAAGTCAGGTCCCTACCTTACATCACATTGAAACAGAAAAACTCCAAGTGGATTAAAGTCATAGTGTAAAAGGGAATACTATACATTTAGGCAATATCTTTGAGACTGAGCAGAGGATTTATTTATTTAATTTAAAAAATGTTTAAGTATGAAATTATTAAAATACTATAGGCCCAGTGCATGAGATTTGTGCACTGGGGGAGGCGGGGGGAGAGGAAGGTGTCCCTCTCTCAGTCCAGGAGCCTCGGGGGATGTCCAACTGCAGGGAGTGGACCTAAGCTGGCAGTTGACATCCTTAGTGCTCCTGCAGAGGTGGGAGAGGCTCCTGCCACCACTGCTGGCTTGCAAGTCATGAGCCAGCTTCTGGGCTTCTGGCTGAGCAGCGCTCCCCCTGCGGGAGGGCACTGATCACCAGGGGGCAGCTCCTGCGTTGAGCGTCTGCCCCCTGGTGGTCAATGTGTGTCATAGCGACCAGTTGTTCAGTTCGGTCAATTTGCATATTAGCTTTTTATTATATAGGATGTGGATAAGATTTAATAACAATAAAAAGGACACACCCACATGTTCACCACTAGAATTTGATCCTTTGCCAGGTTCACCAGCTCTTGATCCTTGTTTGCTCCCAATCTGTCTGCCTTTAAAGGAAATAAATTTCACAAGTAGAGTTAAATTTCACTTTTCACTCCTTTCTTCTTCTGTCCCCCTCAATATAACTCCCATGCTTGTTTTGGTATTTTTAATACAAATAAAGATGCTTAGAAACAATAGATGTCATTGAGGATGTGTTTTTAGACTCTGCAAAAATGGTATTACACAATTCTGCAACTTGCTTTTTCACTTATTTTGTAAGTCTGCCCATGGTGATGTGGCAGATGAGGTTAATTCATGGAAACAACTACATAGTATTCCATTACAATAGATTACACCTCCTCCATTCAACAATCCTTTTTAAAAAAATATATTTTTATTGCCCTAACTGGTTTGGCTCAGTGGATAGAGCGTTGGCCTGTAGACTTAGGGGTCCCAGGTTTGATTCCGGTCAAGGGTATGTGCCTTGGTTGCGGGCACATCCCTGGTGGGGGGTGTGCAGGAGGCAGCTGATCGATGTTTCTAACTCTCTCTCCCTTCCTCTTTGTAAAAAAATCAATAAAATATATTTAAAAAATATTTTTTTTGATTTCAGAAAGGAAGGGAGAGGAAGAGAAAGAAACATCAATGAAAGAGGATCATCAATCACCTGCCTCCTATACACCCCCTACTGGGGATTAAGCCCACAACTTGGGCATGTGCCCTGACCAACAATTGAACTGTGACCTCCTGATTCATAGGTAGATGCTCAACCACTGAGCCACCCTGACTGGGCCAGCAGTCTCTTTATGGAACTATGAAAACCAGCGCTGCAGGATCACCCCTTTCCTGTCTCCTCATGGACTTCGGAACATGTGCTTCCTGTTTCCACATGAACCTGTGCATTGGAAGGTATGGAATGGAAGTGCTATATTAGTAATGTGAATTCCGATACTCTGCTAGGATCAGAGTTAATTTTTCCTCTGATTGGTGTCAAATGCTATCTTAATTCATTCCCTTGAGTACCAATATGGTTCAGCATCATTTTTGTGTTTATTAGCCACTGGAGTTTCCTCCTCTGGAACTGCTTATTCTATTCATCGCTCATTTTTTTAAGGGATAGCTGTTATTTTACTGTTGTTTTTTTTAGAACTTCTTTGTGTATTCTGGAAATGAATAATTTATTAGCTATATCTGTTCTAAATCTCTTCCAAGTTGCTATGGACTGAATTGTGCCCCCAAATTAATTAGTTGAAGCTCTAACCCCCAATTCGATGGTATTTGGAAATGGAGGGTTAGATGAGGTCATGTGTTGGGGTCCTAATGATGAGAGTAGGGGCTTTATAAGAGGAAGAGAGAGAAATGGCTCTCTCTCCCAGGTGAGGATACACCTAGAAGGAAGCCCTCACAAGCCAAGAAGAAAGCTCTCAACAGGAACGAATTTGCTGCTATCTTGATCTTGGACTTCTCAGCTTCCAGAATTGTGAAAAATAAATGTCTGTTGTTTAAGCCACCCAGTGCATGGTATTTGGTTATAGCGGCGTAAGCAGACTAACACACTAGTCTATGATGTGTCTTTTGTCAAACAGACGGCTAATTTTAAAAAATATTATTTCTTTTACTAAAGTATAATTTACACACAGTAAAATTTACCCTTTGTAGTGAGCAATTCTGTGAATTTTGGCAAACACATACAATATAGAACTACCATTACAATCAAGATACAGAACATTTTTTTCACTCCATCAAATTCCCCTGTCCTCCAGTCCCCACTGATCTGATTTTTGTCCCTATACTTTTGAAAGTATTTAAATTTGAATCATTCTTTTCTTTAATAGTTGGCAATTTTTATTCTTGTGTAAGAAATATCCCTGCTCCAACGTTCTAAGTATATTTTTCAATGTCTTCTAAAAGTTTTTCTTTCCAACTTTATGCTTTTGATTACTCTGTAATTATTTTTGCATCTGATGTGATAAAGGGATCTAGTTGTGAGGTTTCTGTATAGATAACTGGCACCAGCTATGGAACAGTGCATCCTTTCCTTAGGATTAGCAAAGCCATCAAGGATAAAACTAATGGGTTGACTACTCAAAATTAAAGATTTCTGCCCTAACTTCCGCTCTTTGTAAAAAATCAATAAAATATATTTTAAAAAAATTAAAGATTTCTGCCCTAGCCGGTTTGGCTCAGTGGATAGAGCGTTGGCCCGTGGACTGAAAAGTACAGGGTTAGATTCTGGCCAAGGGCACATGCCTGGAGTTTCAGGCTTGATCCCCAGTAGGGGCCATGCAGAAGGCAGCCAATCAATGATTATCTCTCACCATTGATGTTTCTTTCTTTTTTTAAAAAAAATATTTTATTGATTTTTTTTTTTACAGAGAGGAAGGGAGAGGGATAGAGAGTTAGAAACATCGATGAGAGAGAAACATCCATCAGCTGCCTCCTGCACACTCCCTACTGGGGATGTACCTGCAACTAAGGTACATGCCCTTGTCTGGAATCGAACCTGGGACCCTTCAGTCTGCAATCTGACGCTCTATCCACTGAGCCAAACCCGTCAGGGCTCACCATTGATGTTTCTATCTCTTCCTCCCTCTCGCTTGCTCTCTTAAATCAATAAAGAAATGTATTTTTAAAAATTAAAGATTTCTGCTCTGACCGGTTTGGCTGAGTGGATAGAGCATCAGCCTGTGGACTCAAGGGTCCCAGGTTCAATTCAACCTGGTTGCGGGCACATCCCCAGTAGGGGGTGTGCAAGAGGCAGCTGATTGATGTTTCTCTCTCATCGATGTTTCTAACTCTCTATCCCTCTCCCTTCCTCTCTGTAAAAAATCAATAAAATGTATTTTAAAAATAAATAAATAAAAGAGAAGATGAGATGACGTTTTAAGTTTATCAGGCTAGAAATCATATGTAATGTTTACTATAATTTTGGTGTAGTTCCTCCTGATTTAAGAATATGTGCAGCCCTGCCCTGACGGGTTTGGCTCAGTGGATAGAGCGTCTGTCTGCAGACTCAAGAGTCCCAGGTTCGATTCCGCTCAAGGGCATGTACCTTGGTTGTGGGCACATCCCCAGTGGGGGGTGTGCAGGAGGCAGCTGATCAATGTTTCTCTCTCGTCACTGTTTCTATCTCTCTCCCTTCCTCTCTGTAAAAAAATCAATAGAATATATTAAAAAAAAGAATATGTGCATTAAAAACAATGGATTTGTAATCAAATTGAGCTTTTCCTATATTCCTCCCCCTCCTTTTGTCAGTGGCCAGATCTCACCCAGATGATGGAGAGGCCTTACTTCACCTAAGGTTTCCTGACTCACTTTCCCTCCACTCCCCTGGCAGGTCCAACAGGGCTGTGCCACACAGCCAGGAATCTGCTGAACCACTTTCCTATTTTTTAAAAATATTTTTATTGATTTCAGAGAGGAAGGGAGAAGAAGAGAGAGAGAGAAACATCAATGATTAGAGAGTATCATTGATTGGCTGCCTCCTGCACGCCCCACAATGGGGACTGAGCCCGCAACCCAGGCATGTGCCCTTGAACGGAATCAAACCTGGGACCCTTCAGTCCGCAGGCCGACGCTCTTCCCACTGAACCAAACTGGCTAGGGCCACCTTCCTATTTTTCTCCACAGGCCAAAAGTCACCAGGGAAGAGGGATCAGGAGACCTGCCTGCTTAGAGAGTTCCAAAGAAATGTTTATCCCAAGTAACTTCAAAAGAAAACAATCACAGAGGGAGATTTCCACAGACATTCACTCAGACCCCAAAACCAACAGATGTGAGCTGCACCCCATCCTCCCTTCCTCCTCTGTGTACCTGATACCTGGTTGAATTAAACCGTGCATAAGAGTCAGTCAAAATGGCAAGAGGGGTTGGTTCATTTCATCTGGAATGCTACCAGTAAAAATGTTCATAGGCCACAAAGGGGACACTTGAGATCTGAATGACTGACCCAGAATTGTCATTTTTAATGTTTCACACACAGAATCTCTTGAATTGGTCCAAGTTCACCATGCTGGGGTTCCATTTTGGAACATCAGCCAGCGTAAGGAATGCCGAATTTTGGGGCATTAGCAGCAGGAGGAATGCCTATTTCCTCAGGATGCAGCTCTGATATATATTTGTTTATCTCACCCACATTAACACCCTTATTTAGAAAGACTGACACATCATTATAACTATCTCTGAAAATTGTATTAGGCCAAAGGCATCAGTCCTGTCCTATTTCGAATTCTTGCCTAAACGGGAGATGATATTTTTTTCTCTGAACACAGTATCTTCCTGAGTAGAGCATACAGCTCTTAAAAGAAATTGAGAATATAGTTGGGGGGGGGGGTATGTGTGGAATTCCTTGCTTTTCTTTTTCCAAGGCCAACCTCACAAAATCTGGTATCACATGTCCTGGGATTTTGTCATGGAATATGACTCAGTTAATGAACACTGTACACTTGGAAACAGAGGTTTAGTTTCCTTTGGTTTTTGCCAAAGCTGCTTATGAAACATATCTGGTTTGGGTACCACAGCGTTTAAAAATATCAGTTCAATACACTCCCTCGATACATTTCATTACAGGCTAAATTTAGCACCTCGCCTGGGGCCCGGCAGGTCACCTGCTTCTAACTAGCATGTCTCCACTTTCATGCCTGCTGCAGGGTACTCATGTTCCTGTCTGTCTCCCCGTGTCCTCACTGATGAAAGTGACAGCTAGAGAAACAGATGCTAGTTGTCAAAGACAGCCACGGTGCTGGGGAGGCCTGACTGCAGACTGGCGATCAACACTACATCCTGTGAAAAACACCTTTCCTAGGCTTAAAAAAGATCTGTGTTTAACCACGTGTACCTTCCGTTAGAAGTGAAAATACACAGCATTTTCCGGGCTCTCCAACCTTTGGGAAGGGACCGCGCGGACCAGCTCCTGCCTCTGCCAACCTCTGTTAACGCCTGCGACCTCTTTGCGCTACCGGCGTTTGCGGAGGGGGTGCAGGCTGCCAAGGAGTCGGGAGGACACAGCGAGCGCAGGTGCGCCGGTAGGCGGTACCATACGGGGGCTGCGATTAGAGCTACGCGCATTACCACCTCCCATTAGGACCGTGTTCTTTGTTTATCCATTTGTGAGAGCGCTTTACGCTCCAGGAGGACTCAACCCCTGTGCGACAGGTGCACTTTTGTTTTTTTCGCTCTCTTCTCGGCGCAGTTTTATTCATCCGCACCGTGCGTGGGTCGGCCATCCCCGCACTCCCAGGCGGTGACATCATGTACGCGTTTGCAGCCTCCAAAGACAGCCTCTTCCTGAGTCCGAGGGCCGGGATTCAGGCTGGGGCCCGGCAAAGAACAGGAGCATAAGTACCCACCCACCAGGTGGTGATTAGCGCACTCAGCTCCGCTATCCTGCTGCCCCACCTCCCGCCCCTTATTGCAAGTCGGTGAGGGGCGGGGCCGGACAGCGCCGGGGCGTGCTTACGTAAGACCGGCAAAGGGCGGGGCAAGGGCGGCTGCGTTCGCTTGGGTACCTCGGGCGCCTCATCCTTCCTCCTCACCCTCATCGGCTTACTCCTCAGCGTCCTCTCTGTCGGCCTCCTCGGCCCCTCGGCCTCACACCGCCCCCGGGCCTCTTTCGTGCCCTCCCTGCGCCTACCACCATGGGCCGTCATCCGCCGCGCCGCAGGGCCGAGGGCAGCTGAAGCGCGGCGCCAACATGGGCGAGGGCGGAGCAGGGCCCGAGCGCCAGCCGGAGCAGACCGGGAGCCCCGCGCGCGCACGCCCGCGCCGCCGCGGGGATGCCCGCGCCCGCCGCCGCGCCCTGAGAGCCTTTGTCTGCCGCCCGCGCCGTCCGCCTCACTACTGGTCTCGCGGGCCTGCGCCGCGGCCCGGGTCGCGTCCATGAAGATGGAGCCGGGCCGGTCGGCCTCCCCAACGGGCGGCCCGGGCCCCGACCCGGAGCCCGGCGGACCCGACTGGCCGGGGGCCGTCCCTACGCCCGCCGACCCCTCCCCGCGCCCTGGGCTGGGCCCGCGGGACCCTGCCGGCTTGAGCGCCGATCGGGCTCTGGGGGCCTCCTACCTGCTGCCGAGTCAGGCCGCCGGCCCCGACCCCGATCCCGACCCCGATCGGCAGCTGACCGAACTCGGCCCGCTTTTTTTCTGGACTGAAGAGTCAGAGGATTATGGCTCCCAAAGTTGTCCGGAGAGCGCGTCTCTCCGCGCGCAGGATTTTAGCGACAGCCACCATAGGAGGGGCGAAGTCGACTTCTTCCCTTCTTTACCCTCGCCCACGGTGGGTGAGTTGACGCTGGAGGTGGGTCCCGTGGACACGCACCTGCCCTCGGACTTAAGCCAGACCCGCACACCAGTGAGCGAGCCTGCGGGGTGTGCGGAGGACGGCCCCCGCCTCCGAACCGTGTTCGATGCCCTGGACGGGGATGGGGACGGCTTCGTCCGCATGGAGGACTTCGTCCAGTTTGCCACGGTCTACGGGGCTGAGCAGGTAACTCAGCGAGCGGGTCTGGGCCCGCAGCATGGGAGCCTGGCCCCGGGCGCCTCCTCGGGGCCGACATGGTCCTCTGTGGTTGGGAAATGCACGGTTAGGACCAATGGTCCCGCACGTTCTTTTTATTCACTTCTGCCCTTACTTTTGGTTGAATTTTATTAAAGCTTCTTTTCCTCCTTTAAAGAGGTTCTATTCTGGGAAGTTAGATTTGCCCCCCTTCTATCTTACCCCCCTCCCCCCCTACCGTGCCACAGGAGCTGTATCTTTCCTAAACCGAGGGGAGTTAGGTCCTGTCTTGAGGACAGGTCCAGCTGCCTGATAGAAGTGCTCCCTGAATGAAGAAGTGCCTGGCGGTTCTTCCCACTGAGGGCCCAGGTCTGGCTTGGCTGAAGTAATTCATTCCTTCAGATCGCAAAGGTCAGGCTGTGCTTGGCTACTTAAGATCATGCGAATAGACACCGTTTTGGCATGATGTTCTACAAAGACTCATCTTTTATTGTTTGGGAGACAATGCACACTTTTTTTTTTTTTAATGTATTGGTTTTAGAGAAGAAGGGGGAGAGAGATGAAAACATCAACTTAATGTTTTTCCACTTATTTATGCCTTCATTGGTTGATGCTTGTATGTGCCTAGACCTGGGATGGAACTCATAACTTTGGTGTATTGGGAGGATGCTCTAACCAACTGAACTAACCAACTGAATGATCCCTCCGGGGCTGGTGAATACAAACTTGAGCAGCACTCCATTAGGGCCACCTCCACTTTTGTAGGAGATGTGAGATGCATAGACAGGCAGCAATGGGAATGCACAGTGCAGTGTGGCACAGGTACCACAGTCTCCCAGGGCTGCAGCTGCTCCGGGAGAGCAGTCTTTCCCCTCTATCTCAGCACTCATGGAAGTTCCAGGTGACAACAGCGCGGCTGTGTGTGTTCTGGTCATAGCTCGGTAGACAGCAAATAGGTTACTGGTGTGCACTTTTAAATATTTCACTTAGTAGTAAGAAATCCCTAAAATGCTGATCTTCTAGTTTTTGTATTTTATTGGCTTCTCAACACACACAGACATTTGTTAAGTGGGTGTTCAAGTGCATATGCATGTTTAAGCCAAGAGATCTTTAAGAAAAGAGCTAAAATCGACATCCTAATATTTAGGGTGTCAGACATAGCATTAAGAACCTTTATGGCCCTGGCCGGGTAGTTCAGTTGGTTGGAGCATGGTCCCCATGCGCCAAGGTTGTGAGGTTTGATTTGGTCAGGGCACAACCAATGAATCCATGAATAAGTGGAACTGCAGGTCGATGTTTCTCTCCTTCCCTCTCTCCCTTCATCTCTTTCTTTAAAAGTCAATAAATAAATAAAACTTTAAAAAGAAAGAAATTTAAAAAAAGGAACCTTGATAAGGGGTCCATGCTCTCCCTCCTCCCCCCATTTGTCCCTTGAACCCAGGAAGATGTGCATGCTTCTGTGGGCATCAGTGTACTGCTTTTGTTTAGCTCTTAGTTGGAAGACATTGCTCAGGTGGGTCTCCTATGTCCTAGTCCAGTCTAGTGGTCAGCAAACTGCGGCTCGCGAGCCACATGCAGCTCGCGAGCTGCGGTTTGCTGCTCTGTTGACTAATGAGTTTGCCGATCACTGACCTAGACTCTCGATTCCAATAATTATAGGCTGTTGTTGTTCTTTGTGATTAAGCGCATATCCCAGTGGTCGGCAAACTCATTAGTCAAACTCGCGAGCCGCGCGCAGTTTGCCGACCACTGTCCTAGTCTAATGGGCAGAGAGATGTATGGTATAATTTCCTGTATGATTAGCAGGGATTGTGATTGCTGGTCCAAGTTCTTTTGATACTTTTCCTTCTTGCCCCTGGGTAAGAAAGCACCTTGGGCATCCTTGGTTGTGTTTTGCTAGTGTGATGTGTCTGCTCCCCAAGCACACCCTTTCTCATTACAGCAAAGATGTTAAAAAAATACATTTGTTCTTTCTTTTTTCCCCCTTTTCACCATAACCTGACTTCGATAAAGTACTTTACAGCTTATATCAGGCTCATTTATGTTTTCACTAGATCATCACCACCTTTCTCTGAAGTAGTATTGGGCTTCATTTCACTTTGCAGGTAAGAAACAAGCCCAGAAAGTTTAAATAACTCCCAACACCCCACAAACGAAATTGTCAGTGCTAGAGCAAGGACTAGAACGAGGTCTTTTGATATGTAATCTTTAGATGGCTCTCAACTTCTTAGATTTGGTATCTCAAAATATTCCCATGAAATTTCATCTTACTGACTTACATAAAATCCTTTTCATTTGAGAAACACCTTTTGTTGTGTTGTGACTGTCCTTATTGATCACAGTGGGAAAAACTTTGGGTTGTTATTTGGGGCTGAACTTTCTTGTAATCACAAAGTAGAAATGAGTCAGAATTCTTCGCTCTGATAGGTCCTGGTGGAATTTTAAATTTGGTGGTAGTGCTTGGGTTTAGTGGAGATAGACAAGTGTAAGGAGGCCTGTGGCATTGCCCCTTCTGTCTGCTCTCCCAGACTGCTCAGGAAGGAGCAATGTTAGACTTAATCTAAGTACCTGGACTTGTGTGAGCTCCCTGGGATGGTGGAGGAGCACATAACTCACAGCATAATGAAAGGTTGACTTTTGTGTGTGTGTAAGCTTTGCTATCCTTTATTATGATTTAGGCTTGCTTTTCCCAAGTCCATTATCAGAATACATTACAGAGGAGCAAAGAGAAGAAATATTCTCTGATAGTGAAGTAGTTTAGAGAAAAGTGAAGAATTCTACCTCATGATGAATATTTTTAAACTTTTAAATGAAAAGTCTTGAATATACACATAAGTAGAGAGAGAAGAAGGCTAGTCTAGTGACCTCCTCCTCCCTACCCCCATCTCCCTGCTCCCTAGCCATTGCTTGGTTCATCTGTAAACTCCCCACCCCTGAATTATTATTTAAAAATATTTTTAATATGTTTTTATTGGTTTCAGAGAGAGGGGGGAGAGGAAGAGAGAGATAGAAACATCAGTGAGAATTATCAATTGGCCGCCTCCTACATGCCCCCTTCCCGCACCCCACTGAGGATCGAGCCTGCAACCTGGGAATGTGCCCTGACTGGGAATTGAACTGTGACCTCTTGATTCATAGGCCAACGCTAAACTGGCTGGGCACCCCTGGATTATTATTTTTGATGCACATATGTGACATATTATTTCATCCATAAATATTTTAATATATATCTCTAAAAGATAAGAATTCATTTGAAAACATTCATGATTTTTTTGAAAACCCTAGAAACTGTTTAGATAAATTGGATAACAGCAATAAAACCATAAATTTTTGTACTTTCCACCTTGAGATTTCAAAATATTGAGTGCATGAAACTCTTAGACTGGTCACATTACTGTCCTCCTTGATAACAAATAGATTATCTTGATTATTTCAAAATTTTCAAAGGTAGCATGTGCAGTATCTTTTAAGTAATCTCTTTATGAAGGAAACATTTTAAATTATTTAAGTGCTATAGCTGAAGTTTTAATGTAAGAAGCTCCCATTTATAATACAGATGGCTTTTGTGTCCCTCTTCAGCAATGTCATGGTGTGTTTGGATCTCATTACATCATCGGGTGATAGATCAGGTGTGGTGTAATATAACAGTGTTAGCAGGAATCAGCAGAGGAAAGGAGAAAGAGGTCTACAGTGGAGCTTTCTCGGTGAAAGAGGACTCAGATGCACCCAGGCACTAGTTGTGAACTTGGAATAGGTTTTTTAAAAAATATATTTTTATTGGTTTCAGAGAGGAAGGGAGAGGGAGAGAGAGAGAAACATCAATGATGAGAGAGAATCATTGATCAGCTGCCTCCTGCACGCCCCATACTGGAGGTCAAGCCCACAACCTAGGCATGTGCCCTTGACCGGAATCAAACCTGGGACCCTTCAGTCCGCAGGCTGATGCTCTATCCACTGAGCCAAACTGGCTAGGGCTGGAATAGGTTTTTGTTTTTTTTAACAGGCTTGACCACTTCTCATCAACACAATTCCTTCATACTGAGAGGACTGATACTTTTATAGTCATCACTAACTCATTGTAAAGCAGAAATTATAGAATAAATTCTAAGAGTATTGTGGAAAGTATTGGCTTTATTTTTCAAAAGAATTAATTGTAGAGATTACCTTCACATTGTATTATTACCCTAACTTAAACATTTACTTTTTGATAGTCATTGATCCTTTCCAGAGAACCCTACATATCGAAGCACAGAATGAATGCCCTTCAGTAACCTTGTAGGCATTGTCTGTCCTCTTCAGTACAGTACTTGCATAAGTAGGCTGCTGAAGGAAGTGTTGATACTCAGGTCTCCCTGCTTTTCATTCCTGTACCTCTGCTGGTAGAAGTTGGAAGTCCCTAGGGACATTTGGCTGCACCTTTTGTTTATTTTGGCTGCACCTTTTAGTTGCTTCAGTGTCCTTTCCAGTTTCTACTCTAGCCTTGAATTTAAGTGTCTGTGAGTGTGACTGTGCGTGAGAGAGAATGAGTGCTTGTGTGAGCAGGTCACGTGGGAGCTAGTGTGTGTGAGAGAATGAACCTACTATGTGAGAGCAGGTGCATGTGGGAGCTTCTGTTTGTGTGTGTGTGTGTGTGTGTGTGTGTGTGTGTGTGTGTGTGTGTGTATATATGTATGTGTATGTGTACCTCTTGGTCTGTATATCAGATGAATTGGTAAAAGACAGATAATGTTGTTGTTTTTAATAATAATAAATCTTTATTGTTCAGATTATTACAATTGTTCCTCTTTTTTCCCCCCTTAGCTCCCCTCCACTGGGTTCCCACCCCACCCTCTGCCCTTATCCCTCCCCCCACTGTCCTCATCTATATGTGTACGCTTTTTGTCCAGTCTCTTCCCCCACCCCCCACCTCCCCTTCCCCCCAAGAATTGTCAGTCCACTCCCTTTCTCTGCCCCTGATTCTATTATATTCACCAGTTTATTCTGTTCATCAGATTTTTTATTCACTAGATTTTTAGATTCACTTGTTGATAGATATGTATTAGTTGTTCATAATTTTTATCTTTATCTTTTTCTTCTTCTTCCTCTTCTTAAAGGATACCTTTCAGCATTTCATATAATACTGGTTTGGCAGTGATGAACTCCTTTAGGTTTTTCTTATCTGTGAAGCTCTTTATCTGACCTTCAATTCTGAATGATAGCTTTGCTGGGTAGAGTAATCTTGGTTGTAGGTTCTTGCTATTCATCACTTTGAATATTTCTTGCCACTCCCATCTGGCCTGCATAGTTTCTGTTGAGAAATCAGCTGACAGTCTTTTGGGTGCTCCCTTGTAGGTAACTAACTGTTTTTCTCTTGCTGCTTTTAATATTCTCTCTTTGTCTTTTGCCCTTGGCATTTAAATTATGATGTGTCTTGGTGTGGTCTTCTTTGGATTCCTTTTGTTTGGGGTTCTGTGTGCTTCCTGGGCTTGTCAGTCTATTTCTTTCACCAGGTGGGAGAAGTTTTCGGTCATTATTTCTTCAAATAGGTTTTCAGTATCTTGCTCTCTCTCTTCTTCTGGCACTCCCATAATTCTGATGTTGTTACGCTTGAAGTTGTCCCAGAGGCTCCTTACACTATCTTCATATTTTTGGATTCTTTTTTCTTTTCCGGTTTTTTTTTTTTTTTTTTTTGCTTCTTTGTATTTCAACTCTTTCACTTGATTCTTGCGGTCCTCTAGTCTGCTGTTGGATCTCTTTATATTATTATTATTATTTTTTAAAATAAATCTTTATTGTTCAGATTATTACAGGTGGTCCTCTTTTTTTTTTCCCCATAGCTCCCCTCCGCCTGATTCCCCACCCCACCCCATGCCCTTACCCCCCACCACTGTCTTCATCCATAGGAGTAAGATTTTTGTCCAATCTCTTCCTGCACCCCTCACACCTGCTTCCCCTGAGAGTCGTCAGTCCACTCCCTTTCTATGTCCCTGATTCTATTATATTCACCAGTCCATTCTGTTCTTCAGATTTTTATTCACTTGATTTTTAGATTCACTTGTTGGTAGGGATGTATTTGATGTCATTTTGTTGTTCATAATTTTTATCTTTACCTTTTTCTTCTTCAAGAATACCCATCAGCATTTCATGTAATCCTGATTTGGTGGCGATGAACTCCTTTAGCTTTTTCTTGTCTGTGAAGCTCTTTATCTGACCTTCAACTCTGAATGATAGCTTTGCTGGGTAGAGTAATCTTGGTTGTAGGTTCTTGCTGTTTATTACTTTGAATATTTCTTGCCACTCCCTTCTGGCCTGCATAGTTTCTGCTGAGAAATCAGCTGACAGTCGTATGGGTACTCCCTTGTAGGTAACTAACTGTTTTTCTCTTGCTGCTTTCAAGATTCTCTCTTTGTCTTTTGCCCTTGGCATTTTAATTATGATGTGTCTTGGTGTGGTCCTCTTTGGATTCCTTTTGTTTGGGGTTCTGTGCGCTTCCTGGACTTGTAAGTCTATTTCTTTCACCAGGTAGGGAAAGTTTTCTGTCATTATTTCTTCTAATAGGTTTTCAGTATTTTGCTCTCTCTCTTCTTCTGGGACCCCAAAAATTCGGATGTTGGTACGCTTGAAGTTGTCCCAGAGGCTCCTTACACTATCTTCATATTTTTGGATTCTTTTTTCTTTTTGTTTTTCTGGTTGGGTGTTTTTTGTTTCCTCATATTTCAGATCTTTGGTTTGATTCTTGGGGTATGCTGATCTACAGTTGAGTTTCTGTATATTCTTTATTTTAGACAGTGTATGCTTCATTTCTGACTGGTCCTTTTCCATTTTTTTGGCATTCTCATTAAGCTCCTTGAAGGTCTCACTAAGCTCCTCAGAAGTGTCATCAAGTTTCTCGGTGGTTTTTAGAAGATTCTTGAGTAACCTTATAAATGTGGTTCTGAACTCTATGTCGTCCAGTAGTTTGCTTTCCTCCGTTTCTTTTATTCGTGACATGTTTCTTTGTTTCCGCATTTTGGCTGCTTCCCTGTGTTGATGGAGTGGCTTTGTGTCGTAGGTGACCTATAGGGGGCAGTAGCTCAGCCTCCCCAATCACCTGATGTGGACGCTCTTGGTACACCCCTTTGTGGGCTGAGTGCAAAGTCTTGGTGTAGTTAAGCCTTAATTGCTGTTGGTACGCTGGGAGGAATTGACCTCCAGGCCAATCGGCTGTGAGGACTTGCTGTGTCCATAAGAACTGCTGTGCTGGAGACACGCTTATGGTGCAGGACTTGTTTCAGTGGGGCTTTGGTGCTCACTGAGTCTGCCTCTTGAATGTGTCACTTATGGATCTGAGGAGTTGTAATCTGAATGGTCCCACTCTGACCCCTGGGTACACTGGCTCTTAGATCTCCAAGGAGGTGCTAATTTAGCCTCTGCCTGAGGCCACACAGCAGGAGCTACAGAGAGGTTTGCAGATTCCTCTTCTTTGTTTGGGTTTGGAGGTGCCCAAATGAGGCCCAGCTGTGAAGTAATGCAAGCTGCCATGGAGCCTTGGGCCTTCTTTTGGATGTTTTGGGTCTCACTGACTCAGCTGTATGTAAGTTTAAAATTCAAAGATCCGGGCCATTCATATGCAAAAGCCTCTGCACTCAGCTTGGATGGGATGGAGTCTCATGGTGGAGCAAACAGCTTGTGGGGCGGGATTACAGGGCATGGCAAACAGCGATGGCTTCCCGTCAGCCCTGCCCTAAGAGGCCCCTGGGTCTCAGTGTCCCGTGGAAATCGCTGCAAAGCACCTTTGAGAGAAAGCCGCCCTCGAGTTTTGCCTGCTGCCAGACAGTCCAGTTTCTCCCTGTACGAGTCTGGGTCCGTGGAGTCTCACCCGGAACTGGAGTTCAGAGCTGTCGGGAGCTTTTCGTCTCCCTCCTGATTGGAAAGCCAGCCGCGTACTCAGTTGCCAGCCGTTTCCGCGCGTGCGCGCCTCCGCACCTCTGCCTTCCACAGCTCCTGTAAGTCTCAGTATGCTTTTCTCTTTCCTTCTAGTTGTAGAATTTCCACTCAGCCAGCCTTCCTGTGGTTCTGGATGATGTCCGTTTTGTCTTTTAGTTGTAGTTTTGAAATTGTTGTGCAAGGCAGCAGTTTAGGTGTTTACCTATGCCGCCATCTTGGTTTCTCGACATATAATGGTTTTTAAAAAATATATATATTTTTATTGATTTCAGAGAGGAAGGGAGAGGGAGAGAGAAATAGAAACATCAATGGTGAGAGAGAAACATTGAGAATCATTGAGCTGCTGCCTCCTGCACACCCCCTGCTGAGGATCAAGACCACAACCTAGGCATGTGCCCTGACCCAGAATCAAATGATGACCTCCTGTTTCATAGGTCGAAGTACAACCACTGAGCCATGTGGGCTGGGGCCAGAAAATGTTTCTTTATGTGCTTGAGCACAGGCAATTTTGTTAGTGTATTAAAAAATGTCATTTTCATATTATAAAAATAACATGTGCTTATTATTTTAATTATTTTGATTGTTTTGTTGTTGTTGCTTTTTTTTAGAGAGAGAAACATTGATTTGTTTTCCCGCTTATTCTTGCATTCATTGGTTGGTTCTTTTTTTTTTTCAGTTTTATTTATTTTTTATTTTTTATTGTTTTAAGTATTACAAATAGTAGTACATATGTCTCCTTTTTTTATCCCCCATTTGACCTCCCCCCAACCTCCCCTACCCCCCAGTACATGCCTTCACCTGCTCGCCCTCCCCCCCGCCCCAGTGTCTTGTATCCATTGGTTGTGCTTATATGCATGCGTACAAGTCCTTCAGTTGGTCTCTTACAGCCCCCCTCGCCCAACCTCCCCTGTCTTCCCAATGTAGTTTGACAGTCTTTTCAATGCTTCTTTGCCTCTGTATCTTTTTCCCACCATTTCTTTCCTTTAAAAAGTTTTGCTTTTGCAGACTAGAAATAAACATATAATAACAAAACAAAACAAAAAAATGTTTGAGTCCCAATTTCAATGTCCAACAGTTCTGAGTCCCCGTTTCAATGTCTAACAGTTCCTTATGTGTACATGTCAGCAATGATATCTGGATGGTGGGCACATGGTGGCAATGCAGGTCCGACTCTCTCTGGTTTGGTCCTAGGCAACCTGCAGCAGTACACAGCTGGTGACTGCTCGCGTGGCAAGGCGTTGTCAGCGTCTTCCATCTCTGGACTGTTTTTTCCTCTTGTCTTCGTGGTTGGAGCACAACTGTCAATTCCTCTCTGTTGCAGGAATCCACCTGGTCTTGGGGTTGTTTTCTGAAAATATACAAATATATTCTTGACCACAAGTTAATAAAGGAATCTTTTCTATATAATTGATTTGGGATCCTTTTTATTTTTGTTCAAACAATTTTCCTTTGTCTTATTTAGACAACATGTGTGTTTTTAATGGCCGTCTTGCTTTATCCAGGGGATCCCTGCTCTTCCTGGCTGCAAACTGTCTCACCAGCTGTGCCTCCTTCGCCAATTCAGGCTGGATTCCGCTCATCTCAGCTGCTCCCTCTATTTGCTCCGGGACAAGGCTCAGGACACATCCTTCTATTCCGCCGCCATTTTGTCTCCTCCCATTGGTTGGTTCTTGTATATGCCCTGACTAGACATTGAACCTGCAACCTTGGTGTATCTGGACTATGCTCAACCAACTGAGCTACTCAGCCAGGGTGCATGCTTATTTAAAAAATCCAGGAAAATACAGAGTGATATCCTATATACTAAAAACCTAATATGCAAATTGTCCCCTTGGGCAGTTGTCCAACTGGGAGTTTGACCCCTTGCTATGATGTGCACTGATCACCAGGGGGTGGTGTGGAACATGGCAGGCGTCAGTGGTGCTGGCAGCAGGCCGCAGTGGAAGCACTGCTGGCCCTGATGGACCCCAACAGTAGGACCATTGCGGGACGGTGGAGCAGGTGAGCCAGGCCAAGGCAGGTGTGAGTGGAGGCCCAGTTGCCCCGCAGATGGTGATCAGGCACTGAGGGAGAAAGGGCAAATAGCGATATTAAAATATTCTAATTTTTTTCCTTTCAGTGTACACGAATCCGTACACGGGGCCACTAGTAAAATATAAAACAAAAAATGACTGACATTCACATTATCCTGAGAAAAATACCATTAGTATTTTAGTGCATTTCCTTCTGGACTTTTTAAAAAATGTATGTTTTTATTGATTTTAGAGAGGGAGGGAGAGAGAGAAACATTGATGAGAAAAATCAACATGGATCAGCTGCCTCCAGCACACCCCTTGCTGGGGATTGAGCCCACAACCCAGGCATATGCCCTGACCAGAAATTGAACCAGTGACCTCTTGGTGCATGGGTCAACCCTCAACCACTGAGTCATACCGGTGGGGCACTTCTGAGCTTTTTTGTCAACACACACACACGACTGTGTATAAAAATACACAATTGAGATCATTGGTTAGAAACTAAGTCATTTTAATAGATGTTCATTGCTTAAAAAGACCAAAGTAATGTTCACATTGGCAGCACATATACTAAAATTGGAAGGAAACAGAAGATTAGCATGGCCCCTGTGCAAGGATGACACTCAAATTCGTAAAATGTTTCATATTTAAAAATAAATTAAAAAATTAAAAGATGAAAGTAAATACCAGTAAGCAATATCAGAAAAATAAGAATCACTATAATCCCATCTAGAAAGATAGCTACTTAAGTATTTAGTATGTAAATTAAAAAATATATAATAAATGCTTCACTGTACAAAAATTGTGTAATTTCAATATCTGTTACTTTGAACCTGCTTTTTGACCAATTTTTTGAAATTGAAGATCTCTGGTATTAGGTGTATACTTTAAGGGAAGTCTAGGGTTTACTTGTCCCAGGAAGATTCAGATTTGTTAGGGATTATTACAATGTAGGATCTAACATATAGGAAGAATTTAATTCCATGTAGACTGCACGAACAGCTTCTAAAGGGAAGTAAGCACATGGGTTTCTTCCCTTCCAAACAGTTATTTTGTTTGAATTCTGGAAATAGAGTCTAAACATTAGTTATAATTGAAATATCAGACAAAGAATTAGGCATCCACTGAAGACTTATGTGGCCCTTAAAAGTGATAATTGCTAAGTCTCCAATGTAAGATAAACTTTTATTTTTAAAGATTCACCATGCCTTACATCACACATTTTTTTAGAAGAAGTTTTCCATTATCTTTTATTATTTAGTTTTTTTATATATTCTTATTGATTCCAGAGAGGAAGAGAGAGGGAGAGAGAGATAGAAACATCAATGATGAGAGAGAATCATTGATCTGCTGCCTCCTGCAAATCCCCACTGAGGATCGAGCCTGAAACCTGGGCATGTGCCCTGATCAAGTATCGAACTGTGACCTCCTGGTTCATGGGTTGACATTCAACCACTGAGACACACTGGCTGGGCAAAAATGCCTATAATTCTTCTTTTTTTAAAAAAAATATTTTTATTGATTTCATAGAAGAAAGGAGAGAGAGAGACAGAGAGACAGAGAGAGATAGAGAAACATCAATGATAAGAGAGAACCACCGATTGGCCACCTCCCGTATGCCCCTCCGCTGAGGATCAAGCCTACAATCCAGGCATGTTGCCCTTGACTGGAATCGAACCCGGGACCCTTCAATCCACAGGCCGACGCTCCATCCACTGAGCCAAACCAGCTAGGGTGCCTATAATTCTTGAAGGTTGGCTTCCAGTTGGCTATTGTGTTTTCGTCCGTATCTAATAAGTAACTCTAAGTAATTCCTGGCGGAAAGTGTTACACTTACCCTGTAATTTTAAAAAGTTCCTGAGACTAGTGGATTAGGATAAAGGGATTCAGTATCATGGTTAGTAAAGAAAATACATTTTTCAGTAGGTACAATTTTATTTTTCTGTCCAAATATTACATGCTTGTTTTAGGCAAGTTGGTATTACTCTAGTTACAACTGTGTTCTTGTGTTTTTTATGTTTAAAACCAGAGCTAATATTGAGCCAAGGTCTTGTCTATGCTGCTGAAACAGGTGTCTTAGTTTCCTGCCTATAGGCCTCCCGCTGGGCAAGCTGAGTCTTGGGCCAACAACTGCAGGCCTTGAATGGGTGCTATGTCCTTTTTTACAGGGACTTTGTGGGCATGCTCTCATGGATGGATGTTCCAAAATATGAGACAAACTGAAGGGCCAAGTAACATGTTAGCATTATTAGCTGTAAATAGAGGAAACACTATCATTGTGCATTATTTTAAGTTCTTTTTGCACACATCATCTGTATGTAAAAAACTTGTTCTATTTCTAAAACTTCTAGCTATTTTCTTGAAATCCTAGTTATTTTTCTAAAGACCCATGTCTTCAGGAGGATTTAAGTTTGTTAAATGATCTATTGTACTTTTACTTTTGTTGGATACTTTTATAAAACTTTTACTAGAGTGTTAGAGCCTTCTGTGTTCACATGTAAGTAGACTTGCTATAGTCAAAAGTGAGCTTGCTGGTTTTTATCCCTGTTTTGAGCTAGGGCTTCATGGTATTGGGAGGTTAATCAGTGTTGTTGTCAGAGGGTTTTATGATTAATTGTTTTTCATTTAACATAATTTATTCTGATTTATCTTTAAGCAAGTTTAATCAATTTAAAGCCTAAAACTCAGGTTATGAATGAAGTGGTACCTGTTGGTTAAGACTGTTGGCTAGGTGTTTATCTGTTTTGACAAGAGGAATTGTTCAGGATTATAAAGACCTTCATTGCTGTAAGTCATTGGACACTAAACAGAACATTTTACTGTCTAGCAATCCACGGACATTCCAAGGGCTTTTTTTTGTTGTTGTTAGATTAAGGTGCCTGCCAGTGAACTGATTAATTATATTTTAAAAAGTTTAATAGTAATTTAATCTTTACTAATAGATTGCTGGAGCCTCAATAAAAATAGGTAAAAATCCACATCGATTAGAAAAATTAGAATTTCCTTTGAAAGCCTATTAAAGTGTCCTTTAAAAACTTCAGCCAGTGAGAACATTTCTCTAAGTTGAAATACAGATGAGGGATGGCTAGAAAGCTGTGAACTGTGGGAGAGATCTAAGCAGATGGTGGCTAGGTTCCTGGTTCTGCTTCAGAGCACTGTTAACTTTTATGGGTTATGTGTACAATCTGATCCCTGGTCTTCCTGCTTATATCGGTGAAGGCACCTCAGAGCTTCATCTAGAAGATTCAGGAGGGCATAGCAAGCCTGACCAGTGTGTTCTTAGGTAAGATTTTAAAAAACATGAGTCACAGATGAAAGACTGATATAAAAACTCTTAAAAGTCAAAGGGAAAAGCGAGCTAAATCTGATAGGAGAATGGAAAAAGATATGAAGACATTCCACAGAAAAAGATACACAAATAGCCCTTAGACATACAAAAACAACAACAAAACAAAAATGTAACTGCAGAATCAGCTCACACTGGTCCTATCCTGTTTCCAACAAGATCCAGAACCAAAGTTTAAACCTTGGATACACCATTTATGAGTAGCACTTGTGAACCCTTAACTGCTCCTCCCCACAGAGCCAAAGGACTAGAATCTGGCCAGAACTTGAATCCCTTCAGAAGTGCTGTGTCCATTGTCCAGGAAGATCTGATGCTGAAATCCTTAAAATCCCATCCTGAATCTTGGATTGAAGAAGATAGATTTGAACCTTGCCTCCTGTCTCCTTACCAGTCAACTCACAAATAAAGCCTTTTCTTTTCTTAAAAGCTGGTGCCATAGTATTTATTGGCTTCTGTGTGCATCAGGCAGAGAACCCTTGCTTGGTAACAAAGATGCTCAGTTACACTCACCATAAGAGAAACACAAACTAAAATCACTGAGGTAGCATTTCTCACTTACTTTGGCAAAGCATGAACACATTCAGTTGGTGAGGCTCTTGGGAAATAGGCACACTCTCATTGCTGGTGAGAGTACAAAATGGTACAATCTTCATTGAGGGGAATTTAGTACTATCTGTATATGCATTTATCCTTTGACCTAACAGGCCCACTTCTAGGATGTAGCTTTATTTATAAATACAAACCACAGGTGCACACGGTTATTCATATCAGTATCATCTGATATAAAATATGGAAACAACCCAAAGGCCATCAGGATTAGTGAAGTACATCCACATAACAGAGGACTGTGCAGCTGAAAAAATAAAAGAGCAAGATTCCTATGAACTGGTAGGGAGTGATTTCTAAGATGTACTGAGTGGGGGGAAAAAGGACAAATGAATAACATAACATGTGGTAAGAAAGAATAGGTATTGTATGGTTTCTCTTATAGGAGGCCCCTAGAATAGTCAAATTATAGAGATTGGAAGTAGAATGGTGGTTCTCAGGGGAGGGAAATGGGGAGTTAGTGTTTGATGGGTAGAGTTTCAGTTTGGGAAGATGAAAAAGTCCTGGAGATGGGTAAGGGTGATGGTTGTATGACAGTGTGAATGTACTTAATGCTACCGAACTGTATACTTTAAAATAGTTAACTTACTATAATTAAAAAAAATAAAACAGATGAGGGATCTGAGGCCCAGAACCCTAAATGATGGACTTTAGCTCAGAGGAAGAGGAATTCTCGGGTAGAATAAGAAACCACACCTTATGAGTCCCCAGACTAGCCCTCTATCTCTTTGCTCTTAACCTCCTGGTCATGTAGTTATAATCTTCAACCCATCTGAGGTTTCCATACTCACATGCTCCAGGGCAGGCCTGGGCCAGCAGGATCTGACGGTAACAAAAAAAGAAAAGAAAAAGAACGTGAAATAAGAAAGAAGGGGAGCCCTAGCCGGTTTGGTTCAGTGGATAGAGCATCGGCCTACGGATTGAAGGGTCCTGGGTTCAGTTCTAGTCAAGGGCATGTGCCCTGGTTGCGGGCTCGATCCCCAGTAGGGGGTGTGCAGGAAGCAGCCGATAAATGATTCTCTCTCATCATTGATGTTTCTATCTCTCTCCCTCTGCCTTCCTCTCTGAAATCAATGTAAATATATTAAAAAAGAAAGAAAGAAGGGGAAATAAGAATATGTATATATTTGCTCCTACAAAAAGAGACACAGGAAGGATAGACTAGAAACTAATTTTAAATAACTTATTCAGGCTGGTGGGGACAAAGGTATAATGGATATGGATGAGAGTGAAACTTACCTGAGTATGCCTTTAAAAAAAAAATCTTCATATTGGTTTTTTAGAGAGAGGGAGGGAGAGAGAGAGAGAAAGATATCAATGCATATTGATGTGAGAGAAACATCGACCACCCCCTGCATGTGTCCCAACCAGGGATCAGACCCACAACCTAGGTATGTGCCCTTGACCGGGAATTGAACCCAAAACCTTTTGGTACGGAACAATGCTCTAACTAATTGAGCCATCGGCCAGGCTGAGTATGCCTTTTTATATAATTTTGACTTTGAACCATGCAAATATCCTAAATACTAAAAAAATACAATTAAAGCATTAATAATAGAAAAAAAACCCCTAAAATTTAGTTCAAATAGAAACAAATGAACCTAGGGGAATATAATTCAAGTCACATGAATACAGTGCTCTGTATACCTTTAGTGGAATATGTTCAAAAGAAAAAAAGAACTGCAAAGTAGGTTTGTTGTTGATAGATCAGCAGTAGTAATTTTGAAATTACTTTCGTTATATTTTGGGATAGTGCCATTGAGTAAATATACTGGTTAGTGTTGGGAACCACAGTTCTCTGGGAGAAAGGAGATAAAAATATGGTATGAAAAAGGTGGGGAAGAAACTTGTCATCTTGGGGTTTAAATTAGAGGTATCAGTGTGAATACATGTTCAAAAAAATTTGTAGTTCTCTCTTCTGAGAGGGTGTGGGGGCAATGACATCCTAATAACAATGAGTACACCTTGCCCCCAGATCTTGGTTGCCAAATATCATTTCCCACTAAAAGAAACAGATCCTTGGAGAAATAGTCCAGATTTTGGGCGGACAAAATTCAATGTGAACCTGAATTATTTTGTACCAGAAAGCAAGGAAGTGTTCAAAAATTGATGGAGACATGTTGAAACAAGAGCAGCTCAAATGGGTTCCCACTGGGTAAATCTGGGACATTTTGAGCACCAAAAAAAGAATAATGATGTTATGATAAAGGATACATTGAATTTTAAAGTTCCCAGCACATAGTGAGTAAAAATCAGTCCCAATGGTACTTCAAAGGGTGTATTGGGCTCCTTATAGACAAATGTCAGTTAAAGTAGAAAGAGTGAAAGATTTAGAGAATCAGTATTTTGCAACCACCAAGGTAATAATTGAGTCAGGCAATAATCAATGGTTGGCAAGAAACATTGTGTAAACATTTGTGAGGGATTGGGGTGGCGAACAGGATACTCACACAGTCTGAAATACCATTTTACAGATGATTGATTTCAAAAGGAAAAAGATATCTCTATATTGGAGAAACCTGGTAGACTCTACCTTGACCAAGTGATCAAATTCAGACTCCCCAATAACAGATTATGTGCTTCTGGATGGGATGCCCAGCATGTTTAAACTGAGTCACATAACCAGAAAAATATCAGATAAACCCAGACTGTAGGCATTCTACACATCAGCAGCCTGAACTCTTCAAAATGTCACTGTCATAAAAAGGGTTGGGACACTTCTAGATTGAAGAAGACCAAAGAATTGTAACAACTAATTTCTGGCCTTTGATTGGATCCTGGATTAAAAGAAAACAAAACAGCTCCACGCTTGCATGTGGTGCTCATGGGTGTCCTGGCTGATGCTTTAAAGAGTGTCAACAAAGCCAAAAAGAGGCAAACACTAGGTTCTTATTAGGCCATGCTCCAAAGTCATCATCTGGTTTCTCACTGTAATGATGAAGCATGGTTACATTGGCAAATTTGAAATTATTGATGACCACAGAGCTGGGAAAATTGTGAACCTCACAGGCAGGTTTGGCAAATGTGGAATAATCAGCCTCAGATTTGATGTGCAACTCAAAGATATAGAAAAATGGCCTTTAACCGGTTTGCCTCAATGGATAGAGCATTGGCCTGTGGACTGAAGGGTCCTGGTTTGATTCTGGTCAAGGGCACGTGCCCAGGTTGTGGGCTCAATCCCCAGTAGGGGACATACAGGAGGCAACCAGTCAATTATTCTCTCTCATCATTGATGTTTCTATCTCTCTCTCTCCCTCTCTGAAATCAATTTAAAAAAATGTATAGAAAAATGACAGAACCATCTGCTTCTGCCCCATCAATTTGGTTTCATCAGTGGACCATGAAGAAGTCAGATGAAAATACAGAAAGAAAATCCTGGGATTCTTTTTCTAGAAATGTAATACATACATGCAAATAAAATGCCTCAATAGACAAGAAAAAAGAAAACAAAACAAAACTGTAGAGGCTGTTATAGGGATGATTGAATATAGACAGAATATTTGATAATATCAGTGTTAAATTTCTTGGGTGTCATATAGTATTCTAATTATGGAGGAGGGTGGTCCTTGTTCTTAGGAAATACATGCTAGAAGGATTTAGGGAGGCATCTTGATATCTGTAGCTTACTTTTAATAGTTCCACAAAAAAGTTGTGTGTAGAAAGAGGCATAAAATATGGGAGGACTTTAATAATTGGTGAATCCAGGGGAAGGATATATAGCTGTTTCTTATATTCTTTGAACTTTACAGTGGGTTCAACATACTTTAAAATAAAAGGGAAAAGCACAATATATTGACAACCTATACTTCATCTTTTTTTTTTTTTTTAAGATATGGGAAGTCCAGTGGTTGTGGCTTGGTGGTTGAGTGTCGATCTGTGCACTAAGAGGTCACTGGTTCGATTCCTGGTCAGGGTATGTGCCCAGGTTGCAGGTTCGAATCCCAGTAGGGGGCATGCAGGAGGCAGCTGGTTGATGTTTCTCTCTCTCTCTCTCTCTAAACATCAGTAAAAATATTTAAAAAAAGATATGGGAAGATTTTTAAAAAACATTGATCTTTGAGAGAGGAAGGGAGGGAGGGAGGGGGAGAGAGAGAGAAACTTTGGTGTGAGAGAGAACCATCAACCAGTTGCCTCCCTCACAGGCCCCAACCAGGGATTGAACCTGGCACCTTTTGGTGTGTAGGACAACCAACTGAACCACACTGGCCAGAGCTACACTTCATCTTGTACTGTACTGTACACAACTGAAGGTTGTGTGGCTTTTATTAATATTAAAAACAACCAACAAAAACAAACATAAAACCTCTGTCCCAAATAAGTAAAGCAATATTACACATAGGCATACAAGCTTTACTTTTTAACTAAACAACCAATCTAGCATATGTTGGAGTACACAGGATGTGAAATGTCCCCTCTCTTTGAAATGGGAAATCCAAACTCTTCTTATACTTGGAATGTGATTTATCCATGTTCTTTTCTATCAAGGGATGGTGCTCCATAAGGGATGTAAATATCTTGTTCAACATACAGACTCCCTCAAAAGGAAGTTACAAGAGAACTCTTGCCCCTCCTCTTGACAATTTTTAAATGTGATAAGTCCAGATTTGAGTCAATGTGTGAAAGAGTTTAGAAATGCTTAGGGTACCTAAAAATTAATTTCTTGTTTCAGGCTAACTACATTTTCTGCTTTCTGTTTTGTCTTGGTATGGCAGTGGTCAGGTAGATGCTATTGTAGAGTATTTGGGTATATGTGAGGGGGTGTTGCATGCAGAAGTTGTGGGGTTTCATTGTACATTTAGGTATCAACAAAGTGCAGTAAAATTAGATTTGTGTTTTGGGTTTGGTTTAAGCCACAAATTTACCTGTTCTCATTGTTAGTGACATAGAAAGCATTTACATTTGGTTATAGATACAGCCCTGGCCAGGTGGGTCAGTTGGTTAGAGCATTGTCTAGTACACCAAAAGATTTCAGGTTCAGTTCCTGGTTGGGGCACTTATGGTAGCCAACCGATTGATGTTTCTCTCACACATTGATATTTCTCTCTCCCTTCTTCTCTCTCTCAAATCAATAAACATATTCTGGTAAGGATAAAAAAATTTGATTAGATACATACTGTGATGATCAGGAAATTCCTTGTTTAGGTCATTCAAGCCTTAGACTACTGCTTCATAAACGTTTTATTTTAGACTCCTTTACATTTTTATTTAAAAATATATATTTATTTCAGAGAGGAAGGGAGAGGGAGAGAGAGGTAGAAACATCAATGATGAAAGAGAATCACTGATCAGATGCCTCCTGCACACCCCACACTGGGGATTGAGCCCGAAACCCAGGCACACCCAGCTGGAATCCAACTGTGTCCTCCTGGTTCATAGGTCAACGCTCAACCACTGAGCCACGCCGGCTGGGCTCCTTTACATTTTTAAATGATTTGAGTACCAAAGAGCTTTTGTTTATGCAGGTTATATCTATTGATCTTTGCAATATTAGAAAGTAAAACTAAAAAAAAAAAAAAAAAAATCTAAAATACTTTTATTAATCTGTTAAAAATAATTCATTACAGCCCTGGCCGGGTAGCTCAGTTAATTAGAGCATCATCCCAATACACCAAGGTTGCTGGTTCCATTCCTGGTCAGGGCACATACAAGAAGTAATCAGTGAATATACAAATAAGTGGAACAACAAATCACTGTTTCTCTCTCTCAGATCAATAAGTTAAAAACCCTAGAAATCATTACATGTTAACATTAATAACATTTTTATGCAAAATAACTATTTTCTAAAATAGAAGAGTGGCATTGTTTTACATTTTTTGCAAGTCTCTTAAATGTCTGGTTTAATTGAAGAGTACTGGATTCTTTTTTTTTTTAATGTGTTTTTTTTTTCTTTCCAAATAGGTGTTTTATTGATTTTTTAGAGAGAGTGGAAGGGAGAGGAATAGAGAAATAGAAACATCAATGAGAAACATCAACATCAATTGGCTGCCTTCTATACACCCCTCACTGGGGATCAAGCCCACAACCAGGCAATGTGCCCTGACTGGGAATTGAACCAGTGACATTTTGGTTCATGGGTTGATGATGCTCAATTACTGAGTCACACAGGCTGAGTGAGATCTGGATTGTTATATCTGCCTCTGCAAGCAATGTGTCAAGTAACCTCTGGAAAACTACACTGTACATTTGTGGGCGAGTGAGACGAAAGAAAGGAAAGAATGTCTTAGCATGTTATGAAATTTGTTATGAACTTGGATACCCCACTCCCAGGGACACCAGTCTCCCTCAGGATCTCTAGACCACTTGTTGAGAAAGACTATTTTACACCACTGAAGGGACCAAGTTGTCACCTGATCTCACACACTTGCTGTCATCAGAATCACTTGGAGATCTCCTTAAAACTGGCTTCTGGGCCCTCCCCAGAGTGTCTGACTTATCTGATTTGGGTGAATCCTGCTAAGAAATGTGTTTCTACTTAGTTTCTGGTGATGCTGTTATTGGTCCTGGTGTGTCACTCAGAGCCAGTTTTCTAGAGAATTTTGAAAATGTTTGCATCGCTTTAAAGATCCTTCCCCCATCCCCTGTCATATTTTATTTAACATCGCTCTTTCCCTCACTATTTATTTATTTTGACACATTAATTTCATAAATAAATGTTTACTTAGGACCCACTCGGCTGGCTCCGCAGAATGCCTCAGAGCTTCCCTCTGCCCTCACTGCTTTCTGTCATGGAAGAAAGATACAGATGGAAAGCCAGGACCCAAACTGGGAAAGCGATACACCTTGGCCTATTCTTTCTGACATGTCTCAGCTACCTTCTAACCTCAGCTTGTTGCACTCTTTTTGGTATTTATTTTAGTTTTGTATTTTAGTTTAATTTTAATTTTTGTCATGTGTATAATTTAAAAAATCAAATAGTGAGCTACACGTTATATAACGAAAAGTAGTTACACTCTCTTTACTTCCCACTTCCAGACTTCTGGCTGTTTCCTTCTAGTGATCCCCCTTACCCCCCAGTTTTAGGCAGTTTCTATTGAGTTTCTTTTGTATAAGGTATATCCACATATTTCCCTCTGTCTCCTCCATTCTTTCAATATAGTTAGTTCTAATCTTGCCTAAATAAACATTCTGTATTTATCTCTTTTGATTGTAGATATCTTTCATACCTTTAGGTGTGCTATGATTCCCTTTCCTTTCTAATGCAACCTTTTTTTTTCTTCATACAACATTATGTTTTTACTTGTTTAGTTTTCTACAGATTAGCAAGAGTTCTTTCTAGCCTATCTGTAGGAGTCTCATTGTTCAGCACACACTCTTGGACTTCTATTGTGTACTAGCTCCTTTCATCACTCAGTGTCCCCTTTGGTGCATCCCTGGTTGTCTTTTTTGATTTAGCATTCTTGTCTAGGTTCCATGTCAGACACTCAACCTGAATTCCGCCCCCCCCCCCCCCCTCCCGCAGCAGATATCCGTTCTGCTTCCTGTGCTTTGTTGGATTGTCTGACATCCCCTCTCTGGACCTTACATTTATGTGCTCTTTGCTCTGAGTTCCACTTGTCCATCTTTGGGCATCTTCCAGAATATTGGGGCTGCATTTTTCCAGTGGACTTTCGGGAGGGAGTGGAGAGAAATTCATGTGTTCTCTCCATTTAACTCATTTAACCCACCTCTCCTTCCTCAACACCCCATATGTGTATCTGTCAGACTAGCTTAGGAATCTGCCTATGCACTTTCCTCACTGCCCTCACTATAGTTGTGTGATACCGTACAGCAAGACTTGTTACTATCTCAAAACTGGGGGTGGCAGGGCTGGGACTCAGATGCTGCTGCCCCTTTCTATTCTCACCCAAATGTAATCGACAGGAAATCTGTATCAACAAATTGTTTGGTTTAGCCTTTCTCTTCTTGCATTTTTTGTGTGAAAGTTTTCAACTTAGTTTTTTGTAACTCTGGAATATTTCATTATGTTATGTATTATGGTTGCTAGGCATTTATTTTGTCCAGTTCTTCTCTAGTAGGAGTAATGTCACTATATCTCCAACCATACTGGTTACTTTTCATGTACCTAACTTCTAGCAGGACCTAATTTTTGTGCTGGGAACATTGAGGATACTGTCTTGGGCTTTGAAGTTGTAGATATTTCGAAGCTATTTAGCCAGCATTTCAGAGCTTTTCTGTGGCATCAGAGTAGGTAATAAAGGGAGGAGGCAGAAGTCTTTGGCTGAGCTTCTGGAAATACCTCATCTATTTCAGCAAGAGCTTCCTGTTACTGGCTCTAAAATACAATCCCTGAAGCTGTAAACTGAGTAACTTCAGGCGTCTCCTTCCCCTGCCCAGTTTGCAGGAGCCTGGCCCTGGGCAGTGCTCTTGTGGGTGCTTGAAGTGCTGGGGAACTGAATGTCTGATGAGCTGCTGTGCATTACTAATCCTTTGAGGGATAGGTGCTGTAGGTGATGGTATTCTGGCCAAGTGTTGCTGAATGTCATGTTCTTTTGTATTAAGTTATGTAAGGGCTGTACTTCCATCTATAAAATGGATGTTATATGTAACATTAATGGAAACAAAAAAGTGTCCTTGGGGCTTTGGAATCAGACCTTGGTTTTGTTTCTAGCTCAGCCACTTCTCATTTGTTCACTCAGCAAATGTGCATGATAATGTTTATTAAGGTAGGATATGAGAAGTGAGATTAACCCATTTCCTGTCCTTCTTCAAGATATTAAACACAGAAGGGATGCCAAACAATCCAGCGAAGCACAGGAAGCAGAACAGATATCGGTGTCATACCTGAAAAAAAAAAGCCTGGTTGAGTGTCTGACAAGGAACCTAGACAAGAAGGCTAAATCAGAAAAGACGACCAGGGATGCACCCAAAGGAGGACACTGGGCCCAGAGGACCATGGGGGGCGGGGGTGGGTGGAGACCCTGTGTGACAAGAGGAGCTAGTATACAACAATGGAAGTCCCAAGGGTGTGTGCTAAACAATGAGACTCTGGCAGACAGGCTAGAAAAAACTCTTGCTAGTCTGTAGAAAACTAAACAAGTAAAAACATAATGTTGTATAGAAAAACCAAAGGTTGTATTATTAAGTACAAGCTGATGGGAGTGCTCTGAAGGAAAAGCAGAGATTACTTGGGTTGTGTAACAGGGAATCTGGCCTCCTTAGAAAAGTTTCCCTCAGGGAAATAACCATTCATTCATTTATTTTTTGTTCAGCCAAAATATCTCACCCAAGGATATTTTTCCCATTGATTTTTAGAGAGAATGAAAGGGAATGGGGAGGGTAATGGAGAGAGAAAGAGAGAGAGAGACAGAGAGAAACATCGATGTGAGAAAGACACATCAATAGGTTGCCTCCTGCATGTGCCTGAACCGGGTCGGGGATGGAACCTGAAACCTAGGTAGGTGCTCTTGACTGGAATAGAACCCATGACACTTTGGTGTGTAGGGTGATGCTCCAAACACTGAACCACACTGGCCAGGGCTCGCTCTTTCTTTCTTTCTTAAAAATATATTTTATTGATTTTTTACAGAGAGGAAGGAAGAGGGATAGAGAGCTAGAAACATCGATGAGAAAGAAACATCGATCAGCTGCCTCCTGCACACCCCCTACGGGGGATGTGCCCACAACCCAGGTACATGCCCTTGACCAGAATCGAACCCGGGATCCTTCAGTCCACAGGCCGACGCTCTATCCACTGAGCCAAACCGGTTTCGGCGGGCTTTTTCTTTTTGAGGTAACTTTTGAGCTGACATTCTGAAGCTGAGTAGAATTAGTAAGGCAAAGGGTGGGAGAGTAAGGAGCATTCCAGGTGGAGGTGTAGCCCATGGAGAGGCCTGAATGGGAGAAAATAGGGCACTTGAGAAGGACGAGGAACAGTGAGGCTGGAGGAGATGATGGGCCAGACCTCAGAGGCTACACTGGGAATATTGGTCCTTAGTACCAGAGTGGTTAGAAGGCATTAAAGAGTTTTAGTAACTCACTTCAGATCGAAAGACACACACAAAGTGAAGGGATGGAAAAAGATATTTCATGAAAAAGAAAAAAAAAAGGCAAAAAAATAAAAAAAGCTGGGGTAGCAAAACTTATACCAGACAAAATAAACTTTAAAACAAAAGCTATAATAAGAGACAAAGAAAGACCCATCAATTCCAAAGAACTTACCTGGGTATTTATTTTTAAAAACCTTTTGGGTATTTACCTAAAGAAACCTAAAACACTAATTAAAAAATACATATGCACCCATATGTTCATTAGCAAACTAAGTGTCCATCAATAGATGAATGGATAGCCTTGACCAGTGTGGCTCAGTTGGTTTGGAGCATTGTTCTGCACACTGAAAGGTTGCAGGTTCGATTCCAGTGAGGGCATACACCTAGGTTGCGGATTTGATCCCTGGCCACATTGGGGTGTGTGTGGGAAGCAAACCAATTGATGTTTCTCTCTCACATATATTATTACTAGTGGCCCAGTGCATGAAATTCGTGTGTGTGGGGGGAAAGGGTGTCCCTCAGCCTGGCCTGCACCCTCTCCAATCTGGGACCCCTCAGGGGATAACCGGCAGTTGGACATCCCTCTCACAATCCAAAACTGCTGGCTCTTAACCGCTTGCCTGCCTGCCTGATTGCCCCTAACTTCTTCTGCCTGCCAGCCTGATTGTCCCTAACTGCTCCCCTGCTGGCTTGATTGCCCCTAACCACCTCTGCCTCGCCCCGCATCCGGGACCCAGGATTCCCTCCTCTAGCCGACCACAGGCACCCGGGATCCAGGCTTCCCTCCCTCTGGTCAGCCATAGGTGTCCAGGCCAGCTGCAGCCGCAGGGGATGGTGGGCAGGTGGCTTCACCTGGGCTGCAGCTGCAAGTGCTGGCGCTCAGGACTGCCGGGTAGGGGGTTTCTCTGTCTCCTGGGCCACAGCCAGCCGCAGGAACGGGTGCCTGGGACCACAGGATGGGCGGCTTCTCCCGTCTACTAGGCTATAGCCAGCCACAGGTGCTGGCGCCTGGACCGCAGGCAGATGGCTTCTCTGTCTTCCCTGGGATGCAGTGTGGGCGACTTCTCCGGATGGCTGCAGCCTGGGATCATGGGACAGGCGGCTTCTTTGTCTCCTGGGCCACACCCAGCCTCAGGCGCTGGGGCCTGGTTTCTCTGTCTCCCTCAGGATGTGAGGCAGGCGAATGTGAGGCTTCTGCAGTTGTCTGTGGCCTGGGATCATGGGGCAGGCGGCTTCTTCATCTCCCGGGCTGCAGCCAGCCTCAGGCACTGGTACCCGACTTCTCCATCCCCCACAGGCCTGGAGCGGTGGGGGGTGGGGTTGCTGCCATGTTTTCAGGTTAATTTGCATACTCACTCTGATTGGCTGGTAGCATAGCAGAGTGACGGTAATTTGCATGTTTCTCTTTTATTAGTGTAGATTTTTTCTCTCCTTTCCCCTCTCTCTAAAAATCAATGAACATGTCCTCGGGCGAGGATTAAAAAAAATGGATAAAGAAGTGGTACATACATACAATGGAATATTACTCAGCCATAAAAAAGAATTGAAATCTTGCCATCTGCCCTAATCAGTTTGGCTCAGTGGATAGAGTGTCGGACTGCGGCCTGAGGGGTCCAAGGTTCGATTCTGGTCAAGGGCATGTACCTTGGTTGTGGGCACATTCCCAGTAGGGGGTGTGCAGTAGGCAGCTGATCAATGTTTCTCTTTGATGTTTCTAACTCTCTATCCCTCTCTCTTCCACTCTGTAAAAAATGCAATAAAAATTAAAAAAATATATATTAAAAAGAAAAAGAAATTTTGCCATCTGCAATAACATGCATAGAACTAAAGGCTATTGTGCTGAGTGAAATAAGTCAGAATAAGGCAAATGCTATATGATTTCACTTATATGTGAAATCTATAAAACAAAATAAACAACAGAAACAAACTCAGATACAGAGGACATTTTGATGGTTGCCAGATGGGAGGGGGCTTAAGAGGGGATAGATGAAAAAGGAGAAGGGATTAAGAAGTAAAAGTTGGTAGTTACAAAATAGTCATGGTGACATAAAATATAGCACAGGGAATACAGTCAATAATATTGTAATAATAATGGGTGCTAGATTGATTGGAGTGATCACTTCATAAGTTATATAAAGTCTAATCACTATGTTATATATAACCTGAAACTAATATAATATTGTGTGTCAACTGTAATTGAAAAATAAAAATTTACCAAGAAAGTTTAAGTAGAGAAGGATAGGTAATAAGATTTATTTATTTATCGTTTTTAGCTTTAAAAAATCTTTATTGTTGATAGTATTACAGATGTTTCCATTTTTCCCCTCATTACCTCCCTTTACCCGGTTCCTGCCCTGCCCCAGGCCTTCACCTTACTGTTTGTGTCCATAGGTAAGATCTTTAGTTAATCTCTTTCCAGTCCCCCTCCCTCCTTCCCTCTGTGATTTGTCTGTCTGTTCCATGCCTCCATGACTCTGATTTTGTTTTGTTCACCAGTTTATTTTGTTCATTAGATTTCTTGTTGATTCAAGTGGTGATAGATATATATTTGTTGCCATTTTATTGTTCATTTTTTTGTCTTCTTTTTTTTTTAAATATATTTTTATTGATTTCAGAGAGAAAGAGAGGGGGAGAGAGATAGAAACATCAATGATGAGAATCATTGTTTGGCTGTCTCCTGCACACCCCTGTGGGGAACGAGCCCACAACCTGGGCATGTGCCCTTGACTGGAATTGAACCAGGACCCTTCAGTCCAAAGGCCGATGTTCCATCCACTGAGCCAAACCAGCTAGGGCTCCTTCTCCTTCTTCAATAATACCCTTTAATATTTCATATAATACTGGTTTGGTGGTGATGAACTCCTTTAGCTTTTTCTTGTTTATGAAGCTCTTTATCAGACCCTCAATTCTAAATGAGAGCTTTACTGGGTAGAGTCAGCTTGGTTGTAAGTCCTTATTATTCATCACTTTGAATACTTCTTGGTACTCCCTTCTGACCTGCAAAGATTCTATTGAGAAATCAGCTGACAGTCATATGGGTAACTAACTGCTTTTCTCTTGCTGCTTTTATGATTCTCTCTTTGTCTTTATCCCTTGGTATTTTAATTATGATGTGTCTTCGTGTGGGCCCGTTTGGGTTCCTCTTGTTTGGGGACTCTCTGTGCTTCCTGGACTTGTAAGTCTATTTCTTTCACCAGGTAGGGGAAGTTTTCTGTCATTATTTCTTCAAATAGGTTTTTAATATCTTTCTTTCCCCCCTTCTGGCACCCCCATAATGCAAATGTTGGTACCCTCGAAGTTGTTCCAGAGGCTCCTTACACTTTCTTCATATTTTTGGATTCTTTTTTCTTTTTGCTCTTCCAATGGGATGTTTTTTGCTTCCTCATATTCCAAATGGTTCATTTGATTCTCAGAATCCTCTACTCTACTGTTGAATCCCTGTATATTGTCTTTAATTCAGTTAGTGTATGCTTAATTTCTGAATGGTCTTTTTCCATGCCTCTGGCATTCTCAGTAAGATTCCTTGAAAATCTCCTCAAGATCTTGAGTAACTTTATAACCCTGGTTTTGAACTCTGTATCCAATAGTTCGCTTGTTTCCATTTCTTTCATTTGTGACATGTTTTTTTGTCTCTGCATTTTGGTGCTTCCCTGTGTTTGTTTCTATGTATTAGGTAGAGCTATCATGTCTCCTGGAATTGGCAGAGTGGCCTTGGGTAGTAGGTGTCCTGTAGGGCCCAGTGGCTCAGCCTCCCCAGTCACCTGAGCTGGGCACTCTAGGTATGTCCCTGTGTGGGCTGTGTGCACAGTTTTGTAGTTGAGCTTTGATTGCTGTTAGCGTCTCTAGGAGGAGTTGATCTCCAGGCCAAATGGTTGTGAGGACCAGCTGTATCTACAGCGGGAGAGCTGCTATGCAGGAGGTGAGGCCCAGCTGTGAAGCAAGGCAGGCTGATACTAGTGCTGGGTCTTGGACCTTTTATTGATAGGTTTGGAGCACATTGTCACTAGCTGCAACTTGTTTGGGGGATATTAGCAAAGTCGGAAGCCTGAGCCAGGACAGGCCATTCATATGGACAAGTGGCTACAAACAGCTTGGGTAGGGCTGCAAATTGGATGGGGCGGGGTCTCAGGGAATCCCCAGGGCAGAGCTAACAGTGTGCTCCAGGCTGATTGAGACTCACTATGGCTGCCAGTCAGCCCTGCTTCAGAGGAGTTCCCAGCACAAAAACAATGACCCTTGTGAGCGAGAAAGCCACCCTTGAGTTTCTGCTCTGCTGCCAGACAGTCCAGTTCCTCCTAATATGTGTCTGGGACCCCAGAGCTGCCTGATGCTGGAGCTCAGAGATACCGAATTCTAGTTTGTGCACTGGCCCTTTAAATGGAACAGCAGGGGCTCCAGCAGCCTCCGTGTCTCTCAGCCACAATCTCTGCTGGATTTTACAACCTGTAGTTACGGGGACTCCTCTTCCCAGCTCTGGAATCTCGGACTGGGGGCCTGGTGTGGGGCTGGGACCCCTTGCTCCCCACAGGAAGCCTCCACAGAGACGATCTCCCCTTGGTTAAAAAAGCGGGGTGCACACACACACAAAAGCAGCTCATGTGGGTGTTGGACCAGCTCCTTCAGTCCTTCCTACCAGTCTCATTTTGCTTTCTTTTTTACTTCTCTAGCTGTTGGACTTCCATTCAGCCAGCTTTCAGGTAGTTCTGAATGATGGTTGTTCTGTATTTTAGTTGTAATTTTGATGTGGTTGTGGGAGGTGGCGAGTATAGGCATTTACTTATACTGCCACCTTGGTTCTTCCATGATTTATTTTTTCAAATGATGGCTCAGTTTATAGAGGACAGGAGTAGATGGGGAGACTGATCAGGAGGTCAGCGCAGGGCTGGCGACTACTGGGACTTAGTGGTGCTCAAGGAGATGGAACGGAGAGGGAGCTACAAGCTCTGGGAGGCAATAATGGTGTGACCCCCATGGCTGAATGGTTGTGGGTGAGGATGGGGATGAGGGATGGGGAGGTGGGAGTCCAATTGTAGACCTTCTGGACATATCCATAGGCTTTCCAGTGCTCTCTGGGCTTGGACCTCAGAGAAAAGGTCTGGGCTAGAGATGTAGTCTGAGAGTCCAGCAGAAAGCAACAGAAAGCTGGACTGTAAATGGCTCCAAGAATTAAGAACATTTACACAGAACAAGCCCTAGGCAGGTGACACTTTAACCGCGTCCTTAAGATCTGGCCCTGTCTATGCTACTCAGCATGCTAGCTCACTGATTTCATGATTGTGGCTGTAGCAGCCAGCATCATGGGGAAGAAAGAATCCTCTCCCTGTGTCTCTGTTTAAGAAACTCTTCTACAGTCCTCCCCTTTGTTGGCTCCCCAGTCCTGTCCCTGCAAAGGGTGGAGGCACCACAGTTGGCTTGAGCAGAGCTTTCCGAGGTGGAGTCCTTGGACCACCAGCAGCAGCACCATTATATTAGCATTGTCTTGGGGCTTGTTAGAAATGCAGTACTCATGCTGGAGTGTGTAGAGTATGAGAACCATGGGTTAAACCAGTCAGGATCACTTTCCTGGCCTGACTATAGGCAGCCTTTCCTGCTGGGGCCTCCTTTGCCTCCAACACTCTCCATTCCCCTTTGCCCACTTTACTGTTCTCCTTAGCACTTACCATTATCTAGCAAACTCTATGTTTTATTTATCCTCCTATTTGTCATCTCTGCCTCCATTCCCACCCACCCTCCATGAATGTGCCTGGTGGGCTGGAGTGTAGTAGCATTCCGAGGTATTTGCTGAATTAAAGGAAGGAGGAAGACCTGAACAGGATTGGAGTCTGTCAACAAGGAAAAGCGGGTGAGTAGTGTTGGAACCAGCTGGCACTGAACAATGGTGTTCAGCTAGAGTTGCCAGCGGAGAGCTTAGAAAGCACCTTTGAGGACCGGTGGGAGGAGCAGAGGAACAGAGTGGAAGTCACAGGATAGAGATTGCAAAGGAGGCTGAGTGGCAGAGATACGCTAAGGGCCCTAATAGGTTACTCAACTGCTCTAGGTTTCTCTCTAAATAAGTGGTACCTAGTTCAGAGGTGGCTGTGAGTGATGCATAAGGCAGGTGAAATAATTAAACTCTTTCTGACACTGGGGAAGTACCTTGTAAAGAGTAAGAGTTAGCCCTAACCGGTTTGGCTTAGTGGATAGAGCATCGGCCTGCAGACTGAAGGGTTCCAGGTTTGATTCCAGTCAAGGGCATGTGCCGTGGTTGTGGGCACATCCCTAGTAGGGGGTGTGCAGGAGGCAGCTGATCGATGTTTCTTTCTCATCAATGTTTGTAACTCTCTATCCCTCTCCCTTCCTCTCTGTAAAAAATCAATAAAATACATTTTTTTAAAAAAGAGTAAGAGTCAGCGTGATTGAAGGCTCACCTTGTGCAAAGTGTTCTCTGGATTTTAATTCCCCTCCAGGATGTTCCTGGGGAACTTAAAATTAACTGCATGTGTATTCGAGGCTTGTGGCTCAAGAGCTTGGCCCTAGGGTGATGTGGGTTTACCTGAGACCATGTGTCAGTGAACTAAGCTGGGTGCTGGCTTTTTAGAGGAGTTCACAAAGGAAATTAGGAAACACATTTCCTGCTTATGAGAGGTAATAGTTTGGGGGCTGTTTGAAATTAGGAAAGGAAAAATAAATGTTTTTCTTACCTTTTTTTAAAAAATTGATTTCAGAGAGAGGAAGGGAGAGGGAAAGAGGGATAGAAACATCCATGATGAGAGAGAATCATTGATCGGCTGCCTCCTGCATGCCCCTACTGGGGATTGAGCCTGCAACCTGGGCATGTGCCCTGTAAGGAATTATGACCTCCTGGTTCATGAGTTGATGCTCAACCACTAAGCAACACTGACTGAGCTGCTTTTCTTTTAAAGTGAGGCTCTGTATCTTGTCCGTGCTTTTTGTGTGTTTGTTTTTGTCATGTCTGGTTACCTATGACTCAATCAACAGATCAGACTCTATTTTTTTCTTTGGTTGATTTCTATTTAATTTTTGTTATGGGAAAAGCATTCCTTCTAACCTCCTAGGAATTCCCTGTTCCTATTCCTGTAGTTGTGACTGCTGTCTTCTCATTTCCTAAATATAGGCATCTATAAAAACATGTTAATTTACCTGACTATGTGTTACATATTATATGTAGTAATAGTATATGTTAGCCCGGCTGGCATGGCTCAGTAGTTGAGTGTTGACCTACGAATCAGGAAGTTATGGATCGATTCCCAATCAGGGCACATGCTCAGGTTGCAGGCTTGATCCCCAGTGGGCGGCGTGCAAGAGACATTCAGTCAATGGTTCTCTCTCATCATTGATATTTCTATCTCTCTCTCCCTCTCCCTTCCTCTCTAAAATCAATAAAAAAATTTTTTTAAAAATGGAAGAAAGTGAATTGGCCCTTTTTTCTTTAACCTTTGCTATTCCTGATAACTAAAGTCATATTTGTCCACTATTAAAATAAACAAATGTTCCAGAAATGCATGCCATAGGACATAAATTCTTCCCCAATCACTATTAACAATGGGAATGCATTCTTATTTGGGATAAATTTACTTCTCCACAACTACTCCCCATAAAGTGCTTCTGATTAGTTTAATGCACACATGTAGACAAGTGATGAAAATAAATCAGGTATTTGAAATATCCTGTAATAGTAATAAAACAATCCCTATGCCTGATATGCTGTAGTTTCTACCATAAGCTGATTTTATGTGCATGAACCCTAATGTGAGGTGGGACCTCACAGTCAATGCTGCTACCCAGCAGGCCAATAAACTTGGCCCTGCACTGCTTTTTTCCACCATTCAGCAAACACATACTTTGTCCCCATGCTCAGCTCTCATTCTCTCTTCCTATGATGTAACAACACAGTGTTTGAGTGACTGATGTTCAGGCATGTACTCTTGACTTGTGTATTTAAAGAAGGAAGAATCCAGGTTCTTATTCCCAACCTATGAAATATGAGATTCCCTTAAATGACTGATTTTTTAAAAAAAAATATATATATTTTATTGATTTTTTTTTTTACAGAGAGAAAGGGAGAGAGACAGAGAGCTAGAAACATCGATGAGAGAGAAACACCGATCAGCTGCCTCCTGCATACCTCCCACTGGGAATGTGCCTGCAACCAAGGTACATGCCCTTGACTGGAATCGAACCTGGGACCCTTCAGTTCACAGGCTGACACTCCATCCACTGAGCCAAACTGGCCAGGGCAAATGACACTGATTTTTGAAGTGGGGTTAATATTTCTGCTTGTGGGTGTCTCTGGGGAGTTTGGGGATGTTACATGCAGTTACATATTTAACTGATATCTTTGGACTGGACCTCTACTCTTCACTTCAGAGGTTCTTTTTTTTTTTTTTTTTTTTTTTACTTCAGAGGTTCTTAAGCTCCAGAGGCATCAAAATGCATGGAGGGTTTATTAAAACTCAGTACTAGGTCTCATCAGCAGGTTTCTTTTTTAGCAAGTTCTGGGTGGAGCATTCCTAACTAGTTCCCAAGCAATGTTCTACTCCAGAGCAGTGCTTCTTGACCCAGGCTGCACACGGAATTACAACAGAGCTGTGCTGAGGATCGGTTCAGTCAGACTCGGGAGGCGGGTCCAGGGAGAGAGCAGGAAACCTCATTCTGCACTCTGTGAAGTTGAGAACTTTGATGAGGAGGATAGCCTTTGTTCTCACACAGCTGGGAGCACGTGAACTTAGAGCAGGTTTGGGTGGCTTGTTTGTGGGTCTTGGTGCAGACTGTGTTGTGGGCAAGGACTGTCACCTTAGCCTGGGAAGCTTGTTTGAGGAACAGCTCTGAGAAGGCCAGAAAGACAGTTGTTGAGAAAGGCTGAATTTGAACCTGCAACTATCAAACCCGAAGTCTGATTGTTTTCAACTTGGGGTGCTGCCTTCTCGGGGAAAAGCCTCAGAGCTGTGTGTTAGGTGGTCTGTGGGTCCTTGCTAGCCAGTAAGGGGCCTTTGTTGCCAGTAAGTAAGCAGTAAACTTTTTTTTCTTTTCTAATTCTCACCTGAGGATATTTTCCCCATTGCTTTTCAGAGAGAGTGCAAGGGAGTAAGGAGGAGAGGAGAGAGAGAGAGAGAGAGAGAGACAGACAGACAGACAGACAGACATTGATGTGAGAGAGACACATTGACCAGTTACCAGTTAGTTGCCTTCTGCATGCACCCTGACCCCTGACTGGGGTCGAGGAGCCAACCTGCCACCCAGGTATATGCCCTTGACTGCGAATCGAATCTGAGACCCTTTGGTGTGCAGCCGGCACTCTTAACCACTGAGCAATACTGACCAGGGCATAATCAGGAACTTAAAGTTAGTTTTGTGGTCAGGCTTACAAGTTGCTGCTTGGGCACAGGCTTCCTTTGTGATTGTCACTGCTGCCCTGACTCCTTCCAGGCTTAGGCTCAGTCAGTGTGAAGGATACCCAAGGAGAAATTAGCAGGACCGGGTAGGTGTGGTGCACATGCTTTGATACAAAAGTATTTTTTTCTCTTTCATTTTGGAGCCTGTGATAATTCTCATGAAGGTTGTGTATATTTGCAAAGGTATGGAAGACTGCCCTGGGCTGTGTTCATGAGCAGCTCTCTCTCTCCTGTTCAGCTCTGTCTCACTTCTGTTTGGATGCTTTATGGATTTCTGCTTCTATAGCAGCACTAAGTGATAGTTAAGTAGAAGATGATTTTTTTTCTGTGTTGTGCTATTTTCTGACGGAGAGGCCTTGTTTGCTGCCCCAAAGCACAGGGATGGTGTTTCACATCTATGCTTGGGTTTCAAAGGCAGCACCTATGAGTGGCCCTTTGTGGATAGAAGCTCAAGTTCCACTCAGCAGCTTCATCAGGTGGCTCTTTGAACACAAAGGTGGATAGTCTTTCCTGTCAGGTGTGATTCTCCAGGAGAGTAAGAAGAGTAAGGGGAGACCATGCTGGAGCAGTTACCTCCACAAGTGTTTGCTCCTCCCTCTCTTCCTTTCTTCTCCCACCCCTCTCTCTCTCACCCTTCTTCTTTTCTCACTTATTTAAAAAAGTTCTGTTTCATTCCAGCATTGGGTGGGATGGTTTATTTTACTAAAATCCAAGAAAAACAAGGTTACATTTAAAAAAAATTTGTTCCTGTTGATTTCAGAGAGGAAGGGAGAGGGAGAGAGAGATAGAAACATCAGTGATGAGAGAGAATCATTTATTGGCTGCCTTCTGCACTCCCCACACTAGGGATCAAGCTCGAAACCTGGGTATATGCCCTGACTGGGAATCGAACCGTGACCTCCTGGTTCATAGGTCGATGCTCAACCACTGAGCCACACCGTCTGGACTGGTTGATTTTATTTTTAACACACACCCTCCCTTCATTCAAGGAGTCTGCCTTATAATGCATTTCAGGGGAAGTACCAGTTAGTGAGGTCTCATCAGCACTTAGGAGAACATTGGGCTTTTTTTCTCTTTTTTAAAAATATATTTTTATTGATTTCAGAGGAGAGGGAGAGGGAGAGAGAGAAACATCAATGATGAGAGGGAATTATTGATCAACTGCCTCCTGCATGCCCCCTACTGGAGATTGAGCCCACAACCTGGCATGTGCCCTTGACTGGAATCAAACCTGGGACCCTTAGGCCCCCAGGCTGACACTCTCTCCATATCCACTGAGCCAAACTGGCTAGGATGGGCTTACTCTTTTATACTAAGAACTTTCTAGTGGGAGGAATCTTAGTAATTGTAATACATGGATCAAGAACCTGCAGCCCTAGCCAGTTTGGCTCAGTGGATAGAGTGTCATCCTTCAAACTGAAGGGTCCTGGGCTCAATTCCAGTCAAAGGCATATGCCCAGGTTGGGGGCTTGATCCCCAGTAGCGGGCTTGCAGGAAGCAGCCAATCAATGATTCTCTCTCATCATTGATGTTTCTAGCTATCTCTCCCTCTCCCTTCCTCTCTGAAATCAATTAAAATATATATTAAAAAAAAAACCACCTGTTGCCCTGGCCGGTGTGGATCAGTTGGTTAGGCGTTGTCCTATGCAACAAAAGGTTGCTGGTTTGATTCCCGGCTCATCCCCAATAGGAGATGTTAAGGAGGAGGTCCCAATGTTTTTCCCTCCCCCCTCCCCTTTTCCCCTCTCTCTCCCCCTCCCCTTCCACCCTTCCCCCTCCCTCCTCTCCTCTCCCTCCTCCCCCCTCCTCCCCTCTCCCTCCTCCCCCCTCCCCCCCTCCCTATCCCCCTCCCTAAAAATCAATAAAATTCTTTAAAAAAATATTTTATTGATTTTTTTTTTTACAGAGAGGAAGGGAGAGGGATAGAGAGTTAAAAACATCGATCAGCTGCCTCCTGCACACCCCCTACTGGGGATGTGCCTGAAACCAAGGTATATGCCCTTGACCAGAATCAAATCTGGGACCCTTCAGTCCGTAGGCCTACGCTCTAGCCACTGAGCCAAACCAGTTAGGGTTCAATAAAACTCTTAAAAAAAAAAAAAAGAACCTGTTCTCATTGGTTGGTATTGTCATTAAGCAATAAGAAGAAACTTAAAAAGAAAAAAAGGACAGAAAATGCACATTTAAATAAAACATGCAGAAAAGGAGAAAACAAAAATCCCAATTCAGCAGGGTGAATCTTTTCAATCTTCTAGACTTTTAAATTATTACTTATATAAGAGAGATAAAACCAGTCATAATTAATTTGCAGTTTATTTTTATTGTTGAAAGTATTACAGATGTCTCTTCCCCCCCCCCCCCTCCCCCAATTAGTGAGGCCTCCACTCAGCTCCAGCCTCCTCCCCAGGTCTTCACCACACTATTGTCTGTGTCCATGGTTATGCATATATGCATATAAGTTCTTTGGTTAATCCCCTACCCCTGAAATACCTGTCTGTTGCATGCTTCAGTGTTTCTGGATATATTTTGTTTGTCAGTTTATTTTATTCATTAAATTTCATATATAAGTGAGATCATGTGATACTTGTCTTTCTCTGACTGGCTTATTTTATTTAGCATAATATTCTCCAGGTCCCTCCATTTACAACACGATTTTTATGGCTAGTGTTTCTTTATATGAATGAATGTGCTAGAATTTATTTGATTAATTCTCTGTCTTTGGTATTTTAGGTTTTCACTTTTCTACTCCTATAATAAGCTTTATTGAATCTTCCTGCACAATCTTTATTATTTCCTTAGGCTAAAGTCTTAAAAATGAAGTTGCAGGGGGGATAGATATATAGATTTTAAAGGATTTTAAAAGGAAAGTAGAAGAGTATATAGCCAACTTGATAAAGGAAAAATGGTATATCATTGTAGCTTTAATTTGCCTTTTTCTTGTGAGTGTATTTGAACTGAAGTTCCTCTAAGTGTTAGTGAATAAGTACTTTTGTGAATGTGTATCTTCTGTGTCATAACATGAGTGTTACCTGGCCTGAGACTTCCATTTCTTTCTTTTTTTTAAATATATTTTTATTGATTTCAGAAATGGAGAGAGAGAGAGAAAAATAGAAACATCAATGATGAGAGAGAATCATTGGTCGACTGCTTCCTGCACTCCCCACATTGGGGATCTAGTCGCAACCCAGGCATGTGCCCAGACCGGGAATTGAACAATGGTTCACAGGTCAACACTCAACCACTGAGCCACGCTGGCCGGGCATGAGACCTCTATTTCTTAACCTGTGATGTGGGGGTCAGCTCAGGCAGCCTCTAAAATATTGTGGAGCCTTTAAATGTTTTAAGTTTCTGTAGAGTTCCTTTCTTTTGTGGTTTTCTTTCTTGTTTCAGATATATGCCATTCTATGCTATTAAATTAGGAATAAATACTGTCTTATTTTGGTTTAACATTCTGCTTTTATTTATTTAGTTTTTAATTGATTTTTATAGTGAGAGAGGCAGGGAGTTGGAGAGAGAGAAAGATAGGGAAAGAGGGAGGAAGAGAGAGAAACATTGATGTGAGAGAGAAACATTGATTGGCTGCCTCCTGTACACACCCCCACCGGGGACCGAACCCACACCATGGGCATGTTCCCCACCGGGAATGGGACCAGTGACCTTACAGTGCACAGGACAATGCTCAACCAACTGAGCCTCACCAGCCAGGGATCACATTCTGCTTTTAAAGAGCAAAGTGCAGAAGATGAAAGCAGAGAAAACGAGGACAGAATGAGAGCCTGAAGAATTTTCATTTTGTTTTGACTTAAAATTTTTTCCATTGTTGAATGATCTTTTGATAATTTAAAAATTATGATAATCATAGACATTAGGCCAGTTCTACATTTAACTTTATTCAGCAGTGCTGGTCTGATATACCAAGGTTTTAATAAAGCTCAACATTTTAGAGCTTCTGGAATTTTTTAGTCCTCTCAAGCTTGGGTCCTAGATACTACTGTAATCTAGGAACTGTCACTTTTTAGATTTAAACCAAATCTCAAAAGGACATAAAAGCCAACCATGAACTACACATGTGAATCTTTCTGATCTGGTCTGGTGTCGGGGACTGAGAGCTGAGGGGCATTGTTCCCACTCAGATGGCTAATGAGAGGCCTGAGTCCAGGTAACTATTGGCTCCTGTACTGGGTTTGCTATGAGGACATAGTTTCTGCCAGAGGGAGCCTCAGAATAAAACCTGTCTCCTAGGCACGCATCCATTCCTTCCCAGCTGTGTGTTCATCTGGGTTGTATCACTTTGGTTCAGGTATGGGCTCCCAGAGGTGGACAGGACAGGCCTGGTCCTTGCCTGGGGAGGCAGATGAGCAAATGGAACATTAGGACATGTGCACCTAGAAGCCTACTAAGGAAAGGTGTCCTTTGGATGAGTCCTGAGGCTTAGGTACAAGCCCCTGCATTCTTGGGGTGGAGCCGGTGGGGATAAGGACTAGTTCTAGGTGCAGAGACCATGGTACAGGATGGTAGTTGGAGAAATTGCATCCTAATGAGAATTGGGGGTTAGGAGTATTGGTCTTTCTGGTGATCCTGGACTTCCATGTGAGGATGCTTTTGCCTTTTCAGCTCTTTGTTTCCTAAGTAGGTGCCTCTGCCTCTGCGGTGCATATCAGAAGTTGGTTTTCCAAGTGCAGCAAAACAATGGCCCTACTCATGGTCAGGGGCATCAAAGTTTGCTTTGTTTCTGGTGATGACTTTGTAGGGTAGGCTCTCCTTGGTAGAGGATGTTTCCTTCAGAAGGACTTAGAGTGACACTTGGCAGGGTGTCTTTTCCACGTGGCCCTCAATACCGCTCCCTAGGTTTGCTTGCATTGTAGGGGCTCAGTACATATGCAGGGCCGGCTGCAGATGGGAGCTCTGCTGCTGTGGGCCAGTGTTTAGACCTGTCTTTCAGAAGACATCTTGGTTAAGATGGCTCCTGAGCACTCCAGAGTGTGATGATGTTTTCACATGGTGCTGCTTATTCATATAGCGCAAAGCTTTTTTTTTTAAATAAATCTTTATTGTTCAGATTATTACAGGTGTTCCTCTTTTTTCCCCCCATAGCTCCCCTCCACCTGATTCCCCACCCCACCCCATGCCCTTATCCCCCGCCACTGTCTTCATCCATAGGTGTAAGATTTTTGTCCAATCTCTTCCCGCACCCCTCACACCCCCTTCCCCCTGAGAATTGTCAGTCCACTCCCTTTCTATGTCCCTGATTCTGTTATGTTCACCAGTCCATTCTGTTCTTCAGATTTTTTTATTCACTTGATTTTTAGATTCACTTGTTGATAGGTATGTATTTGATGTCATTTTGTTGTTCATAATTTTTATCTTTACCTTTTTCTTCTTCTTCCTCTTCTTAAAGAATACCCTTCAGCATTTCATGTAATCCTGGTTTGGTGGTGATGAACTCCTTTAGCTTTTTCTTGTTTGTAAAACTCTTTATCTGACCTTCAATTCCACGTGATAGCTTTGCTGGGTAGAGTAATCTTGGTTGTAGGTTCTTGCTGTTCAACACTTTGAATATTCCTTGCCACTCCCGTCTGGCCTGCATAGTTTCTGCTGAGAAATCAGCTGACAGTTGTATGGGTACTGCGTTGTAGGTAACTAACCGTTTTTCTCTTGCTGCTTTCAAGATTCTCTCTTTGTCTTTTGCCCTTGGCATTTTAATTATGATGTGTCTTGGTGTGGTCCTCTTTGGATTCCTCTTGTATGGGGTTCTGTGCGCTTCCTGTACTTGTACGTCTATTTCTTTCACCAGGTAGGGAAAGTTTTCTGTAATTATTTCTTCTAATAGGTTTTCAATATTTTGCTCTCTCTCTTCTTCTGGCACCCCAAAAATTCGGATGTTGGTACGCTTGAAGTTGTCCCAGAGGCTCCTTACACTATCTTCATATTTTTGGATTCTTTTTTCTTTTTGTTTTTCTGGTTGAGTGTTTTTTGTTTCCTCATATTTCAGATCTTTGGTTTGATTCTTGGGGTCCTTTGATCTACAGTTGAGTTTCTGTATATATATATATTTTTTTAAATAAATCTTTATTGTTCAGATTATTACAGGTGTTCTTCTATTTTTTCCCCCATAGCTCCCCTCCACCTGATTCCCCACCCCACCCCATGCCCTTACCCCCCGCCATTGTCTTCATCCATAGGAGTAAGATTTTTGTCCAATCTCTTCCCGCACCCCTCACACCTGCTTCCTCTGAGAATCGTCAGTCCACTCCCTTTCTATGTCCCTGATTCTATTATATTCACCAGTCCATTCTGTTCTTCAGATTTTTTATTCACTTGATTTTTAGATTCACTTGTTGGTAGGTATGTATTTGATGTCATTTTGTTGTTCATAATTTTTATCTTTACCTTTTTCTTCTTCTTCCTCTTCTTAAAGAATACCCTTCAGCATTTCATGTAATCCTGGTTTGGTGGTGATGAACTCCTTTAGCTTTTTCTTGTCTGTGAAGCTCTTTATCTGACCTTCAACTCTGAATGATAGCTTTGCTGGGTAGAGTAATCTTGGTTGTAGGTTCTTGCTGTTCATCACTTTGAATATTTCTTGCCACTCCCTTCTGGCCTGCATAGTTTCTCTTGAGAAATCAGCTGACAGTCGTATGGGTACTCCCTTGTAGGTAATTAACTGTTTTTCTCTTGCTGCTTTTAATATTCTCTCTTTGTCTTTTGCCCTTGGCATTTTAATTATGATGTGTCTTGGTGTGGTCCTCTTTGGATACCTCTTGTATGGGGTTCTGTGCGCTTCCTGGACTTGTACATCTATTTCTTTCACCAGGTAGGGAAAGTTTTCTGTCATTATTTCTTCTAATAGGTTTTCAATATTTTGCTCTCTCCCTTCTTCTGGCACCCCAAAAATTCGGATGTTGGTTCGCTTAAAGTTGTCCCAGAGGCTCCTTACACTATCTTCATATTTTTGGATTCTTTTTTCTTTTTGTTTTTCTGGTTGGATGTTTTTTGTTTCCACATATTTCAGATCTTTGGTTTGATTCTTGGGGTACGTTGATCTACAGTTGAGTTTCTGTATATTCTTTATTTCAGACAGTGTATGCTTCATTTCTGATTGATCCTTTTCCATTTTTTTTTGGCATTCTCATTAAGCTCCTTGAAGGTCTCATCAAGTTTCTCAGCGGTTTTAAGAAGATTCTTGAGTAACCTTATAAATGTGGTTCTGAACTCTATGTCATCCAGTAGTTTGCTTTCCTCTGTTTCTTTCATTCGTGACATGTTTCTTTGTCTCCACATTTTGGCTGCTTCCCTGTGTTGATGGAGTAGCTTTGTGTGGTAGGTGACCTATAGGGGGCAGTAGCTCAGCCTCCCCAATCACCTGATGTGGACGCTCTTGGTACACCCCTTTGTGGGCTGAGTGCAAAGACTTGGTGCAGTTAAGCCTTAATTGCTGTTGGTGTACTGGGAGGAACTGACCTCCAGGCCAATTAGCTGTGAGCACTCACTGTGTCTATAATGGAAGAACTGCTGCGCTGAAGACACACTTATGGGGCAGGACTTGTTTCCGTGGGGCTTTGGTGCTCACTGAGTCTGCCTCTTGAATGTGTCACTTATGGATGTGAGGAGTTGAAATCTGGTGTCTCACTCTGACCACTAGGTACACTGGCTTCTGGATCTCCAGTGGGGTGCAGGTCAGCTACTGTCTGAGGCCACCCAGCAGGAGCTACAGCGAGAGCTACAGTTTTCTCCTCTTTGCTTGGGGTTTGGAGGTTTTGGAGCTGTCTGACCTGGGCTGCAAGTTTGGTAGGTTAAGCTGTGATAGGGCAGGCCATTCTTATGCTAAATACACTGCTTGGAGCTTGGGTGGCTTTGTAGGTTGTGCAGGGCGGGGTCTCAGGCCATCACTAGGCTAGGGCGTGGCAAACAGTGATGGCTGCCAGTTAGCTGGCTCTGCGTCTCCAACTGCGTCCCCTTGTCCCGTGCCCCAGCGCAGTAAACAATTATTCCTGCGCGCAGCTCTGCAAGCAAGCCACCCTCACTTTCCGACCCGATGCCAGACAGTCCAGCTTCTCCCCGTAGGAGTTTGGGTCCCCTGTGTCTCCCTAGAAACTGGATTTCAGAGTAATGGGTGCTTGTCTCCCTTCAGGTTGAAAAATGCAATGCCTGCCGCCAGCCTGGATCACGCGCCTCCATTCCTCAGCTTTTCAGCGATTGTGCACGTCTCAATGCTCTTTTCTCTTTCCTTCTAGTTGTAGAACTTCCACTCAGCCAGCTTTCCCGTGGTTCTGGGTGATGGACATTTTGTCTTTTAGTTGTAGTTTTGAAATTGTTGTGCGAGGCAGCAGTTTAGGTGTTTACCTACACCGCCCTCTTGGATTCCTCGCAAAGCTTTCTTTCTTTTTTTTTTTAGGCAGAATGATTTTAAGTTTTAAATCACATAATGGCCCTCGCCAGTGTGGTGCAATTGGTTGAGCATTGGCCCATGTACCAAGAGGTCAACGGTTCGAATCTCAGTCAGGACACATGTCTGGGATACGGCCTTGATCCCCAGCAGAGGGCGTGTAGGAAGCAGCCAATTGATGTTTCTCTCATCCATGTTGCTCCTTCTCCTTTCCTCTCTCTCTGAATCCAATTAAAACGTAATTTTAAAAAATATGTCTTTAAAAAACATCACATAATGACATATCTGTGTTGTTTGTGAATTTGTGCCTTCAGATATACTCAGGGAGGAGCTAAAGGCACAAGGGAAAGAGTTTCGGGTTCTCAAGTGTCTGGAGCACAGAGATCAGAGTGGGGACAGTGGGCAGTTAGGTACCTTACTGCAGTGATTTTTATCTGTTTCAAGTGGCATAAGTAGCTATTACATAGTAAAGTTCTTATTTAGTAAAGTAAGCATATTCAAATCAGCAGCTTTGCCATGTTTTCAGGACCCATGCCTGCTAGAGAGCACTGAAATTTGTGTGTGTGTGTGTGTGTGTGTGTGTGTGTGCGTGTGTGCGCGCGCCTTCCAGTTCTTTTGTGTGCTTGTATATACCCTCCCAGGTAAAAATGAGTATTTTTACCATGTCTTACTGATAATTGTGTAAGAGCTTATTTTTGGTGACAACTCATGACATGCCAGACCTTGTTGGGGGCATTCTGCACCAGCCTCATTAAATCTTAGCCTGGAGGCACCATTATGATCTGGACTTCTGTGGTTGGTGTCTTTCTCAGGCAGGCTGTCTCCGCATGGCAGCACTGGGGTTCCATTCCACCAAGGGAGAGAGAGAGACTTTTTTTTTAGGGAGAGCATAGGATTCAAGAGGGTGTTGGGTTTTCCAGTGGGGAGGTGGGAATCTGTTACCATATACCAGTAAGGGGAACATTAAAATCCACTCCAGGCAGCAGACTGCTCCAGGAGAGGCAGGTGTTCTTCCAAGGCACGTTGGGCGGATAAAGTCCCATTGCAGGGATAAACTGACTTCCCTAGACCAGCCTCCCATTGTTTCCAGCTTCTTATCACTGTGATGGATCACTCCTTTCAGAATTTGGTTGTCCAAGTGCAGCAAATGTTTACTGAGTAAATGCTTACTGAGCACCTGCTGTGGACCAGGCACTATTGTTAGATAGGACAAGGATCTCAAGGTCTGGGCCATTTTTACTAGTATACTAAATGCTCTTTTTGCTAAATGCTAAAATGTAGCACAATGATTTGCAGAGCAGCTGTAAACAGAATAAGCTGGATAGGAACCCAGCCTGATAAGTATAGCCAATTGCAAAGAAGAAATCAAATAGTATATGTAAGGAATGACTAAGTCATTACATATTCCTTACATACATTCCTTATATATTCATATCCAAAGCTCTGCCTTCGGGGAGGCAGAGCTTTGGATATGAATTCTCTCTTCTTTTCTTGCTGCAAGTAAATAAAGCTACCTTGTGACAACCACAAGGTAGTGGCAAACCTCTTGAGTTTGGTAACACTGTTCTTGCCCTTGGGTGCAGCAGTGAGCAAAATGGTATAATATCCCAGGTTTTTCCTAAATATTTTAGATACACTGTATTTACAAAGTGCAAGAATATTCAATAACAAATAGATATGTTTTTAAAGGTTGTTTCATAGAATGAACCATGCATCTCATATTTTTTCAGAAATATTTTCTAGGAAAAAAGAAATCCTCCACCTGAAAATTAGCCTAGGAAAAAGTACATATTTATGACATCAAATGTAAGTTAATATAACTGATGTTCATCAAAGCCTAACCTAAAATTCTATATGTACCTTATTACCAAAGTTTATTTAGAGTCATGCTCAACACCCATGCCTGATTAATGTGAACAATATGAACATGTCAGTGGTTTCCCAAAAAGGGTGAGAATAAAGGTTTAAAATCAGTATCAGATAAGCTGAATTTGTTTAAAAAATACAGTGAATTGATTTAAAACAATAGAGTGGGGAAAAACTTACTTGTAAAAAAGTAAGGTGGGTGTGGTAGGCTGATAATGCCTCCTTCTAGGTTGAAATCCCTGGAACTGTGAATGTTACCTTACATGGCAAAAGGGGCTTTCAAGTGTGACTAAACTAAGGATCTTGAGTTGGGGTATCCTGGTGGCCATAAATGTAACCACGAGGGTCCTTATAAGAAGGAGGCAGAAGGAAAATTGTTGACACAGGAGGAGATGGGAGTGTGACTATGGAAGCAGAGATAAGTGTGTTGCTGCCATGAGTCAAGGAACGCTGGCAACTGGAAGATAAGGGAATGGATTCTCCCCTAAAGCCTCCCGTAGAAACCAGACCCCCTGACTCCTTGACTTTAAGATTCATTTCAGACTCTGACCTCCTGACCTGTAAGAGAATGCATTTCTGTTATTTTATGCTATTAAGTTTATGGTAACTTGTTATAGTAGCAGCAATAGGAAACTAATACAGTAAGGAAAAGTTTACTTGGTCCAAGAAAGGAAAACAACCAGTTACAAACAGAGGAGATATAAATTCAAAGCATCAATAGTTGTGGAGGGAGGATTTGAAATGAGACGATATCACTACCATTTTACACAGACACTCTTTCGAGAAGTAATGTAATATTTACCCTGGTAGCCAAGTATCATTGTGTTATAATTGTGCAACTTGTACATTTATTTCTTCTTAAAAGTATACTGTTATATATTTACACACCCATGTTCATGGCAGCATTATTCACAATAGGCAAACAGTAGAAGCAACCTGTACGAGAATGCATATTGGCAGGTGAATGGATAAACAAAATATGAGATATATATGACTTATTATTCAACCTTAAAAAGGAAGAGAAGCCGGAACCGGGTTGGCTCAGTGGATAGAGCATCGGCCTGCTGACTGAAGGGTCCCGGGTTCGATTCCGGTCAAGGGCATGTACCTTGGTTGCGGGCACATCCCCAGTAGGGAGTGTGCAGGAGGCAGCTGATCGATGTTTCTGTCTCATCGATGTTTCTAGCTCTCTATCCCTCTTCCTTCCTCTCTGTAAAAAATCCATAAAATATATTTAAAAAAAAAGGAAGAGAATTCTGGTACATGCTACAATGTGGATGAACCGTAAGGACATTATGCTCAGTGAAATAAGCCAGTCACCAAAAGACAGATGCTGTATGATCCATTTATATCAGGACCCTAGAGTAGTCAGATTCATAGAGACAGGAAGTAGATTAGAGGTTACCAGGGGTTGGGGGTAGGAGGAATGAAGAGTTTAGTGTTCAGTTGAAAAAGATAAAGCTCTGGACATGGATGGTGGTGATGGTCACACAACATTGTGAATGTACTTAATGCCATTGTACTGTACACCTAAAAATGGTTAAGATAGTAATTTTTATGTATATTTTATCATAATTAAAAGCAATTGTAAAAGTATATTTTCATAGCCTTTCTGAAGGTAAAGTAGCAGTAGATATGATAAGCCCTCACATAGTGAAGGTATGAATGCAGCAACACTTGTGCTGTTACATCCAATTTATGATTCTTAGTTTACCTTATTGAACCTGCTGCAGTAGTGAACACAGCTGATTGCTCCTCCTCTACTGGCTTTTGGTATGCTATGCTCATTTAGTCGTATCTCGCTGGAGTCTCCTTTCCAGTCTTCTTTGTTGGTCCTGGGTCCTTCCACCCCTCTTATCTGCACTCATTCCCAGACTCACCGCTTTAAATGTGGCTTCTGTGTTGTTAGCCCCCAGTTTTACATCTCTAGTCCAGCCCACTCCTGAACTCTGGGCTCATGAACTTGGATGTCAGATGAACATCTCAGACTTAATGGCCGAAGCTTTGAGTGTGCCTCCTGTAGTCTCCCCATCTCAGTTAATAGCAATCCCATCCTTCCAGTGACTCATGCCAAAGCCTCTTTCTCTTACCCTAGATCTGCTCCATCAGGAAACCCTGTTGGCTCTGCCATGAGAATACATCCAGAATCCCATCATTTCCCAAGTCTCATCTATTACTCTGTGGTATGAACCACCATATTTCACTGTCTTACTTCCCCCCACCTTTTCTCGGTAGGCATCTAAATAATACACTCCTGTACTCAGAACTCTCCCAGGGCCTCTGACCTCATCTCTTGCTGCTGACCCCCTCCTGACTCTGCTTCAGACACCCAGCCTCCTTGAGGCTGTCCTGCCCTTTGCATTGGCTGGTACCCTCTTTCTGGGATACTCTATCCCACGTCTCCTCTGCCTGAGGTCTCCTGGAGCTCATGGGTCCCCACTATGCTTAGCCAGGTGGTTGGCAGAATTCAGTTCCTTGTGTTTGTAGAGCCGAGATTCCTCTTTTATTGCTGGTGGTTAATGTGTAACAGCCCTCAGGTCCTAGTGGCCACCCTCAGGTCTAGCCATTCTCACAGCATGGCTGCATACTTCCTTTTCTTTGTGGCCAGTTCTCTGGTGTAGTTAATGTATGTACAGAGTGACTGGCTCATCATATTTGCGATACACAGGTATTCCATCATATTTGCGAGCCTTCTCAGGATCCTGCCCCCACAGTGTCCATTCCTGGAGCAGCTGACAACACAGGAGGAGCCAGGTGACCTGTAGTAAGGTCCCCAGTTGACAAGCCTACCATGCAGTCCTAGCTTTTCATCAGCTTTTTAGTGACTACTTTTATAAAGGGATGGTCAGGGATCTCAGATACTTGAGGAAAGCCCATAAGAAAGGGAGAGACCAAAAGAAAAGAAAGAAAAGCAGAAGGCACCTAAAGGGAACAGTCAGTGCAGAGAGCAGAAGAAAGCTTGGAAAATAAAATTTGACTTATATTGTCAGATTAAAGAAAGAAGATATCACATTCAGAGAACTAGAAAGCACCCCCCAGAAATTAAAAAATAAAGGCATCCAGTTGAAGCGTTAGAGATCAAGTCAAGAATATATCCCAGAAAGTTCTTTAAAAGGCAGAGAGAATCTATCTATACTAATAAAAGGGCTATATGCTAATTAGACTGAGACCTTCCGGGAGACCTTCCAGACGTCCTTCTGGACACAGCCATAGTGGCGGGGCCAAGGCAGAGGCAGTTAGGTGATCAGGCCAGGAGGGGAGGGCAGTTGGGGGTGATCAGGCCGATGGGGGGGGGGCAATTGGGGGCAATTAGGCCCGCAAAGGGGGCCAGTTGGGGGTGAACAGGCTGGCAGGGGGGGTAATCAGGCCAGCAGGCAGAGAGGTTAGGGGCGATCAGGCAGGCAGGCAGGTGAGTGGTTAGGAGCCAGCAGTCCCAGATTGTGAGAGGGATGTCCAACTGCTAGTTTAGGCCAGATTCTGCCTGGCAGTTGGACATCCCTGAGGGGTCCTGGATTGGAGAGGGTGCAGGTCAGATTTCGTGCACCAGGCCTCTAGTGTGTGTGTGTGTGTGTGTGTGTGTGTGTGTGTGTGTGTGTGTGTGTGTATATATATAAAAGGCTAAGTGACTGACTGTATGTCCATCCGACTGTCCAACCAGCTGGTACATATGATGCGCACTGGCAATTTAAAAATGAACGTTGACTTATGAATACACAATACATATAAAGCTCTCACTGGCATCAATCGCGTGCGTGTGTTTCAATTTGTCATTGTTGATCATGGTTGTTCTGATTCCAAGAATTGATTTGTCCCTGTCTGACGCCTCCCATTTAAATTAATTCAAAGACAGTTTCCCATGATGCCAGCATTTGTGATGACTATTAATAAATCACAAGGATAAATTCTAGACAGAGTAGGAATTTTTCTACCTGAACCCGTTTTCAGACATGCTCAGTTATATGTTGCTTTCTCTTGAGTTCGAAGAGTATGTGGAGTTAAAGTTAAAGTGTAAATACTTCATCACAAGGGAAATTAATCAAGCACTCTGAAAATGTTTTTACTCTTAATGTGGTATACAGGGAGATATTAGAATACATTTAATCAATTGATCAGTCATTGTTTTTATCAATGTTGTTTTTATATCATGTTTTTGTTGTTTTTATATCATGTCTTTGTTGTTTTTATTTTTTTATTTAAAAAAATATATTTTATTGATATTTTACAGAGAGAAAGGGAGAGGGAGAGAGAGTTAGAATCATCAATGAGAAACATCAGTCAGCTGCCTCCTACACACCTGCCACTGGGGATGTGCCCACAACGAAGGTACATGCCCTTGACCGGAATCGAACCTGGGACTCTTGTGTCTGCAGGCCGATGCTCTATCCACTGAACCAAACCAGTTAGGGTTCTTCGTTGTTTTTATATCATGTCTTTGTTGTTATATTATGTTGTTGTTTATTTATTAATCAATTTATATATTATTTTCATATACATTTTACTAATTTTCTTTCATCTCTGACACTTCTATTATAATGGGTGAATAGTGATATTAAAATATTTCTTCTAATTAATTTCCTTTCAATGTGCACAAATCCATGCACTGGGCCACTAGTGGGAGAATAAAGATAAGGAAAGTATTTGATTAATTAGGCATAGCATCTGACTGACAGCCTTGCTGGGGAGGGGGACAGGGTCTTTATCAAAAGGATCCTTCAGGAAATCTTCCAGGCTGTGTCTCTGTTTGAAAGGGCTCTTCCTATGCTCAAAACAGTGAGGAGGAAGTACCCCCAGCAAACACAGCAAATCCTATTGATGGAGAGGAGGTTCTCAGCAGCTTCTAGAGATTAAAACAGGTCCCACACACATCATCAGGACAGGGCAGTGTTAGACCCTGTGGCACCAGCAGGAGTGAGACAGGGCTGAGACAGCAACCTTCCCAATATTATGGGGCTCATTTCCAACCTACAACTCTGTATACAGGTACCTGCTAGGGAGGGAAGAGTGCAGGTGCTTCAGACAAGAATGCTTTCAAAGTGCATACCACACACTCTTTTTCAGGAAGGAGCACCTAGAGGCCTCCCAGCACAGAGGAGGGAGTGCAGGGACAGTATCAAGCATGAGGCCCTAGGGGCCTAGTCATGTGGGGGTCTAAAGGAGGCATGTAAAATCCTGCAGAGATGTTAGAGCAGTAGGTATGTAGGAAATTCAGGCAATGAGAAGCAAGGGAATTGCTAAATATAGGAAAAAGTTATATAAGAAAGGAAGTGCTATAGCTTAAATGTGGTTCAGCAGTGAAAAATACTTGTGTAGTCAATGATGTAAACACTGCAGAAGACCTAGCCAAACTCAGGAGGGTGTAGGGAAGAGTGCTGAATTCTCCTTTTTTACTATAGGAGGCCAAAATTCAACATGTACATTTGAAAAGCCAAGAAATAGGGTCAGAAGTATGTTCTCAGACATGGAGGCATAGACCCTCCAAAAAGCTAAAGAGCAAGACATTTTTTCTTTGACTAACTTGGTAGAGAACGATATTGTTCCAGATGGGAGACATATTCCTTTGAGAAATCAGGGACCAGGGACCCCCCAATTTTGCTGAGGTTCCTTCTCTTCTGATGGAATACTTTGCAAATGACTATCGAGTGGTTAACCAGTTTGCCAGAAATTATCAAACAGGGCAAACAATGCCCAAAAATATGGTGTCTCCTCTTTGTGAATCTAAAAAAGGTTTGTGCTGTAGCTGATATGCAACTTCAGGTCTGTTATGCCACTTTGGATCCAATTTACCATGAGAAGCATCCCCTGAGGAGGTCAACCACAGATATTCTCAAGGAAACATGGGAGAAATTTTATGGCTTACCATATGTTCCAAACACTGCCTGGCAGCTGTGATTCAGTCACCTTGTGGGCTATGGTGCTAAATATTACTCTTACCTGATGTCTAGGGCAGTAGCTTCCATGGTTTGGAAGGAATGTTTCCTATATGATCCTTTTAACAGGGTGACGGAAGCGGTACCAAAGAGAGATGCTTGCCCATGGTAGAGACAGGGAGCCCATACTCATGGTGCAAGGTATGCTTCAGAAGTGACCTTCTATTGATGACTGTGTAAGTGTCCTCGTCTTTGACTTGGATCTTGACATGGGAACTTTCCTCATGGATTCTAAATGACATAAACACCTTGAATCTTTAAAGTCAAGGTCCTGTAGATAGATATTAACTTTGTTGTAACTGCTATTGCTGTTAACACTCGTTTCTGATTTCAGTATTCATTTCTGTAATAATTTCTGAAAAACCTTAAACGGATGGAACTTGAAATATATAATTGTTTTAAGTAAGCTAAAAAAATAAACCGGCCAAAGAGTAGAAAGAAGGGCTTCCCTGAGCAGGGTGAGGTGGGTGAGAGGGGCAGGAGCTGTGTCTGGTTCCACGTCTTACATCATGGTGACTTTTTGAAATATGTACCTGCATTTGTTAACTTTTTTAGTTAGTTTGTTTTTTTCCTCTTCTTTACTTACTCTCTCAGGGGTCTAGGTTGAGCCAGGAGTTGAGGGGTGTCAACTTAAGGAATGAAGTCTCCACTTCTCTATTGTGTGCAGAGAAGTGATCAGGATAGGCTAGAGCAGGGGTGCCACTCTGTTGACTAATGAGTTTGCTGACCACTGCGTAAGGCATTACCCTTACCCAGAAGTTTTGACTTCAGGTTAAAGACGTTAGTAATTATTAAAATGTTTTTAAAGTGTTTTTCCCTAAGGCAGTGGTCGGCAAACTCATTAGTTAACAGAGCAGCAAACCGTGGCTCGTGAACCACCACAGTTTGCCAACCACTGGGCTAGAGGAAGCTGCCCTTACACAGCCTGGAGTGGAGTTCTGTAAGCTGCACCATCCTTTATTCAATTGGTTAGTATTCCAGAGAAAAGCCATGGTGGGGATATTTTTCTAGGCTTTTGGAGGGGGCTGCAGGCCAAGAGTGTCCCTTTTTAAGAGCTGCTTCCCTTCTCTCCTCTGGCACCCCAGCTCTCCCCAACACCAGACCTGAAATGTAGGAACAAGGAGGAGTGATTTCTGCTTCCTGAGGTGCCACTGTTTCCTCCGATTAATGTGGTTACATGAATGTTGAATGTATGTGTTCTTTTTTTTTTAAATTTAATAAATCTTGATTGTTCAGATTATTACAATTGTACCTCTTTTTCTCCCCCCTAGCTTCCCTCCACCCGGTTCCCACCCCACCCTCTGCCCTTATCTCCCCACCACTGTCCTTATCCATAGGTGTACACTTTTTGTCCAGTCTCTTCCTGCACCTCCCACGCCCCTTTCCCCCTGAGAATTGTCAGTCCACTCCCTTTCTATGCCCCTGATTCTATTATATTCACCAGTTTATTCTGTTGATCAGATTTTTAATTCACTTGATTTTTAGATTCACTTGTTGATAGACATGTATTAGTTGTTCATAATTTTTATCTTTACCTTTTTCTTCTTCTTCCTCTTCTTAAAGGATACCTTTCAGCATTTCATATAATACTGGTTTGGTGGTGATGAACTCCTTTAGCTTTTCCTTATCTGTGAAACTCTTTATCTGACCTTCAATTCTGAATGATAGCTTTGCTGGGTAGAGTAATCTTGGTTGTAGGTTCTTGCTATTCATCACTTTGAATATTTCTTGCCACTCCCATCTGGCCTGCATAGTTTCTGTTGAGAAATCAGCTGACAGTTGTATGGGTGCTCCCTTGTAGGTAACTGTTTTTCTCTTGCTGCTTTTAATATTCTCTCTTTGTCTTTTGCCCTTGGCATTTAAATTATGATGTGTCTTGGTGTGGTCTTCTTTGGATTCCTTTTGTTTGGGGTTCTGTGTGCTTCCTGGGCTTGTCAGTCTATTTCTTTCACCAGGTGGGAGAAGTTTTCTGTCATTATTTCTTCAAATAGGTTTTCAGTATCTTTCTCTCTTCTTCTGGCACCCTCATAATTCGGATGTTGGTACGCTTGAGGTTGTCCCAGGGGCTCCTTACACTATCTTCAACTTTTTGGATTCTTTTTGCTTTTTGCTTTTCCCGCTGAGTGGTTTTTACTTCTTTTTATTTCAACTCTTTGACTTGATTCTTGTGGTCCTCTAGTCTGCTGTTAGGTCTCTATATAATATTTTTTTTCCCAAGAAATCTACTTTAATTTCAATAGATTACTTCAGAATGAACAGAATCATTCGCTACTATTTCTAGTTGTGCAATAAACCAAACAGTGCAATATCTTTCTATAATATCCCCCACAGACTTTTATATTTCTATTATACATATCTAATCTGTGTGCTCAACTGTATATATATTGCCTATAATACTACCTTAGATTTAAGAGTATTGACAGAATTAAAACATTTTCTTGCCTATGAAGAATGCAACCACTTCTGAACACACCATAGCCTTATATTTTAAACCCAAGTTAGAGTGTCTGAAGAAATTTTTCATAAATTATTAATGACCTGTTTCTATTTTTTAAAGTTTCAGCAAATGTGAAAAAAAAGAAAATCTTGTTATTTGTCAATTCATGATGTTATGAGAGAAAAAAATAATGCATTCTTCCACAGAATAAGTGGTTTTAGAGAACAGTTCTGATAGTATTTCAAAGTCTCAAAAGGTCTGATAGGTAGCCTCCTTGTTGGGGGGGCGGGGGAGTCGATGATTACAATCATTTCAATTCCTCTTCTGAATTGCTCAGTAGCTCCAAGTGATTTTTATATTGGGAGGCAGATTACTGGCCACAAGTTCATCAAATTTAGATCTATCTTGAACGGGCACATTATAGAACTCAAGAACATCTCTGACCCTGCACATCTCATGGAGCCTGAAGTTAGGCACGGCATGGCCCAAGTCATCAGCTAACCGTGCCAAGAACCTGAACTTCAGACGACCATCGTCCAGGAAGATGTCCTGCCAATTGCTAGGAGTAGATGAGCCAAAAATGTCTTTGACGCTAGATTCCAAACGACTTTGGAGATCTTCAGGTGGTATGTATGTTCGGCTTTGTACGAGCGGACACACCGGGATAGGTTCTTTCTTCACCTCCTCCACTGTCTCGGCGACCACTGGCTTTTTCTGTTCTCTGAATCGAGACCAAAATTCTCGATGTGGGACCCCTGTGATTATCCACGTGAGACTTTTTCTCAAAAAGCCGGGCACTGAGACGGCCGCCATCTCTGTGGAGAGCTACCCCTGTATAATATTTTTTATTTCAGTCAGTGTATGCTTAATTTCTAGTTGGTCCTTTTTCATATCCTCGAGGGTCTTGCTAAATTTATTGGCCTTTTCTAAGAAATTCTTGAAAAACCTTATAACCGTGGTTTTGAACTCTATATCCAGTTGTTTGTTTTCCTCCGTTTCTTTCATTTGTTATCTGTTTCTTTGTCTCGCATTTTTGCTGCTTCCCTGAGTTGGTAGAGTAGCTTTGTGTGGTAGATGTCCTCTAGGGCCCAGTGGCTCAGCCTCCCCAGTTACCTGAGGTGGACACTCTTGGTGCACCCCTTTGTGGGCTGTGTGCTTAGCCTTGTTGTAGTTAAGTCTTGATTGTTGTTGGTATCACTGGGAGGAATTGACCTCCAGGCCAATTGCCTGTGAGGATTAGCTGTGTCTACGCTGGGAATACTTCTGTGCTGGAGACACTCTTATGAGACAAGACTTGCAAAATTGCAAAAGCCTCTGTGCTCAGCTTGGTTGGGGTGGAGTTTCAGGGCAGAGCAGACAGCCTTGGTTTTCCGTCAGCCCTGCCCTATGAGGCCCCTGGGTCTCAGTGTCCCTCGGTAATCGCTGTAAGCACCTCTGAGAGAAAGCCGCCCTCGAGTTTCGCCCGCTGCCAGACAGTCCAGTTTCTCCCACTGCCAGACAGTCCAGTTTCTCCCTGAATGAGTCAGGGTTCCCAGAAACTTGCCCAGAACTGGAGTTCATCGTAGTCGGGAACTTCTGTCTCCCTCCCGCTTTAGAAAGCCAGCCGCACACTCAGCCTCCTGTGCATTCAGCAGTCAGCCCTCTCTGCGCACAGCGCGCGTGCACCTCCAGACCTCTGCCTTCCACAGCTCCCAAGTCTCAGTGTGCTTTCTTTTTCCTGACAGTCCAGATTCCCCCCCGAATGAGTTTGGTTTCCCAGTGTCTCGCCCTTGACTGGAGTTCAGTGCAGTTGGGAGTTTCCTTCTCCCTCCCACTTTAGAAAGCCAGTTGCGCACTCAGCCGCCCGTCCTCTCTGTGTGCCATTCTCGTACCTCAGCCTTTTGTAGCTCCTCTGAGTCTCAATGTGCTTTCCTCTTTTTTTTTTTTAATAAATCTTTATTGTTCAGATTATTACAGGTGTTCCTCTATTTTTTCCCCCATAGCTCCCCTCCACCTGATTCCCCACCCCACCCCATGCCCTTACCCCCCGCCACTGTCTTCATCCATAGGAGTAAGATTTTTGTCCAATCTCTTCCCGCACCCCTCACACCTGCTTCCCCTGAGAGTCGTCAGTCCACTCCCTTTCTGTGTCCCTGATTCTATTATATTCACCAGTCCATTCTGTTCTTCAGATTTTTTATTCACTTGATTTTTAGATTCACTTGTTGGTAGGTATGTATTTGATGTCATTTTGTTGTTCATAATTTTTATCTTTACCTTTTTCTTCTTCTTCCTCTTCTTAAAGAATACCCTTCAGCATTTCATGTAATCCTGGTTTGGTGGTGATGAACTCCTTTAGCTTTTTCTTGTCTGTGAAGCTCTTTATCTGACCTTCAACTCTGAATGATAGCTTTGCTGGGTAGAGTAATCTTGGTTGTAGGTTCTTGCTGTTCATCACTTTGAATATTTCTTGCCACTCCCTTCTGGCCTGCATAGTTTCTGTTGAGAAATCAGCTGACAGTCGTATGGGTACTCCCTTGTAGGTAATTAACTGTTTTTCTCTTGCTGCTTTTAATATTCTCTCTTTGTCTTTTGCCCTTGGCATTTTAATTATGATGTGTCTTGGTGTGGTCCTCTTTGGATTCCTCTTGTATGGGGTTCTGTGCGCTTCCTGAACTTGTACGTCTGTTTCTTTCACCAGGTAGGGAAAGTTTTCTGTCATTATTTCTTCTAATAGGTTTTCAATATTTTGCTCTCTCTCTTCTTCTGGCACCCCAAAAATTCGGATGTTGGTTCGCTTAAAGTTGTCCCAGAGGCTCCTTACACTATCTTCATATTTTTGGATTCTTTTTTCTTTTTGTTTTTCTGGTTGGATGTTTTTTGTTTCCACATATTTCAGATCTTTGGTTTGATTCTTGGGGTACGTTGATCTACAGTTGAGTTTCTGTATATTCTTTATTTCAGACAGTGTATGCTTCATTTCTGACTGATCCTTTTCCATTTTTTGGGCATTCTCATTAAGCTCCTTGAAGGTCTCATCAAGTTTCTCAGCGGTTTTAAGAAGATTCTTGAGTAACCTTATAAATGTGGTTCTGAACTCTGTGTCATCAAGTAGTTTGCTTTCCTCCGTTTCTTTCATTCGTGACATGTTTCTTTGTCTCTGCATTTTGGCTGCTTCCCTGTGTTGATGGAGTAGCTTTGTGTGGTAGGTGACCTATAGGGGGCAGTAGCTCAGCCTCCCCAATCACCTGATGTGGACGCTCTTGGTACACCCCTTTGTGGGCTGAGTGCAAAGACTTGGTGTAGTTAAGCCTTAATTGCTGTTGGTATACTGGGAGGAATTGACCTCCAGGCCAATTAGCTGTGAGCACTCGCTGTGTCTATAATGGAAGAACTGCTGCGCTGAAGACACGCTTCTGGGGCAGGACTTGTTTCAGTGGGGCTTTGGTGCTCACTGAGTCTGCCTCTTGAATGTGTCACTTATGGATGTGAGGCGTTGAAATCTGGTGTCTCACTCTGACCACTAGGTACACTGGCTTCTGGATCTCCAATGGGGTGCAGGTCAGCTACAGTCTGAGGCCACCCAGCAGGAGCTACAGTGAGAGCTACCGTTTTCTCCTCTTTGCTTGTGGTTTGGAGGTTTTTGAGCTGTCTGACCTGGGCTGCAAGTTTGCGATAGGGCAGGGCTTTCTTATGCTAAATACACTGCTTGGAGCTTGGGTGGGTTTGTAGGTTGTGCAGGGTGGGGTCTCAGAGTGTCACTAGGCTAGGGCATGGCAAACAGCAGTGGTTGCTAGTTAGCCGGCTCTGTGTCCCCGATGGCGTCCCGGAGTCCCCTGCCCCAGTGCCATAAACAATTATTCCTGCGCGCAGCTCTGCAAGCAAGCCACCCTCACTGGCAGATAGTCCAGCTTCTCCCCATAGGAGTTTGGGTCCTCTGCGTCTCCCCAGAAACTGGATTTCAGAGTAGTCGGGGGCTTGTCTCCCTTTGGGTTGAAAAAAGCAACGCCCGCCGCCAGCCCGGATCCTGCTCCTCCGTACCTCAGCTTTTCAGCGATTGTGCACGTCTCAATGCTCTTTTCTCTTTCCTTCTAGTTGTAGAACTTCCACTCAGCCAGCTTTCCCGTGGTTCTGGGTGATAAACGTTTTGTCTTTTAGTTGAATTTTTGAAATTGTTGTGCGAGGCAGCAGTTTAGGTGTTTACCTACGCCGCCATCTTGGATTCTCCTCTCCTCTTTTCTTCTAGTTGTAGAATTTCCCCTTGGCCAGCTTTCCTGTGGTTCTGGATGGTGTTCGTTTTGTCTTTTAGTTGTAGTTTTGATATTGTTGTACGAGGCAGCAGTTTAGGTGTTTACCTATGCTGCTATCTTGGTTTCTCTTCGAATGTATGTGTTCTTTGGTAACTTCTATAAATTGTTTCATTTCTTTAGCAAGTTTACATGAAGCTTGAATGTGTCCAGTTGACTATTTTTCTGAGGTTTCTCATGTACATTTTAAGGTTTTATTGTATTTAAAATAACATGCAGATAGCTCTCTGAATATACTAAAAACCACTGAATTGTACTCTTTAAATCAAGCATGTCAAACTCACAGCCTGCCAGCTGCAAGTTTGACATGCTTGCTTTAAATGGATGAATTACGTGGTAAATGAATTATATGTCCATAACAATATTAACAGAACTAACATGGAGAGTCAGAACTGCCCTAGAGCCTGGTCTCTCTGCAGCCCACCCCACTCCTCCACCGACATCTTCAGAGTGGGCGTTGGACTTGTTGGAGAGCAGCAATCTGCTAGAATCCCAGTGGTGACAGATGTAGGGAGAAAGCAGGTTCTGGTGTTAGAGGCAACCCACGTCCCTGTGTGAGAATCATCAAGAAGAGTTAGCCAAGCACTGCTATACCTGGATGCTGAGCAGGCTCCTTCCAATGATGGAAAGTACCGCTGGTAACATTGCAACACATATTTCTGAAAAACAAAAATGTATTCCTGAATGGTATACATGCCTCTTGGAGGACATATGTGATGACCTTTTCCTTATAAGACCAGCATGATACTTTTATTCTAGAATTTTATAAGCTCCATCTCCTTAATAAGGGTGGTTAGTCAGTTTATCACAGGTAATGTAGGAAGTTGTTCCTATACTTCAAGCAGAAAAACCGAGTTCCAAATGAGCACATGCAATGTTGGAAAACTCTTAATGTTATTGTTTTATTTTCAAATATAAGTTTACAAGTAAACACACTTTGCTTTTTAAATTGCGCAAAAAGTAAACGTTGGATATATGACTTTATTTTCCCCAGCAGGACCCAGTAATTCCAGAGGGCTTAAGGTGTTTAAGGAGAAAATGAGCCTTCATTTTGTATCCACACAGCTGGCCAATTTTTTAAAAAGTTAATGCTTTGCTCTAAATGGTTTCGCTCAGTGGTTAGAGCATAGGCCTGTGGATTGAAGGATTGCAGGTTTGATTCTGGTCAAGGGTACATACCTTGGTTGCAGGTTCAATCCCTGGCCTGATTGGGGTGTGTGTGGTAGGCAACCAATTGATGTATCTCTCTCACAGTGGTGTTTCTCTCTCTCTGTCTCTCCCCGTACCTCTTGCTAAGTGGCCCGAGGCCTGGCACTAGTGCCAGCTGGCCTTGGTTTGCATCTTGGCCTCTCCTGGGCACCTCCAAGCCCAGCACAAGTAGCAGCCATCTGCAGATCACTCTGTAGCTCCTGCCGGGAATCCTCAGGCAGAGCACAGGAGTTGGCTGACCTTTACACCTAGTGGAGAGCTTCAGACCATGCCAGATCACAATCCTACCACCTCCATGAGCAACACACTCAAGGGGTGGACTTGGCAGGCACCAGAGTCCATTGAAGCAAGTCTTGTCCCGGAGATTCAGCTCCTGCATAGCAACTCCTCTGCTATTGTCTTAGCTGGTCCTCACAGCCAGTCAGCCTGGGGATCATTCCCTCTCAGTAACATCAGCAGCAATCAAAGCTTAACTACAACAGGGCAGTTCACACAGCCCATGCGGGTGTACTTGGAGCACCCATCTCAGGTGTAAGGCACTGCTGGGCTCTACAGGTCTCCTACTATAACACAATGCCACTCTACCAAGGCTGGGAGACATAGCAGTTATGCCCAGTACATAGAAACAAACATAGGGAAGCAGCCAAAATGTGGAGACAAAGAAACAGGTACAAATGGGACACATGCTTTCATTTCTCTTGGGTGAATACCTAGGGGTGAAATGATTGGATCTTATGGTAGATATATGGTTAACCCTTTAAGGAATTTCTAAATAGTTTTCCAGAGTGGTTCTGTAATTTGACATTCACAGTATCAGTGTATGAGAATTCCTGTTCTTCCACATGCTTCCAAACACTTGGTGTACACAGTATGGCCCATCTTTTTAATTTTAGCTATCCAAGTAGATGTGTATGTACCTTATTGTCATTTTAATTTGCATTTCCCTAATGGCTAATACTGACTTGAAATTTTAAAAATCTAATGAAACTTGTTTTGTGGTCCAGAATATATATATATCTTGGTAAAAGTTCCACAAGCACTTCCTTGAAAGGAATATGTATTCTACTTTCTTTGGCTGGAGTGTTCTATATGTTAGAAAGGTTGAAGTGCTTAATAGTATCACCATGGCTTTTGATAAAATGAGCTTTTTTTGAGAATGTTATAATTCATGTCACAACAAGGTGCAGAAATGGGGATAGTTTTCCCCTGTAAAGTGCTGTGCTTTCAGTGTGATTTTTGTGAGCCGTACTTCTGTAGTTGGAATTAACTGTAGTTAGAGAGCTTGTTCTGCTTTCTTCTCTTGCAGATTATGTCTCCACATCTGAAGCAGAAACAATACAATTTGTTAGTAAACTTCTCATATTAAAATAATCCTGTGGGAGCCAGCTCCTTCCCCTTGTGGCTGGTTGCAGTGTGGGTTCTTCTCCCATGGCCTTCCTGCAACTTGCTGAGTCTGTTTGAGGGAGGAGTGCTGGCTCACTTTGACTGCTCTGGTATACATCTCCTGGCCTGGTATTGTGGTTCTGCTGATTTTCCAAGAAAGGTCACGTTATTATATTTCAATCTTATTGTGTGTTTTTCTGAAAGTCTGTGAATGGAGAACTTTGGACTTAGATCATTAGAACCACCTCCAAATCATTGTTGATTTATTCTCCAAAGAACACATAGTTAAAGTGGACTTTAAAAAATGTATACTTTAATTCATCTTTGCTCATTCTAACATGGTAACATATAAAAGGACTAACTCTCAGTTAATTATCTCTATATATAAAAGCCAAGTGACCGGAACACCAGAACAACTGGAACAACCAGAACAACAGGTTTCTTTGACTCGAATTGCGTCCCCAATTGGCCCGCCTCCACCCTGATCAGGGCAGAGCCGGTGGCCAACCTCCCACATCCTCTCTCCCCAGTGGGCCCAGCCCCTATTGGCCCCAATTGGGGTGGGCAGGCTGGGTCCCATCTGTGCATGAATTTGTGCATCAGACCTCTAATTTGTTTATAAAGCATTGGGTTAATGTTTCAGGATGAATGACTTGGTACTTTGTGTCCAATTAGTAGCTTTACTGTTGAAATTCTTAGGAATCTTAAGGACAGATTGGCCAGTGTGGATTCCAGGTTAAATACCCAGCAAGATTCTCACTAGACATCATGTGCTTTAGGAATGAAGGCTTTTGTGAGATAAGGAGGGAGTCATTCAGCTATTTCAGGAAATCAGCTGATGAGGAAACTTCTGAGCCCAGTGTCTCAAACACCCAGGGCTTTGAGATAGAGGGATGGGGGCTGCCATCTCTTCCTGTTGTGGAGGGAGAAAAGGGAGATGTGGTTTCTGGCTCAAGGATTCTGGATTGTATACTTACCTGGCAGGGGAGTTACCATGATCACGAAGGTAGTTTTCCCAGGGCAAGGCTTTATCCTTTGCACTTCGGATGTGCTAACCCCGGTGGGGGGCGGGGGAGGGGTTGGGGGGGTTGGGGGGGTTGGGGGGGGAAGAAGCCTGGATTGTTAGAATCAGTCAGTTTGAGCTGGTCCAGTTCCAGTCTGACTTTATGTCACATGTGATCAACAAATGATGTTGAAAGGGCTGTATGTTGCAGCATCTGCCAGCCTGCCCAGTGCCGAGGACACCCTGAGAGATATATATGGGTGGTGTGGATTATGGGTTTGGTCTCAGCCAGGGCTCATGCCCATCATAGCCTTAGCTTTGAATCTCTACCTTTGAAACACTCTGCCTACACCCTAGTCCTAAGTATTCACATGTTAAAACCCTCCTTACCTTTCTTGTTTCCTGTATTGTCCTACCCTCCTTTTGTGGTCAAAGGTCACCTCTCCCTGGCTAATCAACTCATCCTTTTTTCCCTCTCCCTCCCCACTCTCTTTTTCCTTTCTTGCTCTTTCTCTCTTATTTTCTTTCTTTGTCTTTAAATTTTCCATTATGGAGCCCTGGCCAGTGTTTCTCAGTGGTTATAGTATTGTCCCACTCACTGAAGGGTCATAGGTTTGATTCCTAGTCAAGGGCACATACATGGGTTGCAGGTTTGATCCCTGGCCCAGGTGTGGGGCGTGTGGGGGAGGCAGCCAATTGATGTGTTTCTCACACTGATGTTTCTCTTTCTCTCTAACCCCTTCCCTCCTTCCTTTCCACCCTCTCTAAAATCAATGGAAAAAAATGCCCTCAGGTGAGGATTAATAAAACAAAAAAAGTTTTCATTATGAAAAAGTTCAATTCTATACAGAAGTAGAGAGAATAGTGTAATGCTTCCCCAGTGTGCCATGCCCAGCCTCAGTAGCTGTCAGTCATGGCCATTTGGTTATGTATATGTAGCCATATGTACCTGAGCCCCAGGTTTGTTTGTTTTTTAGAGAGAGACAGAGAGAGAAACATGGCTTCAAGAGAGAAACATCAGTTGTTTGCCTCTTGCACATACCCCAACTGGGGCTAGGGATCAAGCCTACAACTGAGATATGTGCCCTTGACTGGAATGGAACCCAAGACCCTTCAGTCCACAGGCAGACACTCTAACCACAGAGCAAAACAGGCTAGGACAGCCCCAGGTTGGTTGGTTTGTATTTATTTACTTACTAGAGGCCAGGTGCACAAATTCGTGCACCACTGGGGTCCCTTGGCCTGGCCTGCGGGATCAGGCCGAAACTGGCTCTCCGACATCCCCTGAGGGGTCCCAGATTGAGTGAGGGTGCAGGCCAGCCCGAGGGATCCCACCAGTGCACGATTGGGGCCGATCAGGGATGTGGGAGGTTGGCCAGCCGGGAGGGACCTCGAAAGGGCTCCAGGGCTTGTCTGGCTTGTCTCACTCAGTTCTGATCAGCCAGACCTCAGCAGCAAGCTAACTTACCATTTGGAGCATCTGCCCCCTGGTTGTCAGTGCACATCATCGTGAGCAGTTGAGCGGCCTTAGCATATCATTAGCATATTACACTTTGATTGGTTGAACAGGCGACCAGACACTTAGCATACTAGACCTTTAATATATAGGATTGTTAATCCTCTCATGAGGATATTTTTTCCGTTGATTTTTAGAGAGAGTGGAAGGGAGGGGAAGAGACAGAGAGTGAAACACCAATGTGAGAGAGACATTGGTTGCCTTCTGCACACACCCCTCCAGCACCAGGGATGAAGCCTGCAACCAAGGTACGTGCCCTTGACCAGAATCGAACCTGGGACCCTTTAGTCTGTGGGCTGATGCTCTATCCATTGAGCCAAACCAGCCAGGGCAGCCCCCAGGTTTTTAAAGTATCCCTAAATATTTTAGTAAATATATAAAAAACACTGTGCATAAATTAACAACAGTTCCTTAATATCAAATATTCAGTCAATACTCATTATCCAGCATCAGTATTCAAATTTCTAATTAACCTATAAATGTGATTTTAAAAATATCTATAATAATAAAAGTGTACTATGCTAATTAGACTGGACGTCCTTCCGGATGACCTTCCAGATGAAGCCGGGGCTGTGAGGGAAGCCCGGGTCCCGGATGCCAGAGGGAAGCCGGTGCCAGCAGCCTGGGGAAGGAAGGCCTACTCTTGCATGAATTTCGTGCATCGGGCCTCTAAAATATATGTATATTTTATATATATATATATTAGAATATAATTTTATTGATTTTAGAGAGCAAGGGAGAGGAAGAGAAAGATAGAAGCATCAGTGATGAGAGAGAATAATCTAGACTGCCTCCTGCACGTTCCCTACTGGGGATTGAGCCCGCAACCCAGGCATGTGCCCTGACTAGGAATTGAACTGTGACCTCCTGGTTCATAGATTGATGCTCAACCACCGCTCCATACCAGTCAGGCTCCTAAGTCTCTTAAAAGGTTTACTTTCTCCATCTTTTTATTTTTTCTCCTTGAAAATAACAGGTCACTTATCTGTCTCTTTTTTAATACAATTTTATTGATTTCAGAGAGGAAGGGAGAGGGAGAGATAGAAACATCAATGATGGGAGTGATTCATGCCCCCTGCTGGGGATTGAGCCCGCAATGCAGGCATGTGCCCTGACCGGAATCAAACCATGAATTCCTGGTTCATAGGTTGATGCTCACTCAACCACTGAGCCACACCAACCAGGCCACTTATCTGTCTCTTTTAAGGTCCACATGGGTTGGGTTTTGCTGATTACATCCCTGTGATATTATTGAAATACATTGCTTTGAGATCATTGTATTTCCTATAAATTGGTAGTTGGATTGAGATTTGATTTAGGCGGTGTCACATACTTCCATCAGGAGGCACTTGGTGTCTTATTATCTGTCTTTTTGTGCCCTTCGGAAGCACTGAGGGTCATTCATTATGTCCATTTCTTCATCAAGCACTGCAGGATGTTGACATTCGAATCTCATCATTCCTTCTTTGGATTATTGGATGAAATGGTTCTTTTTTTTGTAAAGAATAATATATTGATCTTTAAAGAGAGAGGAAGGGAGAAGAGAGAAACATTGATGTGAGAGCACAACACTGATAGACTGTCTCCTGCACGCAACCTACCAGAGATCGAGCCCACAACTCAGGCATGTGCCCTGACTGGGAATCAACCCGTAACCTTTCAGTGCAAGGGAGGATGCCCAACCAACCTAGCCATTCAAAGGCTGGAATGATTCTTGAAGTGACACTTCCCCTCATGACTACCATTGCTTACCCTGAGTTAACAGTTTGTATAGGAAAGGCAGGCTAACTGCTTGGTTCTTTCTTTTTCTTAGTTTTCACAATGATAAATTGATTCACTAGTGTCCTCCACTAATGACTAGTTATTTATTTTTTTATCATAATTATGCTTTAATTGACTAAAACGTGATATATTTCAGTCTGCTGTATTTATCATTCCCATCAATGCTCATATTGTTTCATTTTTTACTGTAAAGTTCTGTTTAGGTTGGGTTCTGAGTTCTTTAATGTGACCTAATCTTTGCTTTCAGTTATGACAAGATATTCCAGGCTTAACTTGCACATCTCCTGACATTTCTCCAATGGTCCTGATTTCTTTTAATGGAAATTGAATTTAAATATCACAACCTAGGTGCTACAGGTGCCCACTGTTAATTGAACACAATTAGAAGGGGTTTTTTTTGTTTGTTTGTTTTTTGTTTTAAACATCATGTGTGATAGATACCTCATGGTGATGTGAAGGATCCCAGTCCTCAGCAACACTTAGAATAATGGAATTAGAATATTCCTGTGTTGCTGTGGAAAAGTTCAATGATAATCTAATTTTCTTTTATAAAATAATTTTATTTTTACATAGCTATTCAAAGGTGTGTTTTTTCCTTCAAAGACCAAAAAAATTACCAGATTAAGTGTTAGAGTAGGTCTTTTGGGGTTGGGAGTTGATTTTCTTAGGTACCTCATGTAGTCTTTCAATATGTAGTTAATTTTTTTAGGGAAGTTTTCTTAAATATAGTTTTTAAAAATATATATTTTTAATTTCAGTGAGGAAGAGGGTGGAGATAGAAACATCAATGATGAGAGAGAATCATTGATCAGCTGCTTCCTGCCCTTCCCATACTGGGGATTGAGCCACAACCTGTGCATATGCCCTGACTGGGAATCAAACCATATCCTCCTGGTTTATAGGTCGAGGCTCAACAACTGAGCCAAGGCAGCCAGACTATTCATTTGTTTTTAAGAGCTTTGTTTAAGTATAATCTAGGTGCCATAAAATTTACCCACTGTAAGTGTGCAAATCAATGAATTTTAGTAAATTTATAAAGTTATGCAGTCATCATCACAGCCTAGTTTTACAACATTCCCACATGCCAAAAAGAGTTCTCATGCTGTTAGCAATCATCCCACTTCCACCCCACAATTTCCAGGCAACCACTAATCTGCTTTGTATCTCTGTAGATTTATCTTTTCTGAAAATTTTCTTTAAATGAAAGAATATAATTTGTGATCTTTTGTGTCTGGCTTTTTTACTTAGCAAAATGTTTTTGAGGTTCATTCATGTTGTAGTATGTATCAGGATTTTATTCCTTTTTATGACTGAATAGTAGTCTGTTGGATAGATCACATCTTGTTTATCAAGTCCTCAGTTGATGGCCATTGGGTTGCTTTTGGTATTTTGCTATAGTGAATAATGCTGCTTGCTATGAATATTTGCATGTACATCTTTTTTTTTTTTCTTCGCTATTTTTTTCTCTTGGGTAGATACCTATGAGTGGAATTGCTTTGTTGTATACTAACCTTATGTTTAACTTTTCAAGAAACTGCCAAATGATTTTCCAAATTAGCCAGACCATTTTACATTCTTCCTAGCAATATGAGGTTCCAATTTTTCGACAACTTCACCAACTCTTGTTATTGTCAGTACTTTTGATTACAGCTGTTCTAATGAGTGATAGCTTGTGGTTTTCATGTGCATTTCCCTGAGGACTCATGATCTCGAGCATCTTTTCGTGTGCTTATAAGCCATTTGTATATCTTTGGTGAAATAACTGTTTAAATTTTTTTTTTTTGAGATGGAGGGAGAGAGAGGAAGGGAGATGGGGAGAAAGAGAAACATCATTGTGAGAGAGAGACATCAATTGATTGCCTCCCATCTGCACCCTGACCAGGGATCGAACCCACAATCTAGGCATATGCCCTGACTGGGAATCGAACCATGATATTTTGGTGCATGGGATGAGGCCAGGGCAACTGTTTAAAATTTTTACCTATTTTTTAAAAATTGTGTTTTTTTCTTCTTGTTGTACTGTGAGATTTCCCTAAACATTTTAAATACAAGTCCTTTATCAGATATCCTATCTAATAAAGAGGGAATATGCTAATTGACTGCCCTGCCCTCAAAGATGGTGGCACCCACAGCCAACAAGGAGGGAATATGTTAATTGACTGCCCTGTGCTCAAAGATGGTGGCACCCAGTCCCCTCAGCCCTGCTGGGGCAGCAGGCATACGGCAAGGCCGGGCCCACCCCCAGGTCCGGCTGCTCTGTGCACCTGCCTCTAGAGTCCCCCAGTCCCCTCAGCCCCCTAGCCGCCCAGAGCTGGCCCGAGGTGCAGGCAAGCCTTGGATGGCGGCTGCCCAGCTTCCCAGGGCCACCTGAGGCTCAGGTAACCAGGGCCGGCTGAGGCTTGCACGCCGGTAGTGGCAGCAGCAGGGGGTGATGGGGGTGTCACCTTCCCCTGATCGCTGGGTCACCTCCCGCCCCTGAGGGCTCCTGGATTGTGAGAGGGGGCAGGCTGGGCTGAGGGACTCCCCCTTCCCCCAGAACATGAATTTTCATGCACCGGGCCTCTAGTATGATTTATAAATATGTTCTCCCAGTCTGTGTCTTATCTTTTAGTTTTACTAATGTTGTCTTTTGAGGCACAAAACTTTAAAATTTTGATGAAGTCCATTTTATACTTGGAAATATAAATATGTCTTTTTTCAAAGAGTTTCATTTTCTATAACATTCATGTGTGAATTATTCGACTTACTATTTATGATTTTTAGATCTACTTGCCTACGTTGTCCTTCCTAAGAACTCTGCGCAGCTGTTAGAAAGGATGGGTGGGTCTATGCTATGTGTAGTAATCTAGATAATGGCTAGAATAATACTAAAATGTTAGCACCGGATTATCTTTTCACTCAGGAAGCATGCCTCTTGACTTTTGAAAGCAGGATCTTATTCCATGACTCATTGTCCCAGGTGTCGTTGGCACCTTCTTAGAGTACCGCCTATTTTCTGTCCGGAGCTGTTGGTGGCCTTTGGATCAGAGGAACCAGTGGCTCTTATTTTCAGCATGGCACCTTACAAGTAGGCTGCTTCTCTAAATATGGTGAAAAGGTCAAGTGCATGATACACCCCTTCCAATTCTGTAAAGACTTGGGTAACATATTCTTACTTGGCAATTGCAGGTGAAGGACTTAACAAAATACTTGGATCCCAGTGGGCTCGGTGTGATCAGTTTTGAAGACTTCTACCAAGGGATTACGGCGATCAGAAATGGAGGTCAGTCATTCCCTGCCCTGTGCTTCCATCGCCTCACCCCTTCCTCAACTCCACCACTGTCCTTCCCTCTTGCTCAGCCAACCCTTAATGACCCTTACTTCTCAGACTCCTTTTGCTGAGCTTAATGTCTTCCCTTCTCTTTGAAGTCCCTAAAATGCCGCAGGTTTACGGATGCTCTCTCTCCTTTTTTGTTATTTGCTCTTCACACCCCTGTCTTCCAGAATTGACTGACTCAACTACTAATCCATAATGTTAGAAAGCTACTGCCACTTTCCCCAAAGAGTTTTTAATGGAAACTGACACATACAAAAATATTAAAGACTTATACAGTGAACACTCATATGTATATCTCTTATCTGTATTCTGCAGGCAACATTTTACCATATCTGCTTTATCCATCCATCTTCCTATCTATTTCCTCTTTTTTCTAATGGGCTGCATTTCAAATCAGTATACTTCCATACACTTCAGCCTAAACTTTTCAGCATGCTATCAGTCATTACCCAGAGTTCAATAGTTGTTTGCAGTCTTTTTAGAGAAAAATTTACCTACAGTGAAACCTTAAGTGTGCCATTCTGTGAATTTTAACAAGTTTTTGTGTCTGGTAATGCAAATCTCTGCCAAGAGTTACTAACATTACCACAGGCAGTTCCCTAATGGCCTTTCAGTAATCTCCTCCCTCTTATTGGTACTTTCTTTGCTGATTTTTGTCACCATAGATTAGTTTTGCCTCTCATGGACTTCATGTAAATATGACCATCCATATCTGCTCTTTCATCTGGCTTCTCCCCATGCGTGATGTTTTTGAGATTCATTGTGTTTTATCAGCAGTCTGTTTTTCTATTATGGAGTAGTGCTCCATCATATGCTTGTACCTCATGGATGGATACTTGCTTGGGGCTAGGATGGTTCTAGTTGGGCGTTATATATAAAGCTTCCAGTGAAATCCGTGGGCAGGTCTGTGTAGATACATGTTTTCATGTGTTGGGGGCCTGTACGTGACAGTGGGGTGGCTGGTCATGTGCATGTGAGTTTAGTTTTGTGTAAAACTGCCAGATGTTCTTCTAAGTAGTTGTACCATTTTACTCTCTTACCAGTTGCCCAAGCACTTTCCTCTTCAAATGAAACTCTGAAGCTCTGAGTAGACCTTTCCTTCTCATTCCCCATATTTGGCCAGGTGGTGTCAGGAATTCAGTATTGGGAAGTCACAGGCTATCTCCCTACTTTTTGCACCTTGTCAGGGGAAGAGGGGCGTAAAGAGACTTGGCAGAGCCCATGCTCATCATGGTGGTTCAGTCAAGGAGGGGGTGTGCCTTTGAACCCGAGGTCTTATTAGCAGTTGTTGATAGAGTCTCACCTGTCTTCTCTATTACATCCATAAAATTATTGCCCAACAGTGTCACATAGGGCCTGGGTTTCCTAAAACACCAAATCCCAGATGGTTTTGAGTGGCATTCTGTATATGGAGCCCTGTGTGTTACTACTTTTTTCACCTAGTTAGTCCACACAAATATGAACACCAGCACAGCCCAGAGACCCATGGTGAACAAGCAGCCAGGGACCTTGTGCGTACAGAGCATTAATGAGGAGGGAACAACATGGGAGGTGCTGCTGCTGTCAGTGTGGCAGGTGGGGTTGGGGGCTGACGTGCACAACCTTAGCACAAGGGATGTTGACATCAGTGTGTTCCCTGAGACACAAATCGAAGGGCCCGGAGGAGCTCTGGGCCTTGGACATGCCCCCTTGTAGTCTCTGCACCTTCCAGCCGAGGGTTGAGACTGGGCTTCCTTGGATTCAGGTGGTTGAGGAGCCCAGATTCCTCTCAACTGTCAAGGCTGGGAGCAGCAGTGGCAGCTGGGCCCATGGGTATGGGTAGTGGTCAGTGAGAGATGGAGCCTGAGCCATCGGTGTGGTCAAACTCTGAGGCTCTCTCTAGTCAAAGTTCAGGCTGGTGGCTGCTCTCTGTTCTTTTGGGCCACGGTTAGTGCGAAATGGAGCAGGCTCCTCTGCAGGAATTCCTGGGGGGTTGTAACTTGGGAATCAGCATATACTTCCTGAAAACTTGATTCAGGCAGGCACAACTAGTCCACTGTAATAAAATTCTCAGGCCGTTGACCTGCCCACTGAGAGCCAGGAGTTGTCTCTGCAGGAGCTGATTATCTGTCGGGCAGAACGGGTTGCTGGCTGCGGACCCTCTTGGTTGTCTTGTGGGTTGCATGTGTCTTGAAGTTAAGTGACTTCAGGCATGTGTAGATATAAATCAATCTAGTAAGAGAAAATGGTCACCTGAGAATGGCCTGTTTCCTTAAGTCATGATCTTTCCTTAATGGTTAACCATCACCCTGATTTGTTGAGGTAGGACCTCTCCCTGCACAACCCACCCCTCCACCCTCTTCCTTGCCTTTGCCTGAGATATTCCCACTGAAGCTGAGGCACTCTCTGTCCTCCTCAGAGGCTGGCAGAGAGAAGCACGAGGTAGGACTTCTGTGTCTCTGCTTCAGAGGAGCTGGCCAGGGCTCTTCTGTCTACATCCAGAAGTCTCTCTAGTCTGCTCTCCCATTTTAACCTCTCCTGGCTTACATGGCCTGTTCCACCTTATCTGTCCCCATTCCCTAGGCAACTGGCTAACTGCAGCTGCACCTTCTTCTGTATTGGGGAGCACCCTCCTGCTATTCTAAGTCCCACAAAATCAGTTCACCTTGGGAAAGTCCTGCCTCTGTCCAGCCAACACACACCACTGAACCCCACTGGGATTGTTTGAGTCTCTGTTTTTACATTCTTATTGGTAATATTTCCACTTTGATTTAATTAAAAATAACTCCCCCAGCCAGTTCTGGAGTTATGGATATCTTCAGGAAATGGTGCCGTGTTTTTCTAATGGCAAGAACATTCTGAAATAGAAGCATCCCCAGAAGGCGAGGCTTGGTCTCAACATGAAACTATATTGGGAGGTGCATTGTAGGTGGTGTCCCCCCCACACTGAGTTTAGCCTGTGTAGAACACACCTCTGCTCCTGAAATGAGGTGGTGGACTCTGAAATATGAGGGACAGTCTGCTGCTGGGGTGTGTGGTTGAGGAGGCAGAAAGGTCGGAGGCTTTGGATAGGGTTGGCCTGCTAGCAGATGGGTCAGGGTCCTTGAGTGGGTGGGCTGAAGGGAGATTTTAGTGATGAGAGCTTGAATCAGGCTGGATGGAGGGGCAGTAGCTAAGGGAGGGTACAGCTTAACCTGTAAGGTCTGTGGGTGTGGACACTGTTGAGCTGGATTGTTCCAGACTCTGGGAAGTAGTCCCCTGCCCTTGAGAGCCGGCATTCTTATTGGAGGACAGCCCATATACGTTGAGGCGGTATAGCTAGGAGAGCTAACAGGAACGCAGGAGGAGGGTGATGCCAGAGATGGTCCGTGGAATACTCCCTGAGAAAGTCTGGGAAGGGGTAGCAGGGTCCAGGTGGGGGATATGAGGGGAGTGTGCCCTGCCCATTTGGGAGCTGAAGGGAGGTCACTGTGGCTGGTTTGGGTAACCAGGATCACAAAGTGGGGGCATGGCTGGGCTGTGGGCACTGTGGGAGGACTTGCCCTTCTTGTCAAGAGGCCTCACAGTTCCATTCCATCCCAGGCTCCCTTTGGAAGGGCTGTTGAGAGGCCCCTTGGCTCAGCACCAGCATGTCTTGGAGTGGGCATGAATGGCTGGGCCTCCAGGGGACTGCAGCTGGTGTGGGCATGGGGAACACCCCACCCTGTGCATCGAATATACTGCTGGTCTTGCTCAGGGCTGTGGGCTTTTTTGGTAATTTGCATATATTTTTGTAATTTGACTTCATCATTTAATTTTTGTTAGGAAGGGAGAGTGAAAATAAAATTAGGATCAAAGCAAGTCAAAGATGATTGTGAAATGTTATTTCATAGCATTTGGAAGAGTGGAAAGCATGATTACGCGAACTGAATTTCAACTCAAGTTCACTTTGAGTCTTCCCTCCAGTGTGCCATCATGGCTGCTCACAGCCTGTCTTGTCTGACAGGCTTTTATTCTGTATCTAGGAGCAGCATAGCAAGTGACACGATATATTGACCCAGTTTGCAGGGAAAGTGCAAGGAGATTGTTACTGTCACAACCACAGGCCTTATTTCAGGAATAGAATGAGATAGAGAGGGAATTATTACAAATAGGCCATTGCTCTGGCTTGTCTCTCCCCCCACCCCCAAATTGACTCTGAAAGAATAAGATAAATGCACATTAAAAATTTCCACTTAATTGAAAATTGCTTTAGTTTTTGTAGAAGAAAACTGAAAGAAGTGTCCTATTTAGCTCCCATCAAGAATAGAAAAACACCAGCTTTGTTCACATCTTTCTCTTACCGTGTGGGGCAAGACTCCCAGATCATATGCCCCATCACTGGAATCTGAGCACGTGTCTACATGTCTGAAATGATTGGCTATGTTTTGAGAGTTTGAAATTCTGTGTTTCAGTTTTTGGAAGTGCAAGCAAGACTGTTAACATTTAAGAGGGGGAAAATAGGCCCCAAACAGTGTAGCCTTTTATAAAATACTGGAGGCCCAATGCATGAAAATTTGTGCAGGAGTAGGCCTCCCCGCGCCCCCCGGCTGCCAGCACCATCTTCCCTTTGGCACTCGGGACCCAGGCTTCCCTCCTCTGGCCGCCGGCAGGCACCTGGGACCTGGGCTGTTCCCTCCAGCCCTGGCTTCATCCAGAATGACGCCCGGAAGGATGCCCAGTCTAATTAGCATATTACCCTTTTATTATTATAGATGTACCCTTTTATTATTGTAGATGTGTGACTACTGGGATAATGGTCCTCCTTCACTTCCTGTCACAGAAACCAAAAACTTCCTGTCCATAGCAATCCTCTCCCCCTTCAAAAGGAGCACATACGGTATACTGGTAGCCCTACCTGGTTTGGCTCAGTGGGTAGAGCATCAGCCTGCAGACTGAAGGGTCCTGGGTTTGATTCCAATCAAGGGCACATGCCCAGGTTGAGGGCTTGATGCCCCTTAGGGGACCTGTTAGAGGCAGCCAATCAATGATTCTCTTTCATCATTGATGTTTCTATCTCTCTCTCCCTCTTCCTTCCTCTCTCAAATCAATTAAAAAAAAAAAAAAAGAGCACATATAGAGTGCTGTAATTCACATGCACCAAATACTCCAAACCTCCAGTGCAGGAGACTCCAAGGCTGTCAGCCTGCCATGCTCTGAGTCTCTTTCACCCTGCCATAGTCTGAGCCCTCACTTCCAGGGAAAACAATACAAAACAGCAGACACATAAGGGATTTTAGTTTAAGGGCCTTACTTACTACTGCAAAGCAGTATTGAATTGGTAAAGACATCTCATAATTACTAAATGCATAAATGCTTGAATTTTCATAATTGTTGAGGGAAAGCATCGTTGTTTAAAGTAAGAGAGCTCTTTAGAAACTGGATGGAGTAGCCATGTGTCCAGCTATTGCTCTGTGGTAAGGGTCCTTCAACATTCATTCTCCCTTTCCCAATTATACTGGCTATCATAGTGACTTCACACCACTGACCCTTCAGAACCTGGCTGGGGATGTGGAGGGTAGCGTTTTTCCCACATGGTCCAGTTGCCAAAGAAGAATGTTCTCTAACCAAGGAAGCTGGTGATGACCATTTCAAAGTACTCTCCCCAGGACCGTCCAGGGAGGTTTGCTCTTCCATTTGACCTTCAAAGACTCCACTCTCCTTTTTAAATAAGTTACTGATGTTGTGTTAGATTATGTGAAATATATTGAATAAGTAACTGATACATTTTAAATAGGTACTATTGTGATCTGTTTTCTGCTCACACTTTGACATCCAATGTGTGGGTTTTCCTCACTAAGCAGTTCTCTAATTCTCTGCAGACCCCACCTAGGTGTCCTACAATTTAATTCGTTCTGACATCAACTGCCCAGAGTTAGCGCAGACCCCAAAGGTGCCCAGGTAACCCACACTTCTTTTTTTTTTTATAGTTTAATGTATTTTAATAGCAAACTTATAGGAACAACACTGAAGACAGACAACATTAAAAACATGTACTTGCAGGTAGGACAACTAAGTTAGAAAAGTATATACGTGAATGGATGGAATCTACTGTATGATAAAAATGCTACAAACACAATTTAGTTGCCATCAATAAGAAATTTACTTGTTTTAAAAAAATCCAAATGCTGGCATTGTCCAGAAAAATTTAACAGGTTTATTTATATTGTTATAAAGTTGAACTGCTGAAACTTGTTCACTGAAACATTTGACTTACATTAATGCTTTATGTCCCCGCATTTATATGAAAAAAATTCACACACAAATGAAAATGGAAAAACTGCCAATACCTGATTTCTGTCCCCTATTTTCAACTTGCATTCATATACTTAGGTACATTTTGACCCCATGGGAAAAAAAAAACACACCTAACGTTCAGAACTACCAATAACAGGAAGATAAATTTTTTAAAAGAATGAAATGTTTTCCATCATAGTGGATTCTTAAGCATGTTCTCTACATATGCGGCGTGCTAGCTGGATATCTTTTGGCATAATTGTTACACGTTTGGCATGGATAGCACACAGGTTGGTGTCTTCATAAAGGCCAACCAGATAGGCCTCACTTGCCTCCTGCAAAGCACCAATCGCTGCACTTTGGAAGCGCAGGTCTATTTTGAAGTCCTGAGCAATTTCTCGCACCAGACGCTGGAAGGGAAGTTTGCAAATTAGAAGTTCAGTGGACTTCTGATAACGTCTAATTTCACGAAGTGCCATAGTACTGGGCCTGTAACCATGAGGTTTCTTCACCCCTCCAGTGAAGGGCGCACTCTTTCGAGCGGCTTTGGAAGCCAGCTGCTTCCTCGGGGCTTTGCCCCCGGTCGATTTGCGGGCAGTCTGCTTGGTACGAGCCATGGTATAGAGACCTCTTTACTTAACCCCCTTCTCCTTCGGCTGGAGCTCAGTGAGCTGGAGGCGGCGCAAGCGTTGGAGAGCGACGGTGGCTGCGAACACAATTCCCCACACTTCTGTTTGACACAGCTCCTTCCTCAGGTTTGATAATGTGCTCTAATGGCTTGTAGAACCCAGGGAAACACTTCAGTTCTGTCACCAGTTTATTATAAAGGTTACAATGAACAGCTAGATGAAGAGGTATATAGGGCAGGTCTGGAGGGTCCACAATGTAGGGGCTTCTGTCCCTGTGGAGTTTGGGATGCACTATTCTCCCCATATGATGTGTTTACTACCCAGCTCCCTGAACTCCCTCATTTTGAGAAGTCGGGGTGGAAGTGAAAGTTCCAGCCCTCTAATCACAAGTTCGGTTCCCTAACCAACCCCCATCCTCCAAGAGTCACCCTCATTAGTTTAAACCCAGGTAAGGCAGAAAGGGGCTTGTTAATGAATAACAACAGATGCTCTTTCCATCCCATCTCAAGGAAGTTCCCAGAGTTTTAGGAGCTCTGCATCAGGACGGAGGATAAAAACCAAATAAATATTTATTATGATATGACAGTATACAGTAGTGAGGTAACATCAGGAAACATAATTCCATAGCTTGCACACTCTTTGGAAAGTGTTAGGCCTGAACAGGGTCAGGAGACTGTGGAAGAGTACCTTTTCTTTGTGGGAATTGGTTGTTTGAAGAGTGATGTTTCTATTGCTGATGTCAGAATTATAGCCTGTCCATCATGAAAAGATTGCTTTTCTTTTTAACTTTTTCTTATCGATATACACTGAGTGGCCAGATTATTATGACCACCTGACGTTTCTAGGCACATTAGCCGTACACTGCATCATATGGGATATGGAAGCCTGTTCAAACACTTTTGCTGTCTGCAGTTACCAAGATAAAACGTCTCCAGTTCGCACAGGAACACAAGGATTAGACAGTCGAGCATTGGAAAAAAGTCACGTGGTCCGATGAATCACGTTTCCAGTTGCATCATGCAGATGGCAGAGTGAGAATTTGGCGGAAACGGCATGAAAGCATGCACCCCACATGCATGAGTACAACCCTTCAAGCTGGTGGGGGCAGTGTTATGGTTTGGGGCATGTTCTCCTGGCATGATTTGGGCCCTTTAATTCGTGTGGAACAACATCTGAATAAGTTCATCCTATCATGTTGATGGTGTATCCCAATGGAGATGGCTTCTTCCAATAAGACAATGTGCCACGCCACGGTGCTGGTATTGTGCAGGAGTGGTTTCAGGAACACGAGGGAGACTTTACCTTGCTTAGGTGGCCCCCACAATCACCAGACCTCAATCCAATTGAGCATTTGTGGGACGAAGTTAAAAGAGCCATCAGGCAGCTGGTTCCACAACCATCAGATCTCACAGAACTGGACAGTGCTATTCATCAGGCATGGTGTCAGATTCCTCGCATCACCTTTCAACATCTTGTGGAGTCAATGCTAAGAAGAATTGCCGCAGCATTGAAGACAAAAGGTGGCCCAACGAAGTACTGATGGGGTGGTCATAATAATCTGGCCACTCAGTGTATATAAAAGCCTAAATGACTGGCCAACCAACCGGTAGCTATGATGCACACTGACCACCGGGGGGCAGACGCTCAACACAGGAGCTGCCGAGCAACAGCAACTTTGCAGAGTGCCTTCTCACACTCCGGGACTCCTTGGGGATTGTTGGACTGCTGGTTTCAGCCTGATACCTGCAGGCCAGGCCAAGGGACCCCATCTGCTGGAGGGACCCCACTCACTTCGCAGACGTTGCCCCAGGTACGGCCAGCCAGGGACGGACTGCAGGAGGTTGGCTCCAGGGCATGTCTGGCCCGCCTTGCCCAGTCCTGCCCCGCTGGCCACCCTCTAATTAATTTCTTTTCAGTGTGCATGAATCTGTGCACCAGGCCTCTAATTATAAAATAGAACATATATTGTAGAAGATAAAGTTAAGCAAAAAAAGAAGAAAATAAAAACTGCCTGTGAGTCCAGCACTGAGGACAAGGTGTTATCTATAATAATAAAAGCCTAAGAGACCATCGCAACCGAATGGACTACCGAACAGGCTGCGTGGGGTGACTAGCCTGGCAGAGGGGTTAGTGAGTGACCTAACGACTGAGCAGGAGGCTGCATGGGGTGACTAGGCCAGCAGGAGGGTTAGTGAGGAGCAACCAAATGACCGAACAGCAGGCTGCATGGGGTGACCAGGCCAGCAGTGGGGGGCAGTTGGGGGCGACCAGGCCTGCAGGGGGGGTATTAAGAGCTGATTAGACTGGCGGGGGTGGGGGAGCAGTTAGGAGCAACCAGGCTGGTGGAGGGTGCAGTTGAGGGCGACCAGGCTGGTGGGGGGGGAGGGCAGTTAGGAGTAATCAGTCAGGCAGGCAGGTGAACAGTTAGGAGCCAGTGGTCCCAGATTGTGAAAGGGTTGTCCGACTGCTGGTTTCAGGCCTAAACTGGCAGTTGGACATCCCCTGAGGGGTCCTGGATTGGAGAGGGTGCAGGCTGGGCTGAGGGGACACCCCCCCCACACACATGCACGAATTTCGTGCACCGGGTCTCTAGTTTTGGTAATATTTCATTATACTCACTCCTCCCCAAATATGTACAATTTTTAAAAAAATTAAAGCTGGCATCTAATACTTTTTTTTGGCATCTAATACTTTTTAAAGCCGTGAGCAGTGTCACAGAGCTAGTATGCTCTTTCCCGTTTACAATGTTGTCCAGCTCTTTTAAGAAGTAATTACCATTTGGCCTCCACACTGCTGCCTAAGAACTCGGGCACAAAGTGTTGTTTCAGTCAGATACCTGCTTTCCTATCCTAACCTTTCTTCCTCCCAGGTTTCTCATAGCCAGTCCAGGATCCATTGGCCATTCACATTGTTTTCCCCTTGACCTCTCTGGGTGGTCTGGGTTTCCTGCTAAGTCTGGGTCTTTTCTCCCACAGATTCCGATGGCCAGCTGTGCAGCATCGTACCTGCCCAGGACGAGGAGCCGCCAGCCTGCCCTGATGAGTTTGAGGACTTTGTTACCTTTGAGGCAAGTGGTTTTCACAAGAGAGCTGAGATGGAACTTGATGTTATGCCTACTCCTCTGTGCAATATTAAGTCCTGCTTTACTTAGTGGTTCCCTGGCTATTTATATAGGAAATGGCTAGAAGGGCAGGGAAGGACTCACTCTGCAGCCCTGTGTACACTGTGGGGGTCACTGTGGTTGGTGGGCTTTGGGGGGCTTCTGGCTCCAGCACACAGTCAATAGGTTTCTACTCTGAGTGTCACATATTTGAGACCCTTGACAAGAGGCGCTCTTAGATTGTTAGTAGAGTAGTGACACATTGAGCAGTTAGGACTCTGGTGAGATTGTCATGTGTCAGGCCAGAGCAGGGGACTCATTTTGAGTTTTTTATTTTATCACATTTCAAACCACTTTCTGGGTCTACTAGAGACCTTTGATTAATGCCTTGCTTTATCTACCCTTTATCCCCAGAAGCAGCCAGGGTTGCTATGGTTACATGGTGTTGCTGGTAATTGTGGGTGATTTTTCCAAGGTTTGGGAAAGGTCTGTGAGACAGACCACTATCACTGTCCCACTAGTTGGAGAGCTGGGCTGGGGCAGATGCTGGGAGAGTCCAGGTGGCTGAGTCTGGACTTCGTAAAAAATATACTGGCAACTCTTGAGTCCTTGAAGTCCATGGTGGCTACAGCCAGCCCCTCAGCCACTGTTGCCCAGTGAAGGGAGCAGGGTTAGGCTGTGACCCACTAGGTTTGAAGCACTGCACATGAGTCCTCTGAGCCTCGGCTCCTTTGTGAAATGAGGGGGTTGCACAGAATAGTTTTTGAAATTCCCTCTGAATATTAACTCACCTCAGAATTGCTTTCCTTCTCTGTCTAGTGTCCCTCCTGTGAGGAGCTGCCCCAGGTATTGGTGATCCCTCAGATAAATGTAGGCTCACTTCTTAATTATCATTTCTGCCAGCACAGACACCCGTTCCCCTGCAGGCCACCTGGGCATGTTTCATCCTTCACAGCTTTGTCCTAGAGTACCAGCTGAGCCTGAGCTCCCCCAAAGGCAGAAGCACCGCTTTTTGTCCCCTGTGTATATTCTGGATGTGACTGGGCAGTACCAGGCCCAGACCTGGCATGTGGAGGCCAGTACCCAGATGGGACTTGTACTGACTGCAAGGCACAGTGTGGCCAGGTGGGGGACCCCGGGTGTGCATGACTCTGATGTGTCAGCTTTCAGATTTACTGCCAGCCCCTGTGACCGAAGCGGCTGCTTACAAGGCCTGAGTAGGAGGTTCTGTGAGGTTTGACACATCTTGAATTTTCCAGGAATGCATCTAGACCAGGGGGAGAGCCTTCCTTTTTTGTTTGGAGCATCTGGAGAATTGCCTTCCCAGCAGAAGGGCAGGATCCTGTTACTTATGTCGTCAGCACTGAATCCTTATCATGTCTCAAGAGCATACGCTTTGTCATCATTTTTTTTTTTGTTTTATTCCTCTCTCATATTTCTGCTAGGACATTACATAATTTTTAAAAAATATTTTATGTGTAGTGGATTGAATGATGGTCCCTCAAAGGTACATCCACCTAGAACCTGTGCCTCCACCCCTCCTGCCAGTCTCTATGCAGTCTCGATTTTGGTCCTCGGGTATCAGGGTTCTCTCCTGCAAGTTTTTCATTGATTAATCAGGAAGTTTTTCTGTATTTTAATAGTACTACCAGTTTGTTCCTGGGAGCATGTTCGCGCAGCATGCACTTACTCTGCTGCCATTTTTCCACCCAGAACCTGGGAATGTGACTCTGTTTGGAGAAAGGGAAGGGTCTTTTCAAATGTAATTGAGTTAAGGACCTCAAGATCAGATAAATCATGCTGAGTAGAGTATCCTTAGAAGAGAAAGGGAGATGACACAGTGGGGAGAAGGCAATATGAAGGTGGAGGCAGAGGCTGGAGGGATGCAACCACAGGCCCAAGGACCACCAGGAGCCTACAGAGGCTGGAAGGGACAGGAAGGGAGAATTCAACCCTTCTGACACTTTGATTTCAGACTTCTGGTCTCCAGAACTGTCAGAGAATACACTCCTATTCTTTTAAGCCACCCAGTCTATGGTAATTTGAGATAGCAGCCTTAGGAAACTAATACAGTGATTACTTAGGATAGTAAAAGGCATCAACACATTTTGTACTTAAAGTTCTCGTTTGGTCCAAAAGAGTGAGCCACTGCAGTGGGTTGCCTCCCCTGAAACCTGGGTAGAGCAGGTAGAGGTGCTGTTTGACCATGACCCCATTTTGTCCTCTGAGTGGGTGAAGCGCCCTCTCAGCCCACATGACTGTGGCCCTCCCATCTCTGTGGTTGCCTCCGTCCTGGGGTGTGCCAGCTCCCACCTCTTGCATTTGGATGGCATGGTGGGAACCTGACATTTCAAAGAGTATGCCAAAGGAATGCTTCTCAGGTTTTTAAAACCTGATTTTTTTAGAATGGAGGAAATTTTTTAGTTTTTCTTTTTGATACTTAAAATTAATACACTTTATATTTTAGCAGTTTTAAGTTTACAGAAAATCGAGCTGATAGGCAAAGAGTTCCTATCACGTCTTCCCCCACCCCCCCACCCTCACACCAACACAGTTTTCTCCCTCATGAACATTTGCCTTAGTGGGGTACATTTGTTAAAACTGATGAACCAATATTGATTATTTTTATTAACTAAAGTTCATAGTTTACATACGGGTTCACTCTTGTGGTGTACAGTCTGTGATTTTTGACAAATGTTCAATGTCATGTATCCACCGTTATAGTATCATACAAAGTAGTGTCACTGCCCTAACAATTCTCTGTGATCCCATGCGTCACTCCCCCCACCGACCCACTGGCACCCAGCACCACTGATCTTTTATTTGTCCCCATGGTTTTGCCTTTCCAGGATGCCACATAATCACTCATAGTGTCACATAATCACCCATAGTTGGAATCCTACAGTGTACGGCCTTTACTGGCTGGTTTCTTTTGCTTAATAATATGCATTTAAGATTCTTCCATGTCTTTTTATGCTTTTTAAGGTTTTTAGATGTCATTTTTAGGGGAGTGAAACGAGGTATTGTGAAACTTACAGAAAGTTTGCTCTCTTTTAAAAAAAATGCCAGTACATTATATAGTCTTTAAAAGTCCAATAAAAATATGAGTGGAGACTATGTGTATTACATCCAAATACCACATTTAGAGATTCTCTGCTGGAGATCTTCAGAGATAGGCTTTTTATTGATTTTTCTGGCTGGGCACACAATAGTGTTGGTCAGGAGACCCTGTTGCAGGGAACTATTGATGGGCTGCTGCTTCTGGTCCTTTTCCTGCCAGGGCTATTCAGTGGGTTCCGTAGCTCCCAGTATTTCCCTGAGCATCCCTTTGGTTTGTTGCTTGTAACAGAATTCCTAGAAGAAAGTCACCGATGTGGCATGTCTGAGAAGAGAAGAAGTGAGGAAGTGACTTAGGCTTATCACTGACATTCAGGGAATGAGAGGAAAGCGCTCGTCTGAGAATCTGAGTGAAGTAGAGGATGGAGTGCTGGAGGCCTACAGGGGGTGATCTTGTGTACCAGGATTTCTGGAAGGGGATGGGAAAGTCATGGAACGGGCACAAACAGAACTGATAAGAATTGTCCCTGCTGTACCTCCTCTGTTCCTCCCTCCTTCTCCCACTATCAGCAGCGAGAGAAAAGAGCTGCCTTAATAAAATATAACAGGGAAATGTGTCTTTTGTACAAACTGTTATCTGAAAGGTTAGAGAGTCAAAAACAAAAGCCATTCTGTTTTGAGATGTGACTGTTCGTTAAGAACCTAGCAAGGGCACTTCCTGAACTTTGCTCCTACCCTCACACCCCCACACCCACCACCGCCACAGCAGGTTTAACAGAGCATGTCTGGGAGCAGGTTAAACTTTTTCCCTGGTAGTGATGTACCTTCAGGTGAACACACAGGTTTGGCAGAAACCCCAGCACAACTTGTCTGTTGAGAGTCTGGACAGAAGGCCCTCGCACTTCTGATATGATGGGGAAGCTGTCTCCAAGAGTGTGCCCTGGCTGGAGCTGGTGCAGGCTCACATCTGAGGGTAAGAGGAGGCTGTGTTGTGGTGGGACAAGGCTCATACCATGCCCAGCAGTTAGTTTCCCTCTGAGGGACCACAAGCTGGAGAGTGGGGACCCCAGGCAGGGTTGGCCACACATGAGTTCCTTACTGGTGGCTCTGTATGCAACCTTCCTTATCTGTCTGTTGGCAGATTGTTTGTTAACTGGTGAAGGTGCCATTAACATGTAAAGTTTTCTAAGATGCACAAGAGTTCATCTTAACATGTGTAATTTGTAAACATTTTTATAGTTGGTGGCATAGAATTTTGGGCTTCTGGGCAAAGCTAGGTCCTGCCTAGTGGCAAATAGGAATGGGTGGGGCATGTCTGTGAGCTGCTCTTATGTTTTGTCTAGTAGACTGTGGGTGAGTATGCACCATGATCTAAGATGACTTTCTGCCTCTCTTGAAAAGTAGGTGTTCACCCAGCTGCCCTGGAAAACTACCTGCTGGCTGATATTTGTTCGGGACAGCTTTGACCAATAGAAACTGACCCTCAGGGGCTGCACAGGTGGGGCAGCACCTGGGAAATGAGCTGTCCCTCTCCTGGCTGCTTGACCTTCCCTGGGTGCTCATGGAGCCGACCAGTCTCTTGTCCCCTTTGGGCTGCTGTCGTGCCCTTGGTCTGTGTAGGGAGCTGCAGATAAGAGGCTCTTTACCAATACCCTCACCAGGATATCTGCATGTTTATAGCTGTGCTGTGGGGAGGGGCCTTCACTATCCTATTAGTTTATAATTTTGGGCAAATTAAAATGTAAGTGCAAACATAAACCCTTTTGTGAAGTGGTGAACAGTATTCATCAGTGTACGACTCATTTGGTGCAGGGAAACAGGTTTGCTTTAGAAAGGAGGGTGAAGGTGAGGCATGGTTAGCTTTTTAAAAGCTGACCTTAACAGTCAAGTTCTGGCCCTGACTGGGTAGCTCAGTTGTTGGTTAGAGCATCATCCTGATGCACCAAAGTAGTGGGCTCAATCCCTAGTCAGGGCACATATAAGAATCAACCAATGAATGCATAAATAAGTGAAACAAATTAATGTCTCCCTCCCTCCCTCCCTCCCCCAAATTCATCAGTGGAACAAAAAATTGATGTTTTTCTCTCCCTCTTCCTTTCTTTTTCTCTAAAATCAATCAATAAATTTTAAAAAAATTTAAGAGTCAAATTCTGTTTCCCACAGAAAACTATTATAGAGGGTATCTGGGGGGCCCTCGATAGCCCTGTATAGTGAGGATTAGGGCATGTGGGCCCTGCCTGCTTCCTCAGTCAAAGGACTGAGGTTGAGGGGGGTGAGGTCCATGGGATCATCCTGCAGGTAAGGAGCAGTGCTCTTGTAGGAGTTTTCAGCTGAATGCTGAATGCTGACTGGTCTTTGCCATCATCATTAGAAATGTGGTGTGGGGGTCTTCCTGGTGCCCTTGGGTGGTTCTTGGGTAGTATCCCATGCAAGTGAGCAGTGCCATCTGGGTAGCCGATTAACAGCCATACCTCAGAGGACATCAGGAATTGACTGGATTTTGTGCCTTCTTGGTTGTGTTACCCATTCTAGCTACCCCCTGACATAGTGGCATTTCCTTCCCAGCTCAGTTAATTCGTCTCTGCCTATGCTACCTGCAGAACAAGCACAGAGCCAGCCTGCTCACGGATGATGAGTAGAACTAGAGCCTCTTGAACTGATTTCCTGGTTTCAGATTTTGAAGTGAACTTAGTTGCCATAGATTCCAAGGAAGATTGGGTTTTCTGTTAAAAACATAAGTAACATCCATTCCCTATTTTATTCTGGCCTTACAAGCAGCTGGCAGGGATTCTACCCGCCAGTAACACATGAACTCCAGTTTTTCATTTTCTGTTTCCGGACCCGCCTTTGTGGTCTCTCTTGATCCCATATGGTTACAACCTGTTGAGGTCAGCATTTTAAACCCCTCCCCCCTTTTTAAATATATTTTATTGATTTTTTTAGAGAGGAAGGAAGAGAGATAGAGAGTTAGAAACATCAATGAGAGAGAAACATAGATCAGCTGCCTCCTGCACACCGTTCACTGGGGATGTGCCCGCAACCAAGGCACATGCCCCTGACTGGAATTGAACCTGGGACCCTTCAGTCCGCAGGCTGATGCTCTATCCACTGAACTAAACCAGTCAGGGCATACAACCCCCTTTTACAAATGAGACCACAGGGCTCAGAGTGGTTGAGCCCCCATTCTGTGCTAAATGGCTGGTAGACAGCAGATCGAGGATGGAGCTGGGCCTCTCATGAGCCACACCAGGCTCCTACTGGCTCGGCCAATGTACTTTGCCCCTCTTGCATGGGGCAAGGAGCCTCAGGCGTGCAGCTTTGTGAGGCTTTCTGGTTGCCCCCAAATGTAGCCAAGGACTGTGACTTTTTGTTACCCTAGCACATCTGAGCAGACTGTCCACCAACCGTGATACCTGAACCCGAGTACAAAGTACTCTTCTCCCTGGCTACTTTCTGAAATCTTACCTGTTTGTAAATTGTTAAACTTGGGATCTTTTAAGCATGACATGTTGGCTACATTTCTTAGCCAGTGCGATTGTGTTTTAATTAGAGCTGAGATTATAAACTGAAAATGGCCTGTTTCACAGTTCTTTAGTTTTAAGTTAATTTGTACAGTCCACAAATACTTCCTGCCTGCTGTGTGCCAGACCTGTGTGAGGTGCTGAATCCATATGGGTAAAAATAAAGATATGTTTAGTGGGAAAGTAGACATTTAACCAGTGAACATAATTAATTGGTTAAAAATTTGATTAGTATTTTTAAAAAATATATTTTATTGATTTTTTTACAGAGAGGAAGGGAGAGGGCTAGAGAGTTAGAAACATCAATCAGCAGCCTCCTGCACACTCCCCACTGGGGATGTGCCCGCAACCAAGGTACATGCCCTTGACTGGAATCGAACCTGGGACCTTTCAGTCCGTAGGCTGACGCTTTATCCACTGAGCCAAACCGGTTAGGGCTAATTAGTTGTTTTTTTTTTAAGTATTTTTATTGATTTCAGAGAGGAAGGGAGAGGGAGAGAGAGATAGAAACATCAGTGATGAGAGAGAATCATCGATCAGCTGCCTCCTGCATGCCCCCTACTGGGGATCGAGCCCACAACCTGGGCATGTGCCTTTGACCAAAATTGAAAACAAAACAAAACCCCAACACCAAATATAACAACCTTTCAGCCCACAGATGGACGTTCTATCCACTGAGCCAAACAGGCTAGGGCAGTATTTTGAAGTTAGAGCACGTAATTGAATTTCATTGCCATAGCCTGGAACATACATAATATGTATTCATGACACCTTTTTGAATTTTTTCTTTTTTTTAAATCCTCACCGGAGGATATGTTTTTATTCATTTTTTTAGGGAGAAGGAGAGAGAAAACATCTGTTGGTGGCCTCTCATACCCACCCTGATCAGGAATTGAACCTGCAACCTGGATGTGACCGGGAATTGAACCAGCAACCCTTTGGTCCACCAAATTATGTCCAACCAACTGAGCCACCCTGGCCAGGAATTTATAGTGACTTTTCTTTAAGAAAAATTTTTTTTTAAAGAATAGTTTATTGCCTGGCCGGCGTGACTTAGTGGTTGAGCTTCGACCTATGAACCAGGAGGTCATGGTTCAATTCCAGGTCAGGGCACATGCCCAGGTTGTGGGCTCTGTCCCCAGTGTGGAGCATGTGGGAGGCAGCTAATCGGTGGTTTTTTCTTATCATTGATATTTCAATCTCTCTCTCTCTCTCTCTCTCCCTTCCTCTCTGAAATAAAATATATATATATATATATATATATATATACACACACACACACTTTTTTTTGTGTGTGTTTTTTTTTTAAGAATAGTTTCTTGATTGTTAGAGAGAGAGAAACATTGATGTGAGAGTATGGCCCCAACCTGGAATCGAACCAGCGACCTTCTGTTGCATAGGACAATGCCCAACCAACTGAGCCACATGAGCCTGGGCTTCATGGTGACTTTTTAAATTAAGTTCAGCATATTCTTACACTATGAATGCTAATTCTTAGATATAAATAATTCTAATGCTGGAAGCCACAAAATGGGTGATTGTTCTGGGATATACCATGTGTTGAGATGCTTTATATCTTTTTTAAGTATAATTATTAACTAACTTTAAAAATTACTCCAGCCTTGGCCAGTATGCATTCGCTCAGTTGTTTGAGCACCATCCCATACACCAAAAGGCCGCCAGTTCAATTCTGGTAAAGGACACATGCCTGGGTTTCAGGCTTGATCCCCAGTATGGGGGCGTGTAGGAGGCAATCCAAGTTTCTCACATCAATGTTTCTCTCCCTTTCCCTTCCTCTCTCTTTCAAAAAAAAAAAAAAAATATATATATATATATATATATATATATATTTAAAAAATTACTTCAGTAGTTTCTGTACTTAGACATACTGCCTATGTTTCATTTTAAAACAATATTAAATTGTTTTGTAAGCTAATGTTTCTGCTTAGAAATATAGTAGGGACTTTTTTCATGTGTGAGAGCTCCCCCCTCCACGTGGTCATTTTGACTTGCGCAGCAGCAGTGTGTTATATTTGGTGTTGGGGTTTTGTTTTGTTTTTAATATATTTCATTGATTTTTTTTACAGAGAGGAAGGGAGAGGGAGAGTTAGAAACATCAATAAGAGAGAAACATCAATCAGCTGCCTCCTGCACACCCCCTACAGGGCATGTGCCCGCAACCAAGGTATATGCCCAGAATCGAACCTGGGACCTTTGAGTCCGCAGGCTGATACTCTGTCGACTGAGCCAAACCAGTTAGGGTGGTATTGGGGTTTTTTGCACCAAATGCCACACATGGACATTATTATTTCCAGGGTGCCAGGACTGACTCTTGGCACTCTCTTTTAGGCCAATGAGGTAACAGACAGCGCATACATGGGCTCCGAGAGCACCTACAGCGAGTGCGAGACCTTCACCGATGAGGACACAAGCAACCTGGTGCATCCTGAGCTACAGCCTGAAGGGGACATGGATAGTGCGGGCAGCTCAGCCATGCCCTCTGAGTGCCTGGATGCCATGGAGGAGCCTGGCCATGGTGCTCTGCTGCTGCTCCCAGGCAGGTCTGTAATCCACCCCAGCACAGTCTGGATATTGTGCATAAGATGTGTCTGATGGGCAGATTCGGTTCATGTAGGGGTTTAAGTCAGAGTGGTTTGGAATCATCACAGGATGTGGGAGAGAATGTGGACCCTGCAGAATGGCCCTGAGCCATCTCCTGGTCACATCTGACTTCCCTGTCAGGAGATGCCCCTCCTGCTGACAGCAGATTATAGTGGTTATAAACGCTGCACAACTTCTTTGGCCACAGAAGTAGAAATTCTAGGAGAAAACCTTAACCTGGTCTTTTGGATTTTTGTCATCACAGTTCTTATAAACCAGGCAAGACACAACATTCAGTAAATGTCTTCTGTCAGGATCTTAGAACCTCATCTTTATGGCATCCCTAATCAGACCTCCTGTTTCCCCCAACCACTCCTGGTGCCCCAATGCATTTGAGGACCAGTGAGAGAAAGGGGAAGGGTAGGAGAGGTGCCCATGGCCCATGTGGACCTGAATGACAGCTTGTGGTTTTCCCTCTGCTACTTAGGAAGCCACCATGCTTAGCAACCTTGGAAGTGGTTGGGTTTTATTTTCAGCTTATTTTATTTTATTTTTTGTTTGGTCCTCACAGAGTTTTTCATCTTTAATTGAAGTATTATATAATGACATGCAAGTGTACCTGTCATAACAGTACAGACATGCCACATAGGAGACCCTTCCATCTCCCTCCCAGGTGCTCTGGCTTTTTTTGTCGTTAATCCTCACACAAGGATATTTTTTCCATTGATTTTTGATAGCGTAGAAGGGAGGCAGGGAAGGATGGAGAGAGAGAGAGAGTGAATTATTGATGTGTTGATGTGAGAGAGACACAACGATTGGTTGCTACTGGGGTTGCGGGTCAAACCCAGGTACGAGCCCTTGACCTGGAATGGAACCCACAATCCTTCGGTGCACAGATCTATGTTCTATCCACTGAACAACACTGGCCAAGGCCACCCTGGCTTTTTTGTTGTTGTTAATCCTCACCCGGGATATTTTTTCATTAATTTTTAGAGAGAGTGGAAAGGAGGGGGAGAGAAAGAGAGAAACATTGATATGAGAGACAGATGTTGCCTCCCACATGCCAGGATTGAGCCTGCAACCAGGTATGTGCCCTTGACTGGAATTGAACCCAAGACTCTTCAGTCCGCGGGCTGGTGCTCTACCCACTGAGAAAACTGGCTAGGGCCACCCTGGTTTTTATTTTTTTGTATTTTATTATAGATTTCAGAGAAGAAGGGAAAGGGAGAGAGAGAGAGAGAGAGAAACATCAGTGGTGACTGAGAATCATTGATCGGCTGCCTCCTGCACACCCCCTACTGGGGATAGAGCCCGTAACCAGGGTATGTGCCCTTGACTGGAATCAAACCCAGGACCCCTCAGTCCTCAGGCCATATCCACTGAGCCAAACCAGGTAGGGCCACCCTGGCTTGCTTTTTTTTTTCTTTTTCTTTAATATATTTTATTGATTTCTTATAGAGAGGAAGGGAGAGGGATAGAGAGTTAGAAACATCGATGAGAGAGAAACATCGATCAGCTGCCTCCTGCACACCCCCTACTGGGGATGTGCCCGCAACCAAGGTACATGCCCTTGTCCGGAATCGAACCTGGGACCCTTCAGTCCACAGGCTGATGCTCTATCCACTGAGCCAAACCAGTTAGGGCCACCCTGGCTTTTTAATGGCAGTATCACTCTTCCTGGCTTTGTACCTTAAGATTGAAATATCTTTTACACCTGACTTCTTTCCCTTCATATTGTAGTTATGAGATTTATTCATATTTTTGTGCACAGCTATAAATCATTTACTTTATTAGTAGAGCATTACATTGTATGAATATGCTGCAGCTTTTTAATTTACTGTTGGGATGTACTTTGGTTTTATGACTAAAGCTGCTGTAAACATTACATGTCTTAGTAGTGCATCTGGAGCACACATGTTCAGCTTTAGAAGTTATTTACTTATTGGTGGTTACAGTCAGGGCTTATAGTAGTTAACATGCCAGTGCTGTGGGTTCTGGTTGCTCCCCGTCCTTGGCAACACTTGGCACAGCCTGCTTTTTTCATGTTTGCTTTCTGGAGTACATGGAATATAATGTTGGTGTGGGATCGTTCTTACTAGCATTTCCCAGGTGCCTCATGAGGATGAGCACCTTTTGTATCTTTTCTTGCCTTTATGCCTATTTGGAGATCCTCTTTTGTGAAGTTGCTGCTCATGTCTTTTACCAATTTTGTAAACATTTTCTATAAAAAGCCAGATAATAAAACTTTTTTTGACTTGTAGGCCATATGGTCTTGCTGGCTGCTGTTCACCTGTGCTGTTGAAGTGCAAAGTGGCACATAAGTAGGTGGGATTTGGTCTCTCAACGTCTGTTGGTCCTGGGGTCTGTCTTTTCCTTACTGATTTGTAGCAGTTCTTTATATATTTTAGATGAGTCCCTTAACCTGTATGTGTTTTGCAGATATCTTTTTTTTAAATAGAAAGTTTATTTAGAAAGTCACAGAGGAAGAAGTGAGCCCTAGAAGAAATGGGCTCAGGAAACAAGTTACAGCAGAAGAAGGGCCCTTGGCGCTTAGGAGAGACAGAGAGACAGATGGACTTGAGAAAGGAAAGGGGGAAGAGAGGTTCCAGCGTGCTGGGGGCCGGGGCCGGGGCCGGGGCGGGGATGAGCTCACTCTGGGGAAAGCAGGGGGTGGGGAAAGACACTGGCGTGCTGTGTAGAGAGAGTCTAGCAGATATCTTTTTTCTCCTTTTAGGTTGCCTTTTCGGTTTCTTGGTGGTGTCTTTGAGGAACAGATGTTTTTAATTTGCTATATAGTCCATTTGATCTGTTTTTCTTTTGTGGTTAGCCCTTCCGTGTTCTGCTTGAGAAATTTTTGCTTACCTCCACATCACTATAATGTTTTACTTCTGCTTTTCTTTAAAAGCCTGTTATTTTGCCTTCATATTCAGATCTTGTGAGAAATAGCTCACCTGTCTGAATTTCAAATGATGGACTGGAAACAGAGGTATGGCGAAAATGAGACCTTTAATAACACTCTTGAGAGTGGGCGTCCATTATACAGGCTCACACGTGGGACAGGGAACACAGCCTATATATTTATTATTTTTAAAATATATTTTTATTGATTTCAGAGAGAAAGGGAGAGGGGGGGAGAGAGAGAGAAACATCAATGATGAGAGACAATCATTGATCGGCTGCCTCCTGCACACCCCCTACTGGGGATTGAGCCCACAACCCCAGGCATGTGCCCATGACTGGAACTGAACCTGGGACCCTTCAGTCCACAGGCCAATTCTCTTATCCACTGAGCCAAACTGGCTAGGGCACAGCTTATTTATTTAGTCCCTCTTCCCGTTCTTCATTGGCTGAGTGAGTACATAAGGTCACCCATTTCCTCATATGTCACCTAGGTCTTGCTGTCTCCCATTGGGCCATTTAAAAAGATTGGGCTAAGGCCTTTCTAGCTGACTCCACCTCCCCTGTCTAGCTGAGGCAGACCCTTGGAGAGGGTTTCCACCATAATGCTGGCCCAAGTGCAGTTCTTTGTTCCTATATCCTCTTCCCTCCTCCCCACATTCTGTTTGCCCTGGGGAAATTCAGCAAATTCCATATAAAGCTGACCATGCTGGAGATGGATCACAGAGGTCCATTTCTTACAGATCTGTTATCTCTCTTTTTTGTGTGTGATGTGAGGTAGGAATAATTCTCCCCATATTGATATCCAAACGACTCAGCCTTATTTTGGAAAGATTCCTCCTTCCTCCTGTGCAAGTGTCACCTTGGTCCCATGAGGTGTCTACTAGAACATTTGAACTCATTTCTGCTGGAAAGCGTTCGTCACACCTTTAATTCTAGTGGCTGTCATGGCCCTGAGCACGATGTGTCTTTTCTGTTTTGCCTTTTCAGATCCCACCTACACAGCCAGTCTGTCGTCACGGTGATAGGTGATGAGGAGCATTTTGAGGACTATGGTGAGGGCAGTGAAGCAGAACTGTCTCCAGAGACCCTCTGCAATGGGGAGCACGGCTGCAGAGACCCTACTTTTCTCACCCCCAGGTAATGCATCCCTACACTGGCAGACATGTCCTCCTCCCGCTCATCCCATATTTAGTTGTGGGGAACTTTCCCCTTTTGGTTCATAAATTGGTAAGAGAGAACTTGTTTAATTCATTATAATGTAACTAACATACACAGTCAAAATTTTATTTGTATGCCTCAGTGAAAGTTAGCTGAAGTTTTTCTCATCCACTTATATCCCCAGATTGCTCCACGTTTCTGAGGCTTCAGCTGAACCACGTGGTATAGAGCCTGTGTTGGGATACTCAGCTTTGTGGGTTCCTTAGCCACTAGTTGTGATCTCATTATGGTTGGTAGCTGGCTTTGAGGGAAGCTATATGAATTTGTGCATGCATGTATAAGAGAGCATGTAAGTTCTGCACTCTGTCTTACATTAGATCCTCAGACCTTATTCCTCTTGTAGCTAAAAATATGTACCCTTTGACCAGCCTCTGAGGGAGCCTTGCACATCACAGCCAATTCTTTGATTCATTTCCTTATAATTATCTGACATCCCCAAACTGTCTGGAAAGTTCTGGCTTTGCACTGAAATATCTAAAGGGTGAGATCCACGCTTATGGAGCTGGCTACTCCCAGCTGTCCTTCCTTTCGGGAAGCCCTGGGAGAAAGCCAGCACTTGTATCCAAACAAGGGGCCTAAATGGGCCTGGCAGCCTTCACTGGTGGCGGCACATCAGAGAACATGTCTTCACTTCAGGTGAGATCCCTGCCTGGCTGAACAGACTGCACTTCAGTCACCTCTCTCATTTGCACCCAGTTCTTGAAACTCTCCATCTTTGCTGACAGCAAAGGCTGAGTACTTTGAAACCGGCAACTGCAAGATTCTTCCTTTGCCCAGGCCATAACCCACACCTAGAAGACCTGGGTGGGGGCCAGTGCCGGGGGGTCTGCCTGATGGGGGTCCCCCTTGCTTTCTCCATGTACTGTCTCCTAAGCTGCCCACCAGCGTGGGGATAGGAGCCTTTCAAAGGCATCTCTAGGAGTGTGAGTGAGTGAAGTGGTAGCTTTCTTTCAGTAGCTCTCCTCTTCCCGTATGCACACTTGTGATGGTGTTGAAATCAAGGCCAAAGGACTTGGCATTGCTCAGTGTGCATTTCTGTCCTGTTTTGGTAACCTCTTCCTATTTGTTTAGTTTGTCCCTGTCTCTTGTGCAGTATCTCACTGATTTTTGTCTCAGTATGACTTCTGTGCTACAATTGATGTTTCACTTTAAACTTTTCTTTTTTAAAAAAAAAAGTATTTTTATTGATTTCAGAGGAGAAGGGAGAAGGAGAGAGAGATTAAGCATCAATGATGAGGGAGAAGCATTGATTGGCTACCTCCTGCATGGTTCCTACTGGGAATCGAGCCTGGAACCTGGGCATGTGCCCTTCACCGGAATCGAGCCCAGGACCCTTCAGTCCACAGGCCAACGCTCTCTCTATCCACTGAACCAAATCAGCCAGGGCCACTTTAACCTTTCTTCAAATTGAACTTCCCAGTTGGCTTAAAAAAATGTTTTTAATCCTCACTCAAGGATATATTTATTGATTTGAGGGGGGAGAGAGAGAGAGAGAGAGAGAGAGAGAAACTTCAATCAGTTGCCTCCCAACCAGGGATTGAACCCAAAATCTAGGTATGTGCCCTGAGAGAGAGAGAGAGAGAGAGAGAGAGAAACTTCAATCAGTTGCCTCCCAACCAGGGATTGAACCCAAAATCTAGGTATGTGCCCTGACCAGGAATCGAACCTGCAATCCTTTTGGTGTATGGGCCGATGCGCCAACCAACTGAGTCACATGACCAGGGCCCAAATTGGCTTTTAAAAGCCTGTGGGTCCTCATGCCCCAGGGACATTGCTGTCTTCTGGCCGGTGTGTCACCTGAAAGCCCAGGGAGGCCAATAGAATTCTGACTTTTTAACAAAGGTCTTAAAAAATAACAGAATTATTGGTGATTCATAATTTATGTGTAGTCTTTAATATTGGTGTGTGGTTTTTTTTTGTTTGTTTAAAAGTATGTTTTTATTGATTTTTTGAGAGAGAAAGGGAAAGGGAGAGAGAGAGAAACATCAGTGAGAGAGAAACATTAATCAGCTGCCTCCTCTCCTGCACAGCCCCTACGGGGGTTGAGCTGAAACCAGGGCATGTTCCCTGATCGGGACTTGAACCAGTGACCTATTGGTGCATGGGTTGATGCTCAACCACTGAGCAACACTGGCCAGGCTTTCTATTGCTTCTTAGAGATAGTGGAAGGGAGGGAGAGAGGGAAAGGGAAAGGGAGAGGAGGACAGAGAGAAAGAGAGAGAAAAATTGGTATGAGAGAGACACATAAACTGGTTACCTCCTACAGGTGCCCCAACAGGGGGTAGGGGGCGAACCTGCTACCCAGGTATGTGCCCTTAGCTGGGAATCGAACCCAAGACCCTTTGGTGCGTGGGTCAACACTCTAACCACAGCCATACCGACCAGGGCTGATATTGGTGATTTTCAGAGCATATTAAAGCAGTTATAGTATAGTAAGTAAAACCTACCTGGAGACATACTTTGCGCTCACATTGATGAGTGCTTAACCAAGGAGGAAACAGTGTGTCTAGGCACTTACTTCTTGTTAAGGGTACTTGATGGACCACTTTGTTTCCTCTGAGCACCTGACCAGGAAAGAGCAGGTGTGTGGCTGAGCCCCCTGCAACTTGAGCTGGTGTGTGTCATGGGTCGTAGATGACGTTGAGGGAGGTGGGTTTACAGCAGTCTGAAAGTTAAGAGTCAGAATCTTCCACAGCCAGTTACCTGACAGTATGCTTTTGCCTGGCCAACTCTAGCCCTGTGTGGAGTCACAGGTAACCTGAACAGTCCTCGCTGTCTCCTGCATTGACACTTCTTGTCTCTCTAGCACCGACCCGCTTGCCACAAAGCTGCACAGCATCCTCACTGATGAGGCCTTTGAGTTTTACTGTAGCCAGTGCCATAAACAAATCAACCGCCTAGAGGATCTTTCGGCTCGCCTGAATGATCTTGAAAAGAATAGGTAACTGATGTAGTGCCTGGCCTTGCTCTGTGTTCCAGGGTGAGGGGACTCTTGTCCACAGCTGCCCCTGGCTGGTCTGGCCCCAGGTGCCACTCACTTGGGCTAGCCAACTCAGGGGGTGGGGAGGGGGCTTCCTCTGGAAGTGGTCCTGAATTGAAGATGAGCATGCAGACGCCGGACTCTTCCCTAGCCCTACCCCTCCCTCCCTGCATGCGTTGAGCCTGTTTGGTGCCCTTCACCCTCTTTGCTCTTGTGTGCATGCCGCAGTCTAAACAGCTGCTTCTTTCCCTTCGGGAGGAAACGAGGGAGGAGACGATCTTTAGATGCTAAGTATCCTGCGTAAGGAAGTCCAACTCATGAAAGTCTGTTCTTAGAAAGAGATACTTTCTTCATTTTACTAAAAGATTTCTTTAATTGGGAGTCACCTGAAACAGCATGGGAAATTTAAAGTAAGATTTGATCTTTCAAAACAGATTTGCAATCAGCTTTCAGGAATGTTGTTTTAAATCAGGTACGCATTCTCTAGGTGAGCCCCTTTCCTGAACTTGCTTTCGTAAGGCTGCCTCAGATGCCATTTCAAGAAGAATCCAGCTTTGCTACCCTGTTTTTAAAACAGGACCCCAGCATGTATTGCTGCTCTCTGCCCTCATCAGTCTGTTCTCTCTCCTCCATCTCCTGGGTCCAGTTTGTGTCAGACCATTTGCTTCCCTTTTCATCCCCAATACCCAATCCCAGCTCAGGTCACAGTTTCAAAAGAAAACAGATCCTTTTGCTGGCTTCTCACAACTTCACAAGCTTCAGTTATAGAAAACATTTTTGGGTGTTGACATGCCCATTAAGCTTATTGTTGATTTAGCTGGTCATATGGGCAAACCCCTGGGTGGGCCACTTGGTATGTGCTGATCAAGTCTGTGGGCTCCCAGGCAATAATGCAGGGAAGCTTCTTGGGAGAAGGGGTGGAAGATTACATAAAAGTTGGCAGAAATTTGAACTACGCTGATGTTTTCAGTGTGTTTAGAGTAGTCTTCTAAAAACCACTTACATATCTTGAGGAGCCTTCCCTTTTAGGGCCTTAGCCAATGCCAGCTAGGTCTTTCTGGTGGGTCCTTATGACCTTGGCCCTGTTGTACCTGCTGTTCTGCCCCTAGTTCCAATTCCAGTGCGTTTTACATCTTTGACACTTTCTCTTATGTTCTGTGCAACATGCCAACACAGGCTGGAGTCCAGCAAATGCCCTGTTAGGTGTACCCCAACATTTGTGGCCCATAGGCAGCTTCAGAAGGGAGCCTGGTGGATTCCCAGCAGCACTGATGAGAAACTGGAAGTGTTCTTTGAGGGGTGCCTTCCAGGGAGACTTAAGAAAATGTGATGTCTTGTGATCCCAAAGATCCACTGGCCTGTTTTAGGGCAAACCAGTTTAACCTCTGTGTTTACGTGGGTGCTCTGGTGAGGGGCCATTTATCCTTTTCATGTGAAGACTTGCCTTCCTGTTAAGTAGGTTCCAGTACAGGTATGTCATCTCTTATTCTCTGAAAATTTTTGACATAGAAATGATTTTTTCCCATATGGAGAATCTGTCCCAGGACTGCCATGGTCACTGGTGCTAGGTGTTGTGGGGCAGATAATAGACTAGGATGTGGCTAGTACGGCCAGCAAGTCTAGTGCAGTCTCACCTCCAGTTTCAGCCACCCATTCCCTAAAAAAGACTCTACCAAGGTTGGTTAATATATCCTTAAAGTTATTATGATCAGGACAGAGCTGTCAGTCATTTTCCCCTAAACACTCAGTTAAAGATATCTGAGTCTTGCCTGTTGCTGTCCATGGAATTGCCTCAAAATAAATGTATTTGGTCATGGTTTGTGGGAGATAAAAGGTGATATAATCCAAACTGTATGTGGAAGCTTTGACATCAGATACAATTTCTACTCGGTGAGCTTCAGAAGATGCTGATAGCTATCATATTTTCCAGGTACCTGGGAGCCCCTGTAAAAACAATTAATTTTACAAAAATGTTGCAGATGTCTGCTTTACGCAGAGGCGTATTTTCAAATTATAAACCCAGTCTCTAGACTGCCAGTCTACTCCCTGAGAGCTTGGTTAAGTTATGGCTAACTATAACAAGGAGTCAGCTAGTAAGAGTAGAGAGAACTTGGAAGAATGTAGGAATAGCATCTATATGGAACAGCCAGCCCACCCACCTCACCCAGGACTGAGATCCGACCCTGCCGTAAAAGGTGTAGCCATGGCAAACTGGGTGGCAAATATGTCACTGTTGGTGCCTCACGGATGGGGGGCTGTGAGAGGCGGTGGGGATGCAAACTTTTTGGGATCTACCATCTAGAACTTGCTGGAAATCTGCTCTCTGGCTGCCAGGAAAGCTATTCGTTGGGAGAGTCTCACCAGAAGTACTTTGCTATAAAACTGCCGTAGGATATGTCAGGAGAAGCTCCTGGACACTGGGTGCTGCTGGGTGCTGGCACCAGGGAAGCTGTCCAGGTGGGATTTTGGAGTGTGAAGTATTAGTGCCTAAGTGAAAATCGATGACAGCACTTTGCTATTACAAACAGACCCATATTATGTTTCATGTGGGGGCCCAGTGTTTCGAGAGTAATTGGTTTCAAAAGCATTTGGGATGTGGCATTGGCCAATGGCCTGGACCCAGTGCAGCCAGCTGGAGGGTCCAGACACGGGATTGGCCCCTGAACTGAGGTCTGATTATAGCTCTATTGGAAGTTTCTTTGGGGCGTGAGATAATAAGTTTGCTGAGTCCTTGACAAGCCCCTGAGATTGCTCCCATGTTCCTGAATGTTTTGCTGAGTGGGCCTTTCTATGCATGGAGCTGGCCTGGCAAGCACGGTGCTGCATGCCTATGGACGCACCCCCATCCCCATATCTCTTCAGCCTGAATTTCCTGTTTCCTCCCATTCCTCCCTGTCTGTTCTCTGACACGATTTTCCTGTTTATTTTGATTTTGCACAGTCCAACGAAGCGGCTCTCCAGCAAGAAGGTGGCAAGGTAGGAAACCATTGGTTACTTATTGGGGTGTTCTTCTGAAATGTCTCACTAATTATAGCTCTTTTCAAAAACATGTTTAGAAAATACTATTTTCCAACGTATTATTTTTTTAAACTTTTGAAAGTTGCTTTTTATGATTTGAGATTAAAAAATAGTTCAAGGGGATGGATTGTCAAAATAATTTTCAAAGCTGTGGATTGGGACCTGAATTTGTGACCAGAAAGTTTATGTTGAAAGTGTTTGACATCCCTTCTGTTTTATTGAGTATTCACCATCAAGGTCCAGAAGGGGGCCCGTATCTCCATGTCTGCTGTAGTCCATGAGGGGCCTGATTTCACAGAGTCAGAATATGATGGAGTCCAGGTCTGGATCTGCCTTTTGCACCCTCACTGGTTCCCCTGGGTTAGAAGAGGAAGGAGATGTGCCTAATTCTGGGTTTCTAAAGAACACGTTTCTATTATCATGTCTTCATTCTCCAGTTTTAAATACTGTTTATTGGCTTCCTACAGTGAAAGATGACAGCACATACCTTTATCCTCTCTCCTTCTATGCTAGTTCTAAAAACAATTTTCACAGGGTTTATAAGAATTCTCCATAGGAACCATGTACTGTATTTCCTTTTTAAGACAAGTCATTGTTTCTCCTGGAGTCAGTGATTGTCTTCATGTTTTTATTTGCTTCATCTTTTAGTTAGTTATTTTTAAGTAATATTTATTCTGGATTTTCTCAACTCTTTTTTAAAATTAAATTCAATTTTTTATTTATTTATTTTTTCTCTCTTTATTGATTAAGGTATTACATATGTGTCCTTATCCCCCCACTCCCCACCCCCACTCATGCTCTCACCCCCCTGGTATCTGTGTCCATTGGTTAGGTTTTAGTTTTATTGTTGACACTAATACAGCTGTCCCCATTTCCCACCCCCACCCCCCTGCCTATCTCTACCCAGTCCTTGCGTCATCTTCAGTGCTGCTCTGCCCAGCCCTCTCTCAGGGCCAGCCCTGGGCCTATTGGCCATTCCCTCCCAGAGCCTCTGCCCTTTGCACAGGTGTGTGCAGGCTGCATTGCTGTGGTCCTGTTTTCCCAACACATGTTGTGGGGTCCAGATATTTGTTTCAGGTGTTGGGTCATGTCACTCCCTGATAATCTGTCTTCCTTTTTTTAAATCTCCATTTTTTTGTCCAGCATATATTCTCTTAGCTTGTTGGAAAAAGAGGTACCCAGGAGATAAATACTACCCACCCCCTACCAGGAGATATGTTAAGACCTTGCTAAATATTGTACTCTTATAGTTTGGCTTAGTATAGAAATGTGGGCTGTAAATGATTTCCCTTTAGAGTGTTTTAAGGGATTTCTCATTACCTTCTAGTACTAGGGACTGCTGCTGCTAAGAGGTCTGATGCTTTCTCATTTTCCCTCTCTGGGAGCTTTTTAAGATGTTTTCTTCTTTATCCTGGTAGTGATCAGTTTTGTGAGTTCTTATTCCCATTAATTATGCTGGGCTGAATGAGAGTTGTGCTGTTTCATTGTGGAAGCTTCTGTCCCTTAGTTTTGGGGAGCTTTGTCAGCCTGTTTCTTTGATAGTGTTCTCTATTCCACTTTCTGCCTTTTCTAGGACTCCCGCTTGTGGCCCCACATGCTTTCATCCTTGCTGCCTCTATGCCTCTCTCTACTCTGGCTTTGTCTCCTGTGACCCACATGCCACCAGCTCTTCCTCCCCATCTCTTCCCTGGGTTCTCATCTGGGCTCTGTCACTCTAGTTAGAGGTCTCTCTCAAACAACTGGAGGCACACTCTCTGTGCTTATTGAAGTGGTTGCTCACAGCTGGCCAACATGTGGTGTGGGCAGGCCCCTGTGTCAGTAGGTCCTTTCTCCAGCCAGGCTGGCCTATTTTCCCAGAGTGAACTCTACCTGGCTGCCAGCTGCCAGCATTTGGGGAGCTGTGCTGGGCCCACCATTTAGTTTGCAGACTGGGGGTGCATTCTGTTTGTAAGCCCTGTGTCCTGAGTCCAGGGCTGCTCCTGGTCTAGGACAGTTCTTTTCAAGGGTGCGGTAGATGCTGCCCCTCCCATCCTCTGTGCTCATCTCTATGGCCCCGTTCTCAGATGCCAGTCCTTCCTGGGCTCTCTGGAGGAAGCAGCTGGCTCCAGTGTCTCACTGGCTGACTGTGGCCCTCCTCTGCCCTCCAGTGCCCAGGACATTTGTTGCTCTTTTTCCACTGATTGTTAGAGAGAGTAGGGAGGAGAGAGGGAGGGAGGGAAAGAGAGAAAAACATCAGTGGGAGAGAGACACATTGATTGGTTGCCTCCCGCACGCACCCTGACCAAACCTGCAACCCTGTTATGTGTCCTTGACTGGGAATCCAACCTGCCACCCTTTGGTGCGTGGGCTGACGCTCTAATCACTGGACATCTCTTTCCTGGTACCGTTTTCTCTTCTGTTCTCCTTGTCCTTGGGCATATAAACATTTTGTGTGTGGTGTTTTTTTCTCTCCTGATAATCTTGAGGGCTTAGGATCCAGAGCAAGCATAGCTGCATATCATTAATTCACCTCCATTTGTTTTCTCACATCACCCCTTTCAGGAAAAGCATCCAAGTTCTTAGGGCTATAATATTAATTCCAAACCACACTTTATTACACTTTTAACATCACTTTCATATTTTACCCCAAATAGGCTACAGCTGGTAAAATTAAGGAAGGTAAAAATCTGAGTCATCTCTCAGCCTCCCACATCTGGGACACTGATGGCCCCTGGGGTTGTTGAGGGCCCAAGCTGCCTCGACGGTTGAGCTTTGTGTCTGCTCCCTCCATGAAACACCCTCTGAGAACTTAATTTTTCCTTCACAGATACCCTTAGGTATAGAAAAGCCCAATCTGCAGGAATGTGCAGTTAGAGTTTATAGAGGCATATTTTGTGGTCAGTACAAACATACCTTATAGATGCAGTTTTAATCTGCTGCTATTTTGCTCTTAATACCACCACCACAGTGTCTTAGCCCTTTGCATGTGGCAGTGTGGCTGGAGTGTGGGTTTTGGAGCCACCAGCTCTGGCCTCTGTGACCTGACTTGTATCTAACATGGATGGAAAGGGCTCTGGGGTCGGTGTGCAAGCGAGAACCGCAAGGCTCTGGCACACAGCCAGCCTGAGGACCAGAGGGAGCGCCAGTGGGACTGCCACAGAGCAGAAAGCAGGTCTTGACCCTGTGTGTCCTGGCACCTTCCAGACTTTACCTGACTCCCTTTGGGATGATTAGGCATTACCCATAGTCCCCTCTCCCACCCTAAGTAGGGTGGGTTTAAATAAACAAGACCCTCACCCACAGTGCCAAGAAACCTTGGCCTTTCCCTGAAGCAGCCACGTGCTGGGGCCACACGCTGGGTATATGGGGACTGGGTGCAACCGCCCATCCCTAGGTTCAGCTGTTCAGAAGTGCCATGAGCCCCTAGTAGGAGCTCAGGATTGTGTGACAGGCCCTAGGTCGTAGTCCCTCCTCAGCATGGTCTCTGAGTCTGGGGGGTCTGGCAAAGGATCGAATTAATTAGCCCTTGTGGTGCTGTCATCACTCCTGATGTACTCTATCTGCTTGCCAGGATGAGGCCTGGTCCCCAAATGCACTTCAACAAATACAATATAGACCCCTGGGCAGCTTTCTATCCCAGGATTGGCATCAGGAGCTTGTGTTTGGGGTCAAAGTCATTGGTGTTTGAGAACATCAATTGGACAAGAACATGGTGGCCCTGCCCTTAGGGTTCAGTGTCCTTCAGGGAATCAGATGGGATCCAAGAGGTGCTCCTATGTCTCACCCTGGATACATTTAAGGGACTTGTGGTCCCCAGGGATGAAGATGCTCTTCTTTTTTGTTCCCCTTAGAACATTTCTGGAGTAAAAAGAAATTTTAAGAAATTACAAGCTTAGTCAGCACTAAAAAGGAAATAGAAGGTGATACCTTTTATAAAGATAATGTAGAAAATTTCAATGTGATTTTTAATAGTATTTTATTGAATCCTTACCCTGTGCTATGTCCTTTATATATAAAAAACCTTATTTAAACCCCATAATAGCCTGCAGATCCCCATTTTATAGGAGAATGAGTTTCAGAGAGGGTGAGTAGTTTTTTCAAGGTCACACAACTAGTATCAGACTGTCAACTTGGAACCTGGGTCAGTATATGCAGACTCTGTCCAAATGCTCTTAGAGTTTTACATGCACCAGGTAAATAACAGCTGATATAGTATCACCACAACTAACAACATTATCTCTATGGTGACTTTGAACATGTATTTGCTGAGTACCTGCTAAGGTGTTAATGGCTGAGGACTGAAGCAAGGAGCTTCAAGAGTGGAGCCCCAGGGGTTTCTACAGGACAGCCGGGGCTTGTGCTCACCTATGTCCTAGGTTACACACCACCCAGCATGGCCCACATGGCTAGAGATCTGTGCCCACGGGTGCCAGGTGCTTGGAGCTGCTCTGGCAGGGGCAGTTGTGCCTATATGCCTTTCCCAGAAAGACACCCCCCCCCCCAAGTCTCTCACTATTGCTGTTATTGGGAGTACATTTGAAAAATCAGATATCAAGATACATGTAGGTGACGTTGTGTGCAGAAGTCATGAACCCAAATTAGTATTTCACAGGCCAGCAGTGGAAGATGAGATTATATCGTATCTCAGGGAGGAACCGTGTCGTATTTTATTATCCAAGTACAAAGTACCCTTGCCCCATCAGCTGGTGGGAGAAGGCTGGGCTTATCAGGCTCCAAAGAGCATCAGGAGAACTCCTTGAATACAGAGTACAGCTGGCTTACTCTAGCCCCTCGGTAATAGTGTCCTGCCCAGAACTCCCTTCAGCGGAGACCTGGGTCCCAGGCTGCTGGGATTTGCTTTTCAGACTGACCTAGAAATGCTCATGTTTGAAGAACTTGCATTGGTCTCTCCTGTCTTCTTTTCTCTCTTTGTTCTGGTGAAAGACCTTCTCTGGACTGGGCTGTTGTTTCTTCTCCACAGGCACCTGCATCAGTCAGGGGCTCTGACCATGGAAGCCCTGCAGGACCCTCCCCCAGACCCTGTGGAAGGCATGGAAGAAGACATTGCGGACAAGGTAGGCCCTGGATGGGGAGACCAGAGGACCACCTGTGGACAACAAGATCCCAGTGTCACAACTTGTGCTCGGGGTGTGGACCCACATTGAGATGTATTTGTTGAAGTGCATTTGGGGACCAGGCCTCATCCTGGCAAGCAGATAGAGTACATCAGGAGTGATGACAGCACCACAAGGGCTAATTAATTCGATCCTTTGCCAGCCCTGCCAGTCTCTAGCATTTCACATACAAGATAGAAGGAACTGAGGCGATGGGAACAGAATAGTGAGCGCCAGCTATCAGCCCATATTTTTTTTTGTTTTTGTTTTTTTTATATATAATTTTTTATTGTTTTAAGTATTACAAATAGTAGTACATATGTCTCCTTCCCCCCCCCTTTATCTCCCCCCGACCTCCCCTACCCCCGAATACATGCCTTCACCTGCCCGCCCTCCCCCCCCGCCCCAGTGTCTTATATCCATTGGTTGTGCTTATATGCATGCGTACAAGTCCTTCGGTTGGTCTCTTACAGCCCCCCTCGCCCAACCTCTCCTATCTTCCCAATATAGTTTGACAGTCTGTTCAATGCTTCTTTGCCTCTGTATCTTTTTCCCACCATTTCTTTCCTTTAAAAAGTTTTGCCTTTGCAGACTAGAAATAAACATATAATAACAAAACAAGACAAAACAAAAAAATGTTTGAGTCCCAATTTCAATGTCCAACAGTTCTGAGTCCCCGTTTCAATGTCTAACAGTTCCTTATGTGTACATGTCAGCAATGATATCTGGATGGTGGGCATCAGCCCATATTTGTATCAGCTGAGGGTTCACTGACTCAGAAACCCAGCTCACCAGGGCCCTGGAGGCAGGATTTGGGGACACTGGAGGTTTTGGGGAGGAGGGCACTCGCCCTGCAGTGACAGCAGAATCAAACAGTGTGTAGAATGGGCTATTCCCTGAGAGAAGCCTGGTAAATGGGTTATGTGGGGACAGGCCATCTGTGGTAACAGACCCATACTTCATAAGGACCAGCTTCAGAAAGAGGGGAAGAAGAAAGTGACAGCACAAACCCCTCACCTCTTTCTGTCCCCCTCACCTCCTTCTATGCCCTTCACCCCATCCTGTACCCTCATCCCATCCTGTCCCCCCTCTTCACCTCCTCCTGTACCCTTTCCTGTCTCTCCTCACCTCCTCTCTATAGCACTTACAATATCTACTTTGCAGGTCTCAGTCTGTTTATCACATATGTAGGCATTGTCTCCTATCTTGTTAGTGAGCTCCCTGAGAAGAGAGGTACCAAATCCTGGGACCTTTCTGTTCCTTGAGTCCCCTGTCATGTGCTGTCTCCATGGGCTGGGTCTGGCAGAGAGGAGGTGCCCCACAAGCCATTACAGATTCATCACAAAGGCACTGTCGGGGCACCTCAGGCCTCTCCAGGTCACCTGCTGACATCTGCACTTGTAGTTTTGAGGCCAAGGAGTGTTCCCCGTCCATATTGACGCCTGTGGGGGCCATACTACCTCGTTTATGGGGGTAGTCTCCATGAACAATATAGACCCAAATGGAGCCGAATGAACACTGTCTTGCTACCAAGGTTGTCTTCTTGGAGAAGCGGGTGTCAGAGCTGGAGAAGGACACCGCTGCCAATGGGGAGCAACACAGCCGACTGAGGCAGGAAAATCTCCAGCTGGTGCACAGGTGAGCATGGCTACTGCGCAGGTTGGCTCTCACCTGAAGCTGTCCTCCATCCTGCTGCTGGGAGCCAGCCCAGGGGATGGTGCAGGGTTGCCTTTTGAGTGTGGCTTTGACTTAGTACTGTCTCCAGCCCATTTAGGGCCTCAGAGGAAAGAGTGTGGAGAGGGCACCGCCTCACCCCTCCCTCAGGAGCCAGCACCCACACTGCCTGTACAGAGTGCCTGGTGGAGGGAGCCTGATCTCAGGGGTGGCAGAAGCTACATGGCGAGAGGAGGGATTCTGGGGTTCTAATGTGAGGCCTCTGGCTTGTGTCCCCACTCTGAGAGCCCATCCAGGGGAAATAGTATTAACCACAGGCCTTCGTTCCTGGGCATGGGCTCCTTGGCTTTGAGAGTTGCTGTGATTTGCACAGCAACTCTCACATCATCTGGTTTCATCTTTACGATCCCTGTGAGGCAGATACTACTGTCCCCATTTTACAGATGAGGAAACCATGATTACATGATTGCCAGGGCCTCAGACAGCAAGTGGGGGCTTTGGGAGTGAGAGCCAGTGCCTTCAGAGCCCTTTGCATTGGAAGCATGACCTGTTCTTGGGACATGCAGGTCCTCACAGATACTTAGCCACAGAAACGAGTAGGAACTGCTGCGTACATGGTGGAATGCACAGTCTGATTCTGATAGTGAGAGCACAAGGAAGACATGCCAGATGTGTGAACTGAGGAGAAACTACTGTGTGCATGGAGGAGGCAGAGGTTACTTCCCCACTCCTGTTGTGCAGACTTTTTATAGAATACTGTGTGAGTTTCAGTGTTTTGAAACTAGTCATTCTGTGTAACCTCATGCTGTTCGCAGCGATATGCTTGTGCAGAGCATGAGGAGCTGGGCCCAGAAGCATTAGCTGCCAGACTGTGCTGCCCAAGTGCATCTGGTGTGGTAGCCAGACAGTGGGGAGTCCCGAGGGGCCTGAGAGGTGGGAAGTATGGTGTGTGTGGAACTACACAAGAGGTCTACCACGCCAGGCTGCAGGAGCCCAAACCGGGCTCTGCCACACACACTGTGACTACAGACAAGAAGAGCCCTGTTTTCGAAGCCTTGTTTTCGCATCCATGACCTGAACAGGTGGACTCCGAGTGCTTTTAATAGCATGGAACATAGGCCCACACACACTCTCATGGCATTTGCCTCATAGGCATCAGGGTTATGCTTGGTTCCTGTCGTAGTATTTTCATCCTGGATGCTACTGACTACATCACTTTATTTTCTTTTGAACCTCACTCAAGGATATTGTTCCATTGCTTTTTAGAGAGAGTGGAAGGGAAGGAGAGGGGGAGAGAGAGAGAATAACATCGATCTGAGAGAGACACATTGATTGGTTGCCTCCCGCATGCCCGGGGCTCGAACCTATAACCCAGGTATGTGCCCTTGACTGGGAATTGAACACATGATCCTCTGGTGCACAGACCAATACTCTTATCACTTAGCCACACAACCTGGGCTACATCATTTTAATGAAGTTAAAACGAGTTCTGTTGTGCAGTTGAGATCCTCTCAGGGTTTTCACAGGAGGGCCTGCCCCAGTTCCTGTGGATATTTCTTCTGGTGTGGGCCCCAGTTCTCCTAAACAGCGTGCTTCTGCTGCATTTTCTTGGTGTTGAATTTCTCATGCTTCCTCTGCATTTGGTTCTTTATTTTCTGGATTCCCCATTTTTCTTAATATTGTGAGTATATCACCCATTGTTGCCTGAGAAAGGGAGCATAGGAACAGGTTCTTTGAGACCTTGCATGTCTGAGACTGTTTTCACCCTCCACTGACAGTGGGGCTGAGGCTGGGATTCTACTTGGAAGTAGGTTCCCTAAGAACTTGATGGCCCTGCTACATCTAGTCTGAACTGTGGTTGGGATCCCTGGCACTGCTGTGTAGCCCTGTTCTCATCATCAACACGTGAGGGCTTCCTGATGTTTCCTGTGCTAGGCACGTGGTTTTCAACCTTTAAATCTGGAAAGTGTGCCCCTCAGCTTCAGGTAGATTTCTAGAATTTCTCCAGTGTCTTTCATTTTCTTACCTATCTGAACTTCTATTCCTCAAATATTAGACCTTCTAGACCTTTCCTCCCATATCCTTGACTTTCCTATTCTTTTTCCCCCTCTATGTAATACCCTTGGTTTTCTTCTTCAACTCTTCTATTAATTTAAAATGTTTCTCATATTTTTAAAAATATTTTTTTATTGATTTCAGAGAGGAAGGGAGAGAGGAGAGAGATAGATACATCAATGATGAGAGAGAATCATTGATAGGCTGCCTCCTGCATGCCCCCTACTGGGGATGGGGCTCACAACCCAGGCATGTGCCCTTGACCAGAATCGACTCCGGGATCCTTCAGTCCGCAGGCCAACACACTATCCACTGAGCCAAACCAGCTAGGGCAATGTTCCTCATATTTTTAATTTCTAAGTTACTTTTTGCCATCTGTTCCTTCTGGGACATCACCTCTGTTTTGTGGATATGGTATCTTAGCTCTGTTAGTTACAAGGCTTTTCCTCCTATTGCCTGCACGATGTGCATTTCCTCTGAGGCCCTTTAATTGTTTGGCCACTCTGTGTTAAAAGCTTTCCTGTGATAGCTGGTGATCTTTAGCCATCCGTTTACTCTTAGGTGTGAGGCACCAAGAAGCAGATGAGAAGCCCTGTGTGCAGGGACAGCTTAGGGCTCTACGCCACCCGTGGGCAGGGCCTGGAGCCCTTCTCTTTGGGATGGTCAGTTCCTGCCTTCTGTGGTTGGGCATAATGGTCTGGGAAAGGGCCAGGGTCATGGTCCCCATCTGAATATTCCCTTTGTTCGTGTGTTCTTGTTGACACCTGCCCTTATCTCTGCTGATGAACTGGGTGGGTGGTTTGTACACCAGATCCTGGAATGTCAGTGCAAGGGGCACTCAGGGGCTTGTGCTCATCAGGGGTCTCCGGTCCACATGCCATTCTTAGTGCAGGGGGAAGCAGAGACTGGAGGTGGGGCACCTCCTGCTTCAGACTGCCCTTAACTCTAGAACTGTGGGTGGAAAGTCTCACAACCTTCCTATCCCTCTCGAGGAAGGTCAGCTCTCCCAAGGTCCTGATGCAGCATCTAGCCCCTGGTAGAAGGGCAGAAAGTCTCACCTCCTCCCTTGGCCTTCACAGAGCCAATGCCCTTGAGGAACAGTTGAAGGAGCAAGAACTGAGAGCTTGTGAGATGATTCTGGAAGAGACACGGAAGCAGAAGGAGCTCTTGTGCAAGATGGAGAGAGAGAAGAGCATTGAGATCGAGAACCTGCAGGCCAGGTAGGCAAGGCTACCACAACTCTGCAGAGGAGTCAGTGAGAAAATGAAAATGAAAAGTGGATGCTTTCATGAACAACAGCCCCACCCCCCCACCCCAGGAAGGTACAATGTCTAGGAACAAATTTTATTTTAGAAAAACTGGAAAATCTATGTGAAGAAAACTGTAAAACTCTACTGAAGGCCACAAAAGATCTAAATTCAAAGAATGACCCTCCATAGATATCAGTTTCTCTAAATTTATCTCTAGTTGGATGTTATCTCTGTCAAAGTATCAATCTTTTTTTAAGGCAACTTGACAAAATTAAAATTACCTTATGCTTCTCTGGAGGCATAAGCCTTACATGAGCCAGGAAAAGGAGGGAATAGAGAAAGAGATGAGCACATTGTATATAAAGCATACCTTGAAGGAGTTGTAGCAGTCCTGTGCTGCTCGGCCCTCAAGCTAGAGCAAATGACACACGCTCATAATTACACATGTGAGCGATGGTTCTGTGAAAATACTGTTTGTAAAGAAAACCCACAGATAACTTAAATGTCTGTCTGCAGAAAAAGGGTGAAAAGGATCATCTTAGAGTTCCCTCCCATTCTCTCTCCCAGAGCACTTCTACTGGTTAGTGAGGTTGGGGGGTATTTCCAGAGTTGTGCTTCTTAACTGAGTCAGAATACAGTAGTTTTAAATATTCATGAAAGGGGACTCTACATTCATTAGCTTGTGTCCCTCCAGCTCTTAAAACTGGGAAGATACACTTACACTTTATCTAAGAAGAGCTCCTGGGCATTTTCAAAGTGGGGTGGCATGAGTGGACTGTACCACAGCTGTGCCAGGGTCACCTTGGACAGGGAAGTCTCCTTGCATGCAGACACAGTGGGGTGCCACCACCCAGACAGCCAAGGCAGCGCAGTTGAGAGGACTCAATGCTATCTCTCATTTGTGTGTGCTGGTAGCCTTTCCTTTGGCTCTCCACTGGGGCTGTCCTGCTTCCCACATCGGTCCACACCAAACCTACACAGCCAGGTTGTCCTGCTGGCCATGTAAGATAACAGCATGGAGGGGCACATGGTAGATGGGGTCTCATGCCGCAGGAGTCGGTGTCACAGCTTCTTCTGGCCAAACTTGCTGCCTGCCCTGTGCACCTAGGGTCACTGGCTCTGTGTGCCTGGACCTTATCAGCCTCCTGCAGCTCCCTGGGAGTGTGATATGGGACAGAGGAGGCCTGTGGTTCTTACAGGGGCTGCTCAGGTCTTCAGAAGACCCTGCAGCCCTGGGTCAGCACCCTAAGGTCAGCCCAGCACAGGGGCCTCCTCAGCAGGTCCTCAGCCCATTATGGTGTATAGGAAGACACCCTCAGTCAGGGGGGCTTCAGAGCAACATAGTGCTGAGGACAACTGGATTATGGAAAGGAACCAGGGATCCTAGAGAAAGGGCTGAGTTTATGGCCGGGACAGGGTAGACCAGCAGAGCCTAGAGTGTCTTGTAGTGCCAGAAAGTAGGGAAGTGCTCATACAAAAGCATATACACACAGTGATGGGTGCATATCCCAAGGACATGAGCCAACTGAAGGTCAATGGTAGGACAGTTTGAGCAACACACTACTACTGATACCATTTGACCACAACCCAAAATGTAACTAAATGTGATGGTTGGTAAATGGGGAGAAGATACAAACCTTCCTCACAGAGGAGGAATTACAAATAATACATGGAGATCCCCTTCCCAGGGGATGGCACTGAGTCCTCCCTTCCATGGAACTTGGGCTGGACTCAGTGACCGTCTTCCAGATACAAAGAATTGGGCGGGAAAAGTAGAACTTGACAGAGGAGACACCTGGAAGACACATCTTAACCAGGTGATCCAGGTCAGCATCACCCATTTAGACTTAGGCATCCTGATCTGATGTGACAAGAGTGGCATCTCACTTCTGTGGGATTCTTCCCCAAACCATAACCCATCTAGTCATGAGAAAACACAAGAAAGGCTAAATACATAACCAAAACTGTCAAAGTAATGAAAACCAGGAAAATCTGCCAGACTGCCCAGCACATAGAGGACAATGGAGACAACTAAGTGCAGTGTGGTCCTGGGAGGAATCCTAGACAGAGGGGCACTTGTGGAAAAGCTGAACTGCATCCAAGGTTTGGTGATCAGTGTTGAGGTGAGGGTGGGTGGGCTGTGACGAACCTGCTGCAGTGATGAGCAGATGCTTCAAGAGGAAGCTGAAAGGGTCCACAGGGACTCTGCACTGTGTCTGCAACTGCTCTGTAAACCTGAAATGATCCCCACACCCAGAGTGTATTTAACAACCGTCCTAGTCCATGAAAAGTTTTTTGGCCCAGAGCACTTGTGTGTGTAAGGGATAGGCTGTAGGCATTGGGGTGTAGCCTCTGTGGATCCCTGGGAAGCCCCTATTGAGATTTCCAAGATACTCAGCCTCCCTCACCCCAAGGAGATGAATTCCTAGGAAGTGGGTCCCAGCCTCATTCTACATCCCAGGCTGCAGCAACTGGACGAGGAGAACAGTGAGCTGAGGTCCTGCACACCCTGTCTGAAGGCCAACATCGAACGCTTGGAGGAGGTAAGCTGCCTGCCAGGACCGTTGAGTGGGCAGGGCCAGGCTTTGCACTGTGTGGTCACCGAGATCAGTCATGCTGGCCTACATGCTTTCCCACCCCTTCTAGATCGGGATGTGCTGAGACAGGTTATCCAAAGCAGGGCAGTCACACAGCCAGTTAATTTATTTTTTTATTTTATTAATTAAAAATGTTTCTCATATTTTTAAAAATATATTTTTATTGATTTCAGAGAGGAAGGGAGAGGGAAGAGAGATTGAAACATCAATGATGAGAGAGAATCATTGATAGGCTGCCTCCTGCACGCTCCCTACTGGGGATGGGGCCCACAACCTAGGCATGTGCCCTTGACTAGAATCGAACCCAGGACCCTTCAGTCCGCAGGCTGATACTCTATCCACTGAGCCAAACCAGCTAGGGTCTGTTCCTCATATTTTTAACGGTCTGCAGGGGTATGGCCAGCCAAGGGGTAAGCCACAGGCTGGGGAACTGTGCAGCTCCAAAGAGCAGGCTGATGATGCCAGGCCTACCAGGCCTGTGTGTGTGGGAACAAGCTCAGCTCAGGCCATTATCCCTTTGCTGGAAGATGCTGTAGCCTGCCTGGCTCCTCAGCTTTCCCACAGGATCATTGGGTCCAGAGGTTCATGCTTCGATTGACCCGTGGTCTGAACCCAGGGATGTCTTGGAGGGGCTGACTTCACCTGGACCCCTTGCGCCCTATTCTGCAGATGTTCACTGAGAGGCTTCTCCTTCCCCCATCCTCCACTTCCTGCCAAGTGCCTCCTGGGAAGCTCTGAACCCTGAGCAAGTATAATACCACCTGGGCTCTGGTTGCTGTGAGCAACTCCTGCTGAGTGACCGCGAGTCAGGTCCTGCTCTTGCCTTGCCCTAGAAACAGTACTGTAGGGGGGAGGTACCCCACACCAAGAACCCACCTTCCATATACACTGCACTCAGGGTGGGCACAGGCCGTGAGAGTGCATGCCTGTGTGTGTGCACCTGGGCTTTGACAGGAAGGCTCAGGTGCAGCCCTGTGGACATCAGTGAACTGAGACTCAGGACACATGCAGCTGAGGAAAGCCATGTATATGGGATGGCAGGTGAGTGTGTCCATGGCAAGTGCTTAACTTTGCAGGAGAAACGGAAGTTGCTGGATGAGATTGAAGAGTTGTCACTGCGGCTCAATGACGAGCAGGAAAACAGGAGGAAGCTGGGGGACAGGCTGAGTCATGAGAGACACCAATTCCAGAAAGACAAGGAGGCAACCCAGGAGGTGAACACAAGCCCAGAACTGTCACTTAGTGAGGTCCCAGAATCCATAGGGCCCATCTGGAGTGAGTTGAGGGCCCACTGCTTTCAGCGGGGGGCGGGGGGAGGTACTGGGTGCATGGTAGTGTCTGGAAAGCGTGGCATCCTCCTCCTCAGAAATGGCATTTAGACCAATGCAGAGGTTCTGAAACCAGGGGACTGGGTTGGCTGCTCACTCTGCACTTCTACACAGCTAATTGAGGACCTGCGGAAGCAGCTGGAGCACCTACAGCTCTTCAAGCTGGAGGCGGAGCAGAGGAGGGGCCGGAGCAACAGTGTAGGCCTACAGGAGTACAATAGCCGTACCCGGGAGAGCGAGCTGGAGCAGGAGGTCCGCAGGCTGAAGCAGGTACTGCTGGGCAGACACCCTTATACCTGGAAGAAGCTTACTGGCACCCGCATTAGAAGAGGGGTCTCTGGACTGTCACAGCCCAGGAATGACACTGTCATGCTGCCCACCCTAGGATAACCGTAACCTGAAGGAGCAGAACGATGAGCTCAATGGACAGATCATAAACCTGAGCATCCAGGGCGCCAAGAACCTCTTCTCCACATCCTTCTCTGAATCTCTGGCTGCAGAGATCAGCTCGGTCTCCCGCGATGAGGTAATGTATCCACTCTCCTAGGCCTAGGGCTCTACCGTAAAGTGCCCACAGTCTCAAAAGAAAAGAAAGTGCCCATAGTCTGTGCCCAGTGCCCACCTCTTGCTTCTCCCACAGCTCATGGAAGCAATTCAAAAGCAGGAAGAGATCAACTTTCGCCTGCAGGACTACATTGACAGGATCATCGTGGCCATCATGGAGACCAACCCATCCATCCTGGAGGTCAAGTAGAAGCAGGCAAGCCCAACCCAGGGTGATTCTGGACTCCACCAACACCCCAGAGATGCCACGGCACACATGGGCCAAGAATAGCAGGTCCCATGCCCACCGAGCCCAGAGCACACAGCTGAGCTGGGGCACATAAAGATGGGGTGGTGAAAGAGGGAGAAGGAAAGAGAAGCCCTTGGTCTGTAACCCACAGCAGATGCAGTTGGCATTGGGCCTGCTCTCAGCTCTGGCTTTCCCCGGCCCCCCTCCTCTCTGCAGAGATGTGAGGACAGTATCTCATGCTGGGATGAGCCTCTCCATGATCTCCCTCGCGCGTAGTAGACCCTCCCGTTATCCTGCCCTATCAGGGAAGAAAAGGAAATGAAGGAAATGGGTCCCCACCTGGGGTGCAGCTAGCCACGTCTGCACAGGCATCCTGATCTGGTGCCACTCAAGTCCTTGACCATCTGGAAGCCCCAGGACCCTTGCACCAGATGTGGTGGTATGTGAAAGACAGGCAGTGAGGCCAGTGCGAGTCAGGGTCTGAACAGAAGCTATAGCCCACCCCTCTCTTCCCCCAAGCTTTTCTGAGGCTGTCTCCCTGAGCTGCTCAGGTGTCACCCACCCAGAAGGGGCATCTAGTCCAGTTTCAGGCCCAGGGGCTTCCAGCCATGCATCTGTTCTCACAGTTGGACCCTCTACAATAACCTTTGGGAGCTCTGATCCTCCTGTGGGAGCTGGGGCCTCTGCTCTGAAATCAGGGCTTCAGAGTCTAATGGGGTGGAATGTACCATCTGGAAGGGGTGGAAGAGTGGACACTGCCAGATCCCTCTGACTCCTGAGGTATAGACAGAGCCAGGGTGAGTTGCTGCCTCCCCAGGGGCGTGGCCTTCCTGGCCTCCTGGATTACTCCATTTCCTGTGCAGATTTTGCTGCCTTGGGTGAAGTCCCACTTTCCCAGGCCAGAGTCCAAATGTTTCCTCCAGGAGTCCGAAGTCATTAGAAGTAATCATTCTTCCCCAGGTACATTCTGCAGAAGGCGGAGCAGGGCAGGCTGTCCAAGGACACAGATCAAGAGCAGAGAACAAGGCCTCCCCAGCAGCTTGGGGGAACCCTTGCCCAGCTCTACACAACCACTGCCCAGCACCTGCGCTGCCAGGAGCAGCAGTGTCACCCCCACAGGGATGCTGGGCCTGCCGCCCACCTTAGCCCGAGCACTGGCCAGGAGCCTCCAAGCACTCCCAGGTGGGCCAAGACCCACCACAAACGGGCTGCTGTTGTGTGTGACTGCGAATGGGAGGTGTACGCATGTGTGTGTGCGTGTAAGCATGTGTGTTGCCCTGCATCCCTCCATCTTATACATGGCCCACCTTCTACACTAAGACTTAAGACGTTGCCTCGTATTGTATATTTTGGGGAAAGCCTTGGGTGTAAATCAGTGTAAACTTGGAGGAGAGATTTTTCTATCATGTAGAGTAGGTATTTTTTATAGATTGAAGGTTGATCAATTTTTTTAATACTTCCAAGAGAGAAAACTATCTGTATACACATGAAATATATATATATATGTATGTATGTATGATAATAAATAATGGGAACTCTGCTTCCTGTGCCCAGCCTCACTCTGCTGCCACAGCCTTGGGTCTGTTTCTGTCCATCACTCAGCAGTACTGTAACGAAATACAAATTGCCCAGAGATGTTTCACACGAACACCCAGGCACTGACTTGCACACTGACCCTGTTTTCATCCTCTCAAGAAAGACTCTTCCAGCCCTAGCTGGTTTGGCTCAGTGGATAGAGCATCGGCCTGTGGACAAAAGGGTCCTAGGTTCAGTTTCAACCAAGGGCACATGACTGGGTTGCAGACTCGATCCCCCCCAGTGGGGTGCGTGCAGGAAGCAGCCAATCAATGATTCTCATTATTGCTGTTTCTATCTCTCTATCCCTCTCCCTCCCTAAAATCAATAAAAATATTTTTTGGGGGGTGGGGGGAGTCTCTTCCAGGCAGAGTGACGGTAGCCTGGATACAGAAGGGCAAAGCTAGGACAGTGTCACCACAGATTAAAGCTGTAGCTGCACACACACAAGTGGGCTCCTTTTCCTGTGGGGGTCAAGAGGTGGCATGCAGTGGGCCTGGCTCAGCACCCCCTGGTGGTGTTTGAGGTACTGGGAACCTTGTGTCATCTGAATTCAGACAGCAGATGATGACCTAGTCAAGCCAGCCCCTCCTGATCCTTCTGGCCTCGCTGTAAACCTCTGAGGTCCCAGGATGACACCTGCAGGCTGGGCCCCCAGCAGAGCTTGTCCAAGGGCACTCCTGGAGCAGGGCCACATGGGGCCATGAGATCATGGTAGGACCTGGCCCACGTGCAGCCCCGCTGCCAACATGACACCCAGGGCCAGCTGGGCTGGGCTGAGTGAGCAGCATTGCAAGTCTCTGGGGTTCATGAACAAGCTGTTCCCACAGGACATGTAGTCAGGGCCCCAGGCAAGGCCATGTATAGTAATCAAATCAAAGGCACAGAAAAGGCTAAGACCCCAACAGGCTTGGGCTTGAGGGGAGGGACAAAGGGGAGGCAGGCTGGGAGGAGAGTCAACTGCCACCGTAGTCACAGGGACACCACCAAGAAGGTTACTAAGGTTAAGTGACCAAATCTGACTTGAAAGGGAGTTAGCTAAAAGTCTCCCAAACTGCCTCTCCCCCCTCCCCTCTTACACCAAGCTACCTGCATGCCAGGTACAAACGGAGAAACTGAGGACCTTGCCCTGACCACCCAGCCAACATAAAAGGGAGCTGAGCTCAGGTTTGCTGGCCCCAACTGCTTTCCATGGGGTTGATGACCTGAGGATGGTGATAGGTGGATACAGCCTGCCCAGCAGCAAGCAGGGCCGGAGGCCTCATCAGTGAGGGTGTAGCAGGACTCCAGGGGCCCCCAGAGTGTGGCCTGGAAGCCCTAGACACTGGGGTGGCACTAAGAAGCTTGGGAGGGTGTGGTTCTGCCTGGAGCCAACCTTCCACCAGGATTCCAGGGAGGGCCAGGACAATGTGGAGCACACGGCCCTGCATATCTAGTCTGTCTGGTCTCCACATGTGCTCCTGGTGCTTAGAAGATAAAGCTCCCCGGGCCGCCATCAGAGAGATGGTCCTCTCTCATTATCAAGGCCCTTGGTTGAACTTGCACCAGGCCACCCATTGGCCCAATCCTGGCCAATAGGGCAACCTTGTGATGGAGCCTGGGCTGTTGGCTTCAATCACAGGCTTCTGGGCACACTCAGTCACTGGGGGGCGCCAAAGCACTGCCGCAGCCAGGTTCAGAATGTCAGTGGGGGTTCTAGAGGGCCTGTTCCCAGCCCTGCTGCAGAGGGGTCTCTGCTGGCCCAGGAAGGGGACAATGCCTTTGCTTTGACCCTGGATGACACCTGCCTCCCACCTACCCTGTATCTGTCTGGCGCCTGCAGGACCCATCTCTGCCTAGGAGGAGAAGCTGGAAGTGGGGAGGGGTCCCCTCCATCAGATGAGGCCAAAGCCAGGAAGAGAAGGTGGGGAGCTGCTTCCTCCTCTTTACCCCACTTAGGCCTGCCAGTCCCTACCGTTCATTTCCACTCTTAAACACCTGGTGGCCCACCAGTAGCTGATGCTAAAATCCCTGCCCTGGACCTGCAGGGAGGAGTCTCTAGCCCCACGGGAAACGCTTGGGAGAACAAAGGATGAAAATTCATTGTAAATCGATACAGGGCAGTGTTTGGCTGCTGCCCAGGAAGGGCTACCTGGAGAGTTTCTTCCAGGTGGCTGAGGGCAGGGTCAGGAGGGTGCGTGGGGGGCCTGGGCAAACCCCAAAGAGTGTGCTGGAGGGGGCCACAGTGGGACATGTGAAGCCAGTGCCAGTGTCAAGACATGCACCCCCCTAGGCCTGAGTGCATCCCTCCCATGTGGGGATGCTCACCCCCAACCCTGAAGTACCTGGCCACAAAGCCCCCCTCTATCCCCCAAAATGGTCAGTTCTGAAGTGCACAGAGCAAGGCTCTGACCCTTCCCTGAAAGAAGACTGATGACAGTCCCTGGTTCCTCCAACTGTCCAATGTGCACTGCCTGGGCCCTCAGCTCAGGCCTGCTCCAGCTTGTCCCCGCTAAAGAAAGAATACCTGGCCCTAGCTGGTATCACTCAGTGGTCACTCAGTGTCTAGAGGCTCAGCCTGCGCACCGAAGGGTCTCAGGTTCGATTCATGGCACATATCTGGGATGCAGGTTCGATCCCCAGCCCCGGTCAGGGTGCATTCAGGAGGCAATGTATCTCCCCCACCCCTCCTCCACTTCTCACTCTCTCTAAAAATTAATGAAAAAATATCCTCAGGTGAGGATTAACAAAAGAAAAAAAAAAAAGGGGGAGTACCTGTCTTTGCTCCCAGATGCCCCAGGACCTGTCCCTCCACCTGCTGGCATTTCAGAGATGTGGAGTAGAAGGACTCTTACTTTTTACCTGTGAGGCATCTCACAAAGCAGGCAATTGATTACGGGTCATTCCATAAAATCAACCAGCACATGAGTCTCTCCCAACACAGGTGCACTTTGGCCTACCTCTGGCCTTGGGTCTCACATGCCTGTCACACCAGTGAAGGTTCGTGTGTCTCCATCCTGCTAAATCTCTGCTCCACAAGGCATTTGGGCATGTGTTCACTGCTGTGTCTCAAAGCCAAGGACAGTAAGGGTACAAGTAGATTTGCATAGGGATGGTTGAATTAATGATCTTTCTGCTTGGCCCTTCCCACCCCTTCTCTAGGTGGGTTCACTCCTCCCTCTTTCTCCCCTCATAGGATCTACTCTATCTTTTTAAATATTTTTTATTGATTTCAGAGAGGGAGGAGAGATAGAAACATTCAATGATGAGAATCACTGATTGGCTACTTCTGAACCCCCCGCCCCCAGTGTGATCAAGCTTGCAACCCAGACATGTGCCCTGGCTGGGAATCAAACCCTGACCTCTTGGTTCATAGATCGAAGCTCAACCACTGAGCCACACTGGCCAGGTTATCTTCTATATCTTTAGAGTTGTGAGGGTACTGCCTGGGATGGTACTGGTCAAGGTCTGGGTAGTCAAAGGTCACTTACCTTCTACTTTATAGTTATTTAAACTCAGTGCCCAGAAGGGCTGGGTCCTTACCGGCGCCAGACAGATACAGGGTAGGTGGGAGGCAGGTGTCATCCAGGGTCAAAGCAAAGGCATTGTTCTCTTCCTGGGCCAGCAGAGACCCCTCTGCAGCAGGGCTGGGAACAGGCCCTCTCTGTGTGCCTCAGAATATTTAAGATGATCACAAGTTGACTCTACAGATGTGTCCCTCATCTTGCTGATCTGGTCCTCCTGCAGCCCACTGCATATTGAACCCATTCTTTCCAGCTCCCTGCTGGGACAGTACACACCTCAACAAACTAGAAGACTCCTCCCAAGACCTTCTTCTGGTGACTGGGCTTTCTCCCCCACAACAGGCCTTAGTTCCTTACCGGGGGAGGGCTAGGATGCTCCTGCTCTCTCCTTACCCCCTTGTATGGCCTGGCTCCTCCAAAATCTGCAGTGAGCTGGCAGGAACATGGGCTATCTGATCACTGGCTCAACACCAACTTCCTTTTATTGAGAGGTTACAGGGTTGTGGACACCAATCTTGGCACAACCACCCCCAGGCAATCACCCCAAAACTCAGAACCCTATCTGCCCCACAAACATTCTCAGGGAAGGGAATCAGTGGGAGTCAGCCCTTGACTTAGTCCTCTCAGCCACACATGGTCAGAAGCCTCATCACCTTAGTGCAGGAAAGGAAGCTGGGGGTGGGCTGAGTCACTATAGCCCAGTGCTGCAGGCAGCTGGTTACCTTGGAGCCTTCAGGAAGCAGCTGTCTTGGTTGCAGCTGAAGCCCAAGTCTCTACATTGGGACACTGGGGCATCTGAGGGTAAGACGGAAGTTTCCCTGGAGTTGGAATGTTCTCCCAGGAGCAGACCCCTGTCCATGTAGGTCCTCCTAAGGTCAGCTTAGCCTTTATGGGCACTGGAGCAAACATTATCCAACCTCCTATTTGTCAGACTCCACTCCATCTGGAGGCAGAATTGAACTACAACCAAACACTCCCTGAATCTTAGCTGATGGGCTTTGCCTCTGTATCTCCTTCTGCATGGCCAGTGCCTTCCCATGAAGCTCATTTGTCCCTGAGTGCTAGAGTCCTTGGGGCTCTGCATCTCCACTTCCCACTGCAGCCTCTCAGTTGCGTCTGGTAAACTGTTGACTCAGTTTTCCTGCATGTCCTGCTGCCTCCAGGGCATCTGGGCAACAGATGGCAGAAGGGCTCCAATTTCGTGGCAGCAGGGTGTGAGAGTGACCTCAGAGGTGCACAAAGGGAACTTTAAAGGAGACTGAGCCTCCTCAGGCTCTCTTGTGCATGGGGACGGGTTCTGTTCAGAGGCCCCTACGGTGTAACACCAGCTTCCCACATTTCAGGACTTCCTTCCGTCTAGGCACTGGGCTACTTGTTCTGTGGTGGTATCTCATTTCGTCCTCCCAATGGCCCAATTAGTTATTGGTTTCCCTCTCTTAACGAGGAGGACACTCAGGCTCAGAATTTGCCCCCTAAGTGATTTCACAGCCACACATGGTCACACTCTTAAGTGCTAAGGCCCTGTCTTAGAACCAGGTCGGTCCCACTGAAACTGGAGCTTTTGACCGTGAAGCCCTTGAGAGGAACCGAGGAACGAAGAAGTTGCAGAGACGGTTCGGGGCAGCTGACGGGTGGGGTAGGGACTGAAGAGGCCCTGGAGGAAAATACGATCTACGAGCCCCGTGGACTCGTAGGGCCAGAGCGGAGCTGGATGCTGGTACGGTAAAGCCCGTGTGCAGTCCACAGTCGCAGGCGGAAGCGCTTAGGGTGAGGCGGGTACGGAGGCACTGTCTTTTCCTCCCGCGCAGGGCATCCTGGGAACTGTAGTCCCAGTCCCATACTCAGCTCATCTCCTTGCTAAACTCGGCACGCAGTGCTCCCCGATGCCCGGGACTCAGCCATCTCCTGTGGCGGTAATAGGTGGGGAGGCCCAGAAAGTCGGATCGCGCCTGGAGGGCGCTAGTGGAGGCCGCGGAGGCCGCCACCCCGAGGACTACAACTCCCGGATTGCCTCGCGCCCCCAGCACCGCCCCGAGCTTTCTGCCTGGCGGCGCCGCGCTGCCCTGTGGGAACAGTAGTCCCGGCGCGCGATTCACAGCGCCGCGTGCGCCCCAGGCGCGCCGTAGCCGCGGGGCCCGGGCCGGGCGCTACGCTACGGAGGCGGCGTAGGATAGGCTCCGGACGCGGGCAGTGTCCAGCAGGGTCTGGGCATTTGGCGGCTTCTCCACTCAGCGCGGAAGGCCGGCGGGGCAGGGCGGCCAGTGGCAGAAGTTGTAAGTCAGTTGGCAGGGGCGAGCGGGCCGGGGGCCCTTTCCCCCAGGCCGCACGGACGGAGGAGGCGCCGCCGGGTTGCAGAGGTGAGTCCAGCCAGCCGGGCCAGGGGCGCGGCCTGGACCCTCGCCGGAGCCCGAGCCTGGTGGGCAGCGCTTCTCAGCGCAAGGGCTGCCGGCCTCGGAGCGAAGGTCAACCTGCTGCTTCGCTGGCACCTCCTGGGCATTAGACAGAGCCCAGGCAGGGATGGGTTCATTGCTTGGAGAGGGGAGACGAGGGCCTGGTCATCTTAGTCACTGGGAAACCAGCCCCAGGATGCTGCGGACACAGACGGCGGCCTCAGCCCCTGCCTGCCCTTGAGTGCCCTTATCTTACAGGCAACGTCCTGGTTCGGCTGCATTAGGGGATCTGTCCCGTAGTGCCCGCAGCCCTCCCCACTGAAGGACTCGACACTGCCTAGGCCACATGGAATGGGGGGCCGGTGCGCAGACGCGTCCTGTGTGCCCACTGACCACCCCACGCTTCCTCTTCCCTATCCCCTCTGGGCTGGCGCTGGAGCTACACGAGGAAGTTACAAAGAATAGTCCCTGAGAATGGTTGCCGGGCGGATCCGGTTCTTTCTGTTGGCCACAAAGGGACCCTTCTGGTCCTGAGGAGTGAACCCCTGTTGTGTGGTCGCGTAGCCCTGAGTGGATGGCTTTCAGGGACCAGACTGCAGGCAACAGGAACTCCATGAAACCAGGCCAGGGAGCTTGGGGTCCTGCAACTTGGGGAAAATGGCTCAGCTTGGCGCTGAATTGGGTCTGAGCTCCTCCCAAGAACTCCTCCTTTGGGGATCCCTGGAATCCTCACTTTGCCCAGATCTGGATTGCTGTGTCAGTTAGGGGTGGAGAGTGATTAGCTCCAGCCCCCAAACGCTGGGCAAGCGGTGGGGTAATTCCATCCTTCCTCTCTAAGTGACTTTCTCAAATGTGAAGAGAGAGAGATAGTGTTTCCTGGTCCAAGTTGCAGGAGAGCCTCAGGGACAGGGGAGTCTGAATCTCAGCTCTTTGGCCTGGCTGGTGGTGTTGTGGGAAGAAAGTATTGCAGGAAGCCTGTGCAGCCTGGCCTTGGGGATGGGCACATCTTACTTCCTCCCAGGTTGGTCTGCTACCAGAACGAGCACTCCTCTTCTCCTCCTTCCCTTCTGCATCTGAACATTTCTGGAGCTGCTTTTCCTAAGCAGACAGACCCATGACCTCATGACCTTCTGAGAAACAGATTTAAGCTCTGCTGGGCCCAAGGCTTAGTGGCTCCATCTGATCTTGTGTCTGCTTTGAGCCTCCCAGACCTGAGCTCTGAGACCAGGAAGTGACTAGACCTCCTAATCCTGCATCCGCATTGGGACCCTCCCTATCCCAGTCATGCTGGAAGCTCTGAGTTTCTCTGCCCTTCACCAGAGAGGCCAGACTTGGCTGGCTTGACAGTGGTAACATTTACTGAAGCTCCTTTACACTCCTCTGCACCAAGCTCTCCAGGCCCCTGTCTCATAGGCAGCACTCTAGTAAGCCCCATTTTACTGGGGAGCGGCCCTAAAAATGCCCCCAAACCAAGATGTCATTCATGAGTCCCAGCTGATCAGTGAAGAGCCTGACAGGACCAACTACTCACAATCATGGCCTTTGGGGATAGAGCAGCCTCTGGTTTGGCCCTCTGCATGCTGCTCACTACCCCAGGCACAGAAGGGTGCTGGCAAGGCAGGTGGCATGATTAAATGGAAATGGTTTGGATTGGCAGGGTGGGTTTTCTGGGTTTGGTCGTTTTTTCATCTGACATTAAAAGTTCACACCCAGATCCTGAGCAAGGACACCCCATGCCCCCAGGACTCTGAGGGGGGCTCTTGGCACAGACAGCTTCTCTTCATTCCCTGTGTTGCCTGGACTGCCTGGCACGTCCTCATTACCTGTTTCTCTGGTTCCATCTGTGCCCATTATTTAGCATCAGCACTCATGGGACTGTCTCACAGCAGTAATATAATCTCATTTCTCTCTTAATCTCTTCTGCCAAACCTCTCAGAACAGACATAGCTTCTCTCTCTTCCCCCCTTCCCACTCTGCTGGGCTCTGACATCGCACCTGGCTGCCCAGCATTGTCCCAATCACTAGATGGTTAGTGAAGGTCCTCTGTGGTCACCCTGGCTCTGAAGTCCAAAGGGAACTCCTAGGTCGTCTGAAATGGCACCCCGAGGCTTCTTTGGAGATGAGGAGTAGACTCACTGGCCCCTACCCTCTTTGAATGAACTACAAGGAGGCTGTAGATTGAGGCTGGGCTGCCTCCACTTCTCAGGCTTGGGGACCTACCCAGCCTCACATCATGTCACTGTGGGTCATGGCGGCAGTACTGTATGAAAAACAATTTCCTTTTTTATGGTGCACAACTGAGGTGGTGGTGTACAGCTCAGAAGACACAAGAGGACACACAGTGATCCTGTTCACCTCCTTGGAGGGGTCTGAGTGGGGACTCTGCAGATGGCTGCGTTGGTGTCACCAGGACAAGGCCTGTTGCCAGGGTGCAGAGAGCCGGGGCCTGTGGGAGGACAGAGGTGTCCTAGCCCAGCACAGAGGCCCCAGGATGGGCACTGCAAGGCCTCCTGATGCCAAAGGAGGGGCTATTCTAGAAGTCAATGATATATTGTCCCTCTGCAAGGACTTGTTCAGGAGCAGCACAGGTGGGTTCCCAGGAAACAATAGAGTGTGCACTTGCATTGCTCTCAGACTTCCTGGCCTGCAGACACTTATCACCCTCTGGCGCTGCTCTGGGCCCTGCTCTTTGGCTTTTCTGAAGTCTGGGTTGCTTACAGGGCTGCATCCCACCTCCTTGGTGGCTGGGCCATGCTCAAGATATCAGGAGGAAAGCAGGTCAGTAGCTGCTACTGGGAATTGTTACATGTGTCTGCGTCCAGAGGAAGGCAGTCATTGCGGCTTCCTACTCCTCCTGTGTCATCACAGCCCAACCTGAAGCAGGAAATTCCTCCTCAGGCCAGTCCCTCCTCACAGCCACATTTCTCAGAAAAGTTGTCCTTTGGCATTAAGATCACATGGGCAGATAAAGTCTCTAGGACCTTCTGCCCCTGCCTGATGCTGTGCTCTTGCCACATCACAGGAAAGGCAGCAAGCCCTGGAGCCCTTGCCATTTAGAGGAGGTGGCTGCAGAGAGCCCCCCATCTGCCTTCCTTTGGGGTGAGCTGAAGGCTCGAGTGCTCCATGCCCCCCATGAAACGGTTTGGGCTGGTGGGTGCCAGCAGGGCTGCCTGGACCAGGGATGCTCTTGCCACCACTTGGCAAACAAATATTAGAAGTGCCAAAAAACAAGAGTGCTTGCCTGTACCTTCTCTTTTCCCATTAAAAATAGTATTCAACTTTGACCAGTATTGACCTTGTGAACTAGAAATTAAAATCCTGAGAGTGTCTGGTTTCTCTGATAGAACTATATGAAAAACAGTTTCCTTTTTTATGATGCACAACTGTGGCAATGTACAGCTCCAAAGATACAAGAAGACACACAGGGACCCTGTTCGCCTCCTAGGAGGCAGCCCCACCATCCCGTGTGGTTGTCCTCCAGCCTCCTCACTTGTGCCTTTGACTTTGTGGGGCCTGTCTCCTCCCACTCCAGAAAGCAGGTGCCTCAGAAAGAGAGCGAATCTAACCTGTCGGCTGGTCCTTCACAGTGAGCAGGGTCAGCAGGTAGTGTCTCAGCGGTGCTCAGAGTGGGCTGACGAAACCTGTGGCACATGGAGAGAGCCTGTGGCCTGGACCTTCAGGGACTAAAGAACCTGACGGAGGGGAAGAGGGGCTGCCTTTTAGCAGGTTGGGGAGGCACATCCCAGTCTGATGGGCAGGTATTTGGGGCAGGTATGTTTCTTCCCAAGTTTGCTCACAAGAAGTGGTAGTTACACTTTTGGAGCCCACAGCTTTTATTCCTGAACCTCTCAGAGGTCAGCAGTGTTGCGACATTTGCTGATGGTGATGGCAGGCCCTTCGGATAGGGAGTGGCCGTCCTTGGTGTTTGTCTGAGGGCAAAGGTTAGAGTGGGGGAGGCTGCAGCAAGGCAGTCCTCTGGGCCCCTGCACCACACCAGGAAGGACAGGAGGGGGACAGGCTGGAGCCACCTAGCCTGCAGCAGTGGTTGGAGGTTAAAGCCGCGTGGTGGTTCCCGGGACCTGGATCCAGGTGAATCTCAGTGGATGCCTGGCTGCTTGTCCAGAGCCCTGTCCCACGTGGACACCTTTTCCTGGTAGGTAAGGGAGGCCCTGTTCCCTTGGGCCCTGGGATCTTGAACAGCCCCACCTGCCACATTAGTTGGCCCAGAGATAGGGCGTTGGACTACTAGGCAATGAGGAGCTGGCTGAGCCATGTCAATCCCCTGAGACCTCTGGTCTCTTCTGGGTAAGGGACAGATGTAGCTTCAAAAGGGACATAGTCCTGCCCTGGTCCGTGTGGCTCAGTTGGTTGAGTGTCATCCCATGTATTAAAAGGTTGCAGGTTTGATTCCGGTCAGGGCACATGCCCAGGTTGCGGGTTTGGTCCCTGGTTGGGATGCATATAGGAGGCAACCGATCCGTGTTTCTCACATCGATGTTTTTCTCTCTTCCTCTCTTCCTCTCTCTTGAAAATCAATAAAAAGATTTTAAAAGGTTGGGGGCGGGGGTAACCCTGGGCCACTTCCCATATGGGAATATTCTCAGGGCAACAGGGCAGTTCCCTGTTCAGGCCCTTGTGTGTGGAGATTGGGCAGTCCTCCATGTGGCCTGGCCTGGGGGTGAAGACATGGCCCAGCACAAAAGCCACTGGTGGCCACCAAGCCGGGACCATATGGCTGGTCACCATTGCCTTCAATGGACTCTGGCTTGAGCCACGAAGCCTGGGAGCTAGATCTGTTCCAAGGCCAGAGTCCAGAATCTTCCAGGAGAAGGGGCATGTCCTCTGGGTGGGTGTGCTGTTGGCAAGCTCACTGTGCCACAGACCCGGGCATGGGAGAGCTCAGGCATCTCACAGTGGGGGGTGAGTCTCCTCCCAGGTGCTGTGGGTTAGCTGGGGCTATGGGACCAGTGGTGGAATGGTGGGGCTGGAGTGCAGTGTGGGTGCCCCCTCTCTGCAGAACCCTTCTGCCTAGCCCCCTGCCCTGACAAAGCCTGGTTCTCATGGCCTTGCGAGCGCTGTGCATCTGAGGCTTGGGGCTGTGGTCCTGATATTCAGGGGCACACCGCAAGTCAGGTATTCCCCCCGATGGAACAGCCTTGTCCCAGAGGGCTCATCCCCTGACTCTGCTCCGCTGTCCTCCATCTCTAGGGGAGTTGTCGATGTGGTGAGCTGCTAACCCACTTGAGGAAGTAGATGGCAGCAGGAGAATGCTGTCCTACCAGTCCCCGGGAGCCAGGAGGTCAAAGTCTGGGCCCTCCCTGGGGTGGGGCCCTCTCCGGTGTGGGATCCCTGGTTTCTGGTTTCTGGTAGGGACGGAGAGGCCTCCCTCACTCAGGCAAGAGCTTCACATCCTCGGTTTCCGCCCTGGTAGCAGTGTCCTCAGGCTGCGGGGACCTACCTACAAGCTCTGGCTTCACGTCTGGTGGGTGTAATTCGGGGTATGGTAGGTGGTGGCCATGGGTATCCCGGGCACAAGCAGCAATGCTCCAGAAAAGCGTGGTGTCCCCTGGGTGGACCATTCTCCCTCTGTCCCTTTCCTGGGCCCCCGTCCCGGGCTGATTTCAGGTGGCCCGGCAGGTTGCTGCAGTTGGAAAAGGACCATTATTGCAGGATGGGGCAATGGAGCTTGATAAGCTTTAACAGGACCGGGGGGCACAGACTCAGGGAGCCCCAGGAGTGGGAGCTGGAACAACAGGGCATAAATCCCAATCCCTCTCCATTGGGATCTGGTTGTGGCCGGTAGCTTCCGTTCTGGCCCCCATGGCTGCAGGCTTCTGGTGTCTGCTCACCCCCATCCCTGGGCCAGGTAAACTCACTTGGTGAGAGCAACTCACCTGCCACCCACAGGGAAGTGCCCCTTTCCTGCCTCACATGCTGAGGTCTCAGCACGCACCCTTAGAGGGCCCACAGAGCTGTGGGGAGCAGGTGAAGTGGCGTGTTGTTACTGGGATCCAACCTGCAGTGATTAAGACAAGTGCACTCCATGCAGGGTCATCATCTTGGTGGATAGGCCCCAGCTGTCCTCAGAGTACCATGCTAGGCACACGCCTTACACCAGGTTTGGCGGACAGTCCAGTCAGCTCCTGTGGATTAACAAACACCCCGTGCTCTGGGGGCGGCAGCAGCCCCACCTTCATGCTTCCAAGGCCAGATGTAGGCCTCTGCATCTAGGGCAGCAGTTCCTGAGTGAGGGTAGGAGGACAGGTGGGGGCAGGGCTCTGGGAGAGTTGCTCCTCCTGAGGTGCCATGTCTTGGAGTCCTGTCCCTTTGCACAATACAGGAGGCTGGTGCTGCCATCATCTGTGCTCTCTGGCTTCTGCCTGGAGACATGTTATATACATCATGCTCTTCTTAAGACACAGCAGCCAAAAAGTGAGCACCCTGCCGGCAGAGTTCCTGCGTGTTGCTATATCCGGTGCCTAAAACAGGGCCTGGGAAACAGCAGGGCCCTGATGGGCATTTGCTGAATGAATGAAACGGTACGTGAAGGAATAAAGGAATGGACCTAGTGCAGGGCTGGCAGACGGTCTCGCCACACTCTCACCTGGGGTGAGAGGAGGAGCAGTTTTTGCAGGAGAAGGCTGCACGAGGCTTGTCACTGGGAGCAGGGTCTGTTTTGCTCTGGGGTTCCGTATCAAAGGATGGTACCTGAGCAAAGTATTTGTAAAAGCTCCCATTCCCAGTTATTCTGATGAGGAATCAGCAGCCGTGGACAGACCCACCCTGCTCTGGCAGAGTTTCCCACGTCTCCACCATGCAGGTGGGAATCTCAGGTTAGCAGAGCCCACACTGTGGCCACGTGCCTTGCCCAGCCAGGGTGATCCTTTGTTAGACTCACTCCCGGGAGCTCTTGCCCACTCCCTTTGGGTCAAGATAGGGTGTGGGTGTCATCCCCAGAGAGGCCCTTCTGGAACCAGCTGCTCTCTGGGGGGCTTTGCAGGCTGCCTCTGTCCTCAAGCCCCCAGTAAAGGACCTGTACTGCCCCTGCCCTCCAAGGAGCAGTCTGGCAACTGCCACATAGCCCACCCCTAAACAGGCCTCCCATCTGCCCCCATGGGGTCTGCAGGGTCAGAGTTTCCTAACGGCGTGTCCGGGAGCTGGCCCTGCTTCGGTGCCTCTTGCTCTCGTGTGCAGGGTTGAGGGACCAGCACACACCCCAACTGTCTGTGACAGGCCTGAGCTCTTACTGCCCTGCTGTCAAGGGCACTGCTGAAGAGCAGGTGGGTCCTCGTGGGAGCTTGCACTCTGGGCAGCACATCCAGCCCACACAGGCCCTTGTTGCGCCTTCCTCCGGACAGAGCCTGGCGCCTGTGGCCCCACACCTGTCCCTGGGAGGCCCAGGGCCATATCCTCACTCTGCGTTGGGGCTGGCTTTCTCTTTGGCTCTACCTGCATCAGATGCACGTGGTGGCGTCGCCTGGGGCATGGGCCAGGTGTTGGCTCTGACCTGGCTGCAAATGGCACTGTGGACCCTATCCCCCACCCATGGTTTTGGCGTTCTTAGGCCAGGCTTCCCCACACTGCCTAGTCCTCTGTTCTCCCAGTGGAAATAGGCAAAGCTCTTTGTCAGGGACAGACCAGCCCTGGACCCAGTCACGAGCAGTTCTGCTCCATGAACCTCTGCTGGGCATGGCTCTAATTCAAGCTTCACCTGTCTCTGCTCCTCCCCTCTCTGCTATTCACCTGTTCAGGTTAGCTGCGAAAGGGGAGTGTCAGCAACACCTGGGCCCTCTTTCCTCAAGGGGCTCCTATGTGGAGTGGTGTTTAAAATTTGGGGGGCCGTTCTTATTCTGATGTCCGACTTGTAATCATGAGAGAGGCAGGTGATTTGAGTGACCCAGGTTGATGTGGAACTGACCCCTGGTGGTGTGCTCTATGCCTGCTTAAATGCTCTCCAGTACAGAAGCTACCAGCACGCGTGGCTCGTCCATGCAGAGATGAGCATGGACCACAGTAGAGTGAGTCCAAAGACCTTGACCCAAGATGGTGTCACGGGACTCCCGCATGGCTTCACTGGCCTCATACTGATGTGATAACATTTTTGGTGTGTTATGTGAGGTACATTATCGAGATTCCCATAACCTGTCTGTGATAACTTTCCTACGTGGCTGTTGGTGAATTGGAAACAACCTCTGCAGCTTGCATGTTGCTCCTACTGGACAGTGTTCCTGGATGCTGGAGCCAGCAGACAATCATTCTGGGGTCAGATAGGGATAGTGTCAGCTTTGTGGACCACCGCGGGATCTCTGCCACACTGCTCAGTTGTAATTGTGTTTTGTGCTGAAAGCCTGAGTGTCAGGTGACTTGTGGGGCTACCAGGCCGGTCAGGGCTGGTGCTGCTCTGTCCCACCCATGTCCCTTGGAGAAAAGGCATCCGGATGAACGTTATTGCTGCAGTGGTCCTCGGCCTGTCTGACCAAAGCTCTTATGGGGTAGAGGTCATGGGCTTCTACCGTCCCATGGTGCTTGGCCCCTGCTGGTTTCCAGAACTGTGTGTGCTGCTGCTCACTCTCGTGTAGGGAGTCCTGCACAGCCCCACCCACAAACCCCTAGGCCTGCACTGCAAGGATGCATTCCCAGGTTCACTACAGCCCCAGGCCCCCGTTATCATGGGGCTTATTTGGGAGCTGGGAGAAGGGTGTCAGTGGTAACAGTGGACCTAGGGATGGGGCTATACTGGTTGTCACCTGCACAGCTGGAAAGCCAAGCAGATGCCCACCTTGGCCCAGAACCTGGCCGTGTAAGTGAGGGGAGGGGAGGTGGCATCTTCCCTAACCTGACTGTGACTTGCCTCATTTGAAATGAGATGTGCCATCTCCGTCTCATGGTGGATGCTCTTGGACTGTGTTTCATTCCTCCTCTTGGCCAGTGGAGGTAGGGCCTCCCCTGCAGTATAGATGGGCTCCCACTGGAGACCTGGCCAGCCTCCCAGTGCCTCTCAAGTCACTTCACTCATCTCCTCTTGGGCCCCTGACATTCCTCTGGGTCAGGGCGGCTCTTCTTCAGGAGGGTGGTGGGTAGACAGTGTTGTGCAGGTCTTTGCCTGGCTTTGCAGGGCTGCACCAGCTCCACTGTGCTCACTTCCCTTGTTTTTCCTCTTCCTTTGGTTATATATCCCCTTGATTATTTCCTCCACAAGAAAGCAAAATTGTGTCATTTCTCTTCTCACTGAAGATAACTCTCTTTGAAGACCAGTGGCTGGTGGCACCATCATCCCTTCCCTACGGGCAGCTGATGGGCTGATAATGGGTTTTCAAGAGCAGAGAACGGGTGCTGGTTATGGGGCAGGTGGGCCAGGGGCTGAGCACCTGCAGCCCTGCTCCTGGCCCCAGTGTGCCTTGTGTTGGAGGTACCGCTCTGTTGATGCCTGTCCCTCAGCCCTTTGGGGACCTCTGCTGTGGAGGTACCTGGAGTGGGTACTGCAGGGTGCCTGCTGCTGGGTCAGGTGCAGGCCCTCAGTTCCTGCTCCATGGCTGTCCCCTTCCTGCCTCAAGGCCACTTGCACTGGGGGACCCTCCCAGAGTTCCTGGGGCCTTTGTTCCTGTGAATCATGCTGTTTCTTCTCTTTCTCTTTATTCTCTCTGTTTATTTTTGTTGTGTGACTTTGACCAGCCCAGCCACCCTGTCTCCTGTGTGGGTGCTCACCTCCCTCCATGCTCTGTCCGCATGTGACCAGGCCCAGCTCTCAGTGCGGCTGCCGTCACGGGGGCCATGGGGAACTCCGCTTCCTCGCTGGCCACCGAGACCGAGTCGGACCACAGCTTCCCTGGGGGGCCATCCTTCCCAGGGCCCCCAGCAGCAGCCAGCTGTTGTAGGAGCGGCCCAGGGGGACCTGTCTGGGGCAGTGCCCTGGTTACCCGGCAGCACCAAACCCCACGCCCCCAGGCCCAAAGGTAAGAAAGATGGCGGGCCCCAGGGGTGGGAGTGCTGCTCTGTTGGCGCCCCTCCTTTGGCAGAGGGGCGTGCAGAGAAGTGGGGACCCTATATCTTAGGGTCCTCTGGTGACTTACTTCCCCTTAATGGCACGAGACCTGCAAAGCTCTGGGGTTGCTCCATGCTTGGCGGAGGAGCTGGCTGGGTCTCCATCTGGTGCTTGTGATGGGGCAGCTTCTGGAGCTTTTTGCCTGGTGGGTGGGAGCCTGCCAACCCCAGGCCTGGGTGGTGCTGGCACACGCTGAGAATGCTGGCTTGCTTCCCACCGAATTTGGGGGACACTTCTCAGGAACCCGTTTCTGTGTGTCACCCCTGTTCTGACATGGCTGCCTGCGGGGGGCAGGGTTGTGGTGCCACAGGGGCAGACCTTCACATGCCAGCTTCCTCCGGCTGCAGCTGAACTGGCCCAAGTTTCTCAGCTCAGGCTACCTGTTGGATGACCCCTCAGAGGTGCTAGAGTGACTAGTGTGAGGGCAGGTCAGGCTTCAATGTCCCAACCTGGCATTGACGCCCCTTTCACCCTGTCCCGAGGCCTTGCTGGATGAGGGGTGCCCGGTGCTCAGCATACACTCAGGTTCCGCAGACCTTGGAACAGAGGTGGTGGTAGCCATTGCTCTCTCGGGGTGCCCTGGCGTGGGTTCAATGGGTAATAGACATCTCCTTCCTGTCACAAAAGTATGTCCTGGGCTTTCCTGCTAGGTGGACAGCAAACAAAGTCCTAATGGGCCTGCAGGAGTGGGGCCAGACTCCTGCGATGGCATTGGAGCTGAGGCTTGACTCCCTGGCAGAGGAGGCATCTGGGAGGGGGTGGAGGAGTTAGCAGAGCTGAGTGGGAGAGTCTCTGAGGTCTTGTAAGTTACCCTAGTAGTTTACAAGAATGGGGAGGGAGGGGGTCTGGGCTTGAGGTCCTAAAGGGCTGCCAGGAGCAGGATGGTGGAGGGACTAGTGAGAGTTGGGAATGAGGTACAGTGAATATTAGAGAATATCCCCTTGTTACTGTGTTGATGACGTACTAGTGAACACTTCTGTATCCCAGCTTTATTGAGATATAACTTACTACTATCAAATTCACCCCTCACAACAAGTATACAGTTCAGGTTTTCTTAGTCTGTTTATAGAGTTGTGCCACCATCACCACAATCCAGTTTTTCAGCATCTTTATGCCCCACAAAGATCCTGCTTGTTTGCAATGCCTCTCTATCCCCAGACAACCACTCTGCTTCCTGTGTGTCTACAGATTTGCCTTTTCTAGAAATTTCACATCAGCAGAATCCTATGTGTTCTGTATCTAGCTTCTTTCACTGAGCATAATGTTTTCAAGGTCTGTCCATGTACAGCGTGTGTTAATGCTCCATTCTTTTTATGACTGCACAGTATTCTGTTGTCTGGGTAGCACATCTGTTTACCCATTCCTCAGTTGCTGGAATTTGGGTTGTTTTCCCTTGTTTTTTTATGTATTGCGCTTCTCTGAACATTTGTATATAAGTTTTTGGGTGATGTATGTTTTCATTTCTCTTGGGTAAATACCTGGGATGGAATTTCTGAAGTTTATTGCAAATTTATATTTAACTTTTTTAAAGTATATTTTATTTATTTCAGAGATGGATGGATGGATGGATGGATAGATAGATAGATATCAGCTGCATGCCCCACACTGGGGATCGAGCCTGAAACCTGGCATGTGCCATGACCAGGAACCAAACCGTGACCTCCTGGTTCATAGGTCGACGCTCAACCAGTGAGCCATGCTGGCTGTGCTGTATTTAACTTTCTAAGAAACTGTTAGACTGTTTTCCAAAGTAGTTATACCATTTTGCATTCCCACCAGCAATGTAGGGGAGAGCTCTAGTTTCTCCACATCCTGGTTTTGATCCTGGCCCTTCTTGTGGGTGTGAGGTGGTGTCTTGTGGTGGTTTGATTTGCATTTTCCTGATGGTTGGTGATGTTGAGCATCATTTCAAATGTCCATCTGTCCACACACATCTTTTTATTTTCACTTATTTCCTTAGGATAAGTTGGTAGGAATAGAATTATTGGATCCCAGGGGAAGAGGCTGGACCCCCGGGTGAGCAGCAGCCGAGCTGTGGATCCTGTGGCGTTTGCCAAGCAGCTTCCTGAGGCCTTGAGAGCAGTGTGTGTGTGTGTGTGTGTGTGTGTGTGTGTGTGTGTGTGTGTGTGTTAGACTTTGGATCTTGACTCTCACCATTAAACCAACTACCTGGTGACTTGGTGTTGCCCTTTCTCATTCTAAGAAACTGCCTCCACATCAGCATGCAGCCTTCTTGGCCAGGATAGCCCCATAGCAGTGCTGAAGCAAAAAGAGCCAGGCGTGGCCACATCTAGAACTCATTGCCAGTCTGGGGGCAGGAACTTTGATGCCCTATGAGCTATTCATCTTAATAAACTATTGGGCCCTGGCCAGTTTGGCTCAGTAAATAGAGCCTCGGCCTGCGGACTGAAAGGTCCCAGGTTCAATGCTGGTCAAGGGCACATGCCTGGGTTGCAGGTTCGATCCCTAGGAGGGGGCGTGCAGAAGGCAGCCAATCAATGATTCTCTCTCATCATTGATGTTTCTCCCTCTCCCTTCCTCTATGAAATGAATAACAAAGATAAATAAACAAACAAACGTTTGGTGTGAGCATTGGCTATGTACAAGCTCTGGGCCTTCCCTTGGGACACAGAAATGAGGAAGATGATCCAAGGCCGGCTGAAGGTGACCTGTAGATGAGGCCCCAGCACATTTTGGAACCAGCAGGGTGTCCAGGGTTGTGCTGCCACAACTAGACATGACATTCGGACTTCCTGGTATGGTCTGCCAGGACCCCAGCCTCAGGTCCAGTGGCTTGGCCTTGTGTGTGGACGCTACTTATTGCTCTCAGCTTTCCAGGAAAGCAAAAAGGTCATCTCCGAGGATGGGGCTGCTCCACATCCCTGCAAACATGCATGTCCTGGGCACTGGGTGGACTTCACAGAGAGCCCCAAGAGCAATTCTATAACCTCCCTTTTGAATTAGAAGTGAGTGTTGGTGACTCAGATAATGAGGGTAGAGAAGGTATTTGTTGTTGAATTTTTCTGGTCTCAGTATTCCATTTTACTTGGTCTTTCTGTTGTAAGGAGTAACTCGGGCAGCCAGTGTCCTCCCCCAGAAGTGATTGCTTCTGTGTCTTGGAGCACAAGTGACTCAGCCTCTGAGTGAGTGTCATAGAACTTGGTAACATTTTATGTTGAGAGTTTGGTTTGACTCCAGGTTCCCAACCTTCTCTTATTTCTAGGCTTTGCTTGGCGGTCTGGCCTCACCTTTGGACATTCCAGAGATTTCACGTCTCTGGGCCTCGCTGAGTGTCTCCTGGGCCCAAGACGTGTCAGGGTGGCCGTTAAGGGTGGCCTAGAACAGCTGCTCCCCTGCTCAGGGTTCCTCTACTCACTCATCACTGACTGACCCCTAAGCCACTTCTCACCACCGATGGCACCAAGATGGGTGTGAGCTGTAAGGTGTGAGTTGCTGGGTCGGTGAGGGAGTACTGTGCCAGTCCTGCAGCTTGCCACCACCATCCCCAGAGTCTCCTTCTAGCCAGAAGGTTGCCCAGCTCACTGTTTCCCCAGGGCTAAATTTTATTTCTAGGCACTGTTTTCATTGAAACCTTTCTGAACTCCAGAAAAAATCTTCCTGATTCTTGTCCACAGGACAGCTGTAGAACCTGCCCTGTCCTCAGGTGCTGTCCAGGACTGCAGACACCTTGCCTTGTGTGCAGCCAGCCCAGGCCAGGGACTGGCCAGCTGGTGGGTTACACAGTGAACAGGACTTGGGATCCTTGCCCTCCCAGTGTTTGCAAGGCTCTCCTTGCTCAGTATGCCTGGGACCTGCAGGTGCCTGGAGCTCAAGGCAGGTGCATCCTAGGAGGGTCCTGAGGCTTTTCTCTGGAGACCTCCCAGGCCAGGTGGGGTGCACAAGATGGGTGACCATCCCCTGAGCCTGGGGTTGGGGTGGAGGCTGCCTAGGCCCCAACCTGTGTGTGCGTGTGGTGGGGGTTGGAACACTGTATACCACATCTTGACTATGGGCCCTTCTCTAATGAGGAACAGTGGGAAGAGGGTTCAGAGTGGTGTCCAGGCAGATTTCTTAGGGTTCACATAGCACCGAAGCTAGGGCTAAAGCTGAGCTGGCCCTTGGCCAGGCCCAATATGCTGGTGCTAGGTGCTCACTCGCTCACCCCGAGGCCTAGTCACACAGGAAGGCGGCTTCACAGAGCTTGCTTTAGGCCTTGGGAAACAGTCGTGTTGCCCAGGGTGGATTTTTCTATTTGTTATTGAAGAGGCAAGTTTTCTTTCTTCCTAAACCAAAAGAGCTTGGTGTGAGTCTAGCATTAGAAGCACAAGCTTCATGTCTTGTAGAGAACAATTGATTTTTTTGCCAGCAGAGCAGCAGTATAGGGGAGTGTGTGTTGTAGTGTATGAACACCCCCTTGAGGCCAGATTAGCCCTTGAGAGGCAGGTTAAGGGGTCAGCCTCACCCTCCTCTCAGACCTATTACCCATCTAGGGTGGGAGGAACCATTCAGGAGCATCCCACCTGCCTTGCTGTGGGCCTGAGCACCTTTCTTCTGCACCCGGGAGAAGCCGAGGCCCAGCCTTGGGGGAGGTAGCCAGATGCCCAAGAACCCACCCAGCAAAGGGAGCTGCATTCCAAGGCTCCAAGCAGCTTTCAGGGCAGGCTGTGCAAGGAGACTCTAAGAGGGTGGGAAGTGGGTGCCCTGCCCTGCTCTGTACCACCTGCAGGGTCCCGGGAGCCAAGTGCAGGTCTCCTGACTCCCACCTCCCTGTCCTTCAGGCCTGGCTACTTTTGGAGTACCGTGTCCTCTGGCCACACCTAGCCTGTGGTGTAAGGCTCCCTTGGGGGCCCTGCTCCAGCACCAGGGCCTAAGGCTCTGCCATACCCCTGAGGTGTAAACCTGTCCTGGGTATGTCTGACAGCAGACCCCCTGATGCACAGCCAGAGGCCTCCTGGGATAGAATCTCCAGGTGGGGTAGAGCCCACCCTGAGTGTTATCAGCTCTATAGCCACACCCAGATGCCTTCACCCCAGCCAGTCTCCATCCATCCCAGAAGGGCAGTGTCCTGCTGCACACAGGATCTCTCAGGTCTGGCTGAGGCTAGCAATTTGGCACAGGCTGCTCAGGACACTGGTCTCCCTGCCCCTTTCCCCACCTCCTTTGCTCTTGGATATCCCCACAAACACTCGCTCTCCCTAGGTTCGGCAGCCTGCCCCCACCACCTCTCTGTGGGCCTACCATGGCCCCTACCACCTTGGGACATCAGCTACGAGAGGAAGAGGGTTTGCATGTTGCTTCAAGACACTGAGCTGCCTCCTTGAACCTCTGCCAGGCAGAACTGGGCCTGCAGTGGTCCAAGTGGGCAGATGAGTGGAGAGTCCTCAGCCCCTACAGAGCTCAGGGGCTGCTGAAGTGCAGATGGATCACTACCCATGGCTGGAGATGGTCAGTCCAAGGGTCTTGGCATAGGGACAAAGGGCTGTGTCCTCCGTTAGGCAGGAATGTACTGGGTGGGTGCTGCAAACACTGCTAGGTTGCATTTTGTGGTCAGATACTTGTATCCCTCAGCACGTGTCAGAATTGGCTCCTACCCAGGGGGTCCCTGGAAACTCCAGAAACAGAGAGCCAGCTGGGAGCCAGCTTGGAGATGACCATGCACACCCTTGCCCTCTCCTCATGTACTCAAGCTTTTTTTATGTGATGAAATTCACGTAATAAAACGGTTTCAAAGTGAACAATTCGGTGGTACTTAGTAAATTCACAATGCGCAGCCATCACTTCTACCTAGTTCCAAAACATTTTCATCACCCCAGAAAAAAACCTTGTGCCCAGCAAACAATTGCTGTCCAGCCCCTGGAGCCACCAGTCTTCTTTCTGCCTCCATGGATTTACCTGTCCTGGACGTTTCCTGTAAATGGAATCATACAATATGTAGTCTTTTGTGTCTGGCCCCTTTCACTTAGCATGTTTTCAAGATTCATCCATGTTATAGCATGCATCAGAATTTCATTCTTTATTCATTGGTGGATATTTGGGTTGTTTCCATCTTTAGCTATTATGAATAGAAAATTGCGTGTGTGTGTATGTGTATGTGTGTGTGTATTTGTAGAAGACTACTTTTTGATTCTTTGGGGTAGAGATCTATGGGTGCAATTGCTGGGTCATATGGTAGGTCAACTTAACTTTTTGAGGAGCTGCCAGATTGTTTTCCAAAGCTGCTGTGCTATTATTTTGCATTCTCATCAGCACTGTAGGGGAGGGCTCTAGCTTCTCCACAGTTTCACCAGCACTTATCTGCAGGTTTGATTCTGGCCATCCTCGTGGGTGTGAAGTGGTGTCTCAGGGTGAGTTTTGATTTGCATTTCCCTGATAACTAGTGATGAGCATCTTTTCATGTGCTTATTGGCCATTTGTGTATCTTCTTTGTAGAAATGTCTATTCAAGTCCTTTGTGAATTTTTAAAACAGGTTGTTGTTTTTTTGTTTAGTTTTAAGGGTTCTTTACATATTCTGGACACAAGACCCTTATCAGATAATACAGTTTGAAAATATTTTCTTCCATTTTGCAAGTTGTCTTTCCACTTTTTTATTGAAGTCCAATTTTTTTCTTTATTTGCCTATGCATTTGTGTCATATCAACTAATCCATTACTAAATCCAAGGTTATGAAATTTTACCTATGTTTTCTTCTAAGAGTTCTGCAGTTTTTGTTCCTACATTTAGGTCATTTTTCAGTTGATTTTTTCATACAATGTGAGGTAAGAGCCCAACTTCATTCTTTAGTGTTTATATCTAATTATCTAGCACCATTTGTTAAAAAGACTATCTTTTCCCCATTGAATGGTCTTGGAACCCTTGTTAAAAAATCACTCAACCATATATGTGAGGGTTTATTTCTGAACTCTCCATTATGTTCCATTGATCATAAAAACCATATAGTATAGACATATAATCTGTCCTTACACCAGTACCACACTGTTGACTTTCTACCTCTTTTTCAAGATTGTTTTGGCCACTTGGGGGCTCTTGTAATGTGGTGTGAATTTTACAAGCAGCTTTTTCCATGGCTAAAAAAAAAAGCCGTAGGGATTTTGATAGGGATTGCATTGAATCTATAGATCGCTTTGAGTAGTGTTGTCATCATAATTATATTGTCTTTTAATCCATGAACATAGGATGTTTTTCTATTTATTTAGGTCTTTAATTTCAGCAATTTTTGTAGCTCTGAAAACAAGTCATTCACCTCCTTAGTTAAATTTATTCCTAGGTGTTTTATTATTTGAGGTGCTATTTTAAATGGTATTGTTTTCTTTTTTTAATTCTCACCCAAGAACATGCTTTTTCATTGATTAGAGAGAGAGAAAAAGGGAGAGAGAGAGAAAAAAAGAAACATCAATGTGAGAAGGAAGCATCGATTGGTTGCCTCACGCACGTGCCCTGACTAGGGATCGAACTCGAAACATGGTATGTGTCATGGCTGGGAATTGAACCTATAACCCTCCGGTACATGGGATGATGCTCTAACCACTGAGTTACACTGGCCAGGGCAGTATTGTTTTCTTAACTTTCTTTTCAGATTGGTCACTACTGGCACAGAAATATGGCTGATTTTTGTGTGTTGATCTCGTGCCTTACAACTTTGCTGAATTCATTTATTAGCTCTAGGCGTTGTTTTCTTATTTTGTAGATTTTTGGGATTTTGTGTAGAGTTATATCATCTGCAAATGGAGATACTTTTACTTCTTCCTTTACAATTAGATGCCTTTTATCTCTTTTTCTTGCCTAATTGCTCTGGCTAGACCTCCAGTGCAGTGTTGCCTAGCATGCTGAGTTCCTGATCTGGAGGAAAGCATGCATTCCTTCACCTCAGGGCATGATGCTCACTATGGGTGCTTTGTTGATGCCCTTTATCTTGTGGAGGAAGTACACTCCTATTCCTTCCTATAACTGAACAACCAGAGCCCTGTGGTTACTAAGATGGTGTGGCTCAGCCCCATTCCTCTATGCCCACAGGTCCACTCCTCCAGAAAGGATTTGAGGACAGAGCTATGGGGTTCTTCAGAGGCTTTGGGGGTTCTCTTACTCCTCAGAGTCCTCGAGCCCCTCACAGGCCTGATGTCTGTCACAACCCAGAAAGGCACAGATCCTGCTGGCTTGACCCCCTCATCCCAGGTGGAGACTTGGGCCCCATCCTGTGGGCCTCTACTGACTGGGGCCTTCCCTTGCAGCCACACGCACTCGCCCGGGTCCATGGCCACGGTTGGAGAGTGGTCCTGCGCGCGCTGCACCTTCCTGAACCCGGCCGGCCAGCGCCAGTGCTCCATTTGTGAGGCCCCCCGGCACAAGCCTGATCTTGACCAGATCCTGCGGCTCAGCGTTGAGGAGCAGAAATGGCCTTGCGCCCGATGCACATTCCGGAACTTCCTGGGCAAGGAGGCCTGCGAGGTGTGTGGCTTTGCCCCAGAGCCCTTGCCTGGCACCTCCCTATTGCCAGTCATCAATGGGGTCCTATCCAAGCCTCCCACCATCCTGGTGGAACCCAAGGGCAGCTGCAAGGAGGAGACGGGTCCAGTGCAGAAAGAAGAACTAGTGACCATGGAGCCAGTTGCGGGTCAGCCCGAGGAGGAGGGGGCAGCAGAACTTGGGAGCGGCTGGGCCTGCCCTCGCTGCACGCTGCACAACACACCCGTCGCCAGCTCCTGCTCTGCCTGTGGGGGGCCCCGGAAACTCTCGCTGCCCAGGATTCCTCCTGAGGCTCTAGTGGTCCCTGAGGTTGTGGCCCCCGCCGGCTTCCACATCACACCTGCCCCACCCCAGCCAGGGGAAGGTGCTGAGGCCGACCCTCCCTCTGCTGCTGACCAGGAGCCACCCCGGATGCCACCATTCAGCCCCTTCTTGCCCACTTTGCAGAACAACCCCGTTCCTCGCAGCCGCCGTGAGGTACCCCCCCAGCTGCAGCCACCGGTGCCTGAGGCCGCCCAGCCCTCACCCCCTGCTAGCTTCAAGGGGCCCCCCCAGAGCCCAGGGTGGACTTCAACTGGGGCCTCCCGCTTGGCAGAGCGGCTGTCAGGGAAGCGGCTGAGTGCTCTGGAGGAGGAGGAGGCCGAGGGCGGCTCTGTGCTGCGCCGCTGCAGCTCCTGCTCAGTGCCTGGCCCCTCGAGCCTGTGTGAAGCCTGTGGCGCTGCTCCAGGCAGCGATGTCATTGACCTGGCCGGTGATACCGTGCGCTACACGCCAGCCAGCCCCTCCAGCCCCGACTTCACCACATGGTCGTGCGCCAAGTGCACACTCAAGAACCCCACAGTGGCCCCTAGGTGCACTGCGTGTGGCTGCTCCAAGCTACATGGCTTCCAGGAGCACAGCGAGCCCCCTGTTCACTGCCCTGACTGCAGCGCCGACAAGCCCAGCCACTGCACCACCCACAAAGCCAGCCGCCTCTTTTCTGAGCGCCCAGGCCAGTGGGCCTGCCCCGCCTGCACACTGCTCAATGGGCCACGGGCTAAGCACTGTGCCGCCTGCCACACGCCCCAGCTCCTGGAGGCCCAGCGTCGGGGTGCTGTGCCCCTGAGGCGCAGGGAGAGTATGCTTGTGGAGAAGCGGCGGCAGACCGATGAGGGTGAGGCCAAGGCCCTCTGGGAGAACATCGTGACCTTCTGCCGGGAGGTGAGTCCCCTCAGGACAGTGGTTCACCCACCAGGGCTGATGCTCCCCTTCCCATGGGCCTCTCTCTGCATCTTTTGTCCTCCCTGCGGGCCCTTCTCCAGCCACGGAGAGGGAAGGACCAGCGGCAAGAGAGGCAGCATTCTCTTCCCTGAGCTCTGAGCATTAGCCTGGCACCTACTCACCCCTCACCTGAGTGTGACTGGCCCCCACTATCCACATCTTGTCCCTTTTTTCTCTCTGCCCACAAGAATCCATGGCCTCCTAGTCTGTGGTCCTGACCCCTCTCAGGTGTGATTTCCCATAGACATTGAAGCCACAAGGAGGTGGGGACAGGCTTCATGCCAACAGGCAGGCCCTGTGTTTCCTTCAGCTGTGGAGACATGGCCAAAACTCGGGGTTCTCTTGCCCTTGGAGCTGTGGGAGGCCTGAGCCCAGGGTAGTGTCACCCTCAGGTCAACTGTGGGGGCTGCTGCCCCCTGTCACTGCCAGTCGCCCACCCTGACAGCCCATCTGGTCTTTTTTTAAAAATATATATTTTTATTGATTTCAGAGAGGAAGGGAGTGGGAGAGAGACAGAAACATCAATGATGAGAGAGAATCATTGATTGGCTGCCTTCTGCATGCCCACCACTGGGGATCAAGCATGCAACTGGGGCATGTGCCCTTGGCTGGAATCGAACCTGGGACCCTTCAGTCCGCAGGCTGATGCTCTATCCACTGAGCCAAACCAGGGAGGGCCCATCTGGTCTGTGTCCTGCCTTCCCCATCCCGGTTGGGTCCTCTCACTCTCTTTCTGGGGCCTTTAATGTCGTGGGCCATGGACTAGCTGGGGATGCTGCCCCAGTTCCCTGTGCCCCATGTCCTCCACCTCTGCAGCCTCCAGGCTGGTGGCTTCACCATTTCCTTGGGGCATACATACCTCCCATTGACCTGTCACCAGACTTCAGTGACATGGTTGGCTACAGTCCCTCATGCCTGCACAGCTGAGTTCACCACATGGGTCAGGTAGCTACACACACCTACCCCCTTTCCTCTGGGACTCAGGTAGCATTTTCAGGGTGCTGTCCTGGCCTGCCAGGTGGAGCGAGGTGCATCTCTGGCCTGGGGCAGCCCAACTCAGCCTGAGCATGTATGGCTATGGTCTCTGCAGAATAGCGTGAATTTCGTGGATGACAGCTTTCCACCTGGGCCCGAGTCTGTGGGCTTCCCTGCAGGCGACAGTGTCCAACAGCGCGTGAGACAGTGGCTGCGGCCCCATGAGATCAACTGCTCTGTCTTCAGGGACCATAGCACCTCCTGGTCCGTGTTCCACACTCTCCGACCCTCAGACATCCTACAGGGGCTGCTGGGCAACTGCTGGTGAGTTTGGGGTATCTGCTCAGGCCGGGTGGTGGGACAATCTGGTCGTGCTTTCCAGTGAGGCCCCCGGCTCTGCGCAGGTTCCTGAGTGCTCTAGCTGTGCTGGCTGAGCGGCCTGACCTGGTTGAGCGGGTGATGGTCACACGCAGCCTGTGCACGGAGGGCGCTTACCAGGTGCGGCTCTGCAAGGATGGCACGTGGACGACGGTGCTGGTGGATGACATGCTGCCCTGCGACGAGGCCGGCTTCCTCCTCTTCTCGCAGGTGGTAGGGAGGATGGGCGTGGGGTGGGCAAGGGGAGGGTCTCGGTGGGCCTCGTGACTTCGGCCCCTCCCTGCAGGCCCAGCGGAAGCAGCTGTGGGTGGCCCTCATTGAGAAGGCGCTGGCCAAGCTGCACGGCTCCTACTTTGCCCTCCAGGCAGGGCGCGCCATCGAAGGCCTGGCCACCCTCACCGGGGCCCCCTGTGAGAGCCTGGCGCTGCAGGTCAGCTCCACTAACCCCCGAGAGGAACCCGTTGACACTGACCTCATCTGGGCCAAAATGCTGAGTTCTAAGGAGGCTGGGTAAGAGGGGCGGGTGCTGCGGCGGTCAGCAGCTTTGGGAGGAGAGGAAAGAGGAGGCAAGGGGACAGGCAGGCCGGGGCCTGGAGCGGTGGGCTACTCAGGGGCAAGTACCCTCTGACCAACAGCCTGTGTTTCACAAGATGTTTCCAGTGTGGGCTGATCACAGTTAGTTAGAAGGCCTGGCCTACAGCCCTGTCATCTCCCACTGCTGGCTCATGGGTCCCACCTGCCAGTCCAGGGCAGTGGGCTGGACTTAGAAGACCTCATCCTGACCTGGGCCATGATGACCATCAGCACCTGCTTGGACACCTGTGGAGCTAGCCCATGGAGGCACCTGGTGGGAGTGGGCTGCCTTCTGAGAGCCAGCAGCATTGGCCAGCGTGGCTGTAAGGAGAGCACAAAATCCTAAGCCCGAGAGAGATGGCTTGTTGGTGCTGAGACTCCCTGCTCAGCTGATACCAGGCATTACCACTGCCCCATCCCCTCAGGAAGTGTGGCCCTGAGCTGATGGGACCCAGGCCTCCTGACTCCCAGCCCAAACCCTGTGAGCTCTTAGGCCACTGTGTAGGGAGCAGGCCAACACTTCCTGAGTCCTGTGTGTCTTTCCTGTGTTCCTGGGATCTGCACTCCCCCACAGGCAGGCAGGACCCCTACCCCCAGGGTAACAGAGGTCCCCTGGTGAGTGAGCCCTCCTCAGTGAATGAGGCTCCTGGTTGCTAAGGGGCCCCATCATTAAGAACCCCTGGTCAGCAAGCCTGCCCAGTCAGCTAGGCCACTCTGCCTATACAGGTTCCTCATGGGCGCCTCTTGTGGGGGAGGCAACATGAAGGTGGACGATGCTGCCTACGAGAGCCTGGGCTTGCGCCCCCGCCACGCCTACTCCATCCTGGATGTCCGTGATGTCCAGGGCTCCAGGTAGGGGCTGGGCCGGCCATGGGTAGCCAGGGCATGTGGATGTGTGGTGGAAGCCGTGGCCCTCAGCCCCATGGTCCGCAGGCTCCTGCGCCTCCGGAACCCGTGGGGCCGCTTCTCCTGGAATGGCAGCTGGTCGGATGAGTGGCCACACTGGCCAGGGCATCTGCGTGGTGAGCTCATGCCACACGGCAGCAGTGAAGGAGTCTTTTGGATGGAGTACAGCGACTTCATCAGGTACCTGGACTCTGCAGCAGTAGGCATCCGATGTCCACCTCATGGCCACCCTGTGCTTCTAGCCAACCTCACTTTGGCCCACCTGACCTGTCTCCCTCACTCCCTTGCCCTGACCCCAGTATGTCCTACTTGGGGAGCCTGGCCTGTCCCCTTGCAGACCTGAGGCAGAGGTGGGGTGATGAGAGAGACTGTGGGAGTTGGGTTCTGCCCTCAGGACTCTTTCCTCTCTGGGTCATCCTTGGGCATGGGGTCTCCTAGTGGTGTTCATGAGCAACAGCCAGGACCAGGGTTTTAAGACATTGGTCCCAAGAAGTGGCCAGGGCACAGTGGGGCAGAGATTGGGGAGGGAAAGAGGCTTAGGGAGGTGCCTGGATTCCTGATGGGGATGGCTCTTGTGTCTGGAGCTATTCAGTGGACTGTCTCTCCCTGCTCAGGTACTTCGACTCCGTGGACATCTGCAAAGTGCACTCGGACTGGCAGGAGGTGCGAGTGCAGGGCTGCTTCCCCAGCTCAGCCAGTGGGCCCGTTGGGGTGACAGCGCTCACCGTACTGGAGCGTGCGTCCCTGGAGTTTGCCCTCTTCCAGGAGGGTAGCAGGTGAGGGAGGCTGTAGTCTGTGAGGGAGAGGGTGGGTGGGACTAGAGCACTGGTTGGGGTGGGCACGCAGATCTGGGGTATTTGTGGAAACGGGATGGTGGTGCCATGGGGCAGTAGAGCCACAGACAGCAGGTGCTGCCCATGACCCCTCCTGGGTCTGGCTGTAGGCGCGCGGACTCGGCTGACAGCCACCTCCTGGACCTGTGCGTCCTGGTTTTCCGAGCCTCCTTCGGCAGCGGTGGCCGCCTGAGCCTGGGCCGCCTGTTGGCGCACAGCAAGCGAGCTGTCAAGAAGTTTGTCAACTGTGACGTGATGCTGGAGCCCGGCGAGTATGCCGTGGTGTGCTGTGCCTTTAACCACTGGAGCCCCACCACGCCGGGCCCACTGGCCACCACACAAGGTAACATTGCCCCCCAGCCCGATCCCCAACCCTCCCCACTGCAGTCCCCAGGCCCCCTCACTCACACCCTTCACAGCCTCCAGCCCCTCAGCAGGGGTCCCGCACTGCTCCCTGGAGCCACCCGGCCATGTGCTGGCTGTGTACAGCTCAAGGCTGGTCATGGTGGAACCCGTGGAGGCCCAGCCAACTACGCTGGCAGACGCCATCATCCTGCTCACGGAGAGCCGAGGGGAACGGCATGAGGTGAGGTTGGCGGGGGGGAAAGGGGTCGGGCAGGGAGGAGGAGGCCTCACCCCACCCACACCTGCCCTGTCCCTGCAGGGACGTGAGGGCATGACCTGCTACTACCTGACGCATGGCTGGGCGGGGCTCATCGTGGTGGTGGAGAACCGGCACCCCAAGTCCTACCTGCATGTGCAGTGTGACTGCTCTGATAGCTTCAACGTGGTGTCTACACGCGGCAGCCTGCGCACCCAGGACAGTGTGCCACCCCTGCACAGGTGGGCACCGCCCCAGTCCCTCTCACTCCCTGGCCTCCACTGGCCCTCACCGGCCCCCTCCCCCAGGCAGGTCCTGGTGATCCTGTCCCAGCTTGAGGGCAACGCCGGCTTCTCCATCACCCACCGCCTGGCACACCGCAAGGCAGCCCAGGCCTTCCTCAGCGACTGGACAGCCTCCAGGGGCACCCACAGCCCCCCACTCACACCCGAGGTTGCTGGCCTGCACATGCCCCGGCCATTGTGACTACCCTGCCCTCGCCTGCCTGCCTCCCCACATGCACTTTAGGAGGGAGACCCCAATAGAAGATGCTTGAACCAGAATCTCAGGACCCCACCCAGGGAGCTGCAAGCCACAGAGCAAAACTTCCCCTGGGCCTTCCTCCCTGCCCCTCCCTCCTGTCCTGGGCCTCCCAGCCGCCAAGCAGAATACCTCCAACCCGCTTCTAGTGTGAGGGGACTGTGCACCAGCTCCTCTGACCAGCCTGCCTTGAGGTCGGGCTCATATTGCCAGGGCTGAGGTGATACTGCCCTTTTCCTGTGGGCCTGGGGCCTCCTGCCTGTGTGAGGTAGCCAAGAGCTCCATTTACAAAACCAAATCTGGGCAGGTCAGAGGCTGGGACCCCAGGGTGAGCAGGGACCATCCCATCCCCCCTTGTGAGGATCAGAGCCTGGCACCCTAGGATGAGCAGGGACCACCCCCTTGTGGAGTAAGAGGTTGGGACCCTGAAATGAGCAGGGACCACCCCCTTGTGGGAGTCAAAGGCCAGGACTCCAGGGTGAGCAGGGACCACCCCCTTGTGGGGGTCAGAGGCCAGGACCCCAGTGTGAGCAGGGACCACCCCTCTTGTGGGGGACAGAGGTTGGGACCCTAAGATGAGTAGGGACCACCCCCTTATGGGGCATGAGCCTCCTATCCCCAGCTTGCTTCAAGAGCCCATCTTCCCACCCCCTCGACCCTCACAAGACAAGCAGGGGTCCCTGGAATCCCAGCAGTGTATCCCAAGAGGCAGGTGCCTGGCGACCATGGGCTCAGGACCAGGGATGGGGAGGGTCCTAGCTGCCTGCCCCCTCTGGCAACACTATGCAATTCCTGGACCACTAGTCAGGATCGAAGCCATGCCCCAGGGGCTGTGGGTCAGGAGCTGCCATTTGGTGAGGTGGTTTGTCCTCAGCACCACTGACCTCTGCCAGGAAGACCAGGGTCCAAACAGAAATCCTTGGCCAGCCCTGTCTAGGCACACACAGGGTAGGTTGTGGCTCTTCCCAGCGCCTCCCCTGCCTCAGAAGCCCAGGTTGCTGGGCTGCCTCCCAGCTGTCCTCCCCCATGGCTGCTCAAAGTCCTGCACCTACCTGTGGACATGAGGCCAGCTTCCACGGGCCCGCCTGGCCTCTCTGCCCTCCCGCCCCTAGGCAGTGGGCGGCTCTGCCCACCACCCCTCACTTCTCTGGGGCTTGCGGGGGGTAGGTTTACAACTAGAGAAACACCAGGAAGCACTACACTCCCCTTTGGGCCTCCTTTATATTTTCTCCTTTTACTCTTGAGCTGTGAATATTTTTAACCCTGTACATACAGCCAGCTCTTCTGACACAGAGACTATTTTATCAGCCATCCCCAGCCCTGTAGGATGATTCTCCATGGTGTTTCCAGACTCAGGCTCTGATGGACCAAATGAAATGTTTTGTTTTATAATGCTGTCTCCTCATCTGTCAATACGCCTCTCCTTCGCCTGTATGTGCAGAACCCATGATGTTGGGGATGGCTTGCTCGTACCAGAGTTCATCCTCACAAGGAGCCATTAGGGCCACCCTGCTCACCAGCTGCCTTTGACCAGAAAGGAGCAAGTGTCCAAGCAGAGGCTTGGGCCAGACTGTGGTAGTCGGCAGGCTGGTCCCCACACGGCCTCAGCTGCATGCAGACAGGGTAGTCCGGAGGTGCGGCTTTTCCCAGCGACATCTTTCTGGGGGTGCCTGTCTGAATTCATCAGTCATCAGGCAGGAACAGGTGGAGCTTGGGGGCCGCTGAGGAAGAAAAGTTTCAATTCTCCTGCGGGTTGCGACCTGCTACTGTCTGGCCCTGGGTCCCCTCCTGTTCATTCTGGGAGGCACCATTCTCATGTCACAGGTAGAAGCTAAGGCCAGCTCCCCCATCTAGTATGCAGTTTTTGGTCTCAGTCTAGGCTCCTCCCTGAATGCGGCGGGGAGCAGGTCTGGGGTACAGAGGCTGGCACTCAGCGAGTGTAAGAGGCCTGTCACAGGCCAGCCTATCGAATGTGAAAGCAATTAAAGCCACCAGCAGTGTTCGCTCCAGGCGGGCCTCGGGCAGCCGGGGAGCTGCCACAACACATCTCACCTCGACGCCCAAAGACACCCGCCCCGATCCACCGCGGCTGTGCTGGCCACGCTGGACCCTCTCCCATGGGGCTGAGGGCCAGGCCTCGTAGACCCTCCAATCGCCGGAAAGCTAGTTTGGTCACCCCTGCGGCGTTCCAGGCAGCCTGGACTGGTTCCAATGGGTGCCTGGCATCCTTGTGGTGTCAGGCCAGGCAGCGGTCATCACAGTGGGTCATGGGGCTGCATGCCAATCCCCTTGGCCAGCCTGGAGACGCCTGCTCACCCCAGCCAGCACCCCTCCCCTTGGGCCCCAGCCTGTAGGGGAAGAGGTTCCAACAGAGAGAGAGTAAGAGAAGGGGCCAGGTGCCCCCAGCCCTGGAGGGCACAGTGTCCAAGGAGTTGGGGGACCCCACAGGTAAGACCCTTAGTCATGACACTGAAGCTTGAGGGCAGGGCCAACCACTAGAGGGGCTAAGGCCGCTAGTGCTGAGAGGATGGGGGAGCCAACCCAGCCTGAGGAGTAAACCACCAGTTGTACTCTCAGCCATACAGGGTGGCACCTGGACCCCAGGCCAGGGAGTGGACAGGGCAAATGACCACAGCAGGGAGATGGGGTACTGCCACCACCCTCACTGTTGCGCTTGGCTCCACACCTCAGCCTGCTGTATCTCACCCTCTGACTGCTGGGGCTCTTGCTTCCAGGCACTCCTTGCTCCCCTTCTCTTCCCCACCCTCCCCCTTCTCAACACCCCTGGCCTCCTTGTCTCTCTGCCACTTGGGTTGGGCCTGTGTGCCCTCACTACCCTCTAATCCGGCCCCTCTCTCAGGCTGTCTCTTTGCTCACCCATTGGCCAAGGCAGCCTTCCCAGGGCAAGTGGTTATGTGTTCTCACTTGTGAGGCATCCCTGTCAGAAGCACTTAGTGTACAAATTAGCCTCTGCCTCCCGCCTCCCTCTACACAGCTCTGGGCGCTGGACTGACAAGACTGAGGCTCCCAGCCCTCTCCTGCCTGCCCCAGGGCTGGGGCGCCAAGCCCATGTGCACCCCTGGCCACCCACCCACAACTCAGAAGGAGGGTGGCCCCCAGCTGCCAGGGCTTCTCTCAAGGACCCAACCTGATCTGGATGGGACCACAAAGGTTGGGTCGTGCAAGGATATATTGGGGGCCAGCACCTGGATCCACCCCATATGTCAGGTCCCTGTTGAGAGCCATGAGGGACAGACTGGAGCCATGCAGAGGCTCTGCAGCCCCCACCCGCTGGCCAGCCTGCCACTCAGGCAGGAAAAATCAGCTGTGACAGGCCCAGGAAGGCCAGGCCCCGGGGGCCCGAGGAGCAATGCACACAGCTCCTCTTCCAACATATGGTTGCTGTCGGCCTGGGGCGCTGCTTGGCCGGTGCTGGCTGAAGCTGGGTGGGGGCTCTGGGGGCCCAAGCCACTCAATCCCACCCACCTGGCCAGGCTGCTCCCTCAATGATCCAAAGGCTCATGCGCCAGTTTGTGTGCCTCCCACAATGGGGAGCTCACTCCCACTGCAGCCCCTCCATCACAGCAGTCTGAGGCACACCAAGTCACACCCCATGTCAGAGTGGCCGGGGACCTGGTGTGTCTGGGGGTAGAGCACATGGGGAGGGCAGCTAGTTGGATGGCCCGGCACATTTGAAGTAGGCATGGGACAGTCTGCTGGCCCAGGGAAGCAGATGCAGAGGCCTGCTAGGGTCCCTGGTATCAGAAGCCTCCCAGCTGGGCCCCTTTTCTTCAGGGTGGGCCAGCTCTGGCAGCCCCTCACATTCTCTGGGGAACTCCCAGCTCTCCATGTCATTGCAGTGGTGTTGTGAACACTTGCTGGGATCCCCATCCACACAGTCACCCAGCCCTATCACTGGCTGTGCCCCTCCCCTCCACCCTGCTGTGGGCCCCCAGTGCTCTTGGGAGCAGTGACCTCAGGTATGACCACCTTACAGCCAAGCCCTGGGCCCACCCCTCTCAGCCTTGGCTCCCTAAGGCCACCTCAAGTGGGCAAGGTGGAAGGAGTGCCAAGGATGACCCATGCTCTGGGCCCCAGGGGCTTGTGAACACCAAGGCTGCCATATGTCCCAGGGCTGATCAGTGAGTGGGTGAGCGAGCCATCCTATTCTCCAAACAGGAGAAGGGTCTATCTGACCCTGCCTGGGGGCTCCCTCTGCCCCCACCCCCCCATTCCTCTATCCACTGGGCAGACTAACTCAGTCCCTACCCCTGCCCTAGCAAAAGCTGTGTGTGTGCCCTGAGGGGATGAGACAGGCCTACTGAGCACTATGCCACCACCCCCTGTCTTCTCTGGACCTCCTGTTCGTTCTACCCCTACACCCCACCCCCAGACACACATACAGGCACTAATGGAGGTGACAGGCAGGGGGCTGTGGGCAAGTGGGGCAGAGATTAATGGCCAAGATGAGCTCTGACTGAGAGCAGAGGAAGAGGCAATGGGTCCCCACACCACCCTGTTCCAGGACCCGCTGAGGAGAGAAGGCTGTTCCCCAGGACCTGGTGCCAGAAGCACCCAGAGACTAAATAAGTCTCCACCACTCATTCTGCAAGTGAGGGGACCGAAGCAAGGGTTTCAGGACTCAGGGCAACATGGGGACCAAGCCCCATGCCAAGGGGGTGCCTGTCACTGCCTCAGGAGACAGCCTCCCTGGGCCCAAGTTTACCCCAATATGTGGGGTGAGTCCCATTGGGCAGGTTATCACCCGCCCCCACACCCTACTTGGGTGGAAAGTGGGATAGGCCCCAGGCACAATGTGTATCAGCTGTGAGGGAGCAGATGTGCCTGGAGAGCCTCAAGCAGAAAGCACAAGGGTGTGGGGGGCTGGCACTGCTGTTCTGGCCTCGCCCGGTCTTGGGTGGTGGGGACGGTCATCTGTGCACCTGATGGACTGGACTGACACATGCACAGGCCCCTGGACTGCAGCTGCAACCGAGCTCCCAAGACCTCCCCCCACCACCCCAGAAAGCTTAGGGCCCACTTTTGCCCCTGCACAGACCCCTCCTGGAAGCCCGGAAACATACCCCGGTCATGCCCCTTGGGTGCTGAGTTCCTCTGGAGGTGCTGCCATCTCTCCTCTCACCCAAATTTCTGGGGGGAAAAACAGCCACAACGGCAGCCACCATGGCTGGTGCTGAACTCACTTTCCGAGGCCGCCTCCTCCTTTTCCCAGAACCCAGTCCTAGTCTCTTTGAGGGGGGCCGGCAGGGTGTCCTTGGTCACCTGACTTCACTGGCCTGTTCTTTCTGCGTGCTTCCAGCAAACTTTCTAATCCAATACCTTTCCCTCCCCTGGATGATGGCAACAGCCTCTAACCAGCCCATCCCCTGTGGTAGCAGCTGTGGCCTCAAAGGGGTCAGCCAGTGAGGGTCAGGGAAGCACAAAGCTGTTTCTGGGACCACGTGGCCAAGATCTGGGATCCCCACTCACACTGTCTCAAGGTGACCTGCGCCCACTGCCCTCTCTGGTCAGTGCCTGTGATGACGGGCCTGGGCCTGGCTGGGCACGTCCAGGGTTGGGTTTGTGTTCAAAGGAGCAGGCCTCTTGGCCCCCACTCTCCAAAGGACTGCTGGCGTGACGGCTGCTCAAGCTGTCTCTCGGCCCGGGGCTGCCTGCACAGTCAGCCTGTCAGCCAGGCCAGGCCAGGCCGGCAGAGGGGAAAGCTGGCATGCTGTGCCACCCACAGCAGCCCTTCCTGCTCCGTGGACTTGATGGGAAGAAATGGAGCACCCCAAGTTGCATCAGGGAAGATGGCACTGGAGCAGAAGGGAGACTGAACTGCACGCTCACTCTCACATCAGTGTCTTCACACTGGCTGCCCCCAGAACCTCGGGACCCTGTTCCTTATGAACACGTGTTGGTTGAACAAGGACACCTGTGCCAATAACTGGGCCATGGCCTGTCACCCTCCTACACAAATTGGGAAACTGAGGCCTGGCTCACAGGGTCCAAGACATGCTAAACTCTGGATCCAGTTCTCTTTTCCCCATTCGAGATGGGACACCCAGAGACCCCTAGAGGGTACTCCTTCCTTCCCCTACGTACTCCTGTCCCCCAAACTGAGCTGGGGATACTCCAGGAAACCTATAGTTGAGCCTACAGGGAGAGCCAAGTGAACTCTCATGAGGCCCTCTGTGCCTCCACGGAGCCAGCCTGGAGCAGCACTCACCCCTTTGGCTGCAGATCCCATACGCAGCGTGAATGGCACCATCACACATCTCCGGGTTAAGGTACTTTCTCCTGAATGAGGCAGATTTGCTAGGAGAAACATGGCCTGGCTCTGTCCTGGCATGTCTGTGTCTATGTCCAGATGGAACTGGCTGGCCAGATGAATTTCCATGAGGACCCAGCTGAGAAGCAGTGGGACCCCAGACTTAAAATTTGATATCTTGGGAAATAATGTGGAAGCCGGTATACCCTGGGTGGGGCTGGGAGCAGCTCCGGCCATGGGGACATTAGCGGGGATCATGGTGGGTCTGTGGATATACAAGCCTCTCTCTGGCCTCCCCCTCCCCCTCCCCATGCCCTCCAGCAGTGGAGAGGCGCACACAGAAGGTGGAGGGCCTGGCTGTGCAATCTTCTTGGGGCACCTGCCAGGGGAGTGAGGAGTCTGTCTGGGACTGGAGGAGGTAGCAATGCTTCCAGGAAGTGGGGAGTGAATGTATGGGTCAGTGGGAAGGGCAAGGGTTTGGGGGTGCAGATTCATTCAGCCTCCTGTTTGGAGAAGAGGACACAGCACTGGAGGCATGGCTTGGCCAGGCAGAGCTGGCCAGAAAAGGATTCTTGTTCCACTGTCCCCTCACTGGGCTATGCCACTCAGCTCTGTGCTCCAGCCCTCCTAGGACTAGGCTCTGTCTCCTCCTGGGCTGGGCTGCAGCACCCCTCCCCCCAAGGCTGGCTCTGTTCCCCACAGCATCCCCTGTCCTGGGGCTTGGCTCCTAGCCCCTGGCTCAGGCAGCCAGCTGTCAGGGGCCAGAGCCCTGCCCTGACAGATGAGTGCTGACGGCCCCTCTCCAGGTGCCCTCGGCCGCTGACACCCCATCACACCGCTGCGGGGACCCCGGGAGACCTGGCCGCCTTTGCGCGCACCCCCGCGGCAGCCTGCAGGCGACGGGGGGCGGGGACGGTGCCAGGCGCCCCGCATTCGTCTGTACACCTGCGCCTCCACTCCTGGCTCCTCTGCGACGCTGCCCATCCCTGGTGGTGCCACCGGTGTCACTGGCCACCGCTCTATCCAGGAGTTACCGGCGCTGCAGCGAGAGCTGGTCAGGTCCTGGACACGCCAGGCTGGTGAGTGCGCGCGAGGGGGTGACCGTGCGTGAGAGGAGGAAGAGAGACGGGGACTGGGGGAGAGCGGGTCACCTGGGGTGGCCAAGGGGAGACCGCAACCTGCAGTCGCTCTTCCCCTCCCCCGCTAGTCCGTGTTGGAGGTCGCAGCGCCCCCCGGAGCCCAGCGCGGCGGCGCACGCGCGGCCGCTCCTGCAGCCAACTTCAGTGGGTGCGAGTCGGCGTCGGGGTACTCGGTCAGTGGTGGAGGCTTCGGGGACTCGCTGCCAAGTGAGTGACTGTAGACCGCGCGCGGTGGGGGCGGGGGCGGGGGCGGGGGCGGGGGCGGCGCTCCTAGCATCGGGCCTCAGTTTACCCCGCGGGAGTCCGTGTCGCTACCCCAAGAGCCTGAGCCGGTTTCGCGTGGGGTGGGGAGAAAAGGGTGCCGAGTGGGGAAGAAGCGAGAAGTTTCTGCCTGATCCTGGGGCGACGTGCAGACTTCACGGGGCGCCGCGGGCTCTGTTCCGTCCAGGGCGCAGGTAAGGTGAGCGCGAGCTTCAGCGCAGCTGGCCAAGTTCAGGGGCCGCGTGGGGCCGGGCTGGGCGCGAGGGCAACGTGGTGGGGAGGGGGCGATGGGACTTCGGAAGTATCCCAGACACGACTTTCCCCACTTCCCAGTGTCCAGGCTCCGTGCACCGGGATCAACTGAGCGAAGCAGCCCATCCCTTTAGGAGAGCGCCCTCCAGGGTGAGGCTGGGGAGGGCAAGGGGGAGGGAGTTGGGGGTCTTAAGGAGTAGCCTGCGCACCCCCTCTGCCCTACACCTTGTGGGGTGCTCCGGAGTCCCAAAGGGGCCGGTGGGATGGGTGAGCTGTAATCCCTTGGTGTCTAGTGGCTGCTCCAGGAGCTGCGTGTCCCTTCTCCCCTCCTGGGGTGGGACCTCCTGCTCCTGGCCTGCCCCCAGTTCTCCCACAGACAAGGAAAGGTTAGTGGGATCCAGGTGTCTGGGCTGGCACAGTGTGGGTGCAGGCCCCTCTGGAAGCATGCACCCAGTCACGGGTTGGGACACGTGTGCAAATGAATGTGCCTTTGGATGTATGTGGGTACGTGCTGGTGTCTGGGAGTGTCTCATGCTTGTGCACAAGTATGCCAGGTGGGTGTCAGGCATCCTCTGGATCCCTGTGCAGTCAGCAGCTGCTGAGATGGCTCCTGGACAAGCCCCCCACTTGCTCCTCCCGAGAGTCCTGGGGCCCAGGAGGATACCCCCACCCCCACCCCCACCCCTGAGTCCAGGGACTGGGCTGGGAGGTGAGGTGGGTGGTGGCACCAGGCAGCACAGCTGTGTGGCTCCCAGGGCTGGGTGATCGATGGCCCCAGCACAGCCGTCTCTGTCTCCCCAGCATACATGCCCATTTGTCATCTGTATCTTGGGGGGCTGGGGGCTGGGGCCTGCCTCTACACCCACCACTAAGTCCAGGGAGCCCTTTCCTGGTCCCAGCCCCCCTCCTCCCAAGCCCTCACCCCTTTTGGAGCCCCATCCTCTCCCAGATGTAGACATCCACAAACTGCTCCGCTAATCTCTGCTTACCCTGCCTTCCACATCCCGGCCTTGCCCGTGCTAACCCCTCTCAAAGGCCTCTTCGCATGGCAGCCTTCTCTGCCTCTCTGGCTGTCCCCATAATGGGGGTGCTCACCCAGTGTTGGAGAGCAGCAGACATGACTGCTTGCCATGTGCAGAGCCCGAAGGCCGGCAGGGAGAACAACCTGCTCTCTGTGGCTGCCCAGCTGCCCCAGCCCCCTGCTTAACCCACTGGCCATCCCTGAGCCCTGGGAGCAGGATGAGTGTGTCTGTCCACATCCATGAGCGTGTCTGTGACCATGTGTGTAGTGTGTATGTATGTGTGGGCACATTGCACCTGAATGTGTCTGAGTGTCTGTCCCCCGACCCCGCCTGCACTGTGAGTGCATTCGCATGCAGTTACCATGTCCACACTGAGTGTGGTGTGAGTCTTGTGTGTGCTTGTGCCCGGACCCCATGAATTTTGGAGGTCCACTCTCTTCCCACTCGGCCCAGCGGTGCAGAGGTTGTCCCTCTAGGCACTGAGTAAGAGCTCGACTAGAGCCTCATACGTGAGTGTGTGCACACTCTCCTTGTGCCCCACGTCGGCACACACCGGGGTGGTGGACAGCCCAGGTGGTGGCCCAGATGGAGTGCAGAATGGCTCTGAGTAAACATGCAGGGCATGGGAAGAGGAAGAGGTCTTGGCCGAGCTCGGCAACTGCAGGCTCGGCTGCTAACCTGCCCGAAGCCACCCAGATGGAGCCAGGCTGAGCAGGTGGCTGTGCGTGGGGCCATGCTGTGACATACACGCCCCCAGCCTGGCTTACCCCACGTGAGGCTGACCCCCTCAGAAAGCTCGAGTGCCCAGTAGGAGCACACACTCATGAGTGTGCACATAGAGGCTCAGAGCCTTCTGCCGGCTTCTCATCTCAGTGGCTTTTATCTCAGCTTCTTGGCACAAGCAGGGGATCTTCAGAGGGGAGTAAGACAAGGAAGAGCTGATGTCCCCCAGAACCAGGCCTGGTCATACTTAGCTCCTTCCAGTCACTCACCAATGCCCGTTGGGTAAACAGAAACAGGTCTGGATGGAATCACCCCAGAACTGGGCCTGCTGGGGGCTAGCTGTGCCTGAGGCAGAGATAAAATACCAGATATCTAGTTAAACTTAAATTTCAGGTAAACAATAAATACTTTTTATAGTATGTTCCAAATATTGGCTAGATTTTAAAAAGTATTTGTCATTTATTTGAGTCCGATGTAACTGAGCATACTGCATTTCTTTTTGTTTTTTTTGTTTTGTATTGTTTTGTTAATCTATACCCAAGGATATTTTTTCCCATAGATATTTTAGAGAGAGTGGAAGGGAGGGAGGAAGGAGGTAGAGAGAGAGAGAGAGAAACATTGATGTAAAAGACACACATCAATTGGTTGCCTCCCACATCCGCCCCGACTGGGCAGATGGAACCTGCAACCCAGGTATGTGCTCTTGACCAAGAATCGAACCCGAGACCATTCTGTGTGGGCCGACGCTCTAGCCACTAGCCCCACGGGCCAGGGCTGGACATCCTGCATTTTTATCATCTACACCTGGTGGCTCCAGAAGTGTGGGTGGAGAGGGACCAAAGGGTGAGGTGGGGAGGGTGTTCTAGGTCTGAACTCCATGTGGAAAGGCAGGGAAGCCCAGGCTCAGGGAGGGGCAATGCCATAGCCAGCTTCTACCCCTGGGAGCCAACAGAGGCACTGACCAAGGCCCCCTTGTCTGCAGGTGGCCATGGTGCCGTGGCCAGTCCACTAGCAGGCTGCCATGTCCCGAGAGGTGGCAGGCTCATGTCGCCTGGGCGCTGGGGCACGGGCACGGGCACGGAAGCCCAAGAAGCCACACTACATCCCGCGGCCCTGGGGTAAGCCCTACAATTACAAGTGCTTCCAGTGCCCGTTCACCTGCCTGGAGAAGTCACACCTGTACAACCACATGAAGTACAGCCTCTGCAAGGACTCCCTCTCGCTGCTGCTTGACTCCCCTGACTGGGCATACCGCCGTGCCCCTGCCACACCCCGGCCCCTGGAGCCCGCTACAGACTGCCCCTTTGACCCCACTGAACCAGGCAGGCGACCCCGAGGAGCTCGGCTCCCAGATGCTCCTGCCACGCCCGACCTCGTTGTCACTGACCTTCTCTCCCTGCACCGCTGTGTAGGGGGACCCAAGCCAGAGGCTGAGGGGTCCCCAGGGACACCACCCCCTGCAGCCAAGGATGCCCAGAAGGGTGTGGGCCTTGGAGGGCTGCTGGCCGAGTCGTGGAAACCAGGCCTGGGCAGGGGCCTCAGGAGCATGGCTGTGATAGACTCAGCTGCAGTGGGCCCTGAGAGCAGCGTCCCCTGCTACCCTCCGCCCACCTCCAGCGAGTTCCCTGAGGCCCAGAGCCTCCAGCTCTCCCTGCTGGGAGTCAACTACCCTCTTGGCCCCAGTCTCTTTTCCTATCTGGGGCCCTCCTTGGCCACGGCAGCCCATATGCCCTTCCTGGGCTCAGCCAACTCCCTGCTTCCCCCAGCCTCTGCCTTCCCTGCCCTGCAGCCCCTAGAACGCCCCAGCCCTATCCCCCGCCTGTACTACCCTCTCCTCCTGGAGCACAGCCTGGGGCTGCAGGCAGGCAAGGCTGCTGCCCCTGCCAAGGCTCCTGCTCCTCCCAAGGGACCCCCAGGGACTCTGGCCCCTGGGCTGTTAAAAGTGCCAGTACCTGGGCTGGGTGGGCCCTGGCCGTGTGGTGCCCCCAGGGACCCAGGGCAGGAGGGAGGGCTGGAGCTGGCTGCCCAGAGTGACTCCAAGAGGAAGCTGCCCCCGGGAAGCAGGCTGGAGCCCCCGAAGGCTCCCTCCAGCTTGGCCAACTTTGGTTCCCAGAGCAGGTAGGTGTCAGGGTTCCCCAGTCATGTTGGGGGGTGGGTTGAGGTTGGGGGAGGAGGGCTGGGCCTCTGTTTTGACTTAGTGTCCAGGAATATGTGCTTCAGGCCACAGAGAGGATACTGAGACCAGAGAGCCAGTCTGTCTGTCCTTCTGGGGTCCTGGGTCTCTAGGCCAGGGAGACAGACTGCACAGGGGGCACGAGAGAGAGTGGGGCAGAGGCTGGGGGAACAGGTGGGCAGCACTGCCTTCTGACCGGCTCCTACTCCCTAGCCTGCGGAATGGCCCTTCCATGATTCTCTGGCCTGAGGACAAGGAGCCAGGCGACCCGGAGATCCTGGGCCCTGTTTCCCCCCTGCCCCAGCAGCCACCGGGCCTGGTGCTGGGGGGCCCTGGGCATGTGTGTGAGGACCTGACCCGGGCTCTCGGCGACTATGCTAGGGTGGAGCAGCGCCTAGGGCAGTTGGCACCTGCCAGGGGCCTGGCCCCACGGCCTCTGCGGGAGCAACTGGGCAAGATCCGCAGGGAGCTGCTCACCATCCACCAGGTGCTAGAGCAGGCCGTGCGGCCCCCAGACATGCCACTAGACCTCTCGGTGAAACGGATGCCCTCCAAGGTGCCCGAGGTGTCCTCGGGGTCCTGGGGGCAACCAGAGCTGGGTTCTGTATTGGCCCAGGGAACCCCTGAGCCACCCAGGATGCTGGGCCCCACAGTGGCTGAGCCTTTCTCTGGCCATACCACCAAGTGTGAGGCTGACTCCAGTGTCCCTCCCCCAGGGCTCTCCCTCCAAGCCCCAGATGACCCTGTCATTCCTGGCAGTAGCTGGGGACCCCGTGGCAGGGCTGGGGGCTCCTGGCCTCCCGAGGCTGTCTCTGGCCTGCAGAGCTCCCCAGGGGCCGAGGTCTGAACACAGCTCCGTAACAGACACAGGCCCTTCCCCAATCCCTTGCACACCACCTGGCCCCCTGCCTGCCTCAGCCCCAGGGGCTGAGACCTGGAGCCTGCCCAGCATGCCCGTGAACAGACCCCATCCACCACGGCCGTGGCCTGTCTCTGGGGCCACACAGGGACAGCAGAGAGTCACGGCTTTTTTATTGATGACAGCTGTGGACATTAAAATAGAAACCACCTTCACACACCCTGTCTGAGCCTCCTCTTTCCCTTGCTGCTCCACTGTCACCATCAGAACACCTTCCCCCTGTGCAAATGTACCAGCCATGGGCATCTGGGTAGGCAGTGTCCTGGGCCGCCCTGCTGGGTATCCACCTTCAGATCCTAACCTGCCTCCTGTAGACTGAGCCCTCCCTGGAGGGGCAGAGTCTGGGGATGGAGTGGGGGCTTCCCATTGGAAGAGGCAGAGCAAGGAGAAGCAGGTGCGAGGGTCAGACCAGTGTGTCAGCACATTGGTGGTGGGCAGGGCCTCCAGGCATGCCTCCAGCCCCTGTGTTTGGCAGGGCAGCCCTAATGTCAGATCCATGCTGGAGGCTGCTCCCACTGCAGTTAAAAGGTGCTCCCCACATTCTGTGGCCCAGGGCTGCTTGCCCAGCATGGCCTCCACTGGGCCCATGCCAGCCCCTGCAGTCATGATAGGTATCTGGTGGCCTTCACAGCTCGCTGCCTCCCTCCCAGCACGACCAGGCTAGACTTGGCCTTTCCCACAGGCTGGGGTGTGGGCAGGGAGGGAGGGGTTCCTAGGGGACCCTTGGACCCAGCTAATCACTTCTCCCTGGGAATTGGCTCACTCAGGAATCGCCCCGGGGAAGGCAGTTCCTTGTCTGCGCCTGGCTCCCCCAAGCTGGACCAGCCGGGCTGGGGCCAGTCGGAGCAGGACCTGTGGCTGCCCCATTAACTGTACTGAGCAGCAGATAGTATCGGCCGCCCTCCCCACCAAGGGGCGTTAAGAGCCAGTGTCCAGAGGGGTGTGTAGGCCAACCAGGCGGGGAGAGCTGTGAGTTGCAGACAGAGGTTGACACTCCACCTTCCAGGGGCTTCCCAGAGGAGCTGCAGGGGACTGTGGGCTGAGTTAGGAAGTGTCCAGAGAACCCCCAGGTCCTGAGCCTTGGGCCTCCCATCGGTGTCGTGTCTGCTGCTTCCTGATTTCTCATCACCCACAGGGCAAACAGCCTGGCCCTGTTGGGGGACATCACCCAGCTTCACCGGTGCAGAAATGGAAACAGAGAGATAGGACCCAAACTGCCCAATCTAGCGGTAGGGGGACAAGATGGACCCCTGGAAGTCCTCCACCTGGCCCCTGGTCCTGCTGGGGTTTGGGGGTGGGACCGCTTCATCTGCAGATATTTGCTCAGAGCCTTCTAAAGAGTGAGCCCATGCCTGACATCGAAGAAGGGTGTGGGGTGTGGACGGTTGTGGGGCCTCCCTGGGGAGGGGTTGGTTGTGCTAACCATGAGTGGCATCTAGCCAAGCAGGGGCAGCGGGAAGAATGGCCCAGAGGCCAGGGCAAAGGCCCCAAGGCAGGAATGTGGCAGCACTGGGAGTCCCTGGGGTTTAGCAGTAGAAGCGGAGTGTCAGAACTCTATAGGGCCCAGTGGCTTCTCCTGCCCCCTCCTCCTTGCCCATGTCAAGGTGGCCCCTTCCACTCCCTCAGGCTCTAGTTTCCAAATACAGAAGCTGCTGCTGGAGCAGGGTCCAAAGTCTGACCCTGGGCAGGAGACCCTTCCCGCTGGCCTCCCTGGGTAAGGGCAGGTGGGGAGGCTTAGGACAGGACCCTGGCCTCATCCCTTGGCTGTTGGAAGTCTCCAGTGACTGTGTGGTATGAATGGGCAGGGGCTTGGGCTGTCCCCAAAAAGGGTCACTTTCCCTGCCTAAAGGAAGGAACGGTTTCATGGGCAAATGAATTTGAGAAACACTCCTCATCTGTCACCCTCACCCCCATCTTGGGACATCTCAATACCTGCAAGCTCATTCAGGTCTCAGAGCAAAGCTCACAGCAACCTTAATGGTCCATGTCTCCCAGAACTGTATTCCAGGCTGGGAATCATGCTGGGAAAATAGGACCTAGAGACAGCTGGCTGCTGTGTTTGCGGGCTGAACCAGGGTCAGGACCTGGTGGAACTGAGTTTGAATCCAGCTCCTTCACCTCCATCCCCACCTTCACTCCTCAGTTGCCTCATCTGGAAAAACAGAACACCAGCAGTGCCTGGAAGGGCACGGGGAACTGAGGCAGCTGCTGCTCGGCACACCGCGGGGCATGCTTTCTCTAGCAGCCCCAAACTTGGCCCAACCATAGGAACTCGCTGGCACACCCACCTTCTGGCTTCCTGCTCTTTCCTTCTGGGCTTCCCCCTTCCCGCCCCCCCGCCCCAGCTGGCCAGCTGGCCCCCAGGCCCTTCACTCACTCTGGACTGTCCTGGAGACTCGACTCACTCCTGGCTGCTCAGGCAGATCCCGGTGCCTACAGGGCTGAAGGGGGCCCAGGGTCTGCACTGCTCCCTGGGTGGCCTGCTCTTCCTGAAAGCTGGAGCTGCTCCCTGCATCTACATACTGGACCTTGAGGGACTCTCTGTCTGCCACCTGTCCTGCCGGATGCCAGGGTTCAGGGACTTCGTGCCAGAGAATGTGGCTGTGACAGCTGCTGCGTTCATGGTGGTCAGTGAACTTGTCCACAGGGCTGTCCACGCACTCCAGCACACTTCCCAAGTGCCCGAGGAACTGGGTGATGGTTGGCACTTCCTGGCCCCTTGGGGGCTGGCTGTGGATGCCCTTGTCTGCTTTCTGGAGCTGTACAGAGCTTCACGGTGGGACCCACTTTGGAGCTGCTGGTCCCAGCCTCCAGGCTGGGTCTGGAGGGGCCCTGGTGGGTGGGCCTGGAATCTACAGGGGCTTTGTTGTGAGTGAGAAGTTTGGGGATGCTTAGCTGTTCCGAAGTGCCTGTGAGCTTGTTGGGTGTGTCCACTGATCCGGAGGGTAATGTTATTGTGGCAGACAAGCAGCAGTGTCAGATTGACCCTTTCCCTTGGGCTAGGACACCCATCTGCATGGTGTTTGAGGGGCCAGGGAAGCCCTTGGGCATGGTCTCTGGGCCCCAGAGCCAGCTCATGGTGATGGATGCAGGGGACAGCTACATGTAACACTCATAGCTGGCCTGACCAGGTGGGCTCAGATGGCAGCAGCCCCCTCACTGTGCATGGGTCCAGCCCTCAGGCCTCCAGACCACCATGAGTGGTAGAGTCCTCCAGGGCCACCAGCCATATCTTCCTGATCCTGCACATTTGCTGAGCATCTAGTGGGCCAGGCCCTGCGCTGGCCTCCTGTCTTCTCTTAGAGAGAATTCAGACTTTGTCAGCAGCCACAAATCAACAGCCTCCCAGCCTCCAAAGGTGGGTTCTCTCCATGCCCCAGTTCACTGTGCCCCAGAGCTCACCACTCCCATGTCCACTTAGGCCCTGGCCCTCTGGCTCAGGGCCCAGGAGGCCTGAGCTTTGGGGCCAGCAGCTGAAGCCTGGAGATCTTTGGCGTGTTGGGCGAGCTGCCAGCACTTATCCAGGCAGGATCTCCCACCAAATGCCCCAGTCCCGGTCTCTTAATCAGTCATAGGCAGGCAGGGAGGGTGCGGCTGGGCTAGATGTCCTCCACAGGGGTGCGGCTCCTCATAATCCTCATCCTCAGAGACACCCCAGGTTCCGAGCCTCCTGCAGCCTCTGTTGGCCCAGCTGAGGTAAGGGGAGGCAGAGGAGGGGCTATGCTAGGTGTCACATGGCTGGATTGGGAGCCTTCATGGCTCTGGCCACTTCTCCCGTGTGAGACTCTCACAGGCTGTCTGATCATTCATTTTCTCCTCTGTAAACCAGGACCAAACAGCTCCAAGTTCCTGGGTGGAGGTGCTAGGAGGGTTCCAGGCAGTGGTCAAATCTAGGAGAGCCTTCCTATGAAGACAGATTCCTGCTACTTAAAAACAGCAGGGAAATGAGGCCCCAAAAGGGTGTGAAAGTGGAGGTGACTGAGTCTGATACCCAGACAGGCTTCTAGTGCCAGCAAGAGGTCTTCAGGGGAGGGGACAGTGACTGGTCCTGCTCCTGAAGGCTGATGATGGGGTGCTCCTGTCTATCACCAGGATATTGGGATCTGTAGTTTTTAGGCCATTCACCTCTGATAAAGGTTCCCTCCATACATCGAGCCCCTGTGGGTGGGGGCATTAAATGGGTCAATGTAAAACGTGTGCAGAAGGTGCTCAATAGTTGTTGCTACTGGTGTTAGGGTATTATACCCCAGAGTAGAAGAGGCAAGGAACACTCCTGAGATCAGGTCAGATGGCTGAAGCCTCTGGGCTGGTCCTCCCGGGCCCAAAAACTTCTAGCCCACCTGTCTCTGGGGCGGGGGTGGGGGTGGGTGAGATACCAGTGTTGGAAGGGGCCAGCCTGGGGATGGGGAGGCAGCTCTTTCTGGAATTACACATAGGGCATAGGTGTCCTTTCACCCTGGGCGGGTGGGGGACCTTAAAAGCCTGGGTCCCTCAGGTGAGGAAACCCGTGGAGGTTCAGCAACAGTGGGAAGGTGGAGGAATTGGAAGGCAGGAGTGTTGGGGGCGCTGCAGATGGATTGGAGGGGGCACAAGGACGTTGAGGGGGGGGGGCACAAGGACGTTGGGGGGGGGGCACAAGGATGCTGCAGGGAGGGACAAGGACGCTGCGGAGTGGGGAACAAGGACGCTGCGAGGAAGGAAAAACAAGGAAACTATGCGCACCTGCCCCGGGCTCCGGGGACAGGAACGTTGCATGCACGGAACGCTTGGGCAAGGCCGGCGGGCAGCCCGAGTGCCTTTGGGGGCCGGACCGTTGCGCGGCAACGTTGGGAGCCGGCGGAAATGGGGCTCAGTGTCCCGAGGCACCGCCACAGCGGGATTGGGGACTGCGACTGCTGTTGTCCGCTCTGGTCCGCCCAACGCAATCCCCAACCTCATCCCGAACCCACCGCCCGAGAGCAAGGCTCTCGGGAGCAGCCGGTGAGCATTCCCGGGGAGGGCTGACGTCCGGGCGGTGTGACCTTGGGGAGCCCCCCTCCCGGCCCCAGACCCGGGGCTGTGGGCCCCAACTCCCCGGTCGCGGCGGGACCAGGCGCAGGCGAAGGAGCGAAAGGCTCTCGCGAAGACTTCTCCCGGGCCGGCGCAGTTCTCTTGCCACTCGGAGCCTCTGTTTCATCATCAGTAAAATGGGACGCCACCGGTCAGGGACGGCCTGCGACTTAGGAGGGCAGTGAGCGGCCCCCGCGAGCTCCCCCCTCCCTGTCCCCCTCCAGTGAGCGGCCCCCGCGAGCTCCCCCCTCCCAGTCCCCCTCCAGTGAGCGGCCCCCGCGAGCTCCCCCCTCCCTGTCCCCCTCCAGTGAGCGGCCCCCGCGAGCTCCCCCCTCCCAGTCCCCCTCCAGTGAGCGGCCCCCGCGAGCTCCCCCCTCCCTGTCCCCCTCCAGTGAGCGGCCCCCGCGAGCTCCCCCCTCCCTGTACCCCTCCAGGAGGCCGTTTCCCCTGACCGGGTGGATTTGTGATCGGGCCATGTGGGTGCTCTTGGTGGGGAGTCTGGTCCCAACACCCGGTGGGGTGAAGGGCGCCTGGCCAGTCGTTCCCGCTTCTGACCCACCCAACTTGGGTCTTGCTGTGGACTCTTCGGAAGGGCACTCAGGGTCAGAGAAACAGGTTGTCAGCACTTTATATTTGTCCCTGACTGCAGTAAAGGGCAAACAACAGAATCCTAGATTCATGGCCATTCTTCTGAAACGAGAGGGGAAAGGGCACTGTTCACAAAACATGGGGAAAACATTTTTTAAAACACAAACAACATGGGGTAAAAACTAATTCTTGAGAGCTATTGAGGAGCAGTGCCTGGGAGGTCTCACAGAGGAGGGTTGCAGCCAGTGAGATGCCCCTGACCAGCCATACCTGGGCTTTTTCCTGGAGTCAGTTTGTGCTAAGGATGATGGAGAGGGAAGTGCAGCTCTACTTCATCAGGTAGGCTGGCCTCTGCTTCTGTGGGGCACGCGCCCAGAGATCCCGACTGATCTGGGAATGGACTGTTTCATAAGGGAACTTGGTGCCATTTCTAACAGGGGAGGCTTTTCTAGGTATGGACCTTTGTTTTTGTTGTCTGTGGTTTTTTTGTTTCAGTCTTTAAAGGTGTGCATGTTGCCCAAGTTACTGCCCTGCTTTCTCCGCATCTGCACCTCTGCTATCGATCGCCTGCTCTTTCATCTCTTTCTGGCTGTCTGATCTGAGCAGACTTCTTTGTGCTCATCACTCCCAGAGGCTGTGGTGGGAGCAGGGATGGGAATTTGCTCCGTAATCTGTTAAGAGTTCTTTCTCACTGCCCCGCGGGTAAGAACATCAACTTATGCTCTCAGCTCTTCTTTAGACATGAGGAGCTGCTTCTTCTTTCTTTGTTTCTTTGTTTCTTTGTTTCTTTGTTTCTTTCTTTGTTTCTTTCTTTCTTTCTTTCTTTCTTTCTTTCTTTCTTTCTTTTTGTAAACTTTGTAGATGAAGCATAATGTGTACAAGGCGACAGATTTTCCCAAAGTGAGCATACCCTGTAGTCAGTTTCCCTCAGAGCACCTGTTCACCGTCAGTCCAGTTGTGCTTCTTCTACAGTGAACTCCCCCCACCCCACTTGTAAATAGCTGCCTGGTTGGAAGAATACTCCCAAATGAGCAGTTTCCTTAGCTCTTGGGAAAGTCGTCCCCACGAAGGCTGTGATGGTGTCATCTGGCTGAGCTGGTATGCCCTGATAGGCTGGCACTGAGAGGTTTGGGCTGTGCTGGCTGGTCCCCATGGTGGTTGTCAAGCCAGACACACTGGGTCCCTCACAGGCAGAATCGCTCTGTCCCTCTCAGGAGGGCAGTCCCTGCAGAAGGCTCTGGAAGACAAGTTGGCTCTGGATGCCCTTGATGATGGCCACGGGGATCTGGCTCCAGGCAGCTACACTGTTGCCTGCCCTCCCTGGTCACTGGGGGAGGGGCCTTTGGACTCAAAGGGGCCCTTTCAGCTGGAACCCATAGCTGTGAGAGGCCCTTTTCACAAGCTGGCTGGGAAAGGCCTCGACCCTCCAGTCCTAAGCTGGGCTACCTGCAGGGGAGAAGAGCAGCTGCATCAGTAGTCTCTTAAACCCTGGGCATTTGTGTGTGTGTGTGGCCTCCCAGTGCCCCTGGTCCTCAGGAAAAGGCTCCCTGTGCCTCCCATAGTGTCACACTGCCCCAACATGTGTGCGTCTCTTTTCCCTTATCCCCAAGGGCCTGGTAAGCCTGGAGGCCCAGGCTCAGTCCAAGGCCTGTGTTTTCTCCTTCCAGTGTGGGCTCCAACTTGGGGGTCTTAGCTCAGGGTGGCTGCTCTTCCCTTTATGTCGATGAGGTGGGGGCCACCAGTGAAAGGGCATACCTCAATATGAATGCCCTCCGTCCATACTTGGTGAGGTCCTGCTGGGTCAGGCCCCATCTGGGAGGGGCTCAGGTGGAAGAATGAAGTGATTGCTGAGAAACCCTCATCCCCAGTGAGCTTACTTCTGGGCAAGTTAAGGCTCAGGGTCCCACAAAATTCAGGAATTTCAGCCACTTGGTGCTGTTCTTGTTGCTCAGAGGCTTTGTGAGGGTAATGAGAGGCAAGGAAGGCTGGTGTCCCTCCTCCTGAGAGAAGATGATGGTGTCTTTCCATTGCCCAGGGCTAATGAACTTCTCCCACTCTCACTTGTGATAGCTACATGGTTGGAAGAATACTTCCCAAAGAAGGTGCTCAGCTGTGACAAGAGGAAACACTCCCCTGTTGGAAGCCCTTCCCTGAAGTGGCAGGTGGATGGGACTCCCAGGGCAGGATGGGCATGGCTATAGGCTTGAGGTCAGGGTACAGGCAGAAGCCCTGTGAAAGCTGAGCCTGTTCTCTGAGCACTGAGGCTCCTCCAGGAGACTCAGTGGACAGGAGGGTGGGCTCAGGTTACCAGGCACATTTCTAGGCATCTTCTGGGGTGTCTGCACCAGTGCCCACAGCCACCAGCAATGTGCACATGTCTGGTTTCCCTCAGCCCAGCAGCAATTGGTTTAAATTTTCAACTTTATTCTTGTTAGCTTAGTTAGTAAATCAAGGTTGTTTAGAGTTTTAATTTACATTACTTTAATTGTTAATGAGACTACATTTTCCGACATGCTACACATAAAAAACTAATCAGTGTCTTTAAAAACAAAAGTTAAAACCTTTTCTTTATCTTCGAAACCCCTGTGAGTGGTACTGAGCAGGTCATGTAATAGCCTGCTTGTCTCTGAAATGGGGGAAAGCATTGATCTGCCTTGGGATGGGGATGAGGGGTGATTTGGGGCCTGTCTCACAACAGCCCACGGTAAAGTGAGGGCAGCGCCCATGGGAGATGGACAACTGGGGACCCCACACCAGCCTCCATGGCCAAACCCAAAACTGGGTTGCTCCAACCAGTGGGGTTTGTACCACACATTGGCCATGGCCTATAGCCACAGGGATGCCAGCCACCCTGGGGCCATGGAGGCATAGTGTTGGTGGCAGCAGCAACTTAGCTCTGAGCTAAGCCTCTCTCCTCTCTTCCAGTGTCTCCAGCATGGTGCTAAAGGCTTTCTTCCCTACATGCTGTGCCTCAGCAGACAGCGGCCTACTGGTTGGACGGTGGGTCCCTGAGCAGAACAGTGCTGTGGTCCTGGCCGTGGTGCACTTTCCCTTCATTCCCATCCAGGTCAAGGAGTTCTTGGCCCAGGTGCAGCAGGCCAGCCGAGTAGGCGTGGCTGTGCTTGGCACCTGGTGCCACCGTCGGCAGGAGCCTGAGGAGAGCCTGGGCCATTTCTTGGAGGGCCTGGGCGCCATCTTCTCCCATGAGCCCTGGCTCCAGCTGTGCCGGGAGAGGGGCAGCAAGTTCTGGAGCTGCAAGGTCACCCACTGGCAGGTGCCTACCTCCCCTAGTGCCCCCAGCGAAGACCAAGTCATGCTCATCTTCTATGATCAGCGCAAGGTGCTGCTGTCCCAGCTGCACCCGCCCACAGCCCTGCCTGATCACCAGGCTGGGGATGCCATGGCTAGCACGAGGGGCCTGGCTGCTGTCTTTGACACAGTGGCACGAAGCGAGGCACTCTTCCGAAGTGACCGGTTTGATGAGGGCCTCGTGCGGCTGAGCCACTGGCAGTCAGAGGGTGTGGAGGCCAGCATTCTTGTGGAGCTGGCCAAGCAGGCCTCAGGGCCCGTCTGCCTGCTGCTGGCCTACCTGCTGTCACTCATCTCAGCTGCCAGCACTTGCCGGTAGGTACCCCTGGGGTCAGACTCCTAAGTCCTAGGCCCACCCCCTCAGTGTGAAGGTCCAAACAGGGCTGTTCGGAGGCTCATAACTGTCCTCCACACTTCAGCCTTCCCCTATTTCCTCTCCCGGTATCTCAGAGGGTGTCCTGGTGGTGTCTGCTGTTCTGGTGACCCGCACTCCTGAGGAAGAGCCAGGCTTCCTGGCAACCTTGGCGATTGCGTATGACCCACAGGGCAGGGGTACTGGGTGAACCTCAGCTCCAGCCCTTGAGAGGGAGGTGAGACAATGGACAGACTGAATTGTTGCTGGCTGAGGGCTGGTGTTTGCCCTGCCTCGGAGTTGTTCATCCTCCTAAACACATATAGGCCCGCCCACTTCCCTGTCCCGGGCACCAGCAGGGCAAAAAGCAGCTGTGGGGGGTGTATCCACTCACTGACAGTCATTGGTGTGGTATGGTGGTCTCCAGCCTTAGCCACTCTAGAATCACCTGGAACACTCCTGGCTGCAGGCCTGGTCAAGGGATTTATAAAAGCCCTAAGGGCCCTGGGGAATGCTGGGGCAGCACCAGGGTGTTCTGGCTGGGCTGTAAGGGCCCCTCTCTCTGTGATAAGCCATCTCTCTGGTAGGGGAGCACCCTCTCCCCTTAGGTCTAGGGGTTTAAGTTCTCTGGTTTAGGGACTGACCTTGCCTGCTCTTCAGGACAAGGGCCTGTTCTGGCAGAGAGACCTTGGCAGCTGTGTGTGGACACGCCTTAGATTGTGGAGGCTGCAGGGAATGAGTGGGTTTCAGAGCTTCATGATTCCCTTGGAATGAACTATGTGAAAGTATGTCTGGGCCTAGCTACAATTTTGGGAAGAGAAGGTTCTTAGCTTTTAACAGCTTTCAAAGGACCCAAGAAAGGTTAATAACTACTCATGTGCCCCAAATTTGGATTAACCCATCAGTCAGATGTTGGTCAAGGACTGGTGGTGGTTATGAATGAGTCATGGCCGTCACCGTGCAGTAGTGAGCCCTGTGTTTCCCCCAGGGCAAGCCCAGGGATGCTGTTGGGGTCTAGGCTGCCCAGGGCTGGTATGAACCTTGGGGAGATTGCTGTGCAGACAGGAGTCTGTGCAGACAGTGCGAGGCCACCTTCCATTTGATTTGAGTTGGTGGGGACGGGGCAGGAAGTATGCTGAACACATTTCATTCTTTTTTTAAAATCTCTTTTTAAAATATATTTTTATTTATTTCAGAGAGTAAGAGAGAGAGAGATAGAAACATCAATGATGAGAGAGAATCATTGATCGACTGCCACCTCTACACCCCCTACTGAGGATCGAGCCCCCAACCCGTGCATGTGCACTTAACTGAATCGAACCCAGGACCCTCCAGTCTGCAGGCCAACGCTCTATCCCACTGAGCCAAACCAGCTAGGGCCATTTATTTCTTAATTTATTATTTTTTTCATTTCTTGGATTTGGTTCATAGCTCATGGGTTGGAGATGAAGCCTTTAAACTTTTCAAGGTTGGACCTCTTCCTTCTGAAAAGTCCAAGTGCGGCTGGTTGGTGGCTCTATATTTTGCAACAGCCCTTTCTCTTTTCCTGTGGGCAGCAAGGTTGTAAGTGGAAAGGGGCTCTGGGCATGGCTGAGTTGCAATCCAGTACTTTATTCATCTTTGCTTGCAAGCATGTCCCCTCAACGTTTGAATGTCTGTGGAAGCGTCTCAGTGCTTCCTTTGCCTGGAGAGAAATCAGTCTCATTGGGAGTCCAGGTCAGCCCAGAGACCCTTGACGAGGATCACTCATCCAGCACAGCAAGGCACTGGGTGATAATACAGTGCTTTCTCTCCACTACTGGGGTGCATTTGGCCTGGAATCAGCTCTTTGTGAGGTGCTCGGGCACCCAATTAATGGTTGTGAATGTACCATGAGCCCCACTGGGCTGCTTATCTGGCCCTCCCACCTGTGCTCCTGCCCTGCTGAGTTCACAAGTGTGGCCATCAATGTTTGGTGCCACCAGGGACTCTGGCTGAGTCTGGCTTCCTGTCTGCACAGTGAGGGGTGTTGGTAACACTAAGGCAGCCCTTGCTCCCTGGCAGGCAGGAGAGCCCCAGGAGGAGCTGAAGGCCCATCCATCTCTGCTCCTTCACAGGGTATTCAAGCTGTGGCCACTGCCCTTCATCTGGAGCAAGCTCTCCACGTGCGAGCAGTTCAGGCATCGGCTGGAGCAGCTCACATTCATCTTCAGCACCCAGAAGGCCGAGAATGCCTCGCAGCTGATGAGGTTCGGGGCCTTCCCTGGGTCTACTTGGCAGCGGCCAGATGTGCCATAGGCCAAGCCCCTGCCTCATCCCCTTCTCTGCACCAGACCCATCCTCGCTGACCTTTTCTGGCCAGGCCGCCCTCACCGTCCACTCCTGTTGGACCCCTCCTTCCAGGAAGGCCAACATGCTTGTCTCCGTGCTCCTTGACGTGGCCCTAGGCCTCATGCTGTTGTCCTGGCTCCATGGGAAAGACCGCATTGGGCAGCTGGCTGATGCCCTTGTTCCCGTGGCTGATGTGAGTTGGATAGGGTGGAGCCAGGTCTGGACTCCAATCCCTGTTTCCTGGGGCGGGGGTGAGGCCCTTCCTGGGGGCAGCAGAGGCCCCTCAACCACTAGAGCAGCTCTTCCCCTTCACGTTTTGTGGCCACAAGAGCAATCCTTCTCACTGACTCCAGACCAGTTCCCTAGGACCCATGGAGACTTGGATCTGCCAGGTGCCCACCTTCCCAAGCAGGGTCAAATTGTAGCTCCTGGCTCTAGCTTCTTTTCCTGAAGGTGGCCGTGTCTGGGGCCACCTAGTGGTCAAGGCTTTTAGGAGGAACACACCTCCCTGGGCCTGGCCCAGTGTCACAGTGTTCCTGTTGCCGCCCCCAGTGTATGACTTTCTGCTCTCCTGGCTGCCTTTTGGGTTGTGACCTCTGCATGGTCAGCATCATGAAAACCTGTGTGTTCAGGGCTGTCTGTGTGCAGTTGAGCTCTGGCCTCCCATCTGTCAGTGGTCACCTCCCTCCCAGCATTGGTTTTGTAGTTCCCATGCTGAGAGCCAGAGATACCAGCTCATCTGCTATGCTCCTGGACTTGCCTTGCACATCTGGGCAATGTTTCCAGGGCCTGGGTACTACTTCCCTCCTCCCTGTCATCCTTCTAGGTTTCCCCTGCTGCATTCAGCTCTGCCTTCCTTTCTCAGAGTCAAAGACCCTGTCACTTCTGTTGGGAGCTTGTCTTCCTGGTTAGGGCAATCCCTCTGGCCTCTTAAGCTACCCACCAGCCTCTTCAGGGGCCTTTTGTGACTGAGGCCTGACTGGGTGGCCCTTGTGGGCTGAGCCTCCTCTGGCCATTATCAGTGTCCAGTTGTGGTTGCTCACTGGGCCTACTTGTGGCTGGACCGGACTCTGTGGGCAGGAGCCCTCACAGGCTAAGGGTGTCCGTAGCTTCTCAGAGTGGCCCAGTTTAGAGGAAGGAGAAAGGAGGGGCTGGAGGCTGGGAAAGAGGCATGACTACTTTGCCTGCTCTTCTGTGCTCTGCCTGTGGCCAACTTCACTCTAGACCTCCTTTCTGTGAAACTGCTCAGAAATATAAATATTTAATTAAAAAATGAAAGCCTCTTCCTGCTGCCAAGCTCTTATCCTTTAAATATTAAATAAGCTCTATTTATAAAGAATGTTCTTTTCCCCTTCTCACTGCTCCTAATACAGCTGAGGCCTTCACACGGGGTTGGGAGAGGCCTGCAAGTTGAGGGTAGGAATGGTGGTGGTGGCATACCTCTGACTGTGAGGCAGGGATGTCACTACTGTGGCCACAGCATTGGCTGAGTCCTCAGGGCCTGCCCACTGGGGCCGGCATGGCTCAAGGACATTGGTTTTCCTCCTAGGCAGCCAGGACACTCACTGGTCAGCTTCATTGCTTGCTGGTGAGGGTCCCTGTGTTGTCTCTGGCCCTCACTTGACATTGATCTTGACTCTGAGTCCCCATCTGTCCTTCACTTTAGGGGACCCTCCTGTCCTCCTACCTGCTACCTGAGCCCCTGACAGGCTGGACACTTTCTTCCTCACCTGAGGTCATCCACCCAGGGCAGGCCCAGGCCTCTGCTGTGGCTGGTGGTGGGTAGGTCCTTGGTGGAAGAAGACTGGGTGGGCCCACAGGCTAACCCTACAAGGTTCACAGTGAGCCTGGGTCTGTCCCATATCCTGGAACCTGAGGCTAAGGGCTTCAGTGGGTACAGTGGCCAGAGTGGTGAGATGGGGCAAGGATGCTTTATGCTGAGGTTGATTCCCATCAGAGGCTACCTGTCCAAAAGACCAGGAACAGACTATTGGCATCATAGGTTGTGCCTCTCAGCCCTGAATCTCAGAATATCTGTGAAGAGGGGTTCCATGGCCAGGCAAGTGTGGGAAATCCCATGTACCCATCATGATAGATGACTGTCCAAACGCCTAAAGAAGGAAGCCTGGGCTACCTCTGCCCTGCACAGACGGGCTGGCCCAGTTTGTGGACAGCATGCCCCTGTGTCCTCATAGTGGGTGGCCGAGGAGCTGCAGCACCTGCTGCAGTGGCTGATGGGTGCACCCGCCGGGCTCAAGATGAACCGGGCACTGGACCAGGTGCTGGGCCGCTTCTTCCTGTACCATATCCACCTGTGGATCAGTGAGTGCTGGGGTGGGGGTGGGCCATGGGACTTCCCAGGGATCCCTGACTTGGCTCCTAAAGCCTGTGTCCTCAGGGACACAGGCCCTGGTTGAGCAGGGCAGTGGGGCCCAGGCCTGGCACCCTCCCCTTGGTCCCTGCTTCCTGCTCTCTTGGTGTCCAGTGTGTGTGGAGCCCTGCTGTTCTAGGCTGGCTACTCTACTGAGGGATGGCCAGTGGCATAGTCTGTCACTCACAGTTTCCAGAAGACTCAGGCACCATCCTCAATGAGGACTTGTGGGGGACCAGGACCTTCTTGAGCACCCTCTCAGGACTGACCCCCCTCCTGCCAGGCTACATCCACCTCATGTCCCCATTCATCGAGCGAATCCTGTGGCACATGGGCCTCTCAGCCTGCCTGGGCCTGACAGTTGCCCTGTCCATCCTGTCGGATATCATCGCCCTCCTCACCTTCCACATCTACTGCTTCTATGTCTATGGTGCCAGGTGGGTGTGTGCTCCCCACCCCTGTAGGCTGGCCCAGTGCAGCCCTCCATACCCTGGGCACCAGAGACAGGCCTTGGGGCTGGGTGGCTACAGGGGTGGTGTAGTACCCAGGCCCAGTCCTGATGGCACCCATATCCTGCAGGCTGTACTGCCTGAAGATCTGTGGCCTTTCCTCACTCTGGCGCCTGTTCCGAGGGAAGAAGTGGAATGTTCTGCGCCAGCGGGTGGACTCCTGCTCCTATGACCTGGATCAGGTATTGGGCAGGATGCAGGGGAGGGTGCACCCTGCCCTCAACTGGCCAGTGTGACCTCCCAGCTCCAGTCCAGCTAACGCCTGTAAATGAGCCTGGCCAGTGCAGCTGCTTGGGCACCATGAGGAGGCAGCCTGCTCCTGTCCTGCAGCTCACTTGCCACAGGGTTGGCATCAACCCCGGGGACCTGGGGAGTCTGCAAGATGCATGGTCATGTGGGGCCCTCAGTGCAGAACCTTATCCCACATAGGATGTGGACCCTGGTCTCAAGAGGCTGCTGGGCCCTAGGGAATCAGTGGTCAGCAGGCTCTAGAAGTGACTTGGCAGTGTGCCCTGGACATGACCTTAGGCATGGGACCCTGGAGGTGACACAGGCAGTGGGTTCCTGGTTCTGGCTTATCCCGTTAGCTTGCTCAGACCTAACACATGGAACCTGAGTGCTGCCCTCCAGGGCGTGTCTTTTTCTACATGATTTTCACAATCCTTTGTCTTTGGTGTATGTGACTGTATACCTTACTGGCTGGTCCTCTCTCTGTCCCCATCTCCCATGCGTCACTGAGTCTGGAGGGCACGCATTCATTCACCCCCAGTGCTGGAGAGAGCTGTCATCAGCAGGCTTTCATGAGTTGTCTCAGGAAGCCAGTGTCCTACCAGCAGGCATCCCCTTTTTGCTCAATTATAGGGTGGGCTTGGTGGAGAGGGAAGCAGGGCTATGGCAGTGCTGTGGGGGCTGTCCCCAGTGTGAGCTCCAGCTGATGCCAAGGGTCCCTTTCTCCTGGCAGCTGTTTATTGGGACTTTGCTCTTCACCGTCCTGGTCTTCCTGCTGCCCACCACGGCCCTGTACTACCTGGTGTTCACCCTGGTGAGCTATGGGGGACTCTGGGCATGATACCTGGCCGAGGGGCCTTGCCCGTAGTGCTTAGAGTGATCGCTGCCAGATGTGCCTACCAGCCTGGCAATTATGGGCAGGCTGTAGGTCATATGGGGTATGGCTGTTCTAAACTCTTGGCAGTGTGTGCTGGGCTCTGGAGTACATAGGGGTTCTACCCTGGGGGCCATCACCCACCGCTCTGGGACACTTAGCTGGGTACAAGGATGACAGGACCCATGGTGGGCGGGTCATGGTGGTAGTCTCCCCGTGTCTGGCATGGGGGGTGGGGACTCAGATAAAGGAGGGAGCAGCACGTAGGTGACCTGGGCCAAGGGACCAGTGATTTATTTCCGTGGATCAGAGCACCATCTCTTCTGACCTTGTGGGAGGGCCAGCCTCTCCTGCCTTCTGCTTCCCTGCCTCCTGAGCTTGTGTCTCAGGTTTGGAACGGGATTAGTGCCCTCCTCAGAGTGGGATACATGCTCTCCCAAGGTTCTTGAGTCCCTGGTTACCCTTCTCTGGCCCTCGTCCTGGCTCAGAGGCCCTGAGCACTGTCTATGCTGCAGCTCCGGCTCCTGGTAGTCACTGTGCAGGGTCTGATTCATCTGCTCGTGGACCTTATCAACTCCCTGCCGCTGTATGCACTCGGCCTGCGGCTGTGCCGGCCCTACAGACTCTCAGGTAGGTCTGTGCTGGGTGGGCAGGCACACACCTGTAGGCCCTGCAGAAACACCAACTGCACCATGTGTGCCTCCTGCCTGGAAGCGGTGGTGTGCATGGTGTGGGTGGGAAGGGAGGACAGAGACCCCTGGTCCCAGGCCGTCTGCTGTACCAGTTGCCTGCACTGAGCTGGAGGTAGAGGGCCCAGCTGGTGCTCAGGTTTCAGAAGCCACAGGGATGATACTTCCTTTTTTTACCCTTTTCTGTGACAAGTGTGAATATCTGCCCTGAGGTCTGTCCCCAGTGGTGTAGGTAGTACCTGCATGTGGCTCAGAGAAGATGTGTACTCGTGTGGTTGTGTGGGGCTGTGTGTGCCTGCTGGTAACTCTGTTTTGGAGGCAACATGCCAGGATGGAAGATGCTGGGCTGGCAAAATCTGTGTGACAAGATGCACTCCTACCTGCTACCCAGCAGACCACTATCTGCTGGGACAACACCTCTCATCCCAGCTGCCCCCGGCCATCCCTTGTACAAGTGGCTGCCCATTTTTATGCTGATACTAACCACTGGGTTGGCCACATGCCCCTAAGGGAAGGCTGTCCCCCCCCAGTTGGTCATAGAGTTATGGGTTGGTATAGGGGCTTTGAATACAGGGCACTTGGAGAGTTCTAGCACAGCCCCTGTCCAGCAGTTGTTCAGGTGGCCCCCGAGTTGACCACAATGCCCAGGAGGCTCTGACCCCAGTTTGCAGCTTGGGACACCCAAGAGCTCATTGTGGCTGCTCCTAGCCAGCTCAGACCTAGAGGATATGAATATGAGTGTTCCACGGGTTTTGGACCTAAAGTCTGTCTGCTGGATGCCCTTAAACCCTCTTTACAAGGCTCTTTCCCTACAGATGGCCAGGCTAGGGACCCATCTACTGTGCTGCCCAGGTTCACTCAGCCCCCAGCCTACACCTCAGAATGCCAGTGCAACACAAGTGGAGAGACCAAGACTTGGTACCCTCCTCCTCCATACCCTGGCTCACTGCCAGAGTAGAGTTGTTTTAACTTCACATTAAAGGCCCCAGATGCTGCTGTCTCCTCTCTTCTTCCCTGAATTTGCCTTGGGCCTCTTCATCAAATAATAATTAGCTCCTATTTCTCTTTTCAAAAAACCTTCGGCCTGGGAATCCCCAGGCTTGGGTGTCCAAACTGCAGGCCAGGGGTGTGGTAGGTCCCAGTTGGCCTACCACATAGAATTTGCAAGACATTTAGATGCCAGTAGGACAGCCACCACCCAGCAAGTGCCTGTTGGCTCTGTGGGAAAACCCACATCTCATTTGGAAAACAGCACAGGCTGTGCTCCACTGCTAGCCAGACACTCAGTTTTTTCCTCTCAGTGGATTTGTGCAGGAAGCTTTGATATTGGTCCAGCAACCCATTCAAAGAGGCATATTGGAAGGACAAGCAGAGTAGAAGAGCTCAGGCAGCCCTCTGAATGCTGCCCAGAGGTTAAGGGGCCTTCACCGCCAGAGCTCCTCTGTCCACACCTTTCGCTGCTGACCGAGGAGGAGGACTGATGGGGGTTGTCTTCTGGGCCCTGGGAGCCCTGGAAGTCCACTCCCCTCCTCAGGAACACCTTGCTCTCCTTCTAGCCGGCGTGAAGTTTCAAGTCCTGGAGCATGAGGCTGGCAGGCCCCTCCGCCTCCTGATGCAGGTAAGGCCTCTGCGTACCCCTAACACTGCTGTCTGTGGACAGATCCCTCTCCTTACCCCATGATGCTGTCTGTGGACAGATCTCTCTCTCCTTACCCCATGATCCTGGGCAGCTGGGATCAGGCCCCTCTTTGCTGCCCTGGGTTTAGAGCATCATGGGCCCAGAGTAAGGTACAGGCAGGACGGCCCAGAAGAGCTAAGGGGTACAGCCCAAAGGGAGACTTTCCCATCCCCAAGGCCTCTCTGCACCGTGACCAGCTTTGCCTGGAACCTTCCCCAGTAGGGCCCATGGACAAGATATCCCCTGTACTGTCAGATGCATCTGGCTGTCTAGGGCTCCTGCGTACTTGGCTATGGGTTCCTGAATCCTGCCCTGGGCTCCAAGAGCTCTTGTTCCAGGCAGAACAGCACAAATTTGGTGAAGGCATTGGGACACACTTCTGTTCTCTGTTGGGCTCTTTTATCTGAATTAGTCTTGGGGCCCTGGGCCTTCAGGAGGGAGCAGGCTACTTGCCAGGTGACCCCCCCCCCCCCCCCCCGCCGCGGATGATTCACTGGGTACCAGTGTTGGGTCCGGGCAGGTGGGGTTGGCCTGAGGGTCACTGAGAGAGGTCAGATACGGAGGCAACCGGTGCCCTGTGTGGTTTTCTCATGTGAGGTGTGTCCCTGAGAAGGCTCCTGGGAGTTCCATGGGTCCTGGAGTGGAGGGGTCTGCACTCTGCCAGCCCAGCCCACTCTCCTCCCTGTGGCCTGCTCAGAACAGGTCATTCCCTCCCGAGCTGCTCATCCTACCCTATGGACCACAGGCAAGAGCACAACTGGCACAGAGCTGGCCCCAGGGATACCCCTCACCCCCCTGTGAGGGCTTTTGAGGCCTAGAGAGCTCAAGCCCCAGGGAGGTGGGGGCTGACTACTACCCTTATGCTTCCAGATCAACCCCCTGCCCTACAATCGTGTGGTACACACCTACCGACTCCCCAGCTGTGGCTGCCACCCCAAACACTCCTGGGGTTCCTTGTGTCGCAAGCTGTTCTTTGGGGAGCTCATCTACCCCTGGAGGCAGAGAGGAGACAAGCAGGACTGAGGTACCCCGGCCACCAGCCTGCAGCACCATTGCACGACATGGTCAGCCCTCAACCCTGCCAGGGTGGTGTTGACTGTCAGGTAGCATGTGGCCCTGCACTCTACCTTCCCTGCCCCTGTTCATCTGGGACCTCTGCAGGCCCTACTGGGCCTTGTCTGTCACATATCCTCCCAACTATGAGGTTGAATTTGAGGTCATAGGGGTGGCCAGCCTGGTCAGCTGGCCTGTGCTCCATAATGAGCTGTTTGCCTCAGGACCCACTTCCAATCTGTTGCAATGGCACTGTTAGCCCAATGCCCCTCAGCCCCCCAGGTCTACCAAGGAGCCCCACCCCCCTGACTCTGCTCAGACCCAGACCCTGTCCAGGAGGGGTTTATAGAGCCCGACCTCTGCCCACCATATCCTTTTTCAGTGGGGCAAGCTGACAGGTCTGGCAGCTCCATGGTGGTCCAATTCTGGCGTGGGTGGAGAGACTCCTCCCAGGTTGCACTCAACAGTTCCTGAGACTTTGACCCCCAACGCATCTCCTTCCTTGGGGGGTTTTTCTGCAGATGCACTCCTGGATCCCTAACACCACGCATTTGCCTCAGTGGAGCAGTGGCCAGTATGGGGGATCCAAGCAATCACTGACCCCTGGCCCAAACCAGCAGCCTCAATGAGGCAGGACCCTCCAGGAAGCTGGATGGCAGTACTCCTCATGCCTTAAATTGCACAATGTTACTTGTGATGCTCCCTGGGGAGATTGCTTTGCAGGAGGAGCCAACCACATGCCGTTGAGAATCCCTGTGTGAAGCCAGGCCATGTGGGGTGCTCAAAGCTGCCTTGCTAGAAGCTGAGTGCCCACCTACCCAGCTACCCAGTTCCGGCCACATACCTGCCCTGTGTCCCTGCAGGAACAGCCCCTTGGCCAAATCTTCCATCTCCCCTCACTGGTTTCTTGTAGAAGCAGGCAGCTCCTGGGCAGATGCTTCTGTAGCCCCTGGGGAGGGGTCCTGGCACTCAGGCTGCATCTGCCTGCTGGCTGGCTGCAGAATCTGTGTGGGTGTGAGCCACAGAATCTCCAGGGTGAGGAAACCTGAAGATACGATGGCATCACATGCGTACCATAGTCAGGGGGTAGGGGTGGGGGCAGTACTTCCTGTTCATTGTGGGCACTCAGAACTGTCCACTTCTGCCACCCACATTCCTTGAGTGCAGATCACAGTAGGGGCCCCTATGGAAGTTCTCACCAGCCCAGCATCTGCTGGGTTAGATCCTGGCTCAGTCTTTCTCTGATGTGACATTAAAGATTCTTGTGTTTGAGTGTGATGCTCTGCCTTCTCATGTCCTGTGTGCAATGGGTCTGGGGGGCTTTCTTCTCCTGGGGTGGTAGGACAGCTGGTTCCCATTATTTGTTCTGAGATGACTACCACACCTTTTCTGGTGATGCCAAGATGGGGGCACTGGGCACTCTGTCTCCTGGAGCAGGACTCTGCAGGTCTGGTGAGTGGGTGTATAGGTTCTGGCCCTTAAAGATGTCCTAGTGTGGGTGGGTGGACCCAGGACCACTTGCTTTCTGGTTTTAGCCTTGCCTTTGCATGGGGGTCTCCCACAGTAGGGGTGCAGGCCTTCCTGCTGTTGAGGAGTGAGCTGCTCCTGGCTCTGATGAATATGCCATCACCTGAAACTTGAAGACCCTGCACGGGCACTCCCTGACTGTCCTACAGCCTCCAGGAATCCTCAAGTGGCCTCTTCTGCATCTGTTGTCTTGGCTGTATAGGGAAGGAACCGGCCCAAAAAAGTCACTCAGCAACTCCCAGTCCTGCACCTCCACCCCCAGAGGTCAAATGGCCCCACAACTGCATTTCTGGAAGTTGGTGAATTTTTTCCCACTCTCCCTGGCCAACCTGCTTATCCTTTGCCTACTTTTGTCCCTTTACTCCTCCTGTCGGGGCTCCCATCAGGTGAGCGTCCTGCCATGTGGCCCAGACTACTACAAGATGGTAGCCACATCACAGGCCAGCCTGGCAGCTGTCACCCTCTGTGTCAGATGCTAGGCTACCTGTCCATTTCCTGAGTGACAGCTCTGGTGTCAGGCCTGGTTCTTGCTAGATGTACACAGAGGTACATCTATGGGACTTTAGTGAGGCCTCTCTTTGGCATTAAACCTGGGCCAGGGTTTCTAGAGCAACCAAAAGCTTTGTGGGTGCTCCCAGAAAGCCTGGGTACAGAGCTTCAGGATCAAGGTCTATTTGCCCCATTGGTTAAACCCTAGATATTTCTCAGAGGGGAGGGCTTGGACTATAACATAGAGGAATGTGGGTCTCCTGGAGAGGAGGGGCAAAGGTAGCCTAGACCTCTCTTCCCCACTCTCCCTACCTGGACAGAGGCTGGGTCTGGAGGCCTGGGCCCATCTTGCCCAGAGCCCGTGGGTGTGGGAACTGTAGGGGAGACAGTTTCTGGGCCTCCTCAATGCAGTGCCTGATCTAGGACCTGTAAACAGATCTGCTTCATCCTTGGCCTGAGGTCCCTCAATGGTTGGGATGCTGTCCTGTCCCTTCCTCAGTCCCCTAGGCCAGGCCTGGCACTCAGTGGGCCCCAGGTGTCCTTGCACAAAAGTATGCCGCTGAGGGGGGAGCCAGCTCTCTGTCCACAAGGCCTCCTGGACACCAGATAGTGGGACCTCTCTGGCAATCCTTCCTCAACTGGGCTCTGCTACCCCAGACCCAATGGGTACCTTTCTACTCTGAGGCTGGGAGTTGAGGTGCAGGATCTCAGCAAAGAATCTGAGGCCCCTGACAGGTCACCTAGGCCTGCTTCCAGAATCATACCCTGTGGAGAGGCTCCCAACCTACAAAGCAGGAATGGCTGCACCTGCTCCACAGGCCTTGCTGGGGAAGGTCGAGTCTATGTCCCTACTGAGCCCACTTCCTCATTTTGTCCTGGTGGTGGAGAACCAGGCAGCAGAGCCTGCAGCTGCTGGAGCCCTTTCAGGGGAGTTCCTGAGAGGTAAGAAAGGTGCTTTTGATTTAAATTCTCTGGAAAGATAATAATAGCTTCTCATCTACAGAGCATCCAATCTCTGGAGAGGGGACTGGGTGATTTCAGAGCAGGGAGTGGGCAGGGCAAGGGAGAGGCAGGCTCAAGGCATAGTGACTCCTGATCTGTTGACCCCAAGGGCCCTCCCTGTCCTGCCATGTGGAGGTCAAGGGTGAACAAGCACTAGCTGCTGGGTCCCCCTGTGCTGCAACAGGCAGTGCTTAGTCCCTGGCCCCTCTGGCGACTCAATCCCTCACCTCTGACCAGCTAAGGGCCAGTAAGATTGCCTGTTGGCTGTTTCTGTAAACATTGTGTGTGGGAGTGGATGTGCCTTTTTCATAAACATGGGAGGCTGTGTCTGCTGTAATCCAAGGACAGCCATTTCTGGGGGAGGGGACATGGCCTGAAGAAGTGCACAAGCAGGACCGTCAGGGTTCCTAGTGGCCCTGCCCATCCCTGGCTAGCCTCTACCATCAAGTGTCTCAGCTTCCTGCTTCCCCAGAGAGCCAGGAGGACACCTGGAGAGCCTCTCTCTGAAGGCAAGTGAGGAAGGCCCAGGCACTCATCAGGGGCTGCCCACCAAACGGAGGGACCTGCTCCTTAGGAAGCCTCCCCAGGCACCAGCCAAAATGAAAAGGCAGCATCCACATGGCTCACAGTCCAGGAAAGGCTGTGCAGCTTTGGGATGGGGAGTCACTTAGTGTGGTGCTGCCCATGAAAGGGTTTGCTCTCTGTGAAGTCCACCTGCTATTGAAGGCATGGCGTGGATGCAGTGACCAGGCCCATTCCTCGCCTGCTGGAAGGACATGCTAGCCAGGCTGCCCTCGGTGTAACACACTGGGGCCTGGTTGCTGTGTTGCTCCCTCTGCACAGTTCTGCTTTTTAGGAAGTTCTAACTCTCATGTGGCTTCTCCCTAGCCCACACCACTCTGCCTGATCTAGTAAGGGCTGCACTTGGCTCCGTTTTGACAACTTTTATTATATTTTTGTATTAAGGGGTATTTTACATACAAAATTCACCCATTTTGAGTGCACAATTGAATTATTTGTAACTTTACAAAGTAGTACAACTATCACCAATTTTATTATTTTTAATGTTTTACTGGTTTCAGAGAAGAAGGAAGCGAGAAATAGTAACATCAATGATGAGAGAGAATCCTCAATCAGCTGCCTCCTGCACACCCCCCTACTGGGGATCTAGCCGGAAACCTGGGCATGGGCATGTGCCCTGACTGGGAATCAAACCGTGACCTGTTTCATAGGTCGGTGCTCCACCACCAAGCCACTCTGCTGGGCCAACTACCACCAATTTTAGAACATTTTTATCACCCCAGAAAGAAATCCATACCCCTTAAGCCGTCGTTCCCCATATCTCCCTACCTCAGGCTCTGGCAACCACTAATCTACTTTGTCTATGGATTTGCCTATTCTGGAAGTTTCATATAAATGGGATGTAGCATTTATCAGTACTTTATTCCTTTTTATAAATATATATAGACATTGTGTGGATAATATCACATTTTGTTTATCCGTCGATCTGTTAATGGATGTTTTGGTTGTTTCCACCTTTTGATGATTGTGAATAATGCTGCTATGAACATTCATATACAAATTTCTGTGGACATGTTTTCATTTCTCTAGAAGTGGAATTGCTACTTGTAAGGTACTTTTATGCTTAACTTTTTGAGTTACTTACAAATTACATGTCATATGTGAATATGGTCTCATAAAATGGTCGTCATTTGTAGGTTGGGAGCCTGTCTATGGTGTGGCTCAGTTGGATGGAACATCATCCTGTACACCAAAAGGTGGTGTGTTGGTTCCCCAGTCAGGGCACATATGGAAGACCAAGTGATGTTTCCCTGTCAGATTGATGTTTCTCTCTCTCTCTTTTCCTCTCTCTAAAAATCAATAAAAACATCCAGCCCTAGCTGATTTGGCTCAGTGGATAGAGTGTTGGCCTAAAGACTGAAGGGTTCAGGTTCGATTCTAGTCAAGGGTATGTACCTCAGTTGCAGGCTCAATCCCTGACCCTGGTGGGGGCACGTAGTGGGAGGCAACCAATCAATGTATCTCTCTCACATCCATGTTTCTCTCTGTCTCTCCCCCTCCCTTCCTCTTTCTAAAAATCAATGGAAAAATATCCTCAGGTGAGGATTAACCAAACACACACACACACACAAACATATCCTCTGGTGAGGATTTTAAAAATGTCATAAATGAAGAGAAAGTCACCCCAGAGGAAACAATGCTGTCCCTTTGTTGAGTATCATCCTTCCAGACATAATCCTACACAAGCATTCCATTTCTCTATATGAAAATCTAGAGTGAAAACGATTTGTTAGGTTTTATTAAGCACAAATATTGAAATTACATTGGGCATACTGTAATCATTTGCTTTCTTCTCTTCTGCACCTTATGTTGCTCACCTGGTTAACCTAACAGTTCCCTGTCAGTTTCCTGACTTTCATCATCACTGCATCACAATGCTGCAGTGAAATTCTTTGAGCTCCTTTCTGAGGTTTTCGCCATGCTAAATCAGATATAGAATTATTAGCCAGTTCAACCTCCCTCCCTGAGGGCTGTTCCCCAAGATTACTTGTTTATTCTCACATCCATATCCTGGCCCACAAACGATGTTGCCAATCTTGTGGGTGAAAAGGGTATTGTTTTACTTTAATTTTCATTAAAGTAAATTTTCGAAGAGTGAAAATTAACATCTTCACACATGTTCACAGGCTTCTCATACTTCCTTGCCCATTAGGAAAATTACCCATACATCCTGTAAACAATCCCAAAGTCACTTCCTCCTGGAAGCCTCCGTAGTCGTGGGCCCTCCTGAATCCCCTCACCTGGGCATCTAGGCTCGGGCACGTGGAGGCAGTCTTGTCAGTCCGCTGCTGGATCTGTGCTGCTATCGCCTCTGACGGCTGAAGAGTCACCCGCCCGCGGAGCCCCCGAGTTCTGGAACGTTAGACCTTCATAGCCACGCGCTGTGACCTACGACCTTGCAAAGGACAGATGCCCAGGAATGAACCAGCCGTCAGCTCTCTGAACCCACTCCGAAGGGCCGCGCCCACCTCCCGGCCCGGCCAACACCACCTCTCGGGCCCACCCACTTTGGCAGCGGAAGTTCCACCTCTCTAAGAGTCCCCAGTGCTGATAGGACGCTTTTGCCCGCCCAGGTCACGCCCCTCCGGCTTCCGTGAGCGCAATTCCAGGGGGCCAACCAGCGCTCTGTGGGATCTCTGCGGAAGCAGCCGGCCGCAGCTTACTAGGCGGTTTAGTCCTCCGGGACCCAGCCGCGTCATCTGAGCCCGGGGATCGCCACCATCCAGCGCCGGTCCATTGGAAGAAGGGGGCGTATGCAAACAACCTGCTGTTTCAAGCTCCTCATTGGTGAGTGTGTAGTGAAGAGGGCGGGAAGCGGGGGGTGGGCTTAGAGGAACGTGATCGATGTGCTGTTGGTCCAGTGGCTCTGGGAGGATAGGCGGAGGTGGCCAATGACGACATGGAGGGGCGGGACAGGTTTTAGGTATGGTGGGGCAGTGGGCGGGATTGCGCGTGGTTCCGTGACGCTCCAGCTCTGTAGTGATGCTGACTGACGTGCAGGTGGACCAGTGGTTCTAGGAAAGAGGGAGGCGAGTGCCCAATGGCGACAGCGAGAAGGCGAGGCGGCTGAAATCTCCTCAACTCTGTGTGGGGAACAGTGGGGGAGGGAGGATCGGGCAGCCATGACAGACGTTTACAGAGACCAATGATATCAGGAAAGGGTCGGTGGGCGACCAATGGAGATCGTAGAGAGGTGGGATGGGGCGGTCATGGGGAGGAGTGACCGGAGGCTTTGCTACACTGTGTGGGAAATAGTGGGGGTGGGCGTACGTGAAAGACGTACATACACACCAATGGATGAGGGCGGGCAGGAGGCGGGTGGCCAATGGCGGCGCGTGGGCTGGGGCCGGGGCGGGGCTGCTCGGCGCGGTGCGGGAAGCGGCGGGGCGGCGGCATCGCTTAGGTGAGGCGGACCGCGGAGCAGGTGCGGGCGGCGGGTGCGCTTGGGCTCTGAGTCCTGGGCGGTCGGTGAGGCAGTGGGGTGGTCGGGCCCTCGCAGACCGTGCCTCGCCTTTCCCCCACTCACCCACGCCCGATCCCCGCAGATCTGTCGAAGGCCTCCTCCCCGCCGTGCTCCCGCGGCCGGCGCCGTGGGCATGCGGACGCGGCCTGCGCGCGCGTGAGCGAGGATGGGGACGCAGGGCAGTCCGGTCAAAAGCTACGACTACCTCCTCAAGTTCCTGCTGGTGGGCGACAGCGATGTGGGCAAGGGCGAGATCCTGGAAAGCTTACAGGACGGCGCGGCCGAATCCCCGTACGCCTACAGCAACGGTAAGGAGGCCCCGCCGCTGGCCTGTCCTCGGGGAGCCGCTCCTTGTCCCCTCCTGGTAAGGGCTCAGGGTATTCGGCAGGGCTCGCCCTGCTGGGCCCAGTGCTGCTTGGAGGCGGCGTGAACATCACGCAGTCCCCACAGCAGTTAGCTGGCCTAGGAGGCGGGCTTGATCTGCCACCTCCTGTCACGTAGGGTCTGTAATGAGAACTGCGCCAGCCAGCCATTTGCCCTACCCGGTTACACTGCAATTAGGAGCCAGGGATCAGCGACTTGCCTTTCTTCATCTCTTCACTGTGGTTAAAGCCTAACACTGTCTGGCAAGGAGCAGGCCTGTGGCAATTTGCAATGTTTTCTTTCTCACCATTTTCAACTCTAATGGAGGCCCGAGGCTGGGAGAAAGCAGCTGGATCCTGAGCTTACAGCTTGGCACCTTTAAATATCAGCTTGAGGCCTTTTCAGAGGCTAAGGGCTTAATGGGAGGCTGAGATTTTGCTGTGAGCCTTTGGAGAAGGGCTTTCATGACCGAGTAGCTTTGTGGCTGCTGGGTGACACTGACCTAGGAAGCGTGTGAAAAATAATGTTGTGCAGGAGATGGAGGAAGGATGTAAGGGGGCAAACATCCAGTGGTGAAGGTCTCATGAGGGCCAGGGTTCTCTGCGGTCCTGGTGGAGAACCTATGACAAGGTGTGCCAGGTATGGCCAGGGTTTTCTCAACAACCCTGTGGAGTGTGTGCACAGATGGGGCAGGGGTGGGGGGAACGGGTGGGACTCAAAGGCAGGCTTTTCAGTGTTGACTCAGTGCTCAGGGAATCAACACCTTGTTGCAGAAGAAAATGCATTATTAAATTCTATTTTAAAACTTCTGGTTGCATAACTAAAATACACATCACCAGTACTTGTCTGAGCTCCCCTTCATTTACATATTTAACAAAGTTATTTTGGCCAAGAAGCCATGTAGCCAGTTCCACCTCTGCAATGGGGGCCTTGTCCCAGGAGACACAGGGTGTTTCCTTAGGAGAACCAGGGACTCTGCTTATAGTATGTCATCATCCAGTCTCTTCAAGGAACTTTTGTGCTTCAGGAAGTTCTGTCTTGTCTAACTAATTTTACTTCAAGTCCTTGCTCTCCACACTCTGTTGCTTTATATCTTGGGTTCTTGTCAGTCCTGTCTGACTGCTCTGAGCATTTACTCTTTGCTAAATTGCTTGCCTGTGGGCAGCTGAGAGTGTGGACCCAGCTTTTCCCACCCTTTCGATTTAGGACTTGTCAAGATTGGATTACCTCGACTGGCTGAATGCCCTTCCTGCTGTAACAGCTTCAGCAGTGGGCAGCTGTGCCAGATTCATGCTGTGCCACCTCCCAAAGCACATGCTTTCAGCCCTACAGGAGACATCTGGAAGGGCAAGAAAGAAGGAACTCTGGGTTTGTTTTTAGGTGAGGGAGCAAAAGTGTGAGGCCCAACAGGGGTGGGAAAGGGAGGGCCTTTGTTGGGGCTTTAGCAGGCCCCTTCACAGCCACTGCCACCTTAATGGACAGTTGGCAGCTACTGTTGAGGTGCTTTTCCATTGGTAGTGTTGCTTCCTGGAGCCCTGCGCCTGGGCTGCTGCTGGTATATGAGAAGAGTGTGAGAGGGTTTGGGCTTCATTAGGGGCAGCAGTACTTTCCTGGGACATATGTTTGCACTTCTGAGGGTCAACTTAGCTCCACCATCAGATACTCCAGCCGGTGCAGTGAGCATTCAGAGAACACAGAGCCACTAGCTGGAGAGATAGGAACTGCCTTCTGTCCCCTCTGTCAAATTGCAGGGCATTGCCTCATTTCCTATGACATGCTGACTGAGTAAAGTGTGAAGACCTGTCTGAGGTAGCAGAGATGTTTGGTCCAGTGTAGGGCCATCTGCCAGAAAAGAAGAAGAAAGCCCACTTTTAGAAAGGTTCTATGTGCTGTTAGGGCCAGGGCACACTTATAGGTTACTGTGGGTCCCCCATAGCATTAAGCGGAGAAGGCAGAGCACCTGTCCCCTATTTCTAGGGGTCCTTGAGGTAAAGACATGCACAGTGGGTCTTTGTGGTCAGTGCATTGGCTCACTGACCCTAGGGCCTACTGTTCTTTATCAGGATGAAGTTAGTGACCTGAGCACACTTCTTTCTGCTCCCCTGCAGGGGGACTGTTGGGAGTTTTGGAAGCTCTGGAGCCGCTAGTTCTCAGGATTCAGCATCGTGGGAATTTTCCTTTGAAAAAGTTGTAATATTCAGGAGATATATATGTTTTTTTATTTCTGGTCCTCTTACAAAGGATATACATGTATTTCTTTTTCCCCTTTGTTGTTAAAATCCCTCAGTATATTTCTAGGCTTCTTTTTAGCCTAATCGTTTATGGTTCTTCTGTTTAGGAGCAGATGACACATGGCATGTGACAGGTGTGTAACTAAACCCCCTTCCTTGAGCCACCCAGATGATTTACCCACATCGAAGTCTTGTCTAGCTTGTTCTTCAGACATGTATGTGAGTGCACGTCGTTCTCAGTAGCTTCATAAACATGTGAGTCATCAAGACGGTCTTTTCTAGCGCTGGCACCTGAAGGTAGGTGATGAGTCCTATGTGCCAACATGCCAACCCCTGCAAGAGCCCACAGTGGCTCTTGGACTCTGGTGATGCTAATGTGCACTGTGCTTACAGGTTTCCGTAGAGTTAGAAACCTTCTTCTCAGGAGGTTTACGTTTTTCTTAATACATAGCAGCAGTTTTAGGGGAGAGTCTGTGCTGTCCTTGGACAGAGCAGAACACTT